>OY720220.1:18500387-19995387 GCA_963082605.1 Rhodophaea formosa
TTCATTTATTTATTTCTAAACAATACAAAATTGTATTGAAATTATTCTTAAAATTTAACATATTACCTACGCAATCAATTTATAAAAAAAAATAGAAATTGGACAAAAAAAAATTACAATTATAACGTTCAAATTAAATAAAAAACAATCAATATATATGACAATAGTTACAGATTTTTCAATGTCAAACATAAATATAATTATAATCATAAATTCTGTCATGCACTAACATCCACTATGGCTATCGCTCCTCATGTTTAAGAAATTCATCTACAGAGTAGTAACACTTTTCCAAAAGATACTGTTTTAGTCTGTTATTGAAGTGTCTGGTATACAGTAACTTTTTTAATTCTTGTGGCAGCTTATTAAACAACACAACAGCTTGATAATGTGCGCTGTGTTTAACTACCATTAGTTTTGGTACTACTTTAGAGACGAAATCCTTTCTTCTTCGGCCGACTTGGGTCTGGAGTCAACCTTATTATAACATTAACAGTACCTTATGATAACAGCCAGGACGAACTGCCTGATCTGCCGTCAGAAGCACGGAATGCCTGGGGATTCTCCACGTCTAGGGTTGAGTAACAAGCATAATCGCTAATTATGCGCTTACTGGGCTATCGAGCTCTACGTGACATTGTGATGAAACTCTAATTTTGATAACTCGTCTGTTGAATGAAAATAGACGAAGTTTAGTATTTAACGAATTAAATAAATAATCCCAATCCCAACTATTATTAATGCCAAATTAATACCATAAATGCGAAACTGAGTTTGTATATTTGCTTGTTTGTTTGTTACCCTTTCACGCCTTCTTGAAAGAAGGACATAGTATTCCTTTCTGGAAGAAAAGAACTGTTCTCGTAGAATTTGCGATAAACCACTCGGTAAATTTATACCTGAAAATTATACGTGAGCGAAGCCACGGGCACAAGCTAGTTAAATAATAAATAAATGGGAACAAATCGCACATACGAGTACTGCGCTAGCCCCACAGTGAATTGTAAACTTGTGACGTAGATTACTAACTCCACGATACTATATTTTATAACAAATACTTATAAAGATAAGATTCCGAGACCCAGGCCAATCTGGAAATGATCGTTTTCCATCATGACCTTACCGGGGATCGAACCCGGGACCACCCGTGTCGCAGGCAGGCGTGTTGGCCGCTGCGCCACGGACCTCGTCTCGTCACTACTGAACCTATTTTGATAAAATTTGTATTGTTCCTTATGTTGGTCAATACCTAGCCCGTTTAAAAAATAGTTCTTGTAATCAGACATGGCCAGCCTGTGGCTGGCATGTTAACCACTACGCCATGGGTGCCGTTATTTATTTTATACATAATAAAAACACTTTTCTTATGTACAACAATGTTGCAACTTTAATGATTAACTAGTCTTTTTTAGGGTTCCGTTCAAAAGTTGAAAAACGGAACCCTTATAGGATCACTCGAGCGTCTGTCTGTCCGTCCGTCCGTCTGTCACAGCCGATTTTCTCCGAATCTACTGAACCAAATTAGATGAAATTTGGTAAGATAGTGTAATCCTATGACCCAAACACGGATGTGCAAAGTAAATAAAGATATTTTTATCATATGAATCTTAAGAAATAATTCAACTTAGTCGATCGATTCGGGAGCACAGTAACTGTATAGTAAATGTCAAGGAAAGATCAACGGCTAGATAAAAATAATGAACATAAACAAACTTGTAATTATATAAAAAGCAAAGAAATTACTTTCTTGGATATTTGTAACGCGTGATTAAAATTATAGCCTTTCAACAGAGCTTGTATAGTTTCTTTTTTCTTGTGTTATAGGTAAGAAATAATATCCATGTTAGAGCTTTAATGAGATGTCATCAATATGTCAAATTATTATGTATTATTATATAAATAATAATAAAAAACCTGATGACTGTTTCCGTCAACATGTGCATATCAGTTTCACTTATGTATTTTTTACCAAGTTCAAAAAAAGGAGACGCGTGGACCGATTTAAGAAATTCTTTTTTGTTCGATAGGTAATACTTTACAGATGTCCCATTAAATTTTCGTCGAATTGTGTCGAGCGCTTTTTAAAAAAATACACAAAAACCAAAAAAATATTACAGGTATGCCGTTCGGATTACACTTATTTCCATTTTTTATGCCTATTAAAATAATTGATAGGGTTGAAGTCGGTTTTTGCTTTTCGTTAAAAATATCTTAAATTATAGATGACAATCATATCATATGTCTGCTTTTAATCTAACTTGGAGAGAGATGTTAAGAGAGACAGAGACCAAAATGGAAATGAAAGGAGTTTGCTCAGCAGTTGACCAAAACAGCTAAAAAGTAAGGGAATACTTTAAAGCACGTCGTCAACGGATAGTTAAATGTAATGAATTGCCTACTTAGTAGTATATAAAAATCACAGGCCATGGTGACGTGTTGCAACAAATGCGCGATAGTCAGCACTTCCACAGAACTTAAAAGTTTACCTGTCTATTCAAGACATTCAGGACAGGATATATTTGTATATGATTTTAAGCTTTCGCGGTCACAATCACTATTATGTTCACTACGGGACTTACCGGGATTATTTTTGAGTTCTGTCTGATATTTCGACAACATTGCAGCTGCCATTTTTACAGACTAACTGAAGAGACTGCGGTGGTGGATGTTGAGCTGTCAAGGGAAACCGTATCGGTCTACCCTCTTTCTTTGTCTTTTATTACACAGGTTTTTACACACAACACTGACGGTGTCCATTCGGGAATTGTTCACTGATGCGCGCGTACACTTTTTACACAACTCAATCACAGGGTTCCATGTACCCGAAAGCTTGAAACCGTCTTCCCGATTGAAATTGAGATGCTTCTTAATTTCAATCGCTTCCCTAACTAGCCGGGGTAAAAGTACTTGCAACTGAACGCAGTTGCAAGTACTTTTGGCTGGTGTAGCTCGATCCAGTGATTGGTCTCTGCTTGTGCTAGATGCTCCGCTATGGCAGACTTCACAATATCCCTGTTTTTAACTGCGGTTATGTGCTCTTTGACCCGTTGAGCTATAGTCTTCTTAGTTTGTCCAATATACGAACGACCACAACTACATCCAATTTTATAGACACCAGATTTTTCTAAAGGCGTGCTATCCTTCGGTGACCGCATATAACTTGTCATTTTCTTGGCTGGGGTAAACGTGGCTTGAATAGAATATTTTCCTAATACTTTGCCGATTTTGTCTGTTACCCCTCTGACGTATGGTAAGTAAGCTGGCTGCCTGTCTACCGTCAGTGCTCGTTCACGCTTTGATGTTGGAGGTTGTCGGATCTTACCATCATAACCATTGCGTCTTAAAACCGAACAGAACTCAAAAATAATCGCAGTAAGTCCCGTAGTGAACATAATAGGATACATTTAGCTGTTTGATTGAAGGCATATAATGGAAATAATAAAAAGAAAGGAATTGGTGGGTTACTAGCCACATTGCCAATTGACGTGATACTTCAGATTTTCGCCCATATCTATTAGTCAGAGTTCTCCGGAAGTCTTTATGACTTGCGAGGGAAAAGAAGTGGCAGTAGTCTAGTATGGAAGCATAACTATGAACTAACGGGCTCATAAAATATCAGTCGCTTTCCGCTGTTTGTCTGTCCCTATGTTTGTTTAGATCCTAACTACACAACGGGTTTTGGTGCGGTTTTTTTAATCCATAGAGTGATTCTGAGGAAAACTGCAGATGTAGATGCAAAAAATGCCAAGTCTGAAATGGGGCTGGGTGGGAAATGTTTATCTGTGGCCAGAAAGTTGGGCAAAAACTTGCCATTTTTTGGATCCCGGACGGCCGTGGGAAAGGCAGACCAAGAAGGTATATCGAAGGATAGAACGGAGAGTAGCATTCAGGAGGAGGCCTTTGCCCAGCACTGGAACACAACATCAACAGGATAGGAAAAAAAGAGTGATTTAGGGACCAAAACTGGAGGGAATTTATTTCGGTGTAATTTTCTCAGCAGCGATCGTTCCGTAAAACTAGTAGTTTTCGATTATGCAAAAGTAAAAAGAATATATGAGGATAAAAAAGAGTTACATGTTATCTAAATTTAAATAAAAGTTCATTCCATCACTTTAGTTCCCATGATCTACATATTGACACGCATCACCATATCATCATCATCACTACAGTTTAGAGCACAATCATCAATACCCGTCATAATTTACTGTAATCACTCACCGCGCTTACACGAAATGAATTCATTAACATTTTAGATTTGTCGATCGATTTGGCTGATAACTTCGAGTGATCATTTGGTACAGTGGTTCTCAAAGTTAAAAGACTATGTAATGTTGTGACCTTTTCTATTCGAAGGTTTTTGCAGAAAACGGAGATATAAATTTTTTTTTCGACAACGCCCTAGATAACTCTTTTAGCTTTTATGAACTACTAGCTGTTACCCGCGGCTCCGCCCGCGTGATATATAGCCTATGTCCTTCTCTGTACCCTTACCTATATGTATGCCAAATTTCATGATGATCGGTTTAGTAGATAGAGCGCGAAAGCGTAACAAACAAACAAACCAATAAACAAACTCAGTTTCGCATTTATAATATTAGTTAAGATTAGGATTTTCACAGTTTAAAGTGTGAACCTAGCTTTTTTGCTAAAAGTGGCAGATTTGACAGAAACGCTGATAAAAGTGTCACGTTTTCACTTTGAATTGTGAACAGTAACTACTGTTTGCAATTTAAAGTGAAAACGTGTTTACAATTAAAAAAAATACTTTGAGGATTATCTTATCTAGGGCCTCGTTGAATAAAATTCATAAAGATATCTGCATTTTCTATCTAACGATTTATTTCAAATGTTGTCCACATTTGAAATAAATGGTACGTAATAGCAATAAGCCGTGTGGTTGCCGGCAGAGTAGAATAGGACCACTCCAAGTCTTCCCGTGGATGTCGTAGGAGGTGACTTAAGACAAACTAGCTAAACAAAGCTTCCAAACATCAAGGATACCTCTCCAGCCAGTCTGGCCAGCGTGGAGAGTGTAGGGCAAATCCTCTGACTGCAATGGCTAATAATAATGTAGCTCTGGTAGTATAAAGAGGGTTGTGCTCCTGCAGTGGAGATTAACAGAGACCTGTTGATGATGATGATGATGAATAGCACTGGACCCCTAAAAATTCTCCTCTAAACCCTACTCCTCACGAAATGTTTATGATCTTGTTTGGTCATTAATACATTACTGCTACTAATTATTTGAGAACAACTGACTCAGAGCAACTTAATTTGGGAGCGTCACGACGTTGATCAAAAGATAGTGCACAATTACTGGGTAATAGTGGGTATCACCTTCAAAGTACTTGCAGATGGCCGACGGTAAACGATTTAAAATGTGGCATAATTTTCATATATATGATGTAATGTTTGAAGTTAGATACAGCCGACATGTTTAAAAATTATACATAGGTTTTCTTCAACCTCTCCAACCCGGCTAGCGTATAGAGTGAGGCTAAATCCTCTGAGTCGGGCAGATCGCATTCCGGTGTTGGCCACATACATGAAAACAGACAAATAAAATATGGGTTCAGTTATATCATTAAAACTAACGTGAGATAAAGACATTATAATATATCAACGGGTAACTCACGTGCTATTTGTCGGGATTGAGTCGGCAATACCGACAATAAATAGCACGTGAGTGGAGTATATAATGGGTTCAGTTTTTGGCTAGGGCAAAATCGATCGAAAAATTTCGTTCCAACACCCACCTACTTCAACTAATCTAATTCAGGAGGTATCAACCTGCAAAAACGTCCAACTGGTCGAAGACAAAAAAAAATTGATGTTTATAAGCTTTGTTCAACTTGTCTTTCCTAAATCGCCTTCTACGATATCCACGGGATGACTTGGAGTGGTCCAATTCTTTTCTGCCCCGAACCACACGGCTGGCAATAAAATTCATTATATAAAGCAAATTTACTCGTAAATTAGAAAAAACCGGCCAAGTGCGTGTGAGGCCACGCGCAGTGTAGGGTTCCGTAGTTGCGAATGACAACTTTGAGTTCACACTGTTCACACTCGGCCCTCACAGTTTACCAACCAAAAACATCTAACAATGAATATTGTATGAAATTTTATATTTTCGAGTTTTTACGAACTTTTTAGTTTGTACACTTAGTACTTAGCTCTGATAGTTTTCCTTTCAACTTCAGTATATATACTACTGCTGTAATTTTTTTTACGTATCCACATATAACTGTTTAGCAGATAGAGGGGAGGAAACTTACCTCTAACAAAAACTTTTGAAACCAAATATTTCGGAAACGAATCCCTAAATCGAAAAATGGTGTTCTCAACGTCACAATATTCTTTGAAGACCTATTTAATAATACCCAACACGATGGGTTTGTATAGATCTATATGTATAGAAACAATATCACTCTCTCTTTAATTGTATGGGAGCTACCCTAAAAAAATTTTTTTTTTCATGATTTTCGTCTATCACTTTTTTGCCATGATTAATATACATACCCATACCAAATTACAGCTTTCTAGTACTTTTAGTCTCTGAGTAAAACCGTGGATGGACAGACAGACATGGCGAAACTATAAGGGTTCCTTGTTTACTACGGAACCCTAAAAAGGAGGTATTATAGCCGTCAAAAGGACGAATATTATAATAAGTAATTGAAATTATCAGTTCATCGACATACTTCTGTCCCATTTTTACAACGCATATTAATTAACACCAACCTATATTTTAGTTATCAATACGTTCAATGTCAATACAACCTATTTGGATATCTACTTCAAATAGTTGCTGGGAATGGGAGCAACTTTACTTTGCTTGGGGCACGTGATGTAGGAAGCTGATAGAAGGTGGATCTTCATATCTATAGGTGCAACGTACACAGTACGTGTCCTTTAACCTTAACAGCACTTTGCCCTCGCCTTAAACCCCCAGAGAAGAAGCGACAGCACACTTGGACCTAGCTATATAGACCATTAAAAAGAAAATCACTAAGCGCTAGAGCAATAAATAAATATCAGTATCTATGACCACCATGATTAAATCTTGTCAAGTGAGTGTATTGTCCATTTAAATAAAATTATTATAATACGGTTTTTATCGCATTTATTACATTATTTATACACCTAACGTTTTGAGCACTTTACAGTGTTCGTGGTCGCAGGTAGACTAAGTTGACATTTGTCTGGTATTTTATAAGAACTGCAAAATCTACCGCCTAAAATATTTATTGATAATGTTCCGGATGTACGCAGTATTGGCTCACGGTGGGTGAGCCAATACTGCGGTTTTGCAGTTCTTATAAAATACTAGACAAATGTCAACTTAGTCTACCTACGACCACGAACACTGTAAAGTGCTCGAAACGTTAGGTGTATGAATAATGTAATAAACGCGATAAAAACCGTATTATAATAATTTCATTTAAATGTGTAACAATCGCGAAAACATAAGAAAACATTAGTGTATTGTCATTTAGAAGATATTCAGTAAAACCCTAACAACAACAACAACAACAACAAGCCTCTTCTGTCTAATTGAAAGTTTGTTCGAAATTATGGAATTTAAATTTGTTAATTTAAAATTGATTGAGCCAACGTAATTATTGGTTACGCACTAGGAATATGAGATGAGAGCATTCGACACTTGAGGAAGTGTTTTGAATTTGGAGGTGACTATTGTCTTTTTTATTGTGATTGTTCAGTAAAGGCATTAACTATTTTTTTTTTAACGAATGCAATCTTTCATCTGTACCACAACTTTTAATATGCTTTTTAACGTAAACTCTTTACATATTTACCATATATATTTATGAATCTGTTAAACGGCTAAAAACCAGCTTACCTAAATGAATTTTTCTCCAAATTCACACATATTTATATACGGTAGTGCTAAAACCCGTTATCACAGTACTCTACCGGTATCTTCGCTCAGCGTTGGTACATTGTACATTATCACCAATTCACGCCACTACTTCCATACTTAGTGCTCTGATAATAGTTATAATTATAACTCTAAAACATCTACTAACATATCATTTCACGTCTCCAATCAAATTCCAACCCAATTTCTATGAAAATAAAAATCAGTTTCCGTAAATATTAGTTTTCGGATCTAAGTTAAACGTTTGATATGTTTGTTCAATTGCTTAAAGCTTTATTAGTAGGAGTTTAATAAGTGTTACGCTTGTTCTTAAAGTAACAGATGATTACTAAATCAATGAACTGTAGCACATACATACTATCACGTCTTTTTACCTTGCGGGGTAGACAGGGGCCCGGTCTATAAAACCTTAAGGCCGCGTTTAGCATGTTGGTGGACCTGTAAGTGGAGAACGGAATCAAAATAGTGATGGGTTGCTAGCCGCATCGCCTTTTGACATGATTCCCCACGCCCATTCCCTCGATTGGCTTTTATGATCTGTGTGGGAAGAGAAGCAGCTGGCCCATTCTACGTTTTTTTCTTTTTTCTCGCTGACCTGTACCAAGGCACGTCAAAATGGTTGTGTAACTTGTGGAGATTAGAACTAGATGTTAAATACACATGTTTTGTTGATAACAAAGGATGGACGTATTTAGATAACTGGACTTGGATATTATCTGTAACTGAACTTTTTTTAAATAATAAAAAGAACTAAGCTTTCCATACCTACTGATTTAAATTTAGGTACTTAAGTTAACCTTAGCTACAAGAAGTCCACTGCTGGACATACACCTCGCACAAAGTTTTTTTTTCACCTAGGGTTTAAAAAAATCGTCTTTTTTTACCATCGAAGGCTATTGACATACTCACCACGTACTGCAGGCTAATTGGCGAAGAACCAAAATCTACTACTCAAGGTAATACAAACAATACCTACTAGTACAAACTACTAATCCCTTCCTGGGATAAGTCCGCCTTTGTACGTGTTTACTTTTTAAGAATTGCCTTTTTTTTTTTACAAACTAACAAACTACATATCAAAAATTCCTAGAACACTAATTAATTTCAAAATAACACTAACTAATATAAAAAATGCAAAAGTGAGTTTGTTTGTTTGCTAAGCTTCTATCTATCTATCTTCTGAACCGATCATCATAAAATTTTGCATACACATAGGTTAGGTTACTGAAAAGGACAAAGGCTATATATTACGCGGGCAACGCCGCGGGTAACAGCTAGTCTGAAATAATGACAATCTTAAATATCAAATCAATGTAAGCTCACGTCCACATATTAGTTCTAAGTACTTGTATGTCGTAGATTGTAAGTTGACGTCATTTGGAGAAAATGCGTTGTGCAGTTTGTTGCCGCTTCTTCTGCACTCCGCCTTGGAAGCGGTGTAAACTTATCTTTAAGTAATTTATTGACGTCAACAATAACATAACATTGTAAATCTATTGTAAATGTAAATCACCAATCAAAAAGTTCACCAAACGATATATAAAATATCTTAAGGTGAATAAAAATTTTGACTAGGTACTGACTATATCAGATGGTGTCAAGGAGAGTATGAACAGGAGGGAAGTAACAAAGGCTATGGTAGATGATAGATCAAGGTGAAGAGAGCTGACATACTGTGCCGACCCCACATAAAAAAGTGGGATAAGGTAAAGGAAGAAGAAGACTGACTATATCAGATCGTCTTTGCCTTGCTAGGTTATGTAGACACTGACAGTAGGAGACTTGAGAATGGTTTCAGTCAAGATGCATCTAAGGTGCCCTTGAGTATTCGGGCAATCATCGTCATCATCATCATCAGGTTTGTTAGTCTTCACTGCAGGAGCACGAACCTCTCTGTACTACTAGAGCCAGAGCAGTCAGATGCTTAGGCCTACACTTTCCACGCTTGGATTTATAATGATATTCTTTTGTATTTTTATATTCGGGCATTGTGGTGTGTGGCCGTGTGGTTCCCGGCAGAGTAGAATAGGACCACTCCAAGTCATCCCGTGGATGTCGTAAAAGGCGACTAAGGAAACACAAGCTAAATAAAGCTTATTAACATCAACGAGACCTCTTCAACCCGTCTGGCCAGCGTGGAGAGTGTAGGCCAAATCCTCTGACTACTCAGGCTAGTATATGGCTCTGGTAGTACAGAGAGGGTCGTGCTCCTGCAATGGAGACTAGAAAGACCTGATGATGATGATGATTCGGGCATTACAATCTATTTTAATATTATATAGAGGAAAGATTTTAAATATTTGTTAGTCTTTGCATTGAATCGGCTCCAAAAGTACTGAACCAATTTTCAAAATTACTTCACCTATAGAAAGCTAACTTATTTATCTACCGTCGACATAAACTATCATTTACGCGAAAGAAGTCGCGGCAAATTGCTAGTATGTATCATTAGTTGAAACTGCAGAAATATAAACAACACATGTTCAGTTTATCAGAATCCTTCAGTTGGTAAACAACAATTAGTCATAGCATAGCTACCTACAAAATGGCTACTTATTGTATACTTCCATGCTGGTCAAAGTTCAATAATTTTTTCTTGAATATAATATTAACAAAACCAAACATAAAGTAGTAAAATTAAAAGCTATTTTACGGTTAATCATACATTACAAAGAGCATACTTGCTCTGTATTAACAGTAGTTAAATACCTAAGCATAAATATCTCATCTACTGAAACAGTTTTATCTGGGTACTGCAGAGAATAATTAATTCATTATGTCAATTTGAACATTTTTTCTTTTGGGACCTATACTGGGAACCCAAATTTATTTTTTGACATTCCCATAAAAATTGAAGGGGTGACCGCATAATTTTGTATAGAAATATTTAAAAAAATGAATTTCCATCATTGGTCCCATAGAAGAAGTTGTTTAAATCGACGGGCTGAATTACTGCCGTGTTAAGCCGTATGGTTCCGGCAGAGTCGAATCGGACCTATCCAAGTATTCCCGTGGATTTCGTTGAAGGCGACTTAGGAAACACAAGCTAAACAAAGCTTCTAAACATCAAAGAGACTTCTCCAAGCCGTCTAGCCAGCGTGGAGAGTGTAGGCCAAATCCTCTGACTGCTCAACAAAACATGGCTCTGGTAGTACAGAGAGGGTCGTGCTGCAGTAGAGATTAAATAGGACCTGATGATGATGATGATGAAGGGTCCAACTGATTATTATTCACCGTGTATAGAATATAGATAGATGTGTTTAGCTTCGCACAGCAACAATTAGTCATGAACGACATAATATCGTAGCAATGAGGTCATAGTTACACGAAACTTAGACTGCCGATCAGTGTTACTTACTCATGTTGTTTATGTAGTCTTAGGTTGAACAGCTGATCACATCATTGGTATTGGTACACATAGATTTAAAAAATTTCGTATGGGTAGACAGATCCACTGATAAACTAAAATTAAATAAATATAAATAAAATAAATAAATATATAGGGACATATCACACAAATTGAGCTAGCCCCACAGTAAGTTGTGAACTTGTGTCGCAGGATACTAACTCAACGATACTATATTTTATAATATATACTTATATAGATAAACATCCAAGACCCAGGTCAATATGAAAAAGATCTTTTTCCATCTTGACCTGACCGGGGATCGAACCCGGGACCCCCGTGTCACAGACTAGCGTGTTGACCGCTGCGCCACGGAGCTCGACAAATTATATTGGGACTACATATTGTGTCACCAAAATTTTTATTTGTCATCAAGCGACGAGCTCCGTGGCGCAGCGTCAACACGCCTGCCTGTGACACGGAGGTCCCGGGTTCGATCCCCGGTCAGGTCAAGATGGAAAATGATCTTTTTCAGATTGACCTGGGTCTTGGATGTTTATCTATATATGTTTTTGTTATAAAATATAGTATTGTTGCGTGGGATACTTACGCAACAATACAATATTTTATAACAAACAAGTCAAGTTACAATAATACAAGTCTTTCTTAAGAACTTACTTTGGGGCTAGCTCAATCCGTGTGATTTGTCCGTATATATTTATATTTATAAGATCTATCGCATTATTTTCCAAAACAAATTCAAAAAGCACTAACGCGATGGATTTATCTTTTTACCTAACTAACCCCGATAGAAGAAAGGTAATGTTTATCGCGCGTATGTAAGGATGTCTGTTCCATTGTTTCTTTCTATAGCCTAAACCGCTGCGCTGGACCAATTTTATACTGTGAATTGTCATGAGATTTGTATACTTTCTCGAAATATCAAACATAACATATGATATGAGACGACAGCAAATTGTCAAAAAGGCAGTCCGGTTTTTTAGTTGATTTGGTTTAACTAAAAATTGAAATTCTATTTATAGTTTCTGAGATAAACGCAGACAAACAAAAATAGATAAACATATACTTATTAAATTTGGTACACATACATTAGAACCGTGATTTTGAAAATGTTACATACTTACGGGCCGATGGCGATGGTACTACTGAAAGGCTTATGCTCTTGTAGTGGAGACTTAAAAACACTAGATGATGTACGGAACGAATGACAATCTCTTTTTTAAAGTCAGTTAATAAAACACACGTGACATAACACATCATGAAAGACTGCCTTCATTCCTCTATTAATAAAGAGATTATTGTAACATTGTAACCAAATCTGTGCTACTTATCGCCGAAACTCGAAACGTAAACAAAGTTATGAGAGGTCCATTGTGGCCGAAGTTATGTCGCAGTTTGTAACTTAAATCATTTGAATTTATTATTTTTGATAAGGTTAATGGGTAACTTTGTTTTTTAGCCATCTTCAAGAAAGAAGGTTATTAAATCACTTTGAAAATAAATATTTGGATACAATTCCCTGTCATGATAGAAAATGATCTTTTCAGATTGGCCTGGATAAAAGGTGTAACTTGTTGTTGTTTCTTTGTTGTTTTTCGTGTGTATAAGTGTCCAACACTGGTGTCAGCTGCCTAAAGGCATCTAACATAGCTTAAGGACTGCCATCAATGATGACAGCCGGGACCAACGGCTTTACGTGCCTTCCGAAGCATGGTGAAGCTCGAGATATTTTTATGCCACTTGCGGTCACCCATCCAAGTGGGGACTGCGTCAGGGGTTTTTTATCATGCGGAAGCACTTGTAATGGTCACGCCCACTTGGCTTATAAGTCATCATCATCATTATCATCAGGTCTTTCTAGTCTCCACTGCAGGAGCACGACCCTCTCTGTATTACCAGAGTCATATACTATCCTGAGTAGTCAGAGGATTTGGCCTACACTCTCCACGCTGGCCAGACGGGTTGGAGAGGTCTCTTTGATGTTAATAAGCTTTGTTTAGCTTGTGTTTCCTTAGTCGCCTTCTACTACATCCATGGGAAGACTTGGAGTGGTCCAATTCTACTCTGCCGGGAACCACACGGCGATAAGCTTAGCTACGGCTTATAAGTATCTATTATAAAATAATAATTTATAATCAGTCAAAATATCATCATTACCTGGGCTTCTACCGTAAGGCATGCTTTTTAATGCTTGTTGTTGTACTTCGCTGTTTGTAATAAGAGTATTAATTTCGGGGCAACTGTATTGGTCTTGGGAACTATTTTTATTTGTGCCGTGTGGTTCCCGGCAGAGTAAAATAGGACCACTCCAAGTCTTCCCGTGGATGTCGTAGAAGGCGACTTAGAAAACACAAGCTCAACAAAGCTTATTAACATCAAAGAGACCTCTCCAACCCGTCTGGCCAACGCGGAGAGAGTAGACCAAATCCTCTGACTGCTCTGGCTAATATACGGCTGTGGCAGTGCAGAGAGGGTCGTGCTCCTGCAGTGGAGACTTACAAGACCTGATGATGACTGTGTACATTGATTTGTTTAAATCTGTGCCAATTTCCAATTTCTTCTTCTGATTACTATGTTTCGTTCCCTTGCTAGAATCGTCGAGTTAGTATCCTATAACACAAGTTTACAACTTACTGTGGGGCTAGCTCAGTGTGCGATTGTTCCCTATATCATCTTCATCATCAGGTGAGGAGCCCGATGGTCCAGTGGGTGTGAGCTCTATGAGCGCTTACGTATGTTAAGCAACCCCTGGTGCAGTCCCTACTTGGATGGGTGACCGCAAGTGGCATAAAAAAATATCTCGAGCTCCTCCGTGCTTCGGAAGGCACGTAAAGCCGTTGGTCCCGGCTGTCATCGTTGATGGCTGTCGTTAAGCTATGTCAGATGCCTTAAGGCAGCTTGATAAATCTGACACCAGTGTTGGCCACTTACACATACGAAAAACAAAACAAAATCATCAGGTCTTGTAAGTCTCCACTGTAGGAGCACGACCCTCTCTGTACTACTAGAGCCATATATTAGCCAGGGCAGACAGAGGATTTGGCCTACACTCTCCACGCTGGCCAGACGGGTTGAAGAGGTATCATAGATGTTTCTAATCTTTGTTTAGCTTGTGTTTCCTATGTCGCCTTCTACGACATCCACAGGAAGACTTGGAGTGGTCCTATTCTACTCAGCTGGGATTTATATTTATTTATTTACCATCCTTATATATATTTACTTATTTACTTAAGGCTGGCAGCTTTTCGTCTAACAGCTACGACCTGTGTCTCGAAGTGCAGTCTTCTTCTTTGCGTGTCGATGAGACAAGTTAAATTTTATCATTTGAAGAGATTTGCGATCTGAAAGTTTGACTCCCATCAACCATAAATAGATAATAAATAAATAGATATATAGGGACATATCACACAAATTGAGCTAGCCCCACAGTAAGTTGTGAACTTGTCTCGCAGGATACTAACTCAACGATACTATATTTTATAATATATACTTATATAGATAAACATCCAAGACCCAGGTCAATATGAAAAAGATCTTTTTCCATCTTGACCTGACCGGGGATCGAACCCTGGACCCCCGTGTCGCAGGCTAGCATGTTGACCGCTGCGCCACGGAGCTCGACTCATACTACCTCCTCAACCATCATACTACTCTCCATGGTTCGTTGACAGGCCCTGAGTTTGGACTTCTGGGGTACTATTTTTGGACGTGTGACCAATCGTCTTCGAACGATTATTGTATGGAAAAACCCATAAATATCAGAATAGTGGAAAAACCGCTCGTTTGCGAACGGCGATATTTCAAAAATAGTACCCCAGCATAATATTTAAAGACCACGTTTGATCACCATATGTGAGGGTGATGATGATCACTCTATGCCGTTACTTATCTAATATTATTTTACCAGGTTCCTTCAATATTGTAACAGTAAGACTGTATAATTTTAAAAATTAATAAACAATCTAACAGTTGCCGATATCTGGACCACCAGACGGACGGGTCAGCGCTAATAGGATCAAACCTTATCGAACCCTTAACCTCCGTATTATCGCCAGTTTATTATTTTCGTTATATTTAATTTATTGCCCTGATAAGAATGACGGAAATGTTGTTGATTACTATTAGAATAGTAATAGGGGACCACCACGATTCCACGTGTAATATATTAAAGACTATTTGACGACCATTGTGGCTCAGTGAATAGTGAAGGGTTTGGTTGAATGAAGCCTCAAAGCTGGTCTTAAAATAACTAAAAAGACCATGTATATGGTAATGTTTGACAATGTAAAAGTTGCTTCTAATATTAAGGTTTTAGGCCAAAATCTAGAAAGAGTGAAGAATCACAAAAACTTGGCTACATGGCTAAATGAGAATTTGGATTGTGAGTTAGAGATTAAGTCCTATATAGAAATAACTCGCAGTGCTTTCAAAAGTATGAATATCATTTTCTGTAGTCATAATGTGATAATAGCGACTTACATCTAACCTACGCACTCGTCTACTTCATTTCATCATCAGGAGATTTTACATTAAAAGAAGCGTAAAATCTCCTATCTTAGTCATGTGCTCCGACACCAACGGTATGACCTCCTACAGATTGTTTTGTTTTTCGTGTGTGTAAGTGGCCAACACTGGTGTCAGATTTTTCAAGCTGCCTTAAGGCATCTGACTTAGCTTAACGACTGCCATCAATGATGACAGCCGGGACCAAAGGCTTAACGTGCCTTACGAAGCACGGAGGAGCTCGAGATATCTTTATGCCACTTGCAGTCACCCATCCAAGTGGGGACTGCGCCCGGGGTTGCTTAACATGCGAAAGCGCTAATAATGCTCACGCCCACTAGGCCATCGGGCTCCTCTCCTACAGATCATAATGATGGGTAAGGTTGCTGGAAATCGAAAGGTGGGAAGAAGATGGAAGTTGTGGTAGTGAAACATCAGGGAGTGGACCGGTATTGCTAAAGCAGCTGAGCTGTTCCGGCGAGCCAAGGACATAGAGGACTGTTCCAAGCTGTTTGCTGACCTTCACTGTTGGAGAGGCACCAGTTGGTGGCGGGCATGAAGGGACTAATAGTAGTGATTGGGTGCTGTCCAGCAATATTTTACATGAACTAACTCATGGCGGTAGCACACAAATTAATTTAACTCAAAGACTTTTGTTTAATATTTTATCCTTGACTGAAACATTTCGTCTTTATAATATGTTTTATCCTTGACTTCATTTTCCCTTTTCTGAATAAATAAATGCATCATCATTATGTATGACTTAATCGTCCTCAAAATTACAGGGAAACTCAAATATAACATGAGCAAATACAAAAAAATACTTCCCCCATTACGTTTCACGGAATCATTACAATAGTAAATCAAATTAAACATGAGATATGAGTTTGCATCTGAACAAACAGTGTAATTATGGCAGATATGCACAAACACACATCGCCTTCTAAGGGCATCGATATTGCTATGATCTCATGTTGCTGCAATTTTTTGACTTGGACTTTAAAGAAAGATATCATTTTCTTTTCAGAATCTTAAATTTTTCTGAATTGAAGATGTGTCTTTTTAATCTTAAGCTGTGTGACAGGCGGACTTCTTTTTAGGGTTCCGTATCCAAAGGGTAAAAAGAAGGCCCTATTCATGAGACTTTTATGTCCGCCCGTCTGTCTGTCACCAGGCAGTTATCTCATAGTCCACGATAGCTAGACCGTATTTTCACAGATGACGTATTTTTATTGCCACAATAAAAACAAAAACAGAAAAAAATAAATATTCCCATACAACAAACGCCATTTTTTTGCCGTTTTCTAATCGATTTTAATAAGGGCAACAGGGCAACAGGTCTTGAAATATTCACAGAACATGATGGTGTTGCCTTTTTTTGCTGGATAGTCTAATGTTTTATAGATTATGTTACAAAACACTTCTAGCGCAACTCCGACTTGCACTTGGCGGATTTTTTCTTACTTTTGTGGTTGAAATTTAACTTACTTTTGCCTGCGGTTTCGCTTAAGTCTACGTCCAACTCCTTGGTGATAATCCTTTTTCCAGGATGAACGGTAGGTTTTTCTTTTTCGGTACCCTAACCTATGTGTTTGCAAAATTTCATGATGATCGGTTCAGTAGATACAGCGTGAAAGCGTAACAAACAAACTCACTTTCACATTTATAATATTATAGTTGGGATTGGGATTACTCAAATAAGACTGAAAGAACTAAAACTAAAACTGAAAATGTTGAAATAACTCTGAAAATAATAACAATAACGAGGTGTTTAAGTAAGCTTAGAGAAAATAATCGTTTATTATAGGTAAAATGTATAATTAGTCTTTATCCAAAATGACAATTTTCCTGAATCACAACAACATACTATCATAACATGACCTGTTATTTGTATTCAAAATACTTGAGATAGGAGATTAGTGCGAATTTTATCTGAGAAATGCCAAGCATACCACATCTGCCGGCCTATTTACTAACTCGGATGACAGGTGTCCATGCCTATCAATCAAGAATTTAGTGTTACAATGCGGTTTTTGTATTTCAAATAAAAAGTTCGAGCAAGCAAAACCCGCATTGTAACAGTAAATTCTAGATTGATAGACATCGACACCTGTCATCCGAGTTAGTAAATAGGGGGGCTGATCATGTTAGTTTATCTGTTATCTAAAGCAGACTACACTCATGCGACTATTTTTACTTTCTACACTTTGCTCTAGACAATCTGTTTTTTTTTCTCTATTAATACATACATACATAATATCACGTCTTTTGCCCTTGCGGGGTAGACAGAGCCCAGTTGTGTAAATCCTTAAGGCCACTTTTAGCATGTTGGTGGGCTTGTAGGTGAGAACGGAATCAAAATAGTGATGAGTTGCTAGCCGCATCGCCTATTGACATGATTCCTGATGCCCATTCCCTCGATCGGCTTTTACAATCTGCGCGGGAAGAGAAGCAGCTGGTGCATTCTACGTTTTTTTTTTCCTAGACCAGCGTGGAAGGATCTCTATTAATCTTAACCAAAAATCAGATGTAGGTACTTTCAAAATAGAATTTACAAATGAAGATAGCCCTGCTAAAAATTGTGTCACCATCATCGAGTCTTTTTTAAGTCTCCACTGCAGGAGCATGACCGTCTCTGTACTACCAGAGCTATATATTAGCCGGATCAGTCAGCAGCCAACACTCCCCACGCTGGCCAGACAGGTTGGAGAGGTCTCTGTGATGTTTATAAGCTTTGTTTAGCTTGTGTTTCCTAAGTCACCTTCTATGACATCCACTGGAAGACAGTGGTCCTATTCTACTCTGCCGGGAACCACACGGCAAAAAATTGTGTTAGTACTGTCAATTGTGTCAAATGCCTTTACGAAATGGTGAGGCCTTTGCCATGCAGTGGGACCAATTAAGCTAAAAAAAGCTCTCAATGAATTTAATAGACTCAATTTCAAATTTAATTTATATTTCAAATGTATTAGGTCCAATAAATAAATTCACTTGCGTACTTCCATACGTAAATGTTTACTTTAGGCAGTCAGACAATAAGTAATGCTTCAGCATAGCTTCATACTACCGGAGTAATACTTTTGCCTTGTTATACAACTTAACTTTACGTCCTTGCACGCGTCAGTGTGTAAGTTAACTAACAGGGTCAACACCGCAGAATGAATTCAACACGTAGCATAACGAGCGAATAGAAAGAGTAGCAGCTAGCCCTGTTTTTTCAAAGCCTTCAAACGCAACCGCAAATGGAGGAGAGGTACGGGGACGCCATGTTCTGCAAATTTCCGTTGTGAACGTTCCGTCAGGTCTTTTTTAGTCTCCACTGCAGGAGCACGACCCTCTCTGTATACTACCACAGCAATATATGTATTAGCCAGAGTAGTCAGATGATTTGGCCTACACTCTCCACGCTGGCCAGACGGGTTGGAGAGGTCTTCTTGATGTTTGAGCTTTGTTTAGCTTGTGTTTCCTAAGTCGCCTTTTATGACATCCACGGGAAGATTTGGAGTGGTCCTATTCGTCTCTGCCGGGAACCACACGGCGCCCGGGAACCACACGGCGCGTATGTGAACGTTAACACTTATTAATTTTATGGAATCCCAGTGAAGAAGAAGAAAATAAATAAATATATAGGGACATATCACACAAATTGAGCTAGCCCCACAGTAAGTTGTGAACTTGTGTCGTGGGATACAAACTCAACGAGATACTATATTTTATAATATATACTAAAGAAGTATTTTATTAAATAAGACAATAGGTTGAGAACCTATTTCACTTTTAATGAAAAAGCCCTCTTTTGATAATAGTAATGAAATGTTAATCAATAGTTATACTGCAAATGTGTTTTCAACCAAACTCATATTTATCAGAATAAGGGTGACTATACGCTTACGATTCACGACGTACAAACAAAATATTGAAATGTAGAATTGTTACTCATGAAGGGTGTACAATTCTATTTAAGTTTTATTTATAACAATCTCGCCATTTGTGCAATACAATGACATTGATATTGATAGCAAACTGTACAATGTTTTTTTTTTCGTTCATTTGCATTTTTTTTTCACTATAGTTGTCAATGTATAAACCTATTGGACAAAATATATTGTAGGCATTATCTTGAAAATTTAATAAAATTATACTACTACTAACAATGAGAATCAATTACCATCAATTAGAGGTACTGAAAAAAATGGTTTAATTTAACGCTTTTATATAAACATGAAATAAACACGTATCTTTATTCTCTTTATTTTGTATAATAAGGCAGGCTATAACCTCACGACATATTCTTATCAGTTCGCACCAATTTCTGAAAGCGTAGGGTTGGGATCTTTGTGAGACATTTTAGTGAATTTATTAGTTTCGAGATTGTCATTTATTTATAGAAAACCTTTTGGTTTTTATCTGCAAGTAATATTGGAGCCGATCACGAGTTTGGTAGACATATAAACGATTATCGCCTTCTGGATTGGCATGTTTCAGTAACTTATTATAAGATTTTTCTTTTGTTTGAAAAAAAAAATTATGATATTTCATATCATTAGAAGGACAGTAAAATGAAAGCAGTAGAATCCTGTTTTCTTACCGAAAATAAGCTGATAATTCAATTAAACACCGCGTACAAAGCATAATGCAAAGTGCAAAAGCTAATTGATAATATCGTGTCTACGGTAGCCTTGAACTTACCTTCGTAAATAAAACACGATAAATTACACAGGCATCAGCCCTTCCTCTAGTGTTGCAAATGTCCATAGGCGACGGATACCACTTCCCAGCAGATGGTTCGTCTACTCGTTTATCATATTCTTTTTCGCACTTCAAACACATAATTTTTAGTGGCCCCAGCGAGACTGATAAATCAGTAAAAGGTTCGTGCTAAATCCTGTTAATATTAACAATTATGTTTTCGTTTGTCGTCAAACAAAACATAAATAAGGCACCAATACAAATCGCAAAATAAAATCGCACGTCTACGGGCGCCCTGCACGCACTCGCGCCATGGTACATACCGATGATTCAAATTATAATTCTGCTGAGTTACACCACGTAGCATATTTTCCAAGAAATTAGATCCGAAGAAAAAATGTTAGGGTGTTTCAGTTTGCGAACTTGCGTGTGCGTGCGTACAAACTTATTTTCGTCTTCGTGTTCCCGATTTTTAAACAATTTTAAATCTTATGTCTTTGAAATAAGGACTTTTAGTATTTTTGAAGTGACTGGTGAAAGAATGGCTGTTCATTTTTCATGCAGCGTTTTAGTGTGTGGTAATGATAGTGGAAATAGTTACGCAAACCGTATTTGGTGTTTTCCAGTCGGAGTGGATTTTTCCGTTTTCTCTTGAGTGGAGAGTAATCAAAATTTCGTTCAGAAAAAATTTAAAATATACAAGGGATTAATACCCGGTTAAATATTGATCTTTTTGGACCCTTTTAGGGGTGATTTAGCCTGACAATTGGAACAAAATTTTTCCTATGGGACCAAAAGTGGGAATAAAAAAAAATACAATTATAAATTGACTGACTGGCAGGTAAATATTACAGTGTGAGAATGTTAAAAAAAATGGTTTCGCAGCATTGGACTCTTAGTAAAAGTTGTTCAAATCTACGGGCTGAATCACAAACCCTTACGGGAATGTCGAGGTTATAAAAAACATGCCGCTTAAGAGTCGCCTGGAAGCGCATGTCTCCATATAAACGGAAAAAGGGAATTGTGGCAATATTTGATAATTTTAGGGCAAAATAAAGCATCCAATCAATTAATCTCATTATAATCTACGTACGTTCATATACAATTTGGTCAAATTATCAAATGTTTGAGACTTATACGCCTCTCAAGATTTTCATACAAATTTGAAAAGGCTTGTAATTCTCAAACCATTGGTATTTTAACCAAACTGTATAGGAATGTACGTAGATTATAATTAATAATGGGATTAATTGATTAAATGATTAATTTTACTCCAAAATCATAAAATGTTGTCACAATTCCCTTTTACCGTTTGTATGGAGACATGCGCTTTCTGGCGACTCTTAAGCTGTTTACAAATGAAATGTCTGTCTGTACATCACTCTTGACATTTTCTTCGTGCTTGACTTGGCATTTCGGCTCATGACGGCGTTTTTCATATGTTGCAAAATGCAAAGGCTGAATTATTAGGATTACCCTTTACTTACTGTCTTTTAATTTAAGTACCAGTATATAAAATGACATCAAATCCTAAACCTAATCCTATCCTAACTTCCTAATATTATAAATGCGAAAGTGAGTTTGTTTGTGTGTTTGTTACGCTTTCACAGAAGAACAAGATGGCCAATGATTTATTGACGAAATAAAAAAGAAGGCAAACGTCATGTATATATTTATATGTTTAGTTCAAAGAAATAAGAGAGAATACGGCAAGATGAAAAATACTATATAGACAAGAATAATGTTCAATATATGATTAACTAGATGTTACCCGTGGCTTCGCCCGCGTGAAATATAGCCTATGTCCTTCTCAGTACCCTTACCTATGTGTATGCAAAATTTCATGACGATCGGTTCAGTAGATTCGGCATGAAAGCGTAACAAACTAACAAATAAACAAACAAACAAACTCACTTTTGCATTTATAATATTAGTTAGGAAGTTATGATTAGGATTCTTAAATAATCAAAATAAATACATAATTGAAGATAATAATAAGTAATATTTACCTTACTTAATATCACTCTAGTTAATTGGATTGGCGAAAGTAGCTTACGCGTAATCCCAACACTTCTATCCCCACTTTCCAACATCCCTGTATCTGATAAGGATACGTATCAATTAATCGGGAGATGTGTCGAAATACCGAATGTTTCAGCCAACAGCTTAACAGGAAACAATATCGGAGATAGTTTCACCACTGATACCATTGACATAGGTTATTTTATAGGTTTTATCTTAGTTCCAGTAGAGATATTTGGTTCCCGGTAGAGTAAAATAGGACCACTCCAAATCTTCCTGTGGATGTCGTAGAAGGCAACTAAGGAAACACAAGCTAATCTGAATTGAGATGGATATAACGATTTACTCCAAGTCTAAACTTTTCCTAAAGATTAATGAGGACAGGTATCGTTGAGGTTAAGGATGCTTTGTGGTTCCCGGAAGAACATAATACGATCACTCCAAATATTCCCATGAATGTCGTAGAACGCGACAAAGATGCTCATTGCTCCTAGGTTTAATGAATTCATCATCATCAGATCTTTTTATATCTCCACTGCTGGAGCACGATCCTCTCTGTTCTACCAAAGCTATATTAGCCAGAGCAGTCAGAGGATTTGGCCTACACTCTCCACGCTGGCCAGACGGGTTGGAGTGGAATCTTGATGTTTTTAAGCTTTGTTTAGCTTGTGTTTCCTAAGTCGCCTTCTACGACATCCACGGGAAGACTTGGAGTGGTCTTATTCTACTCTGCCGGGAACCACACGGCTCACGGTTTAATGAATTATATATATTTTTTTCAAATATGCCAATAAGATCCGTATTAATCGAAATTGAGATAGATAAATCGATTTACTCCAAGTCTAAACTTTACCTAGCAGAATAAGTCAGTCAGCCGCCGCGCACCTTTTCGGCGTAATATCTGAGCAGATGTCCTAATTAAGGGACGCGACATAGGCAGGGGGCTATATTGCGACCTTTCAATAATGAACACTGGGGAAAAAGCTTAGGGAGGAGCTCTGAGACAGAAGCGGAAGCGATTACGGAGGATACTGATGCTGAAGAGTTTTATCGGACTTTTCCTTGAATTTTTCAAATACATATGAAAAAAGGAAGAGAAATTATTAGCGTAGTATTAGGGTAATAGTTTGAATACCAAATGGTTTATTTGGGATAGTTAAGCTGTTCACACCTCATGATGTAAATAACCCAGCATTTAAATAATGTCCAAGTATGAAAATTTAAGAAACAGCCAGCGCTATTTCTGATATGTAAGTATTTTGGGAGGTTACTTCAATCAGATGTTGTGTATTTAAGACACTTCTTCTTCAACAATGACGACTAACGACTGATGTCTTACGTTACGTTACAGCTCGCGACGGACAAAAGAAAATTTTTGGCGATAAAATACTTAATTTAATAAGTGGGGGTAAAGATCTCTTAAAAATTCTAAAGATATTTCGATCTTTTCTAAAAATGCATGAAACATGCACCACTTTTATGTATTGTGAGCATTGAGCACAAAAAATATTACAAAAATCTAGGAGAACAATCGTCCAAATATTTTACGTAACAATATCAAATGCTGTAACTTATATCTTGCACTCGGCGTAACAGGTAAAGGAAAATATTTGGCACTAAAATCCTTAATAGACTAAGAAAGCAGAAGAACCTATTAAAACTTTATGAAATCAATAGATATTTCAATTATTTCTAAATATGCATGAAAACTGCAAAACGGAGGTATTTGTAGTCTAAGTACAGAATGCAAAGATAATATCTCAAAGTATAAAAATAATATGTTACGTAACATTATCAAAGGCTGTCTTTTATGTCTTACACCACGCGTCACGGGCAAAGGAAAATATTTGGCAATGAAATCCTCGGCTTCTGTAATTGCGGCGGCTTCGGAAAAATTCTGTCCATCGAGGGTGTCTTGAGTGGACACATCCCTATTGTTCTATTTTTAGATCCACACCATCTTCCTTTTCTTGTTAGTGGCCAACACTGGTGTTGGATTTTTCATCCTATCTAAAGGATAATTATTTTTAACAAAAAAGTAAAACCGACTTCAACCCTATATGTAAATGTACAAACTGGAACTTAAAATTAGGTTTTAGTGGGTGTGATAGTTCATTCAAAATAGAGGAACAACGTCGTCATCAACTTGTCTTGATTCACGAAAGAATTAAACAGAAATAAAATTAAACCAAACGGCATAATTGTACAATTTTTTTTGGTTTTTGTTATCACCTATCGAACAAAAAAAGAATTACTAAAATCGATCCATAATTGACAGAGTAATCGCGTAACATACATACAAAAAAAACATGCAGACGAATTGATAACCTCCCCCTTTTTTGAAGTCGGTTAACCCTTTGACGTAAATGGGACACCGGTGTCCCCTAAAAAAAAAATGTGATTTTCCCACAACAGATGATCATTTTTAATCACTGGTCACACTAAATTATTACTTTTGAACGAAATTTTATTTTTGCATACGGTTAATAGCACTGCGCGCGAAAAAGATATGTAAAAATCTATATTGTTTCTGGTCGTTTTGGCGCGCTCCTGTGAACAATTTTCCCAAGTGATTTTAAAACATTATTTTGCTTTTTTCGAGATTGTTTGTGTGAAGTTAAGAAAGAATGGTAAGTAATATTGATGATTTAACAATTATTTATTGTGATTTTTAATATTTGGGTAGCTAAAATACCAACATTGTCGCAAGGGACATCGGCGTCCCAATATGCGTAAAAGGTCGGAAACTGTACAAAAATAACATTATTTTTATCAATTCAATTATTATTATGTTTTTTCATATTTATGTATTATTTTTTATTGTTTTTGGCACGTAGAGGTATAAGGATATTTCGTTTGACCGATGCTGATGTTGAGGAGTACCTTATGGCGGACAATAGTGACGATGAAGATGCGCTAATTTTGGATGAAGAGGACCAGTTTTTCTTATTACAAGACATGGAAGCTGGGGTCTCGGAGGTGATTATCGAGCCAGCTGATTCATCGAAATCTTCTTCTGATCCAGGACCAGATGCTGGTCCCACTGCGAGCTCTTCATCATCGTCCCAGGATACACCATTACTTGACAGTTCACTGTCAGCTCAATGCAGCTCGGTTCTAGATTTCAAGTAGAGAAGGAACACATATCGGCTTTATAATTTCTCTGAGAGTGATTATGAGTTTGGCCAAATAAATATTTGCAAACAATCAAACTCTGTAACGCCTTTAGATATATTTGAGTCTGTTACAAATATAAATGCTTTGAAAGAAAATATAATAATTCCAGAATCTTTGCGATACGCTAATCAAAATGGGTCCATTTTCACGACAGACCTCCAAGAAGTTACAGCATTTATTGGTATGAACTTCGTCATGGGCTAGCATGTGTTGCCTGCATTGAGAAATTATTGGTCTACTGAACCTGACATGGGCGTTTCATATAGCAAAAGTTATGCCCCTGTCAAGATTTGAGGAACTTCGACGAAATTTGCACTTTTGCGATAATGAGGAACAACCACTAGTTTCGAAGGTATTTCCTTCATAAAATGGATGGACAATAGAGCAGTGCATCTTTTCACCAATTTTTTGTCACCGATGCCTATCCAAAAAGTGAAACGCAAGCAAGTTGGTTCGTTGCGAAGTCTAGAAATCACATGTCCGAATATATTTTGTCAATATAACAAGAATATGGGTGGGGTAGATCTAATGGATCAAAAGAAAGTCAGCTACGAAGTTGACAGGAAATCCAAAATAAAATATTACCTTCGGCTCTTCTTTGATTTATTAGATATTGCACTGAATAACGCGCACATCGTTTATGAACATGCCGATCATCGTGTGGAGGGTCACTTGCTTACATCGCTTGAATTTCGCCAGGTTGTAGCTCGAGCTATGATAGGTAATTTTTCTATTAGAAAAAATGCCCCTCCCTGGACTTCTATGACAAAAAAACGCATTCAAAATATGTGTCATAAGCGTTCTTTACTGTCACATGTAATGATAAAGAGTTCTCGTAAAAGATGTGTGCAGTGTGCAGTGTGCAGTGTGCAAAAAATGTAGTAGAAAATCGTACACACAATGTATGTTCTTTATGTAATGTCTGTAATGTAAATTTGTGTTTTACTGCAAACAGGAACTGCTTTGCTGATTTCCATATATAATTATTATAATATATTAAAACTTTTTTTTATTATAAATTGTTGTTTTATTATTGTAAACTATATAAAATAACCAAAATATTATATACCGCTGAAACTACTGAATGCCGACCCTTGACGCATATTGGGACAATGGTGTCCCATGTAATTCTAAAAAAACCACTGGTATATTTTTATTTTTTATGGTATATATATATTGCGACGTGATATTAACTAGGAAATATAATTATTTAATTTGTATTATGTCAATTAAGCACATCACGTCTTAAGGGTACGTGCCAATGATTTTGCTGTCTTTATGTTAAATGGCACGTTCACCCCTACTACTGTATTATTACTTTTGTATATAAGTTATTGATATTCTTAAATAAATTATTCCTATTTTACCGGTCACTGTGGTTTTAATTAAAACTTCTCGCCATAATTGGTGACCCCGACGTGATCAACGTGATTCTGCCACAGTAATCCGACGGTCGACGAAGTTCTTCGAGTACGCGAATCGAACGTGCATATTTTCACCGGCTTCCCACAAGCGGGTCTCACCGGTTTGAAAATTCAAGAAGCACATTTATCTCCATTGAAGATACCGTCGAAATGGCTCCAGTCACACCGGTAAAAGGAATCAACATCGCCGCCTCTCAAGACACATCGTTTGACTCCTGCACAGATGTCGTGGCCTCTATCACCATAGCTGAACGGTTGCCGGAATTTTGGAAGGATTCGCCTCGGCTATGGTTTTCACAGTTCGAAGCCATCGTAGCACCCCAGAAACAAGGAGACGACTACAAATTCAACGCAGTGGTGTCCAAGCTTCCAAAAGATGTAATACACCAGGTCAGCGATATTTTAGTTAATCCACCATCTGAAAACAAGTATGCTGCAATAAGAGATCGGCTTATTAATTGCTATGAAGAAAGCGAGCACCGCCGATTTCATAAGTTACTTGCGGAGATGGATTTGGGCGATCAGAAGCCTTCGCAATTATTACGGCGAATGAGGGAAGCAGGAAACGGCAAGATAAACGAAGATACTATTAGACTGCTATGGCTGAGACAACTTCCTCCCTCGGTTACCACTGTTTTGGCGGTCACAGAACAATTATCGCTGGAAAAGTTAAGCGAAATGGCCGATCGGATAAACGAAAACATGCAGTTTAATAAAAACGTTCAAAGTACCTACGCCACCGATGTCAATTTAATAACACATATGACATCACAGTTAGCGTCATTGAAACTGGAGATCGCTGAGCTACGTAACGAGCGCCGTTTTAGCCGACGGGACAACTTTAGGTATCAGCGGTATGGCCGGTCTAGGTCACGGTCGCGTGGACGTTCGTCATCAAGGTTGTGTTTTTATCACCAGCGTTTTAAGAAGAGGGCTCATAGATGCATCCAACCTTGTGCTTGGAAAAACGAGGAGCAGCCGTCGGAAAACTAAAATTTGCACAGAATGAGGCGGATCTCTGTGCTCTTCAACCCTCCAAACGCCTAACTATTACCGACTCAAACAGTGGTTATAGATTTTTAGTGGACACGGGAGCAAATTGTTCGGTATTAACCAAAGACGCACAGGGCAAAGAGAAAGCAAGTGATTTTAAACTTTATGCTGCGAATGGAACAATTATCGATACTTATGGCGAGAAAACGATGACGTTAAATTTGGGTTTACGACGTAATTTTACGTGGACATTTATCATTGCCGATGTCAAGATGCCAATTTTAGGAGCTGATTTTTTGGAGCACTATCGTTTACTGGTGGACATATCTGGAAGAAGATTAGTAGACAAGATTACAGAGCTGAAGACGCCTGCAAACTTGGATAAATCAAATTTCCCTTCTGTTCGCTCCATTGATGGCGGTTTACAAGACAACGTAAAACAACTGTTGGAAAAATACGAAGATATTACTCGGCCGATGTCAATCAGAAAACCCGTTAAACACAACGTTCAACATCACATCATTACAAAAGGCCCGCCAGTATTCGCCCGCGCTCGCCCGCTGCCGCCAGACAAGTATAAAGCAGCCAAAAAGGAATTCCAGGAATTGATTAATATGGGTATTTGTGAACCTTCTAACAGCCCATGGGCCAGTCCTTTACACATGGTTAAGAAGAAAAATGGCGAATGGCGTCCTTGCGGTGATTATCGTGCGTTGAATAAAATCACAGTTCCAGACAGATATCCTCTTCCCAGGCTATTGGATTTTTCGTATATTACGAGTGGAAAGAGCGTATTTAGCAAAATTGATATCAGGAAGGCCTACTACTGTATACCAGTTGCTGAACCTGAAAAAACTGCCGTAATATTGCCTTTTTCGTTGGTGCAGTTCCGGTTTATGCCGTTTGGATTGCGCAACGCTGGACAAACTTTCCAAAGATTTATGGATTCCATTTTCCGAGATCTGGATTTTATATACATATTTGTTGACGATATTTTGATTGCCTCACGGGACGAAGAAGAGAATCTCAAGCATCTGGATATAGTGTTCAAACGACTGAGTGATAATGGCATTACGATTAATCTGAGCAAATGTGAGTTTCTCAAGAGCGAGTTAGACTTTCTTGGTTATCATATAACGAGCCAAGGGATGAAACCGACTCAAGAAAAATCACAGGCAATTATTGATTTTCCTAAACCAAAGACGGTCAAGGAACTACGTCGTTTTCTGGGCATGGTCAATTTCTACAGGCATTTAATTCCCCGTGCCGCTAAGCATCAAGCCCCACTTAATATATATTTGAGGAACTCAAAGAAGAATGACGTCACACCGATCAAGTGGAATCCAGTCTCTGAAGAAGCTTTTCAGTTATGCAAACAAGATCTGCGAGACGCCGCTACCGTAGTTTTTCCCGATGCCAACGCAAAGATTGCCTTAATGACGGACGCTAGTCTCAAGTGTGCCGGCGCAGTCCTCCAACAAAGAGTCAATGGATATTGGAAACCAATTTCTTATTTTTCCAAAACATTTTCCGAGGCGCAAATGAAATATTCTACCTACGATAGAGAGTTACTCGGTATATACATGGCCGTGAAGCATTTTCGAAGATTAATTGAAGGACGTGTTTTCACAATTTACACCGATCATAAGCCATTAATGTATGCGTTCGACAAGAAGCCTAGCATTGATGAGAGCCCCAGGAGGATACGATACTTGGATTACATATCGCAATTTTGCACCGATATACGTCATGTAGACGGGGACAGGAACGTCGTTGCCGATGCCTTATCAAGAGTGGTGGAAACAATAACACTTCCGCAAGTTATCAATTTTTCGGATTTAAGGAAGGCCCAAGAAAAAGATCCCGAACTGCAACAGCTACAGAAGAATAAATCATTACGCATTTCGCTTGTTCGCTCATCGCATTCTAACGACAAGATATACTGCGACGTATCAACTGGAACTGCTCGTCCCTCAAGAATTCAGGAAACTAATTTTTAACAGCTATCATAATTTGAGCCACCCTGGAAAAAATGGAACGAGAAAATTAATTGGAAAAAATTACATATGGGCGAGAATGAATGCGGATATAAATAAATGGAGTGAGTCATGTCTACAATGTCAACAAGCGAAAGTGCATAGACATACGATATCGCCACTGGGGAAATATTTGCCCGCGAAGCGCTTTTCTCACGTGCACATTGATATTGTTGGCAAATTACCGACGTCGCAATATATACACTAAGTACCCCATAATAAATAACAGAAAGCACTCATATCCATTAAAATATTTGTGAGCTAGTTTTGTGCGTGAAAGGGTTAAAAAAGAAACTTTTTCTTTAAAAATCTGTATAGTCTGTCTTGAGTAGACACATCCCTATTGTTCTATTTTTGGATCCACACCATCGTCTTTTTCGTGTTAATGGCACTGGTGCTGGTTTTTTCAACTTATCTAACGGAAAAGAATAACTTTTTCGATAAAAATCTGTATAAGAGTAGATACATACCTATTGTTCTTTTTTTAGATCCACACCATCTTCCTTTTCTCGTTAGTGGCCAACACTGGTGCTGGATTTTTCAGACTATCTAAAAAAAAAAACACTGATATTGCTCAAAACCACCACCATTCGGAAAAAAGGTCCATCGCAGAAGTCTAGAGCAGACAAATTGAATTATCTGTATGTTTGTTTGTAACGACTTAACTCTAAATTGAAACAATTTTAAAAAACCTTTACTCTAGTATTTTTTCATGTGTAGGAGTGTTTGTGAAATTCTCAAGTATTTATCGATATTTCTCCGATTTTCCAAGAATAGAAAATTTAAGAACCGATAACTTCTCTTTGGCACATCACTAGTACTATACAACAATGTTAAAATCACCCGTTTATTTGCTGTTTTCACTATCCAGAGAAACAGCGTATCATTGAGGCTCGAGGACCGTCTGTGTGTTTGTTTCTCCTACCGCAAACAAACAAGTAGAGTAAGATCTGATGCTAACTACCTTACGTCATTCAAGGAAAGCTGTTTTTTACATACCCCATGACCTTTAAAGCACCAGCATTTTTTTAAGGATACATAGGCGTGCTGTAAATATCTGGGTGGAACACTTACTTTCCATGTTAATTTTCTGCGAAAAACAATTTTTTTTTGATCTTCTATGTAGTTAATGCAATCGGCTCATCGGATTTAATATGAAAATGCATAAATATGGTAAAGCTGGAGTCTACTTTTATTCCATATTAGTTTTCACTCACGTTAATGTCATCCTTTTGGATCAATGTATTGTCGAAATTAAAAGATATCATTTATCCTGTCCCGTATCGCAGACAACGTATTTACAAATTTATTATTTCAATTTCATGATGATGGGTTAAATAGTTAAGCGTGAAAGAAAATAAATAAATACACAAACAAATATACGAAAGAAAAAATAATTTTTACTTTTCTAATTCAAGATAAGGAATATTTGTAGTTTTATCAATTCATTGACGTGGCCAAGTGCCGTGAAACGTTATAATACACAGATAGTAAAAGACCCATTCCTATTTTTACCCAATTATTCACTAGCCAAATTATAGAAGTCGGTACAAAAAAAAACAGGGTCTCTAATATGACGTAAAGTAAGTAATATTATGATCTTAGTCCAAAGCCTGTTTCAACGCATTCTAAGACTTCTGTCAATATTTAGGGAGGGATCTTATCTTGCTGCGAGAAAGGCAGCCTTGTGTTCAATGGCACTTTCAATACGAGTAGCAAAATGACACATCTATTTAAGCGAGACGAAGTACTGACTCATACATTTATTCAAAAAATATTCCTCATCATCATTATCAGGTCTCTTATAGTCTCCACTGCAGGAGCTCGACCCTCTCTGTACTACCAGAGCGATAAATTAGCCAGAGCAGTCAGAGGACTTCGCCTACACTCTCCACGTTGGCCAGACGGGCTGGAGAGGTCTCTATGATGTTTATAAGCTTTGTTTAGCTTGTGTTCCCTAAGTCGCCTTCTAAGACATCCACGGGAAGACTTGGAGTGGTCCTATTCTACTCTGCCGGGAACCACAATGCAGGTTAATTCACATTTTAAATCATTGCTGATCATTAGGTCTTTTAATTTTTTGAGTAGAAAAAACGTTTACTTTGATCTAATCGGATTTTCAGACAGACGATAGTTCTAAAGAACCTACTATGCAAAAAATGGACAAAAGAGATCACATGGGTACATTACTTATAATTTTAATCCAGAAAAAATAAATAAAATCATAATGTTCTTAGTTCTCCAACCCGTCTGGCCAGCGTGCAAGTGGGGAGAGTGTAAGTGTAAGCCATTTGCTTCTTTGACTTCTTTGCCTAATATATGGCTCTGGTAGTACAGAAAGGGTCATGTTCCTGTAGTGGAGACTAACAAGGACCTGATGATGACAATGAATGTACTCAGAACACAGTAAAAAAATACAAACGAATTCGAACGTAAAAAACAAGAGATTAATTTCGCTCAAACGAAGGGTGTTCCTCAATCAACCCCGGTGGCGCCCTCTGTCATTACGCGACGAACTAATTGCTCCTAATGAGGAATGGTATTTTATTTTGAGAGAATATTCCTTTAAGCAAAATACCTGGAATTCATCGGCTGGATGGATTGAAAAACTTTGTTAAGTAATTATATCAAAACGTTTTGATCTAATTTTGTTTTGAAGATTGAATTAATTTATAATTACAAGTTAATGAAGATGTTTTATTATTTTCGGAGCTAAGAATAATCATAATCAAAATGATAATTCTTGAATTTTGACCATTTACCGGCAAGCGCAGCGTTGGACATCGTACGACGCGTGGTCGAACGACCTGGCCAGTGTGGAGAGTGTAGGCCAAATCCTCTGACTGCAGCTCTGGCTAATATATGGCTCTGAAAGTACAGAAGGGTCGTGCTCCTGCAGTGGAGACTAAGAAAGACCTGATGATGATATTATATGGCTCCGGTAATACAGAAAGGGTCATGCTCCTACAGCGGAGACTAAAAAAAACCTGATGATGATGTGTTAACCACTGGACCACTCTTTCGAATTATGCAGTTTGCAATAAAGTTGACCACAAAAATATACAGCCAGTTTCATATAAACAATATCTGAAGATTCCGAACATTTCCCTTATTTTTACAATTCACAGCGCACGTAGCAGACAGACAGACACTTCGCTAGGGACCGCTGCGGAGCGGACAAGAACAAGCAAAACTGGCATTTTTGCTCACAGCGTTGGAATAAAATAATAAAAGTTTTTAGTTTTAGAATATTTTATTTCTTCAATGCTGATTCAGTAAAGAAATAAAATCGGAAAGAAAAGCAGCCAGTATATTCTATGTTTTTCCTCTTCTGGGAGAAGAGGAAAAACATAGAATATACCAGCGGTTTTTTTTTACCGCGCAGACCATAAAAGCCGGTCAAGATATACAGTGAAATTCTAAGGAATCACATTACTGATTATTTTCTATCACTTTTTGCCATGATTAATATATATACCCATACCGAATAACAGCGATCTAGTACTTATAGTCTCTGAGTAAAACCGCGGATGGACAGACAGACAGACAGACATGGCGTAACTATAAGGGTTCCTAGTTAACTACGGAACCCTAAAACAACTAAATGTTTCCTCTTGTAGTAAGATTCAGAATTGAATTGAAACTGGTATATTCTATGTTTTTCCCCTTCTGGGAGAAGAGGAAAAACATAGAATATACCAGCAGTTTTTCTTCCCGCGCAGACCATAAAAGCCGGTCAAGATATACAGTGAAATTCTAAGGAATCACATTATAGGCGATGTGGCTAGCCATCATTATTTTGATTCCGCTTTCCACTTCCGATTTTTTTTTATCACTTTTTGCCATGATTAATATATATACCCATACCGAATTACAGCGATCTAGTACTTATAGTCTCTGAGTAAAACCGCGGATGGACAGACAGACAGACAGACAGACAGACAGACAGACAGACAGACAAACCGACAGACAGATAGACAGACAGACAGACAGACAGACATGGCGACTATAAGGGTTCCTAGTTAACTACGGAACCCTAAAAACAACTAAATGTTTCCTCTTGTAGTAAGATTCAGAATTGAATTGAAACTGGTATATTCAATGTTTTTCCTCTTTTGAGAGAAGAGGAAAAACATAGAATACCTATACCAGCGGTTTTTCTTCCCGCACAGACCGTAAAAGCCGGTCAAGATATACAGTGAAATTCTAAGGAATCACATTATAGGTGATGTGGCTAGCCATCACTATTTTGATCCGCTTTCCACCATAAGAGCGTATACTAGCAGTATTTTTTCAATATGGTATTCATACAAATGTATTTCTCTATTTTCTCGAAAAAAAAACAACTGAAAACTGATTCTAGAGCTACAATTCTTTTTTCATAAAATCTAGTACTAAAAAAGGAATGCCCCTATTTTTTATTTTTTCCAAAAAAACTGTTTTTGTACGATTTTCTTTTCTTTTTGACAGGTTTTTAGAAAAAATAAAACATAGGGACATACCTATTTTAGTAATAGATTGTATGTAAAAAGAATTGTGCCTCTAGCAGCAGTTTTCAGCGAGAAAATAGAGAAATACATTTGTATGGAAAACGCACTGCTAGTATACCCTCTTAATGGCCACAAATTTGGATTTTATGACTTAAGGCACTGCCTGCCCCGCAAGGGATAAACAATACGGTAGTTGCCTAATGTTAAGATTATATAAAATTTGTTTCTTAAGATGCTAATTTCTATCTAAAAACACTATAAAGAACACTTTAAATTTGATATCGATTCGTTAAGTGATCCTAAAGCTTCTTAAAGGGTGAATAGGACCATTTTTCAAAGTATGAAAATCTTTAATTACAGTTATACTGTATTGTAGTCCGCTAAATTTATAGCAACTTTTATTACGAAACCATAACCATAAACGAAATATTTCGTATAACTACCAAACAAAGTACTCACGCCACCCATACAAAATACAAGCTTGTGACGTCACAAATATGTAGGCAAATTAGCGGCGCATTTTCACGTCTAAAAATTAACGTCTAAAAACATGTGACTTTAAAACATTTATATCTGAAAGAGTTTTTTGTTTAGAAATGTATTTCTGTCACTATTGTGTTTATTTTTGGCGGGTCATTACATAGCAACACGAAAAATTTTTAATTCAACATGCCCATTCTTTCAAATTATTGAATTATGTTGTAAAAGCACCGACAAAAGGCATAAAATGTTTCTGATTCTCTTTCTGCGTATATCATAAAAACTGGGTGAGCGAGCACAGCCGCAGACGAAAGCTAATGGTCATATAAAGCTCCGATTTCAATGACAATGAGGTAGTTTTTGGTAAAACTGAACGTATGTAAAAATGAAAAAAAAATGTATAAAATGATGCTCCGTTTAGACGATCAAAGTATATTTCAAAACATCACTCCAGAATATAAATTTACGGTTTAAAATAACAATGCAAAGGCATTTGCTTCCAAAACGTAGCATTTAAAAATGCAAATCGGACATCAGCGCATTTGTCTAAGTTGGTAATGAGCAATCACAATTAGCTTTACTAAATTTCACGGGTAGCTATTTCGGTGGTATGTTCTTCTTGTATCTTTTGCTTTCAGTTGTTTATTTTTAATTTTTTATTTAATCGATAGACGCGTACATAGAATCATCCTCTCTCCCCTCTGGGCGTTAAAGTAAAAGACCAGCAACGCTTTTGTCACACACCTTGTGTTGGAGTTGACCATGGGTAGCAGTGCTCAGTTACCATCAGGTGACTTGCTTGCTCGTTTGCCGTCCTATGCCATATTTTTTATAATTAACATAACACCAAATCATACTAATAACTAATTGTAATTAACTAAAACTAAAAAATGGAAATCCACGTTTAGAGCTCCGGCATGATATTAAGTCAGGTTTTAATTTTGATACGGATTTTACGGGCTTGTTTTGTCAATGGACGCTATCTCTGAAGCAAGCTCCAAGTGAGCTTTCACTACTTCACTGGGCGTTTGAGGTGAGAGCAGAGTGTCCTTAACCTGTATAGCACTATTGCCAAAGAACCCAGGGAGGGACTGACTTCGGCTTTGGGCGTTGCATGTATGTGCAAGGCTTGGAGAGGAACTCTCATGTGCCTGATGGGTCACGACTGCAGGTCTAAAGAGACTTTCTGACTGAGAATCAATGGCAAAAGCATATCGAGAGCAGCAACTCTTATATTTTGGTCTATGGGCTATCCTTGGGGTGGTTATTCCGTATTCATACCATTCGTTCTCATTCTTCGCGTTTTCAATTGTTAGGCAAACAGGCATACAGCCCTCGGATAGAAAGTGGTTGCCAATAGATGCCTGTAATACTAGAGGTGCTTATCGCGCGTTGCCAACCTTGAAGAAATCTTTACACGCTCTTTTTAAAGGGCCCCCCTTTGTTTCTCGGGAAAACCATGACAGTAGCTTGTTTGAGAATTCGGTATAAGACAGTTGTAGCAATAAAATATGAAATATATTTTTTGTGTTAGCTTATAACTAAACAATTATCATCCAATATGTTTTTTGCATTAAAACCATTTATTAATATTTTATTTTTGGAATATTAATCTCAGTTTTTTTTTATCTGTGGTCTACAAGTGGCGGCCATGATTAATCTTCGTATGACGTCATAACTCAATAAACAAAACGTCAAAGTCAACGTGATCAACGTCAAGAGCTCGTCAAGTCGTTTGTTCTCTTATATATGTCTCCATATTTGTTATTTACTATGGTTTGAGCCTCCTTAGTTCTATATTTTGCTGAGAAAAAGTGGAGAAAAATCGCTCAAATATTTCGATTTATGAAGTCAGGCTACATTAAAGCGAATAGTGCAGTCCAAAGTCGATTCGTTTATGATCGCAAAAAGATTTAAGCAAACATACATACAGACAGCAGGATGCGACTTTGTTTTATACTATTTATTAGTGATAGTGATTTGATTAGTGATGATTGTAAGAAGTTAGGTTAGGTGTAATTTATTTTTGTAAAATCGAACATATTGATTTCTTCTAAATACTTACATCAAAGTGATCCGCGCAAAAGAATATCACAGACTTATCAGATGGAAACTGTGGGTATCGGCGTGGCAGGACTGGACTTTTAGAAACGTGTATAAAAAAATTGTTGGGACATTTAACTGTCGTACTTCTAAGCATAGGCACCGCACACGTTTTGTAACTTGTAATTTTCACAATTTCAGTTTTATTTACACCTCAAAACAGTTAGAACGCCGTATTAGCCGTGCTTTGTTTATTGAGTTGTGACGTCATAACATGAAAATGTCACGTGACACAGTGTTTTAGCGCGAATTTCGAACCAAAAGATAAAAAAATCATGTTTTCTTATCAAATAAAGCTTTTCTGAAAAAAATATAATTGTAGGGGGGTTTAAAATAAGTCTACAGATATTATAAAATATATTTCAGAAAATTGTCAAGTAGCGAATTGTATTTTCTACCTCCCGTTGAAAGAATGATTTCACTAATTCAATAACATAAACGGTGTCGTTTACATAATCGTATCGGTGCGATACGACCAAAATTCTTAGATCCAAGAGGAGTCCACCATTTCGTTAACTCTATATTAAGATGAGCGGCAAGATAAAATGCTAAATACTACTGTTCTGGGTTCATTCACACATAATTTTGTGAGTTTATTGGTGTAAATATCTAAATTACTATTAAATATGGCTGACTTGAACGAATAGGCAAGAAACTGTTTTGTTAAATTTATGGGAACAGAATTAGTGTTTAATTTTATGCTATTATTACGTTATAAATAAGCTAAGTTTTTACATGAGAACTTCTTCTTCCTCACCTTATCCCACTTACTTGGGGTCGGGACAGCATGTAAGCTTTTTCCATTTCGCTCTATCACGAGCCATTTCCTTCGTCACCTTCTTTTTCTCCATATCCTCCTTCACACACTCCATTCACCTTTTCTTAGGCCTTCCTCTGTTCTGGTTTCCAGTAACTTTCATTTCCAGTACCTTTCTAGTAATATGGCTCTCTTTTCTCCGCATAACATGGCCGTACCATTCCAATCTATTACTCTTAAGCTTTTCTGATATTGTGGCTACTTTTGTGCTACCTCTCACATAGCACAAAAGTAGAGATGAGAGATAACATATGAGAACACGCGTCGAAATTCTGAATCTTACTAAAAGAGGAAACATTTAATTGCTTTTAGGGTTCCGTTGTAAACTAGGAACCCTTATAGTTTCGCCATGTCTGTCTGTCTGTCTGTCTGTCCGTCCGCGGTTTTACTCAGAGACTATAAGTACTAGAAAGCTGTAATTTAGTATGGGTATGTATATTAATCATGACAAAAAAGTGGCAGAAAAAAATCCTGAAAAAAATTTTTTTTAGGGTAGCTCCCATACAACTAAATAGGGGGAGTATTTTTTTTTCTCTATATACCCATCGTGTGGAGTATCGTTAAAAAGTCTTTGAAAAATATTGTGAGGTTGAAACCACCATTTTTTGATTTAGGGATCCGTTTCCAAAATATGTAAATTTTTGTTAGAGGTATGTGTCCTCCCCCTCTCTCTGCTAAACGATTATACATGGATACGTGAAAAAAATTACAGCAGTAGTATATATACTGAAATTGAAAGGAAAACTATCAGAACTGAGTACCAAGTGCAAACTAAAAAGTTATAGGCATCCAACTTATCAAATGTACTGGAAAATTTTAAATTTCATAAAATTTTCATTGATAGATGTTTTTGGTCGTGAAACTGTGAGGTGCGAGTATAAACAGTGTGAACTCAAAGTTGTCATTCGCAACTACGGAACCCTACCCTGCGCGTGGCCCGACACGTACTAGGCCGGTTTTTTTTATTTGCATAGGCTCCGAAATTACTGACCGATTTACAAACTCTTACACCTATAAAAAGCTATTATATCTGCGGGTGACAAACACTCTGACGAGCTCCGTGGGGCAGCGGTCAACACGCCTGCCTGCGACACGGATGGTCTCGGGTTCGATCCCCGGTCAGGTCAAGATGGAAAATGATCTTTTTCAGATTGACCTGGGTGTTGGATGTTTAACTATATAAGAATCTATTACAAAATATAGTATCGTTGAGTTAGTTAGTATGCCATAACACAAGTCTCGAACTTACTTTGGGGCTACTCAATCTGTGTGATTTGTCCATATATATTTATGTATTATTTATTTACTATAATTTATGCGACAAAGTCGCGTATAGACTTAAACTAGGTGATTGGTAGAAGTGCTAGTAAATGTTAGACGAATGCTACTTCCAACCGGTCTTTTTTACAATTCTCATTTGAAACCTATTTCAGTACAAGACTTCTTGGATTTGATTTCCCTTCTCTTCCTCCCTAGGGTTTCAAATGGAGCAATTATCGCTTATTCATATTTTAAATATACTAAGCATGAAAAATGGTTTTTAATAACCTTCAAAATTATTAAGAACCCCTTCAAAGTGAAACACTGTCTCTGAGACGTTACCCCTTCATGAATTCACAAATTCGCATAACCAATTCTCTTTGTACGTAATTATTTCGCCATTAAGGCGCCACTATAGATCGCAGAAAAAATGCAATGTGGTAAATTAAGTTTATAAGGACAAATACATATAGCCTAGTCCAATAGTATATTGTGATTGTGTTTTATGATACTAACTCAACGCTGGATGTAGGCCGCTTCCAACCGGTCATTTTGGAAATCCTTAGGAGAAGTCTATGTGCAGCAGTGGACTTGCAGCTGTAATGAAGATGACGAATGATGATAATGATATGATACTAATTTAACGATACTGTAACCTGACGGCTTGACCTGAGTGGGGATAAAATCCGGGATCAGTCGTATCGCGGGTTGGCGTATTAACCACTTCGTAACGAGGTTGTCCAATAAATAATAGGAAATAAATAGTAACAACTGTGTAAATATGTTAATAAATAAAAACTTTACTAAAACAGAAAAACTTCCTTAATTTTAGACAAGATTTCATTTGCAGTTGTGACAAATCGGTATTTAATAATTAACTAGCTTTTGTCCGCAGCTCCGCTCGCGTTAATATCGTTTCCTCAAAAACACTACTTTTCTCGGGAATAAAATGTAGCCTATATCCTTCACCTTACTCAAGGCAACGTGTATGCAAAATTTCATGATGATCGGTTCAGTAGATAGTGAGTCAAAGTGTAATAAACAAATTCACTTTCGCATATATAATATTAGTTGGGATTGGCTATATTTAAAATAAAATAAAATAAAAAATAAAAATCTTTTATTTCAGGCTTTACGACCCATAAAGTGTTAGTAACAAAGAAAACTTATAACTATGTTAGTACAATATCTAAATCGAAATTTCTTGACGGCTTCGTGTCTTTGACTAGATGAACGCGAGTCCAGTGCTGCATAATAGCACTGTCCACGTCCAATCTAGCCGCAACCGTTTTTACCAGTATGTTGGCGCTGCCCCGCACCCGGTGAATCAAGGATGCTGTGCGCTTTCTTATAATGGCTGACAGACTGTCAACTCCAACTACCGCCTGCATCCCTGAAGCACTACAAGGGCGGCGCATCCCCAACATTACTCTAAGGGCATTGTTATACTGAGTGCGCAGAGCCCTGTATGCTACTTGGGTATAATGTGTCCAAAGGCTGCACGTGTACAAAGAGTTACAAAATGCTTTGAAAAGCGAATTTATTTCATATAAATCCTTTGCATATCTTCTTGCTTCTATTATCCTCAACCGCCACTGAATAAAATAATATTCGTTTTGATCTACAATCTACGGCCATGCAAAATGAATGGAGCTTAATCTGAGCTTTAGATGTTAATTGACAAACGGAATGATGCATAGTTTATTGGTAACTAATAAATAACTTAGAAGTTGGTTTGTGGTTAGTCTTTTTAGTTAAAGTAAAAATAAGAGTATTTTCATGATACTATAAATATTATAATTCTACAGAAATAAATAATAAATAAATATATACGGACAAATTACACAGATTGAGCTAGCCCCAAAGTAAGTTCTAGACTTGTGTTATGGGATACTTACTCAACGATACTATATTTTATAATAGATACTTATATAGATATACATCCAAGACCCAGGTAAATCTGAAAAAGATCACTTTCCATCTTGACCTGACCGGGGATCGAACCCGGGACCATCCGTGTCGCAGGTAGGCGTGTTGACCGCTGCGCCACGGAGCTCGTCAAAATGTACTTATGAACTACCAACCTAAATTTTAATTATAACCCAATACGAGCAATTAAAGATAGAATTAAAATAGCGATGCCATCAATAGGCTAAAATTATTAATATTCACATTAAAATGAAAATAACACGTTTATTAATAAAAAGTAATAAAAATACTACTAATTCATTAAAACATCATTAATAGCAATCGTAAGTATACAATATAACCAGGAAACCAAACCAGTCATACAGTTTCACCGGAAAAATAAGTTAAAATGAGTTGTTAAACTTCTAACAAAAAATAAAGCGACTGCAGAAATAAAGCATATAGCTGGCGTTGTACACACTGAAAAATATTTATAGATTGATAATAAAACTTTACGTAGATACCAGGGTGAAGTAGATTAACTAGTAATTTTCACACGACTTAGTTCGCATAAAACTTTACCCCAATTATTGTAACCCCTTAGGAGTTGAACTTCTAAAGATTTGTGATCATGATAGAAATCCCTGTACAAAATTTCGAGTTTCTAGATACAGAATTTTAAGTAGTGGGTTGATATATACTCGTACTTAAGTCAATGAGGCAGCCATATTAACCTTATATTTATTTAAATAGATAAAAAGACATCGTGTAGATACCAATACAGACAGGGGTAAGTAAATGCAAAGTTTTGGTTCAATTCGAAAGGAAGATGGTTTATTACGTACTAGCTAATACCCGCGGCTTCGCCCGCGTAATATATGGCCTATGTCCACCTCGGTACCCTAACCTACGTGTATGCAAAATTTCATGATGATCGGTTCAGTAGATACGGCGTGAAAGCGTAACAAACAAACAAACAAATAAACAAACAAACAAACTTACTTTCGCATTTATAATATTAGTTGGGATAAGGATGAATCATGAAATTGAAGACCTGATACACAAAGAAATCATCGGTTTTACAAGTCACAATGGTTAACGGGCCATCAGGAAAGAATGAATAACACCAGAGCTCCAATGATCATCTATAACTGGACGCCACAATAGAAAAGACCCTGAGGAAGACCTAGAAAGCTGTGGAAGGATTGTCTGGAGGAGAACCTGAAGAGACTAGACAAAAAAGCATCTTGGGTGTAATGATACACAACATGATGGCGTGTCGAAACTGTCAATTTATTGTCTTTGATCCAATTACAATAAGTATCAATATACATCATCTCATCCCTTTTGAAAGGAAACCCTACCACTATATAAAAAAAAATAAAACATAAACCCTACCCCTATATAAAAAAAATAAAACATAAACCTTAAACACAACCAGCTTAAATAATAATAATAGTAATATATATTTATTTAGCCAAACTCTTTTTACAAACACAGATAAGTGACCATCGTCCCATCCAGCAACAAGCCATCTCCGAACTAGATGGAGATCTGTATCTCGGAAACAACTTGCCACGGGGCTGGGTGAGGGGAGCCATGGTTGGTTACCTTAACTATTGGCAACTATGAAAACTATGATCTAAATTTCCCAAACTAGAATAAAATCTGTTATTTTGGGAAATTATATTATATTTAAAATTTAAAGAAATGCAGCTATAAAATAAAAGACTTAAAGCTAGGCAACTGGTATTGTCTAAAACTAAAACGAAAGTGAATGACCTACGAGTGTTGAGATATTTTTTTTTTGGAACAATGGAATACAGGAGAGTTCACGGACATGCAATGATGTGACCGCGATTAAGATATTTGTAATTTTGTTTTTTTTTCTTCAGTTTATTTGCTATTAATAAGATCACGACCGCAACATCCAGCCCAACTCACTTGCAGCATAATGTAGTATAATGTAGTATTAATGAAGAAGCGATTTAGTTTCCGCGTAATCGAGACCCCGTAAGTATTGTTGGGTGCGCTTTTTGCAAATGTATTTTGTACAAGGATAGATATTAATCTTCTTGTTTATAAGGTTGTATAATTTAGGACTAAGTATTTTGAAGTGACGTTTTGCGAGAGACGTTTTAGATGAAAGTATCTGACATACTTTGTATCGTAAACAGCTGCGTCGATGAGAATTTAGCTTTGGGTCGTATTTTAGCAAGGAGTGTTTTCGTAACACTGTCTGTAGCACAAAGAGCTGTCTCACTGTTAGAACAGCAGTGTCTCTAAAGAGTTGCCTTGTCGGGTAACGGTACGTTTTTCTGATTATAACTTTAAGGACAGCTCTTTGTGCTCTTTCCAGCGGTAATAAGATGGTTTTGTGCGCGGATCCCCAAGCTCCAATGCCATATGATAAAATTGATTGACATAGTGCGTAGTACGTGCTTTTTAGTGTGTCAAGATCTGCTACATCCCTAAGAGTTTTAAAAACATATATGAGTTTTCTTACGCGTGATGTAAGTGCATTAATGTGGTTTTTCCAGTCCAATGCGCGATCGATTAGGACTCCTAAATATTTCACGATTTGAACACGGGAAATAGGATCACATGTACAGTTTTGGGTTTTGGATTGACAAGTATGTGCTTTAATCATGTAATCAAGGGAAGGATGGGATGTAGATCGAAGTGCAAACGTCAAATAATTGGTTTTCGATAAGTTTAAAGTCAGGAGGTTATCCTTCAACCAGGTCATGACTATTGCAAGAGCTGATTCCGCATGCGTTCGAGCTTCCTCCCATGTTTTTCCACGAATCAGTAGCGCAGTGTCATCTGCATACGTGTAAATATTACAATCATGCAGATTGAGCTCGCAGAGCTCATTAATATAAATCAAAAATAGGGTAGGACCCAAAATACTACCCTGCGGCACACCAGTAGTAATAGGTTCCTCATCACTTAAAAATTCGCCAATTTTTACACGTTGTGTTCTTTTGCTTAAATAGGAACGAAACAGTTCAAGCGGAGTTCCTCTAATGCCCATCGCCTCCAATTTTAGAATCAGAATGGGGATAGAGACTGTGTCAAATGCTTTTGACAGGTCAAGAAATATGCCTACGCATTTCCTTTTGCCCTCAAGACATCCAACAATGTCGTCAACTAGTGATAATATAGCATCATCCGTGGATTTACCGTCTCTAAAACCGAACTGATTATTTGAAAGCAAGTTGTTGGCATTAAGGTATTTGGTAAGTCTTGTATTTATTACTTTTTCTAGTATTTTGGACATTGCTGGAAGTATCGATATCGGGCGATAGTTAGTCACAGCTTCTCTATCCCCATTTTTATGTATTGGATGTACTATTGCTTTTTTAAAAGCATTTGGAAATATTCCAGATTCGAGGGATAGTTGGCAAATGTGAGTTAGTAAGGAAACGAAAATTTCACGGGAAGATTGCAATATATTAGAAGAGACATTATCCCACCCAACAGCACAATCCCTCCGTAGGTTTCTGATAAGTGTGTCTATTTCGTCCTTGTCAACATCAAATAAAACAAAAGAATCTCTAACAGTTGTTGATAAACGTGAAGGAGATGATATTGTATGTGATGATTTGTTGTAAATTTTATTGGCTAGGTTTTTTCCAAAATTTACAAAGAATTTGTTGACCTCGTTAGCAGACTTTATCGGATCTGGTGTGGATTTAAGTAAGATATTAGATGAGACTTTTGTAGTAGAGATGTGTGTAATGTTTTTATTGCCTTCCATTTAGATTTAGGATCATTCTTAGCATTTAAAAGGGTATTTTTATTATATTCGCTTTTTAATTTTTTTAGGAGTTTGTTAATGAAGTTTCTGTACCTTGAGTATGTCACTTTCAGTATGATATTGTTTGGATCGTGTTTTGCCTGTTTGTGTAATCTATCCCGATTTCTAATACATCGCAACAAACCTGGCGTTATCCACGGTTTGAGGTTTCTCTGTCTTCTTGAGGGGGTGTAAATAACAGTATGTTTATCTATGATAGCTGAGACAGTGGATGCTAGAAAGTCCGCAGCAAAATTTGCATTTTGAGATTGAATGACTGGCGTAAAATCAAAAGATGTGAGCTCCGTTTTAATTTTTTCGTGGTCTACTTTAGTACGTGTGGTTGGCATTTGGTCTTTTTTATGTGACAGCGGTATTTTCAGTATTGTTGGCCTGTGATCGGTTACATAGGTATCGGCTACAACACTGGTGGTTTTTTGCTTGCCATTAACTAGCATATGATCAACACATGTCAAATCTAACCGAGTAGGGCAGGTGTACGCTGGCATTAACCCTTGAGACGCCATAATATTCAGATAGCCCTCCGATTTATTATCTTTGTTATTTGGTGTAATATCTATATTAATATCTCCTATTATACTAACAGATTTGTACGGTTTGAGTGTCTGTAATAAATCAGTTATGCTATTTAGAAAAACATCCGCATTTTTATGCGATGGTGATCTGTACACTGCGATAATAGCCAACTCAGATCCCAGCTTACACACCAAACAGTCCGCCTCCTTCACCGTTGATGGTTCAAAAACCTTGCAATCTACGGTATCGCGTACATAGATTACAACACCAGCGTTTTGATTTTTGTTATCTAAGGTCTGGTATGCAACAAAGTTTTGTAATTTAGGAAGTTGTGGAGCCTTTGATAGCCAACATTCAGTGAGGATAATAATATCGCACTGGACTTTAGTCATTGAAATAAATGCTAACAATTTGTCAAAATTACAATTTATGCTGCGAATATTTAGATGGGTGATATTGAGTGAATTATCGTTGTTGCTTATATATTTGTTGCATGCATCTGGGGGACATATGTAGCACCGCGCCACATTGAGCGATTCGAGCTCCGTTGTGAATGAAAATGAAAATCTAAAAAATCTTTTCTCTTTTCTTCTTCAATCATTTTAAGACACAAAATTAAATTACAGGTAGTGAACCAGTGACAAAGAAAACAAAACCTTTTACGTCTACAAAATAATGTGCTACTAAATGAACAATATTTATTTTAGTAATTGCACTAGCTTTTTCCTAGCCTCACGAGCAGCAGCTCGTATAGAAGGTGGACTACGTGCGCTTGAGCTTTCTTCGTTCGATACCAATAGAGGCTCATTCACACCCGGATTTAAAGAAGCATCGCATCCAACCTCTTCAGGCAACTCCTCGTAAATACTATCAGATTCCGATGACGACCTATGACTTACAAGTGGAGAAAGCTGTTCCGCTGGCGGCCGTGCGTGTTCCATAATTTACTGCGAATTCATAAAAACGTTTTGTCAAACATTTAAAATAATTCCTATTTTGTTGAATTCATTTAATTTTTAATAATTTTTTACCGCTGTCACCATGTAATGATACACAACATGATGGCGTGTCGAAACTGTCAATTTATTGTCTTTGATCCAATTACAATAAGGATCAATATACATCATTGGGGACGGAAATAAATGTTGGTGCAGAATCATGAAGCAGCTTCACTTTTGTAGCTTTTCTACTTTGTGCCATGGCGTTAAGTACGTAGCGGGTTCAAATTTACATATTTAAATTTTGTGTGTTTTCATGTTTATCTATTTTCTTATTTCCTGTGAATAACTGTTTTATGACCTAAACACAAATAATTTATATTTTGTGTTTAAGAAAACTATTCAGATCCTCATCATCCGAGTGATTTCCCGGTTTTATCCTTAACTGTAATGCGTTGGAGCCCCGGGTCCATTAGTACTTGTGAGACAACATATCGTGCAACAAATTGGCGAAAGTCTTTACAACCTGTGACTGCCTTACGCTGATGCTCTTTGGGAATAATTTGATCAGACCATATCTTTTCTTATTATACGGGCTGATTTTAAACCTAAGAGATATTTTAAAATCTCAGAATCAAATCCTAATGGAATACAGAATTGTACAAAAAAAAAAATTGCCCAACTAATCGGTGACTTTTTATGGGAGCTCAAATTTTTTTAAGCTTTATATATTTTTTCTTGCTCTTCTTTATTCCATTAAGAGTCCCACGTAAAGCCGCAATCCCATACAAACGTAGTTTGGTTTGAGTTTTACAACAGTTAAGCCAATCTCAACCAAATTTCGTACATACGACCGGATAAGGCATATTGATGTTTATAATCATATTTCAATTTTAAAAATTATACCTATACACAAAATTACAGCGAGTTGAAGTTTCGTATCGAAAACTTGTACTCGCGTATATATAAAAAAATCGTTTCCAGTGACATTTACAATTAGCTTTTCACTGCCGCCCTATCTATTCTATCTATAACCCAGGGACAGCACTGCTGGATATAGGCCTCCCCCATAAATCGCCACAAATTGCAATCCTGTGTATATTGAGTCCACTGACTCCCGGCGACCCTAATGAGGTCGTCCGTCCACCTGGTGGAGGGTCGTCCCTCGCTGCGCTTCCCTGTTCGTGGCCGCCACTCCAGGACTTTAATGCCCCAACGTAAAAGACACACAATCCTCCTTTTACAATAGATGGGATATGTTTGCGTATGTGCCATGATTTTAACAAAATTATGGTAATTATTCTTTTCACTCCCTCTTCAAAATCACAGCTGTTAATTAAATCACCATTACCGACGGTCAGCGGGCCGTGGCGACCGTATTTTGACTATTATACTGCCAGATCTGATCTGGTTTCCTGTGGGGTACCACAATTGAGGTAACTTTTGACATTGAAAAGGAGTAAATGGTGATAATTTAGAAATAAAAATATTTTGAATATTATCTAAGTTATTTGCTTAAAAATATATACGGACAAATATTTACGGACAAATCACACATATTGAGCTAGCCCCAAAGTAAGTTCGAGACTTGTGTTATGGGATAGTAACTCAACGATACTATATTTTATAACATATACATATATAGAAAACATCCAAGACCCAGGTCAATCTGAAAGAGATCATCTTCCATCTTGACCTATCGGGGATCAAACCCGGGACCGTCCGTGTCGCAGGCCGACGTATTGACCGTTGAGACACGGAGCTTTTCAGCTGATAGCTGCAGAAAGATGATAGAGTACATACAAACCAGTTCTAGTTCAGGGATTAACTCCCGGGTTTTGCCATACTCACCACGCTTGGCAAACAGTTTTGTGAGCGCAGTTTCCTTGGATTATCCCAACACTGCTAGATGTCAAAAACCGTTTTTAGCGAGGGAAGAGTAGGTCTTTGCTGGACTAAAGGAACGGATAGCGGTATTTGGGATGTTATTTGCTCGGATGGGTTGTGGATAAAAAAGTAGCAGATGAGTGAGCGCTGTTTTTTTAAGGGAAAACAGGGTAGGAGTTTCTTGGACTAGGGGCGTTCCCCTAGCATACTGAAAACATATGTCCCGTTGGACATATGTTTTAAGAATGCTATTGCTTTAATGGATCGGACCGTTTCTCTCTTTTCGGTTTTATAACGTAGTTCTTTTTTCCGTGGGCGAGTTGTTAGCCCGCCGCACAACCCCCAAAATGCTGGAGAACCCCACCCATCGTTGGTCAGCGAGTCCATCGGACTTAGCCGGTTGCTGTACTACCGACGTTCCTCTATCCGCCACCTTGGGGACGCTCCCCATACGCCATATAGGACAGCTCGGGCAGCGTCAAGGCAGCATACTTGGGAAAAGTATCGGGTCGAAGACCAGCGGGCCGACCAAGATATCGCTGGAGCGATACTGTGCAGGCTGATCTGCGTGAGATGGAAGCGGTCAGCTAGCAAGCTATCGCAAAGAACCGAAAGTTGTGGCGTTCTCTCGTCTCGGAGGCCAAGATCCACTTCGGGTCGCTGAGCCAGCGGAGTAAGTAAGTATTGCTTTAATGGATTGTGGATAAGAAAATAGCAGCTCGGAAGGCCGGGCGCGCGTACCCTATGCCCTTCCTGCAACTACCGGATAGGCAGTTGAAGATGACTCCCCTGACCCCTGAATTAAACAAACGCGCGTACCCGATCCCATTACTGCAACTAGTGGACAGGCTGTTGAAAATGACCCCATGACAATATCACCTTTAATGTTTTCTTATGTTTTCGCGATTTTTACATTATTATTTTAATACGGTTTTTATCGCGTTTATTACATTATTTATACACCTTCCATTATATGCGTTTTGATAATCCTCAAGTCCTTGCAAAAGAAAACAAATACATTCCAAGAATGCTTCGTGAGGCTATTGCAATTAAAAAACATCCTAATTTCAATAGAGAGGATGGTTGGCAGTTACCGCCAGCTTGGGATCCAGTCATCAATTTAATCAAATCTCAAGCTAAGCAAAAGACTGCAAGACCTTCAGACACCTTGAGCCAATACTGCGTACATCCGGAACGTTATCAATAAATATTTTAGGCGGTAGATTCTGCAGTTCTTATAAAACACTAGACAAATGTCAACTTAGTCTACCTGCAAACACGAACACTGTAAAGTGCTCGAAACGTCAGGTGTATAAATAATGTAATAAACGCGATAAAAACCGTATTAAAATAATTTTATTTAAAGAAATACATCATCTGGGAAAAACGTCAACTGTCTAGCTATCATAGTTAAAGCCTGGTGACTGATGGACAGACAAGACAGACAGTCTCAGTAATAGGGTCCTGTTTTTACCGTTTGGGTATGGAGCCCTAAAAAAATTTTATATAATTAACAGAACACATCACTTCAAAAAGTCTATTCGAAAAATATAACCCTTTTGAATCGCTCTGGTATAAAAGACCCTTCCGCGTTCCGTCGAAAACAAAAAGTCATCGACACAAACAATGACATACGAGTCGACCTATTTTATTCACACGATAAAGAGTTACAAACGTATAGAAATGTAAATTAATACATTATTAAGTATTTCCGATGGCGGAACGCATTCATAAGGGTTGAAAATGACTTCATTTAATTTTAACGGTGATTTTTATTGTTCAGAATTGGTCGAAGTGTTATTGTTTATTTCTGTTATTGTGTTAATTAAATGTTGACGTTATTGATAGATATTGTGGCAGGAAATGTTGAATAAATTTTGTGTGAATGGACTGGATGGACGGACAATAATCAGCGATAAATTAAAAATTTATTGAAATGAAAACAAATTTTATTCCTTCGTGATGATATTTAACATTTTCGGTTAAATTTCAGTCGAAAATATATATTTTGTACAAAAACTAAATGTTCACAAAAGAGTTTTCCCGGTTCCGTTCCCCGGCTAGGTAATGATGGAAAACAATATTTTCTGGATGGGCCTAATCATATACCTACGTAATATAAAATATAGTTTCGTAAAGCACAAGTTCACAACTTATTGTCGGGCAACTCAATCTGTGTGATTATTCTCTATGTATTTATTTATAATTCAATTACCCAATTGTAAGGGTTAACCACGTGATAATATATAAGAATCTAATATAAACTCCATTTTGACGCATGATAACGAAAAAGATTTCGCCTTACGCCATCACAAAGTTGATAATCGTTTTTTCACTTGGGCGATAAAAAAAAAGTTTCCGTGACAGAGGTTCGAAATATTCTAAATTGTACTTTGTAATCTAAATCATAAAGCTGAGATTGCTTTGTTTAAAAGTTAACCTGGAAATGCGAAGGGCTCGCGTGATTGAAGTAATTAATTTGAAAACAGCGACTCAACTGAGCGACTTTTATCTAAATTGTAAATGTGTTAAAACATAGTATGACGTGTTAATATGTAATGCCGTGAAAGTATTGTTTTTGGGTTGTTTATTTTATTAAAATAATTGAGCGTTAAATTTGAAAATCAGCGGTTTACAAATTGCTTCGTATTCTCAGCTTTACAACATACACATAAAGATTAAAAAAATAAATTCGAGTATTGCGCGCGATCCGCACTCACTGTCAAGGTGAGTATGCAGGTCATTAGGGCTATCATCATCATCATCATCATCATCAAGGCTGTTTAGTCTCCACTGCAGGAGCATGACCCTCTCTGTACTACTAGGCATATTAGCTCGAGCAGTAAGACGATTTGGCCTACACTCTCCACTCTGACGAGGTGGGTTGGAGAGGTCTCTTTGATGTTTATAAGCTTTGTTTGTACCCTATTTCGTAAGTCACCTTCTACGACATCCACAGGAAGACTTGGAGTGGTGCTATTTTCCTCTGTAGGGAACCACACGGCTTGGGCTATATTAAGGCCAATCTAAAAAAGATCGTTTTTCCTTTTTGCTCTTACCTGGGATCGAACCTGGGACCCTTCGTGCGGCAGGCTGGTACATTAACCACTGCGCCTCGAAGGTCATCAGACATACTTAAATATTTACATTCATTTATACTCAAAAACAACACTCATTATCTGGCAGTCGTGTAAAAGGCCCAAGAATAATTTCATATTTATCACTAAACTAGAGGCCTGATAATCAACAAAACAAAAACTTGTAAAGGGAACCCTTTGACCGCTAGACCCTTCAAATTAAACCAAAGGGCCCCGAGAAAGGGCCCGTGCTAAACGAACCGGTATATTTTGAACGCATTCTAAATATTATTGTCAAGAACAGTCGTCGTTGTCAGTGACAAGGCGGTGACAAGAAATTATAATTTCAATCTAGATTTTCTATTATATCGGTACAGTTAATATTCGCTTGCAGAGTGACTATTTTTATTAATCGAAAAATAAGTTTGGTTAGTGATGTAAATATTAAAAAAATGTTTCGATTGATAACTTCGGGTGACTTAGGCTATAATTCACGCAGACAAAATGGCAGGAATTGCTATTTTTGTGGGAAATATAGGCTATAATTTTCGCGGACAAAGTCACGAGAATATTGCTCATGATTAATATAAGTAGATAATAAGTTTGTTTTTTGACTGACTGCCAATTACCATAATATTATTGAGAATATGAGAAAACATGTGTTCTGGCTTATTTGCTTTTTCTATAAAAGCACTTCACTACATATTATAAAACAAAGTCCTCCGCCGCGTCTGTCTGTCTGTCTGTCTGTCTGTCTGTCTGTTCGCGATAAACTCAAAAACTACTCCACGGATTTTCATACGGTTTTCACCAATAGATAGAGTGATTCACGAGGAAGGTTTTAAGGTATAATACATGCCCGGGCGCAGCCGGGTAGGGCTGCTAGTTACAATATAACAAAAGCTTTTCACAAAAAAATCCTAAATTTTTTATGAAGTATTTCGATTTAAATGATTGCCTTTATCTAGAAATAGAAATTGTAATAATACAGTATTTTTCCAAGCCCTTCTGAAAGAGGTTTTATTTGCGAACGAACCCTTTCACGTCTCGGCACGTCCCAAATTAGGCTATCGGCGAAACGTCTCAAATTTTAAGGCATGGAATATTTTATGCCATTTACAGAGCTTATTGTTTATTAGCTACCTTCTTCTTCTATTTTATATTATGGCTTCCACCGAAATTTCAGTGATTCTGCCAATATCCAGTATAATGAGATACTAAGTATCGGTGTTGTACGGTAATGTTTTTCCAAGTAGCATCAAAGATGGCATATGTTCTTTGATGCCTCGTGAGAGCTTCTGGCGGCAAATCTATATGAGTCCATTTATCAGTCCACAAATTGTTCATGAGTTCATGAGCACGAGCATACACCAATTTAATATTATAAAGTCCACTAAAATCAATTTGCAAAAATATCTAAAGCAAACTTAAACTGTACCCCTTGACTTCCCACCATAAAGTCCATTAGCTACCTTGGCTTTGATTTACATAACTGTTAAAACAGGAGTGTTATGGTACGAGTGTTTTTTATTTGTACAATCAACATAGAAATTCGATACCCAGGACTATCTATCAGCCAGGGACAATCACTGTATAAATATATATAAATATATATATATATTTTTTTTTGTTAAAATAGCGGCCCTGCTAAGTTGTTGCATAATTCTGTTGTAGGTTGTCTGACGTTTGTACTTAAATGTGTACTTACACAAATTACAATTTGTAAATATTTAATTTTAATATGGGTGTATACCTGAAAAATAAAGATTTATTATTATTCTCTTTATTATTATTATTAAGTTAATTATTATGTTTAATCATTATTATTGATTCTGATAAAATTAAAAACATGATTCCAAAAATACTTCAAGTTATTTACTTATGCTTATATGACTTACATTTTTGAATTTCTTTCTATTTTTAAATATTAGGAATAAAATGATTGGCGTCGCTACTGTGCCTAGTGTGCCCCCTTAACCATGAAACTGTCATGCTTTACGCCACAAAGCGTGCTCTGAAAACGTTTCCACGCCACTCTTTAGTGAAATCCTAAGTATTAGATAGCTGTTTTATAATATTTTAAATTGTTTTTTGTATTTTTTCTGAAAAAAAAATTAATGATAAGGTAGAATATAGCTTAATTCATTCGCCCAGTGAAATCTTCTTTTAGCTGAAACTGGCGAAGGCTTATCAATTAAGCCCGTATCTTGCGCTTCCTCATTCAAAACTGTCACGCTTCACGCCACTGAGCGTGTTCTGAGAACGTTTCAGCGTCACGCCACTATTTAGTGAAATGGTCGGTCAATTTTCTAACAGTCAAGGAATTAAAAATATAAAAACACATTTAAAATGATATTAAACAACTACTGGCCATATAAGATAGGTAGCTGTTTAATTGCATTTTAATTATTTTATTACTTTACTGATAAAAAGTATAATATTTTCAGAGTTCATCAGTCAACATTCTGATTTTAAAATCCCGGTAATATTGTTATGTCGGAAACAGAATCTCTTATATAATACTAGCAGATACCTGCGACTTCGTCCGCGGTGACTTCAGGTTTGGAATGCGGGGATTATAAAATATGACGCTACAAAGCGGTAAACTAAACATATACCCCGACTTACTCCCTTAGAGGTTTAGTTTCGGGAAACTATTAAAAATGTTACTCATTATTTTTTCCGGTCTCAATTCACACGAAATTTCATACAAATATGTCCAAGGAATAAAAAGTTTCATATAAACTTTAATCCTCTATTTCACCCCCTTAGGGGATGACTTTTGAAAAATCCTTCCTTAGTGGATGCTTACGTCATAGGAGGAATACGTGAGGAAAATTTCAAATTTCTAGCTCTAAGAGTTTAGCCTGCGCGTGATCTTTGATAATTGCCCATTGTTTTAAGTATTAATATGAATATATTATGTTATCCTTAATATATAGACACATGCCATCGCGGACTTTTCTGTAGACCTAAATCAGATACACAATTCCATCATACATTGTTTTGTTATATCTCAAAGGGTTTAGACAGCGTTTTCGTTGAAAGCTCTCAAACGGCTCATTTTTTTACGACACCTCCAACAAATATCGTTGGTACATACAAAAATGTAAACAAAAACTTAACAAACTATATACTAAAACCTTCCTCAAGAACCATGCTATCCATTGGAGAAAACCGCATGAAAATCGGTTCGGTAGTTTTGGAGTTTATCGCGAACAGACAGACAGACAGACAGACGCGGCGGGGGACTTTGTTTTATAATATGTAGTGATAGTGATAGTGATAGTGATAAAATCGCAACAGCAAAAAAGGGAAAACAATCAAAAATATATAAAATATTCTTTGAAGCTCATATTCAACCTTCGAGCAATACGCTGCATTCCCCTCTGTCAAGGTACAAGCCAAAATTAGGCATATGCATGTCTATGTGTTAGTTGTGTGTGACTCATCTGTACACAAATTATTTTTTCTTTTTATGTCATTTTTTGTGACAATGTCATAATTACTATCAAGTGACAGTTTAAGTTTTGTATGTAGGTGAGCGGAACTAAACTTGTGTGCACATTTCCCCCCGCAAAAAACGCCAGAAAAATTGTCATAGTAAATTGTCGCTTTGCCCACTCCCTCCGTCCGGTACGGAGGTCGTGTTGCTCGAAGTATTCAACCCATCTTAGTCTATCTATAACTTAAACCCGTCTAGATAGGAATTGTATCTTAGTGATATTTTTCGCAAATTGGGTAATAGGTAATTAGTAATTGCAAAAAGGGTATTAAAATGATAAGGTAAAATAGGGCTTAGTTGATTCGCCTAATAGTGAAATCTAGTTTATTTTATGTCGCCATTTAGTGAAATCTGCTTTTACCTAAAAATGGTGAAGGCTTATCAATTGAACCCCGTATCTCACGCTTCCTAGTACAAAACTGTCACGCTTCACGCCACTAAGCGTGTTCTGAGAACGTTTCAGCGTCACGCCACTGTTTAGTGGATTGCTTAGTATTAGATAGCTGGTTTAATAGCATTTTAATTGTGTTTTTGTATTTTTAATTATTTACCTAATATTTTAAGGGTGCAATGACAGTCTGATTCTGAAATCCCGTTAATATTTTAATATCGGAATCAGAAACTCTAACAAAAAATCAGAACAATGAAAAAGGAAAATAATTGAAACTATTAAATATTACGATGGCGCTCATATTCAACTAGGTTTAGCCTGTCATAAATGAAATACTTCTAGATATGAAGTGTACCTTAATTTGTGATAATTTTGGTAACCAAACCAAAAAAAAAATGAATGATAGACTTGTTTCATTCGGCCACAGAAATCTTCTTTTAGCTTAAAAAGGTGAAGCCTTATCAATTCAAGCCCGTATCTCGCGCTTCCTCGTGCAAAACTGTCACGCTTCGAGCCACTGAGCGTGTTCGGAGATCGTTTCAGCGTCACGCCACTGTTAAGTGGAGTGCTTAGTTGCTTCATAGCTTTTTAATAGTGTTTTTGTTTTTTTTTATGAGTCAACTGACCAAACAAGAAGTGTTATGGAATTTTCTCCACCATAACATCCAAATACTTTAACAAACGGGTTATTGTTAAATATATATATATAATCATCGTCTTCATCCCCTACGGGATAGACAGAGCTCGAGGTCATAAAACCCAAAGGCAACGTTTAGCTAACGTTAAGGTGAAAAGCGGAATCAAAAAAGTGATGGGTTGCTAGCCGCATCACCTATAACTTGATTCTATAGATATTCGCCTATCCAATTCACATCTCGCCTATTCAAATCTTAGCCAATCAAGGAATTAGGCGAATATCTATAGAATCAAGTTATAGGTGATGCGGCTAGCAACCCATCACTTTTTTGATTCCGCTTTTCACCTTAACGTTAACTAACACGCTAAACGTTGCCTTTGGGTTTTATGACCTCGAGCTCTGTCTATCCCGTAGGGGATGAAGACGATGATTATATATATATATTTAACAATAACCCGTTTGTTAAAGTATTTGGATGTTATGGTGGAGAAAATTCCATAACACTTCTTGTTTGGTCAGTTGACTCATAAAAAAAAACAAAAACACTATTAAAAAGCTATGAAGCAACTAAGCACTCCACTAAACAGTGGCGTGACGCTGAAACGATCTCCGAACACGCTCAGTGGCGTGAAGCGTGACAGTTTTGCACGAGGAAGCGCGAGATACGGGCTTGAATTGATAAGGCTTCACCTTTTTAAGCTAAAAGAAGATTTCTGTGGCCGAATGAAACAAGTCTATCATTCATTTTTTTTTTGGTTTGGTTACCAAAATTATCACAAATTAAGGTACACTTCATATCTAGAAGTATTTCATTTATGACAGGCTAAACCTAGTTGAATATGAGCGCCATCGTAATATTTAATAGTTTCAATTATTTTCCTTTTTCATTGTTCTGATTTTTTGTTAGAGTTTCTGATTCCGATATTAAAATATTAACGGGATTTCAGAATCAGACTGTCATTGCACCCTTAAAATATTAGGTAAATAATTAAAAATACAAAAACACAATTAAAATGCTATTAAACCAGCTATCTAATACTAAGCAATCCACTAAACAGTGGCGTGACGCTGAAACGTTCTCAGAACACGCTTAGTGGCGTGAAGCGTGACAGTTTTGTACTAGGAAGCGTGAGATACGGGGTTCAATTGATAAGCCTTCACCATTTTTAGGTAAAAGCAGATTTCACTAAATGGCGACATAAAATAAACTAGATTTCACTATTAGGCGAATCAACTAAGCCCAACCTATTCTACCTTATCATTTTAATACCCTTTCTTGCAATTACTAATTACCTATTACCCAATTTGCGAAAAATATCACATATTAAGATACAATTCATATCTAGATGGGTTTAAGTTATAGATAGGCTTAAATGGGTTGAATATGAGCTTCAGAGCAATCCTAATCCTAACTAATATTAAAATGCGAAAGTGAGTTTCTTAGTTTGTTTGTTACGCTTTCACGCCGGATCTACTGAACCGATCATCATGAAATTTGGCATACACATAGGTTAGGGTACTGAGAAGGACATAGGCTATATATTACGCGGTTGGAGCCGCGGGTAACAACTAGTATTTTATATATTTTTAAGTGTTTTCTTTCTTTGCTGCTGCGATTTTATATTATATAAGAGATTCTGTTTCCGTCGTAACAATAATACCGGGGTTTCAAAATCAGAATGTTGACTGAACTGAACTCTGAAAATATTATACATTTTTATCAGTAAAGTAATAAAATAATTAAAATGCAATTAAACAGCTACCGATCTTATAAGGCCAGTAGTTGTTTAATATCATTTTAAATGTGTTTTTATATTTTTAATTACTTGACTGTTAGAAAAAGTGACCGACCATTTCACTAAATAGTGGCGTGACGCTGAAACGTTCTCAGAACACGCTCAGTGGCGTGAAGCGTGACAGTTTTGTATGAGGAAGCGCAAGATACGGGCTTAATTGATAAGCCTTCGCCAGTTTCAGGTAAAAGAAGATTTCACTGGCCGAATTAATTAAGCTCTTTTTAACCTTATCATTAATTTTTTTGTCAGAAAAAATACAAAAAATAATTTTAAATATTATAAAACAGCTATATTTAAATACAGTTAATAGGTACTAAGTATTTCACTAAAGACGGCGTGGAAACGTTTTCAGAACACGTTTTGTGGCGTGAAGCATGACAGTTTCATGATTAAGAAGATTCTACATTTTATAGAATCCGGCGGATCAGGCGACTAGTTACAATCTGACTATGAGTACAATATAATGAAGAGTTTGAAATGTGTAATAATCGTGACTGTAAAGATACAGTGAGACAGACGGACGAACAGCGGTGGCTTAGTAAAAGAATCCTGTTGGCAAACGACGAGTTGGCGAGCGACAGACGACCTGTTGGCCGTGTTGACCGTGGCGCAGCGGTCAGGTCAAGATAAAAAATGATCTTTTTCAGATTGACCTGAGTTTTGGATGTTTATCTACATATATCTGTATTTGTTATAAAATATACTTAGTATTGTTGAGGTAGTATATAAGTTTTATTTAAGAACTTACTTCGGGGCTACCTCAACCTGTGTGATTTGTGCGTATATATATATATTTATTATTTATAATCCTTAGGTACGGAATCCTAAAAATACAAGCAGTATATTTGCTAAGAATTGTAATCATCAGTTAAATGGCCCGGAACGACACACGTTAGTACGTGTTGCTCCGGCCGGCATTTTCTATCGGCGGCTTGATTGATGTTGTTTTAGTTGTTAGAGCTTACGCATGTTAAGCAACGTCTGACGTGGGTATCAGTTGGATTTTGTGTGCGCGAAATTTATTTAAAATATTCTTTATTCCTCATATCATTTTATATTTTAAATTTAACATCTTTCGAATCTTATATAGTGACAATTCATTAGGCAATATCCTGGCTACGCACCGCACGGTTAAGATGTCAGCCTGCTTAATCTATCTGTATAAAATTATAATAATCAATGATATTTGAATGTTTTCATTGTAATGGATAAACATACATACATACGATCAAGCCTCTTTCCCATGGGGGTAGTCAGAGACCAAGGACCGCCACTTGCTACGATCCTTACAAAACTCTTTCGCTTCATCTACATCCACCACTCTTTTCATAAATGCTCGCCGGTTTCGGGTACTCTTGACTTGCCTCTTGACAAGAATGTCCGCAATCTGGTCACGGTAAGTGCGTCTAGGCCGGCCCTGACTAACTCTTCCGGTCACATCTGCCTTATTCTTTCTTCCATCCTTTCTACATGTCCAAACCACCTTAACATTAACATGGATAAACTCAAAAGTTATTTAAAACTCAAAAACTTTCATCAATGGAAAGCTACATTATCTATTAGCGGGCGACATAGGCTACAACGTACTTTATTTACAACACTTGTTGGAAATAAAGAAAACTGGATATTAATCCCACCATTGTACGACAAACAAACATACGCTTACATACAAGGACAATCTAACTATTATTCTATCAGTTATTTATTTATTTGCTAGCCTGTTAAATCCCACTATTAAAATATTATTCTATTAGGTATAACTCTCAAAATTCCCTCTCAGGACTGACCTCACCAATGTCCAACAATTTCCACCAAACCAATGTTAGGTTAAGTCAATTTTGAGGATAAATTTACACGGGTATTTCAATAATAGCTAATATATGGCTCTGGTAGTACATGCTCCTGCTGTGGAGACTAATATAGAGCTGATGATAATGATGATGATGATTTTATTCTAAGATACACAGCCAATGTCTTTCTTTCAACACCCTTGTTTTCGATCGGGATAAAAAAATCATTGAAAGAATCCTTTTTCATTTACCATTGTTTGCATAACCTAAATATTTATGTGTTAAAAAGTTAAATTGACTTTCAAAGACATAACTTACGAAACTATTGTAATCTTTAGTTAAATGTTCCGGAACACCAACACATACGGCCTGTAACGATTATTTAAAAGGCGGCGTTGATTGATGTTGTTTTAGTTTGCTGGTAATTAAATACTCCTTGTTAAGTGGAAGACGTAACATTTTTGAGTCATATAATAAATAATAATAATAATAAATATATACGGACAATTCACACAGATTGAGCTAGCCCCAAAGTAAGTTCGAAACTTGTGTTATGGGATACTAACTCAACGATACTATATTTTATAATAGATACATATATAGATAAACATCCAAGACCCAGGTCAATCTGAAAAAGATCGTTTTCCATCTTGGCCTGACCGGGTATCGAACCCGACCTCCGTGTCGCAGGCTGGCGTGGTAACCACTGCGCCACGGAGCTCGTCATATATATATTTTGTAAAAAAAAAAATTGTTAACAGTCATCTCATTTAACATTATAAACGTTTTATTTAATTTAAGTTCCTTTGTAACTTATTAATTGACATTTGTTTTTACACTTGTAACTGTTGACGTCAGTAATTTACTTAAAGCTAAGTTACACCGCTTTCAAAGTGAAGTGCAGAAGAAGCAGCAACAACCTGCACAGTGCATTTTCTGCAAGCGACGTCAACTCACAAAATTAGTTAACTTTAAAAGCTACGTTGTTCTAATTAAAAGTCAATATCTTAATTGAATCCGCCGTGTGGTTCCCGGCAGAGTAGAATAGGACCACTCCAAGTCATCCCGTGGATGTCGTAAAAGGCGACTAAGGAAACACAAGCTAAATAAAGCTTATTAACATCAAAGAGACCTCTCCAACCCGTCTTGCCAGCGTGGAGAGTGTAGGCCAAATCCTCTGACTTCTCAGGCTAGTAAGTATATGGCTCTGTTAGTACAGAGAGGGTCGTGCTCCTGCAGTGGAGACTCTAGAAAGACCTGATGATGATGATGATGATCTTAATTGAATACGAAAAAATCATGTCATCATTGAAATTATATACTATACATTCAAAAATCACAGTAAAAGAATGAAAGTAGCAGGCAATCCTAATCCTATCCTAACTAATATTATAAATGCGAAAGTGAGTTTGTTTGTTTGTTTGTTACGCTTTCACGCCGTTTCTACTGACCCGATCATCATGAAATTTGGCATACACATAGGTTAGGGTACTGAGAAGGACATAGGCTATATATCACGCGAGCTAAGCCGCGGGTAACAGCTAGTAATTTATATGTTTGCATTCGCAATGCTATTCTAATATTCTCTCATTAAATTAAGGAATAAAATATGTGATGAAAACAAGATAGAAGACGCTTGAATTTAATTATAGGTAGGGAGATAAACTATCTTAAAGGAAATAAAAAGAAGAGCGTCGGGATACCAACCTTTCCAATTCCGTATTTGTATCATCACCATTACATCTTTTTTAGACTTCACTGCAAGAGCATGACCCTCTTTGAACTACTAGAGTCATATATTACTCATTACACTGTCCACGCTGGCCAGACGGGTTGGAGAGGTCTGTTTGTCTGATGTTTATAATTTTTGTTTAGCTTTTGTGTTTCCTAAGTCGCCTTCTACGACATCCACGGGAAGACTTCTACTCTGCTGGGAACCACACGGCCTATGTATTTGTATCATCATCATCAGGTCTTTCTAGTCTCCACTGCAGGAGCACGATCCTCTCTGTACTACCAGAGCCATATACTAGCCTGAGTAGTCAGAGGATTTGGCCTACACTCTCCACGCTGGCCAGACGGGTTGGAGAGGTCTCTTTGATGTTAATAAGCTTTGTTTAGCTTGTGTTTCCATAGTCACCTTTTACGACATCCACGGGATGACTTGGAGTGGTCCTATTCTACTCTGCCGGGAACCACACGGCACCTATTTATGTATATGTATCCTTCGCCTTAAATATGCAAATGGGCAACTCTTTACACATCGAGGGGACGGTTATAGTGTTTTCTTTTCGTTCTTATTGAATTAATATGACAGCACTCACTAAATTCTGTGTGCTGGCCCTTGGTATTTGACAGTCACGCGAGAAATGGGTCAGCATAGCACTATTCAAACCAGAATTGTAGTTAATTTAATCCTTTAACGTTTAATTCGAAATATTGTTTAACTTTGAATTTTTACTGGAAAATCACCCGATAATTTTTTGCTTTTACCAATCTTATCAATATACACCAAAAATATGAAAGTTTAAAAGGTATGATGTAATTTTTTATTCTCCAGACAAAATTTTGAAATGTTATGTCAAAAAGACAAAATTGTAAGGAAAAACATTATTATTTGATACAGATGACGTGAGTATAATATTGCCTGGAGATTCAAAATCGTCCTGTGTCATCATCATCATCATCATCAATTTGCATGTTATAAAAGTAGGTATACGAGAGCTGTCTGATTGTAATTAAAGGTATCATTTGACACAAAAAATATTGAAATTAAATACAATTTATTGCATAATGGTGGAAAATCACAAGTGTTTCACACATAATTGAATCTTATTTGAGAAATAAATAATTTTAATTAAATACAATGATTAATTAAATTACTCTTACTAGGCACTTCAACAGTGGAGGGGTCCAATTTTCAACAATTCCAAAAATGAGAAGGTCATTATAAATTTATTAGCATAATGGCCAACAAACTCTATGTTCTTACTATACTTCTTTTAAGGGGATAAATGTGAATGAAGTCACGTGCAATATCTAGTTTGTATAATTAATTACCTATCCTAACAAATTTAAGTGTCAATAAGAATGTCTCACCCCAGAACACGACTTAATCAACAATTAAAAAAAAGGTAGTGTTAAAAACCATTATCTCGAAATTAATTTAAAAAAATACATTAGTAACTTTAGTAAAACACCTGCGTAATTTTTAATATCATTTGCATTTTCAATGTGTTTTTACGCATTTCAAATACCCTTTTTTTGTGTGAACACATATCTTGATAAGCTGGCAACCCTTTAATTATTAGCTCAGGGCTGACTCGTTCAGATAGTAGTAAGTTATTAGTGGTGTAAAAATAACTTCATTTCAATTAACATCTATAAAGTTTTATGTATGGTAGAGTTTATTAGTATCTTCTTTATGTATGCGGTAATTACATGTATTAATGTTTAGCTAAAACTTTCTCACGTCAATAATGTAATTTTAATATTTACTTTAATCTGAGTGTCGAAAAAAAAAAGATTTGAATATTTAATGAAATAAATAAACGAGAAAATGTTTCCTGTCCTAAAAAGACCCACTATCTACTCCGCCACTGGTTTTTCTGTTAATTGTTGTATAAGTTATTCAGTGAAGTATATGTGTAGGATTTTCTACTTATTATATATTTTTCAATTCCAATTTTCGTACTTACCTCTTCACTATTCACAAAATCAGGGACTTATAATAAATATGACTGCTGTTGTAAATTTTAACATAAGCTCTATACATCTCGTTACTGAGGAGGATGTAACATTTTATCTTTGTATGAAGTGAAACTACTTAATTACGCCGAGTACGTATAATTAACAAGCGTTTAAAAAAAGAAAAAACTATAGTACAGACAGCCCTATGCAAAGCGAGTAAATGAAATAATACTAGGGTTTTCACTCTATTTTTTCTGAGTGGCATTTCCTAAATGAATGACGTATTTGTTGCTTGTTCTCTCTTTATCTTATCTTTGATCTAGTATAGGTTATTTATATTTCCAATTAACGGGTTAAGGCGTTTTCAAGGGGTCCGTAGTCGATTAGGGATCCCTTATAGTTTTAATGGCTATTAATCTTGCTTAAACACGTATTGTAGTTTTGTTTTACTACCTCCAAGTAAAATAGATAGCTACAATTTCCGAAGCCATAACAACTAACCTCACTCAAAATTTATACAAATAACGAGACTTAGATGGAAAACAAGAATGGTGAACTTGTACACATTTTTTCACTACAATATAAAAAGAGCTCTTAAAAAATAGTAATACCTATTATTAATAATATCTTGCTAGTCGAAAAACACTTTAAAATATAAAGATTTAAGTCACAATTTTTTTCTATTTACAAGATTTTATTGGAAATTTATAGCAACTTTTGTTAAAGTTGCTATAAATTTCCAATAAAATCTCTGATCCTTAACTAAAAACGTTCTTAAATATCATTATGTTATTGTTTAGACAAATCTATAATAAGAAAAAGACAGCACAAGTCTTATTGATATAAACTGTCTCTTATTTATTATATAGAGTTGAATAACAGTGTTAAAACAAACAAATAATTACGTGGCATTACTTAATAAAATAAAAATAAAAACAACTGCCGTTTTTGACAGTTTACGTCCGCCATATTGTTTTTTTGTTGCTGTCGTTACATAGTCTTTCATACTTTGAAGAAGAAACAAATCTATTAACTCTTCAAACTTCAAAATCGGTCCTGCCGTTTAGGCTACAGGAGGGAACAATGGAACAGACATAAATACGCGATTTAAAAATATTTCACTCCTTCTGGGTATGTCAAGTAATAAAAGAACCCTTCATAAGGTTTTTGCAATATATGCTTGACCACTTTACTACTAAGTGATAGGTACTGGTATTTTATAGACGTCTTGATTAATTACGGACGAGATAACACATTTTAATAAAAGATGATATTGATAGAAACAATACTTTTAAAAATGCATCGACTACAAATATATTATGGTTAGGGGTGAGACCTCTCCAACCCGTCTGGCCAGCGTGGAGAGTGTAGGCAGCTAATGTATGACTCTGGTGGTACAGAGAGGGTCGTACTCCTGCAGTGGAGACTGACAAGGATTTGAAGATGATGATGACTTTAACTGTATGTTCGATGGTTTTAAGTATGGCATCGGGAACGCGTGCCCGGCCTCCCGGCCTGCTACTTTCACATCACTAATCCATCCAAGCATGTAGCCTCCTCCTCGCGTCGTATTCCTCATTGCTGAGGATCGTGACTCCCCCGCAGAATCACCTTCTCTCTAATCAATTCCCTCCACCTGTTGCGGTCTTTTGCCACGTGGAGGGCCTTATGTAGGTTCGTGTTTCCTCCTCATTCACAAGGCGTCTATGCGGTCTGTGTCAGATTTTTTTAGAACCTATGTCTCGGAGCCATAGCTGAATAAGGAGAAAACTAATGTTTGGACAAGTTTCTTTTTTGTCCGCCGTGAGATGTTTCGGTCCTTCCATATCCTTCGGTCCTTCCATAGACCAGCTCCGTGGCGCAGCGGTCAACACAACTGCCTGCGACACGGATGGTCCCGGGTTCAATCCCCGGTCAGGTCAAGATGGAAAATGATCTTTTTCAGATTGGTTCTCAATAAGTGAATTGTCATTGTATAATTTTTATGAGAATAAAGTTGATCTTAAACCTTAAGAGTCCCACGTAAAGGCGCAATCCCATACAAACGTAGTTTCGTTTTAGTTTTACAACAGTAAAGCCAATCTCAACCAAATTTCGTACATACGACCGGATAAGGCATATTGATGTTTATAATCAGATTTCAATTTTAAAAACAATACCTATACAAAATTACAGCGAGTACAAGTTTTCGATACGAAACTTCAACTCGTCGTATGTAGTTCTAAGTTCTAGTTTAGCAGATAGAGGGGGGGGGGGGGACACTTACCTCTAACAAAAATTTGCACTTTAAAACCAAATATTTCAATCGGAAAGTAGTGTACCCCACACGATGGGTAAGTAAAGAAAAAAAAATTAGTCCCCCACTTTACTTGTATGGGAGCTACCCTAAAAAATTTTTTTTTCAAGATTTTTTTCTACCACTTTTTTGCCATGATTAATATACCATACCCATACCAAATTACAGCTTTCTAGTACTTATAGTCTCTGAGTAAAACCGCGAACGGACAGACAGACATGGGGAAACTATAAGGGTTCCTTGTTTACTACGAAACCCTAAAAAAGAAAGAAACTCTAAAACAAAACTGCAAATAACTCATCGAGGGTGATGTGAAGGCAACATTGTACTGTTTTTAAAATTTTATTGTAGGTTATCTTATAATTAAATTTAAAAATAGGATATAATATTGACAGCATATTTTTGTGTTCAAAAGGTTTATTTTCTTTTTACCAAACGTTTCTAAATCGTATCTATTACTCTAAGATTACAGCATATTAACTATCTGTATGGTACAGTTCTTAAGGAACTCACGAGGACTTCCTTAAGAATTATACCAAACATAAAAAATAAATGTAAACCTAATTTTAGTACATAGTGAGTTCATTTCTTCAATCAAAATAAGTCGTTACATCAAACCAGCCACAAGTGTGATACACCTATAGTTTACCATTTAGCTACATCACTAATACAATACGAGCTACCTACTTACAATCAACCGTTATCTGAAATGTAAACCCACACAGGATACACAGCTTATAAACAAGAGTGTTAAAGGTTATAATTCTGTGTCAAATGAACGCTTTCAAATAATATAGGTTAATAGGCTTTTTAACGCCGAACTTAAGTCTTATAGTTTTAAACATAAACCATTTCGATCAAAGATTATAATAAATGTAGAATGTTCAAAAAAATATTACATACTACTTACGTCTTTATCGCTTGCGAGGTAGACGGAGCCCAAAGTCATAAAACCCAAAGGTGTTAAAGGCCCAAGGTTGGGTTAAAGGCCCAAGGTCATAAAACCCAAACATCAAGCGTGTTAGTAGGCATAAAGGTGGAAGGTGGAATCAAATTAGTGATGGGTTACTAGCGGTATTGCCTACATCAACGATTCCTTAGATTTTTGCCCGATCCATTGATCCGCTTTTACAGTCTGCGCGGGAAGAAAAGCAGCCCAAACCAGCATGGAAGTTCAAATGAAGACGAACATTCTAGGGATAGATCAAGCCAAAAAAGCAATAATGTATGAAAACAAACAATTGCCACTTAGGAACAACTAAGAAATAAAAAAAAATCTAAAAAAAAAGTCGTTATAGTAAATTAGATTTAAAATATCAGGGATACAAAACAACGAAAGCACTAGTCTTTGTTTATTAAATAAAGAAAATAAGAATTATTATTATTATTAATTACGCCACCGCGCTTCTTACGCAATCGCGCGGTGGCGTAATTGGTAACGCATAGATCGTACTGAGATCTAGACGCAGGTTCAAGTCCTGCCCGCGTGGAATTTTTTCTCCATTTCTTATTTTCTTTATTTAATAAATAAGGTAAAATAGCATTGTGAATGCAAAATAAAATCCCATATAAAGTACTAGTCTTTCATTGAAATGCCTTCTTAAAAACTTAAGTTGATCTGATTTGATGGGGTAAAATTATAGGATAATACTTCACCAAAAGTGAAACAAATTATGAAGCTATTATTCCTTCTTATTGAACTAATAATTGAAAATCATTTCAATGTATTTTTTTTTGCAGGAACAGCATAAGTATACGACCTGTATATGCTGTATTAATGCAAAAAAATCATGTAGAAATTATTATTTCAAAACAAATTCTCACTACTGTGATCAATCCTCAAGATAGTTTTTTTTACTTAACTTATAATGCTATCTCTCCTTGCTAAGCAAACGTTATTATTACCATCAGTCAACTCCTCAGAAAAAAGGGTAAAGTGCGAGTAGGACTAACGTACTGAAGGTTCTGTACAAAAAATAATACCTATGAAATAATTACAGGTTTTGGATTTTTTTCTAAACTTGAGGTATAATACCTTGCTTTATACCAAATTTAATGATTCTAGGTCAACGAGAAGAACCATATAGATTTGATATGTCTTCAGTTTTGGGTTAAATCGAAATTTGCGACATTATAGGTCTGATTGCGTTGACTTAAAAGTTAGTTTTTTTTTAAAAGATTCAAGAGACTGCATTTCTTTTTACATAAGTATATTATACGGACAAATCACACAGATTGAGGTAGACCCTAAGTAAGTTGCAAGTAAGTAAATGTTATGGGATACTAACCCAACATAAGATTTTATTTTAGACGTTCACGCGTTTCTAAAAAAAAGGGCTTGACTATCAGACGGACAGACAATTGAACCTATAAGGTTCCTTTTTACCTTTTGTGGGACGGAACCCTAAAAATACCAACTAGGCCTATATCCTGCCATTACCAGGTGACCCGTATGCTGGTTTTTGCTATAATAAACCGATCTAAGGGTGTTTTGCATAACGAATGGACTGACCGTGCGTTTTTGCACGTCAAGTGAATATAAAGTGCATTACTTGCTTAAAGGGGCCTTGCTTAAAGATCAGCCAACTATTCAATATGAACAACGTTACCTATAGAATGGTATTATACGAAAAACAATATTCTCATACGAAAGTGTATAACGGCCAAGAAATTCGTATGGAAGTGTTATTTTATTTCAATTTTCAACATTATTCCCATAGGAAAAATTGTTCATTTTGACAAGCTGAGTCGCCCCTTTAAGGGTGAGGCAGGATTTTGTCAACATATCGTATAAACAGACAAATCACACAAATTAAGATAGCCCTAAAGTTTGAACTTTTGTTATGAGATACTTTTCTCATCAATACTATATTTTAAAACAACGTATAAATAGATACAATATAATAAATATATACGGTCAAATCACACAGAACGAGCTAGCCCCAAAGTTAGTTCTTAAGTAAGACTTGACTTATGGGATACGAAATCAACGATACCGTATTATAAACAATTGAAGATAAACATCAATGGCAATAAGTATTAATAACTTTCTGTAATATTTTATACTCTTTGTCCCAAAAATGAAGAAGAGCTTGGTCACGAACGAAGCTTATCCGCACGGAAGCTTTCTCCTTATTGATAGCTGACGACAGGATTAGGGACACCAATACCGCAGAGCTTTTTTTAAATTACATACTTGCCTTTACCCATGATTATGTTTACGTGTATCCCTTATGATCCTAACCTTGATAAGAAAGGTACTCTGACATTTAAATTTTACATCTAATATTGAGTATATTAAGATAAAATGAAAAATTTCAAATCTTAGGTCCAGGTGATAAGCATCAGAATCAAAATTAGTGATAAATTGCTATCTGCATCGCCTAACGACTAAAACGGTTTAACGATTGCTCGGGAGGAGAAGCAGCTAGTACCTTCTAAGTTTATCTCTCATTCGAAACCAGTAAGACTGGCCTCTCTGCTACTTTCTCATTTCAAATCTATCCGATCAAGTAGCATCCCAAATACCTTTATCCCATTTCCAAAAAAATTCATTAAAATTGAGAGATGCGAAGTTTATACTTTAGTTGAAAAGTTGACAAACACAAGTAATATAAAACCCGGCCAAGGGCGTGTCGGGCCACGCGCAGTGTAGGGTTCCGTAGTTGCGAATGACAACTTTCAGTTCACATTGTTCACACTCGCACCTCATAGACCAAAAACATCTAACAATGAAAATTGTATGAAATGTTAAATTTTCCAGTACATTTTATAAGTTAGTTGCCTGGGGGGGGGGGGGGGACTTACCTCTAACAAAAATTTGCACTTTAAAACCAAATATTTTGGAAACGGATCCCTAAATCGAAAAATGGTGTTCCCAACCTCACAATATTTTTTTAAGAACTTTTTAAATATACCCCACACGATAGGAAAATACAGAAAAAAAATTACTCCCCCACTTAACTTGTATGGGAGCTACCATAATTTTTTTTTTTTAAGATTTTTTCCTACCACTTTTTTGGCATAATTAATATACATAACCATACCAAATTACAGCTTTCTAATACCTATAGTCTCTGAGTAAAACCGCGGACGGACAGACAGACAGACATGGCGAAACTATAAGGGTTCCTTGTTTACTACGGAACCCTAAAAAGCTGGAAGTTGCAACAAAAACTCTTCAGCTGTACACTTGTCAAGTGTTGAGGACATGCAGTGAAGTCTTTTAGCGCGAACTTTCATATAAATACTTTAACTGAAAAGTTGTCTTAAACAAAACATGAAAATCTGTTCTTTATATGGGATTTTATTTTGCATTTTACCTTATTAAATTATTTAATAAATAAGGTAAAATAGCATTGTGAATGCAAAATAAAATCCCATATAAAGTATTGTATGGCTTTCTACACATTAGTTGATTTCCAAATTCATTGCAAAATGAGTTAAAATCAAATACCGCACTTGTAAAAGTGGGGTAGTTGTGTTGGGTGACGCAAGCCTAGATGCGTGTAAGAGGAATGGGATATGGTGGAGAAATTCGGCGCCGGGGCTTGAAGCGCGGTGTCGTAATTGGCAACGCATAGATCGTACTGAGATCTAGACGTAGTTCAAGTCCTGCCCGCGTGGAATTTTTTCACCATTTCTTATTTTCTTTATTTAATAAATAATGAAAATCTGTTGTTAGAAAAATCTCGTAATATGTACACTTGTGACAAGTCTGACATGCACACTTCAATATTGCTTAACAATTGCATTCAGCCATGAGACTCAAAGGCTTCACTTAGTGTGTAAGTTGGGTTGCTAATGGGTTGCCAGCTACAATATAATTCTTCACATGTTCGCCCATCCCGTTGACCGGCGGTCGTTAGGGAAGATTATCTTTTTCAGATTGGCCTGGATTTTGGATGATTCTTGATCATCTATACATACATACATACATATTATCACTTATCTATCCCTTGCGGGGTAGACAGACCTCAAAGGGCATGAAATTATCTAATATAAGTAAAATAAAGTATCGTAAGTTTACTAGGACCCAAGATCTTACCTTAATTTGTGTGATTTGTACCTATATATTTATTTATTTAAATATAAGGCATAAAAGTCTACAAAAGTAGCCAGAAAAAGTTAGCAATTGTAAGATGCACTTGTAAAGAGTGTACAGACAAACGGACAAGTCCGACATTCACACTCGACAACTGCTGAGAGCTTGAAGTTGCTCGGAGCGAGCTTTTATAACTTTACTTCAAAAGTTGGCGCTTTCAAATACTTACATATAAAATGCATACAATTATTTTACGCAGTTTCATGCTGTAAGGCTTCTGCTCTAAAATTAATGAATGTGTAATATTAGCGGATCCCGGACTCTAAATATATACAGCTGAGGATGCAACCATAAAAACGTTCTTCTTCTTCTTCTGTTTTATAAAATGGCTTCCACCGAGATTTCAGTGATTCTGCCAATGTCCAGTAAATTGAGATACTAAGTATCGGTGTTGTACGGTAAAGTTGTAACAAGTAGCATCAAAGATGGCGTATGTTCTTTGATGCCTCGTGGTCGGGAGGTTATGGTGACAAGTCTATACGAGTCCATATACTCGTAACAGTCCACTTTAACTATTTCACAAATTGTTCACGAGCACGAGCATTTATAACACCAAATTACACCAATTACGTATTATAAAGTCCGCCAAAATCAATTTGCAAAATCGTCCAAGGTAGACCCCAACTGCACCCCTTGACTTCCCACCACAAAAACCCATAAAAACGTTCAAAAGACAGGTTTTTTTATGACATAGGACGGCAAACGAACAAGCGGGTCACCTGTAGGTAAAAGATCACCGCTGCCCATGGACAACTGTAACACCAGGAGTGTGACAAGAGTGTTACCGGCCTATTGTATTTCCCTCCCAGAAGGCGAGCGAGGCGATGAGCCTCCGGCTCTCGTACTCACCAAACAAGGCATAGCAACGATAAAACTTTTGATTAAAACTAACGTGAGATGTTAACATTATTAATATGTAAAATACGGGTCACTCACGTATGAAGTCAGCTACAGGCCGACATGTTTCAACCTCATCCGGAGGTCTTCCTCAGGGCGAGTGTGAACCGAGACGCGCGCACGAAGTCGTCCCAGTCCGCACTGACCAGCAGGCCTATTTGTTAACTTTTGACAGCTACGGTGTACATCATTTTCATGGCAACTTCAATATTCATTACAGCTTCGGCATGAATGACTATTTTTATTTAAATATGAAAACCGTAATGGATGCTAAAGTGACAATCAAAGCGTTGTACACCGAGTTAGCAAATCGACCTGCAGTGCGGAGATGATGATGTGCAGAGGTTGAAACATGTCGGCCTGTAGCTGACTTCATACGTGAGTGACCCGTATTTTACATATTAATTACGATAAAACTATTACTCACGTCGATTTACTGTGAGAGTGTAGTGCTTCCCTGGACGAGCCGGCCCATTCATGTTGCTACCAAAAGTAATTTTCGCCGGTAGCGTGGCTCTACCACAACTAAAACTTGCACATACAAGAAACAAAAAATAAAAACAATGTTTTAATAAACTTTTAAAAGAACATCTTATGAACAAACAATATCTAAAAAAGTTTAAAATGAAAGTTTAGCAATCAGTCAGTCTTATATGCCTTTGGAAAGGAGAACTACCTGAGAATTACAAGCTCCGTGGCGCAGCGGCCAACACGCCTGTGACACGGATGGTCCCGGGTTCGATCCCCGGTCAGGTCAAGATGAAAAAAAATCTTTTTCAAATTGACCTGGGTCTTGGATGTTTATCTATATATGTAGTATAATATAGTGTTGTTGAGTTAATATCCCATAACACAAGTCTAGAACTTACTTTGGGCTAGCTCAATCTGTGTGATTTGTCCGAAAGAAAAAAAATTGCCTCTCTTCTGCAGAAGTAGTAGTGTGTGGCTAGTTGCCTCTATGTTTGATGTGCCTTTGCAGGATCACCCTGTATATTAATACAATGTATCATATTTTTAAACTTGTGACTTGCAATAAAGTACATAAATATGAAATTCAGAAGGCCTAGGAAGTGCATACAATTATATTATCACGTATTTATTTCTTACGGGGTAGACAAAGCCCAAGGTGTTAAAACCCATTCGCCACGTTTAGCGTATTAGTTAGCGTCAAGGTAGAAAGCGGAATCAGAAATAGTGATAGGTTGCTAGCCGCATCTCCTATTGACGTGATTGCTTAGATTTTCACCCAATCCCGTGACCAAAACCAGCATGGAAGAGCTTAGGAAGGAAGTGATTAAAATAAAACACCTCACACAATTTTGTAAAGTTCCTTGGCTTCTTGATAACCCCATGTCATAAAAACATGTCACTGGTATGGCATTTCCATCATTACCTCGACATGATTACGAAAGCTTAAAAATGAATTATTTCTCCGTTAATGAAGACTTTTACCTTTTATTAGTTAGGTATATCTTTACGGCCCACTCAGTGGGTAAGCGCAACCATAAAGTTATTGCTAAGGACGCACGGTGGCGCGATACCCAAGGTTCGGAAACAGTGACTTAATGTTAAAATGTCCCTCCCATAATAGTTAAGATTTTTTGCCTTTTATCAGTTTGGGATAACTTTAGCTGTTAAAAATTGGTATGTAGTTAATATGGCAGCCAAGGCACGGACAATATTTTAGACCACTTATCTAATTTTAGAAAGCTTATGTAAATAAACTGTTAAATCACCAGTCAACTATAATTATAAACATTTAAAAACATAGCTTGCCATTGTTACAAACTTTCCAAATTATTGCACAGAATTGGGGACACGCTCAGATGAAATGGAAGAGAGAGTCATATTGTTTTCTAATGTTTCCGCGATTGTTACACATTTAAGTGTTCGAAATTTAAGGTGTATATAATGTAATAAACGTGATAAAACCCGTATTAAATTAATTTTAAAAGAGAGAGTCATCTTGGATAAAGGTCTAAAAATATTCAAGTTCATATAATTTTTGAAGTTGTCCCCGAAACTTGTCTCCCGCTTTTCATGTCACTAACTGCTCCGATTTTTATTGCCCCGTGAATCATTGAGAATATGCTTTTAGCGTGATATCAGCAGTCAGGAGATATGGAACACGCTGTCGAGTGTCATACTTTAAGGGCAATAAATTTAATTATGGCACTAAACCATACACCGGTCTGGTCATAAAAAACGCGCCATCTGCTTCTGTTCCAGTAAGTTTGTGAAACTAGGTTAAAATAAACGACTTGAACTTTTTTATAAAGTTAACTTTTTAAAACATCCTGGCAAAATTTAAATTGTGGAATCACGAAAAGTAAGTGAAAACGAAAAAAAGAAACAAATAATTATCCCATCTCCCGTAGACTGGCTAGAGCCTAAGAAAGGGCATAGGCAACTAGCCGCTTTGTACTTAGACGACCGGCTGCCTTGTTTTCTTTAAGCAGTCATCATCATCATTTCGTGTAGGTGACACAGTCAGACGACCATGCACATCCTGGTGTCAGAGTTCTTTGGAACCGCCTCTCAGGCTCTGACGTGGTTCCTTTAACGACTACCAGAAGGCAACCGGGACCAACGGCTTAACGTGCCTTCCGAAGCACGGAATCATCTTTCTTATCAATCAGGTGATTCATGCCTGCAATGTCCTAACCAAATTGGAAACAACTTAATAAAGTATGCTTTCCGTGTGAATCGAACCCACGACCCCCGGGTCAACAAGGCAAACGCCTTAACCACTGGACCACGGAGGCAGTTTCCACGGAGGCAGTCTCTAAGCAATAGAGACCATAGATAAATATAGGAGTGGAGCTAAAATGATTCAAAATATGTATTAAATCTGTATAAGGGATACATATTAAAACTCAATTGATGTTGTATGCCCTAAAATCCATAAAATCAGTTTTTTGTGCAGAGACAAAATCGAGAAGTAAAACTGAAAAAACAAGTTTTAAATTTTATTTTGATTTTGTTATTTGTTTGTATAGTGCCAAAGGATAAATATACATAAGCACAGTCTGTGAAAATGTTAAGGCTCCAATTATTGCGGTTTGATCGATACAGGCTTACGATAGACGGACGTTCGGATAGACACTCGAAATTTAAAAGGCTAAATAATCCTACTTTCACCCCTTTAGTCCGTATCAAACTAATAGAAAACAAACAAAATATATCACTTCTTTTTGTAATATTTAAAATTTAAGCCCACATCAAACTCACCTTTAAATAATGCAAGTACACACAGTTTAAAGGTAGATTCGGTTGAAATATTAGCACAAACCCAAAAGCCTGAGGGCTGCGCCGTACATGCGTTTTCAATTACAGCAATATGCACAACACTAATGCATTATGCGGGGTGAATGAATATGATTAAATGTCTCATTAAAATTTACTTATTTAATATGGTGTGAGCCCAGAGAACTGTATCAAGATTCAATCGTTTATTTAATATAGGTTTCTTTGAACACTTATTAATTGTCATATTTGTGTTTACAATTTTTACAACAAAAAATTTTTTGACGTCAATAATTACTTATGGCTAAGTTTAGGCCGCTTCCAAAGCGGAGTGCAGAAGAAGCGGCAACAAACTGCACAGCGCATTTTCTCCAAGCGACGTCAACTCACAATTTTAGTTAGACCCTATAATATACCGTATACGGCGCCGCATTTTTTATTATGACTATGTATGTATCTTAGCTCCAAGTGAGCTTTTATCACTTATACGGATCCGACCTATTTCTGTCGGAGTTATATGTAAGTGTTGAATCGAAGAAACTCTGTTTGCGCGTTTCAGAAACGTTCAACGCCATCTTGAGAGAAGTCTTGTAGTGTTACCATATTCACAGTTAAGTTTTTGTGGCGAATGTAAAGTTTGCCCCAAGTCTATACCGAATGTATATTTACATCTTGTAGTATTTTTAGCAATATAAAGAAAATTGCTGTTGAAATTCCCGGGTTCGATCCCTGGTCAGGTCAAGATGGGAAATGATCTTTTTCGGATTGACCTGGGTCTTGGATGTTTATCTATATATGTATTTGTAATAAAATATAGTATCGTTTAGTTAGTATCCCATAACACAAGTCTCGAACTTACTTTGGAGCGAGCTCAATCTGTGTGATTTGTCCGTATATATTTATTTATTTTATTTATTTAAATACACTACCTTATGTATTGTATTCCAATTTCCTACAGAACAAATGTTTTTGTTTGTAATAGTTACAAATTTCTGCTTTATCAGCGAGTACTGCATCGTCTGCATACATAGCTCGTCGATACGTTTGATTTTGAAGCATCCGGCGTATTGCAGCTACCAATTTCCGGTTCTATATTGACGGATTGCTTCCCATCATTACATGGACTATATTTTTGTTCTCTTTTTCTTATCTAAGCCTGTTTCCAGTAGCATCCACGATGAAGATGCTTTGGCTCCCGGTGTCTACTAAAGAATTGCCTTTTTAACATGCGTGAGGCAATGCAAATGCAATGCATTATGCAAATTTAACTATATTAGTAATAGTTAAATTTGCATAAACTCTACAGCAGTTACAACAATTAAAGTTCTATTGTGTCTCATTTAGTATCTAGCAATAACATATCCCAACTTTTCAACTAATATTATAAATGCGAAAGTGAGTTTGTTTGTTACGCTTTCACGCCTTATTTACTGACCCGATCATCATGAAATTTTGCATACACATAGGTTAAGGTACCGAGAAGGACATAGGCTATATTAAAGCGAGCGAAACCGCGGCTAGCGGCTACTAACAGCTAGTTAGTACTACAAAACGTACAGAACGGAGCTCCAGGAATAGAAACAAATGTTGCACATGCATATATAAAGGCGTATGCCTATATTTCTTCGCTCATATCGTCTATTATACAAACTTATGCCTCCTAATGCAACAAGATATCCTTTAAACTTCTACCCTTTAATGATGTCATTAAAGGGTAATAATGTCATTATAAATCAACAGTTTATGAAATGGTATAAGTTGATAAAGTCCCATCTTTCATTTATTTATTATATTTATTTCAAAGTCAAATTAAAAGATTTTTATTTAATTTTATCAAGTGAAAAAAGCTCTTCTCAATTAAGTAAAGGTTCGAAATTGGATACATGTATCTCTTTTTAGGGTTCCGTAGTAAACTAGGAACCCTTATAGTTTCGCCATGTCTGTCTGTCTGTCTGTCTGTCTGTCTGTCTGTCTGTCCGTCCGCGGTTTTACTCAGAGACTATAAGTACTAGAGAGCTGAAATTTAGTATGGGTATGTATATTAATCATGTCAAAAAAGTGGTAGAAGAAAATATTGAAAAATATTTTTTTTTAGGGTAGCTCCCATACAAGTAAAAAGGGAGTAGTATTTTTTTTTCTATACAAACCAATCGTGTTTGATATCGTTAGATAGGTCTTTTAAAAATATTGTGAGGTTGAGAACACCATTTTTCGATTTAGGGATTCGTTTCCGAAATATTTAGTTTTAAAGTGTAAAATTTTGTTAGAGGTAAGTGTCCCCCCCCCTCTATCTACTTAACGGTTATATATGGATACGTGAAAAAAATTACAGCAGTAGTATATATACTGAAGTTGAAAAGAAAACTATCAGAGCTGAGTACCAAGTACAAACTAAACAGTTATAGGCAACCAACTTATAAAATGTACTCAAAAATGTAAAATTTCATACATTTTCTTTGATACATGTTTTTGGTCGTTAAACTGTGAGGTGCGAGTGTTAACAGTGTGAACTCAAACTTATCATTCGCAACTACGGAACCCTACACTGCGCGTGGCCCGACACGCACTTGGCCGGTTTTTAATCTCTATTGAGAAGAGTCGTACATTTTTACATTTTTCTCTTCATGCAAGTTTCCACTATCAAATAACTTGATAAACTATTACAAGGTGGCCAGACAGACAACAGCTATGTATCATATGATACCTAGCTTGGATTTAGCGAACAATATCCGTTTTCTGCTGTGACAGATCGCTTCCTATGTCGCTACTGTGGATTTATCTATAAACCATGGAACATTATCAACCCCGTAAAATATAAAGATGAGATAACTAATTAGACATCGTGATAAAAGATTTCAAGTCATCTAGACACACATTTTGAACTGGGTAGACGAATTAACAGCCTTACTGATATCAAATTGGTAAGAGCTTGGATTTAACGAACATTTACCATTTTGGGTGCTGCCAAATCATTTTTTTGTCACTATTGTGTATTTACCATAATAGGAAAATTAATTTACCTTCTAATGTTTTAAGATGAGAAGAAACATCTTTTAAAACCGATTTGAAACTGACTAAACGGACTTCAGACTTGTATGACATCGGGCAGAGCTTGGATTAAGCGATCAATTTCCGTTTTGTGCTACAACGGATCGCTACCTATATCACTACTGTGCATTAAACTACAAACTTAGAATATTTATTAACACCGTAAGATGTGATAATCATTAGATATCTTGATAAAGGATATCAAGCTAGCCAGACAAGCTACAGCTATGTATCAAATCAGACCGAGCTTGAATTTAGCGACCAATTTCGATTGACGAGCTCCGTGGCGCAGCTGTCAACACGCCTGCCTGCGACACGGATGGTCCCGGGTTCAATCCCCGTTCAGGTCAAGATGGAAAATGATCTTTTTCAGATTGACCTGGGTCTTGGATGTTTATCTATATAAGTATCTTTTTAAAATATAGTATCGTTGAGTTAGTATCCCATAACACAAGTCTCGAACTTACTTTGGGGCTAGCTCAATCTGTGTGATGTGTCAAAAAAAAATCGTTTTATGCTGTGATAGATCGCTTTCTATGTCGCTACTGTAGATTATCTATAAACTATGGAACATCATCAACCCTGTAAGATGTGAAGAGAGACTAAACGAAAAAGTAGAGACTAAAAAAGACCTGATGATGATGTGATAATCTATAAATATATATTGATGAAAGATGTCAAGCTGGCTAGACAAACGACAGCTATGTATCAAATGAGACCGAGCTTGGATTTAGCGACCAATATCCGTTTTGTGCTATGATGGATTGCTTCCTATGTCGTTACTGTGGATTTATCTATGCCAAAACTATGGAACATCATCAACTCCGTGAGATGTGAAGAAGATATAAATAATATATAGTTATCGGAATAAAAGATTTCAAGTTGTCTAGTCCAGACATAAATTTTGAAACGGGTAGACGAACAGCAGCCTTACCTATATCAAATTGGGAAGAACTTCGATTTAGCGACAACTTTCCGATTTGGGCGGTGATGAATCGCTTTTTCTGTCATTACTGTATATTTAGCAATAAACTACGAGAATTTATTTACCCTGTGAGATGTAATAATCAAAAGGTATATTTTAAAATAGATTTGGCTAGACAGACTTAAGACATAATATATCAAATCGGGCGGAGCCTGGATTAAGCGACCAATATCCGTTTTGTGCTGGCGAATCGCTTCCTATATCAATACTGTGGATTTACCTAATCTATATATCTATCTATAATTTAAGAACGGAGAGGGAAAGGAAGACCCAGAAGAACATATTTGGATGAAATAAAGGAAAAGGCAGGATTTACCTAATAACAATGAATATTTATTTACATCGTAATATGTGATAATCAAATAAAGATATCTTGATAAAAGATGTCAAAATAACTAGACAGGCTACAGCTATGTATCAAATCAGACCGAGTTTGGATTTAGCGATCAATTTCCGTTTTGTGCTGAAATGGATCGCTTCCTTTGTCGCTACTGTGGATTTATCTATAAACTATGAAACTTAAGTGGCTTAACAACTTAAGATGAATATTGATGTAGATCAGTAGATTGGTTAAATTTAGGTGACAGTAGGTGAGGCATATAATATCATGGTTTTTGTTTGTTTTTCGTATGTGTAAGTGGCCAACATGGGTGTCAGATTTTTCAAGCTGCCTTAAGGCATCTGACATAGCTTAACGACTGCCATGAACGATGACAGCCGGGACCAACGGCTTAACGTGCCTTCCGAAGCACGGAGGTACGCACGCACTTGCGGTCACCCATCCAAGTAGGGACTGCACCAGGGGTTGCTTAGCATACTTAAGCGCTCATAGAGCTCACACCCACTGGACCATGGTAAGAAAAGTGAAGGGGAGACGTGTTGGATATGACTTATGAATTTATGATCGACTCCAAAAAAGGAGGAAGATATCAATTCAACTAATTTTTTTAAATAAACTCGTAAGTATAACATTAAAGAATGGACACCCAACTCAATACTTAGTAGAATTTTAACAACAACAACAATACTTAGTAGAATTTTAGTGTGGGTATTCGTAATAACCTATATTTACAGTAAATATAAAGAAAATTGACAGTAGCTACTGCTTAATGTGTGTTTCTTTTAAAATTCAAGCTCATGCAAGTGTAAACCTCGCCTGGTGTTGCTTTACATCTTAATTATAATCAATATATGCTTCAGCCGAGTTGTAAATGATCCACAAAAGAACTTGGACAAGTGGAGGCCGAGGCCAAATATTCAGTTATTAATTTAGTTTGTCCAAAACATAAGTTCTTCAACAACGGTATTATTGCTAGCAATATAAAATATGCGTCTTTTTCGATTGATATGGGACTTTCTGCTGATTCAAACCAGCCATCTTAAAAATCTACAGAATTGCAGAAGTATTTGTGTAATTTTTAAAGTCACTATTTGCATACACGAGCTTTTAATGCCTATAAAAAGATATAAATACTGTATTTTATGCTTATAATACAATCTTCCATGCTGGTATGGTAAAAAAAATATAACGGCAATTGTACAAGCTGCTTCTCTTCCTGTGTAGATCGTCAAAGTCGATTAAGGAATGGGTCGGAGGAATCATGTCAATAAGCAATGAATAAGAATCAACGTGAGATAAATACATTATATTTAAAAACGGGTCACTCACTCATTTTCAAGGCGAGTTCGGGATGCGCGGCGCCGAAGTATCCCGGGCCCTTACTGCGTTTTCGCGGCGCGCCGCACGCAGCGCTGCTCGCAGGCTCCTTGTGGTGGGGATAGGAGGCTGCGCGGGCGGGGGATGTGGATGATGTGACGTCAGGGTAGTACTCGCATTGGTCACCGTTTCGTCATCTTCCGTGTTCGATGACGGTGCTTGTGTGTGGAAAGAGCTAATTGTGTCAGTCTCTATTGGCTCTGTGTGCTCCAAATTATCTTTCACTTGAAGAATCGGTCTCCAGGTTGCGGGTAAAGTCCATCCTATATCTCTATTGAAGTTTGGCCGACGACTGATCTCTATGGCCTCCCTTATTTTTCGGGGGAAGAAAGTCTTTTCCCGAGCCAAGACTCTAGCCTTATCAAACCGAATATAATGGTTGACATTAGACTCTAGCGTATGTTCGACGATGGCTGATCCCTTACTGTCCAACTTCTTTAAGCTTCTGATATGTTCACTCAGTCTGATGGATATATTACGGCCTGTTTCACCCACGTAGCTCTTTCCACAGTCACAAGGTACTTCATATACTCCAGGTACATTTAGTGGGTCTCTGTCTTTCGGAGAGCGTACCAATTGCCTAATTTGTGTTAAAGGCCAATTTTATCGGTAATCCCTTTCACAAATGGCAGGTATAATAAGGCTCTATCCGCAGATGTCATGTGCCTGTTGTTATTCGCACTGATCCTACAGTGGCAGGTATAATAGTTGTAGGATCAGTGCGAAAGATAATTTGGAGCACACAGAGCCAATAGAGACTGACACAATTAGCTCTTTCCACACACAAGCACCGTCATCGGACACGGAAGATGACGAAACGGTGACCAATGCGAGTACTACCCTGACGTCACATCATCCACATCCCCCGCCCGCGCAGCCTTCTATCCCCACCACAAGGAGCCAGCGAGCAGCGCTGCGTGCGGCGCGCCGCGAAAACGCAGTAAGGGCCCGGGATACTTCGGCGTCGCGCATCCCGAACTCGCCTTGAAAATGGACTCCTGATGAGTCCGAAACTATAGTCGGCAATCCCGACAAAGAAGCACGTGAGTGACCCGTTTTTAAATATAATGAATAAGAATCAAACAAAAAATGAGGAGCCCGATGGTCCAGTGCGTGTGAGCTCTATGAGCGCTTACGTATGTTAAGCAACCCCTGGCGCAGTCCCTACTTGGATGGGTGACCGCAAGTGGCATGAAATATCTCGAGCTCCTGCGTGCTTCGGAAGGCACGTTAAGCCGTTGGTCCCGGCTGTCATCGTTGATGGCAGTCGTTAAGCTATGTCAGATGCCTTTAGGCAGCTTGAAAAATCTGACACCAGTGTTGGCAACTTACACATTCGAAAACCAACAACAACAATCAGAATCAAACGAGGTCTTTAGGCCTTATAAATCTGGGCTCTACTACCCCGCATGGGAAAAAGACGTGACAGTATATAAGTATGCAACACAACCTAACCTAACCTTTAGCGCCTAAGCTTGTCGACGCTGCAAGTGACGGAAAGGCTGGCTCTTACCTCGGACAAAGGATTGCAATCGCCATCCAACGTGGTAATGCAGCCAGCGTTCTAGGCACTTTGCCACACGGACAAAATTTAATATTAGATTTATAATTTTATTTTGTATAAAGTAGGTATAGTTATAATATTTTATAGTATTTTTTTTTTATTTTTAGTTTAGTTAGTAATTTATGTTATAAAAATAATTAGTTGATAGTTTAATATTTATCATATGTATTAATATTTCATATTGTTTGTCAATTTAGTTAAATAAAAATCATATTTAAAAAAAAAACAAATGTATATACTTAAGATTAAGATTTTATATATGTAATAATATAAATGTAAATCTAGTAAAATGATATTGTTCTAAGTTTAGTTTTATCCTCATAGTCCGACTTTGTATTGTTAACTGAATTTTTTATGCACAATAAAGAGTTACACAACCTTAGAATTGATTTATTTCTCTTACAAAGTAAACTTTAATAGGACTCGTAATCGTACTTTCCATACTTATTTGGGAGAAAAGTGAAAACAACAGAATATACCAGCTGCTTTTCTTTCCGCCCAGATCAAAAAGCCGATCAAGGGATTTATCACAAATCTTAGGAATCACGTCAATAGACGATGCGGCTAGCAACCTATCACTATTTCGATTCCGCTTTCCACCTTTACGGCCCACTAAGAGTTAGACAAAACTCAAAGGCTACGTTTAGCGTGTTAGTGGCAATAACTTGCTAAATGGAAAACGAGGTTTGTTACCTTGGGCTCTGTCTACCCCGCAAGGAATAATGACTAGATATAACATATATGTATGTAATCTTGTACATAGAATAAGAAATTCCGGCAATAAATCCTTGAAATAACTCTTAATTTTATTTCTGAAACCTCTGCGACTCAACGTATATTCCTTTCAATTTAAAAGCCCTTCTAACCTCACCTATAGACGAGCCAGCTTCACTGCTGCCCTTTCGTTGAAGCCTACCCAATGTGTCACAACAAACTTAAAAGCTCTCCACACATTCAATTATAAACCTTATTTTAAACGTACTAAAGTTGAACTGGCTAGCAAAATAGTTGTATTAACTTTGTAACCGGTTGGTAGTGGTTTTACTTCTGAACTACGCAGTATTATATTGAGTATTGGAACTGAATTATGTACTATTGTTTCGCTGGTGGAATAATTTTGTGGTTTCTTCAATAAGCTCGACGGTTAAAGCTTCATTTGCGTTAAAGGAAAGTTATTGTGTTACGAGCTCTTGGTTAATATTTTGTCTGCATGAATTATTATTATTTTTTACTTAAAAAAAAGAGCAAGAGTAAAATGGTATTGGGCGAGACATGTTTGCCGGATCTGGCGAGAAAGGTGGGCTAGAATTACATACTTCTGCCTCTTCTTCGAGCCGTGTGATTCTCGGAAGAGTAGAATAGGACCACTCCAGGTCTTCCCGTGGATATCGTAGAAGGCGACTAAGGAAACACAAGTTCAACTAATAATCATCAAAGAGACCTCTCCAATCCGTCTGGCCAACGTGGAGAGTGTAGACCAAATTCTCTGACTACTCTGGCTAATAGGTATATGGTGGTAGTGCGGAGAGGGTCGTGCTATTGCAGTGGACACTAAGAAAGACCTTATGATGATTAAATTACAAAAAAAAAAACTAGAATAAAATGGTATTGGGCGGTTAAAGTTTGCCGGATGTGGCTAGAAAGGTGTGGCAAATTAAAAAAAATTTTTTCAAGATTTTCTTCTACCACTTTTTTGGCATGATTAATATACATACCTATACCAAATTACAGCTTTCTAGTACTTATAGTCTCTGAGTAAAACCGCGGACGGACAGACAGACAGACAAACAGACATGGCGAAACTATAAGGGTTAACACGGAACCCTAAAAACCGTTGCATAGTTCTATAGATCTAAACATACATAGTGACTTTGTTTTAAACTATGCAGTGATCGTTATAATAATTTCGAAACTTTGGGAGTTTTAATTTTTGTAACTCAATCTCATCAACTCTGGGCATATCGTAAACTTTACTATCATTGACACTACGCAACTTACTACTGTCATTGTTTTGACCGCAGCGCCTGCTTTTTATATTGAAAAGACTGTGTAGTTAAAGCTCCAAGTGAGCTTATGCTTCTTTACCGGAATATTGAGGTGAGGTGAAAGGACCCTCAACCTCTAAGGCGATCATCATCAAAGATCCCCAGGAAGGACGGACCTCGGCTTTGGACGTTGCCTGTATGCGCAAGGCTTGGAGAGAAAGCAAACTCTTATATACCTAATGGGCTACGATTTCTATGCATAGTCTAAAGGGCTAAACTGAAAAATAATAGCAAAGCCTTTGGAGAGCAGAAACTCTCATGTTTTGCCGTATAAGCCAAAAGCTTTAGTGCTAGTTGGGCCTATTCTGTTTGAGAGTCACCAGGGATCACTGGGCGGACTCCAGTTATCGGAGCTAATTCTACTTTACGCACTCTTACAGTGCCTGCCTAATTCCTTAATATAGTGGAAAGTCCGGCAAGTCATGGTGACTATAGATGAAGTAAGGTTCTAACACAATGATGGCCAATCGATGGCTAGCGAACCGTGGTCGTCCGAGAGCGAGATGGAGTAAGATCGCAGAATCGCAGCAGAAATTGGTTTCCTAAGGCACAAGACCGAATTAGATAGCTTGCATTGAGAGAGGCTTATAACCAGCAGTGGGATATGGAAGGTTGGCAGTGGTGATAGTGGAAAGTACCGTAGAGTCAACAAAATAATTAAAATTCTTTCATCATCATCATCCTAGGTGTGTGTGATTTGTCCGCTAATAAAAAAAAAATCCTAGGCACTACAGCCGCATGTGAGCCTTGGTCTGGTCCAGTAAATTTCTCCAGTCGTTTCTGTTAGTTAGAAATCGGTCCGTAAATTTACTTTTTCCTTTCGTAATCTTAATATTTAGGGTAAGTGAGTGATTAACCCCCTGTACCCGAGGCCTCTAATGGGGCTGCCATCGTAGAGTGCGACACCACACTCCGTTTCTTCGGGTTTCGTCCCTGCTGAAAAGACTGGTTTTAAGACGCCATTTACCCGCCTTGCGCCATTTATAATGAAAATCCTTTAAGCTTAAAAAAACCTGAAATAACTGTTTTTCTATTAACCTTGGTTGTCTGTTCTTTGGCCGTATTAATACAAGAGTTTAAAAAACCTACGATCTAACTCCGATAAAAATAAATTTTACATTACACTCAAGCTATCGTTAATCAAAACTACCATTAAAAACATGAAAGTGTTAAAATTTACCTGTCTCGGAAACGCTAACTTATTTCCTAATAATTCTTGGTTGTCCGTTCTCTGGCCTTACACTGAAAATACCATTTCTATAAAAAAAGTAACCTAGGATATAACTCAAATAAATCTATAGACCCAAGCTATAGAGAAGATATATCTCACTGCAAATCACAACAAAAACAAAAGCTATATGCATAAATCTCGGCCGATGTATTAGAATCAGGTTTTGCGTAGCCCAGTAGCAGCGGTCACGACGAGTTTACACTATGCGACACGATTACTATACGATTTCATTGCTTTGTGTGTCGTTTTTCTGAGCTGATGTAAGATATTAAAAAAAAAAAAAACAATTATCCTCCTGATAAGACTATAGAAATAAGTCACACTCACAGAAAATCGACGTTTGAGTAGTAACTTTACCGCTGCTATGCTTCGTTCGGTGAGTGAGAGAACCGGAGGCCCATCTCCCTCTCCCCAGAGAGGAGGAAGGGCAGGGGGGGAAAAAGGCCGACAACGCTCCTGTGACACCCCTGGTGTCGCAGTTGTCCATGGGCAGCGGTGGTCACTTACCATCAGGTGACCCGCTTGCTCGTTTGCCGTCCTACGGCATAAAAAAAAGTTATTTTAAAGTAACAAGATAGGTACTCGAGAATTATATCATAGCCATGCGTGGATAGAAATAAGAATCAAAGTAGTAACTGAATGTCACGATTCAGTTACTACTTTGATTCTAATTTCTATCCACGCATGGCTATTGAATATGGTGTGTCTATTTGATCTCTAAAGTCCATAAAAAGTCTTAAGTACATAAAAAATATTAATAAAACCCAGCCCGGTCCATAAAAGGATGACTCAGTATTCATAACTCAGTACTCATAATTTGAACCACTTTCCACCTATGAAAATAATGCATATTGTAAATTTGAAAAAAAGAATGCCTTTTTTGATAAAAGCCGGTTGGGCAATATGTATGATGATTTAGTAATTTTTTCGAATTTTCATTATTAGAACCACAGGAAAAGTTGTTCATATTCACGGGCTGAGTCACCTTTTTAAGAACCCGACAGGGTTTTTAATGATATATTGTACAAATAAATATTTACGGACAAATCACACAGATTAAGCTAGCCCCAAATATTCGGGACTTGTGTTATAGGATACTAACTAGACGATACTATATTCGGATAAACATCAGGTCAATTTGAAATATATCATATTCCATCTTGATCTGACTGAGGATTGTATTCGGGACCTCCGGTTGTATCATAGAGTGGACGTTGAAGTGTATTTATCTTCTGTGACTTGCGAAAAGATCAACCAGTTAATATTTTATTTGAGAATTGAAAATAAAACGCCTGGATCCAGCGACCTTGATCATGTCGTCCGACCCACTGGTTGGTGGGTGTCCAACGCTGCGCTTGCCGGTACGTGGTCGCCATTCAAGTACCTTTCTGTCCTCTGCCCCATCAGCCATCAAATATTCGTACTATGTGCCCCTATGATTACATTTAATACTTCATTAGATCTTTACAACGACATAAAATCGTATGGTGTAAACGCCTCCAAAACAGGTTTTTATTAGTACACGTTGGCGACCGGCTGGCGGCCGACGAATAAGCGCCGTTAGTTCTGGGTTCGCTTCCCGGTACACTTACAACTACACCTCTAATCAGAAAAGGTCAGCTTAAAGCCCTTCAATCAAGCTTGAGAAGTGAGAGCTTCTGAGGTTTTAACCGGTTTACTGAGGAAGAGTAATGTTTTTCGGATTAATGCGATAAAAATGTATGTACTTATTTGATGACGGCGTGGATTAATGATTTCGCAACTGCCTTTATGAAAAAAGGCTTTGATCCGCGGTCTAGATGGAAAACTATTTTTTTTTATTTAATCTAGGCATTCTGTTTATCTATATATCTCTATATCTGGAAAAATTTGATTGTTTATTTGCATTGAATAGGCTCCGAAACTACTGGATCGTTTTTCAAAATTCTTTATTTATCGGCTATAATTTACGCGGACGAAGTCGCGGGAAAATGGCTAGTAATGTATAATTTTAGAATCGTTGAGTTAGTCTCCACGAGTCAAGTTCACAACTTACTGTGGGGCTAGCTCAATCAGTGCGATTTGTCCGTATTTTATTTATTTGTATTCTCAATGAGAAACCAATAATATATGCAAATGGATGGACATCAATATGAGTTTCTTTTCTACCACGCTCCAATTAATTTAATTAATCAAACCTTCTTTAAAGACATCTTTATCTACGCGACAGCAAATTAATGTTCTTTTAACACTAGTTTATCTAGAAGTAAGTGGAACATATGTTTATATGTTGAAAATTATTCATTTAAATTGTATCATTACTCTTAAGTTTAAAGGAGGCAACACACACGTGTTTAAGTAATTTCTGAGTTGCTAATTTGCAAATGATAATAGGTACATCATTTTAACATAATCGCCCAAAAATGAGTGTAATTATGCATTTTAAAGGGCACGAACTTTTTGTATTATTGTCAACTTCCATGGCGCTACGCCAGACTGCGACACGAGTGATTCAGGGTTCGATCCCTGGTCAGGTCATAATGGAAAACTATCTTTTTAGGGTTCCGTATTTCAGATTGCCCTGGGTCTTGGCTTTGGTTCTCTAGCTTAATAAGAGTTTATATCGCATATCAAAAATTGAAACAAATCTATCAGAGTTCTAAGAAAAAAATAGCTGGTATAAACATATAAGATAAATCTGCGATCTTTTTTACAAAATCGCGCATCTACGTTATACTCGTATATTATCCTTAAAATAGCATATTCAGACTATCTCATATGCTAATTAAGACTGATAGATAAAGATCCTGCTGGAATGGTGCTCTGAGCCTGTGATATTTAAATATATCTTCAGTAATAAATTATGACCATGATAATGTTATATTACTATTATCTAGGTAAAATTAGGTTTTACACTGTAAATGAAATAAAACGTTTCGTATGTTTTATTCAAATATAACTAACTACTTGGATTTTAATCTATATAGGTAAATATAGTATCGTTGAGTTAGCATTCAATTCACAACTTACCGTGGGGCTAGCTCAATTTGTGTGATATATTTATTTATTTTATTATATAACCATCTTGGGTCTTAACATCGTTCATAAATTTTAACCAATTTATTTTCAAGAAGATCCATGGCATTTATTTTTTTGTAGCTTCATTGTCTACGATTAAAAAATTTTCTTGAATAAATGTGACGTGTGTTTGAGACAGGCAAAGCATAAAATAAAATAAGTACGTCCCTACATATTTATTTTATATTTATATTATTTTTGGGACAAACCACACAAATTGAGCTAGCCCCAAGATGGCCCCACGCTAAGTTGTGAACTTGCGTCGTTGGATGCTAACTCGTTGATACTGTATTTACCTATATAGATAAAAATCCAAGACCCAGGCCAATCCAAAAAAGATCGTTTTTCATATGACCTTGACGGGAGATCGAACCCAGGACCACTCGTTTTGCAGGCTGGTGTGATAACCACTACGCCACGAAAGCCGTCTTCAGTACTACAGGATATAATAACCTGCCTACAGGTACACCTTTTTATATTGTTCATTATAATTACCCTTCGCTGGTAGAAATAAAAAAATTATCATCATCATCATCATCTTCAGGTCTTTGTTAGTCTCCACTGCAGGAGCACGACCCTCTCTGTACTGCCAGAGCAGTCAGAGGATTTGGCCTACACTCTCCACGCTGGCCAAACGGGTTGGAGAGGTGAAAAAAATTAAACTTGCGATTTTTCTGTTTATGAGATCAAGCGTTTTTTTAGTTGAAGACCCATATTATTATTAATCAGCAAATTAAATTAAATTAAAATTCATTTATTTCAGATAACAAATGCTACCTATACTACGAAATTAAATGTGAGCGTGCTAAGAACCCTTGATAGCTTTAGGCTAATGTAGTAATTATGGGTTTAAATACTAAAATAATATTAGAAATATTAACTTCAAGTTCTATCGCCCATTTAGGGGATCCCCTGGGGTCAACCTTGATGAAGGAGCAGCTGGTAGTAAGCATGATATCTTGCTATGCCTTGCCAACTCTAATAATTGCTTAGCTAATAAGGAATTATTGGATTTCTCGATTATAATTGTCTTCATTTATCAAGAAATTATATAAACATGAAAGCTGCGGGCACCAAGTGGTAATATGAAAAGTTGTGTTGTTGTGTGCGTACCTCGGATAGCATGTTGCATTTTTAATACTTACGAAACATCCAAGACAAAATGACAAAAATGTTGTACTACTTAATCGTTTGTAAGGTAAACTCCGTGACGAGCTCCGTGGCGCAGCGGTCAACACGCCGGCCTGTGACACGGATGGTCCCGGGTTCGATCCCCGGTCAGGTCAAGATGAAAAACTATCTTTTTCAGATTGACCTGGGTCTTGGATGTTTATCTATATATGTATTTGTTATAAAATATAGTATCGTTAGTATCCCATAACACAAGTCTTATTAAGAACTTACTTTGGGGCTAGCTCAATCTGTGTGATATGTCCGTATATATTTATTTATTTATATTTACTATTCAGTATCTAGGTACTGACTAGGTACTCATTTTAGATTATATTTTGCACCAAAAAAGTTATCGTATTCTATCTTTAAGTGTTTGTGACGCTTCAAGGCCTAAAATACTAATCAGATCATCGTGAAATTTTGTATACGCGTGTTTTGAAGTATGGAGAAGGACATGGGCTATGTTTTATGTAAAAAACATAGTGTTCGTGAGACATGGACGCGAGTCGAACCGCAGGTGAAAGTTTCAAAACGTCAAAGAAATGGCAAAAGTGTCATTTTAGAACAGCAGTACTGTATGTAGCAATATACAGCAGCATATTAAGGTAAAATTTATAGACGAATTTTTTTTAAATCTATGGTAAAATTTTTGGGTTTTTAAAGGAAAGTCAAGGGTTTCAGTTAGGGTTTGCCTTAGAAGATTTTACAAATTGATTTTAGTGAACTTTATAATATGAAATTGGTGTTGTTTGTTGCTATAAATGCTCGTGCTCATGATCAATGTGTGAAATAGAAAAGTAGACTGTCATATAGACTCGTATAGATGTGTCACCCCCGGTACGGAAAAGCCGTGTTGCTCGAAGACGTAGTACATATATCTCCATGCTCGAAGGTCACCCCACCCCAAGCTCTCATAAAGCAAGCAAAGGACAAATGTCATCTTTGATAGCTACTTTTTAAAACTGTATACCGTACCATAAACTACGAAAAAGAGTCTTCTACTAGTATCAGACGAAAAACTGCCTATGTTTTCTCTAAGAAATTAGTGACCATAGACAAATATTCAAGTGAGGGTAAAAATGATTAAATGTAATACAATACGGTAGTTGCCTAATGTTAAGATTATATAAAATTTGTTTCCAATGATACTCATTTCTATCTAAAAACACTAAAAAGAACACTTTAAATTTGATATCGATTCGTTAAGTGATCCTAAAGCTTCTTTAAAGTTGAGTGAATAGGACCATTTTTTAAAGTATGAAAATCTTTAATTATAATTATACTGTATTGTAGTCCGCTAAATTTATAGCAACTTTTATTATGAAACTATTACCATAAACGAAGTAATTCGTATAGCTACCAAACAAAGTTCTCACGCCACCCATACAAAATACAAGCTTGTGACGTCACAAATATGTAGGCATTTCAGCAGCGCGTTTTCACGTCTAAAAATTAACGTCTAAAAACATGTGACTTTAAAACATTTATGTCTAAAAGAGTTTTTTGTTTAAAAATGTATTTCTGTCACTATTGTGTTTATTTTTGGTAGGCTTTTACATAGCAACACGAAATTTTTTTTAGTCAACATGCCCATTAACTGCATATTTTTATTAGGGCCACCAATTCAAACTTAATTATATGTGTGTATGCCTTAATATCCAAAAAGATAGTTTATCGGTAATGTACCGTACAACTCCGATACCTTGTATCTCTTTAAACTTGACATTGACAGAATCACCAAAAACCACCAAAACCTCTGTTAAAGCTAAGTATAAAATAAATAAATAAAATAGAATATTAATAAATAAATAACTGCCTCCGTGGTCCAGTGGTTAAGGCGTTTGCCTTGTTGACCCAGGGGTCGTGGGTTCGATTCCCACGGGAAGCATACTTTGTTAAGTTCTTTCCAGTTTAGTGAGGACATTGCAGGCATGAATCACCTGATTGTCTGATAAGAGAGATGATCCCGTGCTTCGGAAGGTACGTTAAGCCGTTGGTCCCAGCTGCCATCTGGTAGTCGTTAAAGGAACCACGTCAGAGGCCGAGAGCCGGCTCTGAAAAACTCTGACACCAGGGTGTGCATGGTCAACTGACCGTGTCACTTACACGAGATGATGATGATGAATATAATATAATAACACAATTTGCTCTTATTGCCACTAAAACCTCAGGAAGTGGATACTACTTCCATTAATATAATAACTAATAACAATAATTCAACATATCATTCCGTATTAGTGTTTATTACATTGGTGTGTCACCATAAATAAGTGAATCATACGTACTTAGACGATAAAACTAATTGTTTATTATTACGGAACAGGAAATCAGCTGATATGGTCAGTTGTGTTGTGGACAGGATATTATGTGAATTAAGGTTTCAAGAAGAAATTACACTATTGATTTTACCAGACTAAGACTGATGCAACTAAAAAAAACCGGCTAAGTGCGTGTCGGGCCACGTGCAGGGTTCCGTAGTTGCGAATGACAACTTTGAGTTCACACTGTTTACACTCGCACCTCACAGTTTAACGACCAAAAACATCTAACAATGAAAATTGTATGAAATTTTACATTTTCGAGTACATTTTATAAGTTGGTTGCCTATAACTTTTTAGTTGTACTTATTACTCAGCTCTGATAGTTTTCCTGTCAACTTCAGTATATATACTACTGCTGTAATTTTTTTCACGTATCCATATATAACCGTTTAGTAGATAGAGGAGGGGAACACTTACCTCTAAAAAAATTTGCACTTTAAAACCAAATATTTCGGAAACGGATCCCTAAATCGAAAAATGGTGTTCTCAACCTCACAATATTTTTTTAAAGACCTATCTAACAATACCCCACATGATGGGTAAGTCGAGAAAAAAAAAATTATTCCCCAACTTTACTTGTATGGGAGCTACCTAAAAAAATTTTTTTTTTAACATTCTCTTCTACCACTTTTTTGAAATAATTAATATACATACCCATACCAAATTTCAGCTTTCTAGTACTTACAGTCGCTGAGTAAAACCGCGGACGGACAGACAGACAGACAGACATGGCGAAACTATAAGGGTTCCTAGTTTACTACGGAACCCTAAAAAAAAGACCAGCTCCTTTTAAGAAATATCAACACAACAGTTCCCGAAGCCACGCGCCGTGACATAACATTAACTTCGTCACCAGGTCTTTTTTTAGTCTCCATTGCAGGATCACAACCCTCTCTGTACTATCGGAGCCAGATATTGGCTTGAGCAGTCAAAGGATTTGGCCTACATACTCCATGTTGGTCAAATTGGTTGGAGAGGTCTTTTTGATATATTTTATAAGCTTTGTTTAGCTTGTGTTTCATAAGTTGCTTTCTAAGACTTGGAATGGTTCTACTCTACTCTACCGGGAACCACACGCCATACCACGCTACTCACCGTGACATAAGTTAAAGTGAATCATTACCATTACTTAAAAAATAACACGTCGAAAAATCAAGTTAAATTCAATACTTAAATACCTAATTGGCAATCCGATAACGCAAACCGCAGAGCAAAAACGACGGAGAAATGAGTCAGCTATTGCGCAAAATAATGACGCATAGATGCAGCACTTTAAATAATATTAAATTTTCAGTTTCACTATTGGTTTTCATATTATTCTGTTAATGGTCAAAGTTACGCCCAAATAAAGAGATAGTTCAATGGTATAAGAGTGCAACTTTTGACTAAATAGACTCAAGTTTACATTCTGCCCTTCATCCTTCATCCTACTTATACCCTGTATAACCTTTATTGTGAATCAATTGTATGCATTTGTTCACTATGTTACCTGATGGAAAACAACAATGAGGTTTAGCGTAATACATGCAACCTCAGATAATGCCTGCTCACTCTTGCCTATTCGCATAATGTGGTTTACAATTTACTACATTCGGTCATCCGCCACAAGCTTCGTCAAAAACCAACAAAGAATCATTAGCAAAATGCTTCGTCAAAAGTCTCTTGCTTTATAGGTTAACGAGGTATAAGCTTTGTTATGTAATTCTTTGTTTATTTTTGCTTTTAAAAACAAACGTTATTTTCATCACTAGTTGTTAGACTTTGACGTTTTAACGTATTACTTATAATTTATTTTATAATTAATTTAAAAATTAATTTAAAAAAAATTGGAGTTTTTGGTGGGAAGTCAAGGGTTCAGTTGTTGTTTTCCTATACAATTTTGCAAATTAATTTAAGTGGACTTTATAATATGAAATTGGTGTAGTTTGGTGTTATAAATGCTCGTGCTCGAGAACAATTTGTGAAATAGTTAAAGTAGACTGTTAAATGGACTCGTATAGATTTGTCGCCAAAATCTCCCACGCGGCTGCCAAAGAACACATGCCATCTTTGATGCCACATACCGTACATCACCGATACTTAGTATCTCATTATACTGGACATTGGCAGAATCACTGAAATCTCGGTGGAAGCCATAATTAAAAAGAAAGAAAGAAAAGAGTAAAAAATATGATTCATTTTACATTGATTACTAAATATAAAAAATAATAGTGTATCTGTATTACACTATTCTTTTCTTATCAGTACAGAATGTTTAGATTTTTTATTTCTCTATTTGGTTCTTCTAATCACATTTTAGAATACCTATTGCCGATTGTATTTTGAAACTCAAAGCCCTTCTTCTGTTAGTTCTTTATTGTGCGGCCATAGAACGGTTGTTATTGCGCACACGCATCCAGCGGTTGACTCATCGCCGATGGGTAAAGGCACGGGTGCATTGTAGAAATATACGACATTTTATGTTTATGATGATCATATTTGATTGATATTTTATAGCCTATCATCATCAACATCAGGTCTTTTTTAGTCTCCACTGCAGGAGCATGACCCTTTCTGTACTACCAAAACCAGCCGTGTGGTTCCCGGCAGAGTAGAATAGGACTACTCCAAGTCATCCCGTGGATGTCGTAAAAGGCGACTAAGGAAACACAAGCTAAACAAAGCTTATAAACATCAAAGAGACCTCTCCTACTCGTCTGGCCAGCGTGGAGAGTGTAAGCAAAATCCTCAGACTACTCAAGCTAATATATGGCTCTGGTAGTACAGAGAGGGTTGTGCTCCTGCAGTGGAGACTTGAAAGACCTGAAGATGATAATGATGAAAATCATATTAGCCAGAGCAGTAAGAGAATTTGGCCTACACTCTTTGCGCTGGCCAGACGGGTTGGAGGAGGTCTCTTTGATATTTGTAAGCTTTGTTTAGCTTGTGTTTCCTGAGTCACCTTCTACGTCATCTTTGGGAAGACTTGGATTGGTTCTATTCTTTCTCCATTGTATCCTTCTATCTCAATCTAAACGTAATGCCACCGGTAGTATTTTGAAACAGTCCTTCTTCTGTTAGTTCTTTATTGGGCGGCCATAGAAACGGTTGTTATTGCGCACACGCATCCAGCGGTTGACTCATCGCCGATGGGTAAAGGCACGGGTGCATTGTAGAAATATACGACATTTTATGATTGTTGGGTACTTTTCCCGCGACTTGGTATGCGTAATTTATAGCCTATGTGCTGGTGTGTCAGATCATTGTTAAGTTTCATCAAAATCCATGGAAGTTTTGCGTAAAGACATCACGTGACACCCTCACAACTCCACATTTATACAAATTTTACATTTATAATATTAAGTACTAGCTTTTGCCCGCAGCTCTAATCACACGAATGTTGATCACTGAGTAACCAGTATAGTGTCATTCCAGAATAAAAGGTACGAGTATCCAAGGCCTCATACTATCAAAATACAAAATTTTATCTAAATCGCTTTGGTGATTGAAGCTCGGAAAGGTAATAGACGACGGACAGAGTTACTTTTTTATGCATTTATAATATAATTAATAAGATAGAGGGAAAATACAGCTAGAAGATGTTTTATAGTATCATAGTTCAGATTTAAACTTGATAATTGATCGACAGATTGACAAGAAAAAGAATCTTGACTGATAAATGGACACACAGCCTCCATGGCGCAGTGGTTAACATGCCAAATTGCGACACTAGAGGCCCGGGTTTGATCCCCAGCCAGGTCATGATGGAAAACTATCTTTTTCAGATGACCTAGGTCTTGGATGATTATCTATTTGAGTATCTTTTATAAAATAGCCTATTGTTGAGTTAGTTAGTATCCTACAACATAAGTTATAACCCGGCCCCCTTGTGTTGTAGGCTGAGGTGTTAACCACAGCGCTATGGAGGAAGTCTATGGTGTGGTTTTGGAAATAAAAGTGTGTCTTAACCTTAATATCAGATGCAAATTAATCGCGTGCGCCTTACCGTGACAGCATATTTTATGACCTAATCTAAACTATTATGGTTATAATATAATATTTAAATCTTAAACTGACCAAATAAACTATTTCTAAAAGGCTATTTTTTTAAATAAAGCATTTTTTGTGAATCAACGTACCCTATAAATGAAAAATTTTCACACGCTACAGAAATAATTAAAAAGAATTGTACGTTATGATGCAAGTAGGTAAGATGAGCTTATATTATAGTCGAGGTGTTTTCAGGGGGGAAGACGAGTGCTTATAATAAACCGATGACTATAATAGACAGCTTACTGCGTACGAACATCATACGACGTTTTCCAATACATTTACGATAACCATAAACTATCATATAAACAATCTCTGTACTACTAGAGCCATATATTAGCCAGAGCAGTCAGAGGATTTGGCTTTCTCTCTTGACGCTGGCCAGACGGGTTGTTGAGGTCTCTTTCATCATCATCATCATTTCAGCCGCAAGAAGTCCACTGCTGGACATAGGCCTCTCCCAAGGATTTCCAAAATGACGGGTTGGAAGCGGCCTGCATCCAGCGTTTCCCTGCGACCTTTGTCAGGTCGTCCGACCACCTGGTCGGTGGGTGTCCGACGCTTCGCTTGCTGGTACGTGGTCGCCATTCGAGAACCTTTCTGCCCCATCGGCCATCGGCTCTTCGCGCTATGTGCCCCGCCCACTGCCACTTCAAAGAGCTAATCCGCTGGGCTATGTCGGTGACCTTTGTTCTTCTACGGATCTCCTCGTTTCTGGTTCGATCTCGCAGAGAAACACCGAGCATAGCCCTCTCCATAGCTCTTTGAGCGACCTTGAGCTTTCTTATAAGGCCCATAGTAAGGGACCACGACGTTCGCCTTCTACGACATCCACTGGAAGTGGTCCTATTCTACTCTGCCGGGAATCACATAGCTAATTGTTTGCCACATAGATTGTTTGTTTTTTTACCATTCTGTGTGTTTGTGGCATATCAAATAAACGTATTATCTGTATATCTTTCTCATTTGTGGCACTGTAACTGGAATTTTCAAACCGGAGTTAAGTAGCTCCTATCTGCAAAATTCGAACCTACTCACATGTGTTTACACTTACTCATACGTTATGTAGTGGCTCATTAGATCGTTTTTTTTACATCGACACTGACTGTCTCTTTTAGTCTCCACTGCAGCACGACCCCCTCTGTACTATAAAGTAAAGCCGTATATTAGCCAGAGCAGTCGGAAAATTTGGCCTACACTCTTCGCGCTAGCCTGACGGGTTGTAGAGGTCTCTAAGATGTTTTTAAGCTTTGTTTAGTTACTAATTAGTAACTAACATTTTCGAATCAAGGTTAAGTAAATCCTATCTGCAGAATTCGAACCTACTAACATGTGTTTACACTTACTCATACGTTACGTAGTGGCTCATTAGATCATTTTTTCACATTGACACTGTCACTGAATCGCATGTCATCATCATCATCATCATCAGGTCTCTTTTTAGTCTCCACTATAGGAGCACCACCCCCTCTGTACTACCAGAGCCATATTAGCCAGAGCAGTCAGAGGATTTGGCCTTCACTCTTCACGCTTGCGACCAGTCTCACCAGAGTGAAGTGTGTAGGCCAAAAAGTAGAGGTCTCTTTAATGTTTGTAAGTTTTGTTTAGCTTGTGTTTCCTCGCGTTCTACAACATCCACGGGAAGACTTGGAGTGATCGCAACTAGGAATATATATTATGTTGTTTGTAGAAACAAATATGTTTTTCAAATCCTTTTTTTCAAAATTTTTCAAACCGGGTTTTTTTTAATCCTATCTGCAGAATTCGAACCTACTAACATGTGTTTACACTTACTCACACGTTACGTAGTGGCTCATTAGATCATTTTTTCACATTGACACTGACACTGAATCGCACGTGCGGTCACGTAACCGTCGTAATAGTGAAAGTTGACCGGTTCCTGACTCACAGCATATAGTAGATACACATAGAGCCTAAGATATAGGTTTCGTTTCAATATGCACTACTTGGTGAAATTTTTAAAGTATAGGACCTTTAAAGAAGTGATTAAGCCCATCGATATGAACATCACCTATCCGTTTTCTATAGGGCCAACTGGAAACTCAAAGAAAATTAATGATAATAATTTCATTTATTTTTCTCTTCACAGTAAGCAAAACTTATTTGCTTAAATGTATTACAACGGTTCTTGTCACTAATTAGTGTAGTGTGTAGTGTAGTTCTTAGCAATAACTCCTTTATACTATAAAGGAGTTATTGCTTAATAAGTTGTGAAAAGACTAGTTCCTGCAATAGGTTCTATGAAGAACCTGTGCCACAGGTAACTAGGCCTCTTCCGCAAATTAATAATCGTAGGTCATACCATGTGAGATGGTGCTACCGCGTGGTGGTAGTGGTGCGGTGAACCAATACAGTAAAAAAAAGAAAAGAGCAAAGAGAATAGAACAGATTACAACATTACAAAGTAAGCCTAGAGAATTGATAAATAAATATTTAACGGGTACAGCTTAGTCTCTCTTTATACCTACTCTGCACTCCAAGAACGAGTTTGGACTCGATTCTGTTTGTAAGTCGTGTTTGTTGACCGGTTTCAAGTTAGATGGGCTGCAGAACTATAGCTAAGTATATCAATGCATAGGACTTAATATAAAAACAGGCTGAATTGGAATAAACCTTCTTTTTATTTTATTTGGATAACAAATAGTCTTAAGAGTCGCCTGGAAGCGCATGTCTCCATTCAAACGGAAAAAGGGAATTGTGGCAATATTTGATAATTTTGGAATAAAATTAAGCATTTAATCAATTAATCTCATTATAATCTACGTACGTTCCTATACAGCTTGGTTAAAATACCAATGGTTTAAGAATTAGAAGCTTTTTCAAATTTGTATGGAAATCTTGAGAGGCGTATAATTCTCAAACATTTGATAATTTAACCAAACTGTATAGGAACGTAAGTAGATTATAATGAGATTAATTGATTGGATGCTTAATTTTGCCCTAAAATTATTAAATATTGCCACAATTTCCTTTTTCCGTTTGTATGGAGACATGCGCTTCCAGGCGACTCTTAATTAAGTATCTTCAAAATTTATAACTAGCTTTTAAGAAGATTTTCTATTAATGAGTAAAATACAGGTCACTCACTTGAGCGGACTGGGATGTATTTGTGCGTGTCGATTCACATTCGCCCTGAGGATAACCTCTGGATTAGGTCGAAACTTTGATTACTTATGGGGTCGAAACAAATCGGCCTGTAGCTGACTTCTTACTTTAGTGACCCGTATTTTTTATATTTATAAATTGTTGGTATCAATCATCAAAAGATTCGAAAGAGAAGGCTAGGGACAAAGACACTTGGAGAAATAAAGGGGAGGCTTTTGCCCAGCAGTGGGACATAATAAGCTGATAAAAAAAAACAATCATCATCAGGTATCTTTTAGACTCTACTACAGGAGCTCGACCCTCTCTGCACTAACAGAGCCATAAATTAGCCAGAGCGGTCAGAGGACTTGGCCTACACTCTCCACGCTGGCCAGACGGGTTGGAGAGGTCGCTATGATGTTTATAAGCTTTGTTTAGCTTGTGTTTCCTAAGTCGCCTTCTACGACATCCGAGGGAAGACTTGAGTGGTCCTATTCTACTCTGCCGGGAACCACACGGCTTATAAAATAAATTTTAATCAAAAGAAATTGTACTGTTTCGTGGGTCAGAAAAGCAGTAAGTGTGGCTGTCATCTTTATTAATTTCCTTTGTAAACTCCATACGGCCGTTAGGTTGGCCAACGTTCTTTATGACATGTGACAACTATTGTCCCGCGATTAAAAAACAAAATTAAACAGTGTAGTGTAACAGTGACTACATTTCTAAATAAAAAATTTTTATTTTTTATTTAGAAATGTATGTGGCTAGTTAAAAATATTTTATTGTAATTTTTATTTTCCATTCTTTATGATTATATTATAAGACTGGACGATAAATGTTGTTGTTTTCTATAAATAATAGTTTTTATTTTTTATTCAAGGAAGGTAGCTGGCTAGGTATATATTTTTTTGTAATTTTTATTGATTGATTAATTAATATTTAATTATGTTTTTGTTTTTAAGGGGGAACACTAGGCACAGTAGCGAAGCTAATCATTTTATTCCTAATACTTTACAAATAGAAAGAAATTCAAGAATATAAACAATACAAGCCTATAACCTGAAGTATTTTTGGAATCATGTTTATTATTATCGGAGACTAGAAAGACCTGATGATGATGATGATGATGATGATGATTATCGGAATCAGTGAGAATTATGAGAATCTGATTACCGCCAAAAACGGCCGTTTTTGGCGGTTATCACTTTTTCTCTCAATGACTGATTCTCATAATATTAAAACATGATTCCAAAAATACTTCAGGTTATTTACTAAGGCTTATATTGTTTATATTCTTGAATTTCTTTCTATTTGTAAAGTATTAAGAATAAAATGATTGGCGTCGCTACTGTGCCTAGTGTTCCCCCTTAAAAACAAAAACATAATTAAATATTAATTAATCAATCAATAAAAATTACAAAAAAATATATACCTAGCCCAGCTACCTTCCTTGAATAAAAAATAAAAACTATTATTTATAGAAAACAACAACATTTATCGTCCAGTCTTATAATATAATCATAAAGAATGGAAAATAAAAATTACAATAAAATATTTTTAACTAGCCACCTACATTTCTAAATAAAAAATAAAAACTGTGGCTTAAAACAACACGATTTTTTGTCCACACATACTTCTCCTTATGAGCACGCGTGTTTAAACGATACAACGACATCATTTTTATATCTAAATTAAAGATCTAAGGCGAGACCAATTGGGAGGGCTAAGGTTATTTTGATAAGATTTTTTTAGATGGACCATTCGTGACTCTATTTCTACCTGAGTTGCAATTGAAGTGTGTTTGTGTGTGTGTCACGCTTTCGGTAAAATAAATAACTTTTTTCTACTTTATATCCTATTTAAGTATGTTTTTTAGTTGACTAGTCTTTAAGATGTCTCTTGAGTAGAAACATTTATTATTATTAAAATTCTTCAATGCTGGTTTGGGAGAAAAAAAAAATAGGATATACCAGCTGCTTTTTCCCACGTAGATCGTAAGAACCAATCGAGGGCATTGGCAATAATCTGAAGAATCATGTCACTAGGTGAGGCGGCTAGCAAACCATGACTATTTTAATTTCGTTTACCACCTACACGCCCACCAACCAGCTATACGTGGCCTTTAGATTTTCTAGACCTGTGCTCCGTCTACCCCGTAAAGGAGAAGAACGTGATTATAAATAAATGTAATTTTTATCAATAATAATAATTTTGACAACATTATTTAGGTTTATTCATATACTTTTGTTACAAGATTGAGTGCAATACAATTCAGTAAATAATTTTTTGTTATAATTTTGATTATTCACGCTGAATTTAATTAAACTTCCACAAAAGGGGCATTCGCAAAAAACTGTTGTGAATCAAATTTTGCAAAATACGCCCATCAAGTAAATCTAAATTGAAAAATCATTGTGTATTTCTCAATTCGGTACTTATAAAAGATTTTAATGGAACGAAGAAATTCAACTTAAAACATTTTCTTTTGAGTGCTTTTTACACAAAAAAATATCAATTTAAGCGTCAATGATCTGACAAGGTTAAAGAATAGGCTCAAAAAACAATTTTAGTTAAATAAAATAAGTACAGCGATCTCAATTTACTGGACATTGGCAGAATCACTGAAATCTCGGTGGAAGCCATTTTATAAAACAGAAGAAGAAGTACATTTCTGCAGGCCGCTTCCAACTGGTCGTATTGTTAAACAACAAAATTACTTTTCTTCCAACTACGCTGCAATTCTATCATAACTGCACTACATATCTAGCACAAAGCGGAACTTTGCTGCACTAAAAGTAAAAAAAAAACTAAACAGTGCAGTAAAGGATTTTCATACATTTTTGAGCTCAAAAACTAAAAAAAAAATATAAGCCTTAGTAAATAACCTGAAGTATTTTTGGAATCATGTTTTAATATTATGAGCATCAGTCATTGAGAGAAAAAGTGATAACCGCCAAAAACGGCCGTTTTTGGCGGTAATCAGATTCTCATAATTCTCACTGATTTCGATAATAATAAACATGATTCCAAAAATACTTCAGGTTATTTACTAAGGCTTGTATTGTTTATATTCTTGAATTTCTTTCTATTTGTAAAGTATTAGGAATAAAATGATTAGCGTCGCTACTGTGCCTAGTGTTCCCCCTTAAGCCAGAGTTTTTTTTATTATTTTATTCAGGAAAACAGTTTTTTTTTTGCTTCTTTTTATCCATGTATTTTAAATTTACTTAATATATGAGTAATTAAGTAAATCAACTATCTTATGAATTGAGCTTTGGTGTATGTGAATTACCTGTTGGAAAAATAAATATTATGATATTATGACACGAGTAAGCTAGAATATAATAGTCTAGTTGACGTTTCAAATTGATGTTAATATTATTTGAAAACCAAATCAAAATAGTAATGGGTTGCTAGCCATCGCCTACTAAAGTATAAAATTTTGGCCCAATCCCTTAACCGGCTTTTACGGCCTGCGCGGGAATAAAAGTAGCTGGTATATTCTTGTGTATTTTGTTTTTATTTTTTTCTTTTCTCTTAATATACAAATGCGTTATTACGTAATACGTAATAATCAGAAAAAAACATTAAGACCGACCTTAAAAAATGATTACAGAACTATGCAATTAATTTAGAAAAGTTTAAGATTGTTAACAAAATCTAGTTTAAGTATAAGTTTAAAATATCCAGTATAAAAATACCTTGAAAATAAATTAAAAAAGCTACCATTTAATAAACCCAGCCATGACACTTCCCACCTTTATGTCCCGCACTCAACATAATGGCAACACTTATTGCATGAATAAAGCCTGCTTCATCTTCATTTCGTGAGTTGATGTCACACAATTTAACTTTGGAGCTTCGTACATTTATCACTTTCAACCTTAGAACTTTCGTTCATATAGTAAGTAGTTCTTGCTTGCGGGCCCGTACGCGTTATAAATAATAATTTGCTATAGACGTAACAGTTTTTTTTTTCTGGGCATGAAAGTTACTTTAGTAAAGGTTTCATGCCCTTGGGCGCTGTGTACCCCGCGAGGGATAAGAACGTGATTATATGAATGTCTGAAAGGTAAACTAAGTAATTTCCATATCACAGGCTTTCCATGTTGATTTTGTAAATAAAAGGTACTTTTCCCCAATATTGGCCTTTTCTTGCCCAAGAACATGAGACGAAAAAAATTTTTTTTCCTAAATCTATGCCTTAATAGCTGCGTACATTTATCATTTTCAATTTCACAACTTTCTTTCTTAAACTGACAAAAGAATGAGGTTCTAAATAACATTAAAATTGATTTAGTAAAAAGTACATAACTAGTGAATCCGCAACATGCTTCGTCAAAACTTACAAACGTTTATCTGCAACATGCTTCGTCAGAACTTACAATCGTTTATCCGCAACATGCTTCGTCATTTTGTACAAACAATATCCGCGACATGCTTCGTCAAAAATATCAATCTAAAAGGCCAGGCCGAGTCGTTCCCGCTCCAAAGGTTCCCATTATACTTGCGGCATTTCCACGTTGTATGGCAATGGAAAGCCTTTGAGCGAGATACGATACGGAATGACCATCTTTTGATCGTTCGGAAATGCGACGACCCAACTCTCTCACGAACACTTTTGTCTCAGATCCCCATGCGCCCGTGGTTTCGAAAGCGAGGGGTACAAAAATATATGCAGGCTTCAGACAAGAATACTTAGCGTGCTTTTGTATAGCAGCATTTTCAGCAGCTGACCCCGCACTCCTTGACTGTGTCTCTGAGATGTGAAGGCATTGAATGAAATGTTTTTGTACAATATTAACTTTCATACTTTTGATGAGGTGAATTTAAAGGTGTGCTGAGCAGGAATATTGATCAAATACGGATGGAATTCCAGTTTACACCGCGTGGTCCCATGGTGAAATGACTTAGGGGAAATCTCACGCTTTAACTTAAAATAAATATATACGGAAAATCAAACAGATTGAGCTAGCCCCAAAGTAAGTTCGAGACTTGAGTTATGGGATACTTGCTCAATGATACTATGTTTTATAAAAGATACTTATTATATACTTAGATAAATATCCAATACCCAGGTCAATCTGATAAAGAATGAAAATGAAAATGCCTAATTCTATAATTAATTTTAAAAAAAGAGCATTTTTCATCTTAACCTGACCAGGAATCGAACTCGGGACCACCCGTGTTGCAGGCAGTCAATATTGCATACACGTTTACTGGGATACGAAGAAGCACATTGGTTATCCTATTCTAACTAATCCTAACTAATCCTAATCCTAGTCCTAACTATCCCAACTAATATTATAAATGCGAAAGTGAGTTTGTTTGTTTGTTACGCTTTCACGCCGAATCTACTAAACCGATTATCATGAAATTTTGCATACTTATAGGTTAGGTTACCGAGAAGGACATAGGCTATATATTACGCGGGCGAAGCCGCGGGTAACAGCTTGTAATATTATAAATGAGAAAGTGAGTTTGTTTGTTACGCTTTCACGCCGTATCTACTAAACCGATCATCATGGAATTTTGCATACACATAGGTTAGGGTATTGAGAAGCTATAAATTACACGGGCGAAGCCGCGGGTAACAGCTAGTAAGTAATAAATCCCGGAAAAATTCTTGTTTTTAATTGAATCACAGTATTAGGAGTCGAGCCGCAGTCAAAAGCTACTTTTAAAAAGTATACCGAAAGAGACGATACCTTTATTTATTCAATAAAACGGCACACACCACATAACAAATCAACCTTCTCCAATATTCAACTGGAATGAAGCAAACGAAATAGGAAAGCTCCGCTGGACACCGCCGCATTAGCTGGCCACACATTTTATTTAGAGCTTTGAACACCCTTTTGGCAAAGAACAAAAGCTCATGCAGTACAGACGAGTTACTTGAAAGCTTTAAGCAAAGGAAGCAAAAAAGCTTTTACACACTGCCTTATAGCTACAAAGGAGAACATCACGCTCCATACAACTCTGGGCCTGACGTTACAGGGCTGAAATTTGGATCTAAATTAAAGCATTTAAAGATATATTGCTGTGCCAATTTTCACGTTTCTTTGCAATTGCCAAGTCTATTAAATAATAGATAAATAATAATTGAGGTTATGTCAATTATCTGCGTTTTGAGTATAAAAACTATATAAAAAGTAGGTTCCATTGAGCTTGTTTAATATGTCTCTATCCATTCTACCACCCTTATTCTATGAGCAACCCCTATCGTAAATATCCAGCGATTTGCATACGAAACGTCGCCACTTGCACTCGCTACTGAATAAATTAAAGCGGTTTTTGTGTTTCTTTTAAAATATTAGTCTTAGTGGAAGTAATGTTAATTGGACCATTACTTTGTGCTATTGTACTGCTTACAATGGTTTATAATGTACTACTGTAATGCTGTAAGTTTGTCAATCGTATAAGTTTAAATAAGTAGTGTTATTTATTACTAGAGATCGGACATACGGCTTTACCTGAAGTATTTTTTTGTTGTCAGAAACGGTCAAGAATAACGTATAAGAAAAAGGCATATACGTACAATTTCTTAACCTTTAAAAGGAATGTGCTTAGATAAAGTAAAGTATGCAACTGTAAGCAATTAGGCTTAGGCTTGTAAGAAAACCTTGTGTGATCTTACTACGAAACTCACAGAGTTCATTTCATAAAATCACACTCGTATTTTAAGGACACCTCACCTAGAATAGTACTTAAAACTTATCAGTTACATAAAGTATTCTTTATCATATGTCTAAAAGTATATAATGAGTAAGTATATAATATGGCCAAGTATATAATGAGCTAAGCTGGACTTTAATACTTGCTAACCAAGTGGCCTAAAGCTTAGCTACTTTTGCGATGGTTGCCAAACATCTGTGTGAGCATAATAAATATTATAATTCTACACGAATTAATGTCTCATCCGGTAAGCACGCGCTCTGGCAAACGCTCTGATTGAAGCTAAGTTTCGAAAACGCACTGTTGGATGGCAGTAAGTCTACTGATAGTTAAGAGCGTATACTAGCAGTATTTTTTCAATATGGTTTCCATGCAAATGTATTTCTCTATTTTCTCGCTGAAAACTGATTCTAGAGCCACAATTCTTTTTTCATAAAATCTAGTACTAAAATAGGAATGCCCCTTTTATTATTTAAAAAAAATATAACATAGGGTCATACCTATTTTAGTAATAGATTGTATGTAAAAAGAATTGTGCCTCTGGAATCAGTTTTCAGCGAGAAAATAGAGAAATATTATAATTCTACACAAATTAATATCTCAGCCGGTAAGCACGCGCTCTGGCAAACGCTCTGATTGAAGCTAAGTTTCGAAAACTCGCTGTTGGATGGCAGTAAGTCTACTTCTTCTTCTTTTCGAGTCAAAAAGGCTATATTTATAAATCTTACATTATAATAATATTAAAACTTACGCGAGATAAATTCATTATGAAAACACGGCTTTACTCACGTTTTATTACATCGGATCTGTCGACTAGTTTCGGTCTGTTACGAAGACCATCATCGGGGCGAGTGTTATTACATTATATTCGACCAAAATTTGGCCACCTGGACGGCTAAGTAAGTCTACTGATAGTTAAGAGCGTATACTAGCAGTATTTTTTAAATATGGTTTCTATGCAAATGTATTTCTCTATTTTCTCGCTGAAAACTGATTCTAGAGCCACAATTCTTTTTTCATAAAATCTAGTACTAAAATAGGAATGCCCCTTTTATTATTTAAAAAAAAATATAACATAGGGTTATACCTATTTTAGTAATAGATTGTATGTAAAAAGAATTGTGCCTCTAGAATCAGTTTTCAGCGAGAAAATAGAGAAATACATTTGTATGGAAAACGCAATGCTTGTATACCCTCCTAAGTAGACTAATCAGAATGTGTTTGAGCGTAATGATTTAAGATATTTTTAACAAAAAACAAAAACCGACTTCAAACCTATTAATTTTTTTTAATAGGCATAAGAAAAAAATGGAAATAAGTGTAATCCAAACGGCATACCTGTAAACATGTTTTTGGTTTTTGTGTATTTTTTCAAAAAGCGGTCGACACTTTTCGATAAAAATTTAATGTGACCATTTGTAAAGTATTACCTATCGAACAAAAAAAAGAATTTCTTAAATCGAATAAAAAAAAACATTATGACAAATTGTATATCCTCCTTTTTTTGAAGTCGATTAAAAGAGATAAAACGAATTTGTAAAAAAAAGAATCAAAACAAGAACTTAGTTGTAATATGATATTCATAGTGATCATAACTTTCTCTAGCTGGTCATTAATTTATTTTTATTATAATTTTTAATTCAAAATAAAATTTATTTTAATACGGTTTTAACGCGTTTATTACATTATTTTTACACCTAACGTTTCAAACACTTACAGTTTGAGGTCGCAGATAAACTACTTACGACCATGAACACCATATTAATTTTTTTTTTCAATGTGTAACAATCGCGGCATCAATAAAAATATTAAACTGTTCAAAAAATTGTATTAAAATATTTAATAACATAACAGTTGAAACATACGTAAAAATGCGGTTAAACTTCTAACCCCAATCAAAAGATTTCACCCTAAACCACTTCAAAATCAAAATTCAGGTAGCTGTCACCAGACTAACAAAAAACCGGCCAAGTGCGTGTCGGGCCACGCGTAGTGGGATTCCGTAGTTAAACGTCATTTTATAAGTAAATCGACTATAACTCTTTGAATTGTGAACCCTACTTAGCTGTGATATTTTCCTTATAATTTCGCTATATATGCTACGGCCCCGATTTTTAATTAAAACTACTTATAAATTAAATAAATAAATATATACGGACAAATCACACAGATTGAGCTAGCCCCAAAGTAAGTTCGAGACTTGTGTTATGGGATACTAACTCAACGATACTATATTTTATAATAGATACTTATATAGATAAACATCCAAGACCCAGGTCAATCTGAAAAAGATCATTTTCCATCTTGACCTGACCGGGGATCGAACCCGGGACCTTCCGTGTCGCAGGCAGGCGTGTTGACCGCTGCGCCACGGAGCTCGTATTAAAACAACTCTTTAGGTAGCTCCCCTGGGGTAGGGACATTCAACAAAAATCAGCACTGTGAGGCTCAATATTTTTAAAACGAGTTCCATAATCAAAAATAGTATTCAGATACCGTCAACATTTTTTAATACCTTTCCAAAGATATCTCATACCAAGAACACAAAATTATATTATTATAGTATGGGACAAAAATTAGAAAAAAAAATATTTTACTATTTAGTTGGCGTGATAAATAATGCTGTATAATATACTTCTATTACGTATATTGTCTCAGCTAAACTGCGGACTGACTGGCATATGGACGGACGGACATGGCCTTAAACTACGGAACCCTAAATAACGGGTTGAACTATCACAATATCCCATTCTCCTCACGTATTATGCTACATTAGACTCAATTATCGTGAAATGTGACCGAACCAGAATCAACAAACTAGTCCGTAGAATTATAAAAAATGTAGAGCATAAGAATATGAGCCATGATGATAGGGGTTAAGGTTGAAATTGAATCAATTAATTTATATATTTTTGTAGGAATGATATTTAGAATATTTAGAATGAGTATGTGTTTAAAGTTGTTCCCAAACATTAAACTTCATTCTGTTATTTCTTCTTTTTTTGAATGCACGATGCACATAGTTATAATTTTAAATTCATTTTTTTTATTCCAGTAGTACTCAATATAACTTTTGCCGTGTGGTTCCCGGTAGAGTAGAATAGGACCGCTCCAAGTCTTCCCGCGGATGTCGTAGAAGGCGACTTAGGTAACACAAACTAAACAAAGCTTATAAACATTAAAGATACCTCTCCAACCCGTCTGGCCAGCATGGAGGTATATGCCAAATTCTCTGACTGCTCTGGCAGTACATAAAGAGGGTCATGCTCCTGCAGTGGAGTTTATAATAAGACCAGATGATGATGCTAAAATTTAAAGAAACTCGGCTTTACACACGTTTTATTTAGTCAATTCGCCTACTAGTTTCTATCTGTTACTAAGACCTTAATCAGGGCTGTTATAATGAACGAGATCGAGTACATTAATATCATATTTTTTACAAAACACCAACTAGGAAGTAATCTATCATAGTTCAAAGAGAATGTATTGAATACCATCTCATTGTCTATCGCCATAAAGCGAAACAATTAACCCATTGTAAAATACTAAATAGGTGCAAACGCTTTTAAAGTTCAGTAGATTGGAAACCTTTTTGAGATGGCTGTGAATACTTTATCACGAAATGTAAAATATCAGGCAAAAAAAGCATATTCTACAGAGATCGGTGGCAGGCGGCAGGCTGACAAATTTGAAACAATAATTTTGAAGCATCTATTGTTTTAAACGAACATTCTGTCTTAAGAGTTGCCTGGAAGCGCATGTCTCCATACAAACGGAAAAAGGGAATAGTGGCAATATTTAATAATTTTGGAGTAAAATTAAGCATTAAATCAATTAATCTCATTATAATCTGTACGTTACTATACAGCTTGGTTAAAATACCAATGGTTTGAGAAATTCAAGCCTTTTCAAACTTGAGAGGCGTATAATTCTCAAACATTTGATAATTTAACCAAACTGTATAGGAACGTACGTAGATTATAATGAAATTAATTGATTAGATGCTTAATTTTGCCCCAAAATTATCAAATATTGCCCTTTTTCCGTTTGTATGGAGACATGCGCTTCCAGGCCACTCTTAACAGCGGACCCCGGGTTCCTTATTACTGGCTTTTACTTGATTGTGTTAGGGGTTTCATCCCCAACTGCCGGTCTGGTGGTTGTAGGTATGGTATCAGCAGGCCGATTTGCTAACTCGGTGTACAACGATTTGATTGTCAGTTTAGCATCCATTACGGTTTTCATATCTTAAATAAAAATAGTCATTCATACCAAAGCCGTAATGCATATTGAAGTTACCATGAAAATGATATACACCGTAGCTGTCAAAAGTTAGCAAATAGGCCTGCAGGTACGCGCGCAAGACCTGCCAAACTGCTGCTGGAGAAAATGCGCTGTGCAGTTTGTTGCCGCTTCTTCTGCACTCGGCCTTGGAAGCGGTGTAAACTTAGCCGTAAGTAAATTATTGACGTCAACAATAATACATTTTTGTAAACTAATTGTAATTATGAAAAAAATTGACGTTCACTAAATGATATTGAAATATCTTATGATGAATAAAATGATTGACTTTGACTTTGCTACAGATTCATTACAAATCCATCCGAGCAAGATCCAAAATACCTTTATTCCGTCCCCTAGTCCTAAAAACATCTAACCTTCCCTTGCTTAAAACTTGTTTCGATGGGCAGCAGCATCGGAACCGTTGTAAGCCAAATAAATTACACTTATCAACCCATTTGCCAAGCATTGCCATATTCACCATTGTGGCAAAACTGCCCAATAAATAAATAAATATATATAAGAACAAATCACACAGATTGAGATAGCCCCAAAGTAAGTTTGGGACTTGTGTTATGGGATACTAACCCAACGATACTTTATTTAAAAAATAAAACATATATAGATAAACATCCAAGACCCAAGTCAATCTAAAAAAGATAATTTTTCATCTTGATCTGACCGGGGATCGAACCCGGGACCATTCGTCTCACGTATCATTAAATAAATAAATAAATATAAAGTGTCACAGGCCGGCGTGTTGACCGCTGCACCACGGAGCTCGTGATGGAATGCTTGGTGAAGGCCCATATCCAGCAGTGGACTTCTTAAGACAAAGATGATGATGGCTGGGTCATCGGCCTCATGTAGTAGGCCCATAATACTTAATGATTCGAACAAAATCAGAATACAACAATTTGAACTACAAAAATCATATGTATAACGATTGCTTATGTTCCCGCGCAGATTATAAAAGTCGGTCAAGGGTATGGGCGTCAGTTATCATGTCAATAGGCGATGCGGCTAGCAACCCATCACTATTTTGATTCCGTTGTTACTAACAAGCCCACCAATACGTTAAACATGGCCTTAAGATTTTACAGAATTGGGCTCTGTCTACCCCGCAAGGGAAAAAGACGGATAGTATCTCTAAATATATATAACTCAAAGGTGGCTGACTGACATAGTGATCTATCAACGCACAGCCCAAACTACTGGACGGGTCGGGCTGAAATTTGGCATGTAGGTAGATGTTATGACGTAGGCATCCGCTAAGAAAGGATTTTGATCAATTCTACCCCCAAAACTATACTTCTTAACGCAAGCGAAGCCGTGGGCAAAAGCTAGTGTACGTATGAAACACAAAAACCATACGTATAACGATTATCACAGTTGAATAACTCCAAAAAGTGACCAAATGTCATCAAACATTGATTCAATACAACAATACCATTATTCCAAACAGGGATGTATACAATTTACACAATAGGGGAGGGGTTTAATCGTGGAATAAACTTGGGTATAAGTTTCCCAAAGTTATTTTAAGTTGAAGCTCGTAAACAGAGATTATTCGTGATTTATTTTATGATTTGGTTGCTTTAATGACTGAGCTTGCGCTGGGGAGCTTTCAATTACTTGAATTTACATAAGTGTGTTAGTGGATTTACTTATAGCACTAAATATATTGATGTAGAATTTATAATAAGATTAATTCTATAAGGTAATGTTTTAATGTGATACGGTTCAGTTAGAACTAGAATTAATATTATAATTACAATTTATTCAGCTATACTTTAGAATTATGTTATTCAAATTTTCATTAGGACTTATTAAAAAGATTCAAAACGTTTATTCAGAAAATAGGCCCTTGCAGGCACTTTTTCACGTCAAATCACATTTAAAATTATCTTATTAAATATTATGCATTTACTCATTATTGTTCAAAAGCTTATAGACTACTAGCATTTCGGAACCGACCACTGCAGAGAAGAAATAAAAATATTAATTTATCTACACTTTGCACCACAATTAAAAACAAGTTACAAAATGGTCGATTTAAATAAATGCCATTCTTTGCCAGTTGACCATAGTGCCATTAAGAGAAAATTCTAGGTTTACAGTATATTACCAATTTTCTAGCGACTTGGTTTGTGGAAATTAAAGCTGTTGCCACTCGCAGATAAATTAACTTTTTTATTGGTTGACGAATTTTGAAAAGCGGTCCTGTAGCTTCGGAGGGTCCAGCCGTTAGGCCCACAGTCCGCGAAGCACTAGGCCGGAAGGCACACGAATTTTAAAATTTGTTTGTCCGCGAACTCCACGGTCGCAAAGCCCCCGAATTTCAAGTGAGAACTATAATTATGAGCAAAAGTTTTAGAATGAAGTACACGTTATAAGACAGTTTTCGTTGGGTTAAATAATAATAACCAAAATCCGGAATAGGTAAATTGATTTGGGGTCGATAATCTGAAACGTATATATTAATATAGAAATGCTTCCGGGATTTCAAAACGAATTTGAAAATGGTTAGGAACCTGAAGGATGTTTCTATTTGTAGTAGCTTGATATACATTTCAGATATATTTAATTAGCTACAATCACATTTTACATCTTCATTATATAACTATAGACAAACTTCAGTTAATACAATGGAATTACTACCATTTTTAATAAAAATTAAGAAGGTTATGCATTTAAAATGACTGACTGTATCACAACTAATTCTTTATTTTCTAAAGCATATCATACGAGTATCATGCGCAATAAGTGAGTAGGTATCTTACAAATATAATGATGTGAAGATGTCTCGATGTTTCATTCAAACACTACAGGATAATTTCGACAAAGTCTACCAAAATTGTGGCTTATACCTTTATAAACGATAAAAACCTGTCAAAACAAATCATAAATAGAATGTAGATAAATAACGCGAACGAAGTCGCGGGTAAAGCGAGTAATTAATAGAAACAAATTTATCGTCCAAAACTAGTCCATACAATTAGACACGTTGAATAATTAAATAGCCGCTATTCTGAACAGGTGTTTGTGTGAACACGCTGTATAATACGTAGCTGTCAAATGTATCCTTAGAATACAGATATCTCTAGAAGCTACACTGGCGTATAAATTAAAGGCGGTGTGACGTCAGCAAAAAATCAATATGGCGGTACACTACCAAAAACGGCAGTAGGGATTTTTATTTTTTTAGTATTGCCACTAGTTGGACACAGTTAGACGCGTAAAAACATGATTGATAGCAGTTTCTGGAGATTATCGACTTTTTTGAATCTACCAAGTAATTAAAAAAAATATGTAGAAACATATGATAAGTGTTATAACGAGAGACATGGAGAGTACTCCACCGACAAGAACACAGTTCTTAAATTATAGATAGATAGATATGATAAGAAGAACCTAGAAGCATATAAGTAAAACAGTAAGAACATTCTTTTTGTTTTTTTTTTGTATATTTATCACGCCACACTGCGCTCCAAAACTCAGGAGCATCAGGGCAAGGATGTCGGTGTCAAGTCAGCGCAGTTAAAATGTGACTGGGCGGGACACGTCTGCCGCATGCCTCAAGACAGGTGGGCCAGAACGGCTACTATGTGGATACCGGATGGCCGCAGTACGAGGCAGACCTAGGAGGCGGTGGCGTGATGATTTGGACGCACATGATAAAGATTGACGGACTATATCTTTGACAGGAGCCTATGGAAGCGGAAAAGAGAGGCCTTTGCTCAGCAGTGGGACTATCAAACAGGCTAAAAAAATATTTATCACGAGCAAATTTGCTGTTCAAACCTAGTCCATACAATTAGACCGGCTGAATACTTGAACAGCGGCCGATATTCTAAACAGGTGTTCATTGTGCGAACACGCTGAATTATGGTGGACCAACTAATTTAATCGGTCGATCCTAATTTATGTAATAAATGCGAAAGTGAGTTTGTTTATTTGTTACGCTTTCACGCCCTATCTACTGAACCGATCATCATAAAATTTGCATACACGTTGTGTAAAGTGAGAAGAAAGACATAAGCTTCTTTTCAATGCAAGCGGAGCCGCGGACAAAACGCTAATTTATTTATATACTAGCTCTTACCCGTGGCTTTACCCGCGTGATATATAGCCTATGTCCTTTTCGGAACCCTAACCTATGTGTATGCCAAATTTCACGTTGATCGGTTCAGTAGGTAGAACGTGAAAGCGTAACAAACAAACAAATAAACTCACTTTTATAATAATAGTTGGGATATGTTTAGGCTCCGCGGATCCGACTCGCACTTGGCCGTTTTTTATGGTTTATTTATTACGAACAAATTTGCCGTTCAAACCTAGTCCATACAATTAGACCGGCTGAATATTTGAATAGCGGCCGATATTCTAAACAGGTGTTCATTGTGCGAACACGCTGTATTATGGCGGACCAATTAATTTAATTGGTCGATTGTAAAAGAGCTTGCTCATTTGTCGACATCTCTTTTTTGCTGACATAAAAAATAAATATAATTATGAGACAATTTTGTTACGAGTTGTCAATTAAAATTTATTACTTCGAATAAAGGTGACTCATTCATTCGTGCATGAATGTAAAAAAGTTACAAATAGAAAATTTCATAAAAAATAAATACATAAATCTGACTGCAGGTTCTGTATGAAAAGAAAAACCAAAAGTTGTCGAGCTCCGTGGCGCAGCGGTCAACTCGCCGGCCTGTGACACTTTATATTTATTTAATGATATATAAATTTTAGTGAAAAATAAATATCGAATCATGACAGATACTATCAAAGGCTTTACAATAATCTACTAATCTACATTTATCGGATGATGCCTGAAAGATGGGCACTTTCAATTACTGAATGGGTTCCCATTGATGGAAGGCGGCACAGAGGGAAGCCGAGGGTTAGATGGAAGGATGACTTATGTGCGTTACCATGAGTGGCAGGTTACGGCGCTGGATAGGACAAGGTGGAAAACGGAGGGGGAGGCTTTTGCCCAGCAGTGGGACACAAAAAGCTAAACAAAAAAAAAATTTAAAATGAGATGAAAGTATATAATATACTTATGTTCTTTTAAATAATAGTATGTTTTAATTTGATATAAAATATTATAAATTGTACTTGTTTTTGGTAGAAAAGAAAACTGCTCAACGTATCCATACTAAACTTTTTCTCATTTACCAGTTTTTTTGCTAGCATCGGTAGAAAATAATTTTACTAATTTCACGATGTCAAGACTTTGACATACTCCGTAGAAGAGGCTAATCACTACTTTCCTCCCACAGTCGGCTAACAGCAGTTCCGTTAACCATTTTGTTTATAGCATCATAAACATCTGTACACTATTGTTCTACAGTGTACCACCCCTTTAACCTCACGATAAGACATAAAACTTATGGTGACCGTTAAGGGCCCATTAATTACAAATGGCCACCACCATTACAATAGAATAATAGCTTATTGTAAGATCCAATTTATGTAAGATTGATTTCCTATCCAATTTATAAGGGATTGATTTAGAAATAAAGATAAGATATATTATTTCAATTGTATGACGATCAAGATTTTATAATTGATAATAAATTAACCCAATGTTTAAAAAAATTAAGAATTAGACGTTATTACCATGAGCAAATATGTGGTAAAAAAGTCAAAAAGCCGCTTTAGGTAAATTTTGAATTTTAAAGTCAATATAACTAGAAAATTTTCTTTTTCGAATTCTACTTCTTCGAATATGGGAGAGCCAAGAAGGTGAAGTGAACTTTATCTAACATTTTGTCACCTGGTCAAACTGAATAGATTTTTCCAAAATCTCTTATTTCTCAATGCACGAAGCTGAAATAAATAATTCATATTGATTAAATTTAGACCTAGGCCAATGTTATGGAAACTATCAGTGAGGAATCTAAAATTGTCTAAAAGTTTTTGTGAATTCGAAACCAAATAACCATCATCCAAACACCAAGCATTGAATTTAGAACTTTGCTGCTGTATGATGGAATGAATAGCGAGACTGAACACCGGCCCGAGTGGGTCACCTTGCTGACATCCAACACAAGAAAGTAAAAGAATGTCCTTATACATTAATTTAGAATTTTCAATATAACATTGCCAAAGATATTTGTAAAAGTAGGAACTTTATTTTTTACTTTTGTCAGTAAGGCCCCTGTCTACTGAGTTAAATGCATTATTTACATAGCACGAATGTTGATTATTGTTATTTTGTCTGTCATTTTTGGACCCCAGACATGGATCTTAGAAAAATCAGGATAGGCTCTTGAAAATATTACAGTGACGTTATCAAAACTCCGAAAGTATAAAGTCAAAACTCCATGCATACGTGTCGCAATACTAGCTCATGCACACATCAGCGCTAAAACTTTGATTCATGCATGATCCATGCAATTTTTCATGTTCGAAACTCAAATTCTTTAAAAATCAGTAATAATGCCCCACACATGTAAACTAAATAAAAAATGAGTACTTGTGATTATTCCGCGCTCGGTCCTAAACTATTCCTATTCCTAGGCCCATTTTTTTTAGGGTTCCGTAGTAAACTAGGAACCCTTATAGTTTCGCCATGTCTGTCTGTCTGTCTGTCCGTCCGCGGTTTTACTCAGAGACTATAAGTACTAGAAAGCTGTAATTTAGTATGGGTATGTATATTAATCATGGTAAAAAAGTAGTAGAAAAAAATCTTGAAAAAAAATTTTTTTTAGGTTAGCTCCCATACAAGTAAAGTGGGGGAGTAATTTTTTTTTCTCTATATACCCATCGTGTGGGGTATCGTTAAAAAGGTCTTTGAAAAATATTGTGAGGTTGAGAACACTATTTTTCGATTTAGGGATCCGTTTCCGAAATATTTGGTTTTAAAGTGCAAATTTTTGTTAGAGGTACGTGTCCCCCCCCTCTATCTGCGTTATAAACGGTTATATATGGATACGTGAAAAAAATTACAGCAGTAGTATATATACTGAAATTGAAAGGAAAACTATCAGAGCTGGGTACTAAGTGCAAACTAAAAAGTTATAGGCAACCAACTTATAAAATGTAGTGGAAAATTTAAAATTTCATACAATCTTCATTGTTAGATGTTTTTGGTCGTTAAACTGTGAGGTGCGAGTGTAAACAGTGTGAACTCAAAGTTGTCATTCGCAACTACGGAACCCTACACTGCGCGTGGCCCGACACGCACTTGGCCGGTTTTTTTCTGTTTCGCGATGTTTGTATTTAAATACATACATACGCGAATATTATTACAATCTAGCCTATTAGTTGGCTAATGAGTAATTTTACATTGACCTAGATTATTACGTATAGAATAAGAATGTGTCCATCGGCACTTTTCTTACTGTCTCTATTAAGGGGAAGGCACTTTGTTCATGTGTCTTTAATCGCACTTTTACTGCACTGGGCCCATGACCCCGGACTACGTAGCACATTTGAGGACGCAACCAGGAAAATATTTAGCTGTAATGGAGTATATACTAATATGCCCGAGATAACTCGACTGAAAGAGAGAGAGAGGGAGAGAGAGAGAGAAAGAGGGAGTCACTGAAAGCTCAGTTTCAGCGGTGATATGATTACAATGTATCATTATAATAACAGGTGGCCTGAGGCTATACGTGGCCGCTCGGCTGCTTTGAGAAGGGTACAAGTTATAAGAGATAGCGATTGAGTTTTGTTTTTTGAAGGAACTGCTTCTTACTACTTTACTAGCTCCAAGTGAGTTTTTGCTACTGCACCGGACTTTCTAGGTGAGGGCAGAGTGCCCTCAAGCTGTAAGGTGAACATCGCCGAAAGACCCCCAGGAGGGACGGACCTTGGCTTTGGGCGTTGCCTGTATCCTGTTATTGCTGTCCCTCCAAGCCTTGCTCATGAGCAAGGCTTGGAGGGACAGCAATCTCTCATATGCCTGATGGGCTGCAATTTACATGCGCAGCCTTAAGGACCGAACTGAGAAAAACGAACATACAAACTTGTCTTTATCCGTAACGGAGAAGATTAAACCCGGTTTCAGCGGTGATATGATTACAATGTATCAATATAATAACAGGTGGCCTGAGGCTATACATGGCTGCTCGGCTGCTTTGAGAAGGGTACGAGGTATAAGAGATAGCGATTTAGTTGTTTTTTTGAAGGGATTATGTAGCTAGTTCCAAATGAGCTTTTATTACATCACCGAACTTTTGAAATGAGCGTGAGAGTGCCCTCAACCTGTAAGGTGAACACCACCAAAAGGTCCCCAGGAGGGACGGATCTTGGCTTTGGGCGTTGCCTGTATAAGCAAGGCTTGGAGGGACAGCAATTTCTCATATGCCTGATGCTGCGATTTGCATGCGTAGCCTGAAGTGCAGTAAGAAAGCATTTAGTTAGAAACATACATACCTGTGTTTATCCCCTACGGAGAAGACTAAGCTCAGTGTCAGAAGTGATATGATTACAATGTTTCATTATAATAACAGGTAGCCTGAGGCTATACGTGGTCGCTTGGCTGCTTTGAGCAGGGTACGAGGTATAAGAGATAGCGATTTAGTTGTTTTTTTGAAGGGATTATGTAGCTAGTTCCAAATGAGCTTTTATTACATCACCGAACTTTTGAAATGAGCGTGAGAGTGCCCTCAACCTGTAAGGTGAACATCACCAAAAGGCCCCCAGGAGGGACGGATCTTGGCTTTGGGCGTTGCCTGTATGAGCAAAGCTTGGAGGGACAGCAATTTCTCATATGCCTGATGCTGCGATTTGCATGCGTAGCCTGAAGTGCCGAACTAAGAAAGCATTTAGGTAGAAACATACATACCTGTGTTTATCCGGAGAAGACTAAGCTCATTGTCAGAAGCAGGGACTTATATCGATACCACAAGAAGTATCGATACCTTTTTATGCATATCTAAGTATTTAAATAAATTAGTATTCTGTATTAATACTTTGAACAATCACTTAAATTTAATACCAATATATTCGACAACGACACTACCTATAGATAACTATTGCTTTCCTTTCCGTACATATGATATAATACAAGGACATACAAGCGTATGACGCGTGCAGTGAACTGACAACTTGGAAGAAATAATTTTTATTCAATAAAATTTCAATATTTTTTTATCGATAGACTTAAAAGTATAAAAATATTAGTTCACATATTAATAAAATAATACATATTTTTATGCATAAAGTAAATACAAAAATACTTATACCCACAATATCGATATTTTTATTAATATCTTGTTAGTATCGATACCATCAAAGTATTGATATTTCTGTCCCTGGTCAGAAGTGATATGATTACAATGTTTCATTATAATAACAGGTAGCCTGAGGCTATACGTGGTCGCTTGGCTGCTTTGAGCAGGGTACAAGGTATAAAAAATAGCGATTTAGGTAGAAACATATATACTTGTCTTTATCCCTTATGGAGAAGACTAAGCTTAGTGTCAGCGGTGATATGATGTAATGTATCGACGAGCTCCGTGGCGCAGCGGTCAACACGCCGGCCTGTGACACGGAAGGTCCCGGGTTCGATCCCCGGTCAGGTCAAGAAGAAAAATTATCTTTTTCAGATTGTCCTGGGTCTTAAATGTTTATCTATATATGTATTTGTTATAAAATATAGTATCGTTGAGTTAGTATCCCATAACACAAGTCTTACTTAAGAACTTACTGGTAGCATGAATGGGCCGGCTTGTCCGGGGAAGTACCACACTCTGACAGAAAATCGACGTTTGAGTAGTAGTTTTACAGCTTCTATGCTTCGTTCGGTGAGTGAGAGAGCCGGAGGCCCATGCCCCCGCCCAAAAAAAAGGGATATATTATAAATGCGAAAATAAGCGTAGTGAGTTGTATTGCACAAACTTCACAAGGCTGAATTGGTTTAAAATAAAAGGGCGTTAAGAAACTTTGTTTAAATAAGGTTCGTAGATTATGCCTTGCACCGATTCCCACCGGACTTGAATTCTGGCAACACAAAGCAAGTATATTTCGCAGCACGGGCAGCGATCAGTTTCTGAAGTAATTGCCCATATGCAGCCGGTCTAGCTGCAGCCGAAGGCTAGAAGTGTGCTACTGATTAAATTACAAAAATAAAGAAAATTTGAATTTTGAGTGTTTTTGTTATGACTGATATGCAGCTGGTGTTATATTGCAATGTATTATTATCGTTGGCTATATAAATGTTAAAAAAATATTTCCCTTGGTAAAGGCTACAAGAGTACTACTGACATAACCGCAAATTTGAGAAAAAGCATCTTCAAAAAGTTCTGTTGTTTGAGCGACTGCAGCTGAAAGTTAGATGAAAAAAACAAACAAAGTCACAACCTTCAAGATAATACCATTATTTAAGACTCGCCTGGACGCGCATGTCTCCATACAAACGGAAAAAGGGAATGGTGACAATATTTGATAATTTTGGAGTAAAATAAGGCATCCAATCAATTAATCTTCTTATAATCTACGTACGTTCCTATACAGTTTGGTTAAATTATCAATAGATTGAGAATTATACGCCTCTCAAGATTTCCATACAAATTTAAAAAGGCTTGTAATTCTCAAACCATTGGTATTTTAACCAAGCTGTATAGGAAGGTACGTAGATTATAATGAGATTAATTGATTAAATGCTTAATTTTACTCCAAAATTATCAAGTATTGTCACAATTCCCTTTTCCCGTTTGTATGGAGACATGCGCTTCCAGGCGACTCTTAAAGGTTTGTAAAATAAAAAATCCTTCTTCAACCAGGTGTTTCGCCCAAATTCGAATATAAATGTGACATAACCTATTCTGTACAAAAATATCATTTTATCACTAAGGGAATCGACTTAAACCAATTACCTACCTAATTAAAAACCTTGTGTTCTAGTTTTCATAAACTGGCTTTACTAAAATGCATTTTCACATCCTAATCTTCAAAAATTCAGGAAAAAGTTACTAGGAACCAATTAAACAGACAACATTTTTAACAAAATTTTCAAGATATTTTATACAATACACTATAAAAAGGAGATTCCGCTCGTCAATATAAACATGCTAGTAATTTCAAAATCTACATTTTCATTCAAATGCCGGTTAGACGGTTCAACATATGTATGTACTTATTTTTTAATTTTCCAGCAATCTTATGAAATGTCAATATTGACGGACTATGTCATCCCTTAATAGATGGTTTTATATCCATATTTAATATCACCTTTATGCAACCGAAATATCAAAATATATGGTTACGCTACTTTTACCTATGACAGTAATGTACAGGACGCTAGTGCATTAGGATTTGGTCTGTTTGAAGTTATCGTGCAAAACTCCTCCTTCATTTACGCGTCTCTTCCACGCTTGCCTGTCACTGGCTGGCTGCCTAGGTATTATCTATGATATAAATCACGGAATCTATAAATTGAAATATAAATTCAATATTTTCAAACAAATTTCCCGGCCGGCTGAATAGTTTTGTATCATCATCATCATCATCAGGTCTTTATTAGTCTCCACTGCAGAAGCACGACCCTCTCTACTGCAAGAGCCATATATTAGTTATGTATAAGAATTTTTTTTTTCTTAGAATTTCCAGCATTGTTCCCATAAACGCAAAATTTAACGTAGCTGCGTAACAAATTACTTCATCACAAGTTTGGTAAAATGCTAAAATTATGAAGTCACCACCCTGTAGTATTTGAAAAGGTATATTTAAGCCGGGATAAAAGAATGAAACTTTGTAACCTTTATCTCTAGAAGAGGCATTAGGTTAATAAACTATTTTCTTACAATAGTGTCTATTTTTGAAGGGCCTTTCCAAACAAAAAAAATATGTAAGTTCCCATTATTTCTGTTTAAAAAAAGGGGAAATACATTAGCACGTTGAAAATCCATTATTGCTTTAGAATATCAGTATGTAAAAGCAAACTCATGAATTAATTATTCTTATTTATTACACTACTCAAATATGGAACAAAAATGGTATACAATATACTATCACTAAACATCAACATTATAATTAATTACTGGCAACACAATAGTATTGTTACCATAATTTTAATATGGTATCGCTTGACCCACCTACCAAATTAGACCTCATTGTAGTTACAATAGAGCACAGTTATAATAGCGATATTTAATATTTTAGTAGGTAGTTACTGCCAAAAGCTTTCACTATGGTTTGAGCTTTATGTTTGCGGTGAATATTTAGCTAATAATTGGAAAATAATTCACAAAAAAAATTACACGTACCGGCAAGCGCAGCGTTGGACAACCACCGACCAGGTGGTCGGACGACCTGATAAAGGTCGCAGGAAGACGCTGGATGCAGGCCGCTTCCAACCAGTCATATTGGAAATCCTTTGGGGAGGCCTATGTCCAGCAGTGGACTTCTTGCGGCTGAAATGATGATGATAATGATGCGTAAAATAATTATCCCAATATCATAAACAAGCTTTGGCCTGCAGCTATGGTCGCATTATTGTCGATTCCTTGGTTGTTTGTTGTTTTTCGTGTGTGTAAGTGGTCAACACTGGTGTCAGATTTTTCAAGCTGCCTTAAGGCATCTGACTTAGCTTAACGATCTCCATTCTAAATAACGCAATTACCAAATAAGTACTTAAATTTGTAGTTATTGAAATAGTTTTAAGTCATAACTTCTTGAAATCAGTGTTGAAGAACACGGTTGAACTAAAAATGTTTTTATTTTTATTAAAAGCCAAATACAACAAAGTTATAAATGACGGCCATTTTCTTCCGTGGAATTACGTTCAAATATTTTAAATTTATTTAAATTAAATGGCAAACAGCAGGTTTCATTATGGCAATTAAAAAGTTTCGCTAGCGTGCCTCAAGGCCAAACGTTCTTATTAATCGAAATAGCCACAAACTTGCAATTTAGGGATGTGTGCACCCTCTGCTAATAACCGGTTTATCTGTTAATATAATAACAAACATACAAAAACGACGAAATATCATTTTGTAAACTAAAACAATTTCTTCACATTATCACGGGCGGAAACATTTAATTCAGATTATTATGTTTCCGCCTGTGACACACAATAATTATTTACTTCTAGCTTTTGTCCGCGGCCCCACCCCCTTTATTGTCGATCTCTCGACAACAGTACTGCGGGATGAAAGGAAGGCCTTCTCTGTACTGCAGACAACGTGTGTACAAAATTCCAAGATGATCAGTTTAGTAGGTAATATAAATAAATAAATATATACAGACAAATCACACAGATTGAGCTAGCCCCAAAGTAAGTTCTTAAGCAAGACTTGTGTTATGGGATACTAACTCAACGATACTATATTTTATAACAAATACATATATAGATAAACATCCAAGACCCAGATCAATCTGAAAAAGATCATTTTCCATCTTGACCTGACCGGGGATCGAACCCGGGACCATCCGTGTCGCAGGCTAGCGTGTTGACCGTTGCGCCGCGGAGGAGCGTGGGACTATTCAATTAAATAATTATTATACTACTATTAAATCAATAACTTACAGTTGATAATTTAAAAAGATTGTTCGAATCTATTTTGCATCCAAAAACTGCAGTCTCGCTTGCGCTATACTTTTTCGCGACCGATGGCTAAAAAGCGCATAGAAAATTCGGATCTTTAATCAGTATTTGGTTTCAAACTAATACTCATCGCATCGCACATCCCTTGCAATAATCAATGGTTGATAATTAAAATCAACCAATCACACTATGATCCGAAAGCAACAGCTCAGATCAGACCGTACTTTTTCACAACCAAAGGCTATTAAGTGTCTAGAAAATTCGGTTCTCTAATCGGTATTCGGTTTCAAACTAATACTCGGCGCATCCCTACTAATAATCAATGGTTGATAATTAAAATTGACCTATCGCACTTTCATCCAAAACCAGCTGCTACGGTCACGCAACGCATTCTCAAAATGCATTCGGTGCATACCAATGTCATGTTGTTGCAAGTTTGTTTATATCTCGATCGCATATATATAGTAGGCTTATTTTTTTCATCGTCGCAGCCATGTTGGTTTGGGAAAAAATAAAAAGCATAAAAAATCAGCTGCTTTTCTTCCCGCACAGACCGTAAAAGCCCAAGGGATCGGGTGAAAATCTAAGAAATCACATCAATAGGCGATGCGGCTAGCAACCCATCATTATTTTGATTCTGTTTTCCACCTTAACGTCCACTACGATGCTAAATGTGGTCTTATGACCTTGGGACCTCTACCCCGCAAGGGATAAAGACGTGCTAGTATGTATGTATGTTTGTTTATATGAGTGTTTTGTATACCTATTTGTATCGTCTCAGCCGTAGAAGTCCACTGCTGGACGTAGGCCTCCCCCAAGGTTTTTAGTAATAGATTTTGCCATATTCACGCTTGGCAGACGGGTTCGGATCCAGTTTGTTTGGCTTATCTCGAACCATCACCAAACAACGAACTGTTGCCCAGCGAAAACTTTTTGAAGTGAAAATTTCTTTAGCGGCGCTGTGCACTTTTTGTGATGGGGAAGAAATTTTAAACTCGCGACAGATCACGTGACCGGCAGATTGAAGTTTCGTAAGACGGCGCAGGGCGCTTGCGCGAATGTGCGTGTATTTGTGTTACAGCGTGTTTCACACATCCATGGATGGTGACTGCTTTTAGGAAAGATATTAAATTATAAGTGATAGTGTTGTCATATTGTCTGAACCGCTCCTCAAGATAGTATTGAAGTTTTCAATTCTGTCGGTACTCCCGGAGTGCAACTCGTTTTTTTTAAGTGAGGAAAGTATAGGACTTTGTTTGGAACGGTGGGAAACGGGGGAAAAATACGTAAAAACCGGCCAAGTGTGAGTCAAACTCGCGCAATGAGGGTTCCGTACAATATGCTTCGTGAACACACACACAATGCAAAAAATATGTTTTATTCAATTGACTAGCGCCATCTAGTGGTGTTTTAGAACTATTTCCCTAGATGAACTTATTATAGTGAGTTTACCACTTAATTTTCAAGTGATAGAATTCTTATTATTTTTCCTGTAATCTTCAAGGAATGAACTATATTTTGTAATTTTTTCAAAATTTTCGGCCCAGTAGTTTCGGAGATCAGGGGGGGGGGAATGGTCAATTTTTGCCTTCTTTCGTGAATAAAATCAAAAGTATAGATTTTACCCGAAAAAAAAAAACAATATTTTTGTGAATCTTTTTGTGAAAATGTGAAAAAAGGATCACAAAAATATTTTTTTTCATTCATTTGATATATGACACAGTAAGGTTTGCAAAACGTTTTTTTAAAATTTTGTAATTGTGCCCCTGAAAATGACCCTTATTCCAAAAAAATCTTTATTTACTTTGCACATCCGTGTTTCGGTCGTAGGATTACACCATCTTACCAAATTTTACCGAGATTGGTTCAGTAGATTCGGAGAAAATCGGCTGTGACAGACGGACGGACGGACAGACAGACGCCCGAGTGATCCTATAAGGGTTCCGTTTTTCAATTTTTGTACGGAACCCTAAAAAGATAGCATGCATTTTTAAAAGATGTAAATATTATTTTCAATTATTGCAATAATCGCAAATTCTTTTCATAATTAGTTGTAATATGATGTCTATTAAATATAGCGCGTAGCACCATCTGTATAGAGATGAAGCGCATGGTTAGCTTCTATGAATGTTCGTGGACACGTTAAAGTTGATACCTTTCATGATTATATCATCACACTAACGATTTTGTGTACAGATCAAGTTACACGCTAAAGCTAGTAGATAGAACTAATAAACCTGGATGTATTAGGTTAAACACGAAGTACTTTTGCAGCAACAGAACTTCGCAACTCGAACGTACCTCAACTTTACGAGCATGTAAATAAATAGGTTTCTGTAGAAGTCACGAACATACTTACTACAAATTGGTGTGAATGTAGATGTTGCAGGCAATCAGCTGAATAAGACTTTCAGGTAATGAGTGTGTTCTGAAATAAGCGGCGACAGCACTGAGGTTTTGGGTCCGGCAAACTGTGATTGGGCCACGATGGGTAAATTTTTGCTGCTCCCCAAATCAGCTCGGCTTATCGAGGTCGATACCTCTATGCTGCCATCTGGTGGTGAGAATTTCACAAAACACTCATTACAGTTATTTCTCATCAAATTGAATTTCGAAAGCAAAATCATGGCGTTATGTTGTCGTTTTATAGACTGAACTTTACATATAGAAAAGAAATGACATATTTAGATGCAAGTGTTAGAATCAGTTAAGAATAAATTTACAGTAACGAAACGTGTAAGTTATTTCTCACAAAAAGTATTTTCCGCTACTTATTAAAGTAGACTTACCTTCCACCATTACTGAAAGTTCTAGGCAAGTTACTGAATAGCTAGTTTAAGCAACTGACTGCAACATAGCCCGGTACATGTAAAGTTTAGCAGTAAATTGAACGATAACCCCAGAGGTCGGCTAGCAATTAATATAGTAATTTAGGATACATTTACATTAAAACTAATGAGATGTCTCGTAGATATCGCTTAATGCTAAACACTACAATGACTTAATTAACGCCTTTTTAACATTACTTTTGATTTAATGTTATTGGATGTCGTAATTAACGTAATTATGGATGAATTGAGTCCGTCTGGTTATGTTGTAATATTTAATGTTATTGTTTGTGTGTTTACGAAAACATACATTCATTTACACACAACACATTTTAGAGGTGGTATTATCCACTCTATGTTATGTACTTCCTTGAAGTTTATGTAAATAGGCACGAGAATATCATATCCCCTTTGTAACATGACTCATAGCATTTATTTTATTTTATTGTACGCAAAAAAAACAACATATGAAGTAAAACATAACTCAAAAATCAGGAAACGTACAAGTTGTTTCAAAAAAGCATCACGTTTTCTCACATACATGTGAAATAACACCCTAGAAAATTACGCTAGAACCATTGCAGTATGGAATCAGACCAAACATGGTTGTATCATTGTATCGTGGATACCTCGTGTAATTTTAGAGTATTGCTGACTTCTATATGAGGTCTGATTTGTGTGGGATTGTGGCATATACACGGAAACTTGAGTTTGCTGCATCACGGACACATAACGGGTCGTAGTAGAAACATCAATAGTACTTATATTATTAATGCAAAAGTGAGTTTGTTTGTTACGCTTTCACGCCGTATCAACTGAACCGATCATCATGAAATTTTGCATACACATAGGGTAGGGTACCGAGAAGGACATAGGCTATATATTACGCGGGCGAAGCCGCGGGTAACAGCTAGTATCTTAATAAAAACCCCGTCTGATCCTTAAAAGGGTGACTTAACCTGTTAAAATAAACAACTTTTACTATGGCACTAATGATGGATATTAAAAAAAAAAAACAATATTATAGTACAAATTTCTGGGCCAGCCGCACAATTTTTATGGCAATGCAGTCGTTCTTTTTTGAATCCATATGAAAAGTTGCTGTATATGCTTTGATTATTTAACTCAGAGGACCAAATAGCTCATAACATATAGTTATGAGCTATTTGGTCCTCTGAGTTTGTTAGTGTTTTACGAGGTTTTTTACTGTCGTAAGTTTTTATTAATTTTTTCAATTCTCTCTGCATTTACTGTACTTATTGTGCCCTGTGATGAGTAAATAAATATAGTATTATTATTATATTTAAAAAATGTTTCACTACCTACTCGTTATTCTGGTGTATTAAGTACTGAATTATCCATAATCCAAAGCTCAATTCTAAAGCTTGTGTCAACTCTCAGCTAAAACCAATAAGAGCAAATAGGCATGAAAATGGAGCTTTGGAAGCTCCAGTTTGATTTCAGCGAAACATTTCAGGCTTTGAGCGGACGTAATCTGAACATGGCGAATCTCAGGTGCCGAGCTTCCAGCTAGATTTATGTGTTTATTAGGGTTTCTGTAGTGAATTGCTTAGGTATTATTTATGTATGTAGGTTGTATCAAACCCACATATATAGTCTTCCATCATCAGGTCTTTTTAGTCTCCACTGCAGGAGCACGATCCTCGTACTACCAGAGCCAAATATGTGCCAGAGAGAGACAGAGAAAAATTTGGCCTACACTGTCTACGCTGGTTAGATTTGAAGAGTTCTCTTTGGTATTTATAAGTTTTGTTTAGCATGTGTTTTCTAAGTCGCCTTCTACGATATTCATGGAAAGACTTGGATTGGTCTTTTCTACCCTACCAGGAACTTCACGGCAAAGGCACTATCCTCTATCCAATATCACATACATCTCTCATCACTGACGTATATAAACCGATAGCACATGACGGGACACTGTGATGCTCTTGCAAAGACCTAGGCACGGTCCAAACGGATAGGAATAGAACTTTATGGTGAGTCATAATGTTTTTTTATTTATTTTTATTAATTATTGAATTAAGCATTTGTCTCCCTTTTCACCTGATGGTAAGTGACGATTAGGACAAGGATGTTGCCTACCCAAGAGATACCCATTTATTCTACTTTTGCATGACTTTTTTTATGTTTTGTTTTTAGGACAAATCACACAAATTGAGTTAGCCCCAAAGTTAGTTCCAGACTTGTGTTATGGGATACTAACTCAACGATACTATATTTTATAATAGATACTTATATAGATAAACATCCAAGACCCAGGCCAATCTGAAAAAGATCATTTTCCATCTTGACCTGGCCAGGGATCAAACCCGAGATCCCCGTGTCGCAGGCAGGCGTGTTGACCACTGCGCCACGGAGCTCGTCGTTTAAAAGATAGATTTCAAAGTTTTTTTTTTATCTCTAATCCGTATCAAATGCGTTATATACGTATAATATACGCACATATACGCAATGTTTTTCCAAGCTTCTTTTGAAGATAAGACATTTAATGAGAGAAATTAGCGCTTTCTCGCACATTATACCTTTTCTACTGTAATTTCCATAAATATAGACTATTTTAGATATCTGGAGATCTTTCTGTGCCGTCTTTGATAGCAAAGACCGGTAGAGGCTCGTTCTCGCCTCTTTTACCTGTGCGAGTTTTAATTTAAAACCATAAATTTCAAATGGGAGCAGTAAGTCAATTATTAATTATTTTTCTTTCTTTTTTCAATTGCAAAGAACAACACTCTAAGTTACTAACGAAAATAAGAAACGAACATTTAAAAATACTTAAATATTATATCTTTACAAAAAATTAAACTTCCTTATTGTTACCGAAATAAATCTCTACGAAAATAGCTACAGCTTAACAAAGGGAGTAAACCCTCACATTAGGGGTTGCTAACAAATAATAATCGATATGCAAAATCTAATGGAATCAATCGAGTAATGTACCGATGAATAGTGATTTATTATTCGGCGAATAAGAAAAATGACTATAAAATACAATGGTCGTTTATACGTGGCGACACGATTAAGATCAGATTGTGTCAAGGATTTTTTTTTAGGGTTCCGTAGTTAACTAGGAACCCTTATAGTTTCGCTATGTCTGTCCGTCCGCGATTTTACTCAGAGACTATAAGTAGTAGAAAGCTGTAATTTGGTATTCGTATATTGATCATGGCAAACAAGTGGTAGAAAAAAATCTTGAAAAGAATTTTTTTTAGGGTAGCTCCCATACAATAAGTGGGAGTAATATTTTTTTTTTCTATACAAACCCATCATGTTGGGTATTGTTAAATAGGTCTTTCAAAATATTGTGAGGCTGCGAACACCATTTTTCAATTTAGGGATCCGTTCCCGAAATATTTGGTTTTAATGTGCAAATTTTTGTTAGAGGTAAGTGTCTATCTACTAAACGGTTATATATAGATACATGAAAAAAATTAAAACAGTAGTATATATACTGAAATTGGAAGGAAAACAATCAGAGCTGAGTACTAAGTACAAACTAAAAAGTTAAAGGCAACCAACTTATAAAATTTACTCGAAAATGTAAAATTTCACATAATTTTCTTTGTTAGATGTTTTTAGGTGCGAGTGTGAACTCAAAGTTGTCATTCTCAACTACGGAACACACGCACTTGGCCGGTTTTTTAAATGGTAATTAGTAGTTTATAATCATGTCATGTAGAATAACATGACCCCCGACATATATATAAAGGGGTGAGTGACACCATCAATATGAACAACTTTTCCTATGGGGTCAACACTAGGAACTCGAGAAAAATTTTTGCTTTCCCATACATTTAACCCGGGCGGCAAAAATTTTTTGTATGAAATTGACAATTTTTTTTTTGAGTTCCCAGCTTTGATCACATTGCAAAAGCTGTTCATATTGACGGTGTCACTCACTGCTTTAAGGATATGTCGAGGGTCATGTTACACCCTGTATCCATCCATCCATCCATCCATCAGGTCTTTTTTAGTCTCCACTGCAGGAGCACGACCCTCTTTGTACTACCACAGCAATATATTAGCAAGAGTAGTCAGAGGATTTGGCCTACACTCTTCACGCTGGCCAGACGGGTTGGAGAGGTCTTTTTGATGTTTGTAAGCTTTGTTTAGCTTGTGTTTCCTAAGTCGCCTTTTACGACATCCACGGGAAGACTTGGAGTGGTCCTATTCTACTCTGCCGGGTACCACACGGCACACCCTGTATAATGACCACTATTGATAGCATTTACCAAAGCATGTTATCAATCAAATTGAGATGAAAAGATATTTTTACCCAACTGATCCACCCCGACCTTCCACGCTGATCTGGGAGAAAAGAATGTACCAGCCACAGAACACAGATGTCTTTCTGTGTTCTGTGGTACCAGCTGCTTCTCTTCCCGCGCAAATCGTGAAAGCCGATCGATGGAACGGGCGTGAGGAATCATGTCAATAAACGATGGGTCTAGCAACCCATCACTATTTTTATTCCGTTCTCCACCTACAAGCCTACCAAAACGCGGCTTTTAGTTTTATAGACCTGCCCCTCCTATTTACTAATTCGGATGACAGGTGTCGATGCCTATTGCCTATCAATCTAGAATTTACTGTTACAATGCGGGTTTTGCTTGTTCGAACTTTTTATTTGAAATACAAAAACCGCATTGTAACAGTAAATTCTTGATTGATACGCATCGACACCTGTCATCCGAGTTAGTAAATAGGCCGGCTGGGCTCTGTATACCTCGTAAGGGAAATAGATATGATTGTATGTATGTATGTAGCCACCCAGAAAGAGGGTTTTTCGCGCGTATGTATGTAAATAAGTAGTATATTTGTATCGTGCCTTCTGTAGGCTAAAAACATGGACGGATTTTGAAGTAAAAGGTGTCATAAGATTCGTATTTATCCCCAAAATTTTTAAATTCCCAGCATGCAGCCCTTTAGAGGTATACCGAGGGTCAAATAACTTGCTATATGATTTAATAATACCTCGAAAATATGTTTAATAATAACTTTGAGTTTTTGCTCTCAAAACATCAGATTTGGTACAATAACGCCACTCTCATCCACTTTCTGACTTTCCGGCAGCTAATCGCGGAAACCAAGGGTATGATCATCCCCCGCCGTTACCCTTGGCGACTGCATCCCTTATCTGGCGAATAAAAATAAAGACCGCCTAATGTAGGGCGGTGAGCTTTCGAGAGGAATGTACGGGATAATGTTTGCACTAAACATTTCGTGAAGATTAAACAAAAATAAGCTTTCGTTTACGTATTTAAAACTTGTGTGATATTTTGATGTAAGCTGATAAAACTGTAAAATTTTATTTTATTACTATAAAATCTCTCGCAAATTCGTCCGCGTAAATTACAGTTTATGTCACCCGCAGATAAATATACTTTCTCTGGGTGAAAGAATTTAGTAAATCGGTGTTGTAGTTTTAATTATTTTAAATAAATCTTATTCCTAACTGTAAAAGTTCGAGACAAAAAGTAATAAAAGGACGCGTCGCGGGTTAACTATAATATGTACATTAAGTGATTGTTAATTTTTAGAGGTCCGCACTCAAAAGTTAAATACGGGACCCTGTTAAGCACACCTGTTTTACTTTAAACTCGCATTTTTGGGTAACCCATATTAGTCAGAAAAAATCAACATGCGACCTATGTTTATCGTGAGTTATTAATAAAGTTATAATACAGGATCTCTATATAGTAACCTGGCAATATTTTAATGTCGAAATCAAAATCCCATAAAGAATAAAATATAGTTCTGCAAGAAAGTAAGGTGAAAAATGAAAAAAATGTACCGGAGGGAGAGAGACTATTGGAGCTTCCATACAAATTCACTAATCAGCTGGTCTAACTTGTTTAAAAAGAGAAAATTATTAAACCTCTCTTTCTGCATCAGAGGTTAAACAAGAAGTAATGTTGAAAAAATCGTGTAGTATAAATATAATGTTCGTGCTCTTTAGCAGATTATGAAGAGCTTTGGTCTGATTTAGATTTATGTGGGCCTAATGAACTGGAATAGGGAAGTTTCTACACATTTAGGCCGAGTAGAAAGCCATTTCACTTTAGTTTATCGCATAAATATGTTGTATTTTTTTCCTTTTTAGGATTCCGTAGTAAATGAGTAAACCTTAAAGTTTCGCTTTGTCGTTCTGTCTATTCGCGGGATTAGAAAGCCGCAATTTGAGGGTTGTATTTATATATTTATTATGCCAAAAGTGGTGAAATAAAATTTAAAAAATTTTTTTGTGGCGTTTGTCCTTTTCTTCCATAGTGGTTATATATTTTTACTCGTTAACCCTTTGCAGTGGGGTATCGTTAGATAGGTCTTTCAAACATATTGTCGGTGTTGGAACTCTGAGTCTCAGCTAGCATCGTGTCTAAAAGAGATAGAATCAGTTATGAGCAGTTAGCAGCTAGTCTACTCGCATACGTCTAGTCGCACGCACACAAACACCGTGCCGAAGTCTGCCAAACTGAAACGACGTTAGACGATGCACGGTAGGCGAAGTGGGTGTTAGGTTATTTTCGTTACGGAATTTCTCGATTCAGTCGCCGCGCTCAAGGCCCGCGATAGAAGCTATGCAATAACTTGATAAAAGCAAAGTTTTACAATGAACAAGAAGTTGTTAGTGTTGTACAAAGCGGGCTTCTTTTAAGTGCCCAGTATTAGGAAAAGCAATTAATTTTCATGGGTTGAGTCACCCCTTAAAGCAAATATCGATTGGATATAATTACATGCTGTTTAGAAATATATCTAAGGAATCATATCAATAGGCGATGTGGCTAGGAACCTATCTTTATTTTGATTCCGCATTCCACCTTAAAGCCCAATACGCTAATCGTGGCCTTTTTTTCATAACCTTGGGCTCTATCTACTCCGCAAGGAATAAGACTTCAGATTTCAAGATTCCAAACTTTTATTTTTATATAGGTTTCTTTTAACAATTATAATAAATAATAATAATAAATATACAGGGACTTATCACACAAATTGAGCTAGCACAGTAAGTTGTGAACTTGTGTCGCAGGATACTAACTCAACGGTACTATATTTTATAATAAATACTTTATAAATAAACATCCAAGACCCAGGTCATACTGAAAAAGATCGTTTTCCATCATGACCTGACCGGGGATCGAACCCGGGACTGCCGTGTCGCAGGCATTATTAATTGTCATATTTAAGTTCACAATGTTCACAACAACAAAATTGTTGACGTTAGTAATTTACTTATGTCTTAGCTTAGGCCGCTTCCAAAGCGGAGTGCAGAAGAAGCGGTAACAAACTGCACAGCTTATTTTCTTAATAAATAATGCTAAGTCGTGATAATATTTATGTATTATAGAAATACATAAAGATCATCATCATCATTTCGTGTAGGTGACATGGTCAGTCGACCATGCACACCCTGGTGTCAGAATTCTTCGGAACCGCCTCTCGGCCTCTGACGTGGTTCCTTTAACGACTGCCGATGGCAGCCGGGACCACCGGCTTAACGTGCCTTCCGAAGCACGGAATCATCTTTCTTATCAGACAATCATGTGATTCATGCCTGCAATGTCCTAACCAAACTGGAAACAACTTAACAAAGTATGCTTCCCGTGGGAATCGAACCCACGATCCCCGGGTCAACATGGCAAACGCCTTAACCACTGGACCACGGAGGCATAAAGATTCAAGATTCAATCGTTTATTTAATATAGGTTTCTTTGAACACTTATTAATTGTCATATTTGTGTTTACAATTTTTACAACAAAATTTTTTTGTTGACGTCAATAATTACTTATGGCTAAGTTTAGGCCGCTTCCAAAGCGAGTGCAGAAGAAGCGGCAACAAACTGCACAGCGCATTTTCTCCAAGCCACGTCAACTCACAATTCTAGTTAGACCTTATAAACTACTTATATATATGTGGACTGAGTGTGCATTGTTTTAATTAAATGCACATATGTACTCCTAGTCCTAGACCCACCAGTGTTACTGATTACAACACCTAACAAAATACCACCGTGGCATTTCAAGCGGTATTCAAATAAAGGTTTGATCATCTCAGTGATAGTAATCATAGCTATTGTTGACGTTCTTGAGGATAGTAGGACACATTAATAACAACATAATAAAACCCTGTCCGATCCTTAATAAAGGGGCGACTAAGCCAGTCAATATAAACAACTTTTCGGGACTAAAGATGCAGATTCGCAAAAATAATTGACTTTCCCATACAAAAGTGTTTAGCCTGCCGGCTGCCAATCTGTATGAAAATTTTGAGCTTTTTTTAAAATTCAAATTTCCAATATTAATTCCGTTGCAAAAATTGCTCATATTGATAGGTTGAGTCACCCTTTTAAGATTCGGACATGGTTTTTTTTACATATTGTATATTCTTTGAATACAGGATTACTCTGAACAACTCAGCAATATATAGATGTAGGCATCAGAATCGCTAATAAAATATAGACCGGCAAGAAAATAAAAAAAAAAAAATTTGAACCCCCATACAAATTCACCAAAGAGCTGGTCAAACTTTTAAGACATATTTTTTTTTAATTTTTGCCTTATCTTCTTGCACTTGTCTATATGACCCTTTTTTCCTTTGAATAACTACTTTTTAGCCTGGTTTTCGTGCTTCCCCCCCCCCCCCTCACATACTCTTTTCTTATCCTATCCCTTCTACTCATTTTACACATCCACTATAACATCCTCGTTTCTTCTCTTCACGCAATCGACTTTATCCATCACCTTGGTGGCCCAACACTTCCAAAATATCCAGCAACTTTCAATCTCAATTTTTGTATCAAATAATAATGGAATATATAATTTTAATGGCCAAGTCAATCCATCTGTTAGGTCATAAATTCATAACATACAATAATATAAGCCATAAAATTAACTCTAGCGACGCGTCGAACCTCACACCTTACTTCTAATGACGTGGGTCAAATAAAAGTTTAACTGATACTAAAATACTTATACAAAGGTGGCAGTCAGCAAATCTATAAAACTTTAGCGCTATAAAAAGTATGAATAACGAAGAGGCATAATTCGTCGTCAATGTCATATAAATCTTCTTGACGGAGTCGAATAGGCTGTACAAACATAAATTGGGTACTAAAATTATATTTAACTACTCAAAATTATACTCTATCACTTTGTAAATAGGAGTCATAGTCAATATTCTTAGGAACGAAATAGTGTTGGTCGAAAATAGTTTTATGAAAAGGCTGCTTTACGGGTAAAAGACGAATGCCTATTTTGTGATATGAAGCTATGATGCGAGCGGATTTGAACTTTATTGAGATGTAGTTGAGTGGATTTTGTGTTTAAATGTGTATTTGTATGTGCTTGTCAATCAATGGACGTATTATGTTTGAGTAACCGTAATAAAAAATGTCTATATTATTGGTGTCAATAAAATTTTGGTGTAGTTGAGTACAGTTTGTTTATACAACGATGTGCTTGGTTTTGAGCTAGCGATAATTTAAACTTACGTTCTCAACATTAAAAAGAAAAAAAAAATGTTCAATGAATAAGCCAAAAAATCGAGAAAGAAATATCACCTACACCATACATTTTCGATCAATATAGGTATTCAATGGAAAACTCATTAACTTTTCTCGATTTAAGACTTGGTCCCAGAACAAAAGTTGTTCGTTTTCATTTTGAAAACGTGAATTTAAATTATTGCTAGTCTAGTTCAATGCCGAACACATTTTATAAACAAACTGTACTTAACTACACCAAAAAAGTAAATTAAAAATAATGTGAATTGGAAGTTACTTGTGGTTACTACGCCAGCCAGGGATACGAGAAACCTGGGTTGGATTTCCGGAACGGGAAATTACTGTAGTACTCCATTTCACCGGTTTTTGGCTTCAGTGCAAGCCGTGTGGTTCCCGGTAGAGTAGAATAGAACAACTCCAAGTTTCCCTTGGAAATCGTTGAAGGCGACTTAGAAAATAGGTGAACAAAGCTTATAAAAATCAAAGAGACCTCTCCAACTTATCTAGCCAACGTGGAGAGTGTAAATAAAATCCTCTGACTGCTCTGGGCTCAATATATGAATCTAGTAGTACAGAGAGGGTCTTGCTCCTGCAGTGGAGACTAAAAAAGCCCTGTCGATGATGATGATTGTCTGCGGTTCTTGAGCTCTGCAAGAAGGGTTGGTGGCAAGCAGGCAGCCGTAAAAACGTTTCACCAGATTTTGTCACAGCATTGAATGCTATCATACTAGTGGACCCTGATCTCTGATGCATCGCAGTTAAGGATGCAACCGGGTAGAAAGCCGGAGAAAAAGAGGTTATATGTGTAAGCAATGCCATTTTTTGAATGAATGTAAGTAATGTAAGTATATATTATAAAATATAGTATCGTTGAGTTAGTATCCTGCGACACAAGTTCACAACTTACTGTGGGGCTAGCTCAATTTGTGTGATATGTCCCTATATATTTATTTATTTATTTAATGTGAGTTAATACAAGCTTGATAGAGTCGTATATTTTTGATGATTATATGATTCCTAATTCAACTTTTGACGTGCTAAAAGTCTAACATTTATAACAAATTCAAGCCTAATTTTGAACTGCTTTAAACTTTGTTAATGTGTGATTTTTATCAAAAATGTAAGAAGTGTGAATTGCCTCCCTCGTAACTTCCGTCTTATCATGACATCATCATATATATTGTACAGGGTATAGCAGAAAGATGAAATAATATTCGAATGGAAAGCTGACTCGAAATGGGAACTTGCGCACACTGGGGAAAGCTACGGGAATGGTTCTAAGAATAATCAGGATACGCCTATATAAAACGTAATAGTGACGCAAATACCATAGCATACAACAATACACGTGCTTACCCATACATCGACATTAAATAATCATTGACATTAAATAATCATCCAAATTTTCCATTCATTTTCTCTGGGTCCGTGAAATTCAAACTCTTCCAAATGTTAAATGAGTTCCTACTTAAGCTACACGCATGTAAGGAAGCAAGTTGCATAATTAAATAAAATACAAAAACGATTTCCAAAGATTACGTTCACTGTATGGATTGTTTGCTAACGTTACATAGCCTATGACACTCTGGGAAAAAATACAATCTCCTCGCACTTTAAAATCGGTCAAGCTGTTTAGGCTACACAGGGGTCAACAATGGAACAGACATACTTACAAACATACATACGCGCGTCCGGTCAAAAGTAGGCGTCACTGGTGACGTTCTAAGTGTCCGATCCATATAATTTCTAGACCTATATCTACAGCAGAAGCAAATTGGAAAATCTGACACTTGATGAGGAAAATAATTTCATTGTACAGCACTTATTAAACGGTCCAAAACTGAAACGGCCTTCGAAAAATCAGCGCAAAATTCTGAATCTCGGCTATGCTTTTAACTCTGCAAACTACGTCCATACTCTGATGACCAGTTTAACCTGAGCTGTGTGTACACTGGCTGTTATGCAATCTTTGCGGGAATATGGTGAGAGAAGGGCCAGGGTTGTCTGGTGGTATCGGTGCAACGTCAGAATTAAATCCATGTAATGAAACAGGGATCGGAAATTCGAATTTTGACACTGACGTTAGCAGAACGTATTGTATATGTATATTCTGAGATGTATCACAGAACCATAACTGTAATTATTATTCTCAGATGTGTATCTAACATTATCCAGGAAATTTTTATTGTATTTATCATCATCATCCGGTCTTTTTAGGGTTCCATACACATAGGGTAAAAACGGGATCCGATATTACTGAGAATTCGATGGCCGTCTATCTGTCTGTCACCAGGCTCTTATATCGTGTTAGGTAGATAGTTGTAACTTTCACAGATAATGTATTTTTATACTGCTATACAACAAATGTGATTTTTTTGCCGTTTTTTTGCTCTATATTTACAACGGCATGAGATACTCTTGAAATATTCACAGAATATGAAGTTGTATATTTACTATATTCTAATCCTAACTAAAATTATAAATGTGAAAGTGAGTTTGTTTGTTACGCTTTCACGTCGTATCTACTGAACCGATCATCATGAAATTTTGCATACACATAAGCAAAGATACTGAGAAGGACATAGGCTATATTTCACGCGGGCGGAGCCGCGGGTAACAGCTAGTAACTAAATAATTAAATCATAATAAAACGACTGTACTACCAGAGCCATAATAAAGCCAGAGAATTGTATTGTTCGAGATTAATTTTTTTTTTTTATTGATAAATGTTTATATTGACATGTAATAATATTGAGTCTGGTTCAGTGTCCGTGAATGAGTTAACATTCCATATGGTCTGGAAAAAGCAAAATATCCTGGATATTTAGTTTCGCAAGTCGTGACGTTCCCAGCAAAGTTGAATAGCACCTCTGTAAGTCTTCCCGTGGATGTCGTAGAAGACGACTTAGGAAACACAAGCTAAACAAAGCTTATAAACATCAAAGAGACCTCTCCAGCCCGTTTGGATAGCGTGGAGAGTGTAGGCCAAATCCTCAGACTGCTCTGGCAAATAAAAGGCTCTACTAGTTCAGAGAAGGTCGTGCTCCTGCAGTTGAAACTTTATAATTTAAGATATTTTTAACAAAAAACAACAACCGACTTCTACCCTGTCAATTGTATTGTATTTTTTCTAAAGTTCTTGATACATTTCGATACAAATGTAATGGGACCATCTGTAAAGTATTACCTATCAAACAAAAGAAGAATTTTTTAAATCGGTCCAGGCATCTTCCAGAAATCGGGGAACATACATAAAAAAAATAAAGATTATGACGAATTGAGAACCTCCTCCTTTTTTTGAAGTCGGTTAAAAAGATCTCACGATGATTTAGTTACGAATCTTTGAAAATAATTGACGGAATTTTGTCGCATTAATTTTGATTTGAACCTTTTCCCTTCTTTTTTTTTACAAATAATATTATTTTATTTCTTTAAATCAAACGTTTTCAATACATTTGTAACTGAATATTATTGTATTATTTTTACTAACTCAGAAAGTTCGTAGTAATCTTGTTAGCGTATATGTTTCGTATTTCGCTTGAGGCAAGAATGTTAACCTTTTGACATTTCATAAAGTTATTTGAATTGTTTGTGTTTCATGTGTGTAAGTGGCCAACACTGGTGTCAAACTTTTTCAAGCTGCATCAAGGCATCTGCTTAACTTTCCGACTGCCATCAATAATGGCAGCCAGGACCAACAGCTTGACGTGCCTTCCAAATCACAGAGGAGCTCAAAATATTTTTATGCTAATTGCGGTTACCCATCCAAGTAGGGACTATGCCTAGGGTTGCTTAACATGCGTAAGCGCTAATAATGCTCATGCTCACTGGACCAAAGGGCCATATTTTAGTAAAAAGTATATTATGATTAGTTCTATTGAAACCCCTGGGTGTTGAAATACAGGTTTCGAATACCGATTGTAAATCGATACCGTGAAGGGGCAAGTCAGCCATATGAATAACTTTTCCTATGGGGCAAATGTTAGCAACTCAACATTATTTCCACATTTTCATACAAATTGCCTTGCCGACTGAACGCTTTTGTATGAGAACGTAGAAAAATTGTGCTCAAAGCATTAGTTGTATAGAAAACTTGTTATATTGACGGACTGAGTTTATTATCTTTATTATTTGTAAATAATGCAAGTTTCCACCATTTGGTCACGAAAATATGTGAATAAGTGTAAGGCACTCGTATCGAGCAAATGACTTTTTTACTAAGTCTTCCGCAGGTATCAAAGAAGCCTAAATTATGATGATGATTATTTCCACATAAAACCGTATCGATATTGGATAGAATATTCTTTGAGTAATAGTCTGCTGGGTCGGGTGTGCACACTGACGTGTTTAGAAATAGACAACATCAGCGTATACTAAAAATATTATAAACGATCATATTGTGTCATATAATTACAGAGTATAAATTGACAGTTGACAATCCTTTGATGGGCTAGTTCAGCTCTTCAATAGAGTTTTTGGTGGGTAGTCAAGGGGTTCAGTTGTCGTTTGCCTTATACAATTTTGCAAATTGATTTAAGTGGACTTTATAATATGGTGTAGTTTGGTGTTATAAATGCTCGTGCTCGAGAACAATTTGTGAAATAGTTAAAGTAGACTGTTAAATGGACTCGTATAGATTTCTCGCCAAAATCTCCCACGAGGCTGCCAAAGAACATACGCCATCTTTGATGCCACATACCGTACAACACCGATACTTAGTATCTCATTATACTGGACATTGGCAGAATCACCGAAATCTCGGTGGAAGCCATAATTACAAAGAAGAAAGAAAAAGAAGCTCTTCAATATAACATTTTCAATTTTCCCATTAGAAAAATCGACGTTTTTGTAAAATTATTGATTGTTATTTTTTTGTGCTTGTTGAATCTTGTTTTGTAGTTTAGGCAGAAAAATAGAGCCCGGATAAATTGTTTTTTACGATATGGGACGGCAAATCAGCAAGCGAGTCACCCGGTAAGGTAAGTAATCATCGCTGCCCATAGACAACTGCAACTCCAGGACTGTGACAAGCGCGTTGCCTGTTAAATTATTAATTAGATTTATTAGAAATTAGACTTAGACATGCATAATATGCATATGACTCCTATAGATTTGTCAGCAGAAGTTTCCACGAGGCATCAAAGAACATACGCCATCTTTGATGCTAAGTACTTGTTATAACTTTACGGTACAATTAACACCAATACTCAGTATCTCAATTTACTGGATATTGACAGAATCACTGAAATTTCGGTGAAAGCCATAATATAAAACAGAACAAGAAAAAGTTAGCGTGTTCAATGTTAAAGTCTAACTTGCATTGTCCATTAAGATATCCAATCGGGGAAGCGCGCAAAAAACTCACATAATATGGGCATACCTCACGCTGATAAGTGCGGTCAACATTGCCTTTGTAGCGACTGCAAAATAAAACAATAAAAAATAATTTTGTTTATTCAATAAGGTTTATAATATATATAAAATAGTTTAGTTAAGTAATAGTGAACATTGAAGACAGATTATAGCTTAAGTATAGTATAAAATATTACCGATACTCAAAGTCGCACCAACTTCACCTGTAAATCTAATGCCTGCCAAAGCCTTCGTTTTAGTATTGGCTTTCCAATCTATCTATCATCTATAAAAATCTATCATCAGAACTTTTTTCACTCTCCTATCAGGTAATGGTCAATTAATAAAAAAATATATTCTGATTGGATATATTTTTTTATTTATAATAGTCTTATTATCTTTAGTTCTACCATATCCTCATGGGAAAACGGGCTTAATACTGTATCTGTTTTTTCATGTTACAATACATATTTCAGATTGAAACAAATTCATGTAATTATCAAAGATAATACAAATCGTTACAACCATTTTTTAGCTATGAATTGTTAAATAACTGCGGTAGGTTCCTATTTAATCAAAATGTTAATAAAACACCACTTGGTTTTACATTGGATTGGATAGTATCGTTGAGTTAGTATCCCATAACACAAGTCTCGAACTTACTTTGGAGCTCACTCAATAATGTGATTTGTCCGTATATATTATTTATTTATTATGTGTAGATAAAATTATTTTGCTGTCTGTACATTTGCGGCTAGTGGTCCGGTCCTACGTTTCGCTGAGAGTGCGATCTAAAATAAGATATCTCGCGACCTGTGACCGGCGCGCATAAATCCAGAATATGAACGGATTATGCGTGCCCGCCCGGATGCTGGGGGAGGGGAGCGGGGCAGGGCTGGACCCAACAATGATGAATGTATCTATGAATATTTACCAACAAAGAAAATGGAAAATTACTACACGAATTTCACGTAAAACAGTTTTGTTACGTGGCGGTGATTAACACTCCCAAAATTGTTGTCAAGCACTATTTGTTTTTTCTAGTATATGAATTGATTATGAGTGCCCGCTCGGACGCTGGGGACGGGAGCGGGGCAGGGGCTAGACCCAGCAATGATGAATGTTTCTATGAATATTTACCAACAATGAAAATGGAAAATGACTACACGAATTTCACGTATAACAGTTGTGTTACGTGGTGGTGGTGAACACTCCTAAAATTGTTGTCAAGCACTATTTGTTTTTTCTAGCATAGGAACTGATTATGCGTGCCTGCCCGGACGCTGGGGGAGGGGAGCGGGGCCAGCCTGGTTCCAACAATGATTAATGTATCTATGAATATTTACCAACAATGAAAATGAAAAATTACTACATGAATTTCACGTAAAACAGTTGTGTTACGTGTTGGTGGTTAACACTCCCAAAATTGTTGACAAGCACTATTTGTTTTTTCTTATATGAATTGATTATGCGTGCCCGCCCGGACGCTGGGGAAGGGGAGGGCTGAACCAAAGAATGATAAATATATCTATGAATATTTACCAACAATAAAAATGGAAAATTACTGCATGAATTTCACGTAAAACAGTTGTGTTACGTGATGGTAGTTAACACTCCCAAAATTGTTGTCAAGCACTATTTACTTTTTCTAGTATATGAATTGATTATGCGTATCCGCCCGGACGCTGGGGGAGGGGAGCGTGGCAGGGCTGGACCCAACAATGATCAATGTATCTATAAATATTTACTTACCTACAATGAAAATGGAAAATTACTACACTAATTTTTCGTAAAACAACTTTTTCTACTAACTATTTGTTTCTTTTTTGAAAAAAATAAAATTTTAACCAACCACTACGAAAACAAGACATTCACATGTAGGAAATGTATTTCTCATTATTAAATTCCATTCTTTTTAAATCATAGACTTTTTATCTATGCCACCTACCAACGCTTTCAAATAGCACCAAATTTGTCTTATAACCAAAACAAATCCCAAAATTATGCAAAGTGCGGCGTATCGTCCATCGGAGATTTACAAACAATCGTAGTAACCTTAACATTGAATGCGCTATTGTTTGTGGGATGTTGTGAGCGTTTGCGCAATAGTAAGGCTTTGGGTTGACTGCCTAGTAAACGTTGTCTGAGTTGGTAAAACGTTGACCAAAAAAGAGAAATATTACCATCATCTTGGGCAAGCACATTTTAATTGTATTATGTGTAACAGGTAGAATATGGATTTTAAGGATAAATATTCGTTTGCGCGATATTAAGGCTTTGTGTTGACTGCTCAGTAAACTTTATCTGAGTTGGTAAACCCGCAACGAAGAAAGAAGGGTGTTAATCTTAGGCAAGTTCAATTTACACTAGTGATAAGACATCTTTTTTTAAGTTGAATATTTAGTTGAAACAGGAGTTTCTAAGGCAAGGTCTAAACTGGACCCTGACAATTACATAAACTCCATTTCTTGAAACAGAAGATAAAATAAGCTTACGCCTCTACAACTCAACCAAACTCTACAAAACAAACCTCTAGCACAAAATTTGTCTTATAACCAAAACAAATCCCAAAATTATGCAAAGTGCGGCGTATCGTCCATCGGGGATTTACAATCGTAGTGACCTTAACATTGAATGCGCTATTGTTTGTGGGATGTTGTGAGCATTTGCGCAATAGTAAGGCTTTGTTGACGTTATCTCAGTTGGTAACCCGTGACCAAAAAGTAGGGTGTTGTAACAATTCATGCGGACGGAATATTCGTAACCATTAACCACTACTACATGTAGTGGTTAATGGTTACGAATATTAAAACCAACTAAATACTACAACCAACACTATACTGGAATTTTAACCTGCATGTGTTCAATTTCTTCGTAAAACAGTTTTTTTTTTTAAATATTCGTAACCATTAACCACTACATGTAGTAGTGGTTAATGGTTACGAATATTAAAACCAACTAAATACTACAACCAACACTATACTGGAATTTTAACCTGCATGTGTTCAATTTCTTCGTAAAACAGTTTTTTTTTTTCACTGTAAGTGTAAATATGTAAATAAGTTTTGTAAATATTCATCGCCCCAATTCAATGATGATGATGATGACAATACCTGTACTAGCTATTGTCAGCATCATTGAATCTACATTAAAAAAGTTTTTTTACAATTCGACTTATAGTTTTGAGATACAAGCAGACAAACATACATTTATACAAAATTAAATAGATACACTTATGAAATTTGGCACTCCAGTTTAGAAGCTGGAACTAAACTTATGAATAAAACAAAAATTTGAATTGATAGCTTCCCTTTTTTGGAGTCGGTTAGCAACAAAACGTCTGTTTTTATTGGTATTTGAGAAAACATAACAATACTCAGTTACGAAAATATCTCAGTCCATATTTATTGAAGCCTTCTCAATGTTCAATCGCGAGGAAAATGACGCCAAAAGCGGTTAGAATAAATTTTTTTCTTGATAAAAGTACTAAAACTGAATAAATTATATCGTATTTAAATGTCAGTAAGAAAATATATAACAGCCGCATGGTTACCGGCAGAGTAGAGCAGGACCACCCCAAGTCTTCTCGCAGATGTCGTAGAAGGCAATTTAGAAAACACAAGCTAAACAAAACCTATAAACATCAAAGATACCTCTCCAATCCAACTGGCCAGCGTGGAGAGTGAAGGCCCAATCCTCTGACTGCTGTAGCAGAGAGGGTTGTGCTCATGCAGTGGAGACTAACAAAGACCTGATGATGATGATGATGATGAAAATATTTTATCTACATACGACGTAGAACCAATGGCCGATGGTGCTGTAAGGTTCTCGAATGGCGACCACGTACCAGCAAGCGCAGCGTCGGACACCTCCCGACCAGGTGGACGACCTGACCAAGGTCGCAGGAAGATGCTGGATGGCCGTTTCCAACCGGTCGTTTTGCAAGTCCTTAGGTTAGAATTTCTACTGTTAGTCACTCAGATTATTATAGTTCTGTGGTTAGTCACATAAGAGTTGTTTATATTGACGAACTGAGTCGCCCTTTTATGGATCGAAGCAGGGTTTCGTTAACATGTTGTATCTGTACTTTGATAACTTCAGTGATAATGCAAGTGCCTTTAAATTTTATCAATTAAATATAATTTATAATTGATATTATTATTTTAATTAAATTTTATTTTGTCCCCTACTGTCAGAGACGTCTATGAAAGTGACACGGTCATTTAGTCGTAAGCCAGGGGTACTATTTTTGAACGTGTGATCACTCGACTTCGAACGATTTTTGTATGGTAAAATCACTCGTTTGTGAACGGTGAAATTTCAAAAACCATTAAACCTGGGATCGTACCCCAGGCTTAATATTTTTTTTTACAGATTGCCTGGGTCTTGGATATTTATGCTGTTTTAAAATATAGGATAGTTGAGTAAGTATCCTACAACACAAGTTCACAAATCACATCAATCTGTATGATTTTTCGCAATACACCGCGATGCATGTATGATAAATAGATATATATTTACGAAAAAAATAGCCTGAAATTGATACTTATTAGGAAGAACGAAAAAGAGAAAAAACAAAATAAGTGCCAAAGAATCCAGACGCAAAAACAGAAACACAATTTTCTCGGTATTGGGAAAATATAAAGATATTCAGTTACGAAAACGACTCGAATGTAATTGTCTATGTTTATTGAAGCTTTCTCAGTGCTCAGTCAAGTGAAAAACATGGCATAGATATTAGTTAATTACCTACATTGTTTTAACACAACCTGGCATAGTTGATATGTGATTAGAATCTGAGAGCATCATCACCATCAGGTCTTTTAGTCTCCACTGAATGAGCACGACTCTCTCTGTACTACCAGAGCCATATATTAGCCGGAGCAATCAGAGGATTTGGCCTTCTCCACGCTTGTCAGACAAATTAGAGTGGTCCATTTAGCTTGTGTTTCCTAAGTTGCCTTCTACGGCATCCACGGGAAGACTTGGAGTGGTCCTATTCTACTCTTTCGGTTCCCACACGGCGTAGTATTGTATGACAAAAAGTATAGGTTGTGAGGTATTACCATAGAATAACAAAAAAATATAGATCAGATTTATATTTGGGCTTCGCAAATATGATCACATCACTAGTTTTCGTTTACAACTCAATTGGCTCCCTATAAGACAACGTCGTAACTTACATATACTTTCACTTCTATATTCTATCCTTTTTAATCCTTCTACTCATACGACACATTTCTATTCAAATTCTTTTACTGTTAAAGCAGTGACGCTGTGGAATGCTTTGCCGCTTGAAATCAGAAAAGCCCAAACAATTAAGAGGTTCAAAGAGTTAGTGACACTCCATTATCTTGGTTCCAATTGAAAATATTAGTAATATATGTATCTTCTGCTTCTGTCATTCTGTTTTTCCAATATGTTACGTTTTATGTTTATTTAGTTTAGTTTTTTGCTTTATGAATATTTATGTAAGTATGTGTTTTATCTAAAAGTTATGTATGTTATGTATATGTATGTATTTTAACATGTGTTTAATTTATTGAGGTAGGTATTATAATTAAAAATTTTGCTAAACTGTGCCAACCCCGTTAGATTTACAAGTCTATGTTTACCCAAAGGTTGGCTGGAAGAAATCGCTTTTGTGATAAGCCCGCCTTTGTACCTTCTTGCCATAAACTGTATTTTTTTTTTGTTTTTGTCCTTTACTAAGTTGGTGCAATAAAGAATTTTTATTATTATTTGTATCTCTCTGAGACTCACGAGTGTTACCCCGGTCCTTTGGAAGGCTTGCGTGGGGATATAGATCCAACACGTAGAGGCCCTTTGGAGAAGTTGATGTAATGTAGGTCTCCAGCCAGAACCCATTCCTGGAAATACCAATGAATGATATGTCCTCGAACAGGTTTTGGCCAGAGGTGGGACTATTTATTATTATTATTATAGGCAGGTTCTCCATTTGTCTTGATACACTTTGCGTATACAATAAATATAAAAAATTGGTTAATGACCAACAATTACCAGGTTATCACAATAGCAAAGATCTCTCATTATATTCGTGGGTCGATCGTAACGATACCGCGACCTTTGGTACTTAATGACTTCATAATTACGATACTATCTTAGCGGGATGAGCCTCTGTCGTAACTTTGGTAAAAGTTAATTATGATGTAGAGTAGTCTAGTTAATATAATGGATATATAAAGCAATAAAGCAGCCTTTCTATGCTGGTGGTCACATTTGAAGAAGTTTTTATTTTAAGTTTAGTATAAAATCTTTAGTAGACTTACGACCAAATACTTAGGCTCATACGGCAAAACATGAGAGTTGCTACTCTCTAAAGGCTTTCCCATTGTTTCTCAGTTCAGCCATTCAGGTCATGCATGCAAATCGCGGCCCATCAGGCATATGAGATTTTGCTGTCTCTCCAAGCGTTGCGCACACAGGCAACGCCCAAAGCCGAGGTTCGTCCCTCCTGGGGACCCTTTGGTGATATTTGCCTTACAGGTTGAGGGCACTCTCACCTCTAAAAGTCCGGTGTAAAAGTAGCGAAAGCTCATTTAGAGCTAGCTACGTAGTCCTTTAAAAAAAAAACCGAATATCGAGGAGCATTTTAGATGCATCTTTACTAAAATCGTTCTCAAGTCTCGTTCTGTCCTTGTCTAGATAATCTAACAAAACAAAGACAGGCTGAGATTTAAGATTGTCGTTAGTTCAGATTATGGTGGGGTTTGTGGTGGGAAGTTAAGGGGTGCAGTTGGGGTTTGCCTCAGACGATTTTGCAAATTGATTTTAGTGGACTTCATAATATGAAATTGGTGTATATTGGTGTTATAAATGCTCGTGCACATGAACAATTTGTGAAATAGTTAAAGTAAACTGTTACATCGACTCGTATACATTTGTCACCAGAAGCTCTCCCACGAGGCATCAAAGAACATACGCCATCTTTGATGCTACTTGTTACAACTTTATCGTACAACACCGATACTTGGTATCTCAATTTACTGGACATTGGCAGAATCACTGAAATCTCTGTGGAAGCCATATTATAAAACAGAAGAAGAAGAAGAAAATTCTGGGGTTACCAACCAAAAAAAAATAGTTAGACGGTGCTAATAGTAAATTTTACATTTGGCAACAAGATTGTTCAGAAATTTATGTGTATTTTAATAAATGTTCACGAGGTCCGAATTCGAGACGAACTACAAGTATCGGAATCTTCATTTTTTGTTGTTTTTCGTGTGTGTAAGTGGCCAACGCTGGTGTCAGATTTTTCAAGCTGAAAATGTATATATTTTTTAAAGGTATGAGACATAGCATAACGACTGCCATAAATGATGACAGCCGGGACCAACGGCTTAACATGCCTTCTATTAATTAGGAACGATAAATACGTCTATTAAGACCTATTTATTCTCATGAAATAAACCTCTTAATAGTTTCAAAAGAAAATAATATCCAAACAACCTTTTAGGCCATGTTTTGCGCTTCACTGAATATCTTACGAACTGAAAAGGCTTCAATAAGCATTGACAACTCGTGCGAGCTCCGTGGCGCAGCGGTCATCACGCCTGCCTGCGACACGGATGGTCCCGGGTTCGATCCCCGGTCAGGTCAAGATGGAAAATGATCTTTTTCAGATTGACCTGGGTCTTGGATGTTTATCTATATATGTATTTGTTATAAAATATAGTATCGTTGAGTTAGTATCCCATAACACAAGTCTTTCATTAGAACTTACTTTGGGGCTAGCTCAATCTGTGTGATTTGTCCGTATATATTTATTTATTTATTTATTTATTTTACAACTCCTAGACATTCTCGTAAATAAATACCACAATACTTCTTACTTACTGGAAAAATATGAACGTTTTCGTTACATTTGTATACTTTAAATGAAATTAGATTGAAAAATATGCCAATGACGAGTCGGGTTCGCACATGTAGGATTCCGTACCACCACATACATATTAACTACAAAAAAAGTTTCTTGTTTTAAGATTGTCTTTAATTTTATTTTGTTCATGGGTTCTTCTGTGGTATTAGAATGAAAAAAAGAAATGCACATTCTTTGAATACTTATTTATTTATTTGTTTATTATAACAAACAGCTACATTATATGAACATGTTAGAAGCTTATATATAATACAGAATTGTTGATAACATAGCCCATGGCGTTATTCACAGATTAGGTTACAATAATAGGGGCTGCTATTTTAATATCAGAATAAAAACAATTTTTTTTTTATAGAAAGTAATAAAATCAATGCAAAATCACACATGCTAGGATTTTATAAAAGCATTAGCAATTAGCATAAACATTTTAAAGAATGCTTGTAGTTTTTACCTAAAACAATATCAATAGTTTAAAAACAGCCTTGTGTGAGACAGTGGAACGGACAGCGGAAGCTTGGTAATAATTCCGTAAGCACCCTTCGGATTCGGAAATGTAGTTATTTGATGAATTTTTCTTATAACCCTATATTGCTTTAATTTTTCTAAAATAATTATTCATAAGAAAAAGATTTGATTATATGATATGTCCCAAACTAAATTTCAAAAAAATTAAAATAGGTGATTTGTCCTCTAAATGAATAGTTATGTCCATTCCGGTAAACATTATCGTTGAAAATTCTAAGTAATTAGAATTTAAAGTTTAAGTTTATGCAAAAAAAAGTCCTACTTATGTCCATATTGTCCAACTATTTTTTTTCTACACATTTCTCAACTGATTCTCGTAGAGTTTAGTTGCAGATAAAAGCAAGTTAACCATAAATTATGCCAAACGAACACTGGGCGGGCCACTAGTCGCTTTGAGCCCCACCACAAAAACTACATAAAACACATCTGCGTTTGGGCTAATTCACACAAGCCGTTTTTACGATCTAATTTCGCAACACATAAATTTACGTATTAATATGTGACAGAGTTTGAGGTTTATGATGTGGATGGGTGTAATAAACATAATAATGCTTGATGCAGTTGTGCAAAGGAGCGAATAACATTTTGAACGATTTTGATAACATAAAATGCTCTCAGCCATGTGGTTCCAAAGTAAATAGTAAGTAGTAGGGCGAAATAGGATAGGAACACTCCAGGCTGGATATCATAGACTTAGGAAACATAAGCTAAACAAAGCTTACAAACATCAAAAAGACCTTTTCAACCTGGCCAGCGTCTAGAATTCTCTGAGTGCTCTGGCTAATATATGGCTCTGGTAGTACAGAGGGTCGTAATATAAAGTCAAAAGTATAAAGTGAAATCAGGCAACTTTCTTCTATATATCAAAAATAACCCCTAAGATCACTGATTTTGTACGTCTGTCTGGCCATCTGTCCATCTGTCAAGACCTTTTTACTGAAGAACGCGTGGCATCGCTTTCACAATGATTTTCATTTCATCACAGACCTTAAATGTCAGGACAATCACAAGGAGTTTAAATAAAAATATCATAAGGAAGAGCAGCTTTTTACGAGTTAACAATACGATTTCTGGTTATTTCAAATGTTCAAAAACATTGGCTAATCCTGTGACAATGAAGTGCCATTAAACCAGTTCTGAAAATGTGTGTTATGGTTCTTTCTCTTTATGTCTCTTGATTGGCACCATTTTTTGACAGCCAAATTAAACTGAATTTTCAATGCAAATCTCTTCCAACATACGTAACGCAGTGGTTTGTTCGCTAGCCTGTGACATGAGGGGTCCCAGGTTCGATCCATGGCCAGATAGAAAATGATCTTGAAAAAGAAATGTGTGAAGTTTCAAAGCTAGACCATAAAGTCAATCAGCTGGGCGATTTTCGATAGGACGTCTACTTTTTTGGTACTTTTACCTGTTGACCACAACTTTGTTTACATTAGGGATTTTCTTTAGATTTTGATATGGCTTAGAGGCTCAAAAGCACTCTAAACCTACAAAGTTAAACGACTGGAATCCAATCCAAGATTTTTGCAACCCATCTTTGTGGAAACCATGATCGGAGTTGCTCAACATGAGTAAGCAAAAATTTCGAAAAAGAGTACACTGCCACCAACACAACATTTTATGCCCACCATCCCAATGGGAACCATGCCCAGAGTTGCTTAACATGATTTATTTGAAAGGTCCAAACGAGAATACACCAGCAGCACAAAGGGCGCAAGTTTTCCGAAATATTTTACGAGGTGCACAAAGTACTGCACATGCGTTGAGTGTTAAGACATATTCTCCTGTCTGCATAAGGAGGTATTATTTGAAATTTACGGTTTTTTGGCATTTATCGCCGAGTGTCAACGTCGATCCGTTTTTATTGCGCACGCGCATTGTGAATCATTTCGGGGACAAAGATTAGTAACAATACAGAAGTGATATAATTTATGTAGAAACATATTTTTTGTTGTGGAACTGTAAAATAATCTTTACTCATGCTTATGTATTTGCGAATGAGTTTTGTCTATTTATGTTGTGGTGTTTCTTTACGTATTAAAAAAAGAATATTGTTTGTTGAAATTACATTAAATAATGCATATTTTTTGAGGAGTTCCATTTGTACCTGGATATATTATAAATTAGCAATTGCCCGTGGCTTCGCTTGCATTATTGAAGATTCCACAGTAACACTATTTCTAGGATTTTTTTCTAAGAATTTACGTTATATCCTTCTCATATCCTTGATTACTTTTCTGACTTTTTAGCATACAATTTAATGCCCATTTTGAGCTCTTTAATGGATAAATTTTAATTGAGTTTAGTTAATACGGATCCTAATTTGATGTCTGTATGGGGTGACTTTTCGAGTAACTTTAGAAAAGTTAAATTAATTATTACCTTACAGGATAAAATGACAACTATTATTTGTCGAAATGAAAATCTCATTCTTGTACGGTTTGAATATTTTCTATCCAAGATTTCTCGTTTTGTTTACGCGTTTTTGTAAGAAACATTCTATATTTCTTTAATCTTTGGCTCGAGCTTTCAAAACATCAAATTAATCCATGTCGACATAACCTTCCAATGTTCCGCGATACGACTTTACGAGCGCCAGCAAGAATTTATCTGTCATTTATCAGATATGTCTAATCCCACTGTGGCAACATTGTTCGGGAAAGTGCATGGGAACTGCGGATTGCTGAGCCTTACTGGCCATATGCCCATCAATGACGGTTTGACACCTACAATTTTTTTTAAGGCGCTCCTATAGTAACACTAGCGCCACCCAGCAATTAATTCTTTTAATTCTAAATTATATCAAATTTTAAAAATCTAACAAGTACATAACTAGTAAATTACTTGTAGTATTTTTTTATTCATTTTCACTAATATTCGTTTGATAAAATAAGAGAAAAACAGGTTAACGCCAAAAGTGGCCACTTTTGGCGTTAACCGATTTTTCTCTTTAAATATGGCACTAGTAAATTACTTGTAATAAACAAAAAATACTATAAGTAATTTAGTATTATTTATGAATTAAGGAATTGAATAGCTGGGTGGCGCTAGTGTTACTATAAGAGCGCCTTAAGAAGCCTATCCTAAAAAATATTATTAGTCCGCCAGATTGATAATGAAAAAATATAGGAAACGTATTTTTTCTTTTGTTAATTGAACAAAAAATAAAAAGATATCAACATTATCGGGTCATTTTTAGTCTCTACTGCAAGAGCACGATTCTGTCTGTACTACCAGAGTCATAAGCCAAAACAGTCAGAGGATTTGATCGTCTCCTCGCTGGCCAAATGAGTTGAAGAGGTATCTTTAATGTTTATAATCTTTGTATTCACCATTTCCACAACTTACCTTTAGTTTGTATATTATGTTTAATCCCAATGTGGCAATATTGTTTGGGAAAGTGCATGGGAACTGTGGATTACTGATACTTACTGGCCATATAAGGATTCCTAAATAAATGTCATTAGGCCGCCAGTAAATTTATGATTAATTTTTCCGTTAGATTTAAGAGGTTTATATCTTCTTTCTTCGGTTAGCAACCCATCACTACATGATTACGATTTTTGCGTGGCCTTTAGGTCCTAAAGGCCTCGTTAATCTATTGGGAAACGGAATAATATAGCGATGGTTTGCTAGTTGCATGGTATAATCACATGATCCCTTAGATTTACATTCACTCAAGTCTTCTTTTTTAATCAATTCAATATTGTTTGTTTGTTTTGTTTTTCGTATGTGTCAGTGGCCAACACTGGTGTCAGATTTTTCAAGCTGCCTTAAGGCATCTGACATAGCTTAACGACTGCCATCAACAATGACAGCCGGGACCAACGGCTTAACGTGCCTTCCGAAGCACGGAGGAGCTCGAGATATTTTTATGCCACTTGCGGTCACCCATCCAAGTATGGACTGCACCAGGGGTTGCTTAACATACGTAAGCGCTCATAGAGCTCACACCCACTGGACCATCGGGCTCCTCAATTATTCAATATTAGAAAGTCTTCATATTGCAAAATAATAAAGCTTTTCTTATATATAAGTATATTTCTCTCAATGTTGTGTAAAATGGCAGTCCCAGAGTCAAAAGTCGTCAATTAAGGGACTGTCCGTCTGTCCGTAATGTATACGTAATATTTTCAATACACGCGCGCTGTTTTGTTCATACAATATCGCAGCTCTCCGTGACTCGGGGGAGCAGCTGCTACAGTGACCGCAAGAATATTTTTACATTACAATGAGATATGCCATAAAATAATATAGCTTTTATAAGTGTTTTATGATTTTCCTTTTTTAAAGGGGAAGCTTCGTGTTTTTAATTTTAAAAATTATACTTTTGGTTTATTTTATTAACAAACTCGACACTTAAAAACTTTGAATGTTACTCTAACTTATTACATCACACCGCGTATGCAAAATTTAATTAAAGACGTGTAAGTGTGATCAACAATGTAACCAATATATCAATAAATTGAGATTGTTTTTTGAGTTTCCAGCATTGATCCCATAGCAAAAATTGTTTTATATTGATGGGCTGAGTCACCACTTTAAGGTTATGTTGAAGGTCATGCTACACTCTGTATATCTATGCGGAAATATATATTTTATTTTCAAAATATAATATTAGTTGCCTTACTACTTATTCTGCGACACAAGTTCACAACTTATTGCAAGGTTAGCTAAAGTTGTATGATTTGTCCCGTGTGAAGGTACATATTTGTAGATACCGAGGTAACAATTTTGGAAGACATGAATAAAAAATACAAAATTTTATACCTTTTACGAAATATGAAATAAAATGAAATGAAATTTATTTGACCATTTAAAGTTTACACACTAGTTTACACGGTTGGCCCCACACTAGGCAACACGCCTGTCCTGTGGTAGCCTATTTACGATTCCATAACAACGTTAATATGGTGCCGACAAAAGATTTACTAGATAGATAAAAAAATGTATACATAAAGAAAAGAAACAAATTAAGTTTTTATTTTTTAAAGCCTCGAGTACTATTCTTATTTTTTTAGTTTCCATACCAACTACTACGACTATTGGCTCCTCATACGGGTGAATTTTCGAAAACTTCTTTCGTTTTTCTTAGTTCAAGAGCAAGAAATAATCTGTAATTATTATGGAGGGTCCGGTTTTGTCGACACGTGCAATGAGAGATCGTGATGGCGCGGATTCGACCCAGGACACTCCGGGACACGTCTATCTGTTTTTATTGAGTATTTTTTGTAGTTAAATATAATGGAATGGTACGAATCTCTTCATGTGCGATTGTATATTTTTTCTTTTCTTTTACTAAAGAGCAGCACATAAAAAAATTCTCAAAGTAACAGAAAATAAACTGCGGTTATTATAGAAGGCCCGGTTTTGTCGACACACGTGCAATGGGAGATCGTGACGGCGCGGATTCGACCCAGGACACTCCGGGACACTTTTATCTGTTTTGTTGCTTTAAGCCCTTTTCTCCGACGTACCCTTTATTGCGCCGCTTTACAAATTAAATTGCGTTTGATCGTGTTTTCGACTGATTTAAAAAAGAAGGTTCTTAATTTAACTTAAGGAAAAATTCTAGGAATTCTTCACCTTTCAACATGAGACAACATGAAAATGTCAATTTGTCATTTACCTCTCGTAAATATAGATGCGTTTATATTTAATGTCTAACAGTTGAACATTTTGATTAATATAAATTTATTTTGCAGGTAACAAAACGGTTCACGGTCTTATTATTATACGACCGACCGAGAAACCTTTTAAATATTTTCTGTGTGAAACAAGTAGTTCACCATGTGGTTCCCGGCAAGTAGACTAGGACCACTCCAAGCCTTCCCGTGGATGTCGTAGAAGGCGACTTAGGAAACACAAGCTGAACAAAGCTTACTAACATGAAAGAGACCTCTCCAACCCGTCAGTCCACGGTGGAGAAAATAGGCCAAATCCTCTGTTATGCTCCTGCAGTGGAGATAAAAAAAAAGTCCTGACGATGAAACAAGTAGAAATGACTTATTTTTTTTTTGCTGAATTTTGGCAGCACTACAGCTTGCGTATTGGAAAAAAAATAGAGGAACAAAAATGAACCATTTTCAGTACGGAACCCTAAAAATTACAAAAGAAATCCCAAGTCCATCAGTTAAATCTAGTTCAAGTCACAAGGAAAGTAGTCCGATAATTCTCACAATTGCCTTATTAAAGAATGTTAATGCATCCAAAAATGACCATTAATCTAATCATCGGATCTTTACGAGCGAGATCAAGGTGAATCGATGCTTTGTAATAACCACGATAAGGGTTATTCTCAGACACTGAATCTGGATGCACATGAATGTTGTGTCAACTTTGAATAAGCATAGTTTTTTTCAATATTATCCAAAAATCATCATCATCATCAGGTCATTTCTAGTCTCCACTGCAGGAGCACGACCCTCTCTGTACTACCAGAGCCATATATTAGGCAGAGCAGTCAGAGGATTTGGCCTACACTCTCCACGCTGGCCAGACGGGTTGGAGAGGTTTCTTTGATGTTTATAAGCTTTGTTTAGCTTGTGTTTCCTAAGTCGCCTTCTACGACATCCACGGGAAGACTTGGAGTGACCTATTCTACTCTGCCGGGAACCACACGGCATCCAAAAATAATGAATAACTATTTAGTGTTCTGTCTCTATCTTTCTGAATAGGCACTATCATATCCAGTTGAAGAATTAGTGGGTCAGTCGGGTAAAAACTAATTATAAGCTTCAGTTTCTTTACATTTTTAAAAGCAGGGGCTCCAAGTATGACACTTAATGGGTGAAGTAGAGGTTTAATCTATTTAATTTTACATCGATTGTGAAAAAAGATAACATTCATGCTCTTGTAAACATTTAATTGAATAAATGTACTGAGTTTCTTTCGGCGTATTCTTCTCAGCAGTGGTATTTCCGAAACGCCAGTAGTTTTTCAATTTTTCAAATTTTAAAAAAATATGACGTGCAAAAAGCAATACATGATATCCAAATTTGAATAAAATTTCATTTCATTTCATGGATTAGTCGAATTCGCCTCAGAATGCAAAATAAGGATTGAAAGTTTGTATGGAAAATCTGCTTCCATTTTCATAAAATTTGTTACTATAACTGCTTAACACAAATAATCAAACACGTACAAACCGGTGTTCTAAAATCCGTCCTAAATGTTGTAAAAGAAAACCATGAGGATAGAAATAGGTTTTGAACACTAAACCCAACATCCAGGCGGGCGAAGCCGCAGACAGAAGTTAGTTAAATATACATATTATACAAAACGCTTTGGAAGCGGCCTAAACTTAGCCATAAGTAATTATTGACGTCAACAAAAATTTTTTGTTGTATAAATTGTAAACACAAATATGACAATTAATAAGTGTTCAAAGAAACCTATATTAAATTTTATAAACAATTGAATCTTGAATCTTGAAAAATACGTCAGTTGAATGAATAACCCAGCAAAGGGTATCGATACAATCGCTCGAGATGTATCAGTATCGATAGTCCGCCATCACGAGTCTGACCCGCGGTTCAATGGATTACGTATTGGTTTAAAAAGGTTATTGTTATTGTGCGGTAAAAAATGTATGAAACACTTCTTTGAACTTTATGGGGAAATGGTTCATAGTAAACTGCCTTGCTGGTCTAAAAAGAAGAATATAACTGGCTAAGTTTTACTTGGATTCAAGTTTCAAATGTTTATTCAAAACTAGGAAATTTTGCGTGAATTTGTTCATGTAAATTTCTAGCCTATGTCCCCCGCAAATTAAATATCTTTAATCGTTAGTTTCAGGGCTTATTCAATTGAAACAATTTAACCTTTCCTCTCGGTTCAATGTTTTACATATTGGTTTGAAAATGTTATTGTTATCGTGCGGTAAAAAGTGTATGAAGCTGTATTCTTTTGAACTTCATGGGGAACGAAATGGTTCAAAAAAATAAATATATATTTATTTTTTTGCTGCTGCTGGCTGGTCAAGTGTAAGTCGGATTTAAGATTCAAACGTTTATTACATCATCAACGGATTTTATTTAGTCTCTACTGCAGGAGCATGCCCTTCTCAGTTCTACCAGAGCCATATGTTAGCTACAGCAGTCATAGGATTTGGCCTACACTCTCCACGCTGGCCGCAGAGCCATATGTTAGCCAGAGCAGTCAGAGGATTTGGCCTACACTCTCCATGCTCACCAGACGGGTTTGAGAGGTCTTTTTGATGTTTATAAGCTATGTTCAGCTTATGTTTTCTAAGTCGCCTTCTACGACATCTACGGGAAGACGTGGAGTGGTCCTTTCTACTCTGCCGGAAACCACACGTCGGGCGTTTATTTAATACTATTAATTTTCCTGCTACTTTGTCTGCGTAATTTTCAGCCTTTATATTGATATATAGCGTGCGTGATATATAGCCTATATCCTTTTCAGTACCCTAACCTATGTGTATGCAAAATTTTATGATGATCGGTTCAGTAGATACGGCGTGAAAGCGTAACAAACAAACTCACTTTCGCATTTATAATATTACTAGCTGTTACCCGCGGCTTCGCCCGCGTAATATATGGCCTATGTCCTTCTCGGTACCCTAACCTATGTGTATGCAAAATTTCATGATGATCAGTTCAGTAGATACGGCGTGAAAGCGTAACAAACAAACAAATTAACAAACAAACTCACTTTCGCATTTATAATATTAGTTGGGATAGTTGGGATAGTTGGGATAATTAGGATAGTTAGGATAGGATGTTTGGAAATTGGTCTAGAAGATTCTTTACAATGTAATATAAACGGGATCTTTGAACACTTATTATTTGTCAATTGATTTTACAACTGAAAATTGTTGACGGCAAGCGGCAACCAACTGCTCAGCGACATCAACTTTTCTTTTTATTCTTCTTCTGTTTTATATTATGGCTTCCACCGAAATTTCAGTGATTCTGCCAATGTCCAGTATAATGAGATACTAAGTATCGGTGTTGTACGGTAAAGTTTTTCCAAGTAGCATCAAAGATGGCGTATGTTCTTTGACGCCTCGTGGCAGCTTGGGGCGGCAAATCTATACGAGTCCATTTATCAGTCCACTTTAACTATTTCACAAATTGTTCATGAGCACGAGCATTTATAACACCAAACTACAGCAATTTCATAGTATAAAGTCCACTAAAATCAATTTGCAAAATTGTCTAAGGCAAACTTCAACTGTACCCCTTGACTTCCCACCACAAACTCATCAACTTTTCTTCGCCTTGACCTCTTACTAATATAATTAATAGGAGCAAATCTCATAAAATAAACAATGAACGTCAAAATATCACGTTTCTTTATATTTAATTTAATTATTTGTCTTTACTGCGGCATTAGATAAAATATTCTGTTATTATTTCAAGTGTCCACCTATTATGGTTCAAAGGCCTTCTGACAGACAACGAAGTCTTAGTAATAGGGTCCCGTTTTCACCGATATTTCTTTCGAGTTTTAGGGAACGGAATCATAAAAACAAATACAAAACATAGTACCGGCTTAACGTGCCTGCTGAACCGTGGAGAAACTCTTGAGATATTTTATGCTGAGCTTTTAAACTCTCCGTACCCCAAAAGCTTAAACTTCTAAAAATCACACTTAAAAGTTTGTCATTTTCAATTTCACGCTGAAGAGTAGTTCTCCTTTCACATCAAAACTCTTTTACAGCCAAAGTTACACAAAAGAGGCACTTTACATTAATTTTATTACGCATACTCAAAGAAAATACTGAAGATTTATGAAAGTACTCTTGATATACTTTCTTTTCACTGGATGAATGCTGAAAGTCAATAATAAAATCTCGAGAAGCCATAAACGGGTTATAAGCAGTGAATTTTGTGTTAAAATCTAGATATTTTAAACTTTGTGGGCATACTTACACGGGTCGCATCGTGTTTGATTAGGTCGCAATGGGACAATATCGTGGATTTGTTATTTTGCGTGATTTTACCTATGATTTGCTTGTTTTTATGATTAAGTTGTAACGATGCGCATGGATAATCATCATCATCCTTCACTTTTATTTCGAAACATAATTCATTTTAAATTCCATATTCAAATCTTCTTCACAGTCCTCATCACTCAGTCATTCCATTCAATTCCTTTCCTAAGTTTAGTCGTGATCTCTCGACCCTTGCTTACAGGCACTCGCCTACAATGTTATTTTATTAATTGTATTTTTAACAAGCAACAGTGTTAAAATATACCTATGTGAAGCATATTATAATATCCTAAAACTGCGTTGTGTTTGTGATCTTTCGCCTCTCTCTCCGCTGAGCATTTAATGCACAACATACCTTCCTTCATATTCATGTTGGACCTACTCTAACTAGCTGGGTGAGTAGGACCCGACAAAGTAGCAAAAACAGCTGCTAGATCGTGTAAGAGTTTGACATATTGAGAATCATGCTACAGCAGTAAAAATTTTGCTCCCTTGGCAATTTTCTAAAGGTTATCAAATCTAACTTTGGCAAGTTGATAAAAATAATAATAACTGAAAAATTTTGTGGTACAAAATATATCTCAAATAGAAGCATTTTGCATACTGTAATGTAAAATGGAAAACCAACACCGACCGCAAGTTCGTTTGCCAACTTCACTCAAGTTGTATGTCAATGGTCGTCAAATTTAAGTCTACTGTGGTGGTACTATCCAGATAAGACATTGTTGATATATTATTTGTTGATTATTATAACATTGTTGATTATTAAGTGAAACAATTTTTGTAATATGCTAAACATCTCAAATCAACTTGTGCCCTTTATCATTTGCATAATTCAAATGACCAGTATTACAATCTCTTCGAGCAAACGTACGCTTGCTTTGACCACAAAAAAACATGTACTAGGGCTTCCCACTGGCTTTGCCAAGCACGTTGCGACCCACTTAAATATAACCAAACTTTTATAAGGATACGTTTCGCAGAGCTTTTTATCAAAATGAAACATTTTATAGCAATAAAGTGTTTTATTATCGTAAGTATAAAGGGAAGTGATTTTAGGAAAGCAATTTATTAATGCTTTTTGCGATAAGTGCCTCTCAATGGATTTTTAAAGGCTTATTAATCTTCTTTCCGTAATTCACCCGTGATCCAATCAAGATTTTTTTTATTTGACTAACAAGAGGATTATTTTAAAAAGTAAAGATTCTGGCTGCTTTTAAGCAAGTCTTTATTTGGTCCAATATTTTTGTATGAGGATATAAATAAATAATAAATAAATATGGACAAATCACACAGATTGAGCTAGCCCCAAAGTTAGTTCGAGACTTGTGTTAGGGGATACTAACTCAACGATACTATATTTTATAACAAATACATATATAGATAAACATCCAAGACCCAGGTCAATCTGAAAAAGATCATTTTCCATCTTGACCCGACCGGGGATCGAACCCGGGACCATCCGTGTCGCAGGCCGTGTTGACCGCTGCTCCACAGAGCTCTACTTTAGTACTTGTACTTGCCCATACTATCTACAGTGATATTACAAATGCGATGGCACCACCCTGATCTGTTCCATACCAGCTGCTTTTCTTCCCGCGCAGACCGTAAAAGCCGGTCAAAGAATTGGGCGAAAATTTAAGGAATCACATTATAGGCGATGCGCCTAGCAACCCCTCACTATTTTGATTCCGCTTTCTACCTTAACGCCCACTAAAATGCTAAGCGTGGCCTTTAGGTTTAATTAACTTTTGGCTCTGTCTACCCCGCAAGGGATAAAGACGTGATTTGTTTGTTTTTCGTATGTGTAAGTGGCCAACACTGGTGTCAGTCTTTTCAAGCTGCCTTAAGGCATCTGACATAGCTTAACGACTGCCATCAACGATGACAGCCGGGACCAACGGCTTTGATTGTAAGTGGCCAATTGAATTTTGAACTTATTTTTAATTTATTGTAATGTTGCTTAATATGGGTCATTAGATACCTGAAATAAATGAATTTTAATTTTAATTTTAATTTTTTAATTTAACGTGCCTTCCGAAGCACGGAGGAGCTCGAGATATTTTTATGCCACTTGCGGCACCCATCCAAGTAGGGACAGCACCAGGGGTTGCCTAACATACGTAAGCGCTCATAGAGCTCACACCCACTGGACCATCGGGCTCCTCTGACATGATAGTATGTATGTACCGTACTGATATTAAAAAATGTGCCTCTCATGTTTTCGTCACGCCTAATCCACTAAACTAACTTAGATGAAATTTGGCATGTACGTAGTTTGAGACCCAAGAAGGGGAACATATAGAATAGTTTCCATCCTGGTGAATGATACTAACCCTAAGAAAACTGCCAAATAATATTGTTATAACACGTATTATTTGTATTGTTTACGTTATTTTCTACTCACAATCCCTAGTATAAGTACCTACCTATGCAATAACAATAAACAAAAGCTGTATGTCCGTTACCCACGTCATATTAGAACCCCGATAGAAAATAACGAGGTTATGGAAAGATACATAGTTCTTTGCCTAAGTAGCTAGGTAAGTTTTACAACAAGCTCTACAATATAAAAAGCGACCAAGTGCGTGTCGGGCCACGCACAGTGTAGGGTTCCGTAGTCGCGAATGACAACTTTGAGTTCACACTATTCACACTCGCACCTCACAGTTTAACGACCAAAAACATCTAACAACGAAAATTGTATGAAATTTTACATTTTCGAGTACATTTTTTAGGTTGGTTGCCTATAACTTTTTAGTTTGTACTTAATACTCAACTCTGATAGTTTTCCTTTCAACTTCAGTATATATACTACTAGCTGTTACCCACGGCTTCGCCCGCGTAATATATAGCCTATGTCCTTCTCGGTACTCTAACCTATGTGTATGCAAAATTTAATGATAATCGGTTTAGTAGATTCGGCGTAAAAGCGTACCAAACAAACAAATAAACAAACTCACTTTCACATTTATAATTTTAGTTGGGACTACTGTAATTTTTTTCTCATATCCACATATAACCGTTTGACAGATAGAGGAGTGGGGGGGGGGGGGGACACTTACCGCTAACAAAAATTTGCACTTTAAAACCAAATATTTCGGAAATGGATCCCTAAATCGAAAAATGGTGATCTCAACCTCACAATATTTTTGAAAGACCTATTTAACAATACCCAACACGATGGGTTTGTATAGAAAAAAAATATCACTCACTCTTTACTTGTACGGGAGCTACCATACAAAAATTTCTTTTCAAGATATTTTTCTTCCACTTTTTTGCCATGATTAATATGCACACCCATACCAAATAACAGCTTTCTAGTATTTATAGTCTCTGAGTTAAACCGCGGACGGACAGACAGACAGACATGGCGAAACTATAAGGGTTAAAGTTTACTACGGAACCCTAAAAAGCCTCGATTTATTATTTAATTTTATTCTCTTTTCCGGCATCTTTCTTCGCTTATGTCTGTTAGTATCTATTAAATTAAGTACAGTGTCTATTCTTATTATGTTCCTTCATGTGTTTTGATTCACTCACAGCTGAAAGTCAGTCACCTTACTTTAGTCAAGTGCATTTATTTACTTTGAAAATCCAATACGCTTGTCTGGGAGAAAAAAAAAATACGTATAATGCACCTGCTGCTTCTCTTTCCGCGCAAATCGTCAAAGCTGAATCAGAATCAGAATCAGAAATCATTTATTCCTTCGAAAATGGTCATAATCAGGTGGTACAGAACAGATAGTAGGTACATGCACATTCTGCCAATATTTGGCGTAGGAATAATTTTTGTAGCACATATAAATATCAAGTTCTCCATTATTACTTTACACAACAATAATCAATTTTTATTACATTTCACATATCACAATAAGAATTAAATATATAGTTCGATAGTGTATTAATTAGATATTCCATGTACAATAATTTAAACACATTATATAAGGACGTCGTCAAGATAGTCTTTAACTTTATAGTAACATTTATCTAATAATAATTTTGTTAACCCCTTTTTGAATTTATTAAAATTTAATGTATGAAATTTGTCTGGAAGATGATTATAAATTCTAATAGCCATACAATACGAGTTCTTTGAATACAGTTGTAATCTTTGGTTTAGAGTTTCTAACTTATTTTTATGCCTAGTTCTGCTGTGTTCTGTATCGCCCTTTCGTTGAAACAGACATGGGTATGATCTGAACTAGTGAATAGGCGTCATGAATCATGTCACTAGGCGTAAGCAACCCATTAGTATTTTGATTCCGTTCTCCACCTACGATGGAGCCCGATGGTCCAGTGGGTGTGAGCTCTATGAGCGCTTACGTATGTTAAGCAACCCCTGGTGCAGTCCCTACTTGGATGGGTGACCGCAAGTGGCATAAAAATATCTCGAGGTCCTCCGTGCTTCGGAAGGCACGTTAAGCCGTTAGTCCCGGCTGTCATCGTGATGGCAGTCGTTAAGCTATGTCAGATGCCTTAAGGCAGCTTGAAAAATCTGACACCAGTGTTGGCCATTTACAAACACGAAAAACAAACAAACCTACAAGGCCACCAACATGCTAAATGTGATCTTAAGGTTTTAAAGACCTGGGTGTAAAATACTAGCTAACACTCACTTCAGTTAGTTACTACACCACTATACCACAAAGATTGTGCACCGCGTCTGCTAGTTATGACCGCTGACAGATGAATGTCCCTCACCCGCACACTCACTACACTCATCCTATGGCCGCTGACAGGCGACTGTCCCCCACCTGCACACTCAGATTACTTTACTGGGCTTTGTATATGGATATGTATGTATGTTTAAGAAAGTAACATAAATAAAAATACAGTCAACTCAATCTTTTGCTGTAACAATGACCTTTATTTAATGAGTGCATTTTCTGCATCGTTTTTATTTTGTGTTCCGGGCAAATAATCGTGATCTATTTTAATTGGCACATGGGGGGCCAAAGATACACGATTTCGGCGTGCGAGGATAAAAGGGCCGTTATAATGACCCCCATTACGGCTGAGCTGTGGAGTAGACAAAAATATTGCAATTATCTATCGACTACCGACCCATCCCGGATTTTATTCGAAGAAATAGCAATTAATAGTGACTTCGTCCGCGTAAATTATAGCCTGTGTCTCCCGCAGATACATTAGCTTTTTATAGATGGAAGGTTATTTATTAGGATTAGGATTATTTTCACACTATTTTATGAAAAAATTGAGTGCGTTTGATCTTTATCTTGTCTGATGGGAAGTAACGATGAGCTCAAGGGTGATACACGCTAACTCAAATATTCATTATTGCCTAGTTGAGCTCCGTAGCGCAGCGGTCAACACGCCAGGCTGCGACACGGGGGTCCCGGGTTCGATCCCGGTCAGGTCATGATGGAAAACGATCTTGAATGTTTATCTATATAAGTATATATTATAAAATATAGTATCGTTGAGTTAGTATCCTGCGACACAAGTTCACAACTTACTGTGGGGCTCGCTAAATTTGTGTGATATATCCCTATATATTTATATTCACTATTGCCTTGAAAATCTCTAAATTGTGCGAGTCGGGATATTGCAAGGCGGGGAGGTATCGCATAATGAAGGAGAAGGCAAAACTAGAGGTGCGATGTGCAAGAATTTCGAAAACATATGGATTAAATCCTTATCCAGGCCGTGTCGTTTGAAGATAGAATGGTGCAGGGCGAATTATGTCCATGAAATCGCACAGTTCCTGTGCACTGTGTTCCTGTTCTGCCGTATGCAACTCATCATCAACACTTTGAAGCATGTTGAAGTAATTAGACTAAGTACTCTCATTCTACGTAATATTTACACAAAAAGCACAAAATTCATCCACAATGCCTCAATTTGAGGTTCTTCCAAACAAAACTGGGTTAGTACAATTTTTGTGGAATTTTAAACAGTCGGCCTTTGGTGAAGAAAATTAAATTTAAAAACAGAAAGTTAACTTTTATCAAAGATGTTTTCGAATACAACTAAACAACTATGCATTCTCTTAAATGCCTCCATTCGATTAAAATATTTTCTTGTCTACTTTAAAATAATACTCTATATGAGAAAGTTATGTAAGGTGATGTCTGTTTGGATCTAAACATAAATAAATATAAATATATACGGACAAATCACACAGATTGAGCTAGCCCCAAAGTAAGTTCTTATGAAAGACTTGTGTTATGGGATACTAACTCAACGATAGAATATTTTATAACAAATACATATATAGATAAACATCCAAGACCCAGGTCAATCTGAAAAAGATCGTTTTCCATCTTGACCTGACCGGGAATCGAACCCGGGACCATCCGTGTCGCAGGCAGGCGTGATGACCGCTGCGCCACGGAGCTCGACTGTATATAAAATGTATATATATATATATATACATATATATATCTAACACTTCACGTACCTATTTGAAAAGATATATATTGTTTCTCGTACAAAGAATGGCCATAGTGATCTAGCGTGGGAATGTTGCCAGCGCATTGGGTTCCTTTGCATGGATAGCGACCAGTGGCGGGCTACAATAATTGTTTTATGTGTTTTATTTTTATTCACCTGTGTTTATTTTATATTATTAACGTGTGACTTTGTTTTTTGAAACTTGTATTAATTAAATTTAATTAATAAATAGTTAAATTTGATTTTAAACAATACAGTTTTGTTTAAAAATATAAAACTAACTTTTTTTTTTTTACTTATAGCTTCGTTGATAATGACGTGTTTCTATTTCCATCTAACTAAAATTATCATTACAAACTTCGTGGTATTTTTTTATATTAATCAACATGGATTTTGTTAGCCCACCACGCCTTAATTTTATGATTTTAATTTTGTATTCAAAATTTTTTTGTCATAATGGCATAACTTATACACTTTGTTAAAATGTCAAAAATCCTAAAGCTAACTTTCTGTTCATAAACATTTCTGTGGCGGACAGTGCGAAAATTTGCATGAATTATATAATTTATAAACTCCCCTTTCATTGTATTGCACAATCACGTTTTTTTTTTGCTATAATAAAGGGATGTTTCTGCGAGAATAACATTCTGTGGAACTTTTTGTGGAATGATAATTTTGAAGGGGTAAAAGTCTAAAGGTGTTTAAAATTCCGGAGTTGATTTTGGTGTATGGGTTATTAATTTAATTTATTTCGTGATACTTTATGATTGCTATTTAATATTTATATATTTTGTGACATACCTCTTCCAATGTAATATTGTATGGATATTTGATAACTGCAAGACCCTGGGCTCATATAACCAGGAAAAAAACCCAGATGTGAGGGAAACTTCTATAGACATCCAAAGAAAGATACTGATCCTATTCTTACCCTGAAACCACAGAACAGGGTATGTAAGTGACGCTCGCGAATTACTAGAGACGCCTTTTCAACACCATTTCATACGAAACACGCGTGTCAGGGGGCGGTACGCTTTATTGATGTTTTGGGATTCAAAGTAATTGTAGAAATGCAGAAATCTGCTATTTCCTACTACTTGTGTTATAGTTCAGTCACATCAGAATTTTGTTTATTAACATTTTTTATTTGTTTTTGAAAAGAATGCCGTGTGGTTCCCGGCAGAGTAGAATAGGACCACTCAAAGTCATTCCGTGGATGTCGTAAAAGGCGACAAAGGAAACATAAGCTAAACAAAGCTTATTAACATCAAAGAGACCTCTCCCACCCGTCTGGCCAGCGTGGAGAGTGTAGGCCAAATCCTCTGACTACTCAGGCTAGTATATGGCTCTGGTAGTACAGAGAGAATCGTGCTCCTGCAGTGGAGATTAGAAAGACCTGATGATGATGATGATGATGATGATTTATTTAACCTGTTTATTAACTTTTTTAACCCGTAATTATGATAACATATCACATCACATTATGTTATTTTTACGTTTTTTGAGCACAAACTAACAGTCCGAGTATGCGACTTTTGCCTACTAACCGGTAGCAGGCCGGTACGTGGTTTTTAGGGTTCCGTAGTAAACAAGGAACACTTATAGTTTCGCCATGTCTGTCTGTCTGTTCGTCCGCGGTTTTACTCAGAGACTATAAGTACTAGAAAGCTGTAATTTGGTATGGGTATGTATGCCAAAAAAGTGGTAGAAAACAATCTTGAAAACAATTTTGTTTTAGGGAGCTCCCATACAAGTAAAGTGGAAGAGTAATTTTTTCTCTCTACTTACCCATCGTGTGGGGTATCGTTAAATAGATCTTTAAAAAATATTGTGAAGTTGAGTACACCATTTTTCGATTTAGGGATCCGTTTCCGAAGTATTTGGTTTTTTAAGTGCAAATTTTTGTTAGAGGTGAGTATCCCCCTCCTCTATCTGCTAAACGATTATATATGGATACGTGAAAAAAATTACAGCAGTACTATATATACTGAAGTTGAAAGGAAAACTATCAGAGCTGAGTACTAAGTGGGAGTTTTTGGTGGGAAGTCAAGGGGTTCAGTTGTCGTTTGCCTTATACAATTTTGCAAATTGATTTAAGTGGACTTTATAATATGAAATTGGTGTAGTTTGGTGTTATAAATGCTCGTGCTCGAGAACAATTTGTGAAATAGTTAAAGTAGACTGTAAAATGGACTCGTATAGATTTGTCGCCAAAATCTCCCACGAGGCTGCCAAAGAACATACGCCATCTTTGATGCCACATACCGTACCGTACAACACCGATACTTGGTATCTCATTATACTGGACATTGGCAGAATAACTGAAGTCTCGGTGGAAGCCATAATTAAAAAGAAGAAAAAAAGAGTACTAAGTGCAAACTCAAAAGTTATAGGCAACCAACTTATAAAATGTACTGGAAAATGTAAAATTTCATACAATTTTCATTGTTAGATGTTTTTGGTCGTTAAACTGTGAGGTGCGAGTGTGAGCAGTGTGAACTCAAAGTTGTCATTCGCAACTACGGAACCCTACACTGCGCGTGGCCCGACACGCACTTGGCCGGTTTTTGTATCTCATATGGAGTCACGGGTGTTACCCCGGTCCTTTGGAAGGCTTGCGTGGGGATATAGATCCAACACGTAGAGGCCCTTTGGAGAAGTCGATGTATGTAGGTCTCCAGCCAGAACCCGTTCCTGGAAATACCAATGTGTGATATGTCCTCAAACAGGTCTTGGCCAGAGGTGGGACTACTGCATTATGAAAAGGGAAATTGATTAGCAGGCTGGTACGTGATATTATTATTACTTGACGAGCTCCGTGGCGCAGCGGTCATCACGCCTGCCTGCGACACGGATGGTCCCGGGTTCGATCCCCGGTCAGGTCAAGATGGAAAACGATCTTTTTCAGATTGACCTGGGTCTTGGATGTTTATCTATATATATAGTATCGTTGAGTTAGTGTCCCATAACACAAGTCTTACATAAGAACTTACTTTGGGGCTATCTCAATCTGTGTGATTTGTTCTTGTGATTTGTCCATATATACTTTCGTCTCTAGTCTCTACTAGAGACGAAGCGAGTGACTTTTCCATGCTCTGTGCCTAAAACAATATGACATAAGTATATCTAGGTACAAAAAATTATTCTACCCAGGAACAAATTTTTGTGGAACATTTTCCGGAGAATATTTGAGAGGGCAAGTTAAAAGAAACTGTTTTAATTAAAGTTGTTAAAACTTCCGCCGGCGAACTTTTCTAGTTTTTGTTTTACTCTCACTGGTCTTGTGCCTGATTGATGCTAAGCGACTCAGTTTATGGAACTTTTAGGCCAAAATATTAGCTTTTGTACAAAAACCTTTGTTCCGTGGTTCAAAAGGTGTTTCATTTTTATGGCACTAATTTTATAAATTAAAATAAATAAGGGTCATGACGCAAAAATGTCTCTCATCATCATCATCAGATCTTTTTAGGGTTCCGAACCCGAAGTAATAAACGGGACCCTATTTACAAGACTTCGATGTCCGTCTGTCTGTCTGGCTGTATCTCATGAACCGTGATAGCTGGACAGTTGCAACAGATGTTTTCACAGATAATGTCTTTCTGTTATCGCTATCACAACAAAACTCATATCCCAAACAACAAAAATGATTTTTTAAGCAATCTTACACCATCTTTTTGTTTCAAGTATACCGTATAATAACGATTCTGTTTATCTCCTCAAACTTGATATTGGCAGAATCACCGAAACATTAGTGAAAGCCATTAAAAAAAGAAGAGAATGAACTGCTAATCCTGATCAGGATATTTTATTTCTTTAATTCTAACATCGTCATCAGGTATTTGTTAGATAGATAGATAGATAAAACATTTATTGACACCATAACACACGTACATTATAACAAATAACCTAAGATATTAAACTTAAAAACAGATTAGGAATGTGTGTGCTACAGTATTTCAAAAGGCTGTAGCTCAGTGTGGGACATTGCTCAGCGAGCAAAACACTGATTTTTAGCTACCACCAGAGTCAGGGTATGCGTGTTAGTCTCTACTGTAGGAACACGTCCCTCTCTGTACCACCAGAGTCATTTATTAGTCAGAGCAGTCAGAGGATTTGGCCTACACTCTTCACGCTGGCCAAACGGGTTGGAGATGTCTCTTTGATGTTTATAAGCGATGTTTAGCTTGTTTCCTAAGTCACCTTCCCTCCACGGGAAGACTTGGAGTGGTCCTGTTCTACTCTGCCGGGGACCACATGGCTTTAAACATAACATTATCTTAAATGTATTATTAATTCAGATTTTTAATTTACATGCCGTTGTATTCAGATGTGCATTGTCCTTCGGGCACAATAAAATCTTATTATGGTCAATTTTACGGTCTCCTTTAGTTATGAACACCTTAGGCAGTAACCTGAATGCAAATTATTTTAACGGTCCTTTGATGTGAGTGAATAGTGTCATTTTTGGGTCTTTTAAGATTTGAAGTGCCGTAGGAGTCAGTTGCAGTGCCCTTTATAATTTTTAGGGTTCCGTACTTCAAAAAGCAAACTGGAACCCTTATAAAATCACTCGTTAATCCGTCTGACAGTCTGTCTAATTTCATCATTATTTCACTCTCAAAAAGTTCACTATTCCTTCTCCAAGAATTTGGGTTTCGTTTCAGTTGATAGCTTGATTTAGCGTCTTCCTGCTATCTTAGTCAGGTAGTCAGACCACCTGGTGGGATCCTCCCACAATTGAATACCCGTCCAATGCTGCGTTTGGCGGAACGTGGTCGCGATTCAAGAACCTGTCTGTCCTTTCAGCCATCGCTTTATTGCGCTCTGTCCCCCGCCCACTGCCACTTCAGAAAGCTGATCCTCTGAGTTTATTCGGTGAACTTCCTTCGTTGAATCTGCAGAGAAATATTGAACACAACTTTTTTATAAGAGCCATAGTAAGAAACCACTCGTTGTATATGTCCTTCAATTACTATATCTCCGCAAAACATAATTCATACTTACCAAAACATGGAGCCATTCAATAGCAAACATAAAAGCCTAACATATTCACCCCACTTCATGCAAAGTCCATTATAGATTTACCTTCCTAAAAGCAAGCTATTACAACAACTAATTTATACAACGTGTCAGAAAGCTGCGCATCTTTTAACTACTTCCATAGAATCGCCATTTTTATGTACCACCGTCTACCTAACTGCCCTTCGCTTTACTAGGCTAAGAAACAAAGTAATGATAAGCACCAAAACAAAGGAAAATAATCTTTATTTCCATAGCAATAAGCTGAAAGGAAGTGCATGAAGAAAATTTGTAAGTAGGTCACGAAAAGTTTTTGCCGTGGATATGACTTTATCATAATTATTGGTTTACTATTTGGTTGTGACGGCAGTAAAGATAGGGGGTAATTTCTGGTTTAATTTGGTGGTTTGGGGATGCCGAATTTTAATAGGTTTCGTCGTAGCTTATTTGCCATCAAACCTATGAAAACAAAATAAGATAATAGTGTGTTTTTGAACTGACTGTTTTTGAAATTTCACGAGAATTGGTTGTGAACACAACACATTTTTTTTTTATTTCACTACATTAACCCCTAAAGGAAATTAAGGAAAATTTGCTCATATTGACGGTGTCTGTCACCCCTTTAAGGAATGTTGCTGTTCAAGTAACACGCTGTATATAGATAAACATCCAAGACCCAGGCCAATTTAAAACAAATTGTTTTCCAACATGACCTGCACGTCTATTTGCTAATTCAGTGTACAACGATTTGATTGTCACTTTAGCATACATTACAGTTTTCATATCATAAATAAAAATAGTCATTCATACCGAAGCCATAATGAATATTGAAGTTACCATGAAAATGATGTATACAGTAGTTGTCAAAAGTTGGCAAATTGGCCTGCTGGCCAGGGATCGAACCCATGACCACTCGTGTAGAGGTTCGGAACCTTTCATTTGCGATTCCGACTCGCACTTCACTGGTTTTTTATGGTAATAATTTTAAAGATAACGGAATTATATATAACTAGCTTTTGCCTGAGGCTGCTTGGGTCTTGTGTTATTGTCAATCCCTCTGGAACAGTACTTTTCTCCTGGATGCTAGGTAGTCTATATCCTTTCTCATACTCCAGACTACGTGTATGCAAAATTTCATGGTTACCGGTGCAGTAAATAGCGCGTGAAAGCATAGCCAACAAACTCACTTTCGCATTTATAATATAAGTAGAGAAGATGAATCAGCTTATTAAAATTAATTTAACTGTTTGTTTTCTTCTCGTGTGTGCAAGTGGCCAACACTGGTGTCAGATTTTTCAAGCTGCCTAGAGGCATCTGACCTAGCTTAATGACTCACACTAATGTTGACAGCCGGGACCGACGGCTTAACGTGCCTTCCGAAGCACGGAAGAGCTGGGCGGGTGCACGGTGGCATAATTTAACTGAAGACGAGCTCCGTGGCGCAGCGGTCAACACGCTAGCCTGCGACACGGGGGTCCCGGGTTCGATCCCCGGTCAGGTCATGATGGAAAACGATCTTTTCCAGAATGACCTGAGTCTTGTATGTATATTTACATCAGTATATGTTATAAAATATAGTATCGTTGAGTTAATATCCTGCGACACAAGTTCACAACTTACTGTGGGGCTAGCTCAATTTGTGTGATATCATCATCATCATCATCAGGTCTTTGTTAAACTCCAATACAGGAGCACGACCATCTCTGTACTATCAGAGCCAAACATTAGTCAGAGCAGTCAGAGAATTTGGCCTACACTCTCCACGCTAGCCAGACGGATTGGTGAGGTCTCTTTGATATTAATAAGCTTTGTTGAGCTTGTGTTTCCTAAGTCGCCTTCTACGACATTCACGGGTAGACTCGGAGTGGTCCTATTCTACTCTGCCGGGAACCACACGGCGTGTGATATGTCCCTATATATTGATGTATTTAAAACAAACTGTGACCAAACACGTGCGTATAAGTGTGACAAAGATTACATTTTACTGCACATTGAACAATCAGTACGTGCGTAACTATGATATACGTTAGGCCAGGTGTTTATCTGTCAGTTCCGTTTTACGCACTAACTGAGCGATAGTGACTTTTAGTACCAATTGATTACTAATACTTTATGTTTTAATTTAAGTTGTATTAAACGTTTACGTATGCACAAATTCAAGTATGATTTTTAGGATTTTTTACCGGAAGGGTTAAAACGGGACGCTATTTCTAAGCCTCCACTGTTCGTTTATCCATCTGTCAGGGCTGTAGCTACTGAACCGTAATAGGTAGAGAGCTGAAATTTTCACATGTGTAAAGAAATAAGCGCAATAAAAGAAACTAGCCTTGACGGGAAGTTTTGAATCAAAGTAAAATAAATATTTAGGGGGGCTCCCATACAACATACTTTTTTCCGTTTTTGCTTAACAGTATATTCTTGTATAGATAATGGTACGGAACCCTTCGTGCGCGAGTCCCACTAGCACTTGGCCGATTATTTATGTAAAATGAATCAACTTTTGACTATCATCTAGCCCAGAGGCAAAAAAGATATTGCCTAGGTTGAGCTTACCCAGAAGAAGCCTTTTCACTATCCATCCATCCATCAGGTCCTTTTTAGTCTCCACTGCAGGAGCACGACCCTCTTTGTACTACCAGAGCAATATATTAGCCAGAGTAGTCAGAGGATTTGGCCTACTCGTGGTGGCGGTGGATGTCGTAAAAGGCGACTTAGGAAACACAAGCTAAACAAAGCTTACAAACATTAAAAAGACCTCTCCAACCCGTCCGGCCAGCGTGGAGAGAGTAGGCCAAATCCTCCTTTTCACTATATTTAAAAAATTATATATATTATAGATAGATTCAGTATAAAATTTTATGCGTCATACTCAGCTTTGAGAAAGGTCAGATTCTTCTTCTTCTTCTTCTGTTTTATAAAATGGCTTCCACCGATATTTCAGTGATTCTGCCAATGTCCAGTAAATTGAGATACTAAGTATCGGTGTTGTACGGTAAAGTGGTAACAAGTAAGCATCAAAGATGGCGTATGTTCTTTAATGCCTCGTGGTCGGGAGGTTATGGTGACAAGTCTATACGAGTACATATAACAGTCCACTTTCACTATTTCACAAATTGTTCCATGAGTACGAGCATTTATAACACCAAACTACACCAATTTAATATTATAAAGTCCACCAAAATCAATTTGCAAAATCGTCCAACGTAGACCCCAACTGCACCCTTTGACTTCCCACCACAAAACCGTCAGATTCTTGGGAAATTTCTCTAACACTAATACACTGCTTTTTACAGAAATTGATAGAGAGCCCAAACTGAAATCAATATTTTTATAAAAAAGAACGAACCGCACCACGATTCACAGTAAAGTACAGTATTTATATTGGTCCAAGCCGAATTCGTTCATTAATTTTGATCGTTCGGTTTCAATACATATTTCCGCGAACGCCCCGGGCAGAGACTATTCAAATATCCGAACGGAATTTCCACGTTCGTTTTTTATTTAAACTGGTGCAGTTAAATTACCCAGCACATATTTTGTTTTCTCGTCGTGTATGTTACAGGCATAGCGCCTAACTGTGGCCAACACTGATGTCATATTTTTTAATGCTGCCTAGGAGGCATCTGATGTAGCTTAACGATTGCTATCAATGCCGGGACAGGCAGCCGGGACCAACGACTTAACGTGGCTTCCGAAGCACAGAGAAGTTGAAGATATTTTTATGCCACTTGTGGTCACCATTCCAAGCGAGGAATGCGCCCGGAGTTGCTTAAAATGCGTAAGCGTTAATAATGCATACGCCCGTTGAGCCATGGAGCTCTTCAACGATATGTAAGGGTGACATGTGACTTGTCATAATGTGTCCGAACTATCTTACTATATGCCCCGACAGTACATGAACGTGCCGCTCCCCTACCTCACGAACAGACTCAGTTACGTTAGGTATATAAGACGAAGTTTTTAATACCTACGGAGTGAATCCTGGAAAAAGCATCATGTTACGGCCTTATAAATAGCACGTGCTCTCGCGTAGAGCTAGCGAGTCGAATTTTAAATGAAATATGAAAAATATTTTTTTAAAGAAAACGTGAGTTTTTGATATCACAATATGAAACCTGTAACAAAATCCGGTGTTTTGTAATTTTTAATCCACTCTGCACCGAACGACCAATCGTTGTCGGTACTTCCTCGTTTTTCCCCCATTTTTATGTGAAGATAGCCGGTGTCCAGGTTCAGAGTAACATAGGGTTGGTGCTTTTAAAACCTACTTTAGTATAGCTTTATATAAAAAAGTACGGCAAATAGACACAGTCATAAAAATGTAGAAATGAAATGATTTATTTACGTGAAACATGGTTAAAGATGTGACGAATAATAACAAGGTGCGACATGTCTCGCCATCAAGATGGCATGTAAATATTTGTAGTTCATCCTTATTATAATTACTTACATATTTGTTGGTCATAAAACGATACAATAGAAAATTATGTCAATAAAATATATTTTAAACAAAGTTACAAATTTTCTCTCATGGCCCAAAATTCTTCCATGTTATAGAAACATCGGTCGAGTAACCATTTCTTTAAAGTATTTTTAAACTGTTTTTGTGGTAGCTCTCGAATTACTCGCGTTATTTTATTATAAACGTTGACTGACATGATGTAACAATTATTACCAAAGAGAGACGTTCTACATCTTGGTATTACCAATCAAGTGGGGTCTCTATGTGGAAATATGCCTTAAAGTAGCTTGAAAAATCTGCCCCCACCGTTGGACATTGACATACAAGACAAGAAGAAGAAGCATATGGATTGTGGAAACTTTTCAACTATGTTTTGTGGTCTTTTAAATCTGTATTGTATCTTGTATGCCGTGTGGTTCCCGGCAGAGAAGAATAGGACCACTCCAAATCTTCCCGTGGATGTCGTAAAAGGCGACTCAGGAAACTCAAGCTAAAAAAAGCTTATTAACATCAAAGAGACCTCTCCAACCCGTCTGGCCAGCGCGGAGAGTGTAGGCCAAATCCTCTGACTGCTCTGGCAGTACAGCGAGGGTCGTGCTCCTGCAGTGGAGACTAATAAAGACATGATGATGATGATGAAATCTGTATTCACTCTTCTTCTTCTGCCTTATTGTTACCCTACTATTATGTGGTGTCGGCATATTATGGCATATTTTTCCATCTTCTTCTATCTCCAGTTTTTACATTTTCATATCAAAAGCTCACTTTTTCTTTTTTCACTTGATATTATACTCGCCAGCAACATAGGTATGTGAGTGCTGCTTATAGGCCATTCCTCATCTTCAGGTCTTTTTAAGTCACCACTGCAGAAGAACGATCCTCTCTGTACTGGCAGAGCCTTAATTTAGCTTGAGCAGTTAGAGGATTTGGTCTACACTCTCCACGCTGGTAGATGTCTCTTTGATGTTTATAAGCTTTGTTTAGCTTGTGTTTCTTAAGTTGCCTTCTACGACATCTACGGGAGGACTTGGAATGGTCCTATTCTACTCTGCCGGGAACCACATGGTGACACTTTTATAATAATGGATATTTATTGTAGGTTAGGCACGACAACAACGTATTACGGGTAAATGTATAAATATATTGTTTCATATACACATAGCATGTTTACGCGCAAACACAACCCTATTTGAGCTCCACAAATCCGGGCCTTGTACAAAGGGGTGGTAACACCAAAAAATATTTTTTTCTAGACCAATAGCGAAACAAAATCCCGCGTTGTCGGCAACGATACCGTACAATATGCGTTTCTGTATTCTATGTACAGTCACATACAAAAAACCCATTTACCTTTTCCTATAGCTTCAGCGCCAATATATTCTCTCCCTGGCTAAATTTATTCTAAACTAGAAGATTTGCCGCAACTTCGTCCGTGTAAATTATATATATTACCCGCAGATAAATTTGCTTTTTAAAAAAGATAATTTTGAAAATTGGCATTGCAGTTCTGGAGCCTATTAAATACAAACAAACAATCAAATCTTCCCCCTTTATAATATTATTATTTTATCTGTTCAGTTTATCTGTAGGTACCTACAGATAAACTGAACAGAATAAAATCCAAGGGACAAAGACCATAATTGCGATGGCCTCCGTGGCACTGTGGTTATCACGCCAGTCTGCACCACAGGTGGAATCGGGTTTGATTCCCGGCCAGGTCATGTCAGGATAAGGATCTTTTTCAGAGTGACTTACTTATAAAAATAATGCAAGCTCCATTGCATTATTTTTATAAGTAACTATTAGAAAATATGCCATCATTGAGTTACTATCTTATGATACAAGTTCGCAACTTACCGAGGGGCTAGTGGCTCATTGAGTGTGATTTGCCCGTATATATTTGTTTTTATAAAAAATATTACCCACATCGGCAATAAAATCTGGAAACTGAAAGAAATACTTTGGTTTGTTTATATTTTACACTGCTTGACTTTTTTTTTGCAAATTAGAACTACACTTTTGCAGCTGACTGTACATTCTGCGTATCGGATTTTTCGGAGATTTTGCTTCGGATCAAATTGTGATGGAGTGAGCAATATTTACGTTCTACCTTAGTTAGCTCAGACCGAGGTTAAGCTTTAGACTGCTAAAGTCGAGATAAGAAGCTTATGTTTAGTAAGCATAAATTGAATCTTCAATATTAATTTTCAATAAAATTTATAAGTAAGTATTCAATCAAGATTAATTTTCAATAAAATTTATAAGTAAACGTAAGAATTCAAAATTAAGAGGCTAAGTACATTGTTTCGTTTTGTTGTTTCACTTACACGAACAAATTTTTGTGCATGTATGTGGCCAACACTCAGATTTTTAAAACAACTTAAGGCGAAACCCGCAATATAGATAAATTCCTATGGGTTAAGGGGGAACAGTAGGCACAGTAGCGACGCCAATCATTTTATTCCTAATACTTTACAAATAGAAAGGAATTCAAGAATATAAACAATAAAAGCCTTAGTAAATAACCTGAAGTATTTTTTGAATCATGTTTATTACTATCGGAATCAGTGAGAATTATGAGAATCTGATTACCGCCAAAAACGGCCGTTTTTGGCGGTTATCACTTTTTCTCTCAATGACTGATTCTCATAATATCAAAACATGATTCCAAAAATACTTCAGGTTATTTACTAAGGCTTGTATTGTTTATATTCTTGAATTACTTTCTATTTGTAAAGTATTAGGAATAAAATGATTGGCGTCGCTACTGTGCCTACTGTTCCCCCTTAAGTTAAGATATTATTGTTTTGGCTTGAATTGGGTAGCTAACTTAGCATCACAGAGGACAGTTCAGATTTTTAGAGAATAATCCTATTAAACAGTACTAAGTCAATAAAATTGAAACAATTCTTTGAAAGCTTAGGGCGCAGACCTAAGAGCTGTGGGTTCGAATCCTACCTGTGGCGAATTATTTTTCATCACTTATTTTCAATTTTAATAATATACCGAGCATTATAATGCTATTTAAAAAAAAAACATTTAATTGAGTACTAAGTCAGTTCAATTAGTATCTTTATTTCATATTTTATTTCTTAAAAAGGATCATCATCATCTAGACATCCTAGAGTCACTGTTTCTCTTCAAGTACCATTCAGTCGTAGTATTTTTTCCTCTGTGATTCAGGTAAGCAGTTTCAAAGTAAAGAGTGCTCGACTTCAGTGCTTAGTGCTCTAATGAGACGAATGGAACTTGTTATTTTATAAGAGCCCTGTGAAATGAAAAATAATGCATTTGTAAGTGCAATTGTGTACAAGGTTTTAAAGCGGAGATAAAATTGCTTTGAATGCAGAACTATTAATAATTCTGTGTGCAGAACTATACAGGCTACTGGCATGTATTTAAATACACTGCTGAAAATTAAAAAAAAAATCGTTATTTTCACACAAAATGTTCGGCCAGGCCGGCAATATCTAGTAAAAAAAAATTTTAATCCCAGCATTTGTCCGCCTTTGTCCAGTAGCAAGTTTATTTTTTTTTTATTTTAATATTATGAAAGTGCTTATCTACAGACTCTTTACTCTAATGAGTAGATGTCTTAATTTGAAATACTGATATTGATGAAAAGTTAAAAAATACTACAAGTAATTTATTACCAAACTACTGACTTAGATTTTTTCAATTTGATCAATATGAGAACAAAAATAAAATCACGGGTTGTGCTAGTTACGCTGATGTACTTAAGAACATAACATAGTTTCAAATGAACTTAAAAGTATCACATAGGGACATCACGAGCGATAAAGTAAGCTGACACAACCTACTTCATACCTAACTATATAATTTAGTATCACTTACACTTAAGGCTCGTACATGCGCTAATGACCTTCAGGATATGGGCCGAGTTTTGAACCTTAGTTCCCCGTCAGAAAGTCAGCGGTCGACTGCCGCACGTCGCCCGCGCGCATTCAAAATATTAAATAACAACAATTAATATTAAAAAGAAGAGTAACTTGTAAAATAAAAATTCCTCGGGAGAGTTTGTAGGTTGATTGGTATTGTATTGAACATAAAAATTGCGTGACTCTAAGTCAAAGAGTTACGTAGTTAATGAATATTTGCAATAAAAATCGATGAACGCGGTACTTATTTTTTTCCAAAAAAATATGAACTTCAGAAAAAAGTTTTTGTCAGCAAGTAAAGATTAAAAACCATTCTACAATACATGTTTTGTTTTGGGTTGCGCTTTATGTTTGACCATTTTTATAGAGGTTAAACATATAGTCGAAATGGCCAAGGAGCACCCTTAATGTACATCTATACCATAACTAAACACTTGACCAAGCAACTTACCCTTCATAATCTTCTGTCAAAGTAACCTCCAACTGTTGACGACGGCTCCACATCCTCCACGCCATACTGACCTTTAAGCTTCACAATAATACAGTACATAATTGTTTGCTTGTGTATTGGATAAGTATCACCCAAGTTTGACATTTGCTAATTGCATATCTCATTATTTGAGCTCGAGTTTCGGCTAGTTAGGGAGAGGTGGTGTTTATGTTGTTATGCTCATGTACACTTGAGAGTACTCTCCACACAGCTTTAGGCAGTGTGAGTGGAAGCGGTTTGGAATAATATGATGATAAGCAAGTTTGATGAGGAAATTGAAACTTGAGTTTAGTGAGAAAACTGTTGTTGTGTGGACTTGATTGGGTAATTTCTACTGAATAAGCATTTAATAAATTAGGTTAAGAGTCGCCTAGAAGTGCATGTTTCCATACAAACGGAAAAAGGGAATGGTGGCAATATTTGATAATTTTGGAGTAACATTAAGCATTTAATCAATTAATATCATTATAATCTACGTACGTTCCTATACAGTTTGGTTAAAATACCAATGGTTTGAAAATCACAAGCCTTTTCAAATTTGTATGGAAATCTTGAGAGGCGTATAATCCTTAAACATTTGATAATTTAACCAAACTGTATAGGATCTTACGTAGATTATAGTGAGATTAATTGATTGGATGCTTAATTTTGCCCTAAAATTATCAAATATTGCCACAATTCCCTTTTTCCGTTTGTATGGAGACATGCGCTTCCAGGCGACTCTTAACTCCTCTGAATGCTTTGGCCATACGAGTATATGGCTCTAGTAGTACTGAGAGGGTTGTGCTCCTGCAGTGGAGACTTAAAAAGACCTAATAATGATGATGCGTTTATGGTGCTGTTACCGTTGCTTCTGTAATGCACAATGGATGTTAGTGAATGGGTGATTATTTAAATTTTACGCATTAAAGCTAAGCATAATTTTAGGGGTCCAGTGTCGCCCCCATTTGAAATAAAATCACTTAAAAGCATACGAAGATATCATTTAAATCTTTGTTCTGCGAAGCTTTACATAAACCTTCAAACTGTTTTATGAACTACTGTTTACATATTAAAGTGGCAACGTGAAGCATTTCTTAGCGTTTTTGACAAAAAATACCACTTTCGGTGAAAGCGCTAAGAAAAACACATATCTATTTTTATATAAAAAAACCGGCCAAGTGCGTGTCGAGCCATGCGCAGTGTAGGGTTCCGTAGTTACGAATGACAACTTTGAGTTCACACTGTTCACACTCGCACCTCACAGTTTAACGACCAAAAACATGTAACAATGATAATGTAAGAAATTTTACATTTTTGAGTACATTTTATAATTTTTTTCACGTATCCATATATAACCGTTTAGCAGATAGAGGAGGGGATACTTACCTCTAACAAAAACTTGCACTTTAAACCAAATATTTCGGAAACGGATACCTAAATCGAAATAATGATGGTCACAACCTCACTATATTTTTTAAAGACCTATCTAACGATACCCAACACGATGGGCTTGTATAGAAAAAAAATATTACTCCCTCTATACTTGTATGGGAGCTACCCTAAAAAAAATTTTTTTTCAAGATTTTCTTCTACCACTTTTTTGACATGATTAATATACATACCCACACCAAATTTCAGCTCTCTGTACTTATAGTCTCTGAGTAAAACCGCGGACGGACAGACAGACAGACATGGCGAAACTATAAGGGTTCCTCGTTTACTGCGGAACCCTAAAAACGAAGCTTTTTGTCCCTATGTTAGCAACTCCATACGAGTATTATAATCCGCCATAGAATGTTGTAAGCTGTACGACCGCTTTTAGCTCTCATGTTGAGAGTTACAGGGTTTTCTTTTATTTGCTCTCGAGTGGAACTGCTCTAGCAGTTATGGTCGAGTGTGCACTGATTTTGTGCATAAAAGCTCATATTTGAACTTTCAAGTTTAAAATGGCATGTTTAAAAAAAAATATTTTCACTTCCACGCAGGGGAGCGAAGAAAAAACATTGAATGTACCAGCTGCTTCTCTTCCCGCGCAGATCGTAAAAGCCGATTGAGGGAATGGACAAAAATCAAGGGAATCATGGTAATAAGCGATGCGGCTAGCAACCCATCACTATTTTGATACTGTTTTTGTATCTCCAAGCTAATCCATACTAAATGTTGCTTTAGGTCTTTAAGACATGAGCTCTGTCTACCCCGTAAGGGAAAAAGATGTGACAGTATGTATGTAATAAAAATTTAAGAGGTGACGAGAACCGATAGCGGGAATGGCTTAGTGAATGAGGGTTTCCTGAAATGCCTCCAGATGTCAGCTCTGAGGCGTTGACCTCGTTTTTATTGGATAATATTTGACAAGTAGCAATTGACACATCGTCATCATCATCAGGTCTTTTTTAGTCTCCACTGCAGAAGCACGACCCTCTCTGTACTGCCAGAGCAGTCAGAGGATTTGGCCTACACTCTGCACGCTGGCCAGACGGGTTGGAGAGGTAACTTTGATGTTTATAAGCTTTGTTTAGCTTGAGATTCCTAAGTCGCCTTTTACGACATCCACGGGAAGATTTGGAGTGGTCCTATTCTTCTCTGCCGAGGATTAAGCGGTTAGCAAGCTAGCTAGCAATCGACACATTGTGGCGCAATCACAGCTTACCGGACCCGACGCTTCAGTGCTGCCGCCACTTATTTCAGAACAACCTTATTAAGAGCGTATACTAGCAGTATTTTTTTTCAATATGGTTTCCATACAAATGTATTTCTCTATTTTCTCGCTGAAAACTGATTCTAGAGCCACAATTCTTTTTTCATAAAATCGAGTACTAAAAAGAAAAGGAGACTTACGAAAGGTATATATACAGCAGATGTGGTTGGGACAGTTGGTCAGGGCCGGCCTCGACGAACGTATCGTGACCAAATTACGAACGTTCTTGCAAAAGGAGAAGTAAGGAGTACCCGAAACCGGTGAGCATGCATGAAAAGAGTAATTAATGTAGATGAAGCGAAAGAGGTTTGTAAGGATCGTAGCAAGTGGAGATCCATAGTCTCTGCCTACCCCTATGGGAGAGAGGCGTGATGATGTGTATGTATGTATGTAGTACTAAAATAGGAATGCCCCTATTTTTTATTTCTTCAAAAAAAACTGTTTTTGTACAATTTTTTTTTCTTTTAAACAGGTTTTCAGAAAAAAATAAAACATAGGGACATACCTATTTTAGTAATAGAATTTATGTAAAAAGAATTGTGCCTCTAGAAGCAGTTTTCAGCGAGAAAATAGAGAAATACATTTGTATGGAAAACGCACTGCTAGTATACCCTCTTAAGCCTAACTTTTAAGCAAAAGACCCTGGGTTCGAATTTCACCCTGGCCCTTCTTCTGAGTTTGAGGCCCAATGTTAACCAAATAAGATCATCGACCATGAAACTAACTGTTCTCAGTACTAGTGACACGATAATACGACTTTAGTAAATTTATTTTATTTTATTTTTACATTTTGGGAAGACTTACAGCTAAAATACAAAGAATGTAAATATAAATATTTAACAGTGAGCCAATTACAAGTCTCCACATATAACAACAGGTTAGAATATAAAAGATCAAGCAGAAACAAGTGCTTCTCAGGGGCATTAACCAGAAGTATGATACATAAAGAAAAAAAAATCATGAAATAACGAAACATAAAATAAACAAACTTTTGCCTATCATATTAACGTACAATACTTATTAACCTTTAGCTTATATGAAAAATGTATAGATATATTACTAAAAATGCCAATGTTCCCATAAACCTGGTTATCATGAAGTTATACAACTTAGAAATATCTAGTTAGTTGAAAAAACTGTTTGTCATTAATCGTCGTGCCGTTTGGGTACTAGTAAATAAAATAAATAAATAGGGACATACATAAATGTGTAACTGGTGAGGCCTATGTCCAGCAGTGGACGAGTATAGGCTGATGATGATGATGATTGGGATATATGACATAAATTGAGCTAGCCCCACAGTAAGAAGTTGTGACTTTGTGTCGTAGAATACTAACTCAACGACACTATATTTTACATTATATTTATTATATAAACTACTCAAGCTATCGAAAAAAGATCGTTTTTCAACATGACGTGATCGGGGATCGAACCCAGATCTACTCGTGTCGCAGACTGGCGTGTTAACCACTGCCTGTGCCACGGAGGCCGACACCAATTATCTGGTCGTAATTTTATTAGGTTTATTTTCTTTTTACATTTTTTTTTGATTCTGTTTTCTATTAAGGATTCTGATTCCGATCTATAAATCATCATCATCATCATTTCAGCCGCAAGAAGTCCACAGCTGGACATGCTTGGGGGACCAAGGATTTCCAATACGACCGGTTGGAAGCGGCCTGCATCCAGCGCCTTCCTGCGACCCTTATCAGGTCGTCCGACCACCTGGTCGGTGGGTGTCCAACGCTGCGCTTGCCGGTACGTGGTCGCCATTCAAGAACCCTTATGCCCCATCGGCCATCGGTTCTTCGCGCTATGTGTCGATCTGTAAATATTCAAAAACAATCCAAATATATAACATTTTAATATTTATATTTCACTCTACACTTAAAACTATAAAAAAGCTTACCTATTGAAAGTCCATTAAAAGCTCCGAATCAAATATTTAACGCAACTTTCGTATTACACGATGTTTAATGCTCCATCGATTAAATAAAAACCCATTTGGTCGAATATGGAAAGCATCGCAAGACCTTTGTTAAAAAACTACCCCCATCACCCGGATGTAAAATAAAGTGGGGGGTGTTATTGAAGTGTTTGCCTGGAACTGACATTTCAATCAACTTAACTAGTTACTTAAAATTATATTTTAATCCTTCATTTATTTAAAAAGTATCATCTTACAATCTCGGGTGCCAACATATAAATATGTACTAAATACATACTTTAAGGATCGATAAAGTTGATGTGAAAAAGACTAGGTACCAACATTAACAACAGCTGTTCTTACATCATCATTCGCATTTTTATAATTTTTGACTTTTGCGTTTCCTAGTTATCAAGTTTCTTGGCTCTAGTCACAGTTAGCTGTGTGAGATAGGTGGAAAGTGGGGCAAAAGGGACTTCTTCTTCTTCTTCTTCCTTGCCTTTTTCCCTATTTGGGGTCGGCTCTGTATGTCAACTCTCTCCAAAGTTTCCTGTTACCAACCACATCGGCACTTGCTCCCCGTTCCTTCATATCATTCCTCACACATTCCCTCCACGACTTTCTCGGCCTTCCCTTTCCTTTTTGTCCTGACACATTTAAGTGCAGCATCCTTTTAGCCAGGTGATCGGCATCCCTTCTCTCGATATGGCCATACCAGGTTAAACGATAAAAAAAAAGGGCAAAAGGGACGTCTCTCATAAACACTATGCCATGCGTGAGAGCATAGCCGCGAGATATACATACAATGTATCAGTATTAGTGGTCAAAACATGCGCCCTAGTAAGTTGACAATGTAAGTAACCCATTGCATATCAAAAAGATGTCACCTCTAGTTATTACAAGTCTTTGTGGGGTAGGTGGAGAGTGGGGCAAAATGGACGTCCCTCACATACATTATGGCATAGCCACGAGCGATGCAGCCGTGATTTTTTTATTTATTACCATGTAATACTAGTAATACTTGCTGGGGCAAAATATCAGTGCTTCTGCATTATAGAGTATTAGTAATCAATAATGTTTTTTAAAAAGATGTCACCTCTAGTTGCTGCAAGTCTTTGCGGGTTAGGTGGAGAGTGGGGCAAAATGGACGTCCCTCACATACATTATGGCTAGTGCATAGCCGACAGCCAGTGTTTTATTTTTATTTATTACTGTTAAAGATGTCACCTCTAGTTATTATAGGTCTTTGTGGGGTAGGTGGAGAGTGGGGCAAAATGGACGTCCCTCACATACATTATGCCATACGTGAGTGCATAGCCGCGAGCGATGCAGTCGTGATTTTTTTATTTATTACCATGGTTGAGGGCCACGTTAATCAATACTTGCTCGCGCAAAATATATCTGCGCCCGAATGAATTTTATGCAGATAGGGGATTATATCGCTGAAAATTCCCGGTATTAAATGCGTGATTTATTTTTTTTGCTATATTGAGCTCCGTGGCGCAGCGGTCAACATGCCTGCCTGCGACACGGAGGTCCCGGGTTCGATCCCCGGACAGGTCAAGATGGAAAATGATCTTTTTCAGATTGACCTGGGTCTTGGATGTTTATCTATATAAGTAATCTATTATAAATATAGTATCGTTGAGTTAGTATGCCATAACACAAGTCTCGAACTTACTTTGGGGCTAGCTCAATCTGTGTGATTTGTCCGTATATATTTATATTTATTTATACCTTTGTAACGATGACAGCTTTTGTGTGTCCTATGAACGCTTTCTGTTCTGCTAAGCTTCAATTCAATTCTTTTCTTTATTTGCATAATGTGGTCGCCCGATGGTCCAGTGAATATGAGCTCTATGAGCGCTTACGTATGTTAAGCAGCCCCTGGTGCAGTCCCTACTTGGATGGGTGACCGCAAGTAGCATAAAAATATCTCGAGCTCCTCCGTGCTTCGGAAGGCACGTTAAGCCGTTGGTCCCGGCTGTCATCGTTGATGGCAGTCGTTAAGCTATGTCGGCAGCTTGAAAAATCTGACACCAGTGTTGGCCACTTACACATACGAAAAACAAAAAATAATGTGGTTTACAATTAGTTGTTAAATTATGAATAGGACTAACGAATTATTATTAAGGCATGAAATATTTTCTGTCACTAAGAATAAAATTAGTCACATTACAATAAACATTATGCTTCTAAAATTATATTCTTTGTTTTTACTTTCAGGCAGGAAGCTGTGTTTGTTTTTCTTTATTCATTTAGTTATATTTATGAATCGTGTTCCGCAGTGTGGTTCCAGGCAGAGTAGAATAGGACCACTTCAAGTCTTCCCGCGGATGGCTTAGAAGGCGTCTTAGGAGACACAGAATCAAAAAATCAAAATCAAAACGTTTATTCAGAAAATAGGCCTTTGCAGGCACTTTTTCACGTCATATCATATTTAAAATTATCTTATTAGATAACATGTATTTATTAATTGTTCAAAAGCTACAGACTACTAGCGTTTCGGAACCGACCACTGAAGAGAAGAAACGCCGAAAGAAACTCTTATCAACAGTTACACACATCACAAGCTAAACAAAGCTTACCAACATCAAAGAGACCTCTTCAACCAGTCTGGCATGCGTGGAGAGTGTAGGCCAAATCCTCTGACAGTTCTGGGTAATATATGGCTCTGGTTAGCACATAGAGGGTCGTGCTCCTGCATTTGATCCCAAAAAAGAACTGATGATGATGATGATTTATGAGTAGAGTAAAATACTTTATTATTTGGAGGCGGAGTAAATGCTTTGAGTATTACTTTGAGTAGTATACTGGTTAAAGTAAACTGGCAGGAGCTGGATGCGAGCAGCCGAAGATAGATCACGATGGCGTGCAATTGGAGAGGCCAATGTCCAGCAGTAGACAAGTATAGGCTGATGATGATGATGATGAGTATACTGGTATATAGGCCTTCCTTTTTAATTTCTATAAGTTTTTAACCACTTAAAAAATGTTTAAAATATGGGCAGCAACGTCGCAACCGAGATACACTAACCCGTCTGCTAATCGTGGTGAGCAGCGCGTTGGGTTATGGCATAACAAAAAAAAACTTTTTTTATTTGAAATAATATAATTTCATCCCATTCACATTAAATCATCATCGTCAGTAACTTGTATTACACTTTATCCCGATATGTAAGTTCTTATGAATGCATAAAAGCCCACAGACATCTTAAACAAAAGACCTGAAAGGGCTTAAAAACCATCAATATAAAATATTCAATCAGGCTGCGCAAATATTTGCATATAACTGTTTCATTAACTCCGTTTCACTTTAATTGCACGATTCGTTTCTGTAATTTGTAATATTGGGCTTACAGACATAGACTAATGCAAATAACAGACCCGTCTTCAAGAAATTATTCAAAAGGTTAACTTTTCAATGATCGCACATTGTTTCAGCTTTGACTCAAGAAGACTTATAACTAAAAAAAGACAGTTAATAAAATATAAAGTAATTGCATTTTGAGTTGACATTGTAATAATTTTGGATAAATATCGCTAACTAGTTTTTTTTATTAGTTGTCCCGTATACTCGTATTTTGAAAAACAGTTATTTTAATCCTGTATTTAAAAATCAGACGATAGCATCAGCTATCTCACCCTATACCAGTTGAAGCAAGATTGCTTCACATTTTTTTTTACTTCTGATACGAATAGAATGATATAAATTTATGTATTCTTTTTTTAGTCAAATGATGTGATTACAAATAAAAAGGCACAACTTGTTTAGATTTTTACAGCATTGCCAGGTCTTTTTAATTTAGAAGTCTACACAATGAGCTCACTACCTGCATTTTCAATGAAGAAATAACTCAGTTTTCATTTACAACTGAATGACAAGCGATAATTTGGTGATATTTCAATTCGGGCTCTTAAAAATGTATGAATGTTTTAATTTGGTGAATTATTATGAGTATTAATCTTCGTTTAAATTGCATATTTGTGGGAACGAGTATGTTTATGTGGCTACCAAAGAAAGATTACTATATTTTTTGTGGATATCAAAAGCAATTTGTGAACTGGGTATTGAATCTGGTCTTTTCTGGTGAAAAGCAGCTTAATTTACGCCTTTCTTTATTTATTTCGCCCGTTGATTTGTTATTATTTTTCATCAAAGAAGTAGTGGTGTAAATAATTTTGTTGGTTCAACTCACTCGATTCACTATATTAAATCTATATTGGAGGAATGATTCAGCTCGTCAATGAGAACAACACTTCCATTTTTTGCGAAATGTGGGCGTTTTTGCCAATAACATTATAGTGGGAGAGCTCGTGAACCATCTGACTAACCCGTTTCCCACAAAGCTAGAAATTTTTTAAATTATATTTTATTAGGTATCTGCTAATTTTAAAAGTACCGGTCTGGCAGGTATATCGCGGTTGCGTCACCATCCATTAAATTTTTGAAAATGCAAAAAAAAATTTTTTCGTAACCTTCTGCCACAAGGCAAGAAAAAGATCGTTTTCCATTATGACCTGGCCTGAGATCGAACCAGGGTCCACCCCTGCCGCACATTAACCACTGCCCTACGGAGGCCGCCGAACACTACAATAGATGTATTGTTTCTTTCTAACTTTCTAACTCATACACGTTGGTTGCGCGCGCACTCCCGTCGAGCGACATGACTATTATATACCTAGTCGTCTGGCAAGTACTTGCAACCGCTAGAAGGGTCTGGCTGTTTACATATATTTTTTAAACAATTGAAAGAATGTTCCCTCAAAATTACCTCAAATTACCGTCCCAATGGCAACTTTGCTATCGTCTGGCACACACTTGCAACCCTCAAAATAGGTTGGCAATTTTCTTTTTTACACCTAAAAATACTTAAATTATAACATATTAAAATTGTAGTCTTGTGGCAGAAGGTTACGAAAAAATTTTTGTTTGCATTTTCAAAAATTTTTGGGATATAGACGCAACCGCGATATCCCTGCCAGACCGGTATTTTTATAATTAGCTGAGAATAAAATATAATTGAAAAGATTTCTAGCTTTGTGGGAAACGGGTTAGTCAGATGGTTCGCTTAGGAAAATCTTCGCATTCACACTTTAAAACTGTCAAAAATTACCTACCTACTTTCTAAAATTGCCTAGTGCTCCGCAGAACTAAAGCTCCGAAGAATACTATTGTCATAATTATTTGGTTTATGGTTATTACCAAATGGGGAAAGAGTAGGTTTTGAGAAATGTTTCTGATATGTAAGCATTTTGCATCTGAAATAGTATAATATAATGCAGAGCAGCCCGATGGCCCAGTGGTTGTGAGCATTATTAACGTTTATGCTGCAAAGCAACCCCAGGCGCAGTCCCCACTTGTCTTGGATGGGTGACTGCAAGTGGTATAAAAACATCTAGAGCCTTTTCCGTGCTTCGGAAGGCATGTTAAGCCATTGGTTCCAGCTGCCATCGTCGGCGGCAGTCGTTAAGCTATGTCAGATGCCTTTAGGCAGCTTTAAAAATCTGACACCCGCGTTGGCTACTTACACACACGAAAAACAAACAAACAATATTTTTACTTACCCAAATAATTTATTTCAAATAAGGGAAGCACTGGATCCTGAAAAGTTCATGCTTCCCCATAAATAAAAGCTTCTAATAAAAACACCATACAAGTGTAAAAAGAGCTGTATTTATTCTTTACTCCTTATTTCGTGTAAATTGACTGTTTACACCCGAATTTTAGGGAAATCCATTTCCCCGTCAATTCCGGAGACTAGCGTTTTGACCCCAAAATTAACCGCTAAAGTTTTTAATGTCGCTTACCTCGGAAAGCACCACGAAAACTTTGAACATTTACATGCTGATGGATGAAAAAATTAATTATTATTAATAAAATTAATAAACTTATGCGCAATTTACTTAGCAAGAGTAGAGGCAAGAGAAGATACAGGCTTTAGAGGAGACACTAACACCGTCATACCTTTATTTCAATGATTAAAAAACTGGCAATTTTTTGAATGCTTGTGTACGTGACAGCTTTGTGTTAGCAAACGGTTCACTATCCGAACGCATAATATTTTTTTGGAATAAAAGTTGTTTCGCATAAAAATATTTCGCATAAAGGTATGTTAGGCATAAAATTTGTATGGAAAATTTATGCGTAACATACCTTTATGCGAAATATTTTATGCGAAACAACTTTTATACCAAAAAAGTTACGCGTTCGGATAGTGAAGCGTTAGCAAATACGTTCCGTCAATTAATGCCATCAACTTATGGTCATCAAAATCCATCAAAGTTGTAGATATGTGTTTACATCATAGACTATGTTGGCCACAGTGCTTTTCTATGCTTTTAGGCTAATAGAGCCTATCTAAGCTTTATATGTAGGTATAATCTAAGGCTCCAATGTGCTTTGATATGGTATTATAATTACAATAAAAAGGTTATTCAACAAAATTCACACCTAACACAAATATGTAATAAGAATCGATGGCGTGCAATTAAGGAGGCCTATGTCCAGCAGTGGACGAGTATAGGCTGATGATGATGATGTAATAAGAAAATAATATAACTAGATTTTTCACCTCTCTACAATCATCTTGAAACCCAAAACCGCAATTATCGGTGCCGCCCCCTGACACGCTTGCTTCGTATGAGATATAGTGAACAAGGGTAAAATTATTGAAATGTCGCCGTTCGCAAAGATCGATTTTTTGAGCGAGATTTTTTAATTATTCAGCGATTTAAAATCGTTTGAACACGAGTGTCACACTGCTTGGCGGTCACATTCCTTGCCCTGTAAGTTGTTCGCAGTTTAAAGTATCTGCGGTGTAACCGCCATAGCGTGATATGATCCCATACCTGTCGCCTGTCACTAAATGTAAATTTGCTCCAGTCCTCAAAATAAAACGCACCACTCACCGACATCGGGACTTTTGTATTACTTTGTTTTAATTTGTCTTGCTTGAATAGTTGGATTATATAAAGTTATTATATAATATTATTATAACGTACTGAGTACCTATATAGTATGAGACCATAGACAAATATTGGAGTGAGGGTGAAGATGATTTAATTTCTATTGGCGGCTACAAATTCAAACTCAATTGACGTGTGTTCTATGCCCTAATTTCTGAAAGGCAGTATTTCGGCAGTGGTCCAAAGCCACAGTGGGGAAACCGCCATAGCGTGATATGATCCCATACCTGTCGCCTGTCACTAAATGTAAATTTGCTCCAGTTGTTGACTGCCTCAAAATAAAACGCGCCACTCACCGACATCGGGACTTTTGTACTGCTTTGTTTTAATTTGTCTTGCTTGAATAGTTGGATTATATAAAGTTATTATATAATATTATTATAGCGTACTGAGTACCTATATAGTATGAGACCATAGACAAATATTGGAGTGAGGGTGAAGATGATTTAATTTCTATTGGCGGCTACAAATTCAAACTCAATTGACGTGTGTTTTATGCCCTAATATCTGAAAGGCAGTATTTCGGCAGTGGTCCAAAGCCACAGTGGGGTAACCGCCATAGCGTGATATGATCCCATACCTGTCGCCTGTCACTAAATGTAAATTTGCTCCAGTTGTTTACTGCCTCAAAATAAAACGCGCCACTCACCCACATCAGGACTTGTGTATTGCTTTTAGCGAAATTGCTACGCGTTTTGTTTTAATTTGTTTTGCTTGAATAGCTGGTAGTGAACCAATCAAAATTAATTGTGTAGTCGAAGTTTTTGAAAATGTTTGCTCAATTTAGGGTGATTTTGACACACGCAGCTGCTAAAAAAAAATGAGTGTGACGAATAAAATATATTAATAAAACTATGTCTAATCCTTAAGCAACTCAATTCGTCAATATGAACAACTTTTCATATAGGACTGACGAATTTTTTTTTTGATGAACATTGTTTTCTAACTTTGACTAATACCTAGTTCAACAATACTTTTATATTTCATTTTTGATATATGTATGAACAAATATATCACATATACACTTATCACATTCTCATTTTTAGAAGCTGACATTAACTAACATAGAGAAATAAAACCGATACAAACTCTTACAATATTACATACATAAGATTGACTCATGTATTGACAACCTCCTCTTAGAAATCGTTTAAAAATCTTATACAGATAGAGTTGCGCGAATATAAGCCAGTAACATATAAAACATCAACATATTCAACAGCCGAAAGCTGTCTCTTAAAGCCTTACGCACAAAGGCAACGCCCAAAGCCGAGGTCCATCCCTCCTGGAAGATTCTTGGAGATGTTCGCCTTACAGATTGAGGGCACTCTGCCCTCACCTCAAAAGTCTGGTGTAGTAGCGACACTTACTTGGAGCTAGCTACTACAATCAAATCCTATAAACAATTCATTAGCTGTAGTAGAGCAGTAGTAAATAGTTATAACGGTGTATTCAGCTATTCAGTGAGCTGTTAAACCTCTGACCCGCTGTGTATCACGAGAATGAACTTAGACATGTGCCGATGTACGAATGTTTGGATGAGGCTTAATTTATGCTCTAAATATAGCGCGTAGTTCCAAACAGAGTAAAATAGGACCAGTTCAAGTCTTCCTTTTGGATGACATGAAGGCGACTTAGGAAACACAAGCTAAACAAAGGTTCTGAAGATCAAAGCCGTGTGGTTCCAGCTAGAGTAGAATAGGACCACTTCAAGTCTTCCAGTAGATGTCGTAGAAGGCGACTTAGGAAACATCAGCTAAACAAAGATTATGAAGATCAAAGCCGTGTGGTTCCAGCTAGAGTAGAATAGGACCACTCCAAGTCTTCCCGTGGATGTCGTAGAAGGCGACTTAGGAAACACAAGCTAAACAAAGGTTATAAACATCAAAGCCGTGTGGTTCCCGGTAGAGTAGAATAGGACCACTCCAAGTATTCCCTTTGGATGTCGTGAAGGTGACTTAGGAAACACAAGCTAAGCAAAGGTTATAAACATTAAAGCTTGGAGGTTCCCGGTAGAGTAGAATAGGACCACTTCAAGTCTACCAGTAGATGTCGTAGAAGGCGACTTAGGAAACATAAGCTAAACAAAGCTAATTAACATCAAAGCCGGGAGGTTCCCGGCAGAGTAGAATAGGACCACTCCCGGTCTTCCCGTGGATGTCGTAGAAGGCGACTTAGGAAACACAAGCTAAACAACGCTTATAAACATCAAAGAGACGTCTCTTACCAGTCTGGCTAACGTTAAAAGTATAAGCCGAATCCTCTGACTGCCCTGGCAAATACATGCTGAAAACTCACCAGTTTTTTACTTTCCCACACAACTTGACCTGGCGGCTTAAACTTTTTGCATGGAAATGTGTTCCCATATGTATACTTGTCCATATCGACGTGCCTAATTACCCCTTTAAGAGTAAAAGGCTTTGGTTGACCAGAGAGGCCAATTCTCATGCAGTGGAGACTAAAATAGACCTGATGATGATGCCACTATTGAATCTTTTTATAGTCTTTTGATCTTTTCTCAGCAGATCCACCGATGTTTACACATCCTAACTTCTCACAGCAATCAACTTGAATTTGACTGCGGGCAATAAAATTGGCCGTTAGGGTTAACTAATTAAATTATTGTGAATTTAGCATCTTATTAGGTAATATTTGGCTCTGGTAGTATAAAAAGGTTCATACTCCTGTAGTCATCATTATCATCATCATCATCAGGTCCTTATTGGTCTCCACTGCAGGAGCACGACCCTCTCTGTACTGCCAGAGCAGTAAGAGGATTTGGCCTACACTCTCCACGCTGGCCAGACGGGTTGGAGAGGTCTCTTTGATGTTTATAAGCTTTGTTTAGCTTTAGTTTCTTAAGTCGCCTTTTACGACATCCACGGGAAGATTTGGAGTGGTCCTATTCTTCTCTGCCGGGAACCACACGGCACACTCCTGTAGTGGAGACTTTAAAAGACCTGCTGATGACTATTTTCAATCTTTTTATAGCCTTTTGTTCACTTAGCAGATCCAAATATCTTCACACATCGCAACTCCTCACAGCAATCAACTTGAATTTGACTGCGGGCAATAAAACTAGCCGTTAGGGTTAACTAATTAAATTATTGTGCATTTAGCATCGGGGTAATGTATGCATATTCCCTTTTAGAGTCCCTTGACGTTCAAATATAACCCTTCGTTTGACTTCCCGAGATAAGTTGCTTTATGGGTTAATGGTGTATCCTTGAGTAGGTATCTCTATACAATATGTTGATAAAACTTGATCTTTAAAGGGGCTTGTCAGCCCATCAATATGGAGGACTTTTCCTATGGGACTAATGTTAGAAATAAATAGAAAAAATAATGACATTGCCACAAAAAAGGGTTCAGGTGGCAAAATGTTGTTCTTATTTTTTTATTTCCCGCAGTAGTCCCATTGGTAAAGTTGTTTATACTGATGGGCTGTAGGAAGCTCCGCAAAATTTTGGGTTCCTCAACCGCTACCCCATCCTAATAAAAAAATTCTTCTTTCGCTATTGCTTCCTCAAAAATTTAAGAGGAATTCCCGGTATCGCTTCCTCAAAAATTTAAGGGGAATTTAAGAAAAATTTCACTACGCATGCGCGTCGTGTATCCACGCCTGTTGTATATGTACTGGACAGCGGCTGTTGGGTTGGGTCCGCCAGTATTTTATATATTTCCTATCATCCTCTTCCCCATCCGCTTCCTCGTAGGCATCCTCATCCGCATCTTCTTCCTCAAAAAAATATCCTTCTCTCTCAACCGCATCCTCTAAATTTGCGCTTGACACTTCCTCTTCCTCTTCCACATAATCACTTCCTCAACAACCCTAATGGGCTGACTCACTCTTTTAAAGATCAGACAGTCTTATTAACATATGCCTCCCATACAAATTCACCGATCAGCTGGTCGAGTCTCTATGGAAGTCTAAATATGTTGTTCCGATTTTCATCTTTTTTCTTGTGGGTCATGTAAGGGTTTTTACTAATAACCCTGTATATACTGCAATTAATATTTTGAGTAATAGCAATGATGATGATTTATATAAATTGACACTTCATTTGACATGAAATACCGTTTATAAAAGTAGTATATCGATATATTTTTTAAGTTCGGAAATTTTTGTACTAATTCACCATACTTATTTTGGTGTGACGTCACGTGCATACCTAATTTATAGCAATTAATCCACACCATGGAGGTATATGTACTACGTAGACATTTAAATAGTTATTCATTTGTCAAATTGAGTGGAGTTATTGAATAATCATGAGGGGACAGATATATACATACATTCAGACATACTGGGCGGCCAATAAAACTCATGTAAGGGTTAATAAATTTAATTATTGTGCATTAAGTATCGCTGTGATATATGCATATTCCCTTTTAAGAGAGTCCCTTGACGTCGCAATAAACCGATGTTATGATTTCCTGAGATAACTCGCTTTATTGGGGTTAATGGTTTATCTTTGGGTATATTACGGCAATGAAAAATATGGAAAATTTGACAATAATACTCCTTAGACCCCGTCATGCATTTATTTTAGGCCAATTTTTCAATGCTTGTGTGCGTGACAGCTTTGTGTTAGCACACGCATCCTATCAAAATCAGTTAAATTGGTTGGACACAATTTTTATCTAGGCTTATAGGCTAATAGAGACTCTATTAGCTTATAAGCCCAGATAAAAATTCTTCTTTTAGCATATATACGTTAAGATTATGGCAATGAGAAAAAGGCAAACGATGAAATACAGACGTCCTTCATAACGTAGTCGCTTATTATACCTTTCTCTCTCTCATCTGAGCGCTTTCCCGGTTGCATCCTCAGCTGGAGTGCTTTGGAGCCCGGGATCCGCTTTCCGACTTTTTCTTCTCCACTTCGCACGGTCTTCGGCATCCTTGGCTGTGAGGCCATTGGCACGCATATCCTCCCTAACTACATCAAGCCAGCATTTCTTGGGCTTTCCTCTTCTGCCAGGGCCTGGTGGAGGCAGCATAACCAGACATTTGTTACCAATGTAATTTGCCGGTTTTCGCAAAACGTGGCCGTATCAGCGTAGGCGGCTCTCTTGCAGTTTATCCGCTATGTCTCGGACATGGAGACTGCCACGAATAAGGGAGTTTCTTACCGGTCTTGCCTCGAAACTCCACACATCCAGCGCAGCATGTTCATCTCGTGACATGCAGATCCCTTTTGTGCCGCTCAAGTACTGGCCACGCTTCACTTCCATATAAAAGGACAAGTCTTATGATGGATTTATACACCTGTCCCTTTAATTTAACGGGCATTTGTCCTTGGTTTTGAAAATACCCAATGAGGGTTGGCGTCAAGCAGGCAGCCGGCTGTAAAAACTTTCGCTTGTTGCATATCACCGATTATATGATACATCTAGGACTATGCAGAAGCGAACATATACAAGAGACATACAATTATTGCTCTCTTCTTACGAAGTCGGGTAAATAATACAATAAACTAGTGAAATAATAGTAAAATACACACGAATACATAATATAGTATATTGATATAGTTTCTCACAACACGGAACCCATTGTCTGCAGTGTAAACGACACTACTACAATACGATCGAGTACTACGCCTGATTTAGTCAACTATAAACTAAAAAGCTAGATAATGGTGTTTGTTAGCACAATACCCGACTGCGCAGAAATCGTGTTTGTGTTACTGACTTCTAGGAGTGAGTACTATGAGTCCTCGAACGACTTGATATCGAAATCGACAAAAATTGCTTTTATGTGGGTCAAAATCACTATGATTTCAATGAAATAACTAAATTTTTGTTAGGAGTGTGAACTATTGAGTACTATGAGTTCTTGAACGACTAAAATCGAAAAAAAAATGCTTTTTATGTGGTTTAAAACTACCGAGACTTAGTGGTCAACTCGCTCCTGAGGTAACTGGTATTCGATGGAATCAATTCAATTTCAAGGCCCGGCAAATTATATGAAAATGACGATTTTTTTATTCCTTCAGAATTGGTTCCATTGGAAAAGTTGTTCATATTGAGTAGATGGTTTGATCGTAAGAAGTATAAGAGTGTTCATACTAACACTCAGTAATTATTGAGGTGGCTAATTTCTGGGCTGCGACAATTTAATATCTTTGCCATCGAAACGCTAAGAAGAACACTCAGTATATTAAAAGCATACAAACATTACTCTCATTCTGACGTAGTCCGGTAAATAATACAATAATAAAGTAAATTAATAGTAAACTACACACGAATACATAATATAGTATATTGATATAGTTTCTCACAACACGGAACCCATTGTCTGCAGTGTAAACGGCACTACTACAATACGATCGAGTACTACGCCTGATTTAGTCAACTATAAACTAAAAAGCTAGATAATGGTGTTTGTTAGCACAATACCCGACTGCGCAGAAATCGTGTTTGTGTTACAGACTTCTAGGAGTAAGTACTATGCATTCTCGAAACGAGTCACGTCGTATAGAAACAGGTAGATTTTGCGACTTATTTTTCACAGCCACAGCACAGTGATTAACTTTTCTGGTGACTAACATAACTTGGGCTCAATTTCCACCGCTGATAATAACTTATTCTAATTTTCATAATTGTTTTCTGTAATCTGAAAATATCCAATCAGGGTTCGCATTTGCACTAATCAAGACACTACAAAGTAGTCAAAATAATTCCCTGTGCTGCTATGCATTGAAGCTAAAAATGAAAGTAAGGACACGCTTGGATACTCATCCAAGAGCGTTGTTCAATTAGGATAAATATGTAGATTTATGAATGTTACATATTTTGTGTATTTTTTTGTATTAAGAAATCATTTGTCATTGCCAGTTGATAACAGTATAGCGTTCAAATGCATCGCTATTAAATCAGCATTGAAAACAGCTAGCAAAAGGTAGTATGGTTACTATAAGTCAAAAATTTGAACGTTATATCAAAAACGCATCTTGTTTTATTTAGAGTTTAAAAGGGCTTAAAATATAAGCTAAAAAATTGTTACAACAATTACCAAATCGATCCGAATAAAGTAAAGAAATATATTTTTCCGTTCGAGTATCGATCGAGTGACCATAGTAATCATACTCCATGTCCTTAAACAATAACAACCATTGTGTATGACACGGATGCGTTTACTTAATGCGTGTCAATTTCATTTATTGGGATTTGTTTTATTGCGTTTTATTTCCTCAGTGCACTTGTAAAACTACATATATATTTAAACTGAACTATAAACATACATATATTTAAACTGAAACACACATATACTATACACATATACTTATTACTAGCTATTACCCGCGGCTCTGTCCGCGTGATATATCGCCTAACCTATGTGTATGCAAAATTTTATGATGATCAGTTCAGTAGATAGGGCGTAAAACCGTTACAAACAAACTCACTTTTGCATTTATAATATTAGTTAGGATTAATTTAGCAGAATAAGCAACTTTTTCCTTCCCGTGAGTAAGTCTGAGAAGTCCATTCCTCATTGTAACTAATCGGTATACAACGTGTTAATGAATAGCGCAAAACCTCTTAGGTGGTGATTGTGCTGATGAATATGAACAAAATTTATTATGGGGCCGATTCTGAAACTCGACAAAAAAAATATGCTGTTTCATACAAATTGTCAATACCTACTCGACCAAAATATATGGAATAGCTGTGTTTTTTTTGTCGAGTTGCAGAGTCGGCCCCATTGTAAAAATTGTTCATATTCATAAGCACAATCACCACCTAAGAGGTTTTGCGCTTATTCATTAACACGTTGTATATCTCATAAGCGGAACACTGAATCTAATAAAAATTGTGTTTTGACACCGTCGTTTTTAAAGACCTATCCAACAACACCTCATATCAAGGGATTGAAAAGAAAAAAATATAAGTATATATCCCATCTTTACATGCAAGGGAGGAAACCTAGCCAAATATTTACATTTTTTATTTCATTACTATGTCGGCGTACCTACCGATGCCAAATTACAGCTTTCTAGTACTAATAGTCTCTGAGTAAAATCGCGGACGGACAGACAGACATGGTGAAAATATAAAAGTTGCTTGTTCACTACGGAACCCTAAAGGGTATTTTTTGCCACGTGGTTCCCGGCAGAGTAGATCGGACCACTCCAAGTCTTCCCGTGGAGGTCGTAGAAGGTGACTTAAGAAAAACAAGCTAAACGGAGCTTATAAACATCAAAGAGACCTCTCCAACCCGTCTGGCCTGCGTGGAGATTGTAGGCCAAATTCTCTAACTGCTCTGGCTAATATATGGCTCCGGTTTTACAGAGAGAGTCGTAATAGAGACTAAAGAGACTTTCATGATGATAATGATTTTTAGGGTTCCGTAGTAAACAAGTATAACTCTTATAGTTTCCCCATCGCTCGTTGATGACCACTTAGCAACAGATGAGCTATCCGATATGGCACAGAAACAGTTTAAGTAAACCAGGCCTAGCATCGCCTGATTGTGTCTATTATTCTATTTCATCTGTATTTTTACTCGTTTTTCTCGTAACTGACAGTAATGGCTGCGTCATGACTGCAACACAAAATAAAGGTCGGCTTAGAAGGATAATCATGATTAGTCATTTTGTATGAACTATCTGAAAGTGGAAAGATAATAATGATACAATTTGCATGAGCTAACATCATCAGGATTTTTTTGTCTCCACTGCAGGGGCACGACCCTTTCTGTACTACCAGAGCCATATTTTAGCCAGAACAGAGAGAGAAGCATTGAGCATGAGCATGAGCTGTACAGCAGCGTACAAATTGATTCCTGACATTACCTTGAAGACGTGGCTCATTTGATTTATGAGAGCTGTAAAGGGGCTTTAGTTTTAGGTGAGGTTATTCCATGGCAAAAATTTGATCGCTCTGGATCTTTAAAGGAGTGATTTAGCCCGTCGACACGGGGGTCTCGGGTACGATCCCCGGTCAGGACATGATGGAAAACGATCTTTTCCAAATTGACCTTATAAAATATAGTATCGTTGAGTTAGTAATTACTTAGTATCCTGCAACAAGAATTTACAACTTACTGGGGCTAGCTTAATTTGTGTGATATGTCAATAAATATTATATTATTAGTATCTGGTATCGTCAGTGTAACATCTGTCTTCTCTTTAATTCCTGACTGCACTTCGTGATCAATCTCCGTGACTAGTAATGGACCACGATTTCGTCCACTGTTGGATTATCCGTGCTCTATAAGCTGATTTGCCGTGGTATTTTGTAAATTATTTTGTTAGACAATGTTTGGGATTGGATTTTGTAACTATATTTCCTTGTTCAAAAACATGACCGCGGCTTCGCTTGCATTTAGGATGATCCATTAATAGTTTTTCTACAATAAATGTAATTGGCACCAAAACTGATTTTAAAGTGATAAAATTCCATACTAACTTTTAAATATATAATTTATAATAAAATTTACCCTACTAAGTGATTAATTTTTGAAACCATTTATACAAGTTCATTTTAATATTCCAAGATCATAAACTGCGACTTTCAGTGATGGCTTGTGAAATTCCGTACTAACTGTAGCCGTTTTTGAGATGAATTTCAAAAATGACCATTTTCCTTTTATTTGATAAATTAGCATAATTCATAATGTCATGTGCTTCCTTGAAAACCCTACAGAGTTTCATGCAAACTATTATTTGACGCACTTACGGGATGAATTCCAAAAATCCCTACTTAGAGCTCACTTACATATTTATATGTCAATTACCAACCAACCAATGATTCCCTTGAAATATAAATAGATGGCATGCTTTGTTATAACCCAAGTATAGCAACTGAAAAGTTTCATTAATTCAGTCAACCGTACAAACAACCGAACTACTTGCTATTAGAAAGTATGATATATGAGACTATGCTTTTTTTTATAGTTCTTTATTTAAGTTTTACAAAATGTTTACATAATTGTTACACATATTTACCAACAGAAACCTATATAGGTTTATACGTGGTAAAGAGAGTAATGCTGACTTTGATGTAGCATCTAATTGTTATATCTCTATATCGTTTCAAAAATCAATCCGACCTAGGAGTGGCGTATTGACTAGCGCTGTTTAGTGGTGTTTTAGTGAACTATTTCCCTAGATGAACTTATTATAGTTTTTTTTTTTTTTTTTTAAATATATACGGACAAATCACACAGATTGAGCTAGCCGCAAAGTAAGTTTTTAAGTAACTTGTGTTATGGGATACTAACTCAACGATACTATATTTTATAACAAATACATATATAGATAAACATCCAAGACCCAGGTCAATCTGAAAAAGATCATTTTTCATCTTATAGTGAGTTTACCACTTTATTTTCAAGTGATAGAATTCTTATTATTTTTCCTGTTATCTTCAAGGAATGAACTACATTGTGTAATTTTTTCAAAAGTTTCGGCCCAGTAGTAGATCGGGGAGGGGGGGGGGGGGGGGGAGGGAATGGTCAATTTTTGCCTTCTTTCGTGAATAAAGTCAAAAGCATTGATTTTACCCGAACAAAAAACATATTTTTGAGATCCTTATAATGAGCCCTTTCATTTGACACAGTAAGGTTTGCAAAACTTTTTTTTTAATTTTGTAATTGGGTCCCTGAAAATGACCCTTATTTCAAAAAAGTCTTTATTTACTTTACACATCCGTGTTTGGGTCATAGGATTACACCATCTTACCAAATTTCACCTAATTTGGTTCAGTAGATTAGGAGAAAATCGGCTGTGACAGACGGACGGACGGACAGACAGACGCACGAGTGATCCTATAAGGGTTCAGTTTTTCAATTTTTGTACGGAACCCTGAAAATTAACAGTTGTCCATTTACCGCATGGCTAAAGGCCTCGGGTTACTGGTAATTGCCATGCGATCCCCAAGTAAACATGAAAGCAAGATAGGCCCTTTTGGTCATATATTTTTTTTTTTTTTTTCATTTATTTAAAATATGAAAACATATCTTACAATATTTAGATAAAAATAAGAATTATATATACCACGTAGGTTTGTACCTATATGTTATTCTATTATGAATTATTGGCCTATATGGTAAAAGATGAAAGATGCTGCTCTCCAAAGACTTTTAACATAGTTTTTTGTTCAGCCTTAAAATCCCGGCGCATCAAGCATTTATGAGAGCATCTGTACCTTCAAGCCTGGCGCATACAGGCAACAATTTTCGTCGTATAACTCAACTCTGTCGAATATCTTTCGTCTCCATGATCAGACCCTGGACAGAAGTACTCGTCAAGACTTGCAAATGTCTTATTACTGAGTTCTGTCGAAGGGTGCTGAATCTCTGCTCCATTATCAGAACAGTTCATTGGAGTAAACAAAATTTCAGCTTCAGTCGAGGAAGGTTAGAAATTGAGATGCAATATTTGACCTAGACAAACAATACCTACATAATTATATGTATAGATACATAAATTTGCAACAAAATTAAAGCTTTTAAAAAAGGTGCAATACTATTTGTAATAACCAAATTTAGTTATGCTGACTTCTGCTGCTATTTAAGTAAGCGTGTATAGATTTTCCTGCAATTTGACCTCATGTTTAGTCAATAAATAGCAGCAAAAGAGTCCTTATTCAACTCTTTGCATCAGGAAAGCGTTGAAACTTCAAAAGGTGGGAACGCCACCACCGGTACTGTACAAACAGATTAACAAGCGTGATGAACAAATTAAAAATAGGACAGATGGATCAGATATACATATAGGTGAGTGCCTGAGTACGATTTTGCTGGTGCCCCTTTTCTGCCATTGCACGACTTGATGAAGGGTGTAAAGATTAGAATGATGCAAGTATAGCTCTCTTGTAGAAATATGTGTGGAACGGGACTCAGCAGTACCAATATGATGCTGCGTATTGCATTGCCGATGTTTTTGTTATGAATAAACGTTCATTCCTCCACGCAAGTGATGACTTAGTGGAGTGAATGCGAGTGAAAACCAAATCGATGTTAAGCACTTTACATTTGTATTGAATTTTGAGTGGCATTTGTTTGTTACGTTAAGCATCAATTTGAATTATAAGCAATGAGCTTTTTAGATTATAATATTGGTTTTGCATTGATGTAGATTTATAACTAAACAATATTTACTTATAGATAAGGATTTTCTGAACGCTCACCACGAGATGGCTGCACTAAAGCATCTACCTCGAGAAGTCGCAGTCTAATGTTTGACAAGCAACAACATTCACAAGCAACACATTGAGGCAACACAGCTTACCGAACCAGAAGTCTCAGTGTCGCCGCCGCTTATTTCAAAACATCCTCATTGTCGACAGCATGAAGTGTCAATTTCCACGTATCAATTTTTTTTATTCGAGTGCATCATGGTATGAAAGAAGTTACAGTCATGAGTTATTATTCTATCCTCTCGTTATTTCATGCGCGAAGAAATCGATTGGGGGCCGGTTGATGAAAAATTCATGACAATTACACATCACACCAATCACGTAGGTGTTATGTTGTGGTTACGACGGGGAGGGGTTATCGCTACTTTGTAAGGTTCCGTGTAAAATATCATTAATTTTAGCCGCGTATTTAGCCCCACATGTTGGTTTCCCGTTGTTTGAAATGAAAAACTGTATAGGTAGTATATTAGGTACATCGATTTCAAATTTCATACTTGTAAGTTATTCAAAAAGTAACATCAAATATTTATGGCATATATACTTATACAGTCTACATGTTACATAGCCTATGACACTCTAGGGAAAAATACGAATCTAATGACACTTTAAAATCGGTCAAGCCATTTAAGCAACGGGAGGCAACAATGGAACAGACATACTTGTACATACATACAGACATACTTATACATACATACAGAATTAATAAATACATACAGCGACACATAAATACACTCAAAAATTATTACTCTTCTTCTGGGTGGCTTGGCACTGGTTAAGTAGGTAGAAAAAGACGATATAATACATAAGTATAATAAAAATATTGCCCTGCTATACGCATGTACAAGGTAAGCGGCATCGTTGCGTTGCAGTTTCCCTCTTAGGGGTTTAATTTTAAAAAAGTGCTTACTTAATGATCACTTACATCATGAGAGGACCCCTTCACCAAATTTCATTTGTTTGAGTAGTTTCGGCTGTGTGTTATACTGAAAATATTGTATTAAATTTTAATAAGCTATATTTCGTAAATAGTGCTTTTATTTTTTCATTATATAGTGGGTAAAGTTGTAATGCAACCTATGGTGCTATCTATGTTCCATGGGCAGAACAAATCGTACGTATCAGTACAGAACAATTACAGTACAGAAAAAACTGAACAGAAACGTATACCAATGACGATTTCCAATTCCGATCTTTCAGACGTCTGCTTCCGTTAGCTCAAATCAAATCCCTACAAATGCTATGTATAATTTATTTCCCCATCTCCACAACATTACATAATACCCACCAAGTTTCGAGTTTCCCAAAATGCCGGAATATCCCCCAATTTACATTCTACGGGCCCCAAACCCGAGCGCTATAATTAGTGTCAAAACGAAGCGTTGGTTCGCCTTAAATAATTTATTAAGTTCGGGCCACCACGGAAATGAGATGGGTGTACTTGTGTGTACTCAAAGTTTAATTCTTAAGATATTCCTTCTGAATATTTAAAATTGTTTGTTGTTGAGGACTTAAAAGTGTGTTGTATATAAGGTGCAACTAACAGCTATAGGATTCGTTTTTGTCGGTTTACAGCGGTTCTGTTGGAAATATTTAAAATGTATCCACTTCGTCTTCTTCTTATCGTGTAGGTGGCTCAAAAAGTCTAATAAGTTCTTATGTTTTATCTCTGAAACAGAAAAATGGTCTGTTTTTTTAGTAAATATATTTTCTTTAGCACCCCTAAATAACTAACCTTACTAGGTATATAAAAAAATATAGCATTTGCCCACGCCTTCGCTTCCGATAAAGAAAATATGTCGTGAATACTGACGAGCACCGTGGTGCAGCGGTCAACACGCCGACACGGATGCGACGGTCTCGGGTGTTTATCTTTCTATATAAGTATCTATTATAAATATAGTATCGTTGAGTTAGTATCCCATAACACAAGTCTCGAACTTGCTTTGGGGCTAGCTCAATCTGTGTGATTTGTCCGTATTACTCTATTTAATTTTACTTTGGACCACACCTCGTCACTGTTGTGATAGCATTTGATAGTTATTTATTTATTTAATACTTTTTCTGAAATAAATGTACTTGTAGTTCTATACTTACTTTTTTTTTAGGATCCATCCATCCATCCATCCATCCATCAGGTCCTTTTTTTAGTCTCCACTGCAGGAGCACGACCCTCTCTGTACTACCACAGCAATATAAGTATTAGCCAGAGTAGTCAGAGGATTTGGCCTACACTCTCCACGCTGGCCAGACGGGTTGAAGAGGTATTTTTTGATGTTTGTAAGCTTTGTTTAGCTTGTGTTTCCTAAGTCGCCTTTTACGACATCCACGGGAAGACTTGGAGAGGTCCTATTCTACTCTGCCGGGAACCACACGGCTTTAAGGATATAACTTGGTAATTTATAAAATTTCCATTCCATCCACTAACAACTATTTGACCACGCGAAGCGATGATTTTCTATACCTATTTTTTCAAGTTTCTTTCAATACTTACCCAAGTTAAGGCGGAGTATTGGCGCCCAATAACAACAAACTTATTGCCAAAACTATATTTCGTATTGTAAGTTAGATTTTTAAATTTAAACATCTCTATAAATACTTTTACATACGATGTCATAAAGTTTACGCGTATCGCTTTACTTCTAACATCGCACTTATGCAGTCATATTCATAAAAACTTCCTAAAGCCGAAAAACAAATAAAAAAATCAGGAAAAGCCAACACCTCTCCTTACACCATGGGTGTTTCCCAAAAATGAAAATAAATAACGCCAAAATCCGTGAACCGTTTTGTGGTGGATTACACCGACACATGGCCGAGATTTCCTTGTGAAAACACGAAAAATCAGAAAAAATATGGCCGCCAAAAGATTACCCTTTACTTGGCATGTTTTAAACAGAATTACAGAAATAATATAAGTAGTAACAGAACTGAAACTCGCAGATTGTGCAATATGGCAACTCCTTTCCGTTTCGACTATTTGTGATAGTTTTGAAAAATAGAGTTGGCTGCTACTATTCGTGACCAAAAAAAGTCAAGATATCTCGAAAACTCAATATACCTACTCTTAATTTAAAGGTCCTCATATATTTTGTAAATACGTAATATAATGCATTCTAAGAATTTAACTGATACTTGCCTCAAGTTACAATATTGGGAAGCCGCAGTGACACAGTGGCGACGTTGTCAAGGACGTGGGTTCGAATCCCGTGGTGAACCACATCCTTGTAACGATGATCTTGTAAAATGCATATTGTTAAAAATATTGAGGTAATTTTTAAAATATTTTTTCTACTCCTGGACTTTTATCTGTCATTTATATGATCAAGAACACAAACATAAGAACATCCATAATAAGTCTATACTCTATTCTCCATAACAGTACGGCACAGCAGAGGCATAGCCGTACTATAATGTCGATATTACGATACGCCTAGCAGCCACAGACAATTAAACCTAGATTTCGTGACTGCAAAAAATTTTTTTTTTATGAGTCCAGCGAACATCAATTAAAAAAAGAAGGTAACCATAGACACAAAATTTTGTCATATTTACATTTCCCGCGAGTTGGTACTCAAACTCAAAATTAATGTTTTACTAGTTTTGCATTTTTTTTGAAAGTCGTAGAAAAAATATTGTATTTAATTAAGTCTTATATATAAATTAAGTCTTAAAAGGCTTGTGGCGCCTCTATTAGCGATATTCGCTCGCTTTGCTCGCTCATCTACAGCTACCTGCGCCACTCGCCTTTTAAGACCTCTATTATAAAACCTACATAAAATACTATTAGTTTGAATTATCTAAATAATCAAGTTTTAATATGCTTTTATTGATAATTTAATGAATTATTGTTATCTGTATTGTCTGTTAAAAAAAAAAAACAAAGAATTGCCTTGACTTCTGAAATAATTTTTTTAAACAAATTTACCATACCTGCGACATCAACTCACAATTCTAGTTAGACTAACTAGAATTGTGAGTTGACGTCGCTTGGAGAAAATGCGCTGTGCAGTTTGTTGCCGCTTCTTCTGCAGTCCGCTTTGGAGTCAACAAAAATTTTTTGTTGTAAAAATTGTAAACACAAATATGACAATTAATAAGTGTTCAAAGAAACCTATATTAAATAAACGATTGAATCTTGAATCAGTTTTTAAATTTTCGGTTAGGGGTGACTCAGCCCATCAATATGAACAAATTTTTCTTTAGTAATGGAAAATAGTGTATCTATTTTTAATATGATGATGAGTATGTTTAAAAAAAAAATAAGCATAGGTATTCAATTGTTTTGGATAAATTTTCTGTCTTTCTTCTAGATAGGACTGTACCCGAACTATTGTAAATCTAATACGAATATCGAGCGCAAACACACCACCACTGCTTCGGTCGTCCATTGCGGTTTCACATAACTTTTGGATATTCCAAAAGCTGTTCTAAAGCGGCGATGTATACTGTTGATTTATTTTAGCAGATATCTCTTCATAATATATATGTATATATGTATAAAGCTATTACAATTTGTAACGTTTAAATCTAATACGAGTATCTAGCGAAAACTTTCACGTCTAACGGTGTAGCCAGGACGTCATTACGGAAGGAGGTGTAGACGACAGATTCATAGTGGAATAAAAATAACACATAATTATATTATAGTCGTCATCATGACAGCCGCAAGAAGTCCACTGCTGGACATAGGCCTCCCCCAAGGATTTCTATCATTGGAGAAGGAATGTGCCATACTCACCACGCTTGGCAGACGGGTTGGTGAGCGCAGTTTGTTTAGCTTATATTGATTTCAACGCTGCCGCCCATCGAAACCGTTCTTTTAAGCGAAGGAAGAAACGTGGGCAAAATGGACTAAAAGTATTTGCCCACGCCGGGAATTGAACCCGTTGCCCCTTGTGTAGCAAGCTGAAACGATAAGGAATGGCACTATAGAGACCGTCTCTTGTGAAATTGTATGATTCTCTATAAATCTAGCACAAACTCACGTGTTACTGGTTTTGACCATCTATTGCGTTGTCATATAACTTTCGTCTATTCCAAAGCGGCGAGGCACACAACTGATTTATTTTGGTGCTGGTGTGTATGAGTTTATTGTTTCAGCCGATATGAATAACTTAGACTTTTTTAGGGTTCCGTAGTAAACTAGGAACCCTTATAGTTTCGCCATGTCTGTCTGTCTGTCTGTCCGTCAGCGGTTTTACTCAGAGACTATAAGAACTAGAAAGCTGTAATTTGGTATGAGTGTGTATATTAATCATGGCAAAAAGTCGTAGAAAAAAATCGTAAAAATTTTTTTTTTTTGATAGCTCCCATACAAGTAAAGTGGGGGAGTTTCTCTATTTACCCATCGTGTGGGGTATCGTTAAAAAGGTCTTTGAAAAATATTGTGAGGTTGAGAGCACCATTTTTCGATTTAGGGATCCGTTTCCGAAATATTTGGTTTTAAAGTGCAAAATTTGTTAGAGCAACGTGTCCCCCCCCCCCCTCTATCTGCTAAACGGTTATATATGGATACGTGAAAAAAATTACAGCAGTAGTATATATACTGAAGTTGAAAGGAAAACTATCAGAGCTGGGTACTAAGTGCAAACTAAAAAGTTATAGGCAACCAACTTATAAAATATACTGGAAAATGTAAAATTTCATACAATCTTCATTGTTAGATGTTTTTGGTCGTTTAACTGTGAGGTGCGAGTGTAAACAGTGTGAACTCAAAGTTGTTATTCGCAACTACGGAACCCTACACTGCGCGTGGCCCGACACGCACTTGGCCGGTTTTTCTTTCAAAGAAGAAGAACTTAGACTAAACATATGATTACAGTATATTGCGTGATAACTATGTACTGCTGATTTACAGTGGAATGAAAATTACGCATACATCTTTTTTTGGAATGTTTTGCCTTCATTTATTATGACAGCATCCATGTTGTACTTTAAAATGCCATAGTTTTTACGGCTGGTTACTAACCTGACCCTAAAAATTCTTGGGAAACTCCAGAATCGCGGGGAAATGCCTGTGAAAAAGGAGTGGAAGTATTTGCCTGTATCAGTAGTGCTTCTCATATAGCAAGCTCCGTGGCGCAGCGGTCAACACGCCTGCCTGCGACACGGATGGTCTCGGGTTCGATTCCCGGTCAGGTCAAGATGGAAAATGATCTTTTTCAGATTGACCTGGGTCTTGGATGTTTATCTATATAAGTATATATTATAAAATATAGTATCGTTGAGTTAGTATCCCATAACACAAGTCTCGAACTTACTTTGGGGCTAGCTCAATCTGTATGATTTTTCCGTATATATTTATTTATTATTTATTTATTTATTACCACTACGTCCTTGCGTGAAATAGTATCATAGCTCTCTGTAAATCTAGCACAAACTCACGTGCCCCTAGGTTTTGACCATCTATTGCGGTGTCACATAACTTTCGTCTATTCCAAAGCGGCGATGTACACAACTGTTTTATTTTGGTGGCGATGTATATTAGTCGCAGTGGAGCGGCAGTGTATCTCGTTGGGTGACTGCCTACTGGGTTTATTGTTTTGGCTGATATGACTTCTTTTTTAAAAGATGAGTAACCTAGCCGACCCCAAATATAGAAGGCAAGGAAGAAGAATAATAAATAAATAAATATATACGGACAAATCACACAAATTGAGTTAGCCCCAAAGTAAGTTCGAGTCTTGCTTTATGGGATACTAACTCAACGATAGAATATTTTTATAACAAATACATATATAGATAAACATCCAAGACCCAGGTCAATCTGAAAAAGATCATTTTCCATCTTGAACTGACCGGGGATCGAACCCGGGAACATCCGTGTCGCAGGCAGGCGTGTTGAACGCTGCGCCACGGAATCTAGCCTTAAATTAAGATTTCAGTATATTGTGTGATAGCTATGTACAGAGAATATTTTTATTGACACACTTACCTATTCATTTTTTAGTAGACTAGAGATACTATTAAACTATTTTTTTCTAGGGATGTCGTCGTTGAAGTAGTTAGTTTCGGACATGGGCTTCTATTAAGGATTTTCAGCATGGGGAGTTTTTTACATTCTCACCACGCTTGCCAGACGATTTGGTGAGCGAGTTCGTTTGGCTTATCTCGGTTTCGAAGCAGATGCCTGAAGATGCCCATCAAAATTGTTTTTTTTTTAAATAAGGGGAACGGTAGGAGTTTGTGGGAATTGGGAAACAGGATAAAGGCATTTGGAATGCTACTTAGATGCCCATCAAAATTATTTTCTTTTAAAGAAGGGGAAACGTGGGAGTTTGTGGGAATTGGGAAACAGGATAAAGGCATTTGGGATGCTACTTGTTGGGATTGAGGATAAGAAAGTTAGGAAAGCAGCTCAGGACCGGACAGACAGTTAAGGATCACTCCTCTCCACTACGAAGAGCCCCGATCGGGCAGCGCGTGACGTCATCAGCCATTCCGTCGACAGCGAAGATCGGGCATCGCTACGCGGTCGACTTTAAATCCTATTCACGAAATATAGAGTTTACTTTTATTTGAACAAGTTGAATCATTTTGACATTCAATATTGTTTGAAAGTCTGTGAAGGTGTTTTAAAATATTTTGATAAAAGTCAGTGACTGTCAGTGACCGCGCGCCTCGGTTTCCGTGAAGTGCTCTTGGGTAATTGTGTTTTTATAATGTAAATACACTGTGTTGTTGTAATAACTGTCCCAAAATAGCTTCTTCTGTATATATTCGATCATTTTAGATAATAGTTTGTGAAACCTTTATTAAAACATTTCGTTGAAATTCTTAAAATCAACACGTCATCGATCATCACCATTACCATCAAGTCTTTTTAGTCTCCTCTGCAGGAGACTGGTTGGAAAGGATTTATTTACTAAATACTCCTTCATATGTACCTCTTGGTTGCTTAAGCACTGATCAGTGCTCTATGGAAATCGCCCAATTGGCAGGCGAGCGAATTTTCAAAGTTTTCTTAAAAATATTATGTCATTAGGTATAAAATTTCGAATTTCGAATTTTCCGCAAGTTCAAATTTTCGCTGTTTTTCCACAAGTCAAGAGTTAAGCTCCGTGGCGCAGCGGTCAACACGCCTGACTGCGACACGGATGGTCCTGGGTTTGATTCCCGGTCAGGTCAAGATGGAAAATAATCTTTTTCAGATTGACCTGGGTCTTGGATGTTTATCTATATAAGTATTTATTATAAAATATAGTATCGTTGAGTTAGCATCCCATAACACAAGTCTCGAACTTACTTTGGGGCTAGCTCAATCTGTGTGATTTGTCTGTATATATTTATTTATTTATTTATAAAGTCTAATATCTAACATAGTTTACGTCGCGCTAGTTCTGGTCGTCTATTTCAGTGTCAAATAACTTTCAACTATACTAAAGCGGTGATGTGCATCACTGATTTATTTTGGTGGCGGTGTACATAGATTTAAAAAAAAATATGGCGGTGTATATCATGTTCCAAAAATAATAAATCTATGTATATTGATTGAAACATGAAAACAGAAAAAAGAAAGAAAAAAGAAAAGAAAGAAAAAGACAATAAGGAATAAATATTCGTAATCATATAAAGCCCTTCAGGCGAGTAGGCGACCAAAACTGTTGATAAGAGTTTCTTTCGGCGTTTCTTCTCTGCAGTGGTCGGTTCCGAAACGCTAGTAGTCTGTAGCTTTTGAACAATTAATAATTACATATATCTAATGAGATAATTTTAATTATGATATGACGTGAAAAAGTGCCTGCATAGGCCTATTTTCTGAATAAACATTTTGATTTTGATTTTGGTGCAGTGAAAGCGGCAATGTATATCGTTTGCTGGCTGCCTACTGAGTTTTTTAATTTGACTGATATGAATTACTCCAACTCTACAGATAATTTCAGTACCTTTATCATGTGAAAACTATGTCTTTGCACAATTTTTTTAGTAGAGTAGAGAGACCTGACTAATGAACCTAATTTTTCTAGTTATATCGTCAGCCGCAAAACGTGCACTGTTGGACGTGGGCCACCCACAAGGATTTCCATCATATGAGGGGAGAAGGGGGGGTTGCTATACTCACCACGCTTGGCATTTCTAGGTCTATTGGCTTATCTAGTTTCCGATATATCTACACGAAATACTCTTTCAAATGTTAAAAAATCTAGCAAAGTCTACTTGCACTAATTCTGTAGGCCGATTTGCTAACTCGGTGTACAACGATTTGTTTGTCACTTTAGCATCCATTACGGTTTTCATATCTTAAATAAAAATAGTAATTCTTACCGAAGCCGTAATGAATATTGAAGTTACCATGAAAATGATGTACACCGTAGCTGTCAAAAGTTAGCAAATAGGCCTGCTCTCGTCTATTTGAGTGTCAAATAACTTTCGACTATTCTAAAGCGGCGATGTGCATCACTGATTTATTTTGGTGGCGCGGTATATCAGGCGCGGTGAAAGCGGCGATGTATATCGTTTGGTGGCTGCCTGCTGAGTTTATTGTTTTGAAACTTTTTTTTTTTATTAAGACTCGTAAGCACTGATCTAAGGATCAGGAACGAGAGCCATTCGTCTTGTTATTCTTTTATTTTAATCCTAAATCAGAATATGATTTTTTTAATTTCATTGATTTAGTAGTAAAATCGGGTTAGGTGTCACGCTCGAAAGTAATATCATAGTAAAATAAATTAAATGTTGTGTGGCACCTTAAGACTCTTACCATATGATTTAAGTACAATATCAATAAATAAATATAAATAAATATATAGGGACATATCACACAAATTGAGCTAGCCCCACAGTAAGTTGTGAACTTGTGTCGCAGGATACTAACTCAACGATATTATATTTTATAATAAATACTTATATAGATAAACATCCAAGCCCCAGGTCAATATGAAAAAGATCTTTTTCCATCTTGACCTGGCCGGGGATCGAACCCGGGACCCCCGTGTCGCAAGCTAGCGTGTTGACCGCTGCGCCACGGAGCTCGTCATTATTATTACGTCGTCGTATATTATATATTTATTAATATAGCTTTGGTAGTACAGAGAGGATCGTGCTCCTGCAGTGGAGACATTAAAAGATCTGATCATGATGATGAATGATATTATATATGATAAGTAAATACAGATATTTTTTTTATAACGGATTAAAATGACAAAAAAAAATTATTAAGACAATAAACTTACAAAAATTACCTAATTAAAATTTAAACAAATTACATAAATTATGAAAAAAGATATACCTAAACTAATACTAAAGAGAAAGAAAAAGTAATATAAATAAAATTTAAATTTGAAAACTAGTCGAAAAGACCACGTCTGAGAGAACCTGGCTCAAATGTACCCATCACACCAGCCGCGTTGCCACGCTGGATGTCCAGTGATATGTGCTGGACCAGGTACGCTCCAGAGCGGGGGTCGCAGCCATTGTCTCGGAGCCTTCGCCCTAAATTTCTGATAAAAAGTTTGCCTTGTTGTTTCCACAGCAAAAGGCACAAAAATGTACTGTGAGAGTTCCGCGTATTTTCTGTGCTTAATAACGTATTAATAATTTTTTTGAGTAGACTAGAAACTTTACAAACATTTTTTCCCTGACCTTAGTTTATCATCGCAACTGACTGTTACAATGTTACGTTACGTTTACACAACTGCCTAAAACAGGACTACCTACACATCATGTTTTTAGAATTCATGTAAATATGAATATATTTGACATGAATTATAAAATAAATTAAAAAAAATGCGGTCTTCTATGATCCATATAAATATAAACCTAGATAGATCCGAGAAGGCCCTTGCTAAGTAAGTAAACGGTATCAGAGAAAACAAAAGTAGTCGGTTTTGCGGCCCTTTGCATTAATTTAGATCTCAGATTATATTAAGCAAGGGCCGATTAACTTGTCTGTCTGCACGTCACTATCAAATGCTATCACAACAGTGACGAGGTGTGGTGCAAAGGAAAACAAACCAGATATATTTTATTTTATTTTTGTGTAATATGGAAAGAAATCCATGCATCAATTTATTTGCAGAAAAGTTTGTCGTAAGCATAAATCGACAGATTTTTCTTTGAAAAGTATGTGTTATACGGGTTTGCACGTGTAGATCCGTTAGTTTGACAGTTTCACTTGTTTCTCTTAAGGCTTCTACACCAGCAAAGCCGCCAGACATGCCAAGAATATAGAAATAATAATAATATCGAGAAAAAACGGCATAATAATCATGTTTTCGTATCGGATCACCCTTGAAATTAAGTTTGTATATTGTGTATATTTTGTTACAGCAGCAACAGAGCTTCATGTGTGAAAATATCAACTATCTATTACAGTTCATGAGATACAGCCTGGTGACAGACAGACGGACGTAAAGTCTTTATAATATGGTCCTGTTCTTACGTTTTGTGTTCGGAACCACAAAAAATGGCGTATTAACATCCACAAAATGTGTGGTAGATTAGCAAACAGTACTTGGTAAATATCTGCAAAAGAAATTTAACAAAGGATTTGGTCTACAATATTTTTTTAAAAACTTGTCCGATCTTTAATGGAATGACTCAGACCGTCAATATGAACAACTTTTCCTATCAGAATAATACAGGAATTTCGAAAAGATATTGTCATTTTCATACACATTGGCCCGGCTCGCATGAACACTTTTTTATGAAACCGTTAATTTATTTTTCGAATGTCCATTCCACGTTATTTCCTACAGCTCTTCGTTTTCCTAAATTAAAAAAAAAAAATTAAGATCATTTTTAATTCACTTAGGAATTTAAAGAAAAGTAAAATTTATCAATCTAAGAAAAGTGATTCATATTGACGGCCTGGATCAGATTTTTAATTAAAAAAAGAAATATTTCGTCAAAACGCTTCTACGAGTACTAACCTCATGTACCACCCCACCTTGAATTTGATGGGTCTCCACCTGACCGCATCGGTATCAAATTTAACGCAGTGTTGGTTTAGTGTACATGTAATTAAATATCCACACTAATGCTTGCTAATAGTTACGAAGTTAAGTGCCAGTTACTATGTCTTATAGATGGGTTATCATTTACTAATTATAACACTTTTTTGCCGTATTTTTTACGTTTTGTGTACTTATTTTTTAATGAACACGCATGGAAACATAGCACTTATGTAAACGTATGTTTATTACTTTTATCGTTTGTAAACAATCCAATGTGTCTCGAAAACCCGCGAATATTTAAAAGTTATGAGAACAACGCGTAATGGATGCGATACTAAGCGAAAAAGTTTAAAATACTAGGTAACATAATATAGTGGCATAATTGTTTTATGTAAATGTCATAGTGTTGGTCTAGTATGTAATTATTGACTTAGAAATGTGGCAATAAAGGTGTTGTTGGGGTTATATAAATAGCTTTTTAACGAAAGAATAGTAAGGAGTAGAATAGGATCAAATATTTTTTTATAGGCAAAATACTTCTTATATGTTAAACATAGAACATACCAGCTGCTTTGGCCTAGGGATTGGGCAAAAACTTAAGGTCACAAGAGGCGATGCGGCTAGCAACCCATCATTATTGAGATTCCGCCTTTACGCCCTCTAACACGTTTAATATCCTTGGGCTCTTTCAATCATGATTTGGCGTTGTTTTGACGACCGGTTACCAGCCTGACGTCTTCTTTTAGTAGCTTTAGAATCGTGGACCTGTGAAAATGGTTAACTAGTATTTAGTGAGAATTGAACCTGGCCTCTTGTGTTGCTACACAAGAAGCCAGGTCTGACCTGGACCAGCCAACTATCGCCACCCTTTCGTTTATTTCTTTTAATACTAAATAAAATCAAATTTAACAAATCTACGTCTCTACCTTTAGTAGTAAATTACTTAAGTTTAATAATACTAATATGTATTACTTTTCGTTATTAAGAAATTTACTCATTACCGCCAAAAGCGGGTAGTTTTGGCGGTAATGATTAGATTCGAATCCACGGTGGTGTAGTTGGTAGCACACTTAGGGCGCCGACCTAAGAGCTGTTCGAATCCTACCTGTAGCAAATTCTTTTTCATCACATATTTTAAATTTTAATGATACGATAATATTGTTGAAAAATTATTACATATATCGAGCTCCGTAGCGCAGCGGTCAACACGCCGGCCGACACGGATGTTTCAGGTCAACATGAAAAATTATGATTTTCAGATTGACCTGGGTCTTGGATGTTTATCTATATATAAATAAATAAATATATACAGACAAATCACACTGATTGAGCTAGCCCCAAAGTAAGTTCGAGACTTGTGTTATGGGATACTAACTCAACGATACTATATTTTATAATAGATACTTATATAGATAAACATCCAAGACCCAGGTCAATCTGAAAAAGATCATTTTCCATCTTGACCTGACCGGGAATCGAACCCGGGACCATCCGTGTCGCAGGCAGGCGTGTTGACCGCTGCGCCACGGAGCTCGATGTATTTGTAATAAAATATATTATCATTGTCATCATCATCATCAGGACATTTTAGTTTGCACTGCGGGAGCACGATCATATCTGTACTACCAGAGCCACACATTAGCCAGAGCCGTCAGAGGATTTGGCCTACTCTCTCCACGCTGGCCAGACGGGTTGTAGAGGTCTCTTTGATGTTTATTAGCTTTGTAAAGCTTTTGTTTCCTAGGTCGCCTTCTGCGATATCCTCGGGAAGACTTGGAGTGGTCCTATTCTACTCTGCCGGGAACTACACTGCGTTTTCCTAAACGCCGTATTTCTGTACTAGAATACAATTACGGGTGGTGATTTCGCTGATGCCTCTTACCCACTGCGCTATATGAGGGCCCAAACTGAAGGCCATTAAAAAAACCATACTGATTGTATTAAAACTCATATCGACTTAGCAATATCCGCCCGAACCGTAGTTAACAAGCTAACGTAGAATGAACGCGATCAAATATTGACCTAACCCCGCTATAACAGTTTAATTAACTTTAACTGCGATTACTTTAAATTAAGCTTTGCTTTTCCTGATTGAAGAATAGTAACCTACTTTGATGTTTTATTTTATTTATGAACGTTCTTGATTATTCATAATGGTTTACTTAAAAAGTTGACTGATGAAGTCGAGAGATTTTCTTTGATGTTATTTGTTCTAGGGAGATATGTATAATTTGTGAACAGTAAACTAATAATATACGCGGATGAAGATTTTAGAAATTGCTTAGGGGCCCCTATCTTAAAGACTGCTATCTACTGAAGATAAACAAGGAATAAAACCGGCCAAGTGCGAGTTGAACTCGCGTGAAGTGGGTTCCGAACAATGTCAAAATCAAATGTTTTTATTTATTTGACTAGCGCTAGGAAAAGGGGAATTGGGTTCGATCCCCAGTGAGGTCAAGATAAAAAAAGATTTTAAATTTACCTGGATCTTGTATGTTTATCTAATGTATTTGTCATAAAATATAGTATCGTTGAGTTAGTAACCCATAACACAAGTCTCGAACTTACTTTGGGACTAGCTCAATCTGCCTGATTTGACCGTATATAATTATTTATTTAAGTATAGAGGTGCTCGAAGATATTTTAAAAACTTTTTGTACCTTTGATAATGCTACTAATGATGCCATAGTTAAACACCCTCGTACAGACTTGGGCATGGAATTAACAACTCTTAAAAGAGCTGTTGTAAGTATTCAGAAAGATATAAACCACAAAAATAATGTTGCCGTGTGGTTCCAACACCACTCCAAGACTTTCCCGTGGATGTCGTAGAAGGCGATTAGTAGGAAACACGAGCTAAACAAAGCTATAATCATCAAAGAAACCTCTCCAACCCGTCTGGCCAGCGTGGAGAGTGTAGGCCTAATCCTCTGACTGCTCTGGCTAATATATGGCTCTGGTAGTACAGAGAGGGTCATGCTCCTGCAGTGGAGTCTAAAAAGACCTGATGATGATGATGATAAATACACAGAGACATGACACAAGTTCTATAATAACTCTGTTTAGTGGTGGTTTGAAAGATATTCTAATCTAGATATTTCTATTTGAAATTAGTTACCTTTATAGTTTTCGAATAAATAAATAAATAAATAAATATATACGGACATATCACACAAATTGAGCTAGCCCCACTGTAAGTTGTGAACTTGTGTCGCAGGATACTAACTCAACGATACTATATTTTATAACATATACTTATATAGATAAACATCCAAGACCCAGGTCAATATGAAAAAGATCTTTTTCCATCTTGACCTGACCGGGGATCGAACCTGGGACCCCCGTGTCGCAGGCTAGCGTGTTGACCGCTGCGCCACGGAGCTCGAATCCCAACCGATTGCGGAGTAGGCTCTCCATTATCAGTGAAAATGGCACAAACGTAAACCATATCGCTGACTCACAGCGGTCAGTCGAGCTGCCACGTGGTACACTCCTGATTTGTGTTTATAGCACCAATTATGTGCCGGTTGGTCTAAGTTATAAGAGAATTGGCGATTCCACGAACGAGAGAAATGCGTTATTTTTATTGCCGTACCACGTCTACACTCTCATAGAACGCGTCTATACACGGCGATACGCTGCAGAACTCGCACGTACAGTTATTGGCAGCTATTACTCGTGGTCGTATACTATTGGTCGTGCCCTGTCTTACGCGCTAAAGTTTGTTCAGTAAGTCACGTATTAATTAATTTATTTGGGGAGGCCTATGTCCAGCAGTGGACGAGTATATGCTGATGATGATTAATTTATCAGCTGGTTACGGATGTCTACTGAACTCGCACGAGTAATAGCTACTCGCCCGTGTCTTGTACTATACGCTAACGGTTGTTCAGTTAGCCATATTGGTTTATCGTCACGTATTATAACTTCATCAGCAGGCCACGAATCTCTGCTCAACTCGCACGAGTACTGGCAGTTGTAATAGTTACTCGCCTGAGCCTTGTACTATACTTTTACGCGTGTTTAGCCAATCATATTGGTTTGTCATCACATCATCATCATTTCGTGTACGTGACACGGTCAGTCAAACATGCACACCCTGGTATTAGAGTTCTTCGGAATCGCCTCTCGGCCTCTGACGTGGTTCTTTTAACGACTACCAGATAGCAGCCAGGACCAACGGCTTAACATGCCTTCCGAAGCACGGAATCATCTTTCTTATCAGACAATCAGGAGATTCATGCCTGCAATGTCCTAACCAAACTGGAAACAACTTAACAAAATATGCTTCCCGTGGGAATCGAACCCACGACCCCCTGGGTCAACAAGGCAAACGCCTTAACCACTGGACCACGGAGCCTGTTCACACTGTGATCAACTGATCACATATATTAACTTTAACGGTGACCCGTGGATTTTTGTTGTCAACCCGCACGAGGTACTGGCAGTTGTTAATAGCTACTCGCCTGTGCCTTGTACCACGCGCTAACGGTTGTTCAGTTAGTCATATTGGTTTATCGTCACGTACGTTAACTTTATCAGCAGGTTGCTGATCTCTGCCTAACTCGCACGAGTATTGGCAGTTGTTACTGGCTACTCGCCTGAGCCTTATACCACGCGCTAATGCTTGTTCCGTTAGTCATATTGCTTAAAAATCCCGTCATCATCATCATCATCATCTGGTCTGTTTTAGCCTCCACTGCAGGAACACGAACCTCTTTGTTCTACCAGAGCCATATATTAGCCAGAGCAGTCAGACGATTTAGCCTACAGTCTCCACGTTGGTCAGAGGGGTTGGAGAGGTCGATTCTGCCGGGTTGTCACGTATGCTACTTGCCTATGCCTTGTACCATACGATAACGGTTGTTCAGTTAGTCATATTGGTTTATCGTCACGTATGTTAACTTTATCAGCGGGCCACAGATCTGTGCACCTCAACTCGCACTTAACCTAGTTTAGTGTTTTGTATGCAGTTTGCAGTATTGGGAAAGTTGGGATGAAATATAGTCGGAATATTTTAGATACCAAAATGTTGGTCAAAGTAAATATTAAGTTCTACTGTGTGAGGTTTTTAAATGCTTAATAATAATTTTAATAAAGCAAGTAATTCTCAATTTAAATAAAAATTTAGTTTTGGTAGTAAAACACATTTAAGTAAACAAATATTCGTATACATTATATAAAAGATACAAATTTATAACAAAGTTCACTAAATGTTATTATACTAACTTAGGAATGATATGAACTAACATGGTTTGAGGTCGTCATTCATAATTTTGGGGTGGGTCTGGTGGTGCTGTAGTAGAGTCTGAGAGGGACCTGATGATGATTCATAATTTACAAAATGTCAAAAGTATAAAATTTATTTGCATTATTAATTGTTACGACTGTGAATTAAAATATAATAAAAACCGGCCAAGTGCGTGTCAGGCCACGCGCAGTGTAGGGTTCCGTAGTTGCGAATGACAACTTTGAGTTCACACGTTCACACTCGGCCCTCACAGTTTACCGACCAAAAACATCTAACAATGAAAATTTTATAAAATTTTACATTTTCGAGTACATTTGATAAGTTGGTTACCTATAACTTTTTAGTTTGTACTTAGTACTTAGCTCTGATAGTTCTCCTTTCAACTTCAGCATATATGCTGCATATGCAGATAGAGGGGACACTTACCTCTAACAAAAATTTGCCCTAAATCGAAAAATGGTGTTCTCAACCTCACAATATTTTTGATAGACCTTTTAACGATACCAAATACGATGGGTTTGTATAGAAAATCAAAATCACTCCCTCTTTACTTGTATGGGAGCAACCCTAAAAAAACTTCTTCTACCACTTTTTTGGCATGATTAATATACATACCCATACCAAATTATAGCTTTCTAGTACTTATAGTCTCTGAGAAAAACCGCGGACGGACAGACAGACAGACAGACATGGCGAAACTATTAGGGTTCCTAGTTTACTACGGAACCCTAAAAATATGCCTAATAATCTTGTGAATTATTCTTTAAACTGTTGTCGCGTATTTCAACCTCCTAGTATTTTTTTTCGTTACTTCATCCGCGTTAATTGTAGCTTTTGTCACCCGCAGACAGCTTTTGATAAGGGAAAAAATTTTGAACATCGGTCCAGTTGTTTCGGAGCCTATTCAATGCAAATAAACAATCAAATCTTTCCTCTTTTTTATATAAGACTAGCTGTTACCCGCGGCTTCGCCCGCGTAATTTATAGCCTATGTCCTTCTCGGTACACTAACCTATGTGTATGCAAAATTTTATGACGATCGGTTCAGTAGATACGGCGTGAAAGCGTAACAAATAAACAAACAAACAAACTCACTTTCGCATTTATAATATTAGTTAGGAAGATAGGATTAGGATTAGATTTGGGGGTCATCATCATCTTCACCACTGCTGACATAGGCCTCCCCTAAGTATTTCATTAAGGGCAGTTTTGCCATACTCACCACTCTGGCAAACGGGTTGGTGAGCGCAGTTTGTTTGGCTTATCTCGGTTCCGATGCTGCTGCCCATTGAAACCGTTTTTTAAGCGAGGAAAGGGTAGGAATTTGTTGGACTGGGGGAGCGGGATAGGGTGTATGGGATGCAACTTTCTCGGAAGGATTGGGGATAAGAAAGTAGCAGCTCGGGAATGCCGGGGGCGCGTACCCCATGCCATGCGTGCAACCACCGGACAGGTAGCTGAGTATGACACCCCTGATCTTTGACCCAAGATTTGGGGGTATCGGCTTTAATTGAATTGAAATAAGTTATAATAACTGAAATAATTTTAGTTAAAACCCATTGTTTTTTTTTTTCATTAAAGATTGCCTCACTTCATGAATTGAAATAAATTTTTATATAATTAAAATAATTGTAGTCAAAGGCCATTGTTTATTTTTTCATTAATGATTGCCTCACTTTGACCCCAACCGTAACCAAGCTACCAAGATACAATTTGCGCCTATCTCCATACAAGTTAAGTTTAATCTATGGCCAATTTCCTAATATAGTGTCAATTGGTGCGAAACGTATGCACGTGGTACTTTCGTAATTTAGTTAAACTATATGAATCACAGCCGACTCATGGACTTACACGTGCCTATTTTGAATAGGTACTTGTATGTTTTGTTTTTGGGTTCCGTACCAAATTTCATGCTTGTTTACAAACCAAAAAAAATCGTTTCCATATTGAGAGCGTGAATTTAAAAGATAAATAATTCACATTGTATATTTTTTTTTTGATTGAAACTAACGTGAGCTTCGAGAACATTATTAATATGTAAAATACGCGTCACTAACGTATAAAGTCAGTACTTGAGGTCTTCCTCAGGACGAATGTGAACAGAGACGCGCACGAAGTCTTCCCAGTCAGCACTGAGACGACGTCGCGATGTGTTTGTGAGTGATGTGTTTCACGTATGAAAAACATTGTATAACATTTTTGAATGTAAATACAAAGCAATATACAACGCATACACTATTCAGCACTAGGGGATGCACCAACTAGTGAATTAAATTTGAAGCGAAGCGGTGGCTAATTGAAAATGCTTGTCTCTTCTGACGTGTGCAAGGCGACGCGACTATTGTATTTACGAAGATATATTTAATATTTTACCCAACTTTAAAAAGGAGGTTTTCAATTCGAGTCTGCGTTTTTTGTAGATTTTTTATACATTTAAATATTTAAAAATGTAAATAATGTGTGTTAAAATAAATAAAGGAATAGTAAATATATACGGACAAATCACACAGATTGAGCTAGCCCCAAGTAAGTTCGAGACTTGTGTTATGGGATACTAACTCAACGATACTATATTTTATAATAGCTACACATATAGATAAGCATCCAATACCCAGGTCAATCTGAAAAAGATCATTTTCCATCTTGACCTGACCGGGTATCGAACCCGGCGACCTCCGGGTCGCAGGCAGGCGTGTTGATCGCTGCACCACGGAGCTCGACTTTGTCTTATGTTTTTTATGCAATTAATGAAATAGCTATAAAGCTCAAATGTTGTTGAGATAGCTTGTTGTTGCTAGCAAAGGAGGCAAAAATGCTTCAGTCAAAGCTTATTGCAGCCGATCGGCACACTATACAGTTTTTGATATCAGCACTTGCAAATATTCAAACATTTGCAAACTGCCGATGTCATGCCGATGATCAAACGCGGCCAAGCCAAGCGTGAGTCTGCACACGTCAGTGGAATATAGTAAACACACATCAAAGGTAAATCGTTTGAGTGTCTGATACTCGAATAACATGAAAAGCATGTTGATAGCTGGCTGTATTCAATCGGAGATTATAATCCGAGATAGATTAAAGTTTCAAAAGTAATTTTGAAACTTTAATCTATCTCGGATTAGCCAGAGCAGTCACAAGATTTGGCCTACACTAATACAGGTAACTGTATTAGTGTAGGCCAAATCCTGTGACTGCTCTGGCTAATATATGGCTCTGGTAGTACTAGAAAGTCGTGTTCTTGCAGTGGAGACTATCAAAGACCATCAGAATACTGCAAAGACCTGATGATGATGATGCGCAGTGATATTGCAAAGAAGGCAATTAATACCAAAATCAAAGCATATTCCAGCCAATCATCAGACTAATATAGTCTTTGTTATCGGCAGCTTGCTAATGTTTGATCAAACGCGGCCAAGCCAAGCGTAAGTCTGCACACGTCAGTGGAATATAGTAAACGCACATCAAAGGTAAAATGTTTGAACGTCTGATACTCAAATAATATTAGCATGGTGATAACTGGCTATATTCCATTAGAAAATAATATATACACAGTGCGAAAAGAAACGCCACTTAAGTATGTGTGCACGTAAAACCATTTGCGGCTATGTGTGGGTGTCTGGAGGTGTGCGGGGGCAGCGAGAGGCGCGCAGGGCGTGAACGCCCGCCACGGAACTGGCTTGGTCGAGGGCTGCCTGTGTCGTGCGTCTCTCGCTCGTCTCGCACAGCAGGCACGAAGTGAGTAGAGAGTGACATCCTACGCGTTGTCAACCCTAGCACTAACACGGCCCGGCTCAAGGTTACTGGTACAGGGAGGTTGAATTCTGGAATCCCACTAGAGCTCAAAGGTTAAAAATTACTCTGTATCATAGGAAAAAGACAAATAATAATTTAGTCAAAGCATATGCCAGTCTTCCAGCACACTAATACAGTATTTGATATTGGCAGCTTGCAAATGTTTGATCAAACGCAGCCAAGCCAAGCGTGAGTCTGCACACGTCACTGATATAGTAAACACACCTCAAAGGTAAATTGTTTGAACGTCTGATACTCAAATAATGTGTTAAGCAACTCCAGGTTTGGCTTGAGCAGATTGCAAAAACGGTTATACCTCCAGAATCGTGTCCTTAGGTGCAACTATCAACCTATTATTTCATATTATTTTGATTCCCCTTTTCCTCCTATAATTCGCTAAACATGGCCTATAACCCATGCTATATGCAAGATTATTTGAGAAGCCTGGTGGCTCAGTGAGTGTGAGCATTTTAGTGCTTACGCAAGTTAAGCAAGTTTAAGTTAAGCCCACTTGGTTGGGTGACCGCAAGTGGTAACGATATCTCGAGCTCCTCTGTGCTTCGGAAGACACATTAAGCTGTTGGTCCCGGCTGTCATTATTGATGGCAATTGTTAAGCTATGTCAGATAACTTTTGGCAACTTCAAAAATCTAACACCAGTGCTGGCCACTTACACACTTGTGAAACAAACAACGGGCCTAAAGGTGATAAAGAGTTAAAACGTCAGTGTTCTATTTATAATGTCGACATGATTTGTATATTTATTCGTAGATTTAGTACATTTTAGATGATTTGGATGTAGATTCACCTCTTCCTTCATTATGCTAACCGCTAAGGGATCGAATTCCCTTTCAGCGTCACTGTTTTGATTTTCAAGACAAAAAAGAATAGGCTTTATTAGAGTCTGCGTGCACCACCCTAGACCCGAGGAGCCCGATGGCCCAGTGGGTGTGAGCTCTAAGAGCGCTTACATATGTTAAGCAACCCCTGGTGCAGTCCCTACTTGGATGGGTGACCGCAAGTGGCATAAAAATATCTCGAGCTCCTCCGTGCTTCGGAAGGCACGTTAAGCCGTTGGTCCCGGCTGTCATCGTTAATGGCAGTCGTTAAGCTATGTCAGATGCCTTAAGGCAGCTTGAAAAATCTGACACCAGTGTTGGCCACTTACACATACGAAAAACAAAAACAAACAACACCTTAGACCTCATCCCTGCTTCTTATCAGGCAAAGTAGGTACAACGCTGAGTGCGTTTCGGTCTTAAAAAATAGGTATTTGTTTTTATTTATAAGACTTCTTTGGAAAATAAAAAAGTTGTTTCTATTTCTATTAGACTCTGTATCACAACTAATTGTGTGAAATAAAAGTTATTCCGGAACAAGTTTGCCAAAAAACGATATATTTTCCCATAACAAGAAAACTCAGTAACTCGATCAGGGCAATACCATGCTTCATCTACCACGCATTTCATCACAACAAATCATATATCCCCCTAATATCCCCCTATTCGCTCATTAACCCCATCCATCTGACGTGTCTTATGATGAGGAAGTAAAGGAGATCTGGTGTTGAGTTCCGTCGCAGATTGTAAGTTGGTTGCCGCTTCTTCTGTATTCCTCTTTGGAAGTGGTGTTAACCTAGCTTTAAGTAAATTATTGATGTCAACAACAATTACCTTATCACACATAACACATCTTAAGATATTTTAAATATCATTTCGTGAACGTAAATTTACATTACTATTGGTTAACAACGTTATATTATTGTTGACGTCAATAATTTACTCAAAGTTTACACTGCTTCTAATCGCCAACTGGGGGAAAAGTCAATTCTGAAAACCCTTATTAACTACTTTGTCTTGTTACACGTGTGATGACATTCAGAAAAACTTTCCATATCTTTTTTTATCTGCTATCCGGTGAAGGAACAATATGCAAGTTGCTCATAAGTTGAATTAGTTGCATCTCGAACTGCGCGCTGAGTACGGGCACTGACAAGAGCCTGGCTCTTAAATACCAAAAAAATCTTTCCATATCTCTTTTAATCTGCTATCCGGTGAAGGAACAATATGCAAGTTGCTCATAAGTTGAATTCGTTGCATCTCGAACTGCACGCTGAGTACGGGCACTGACAAGAGCCTGGCTCTTAAATACCAGAAAAAAAATCTATCCATATCTCTTTTAATCTGCTATCTGGTGGAGGAACAATATGCAAGTTGCTCATAAGTTTAATTAGTTGCATCTCGAACTGCGCGCTGAGTACGGGGATGACAGCTTGCAATTAACTACTTTGTCTTGTTACACGTGTGATGACGGAGCTTAAAGTTTATACATACATACGTTACTTACCCCCATAATTATTAAAGGTTAGTCCATAAAACCCAAAGGCCACGTTTAACGTGATGGCGTCCGCCTTGTGATTTCCGGCAGAGTAGAATATAGAACCACTCCAAATCTTCCCGTGGATATCGTAAAAGGCGAATTAGGGAACACAAGCTAAACAAAGCTTTTAAAACATCAAAGAGCTCCAACCCGTCTGGCCAGCGTGGAGAGTTTAGGCCAAATCCTCTGATTGCTCTGGCTGATATATGGCTCTGGTAGTACAAAGAGGGTCGTGCTCCTGCAGTGGAGACGAAAAAGACCTGATGATGATATGTATGTACGTTTTGCTCTGCAAACATATAACGTTAAAAGTTAGTGTCACTTGTGAAGTCTTCAGCGGTCCATATTATCCCTAGGTTCATAGCCAGGAATCCATCAAAGGGTGGAGAGCTACGCTATATTAATTGCCTGCATTCCACTGCGACGCTATTGTTTTACATCCGATGTTACCTCGCGGGACTAAGGGCGCGAGTCATAAGAGCAGAGCGTTTTAACGTATTAAGGCTTACATAATAAGACAGCCATGACGGTCTTACCTATTCCTGCTGCAAAGAAAATTTATATTGTAAGTTATGGTTATCAAAATAAGCAATGCTTATATTATTCCAACCTGGGCTGAGGTACCAGAATTAGCAGGGTTTGGCAGTAGCCCTTATTGGTGCTAGGGACACCATAGGTAACGCCGCCCCAAATCAAATGCTGTCCTGCCTCCGGCAGCATGAGATCTAGGGAGCCCAGACTAGAGTACTGCCTCAGCAAGACCCCTTTTAAGCTCGTTTGTTCGTTGACCTAGCTTCCCGCCGGGATTGGGGACCCAACCTTCCACTAGGTTGCTCGATACAACAGATTCCACTGCGGAGGCACAGAAGAGGCTAAGAGGCCATACTTGCAAATGGCCTTGTATCGCGTCACACCCCCTTGAAACCCTTTTTAATGCTATGATTGTATGTATGTATAAACATTCCGCTACCTCCTATAACTCAGCCACGCTAGAGTTCATTATCATTTCATGGCATGTGTCGTCATGAATATTTCCCTTTGATTAATTCACAGCGAAGCCTGCTCTAATACACACGATCACAAATATATCTTTATTAGCTTTGTGTATTTGCTCTCTCTCTCTCTCACTTTGGAATGTTTTCCGTTGCATCCTTAGCTGTTTAAAGTGAAACTAGGGTTCATTTAAAATAATCGGCCAAGTGCTAGTCGGACTCGCGCACTAGGTTCAGTACCATTATCTATACAACATTAGACTATTAAACTAAAACTGTTGTATTCAGCCTGGTGGCATACAGACCGCGGATGAAAGAGATCGAAGGCTCATGAATAGGGCGCCTATTTGACGCAAACGTTTTTTGGGTAGTGCTAGAATTACCCAGTAAAAATGGGTAACCACGGTATATGGCAAACCTGATTAAATCAAAAATAAAAGTATTTGCCTGCACCGCGCTGGGATTGAACCCCGAGTCCCTTGATTAGCGAAGTACCACTACACAGCACTAAGGTGCCTTAAAAAGCTTCACAAAATATATTCGTACCTAATATATGGAAATGATGCAATACTAAATTGACTAGTTTTTATTTAAAATAGATTTCAATTTCCATCTAGGATTTAGTGAAATCCAAACAAAATATTCACAAATTCCTCTTATATTCTAGTAATCCTTGACTCCAGCTACAAACAGAATTTAAATAAATAAATTGGGATTCTTTCGGTCTGGGTTTGTTGCGAATCCTTTAGTATTTCTATTACAAATAAAAATATCAATACGCTATCGGCTGAAACCCAATGATATTTTTTGTGAGATACCATATTGCTTACAATTTATACGTTTGAATAAATCGTCGCGTTTCTGTCGCTCGTAGAGTTTATGCCTTTCTTAATATCAGTGTTTTCCCGGTTGCAATATTAGCTAAGGCGCTGAATCCAAGGCCAGTCATCACGAAACCATTAGCGCTTTTATATGCCAAATTTAACACTATTATCATCATTTCGTGTAGGTGACACGGTCAGTCGATCATGCACACCCTGATGTCAGAGTTCTTTGGAACCGCTATTAACACTATAAGCTTATTATAATATTTAATTGACTATAAATTTACGCCCAGCGTTTGCCTAAAGCGAAAAATATGTGATGGCCCCACAGAACAACAAACACATGATGGTCCTATACCTGTAAAAATTGAAAGTAATAGTATTTGCTCGTTCCAAGAATCGAACCTTTTGCCTATCGTGCGTGTGTGAAGCCTTAATCTATCTGCTGTAAAGAATAAAAACCTAAATTATCCTATTGTTTTTTTACCTAGCGGGGTAGACATAGCCCAGGTCTAGAAGACGTAAGTGTGTAGGTAGAAAACGGAATCAGAATAGCAAAGCCTATACCTACCTTCAACAAACTACAACAAACTTCACTTATTCACTAGATCGGCTTTTACGATCTGCACCGAAAGAGAAGCAGCTGGTACATTCTAATTTTTTTTTCTCCCAGCCCAGCACGGAAGAAATGTATAATCATATTCATATTGTCTTTGATAATATTGATCTTGTACATTTTCAAGGTTAAAAATTTATCTTGCAACCTCTATATCGCTGCTGAAAGCAGGCTTAGGTCGGCTTAGGGCCCGAATGGGTAAATAATTATGATAGACGACGTAATAAATAATACATGACATCTTTTTGGATGAAATCCTTCAATGGTTTTATACATTATTATTGTTTTTTTATTGATATTGTTTACCGATTTATATTTTGACATAGCAAAGTTACAAAAGCTGTACTTGGATTGTACTTATAGAAATAGTCCAATAAGATTATTAAACACAAAAACGTGCATACTATCACGTCTTTTTACCTTTCGGAGTAGACAGAACCCAGGTTTACGAAACCTTAAAGCCACCCTTAGCAAGTTGGTGGGCTTGTAAGCGGAGAACGGAATTAAATTAGTGATGGGTTGCTAGCCGCATCGCCTATTGACATGATTCTTATAAAGAGTTAATACAATCGAATTTTTATGTAAAACTCAAAATTCATACGAGGAATGGTGAAAACATATCGATTATATTCGTCTTTTGAAAATTTGATAACGTTAAACCTACTCTTGTTGTTTAATATCAAATTTACATAGACGATCATAAAATCTAAAACCAGCTATACAGTCAAGTCAAAGTCAAAGTCAAAGATTTTTATTCAAAATTGGATAATTGTATCTCTTTTTGAACGTCATATTTTTTACTTTCTTATTATTTTTAATTTTTAATATGCAAAATCGAAAAACTACTAGCGTTTCGTAATGACCACTGGTGAGAAGAATACGCCGAAAGAAACTCAATCGAGACTTGGTCCCTACAGTATAGAAATAACACCCTGTCCGATCCTTGAAGGGGAGACTCAGCCCATCAACATGAACAACTTTTTCTAAGGGACAACTAAATAAACGTCTATGTTTTCTTAAAAGGCTGAACACGCTTTATTCATCCCCATTAGTATTGCAGTTTTGTATTGTACTAGTCCACCCGGCTGCACCCGAGGTACACCCGTAGCCTATGACACCATCCATTCATCAATCCATCAGGTCTTTTTTAGTCTCTATTGCAGGAGCACGACCCTCTCTGTACTACCAGCCATATGCAATATTAGCCAGAGGTCAGAGGATTTGGCCTACACTCTCCACGCTGGCCAGACGTATTGGAGAGGTCTTTTCAGACGTTTGTAAGCTTAGTTTAGCTTGTGTTTCCTAAGTCGCCTTTTACGACATCCAAGGGAAGAGTTGGAGTGGTCCTATTCTACTGTGCCAGGAACCACACGACACGGATAAAATTCAATGGTGTAAGAATCTTTTAAATCGGTTTAGAAGTTCCTGAGATTATTGCGTTCAACCAACCAAACAAAGAAACTCTTCAGCTTATTAATAATAGGATAGATGGGCAGCGGTGATCACTTACCATCAGGTGACCCACTTACTAATATACCAACTTATTTTATAAAAAAATGTAGATTATAAAAGCTGATCGAGAAAATGGACAAATAATAATCCCAACTCCCAACTAATATTATAAATGCGAAAGTGAGTTTGTTTGTTTGTTTATTAGTTTGTTTGTTACGCTTTCGCGCCGTATCTACTGAACCGATCGTCATGAAATTTTGCATACACATAGGTTAGGGTACCGAGAAGGACATAGGCTATTAATACGCGGGTGAAGCCGCGGGTTAAAGCTATTAATAAATATATACGGACAAATACACAGATTGAGCTAGCCCCAAAGTAAGTTCGAGACTTGTGTTATGGGATACTAACCCAACGAAACTATATTCTATAATAGATACTTAAATACATAAACATCCAAGACCCAGGTCAATCTGGAAAAAAAAAACATTTTTCCATTTTGACCTGACCGGGGATCGAAACCGGGACTATTCGGCAGGCGTGTTAACCGCTGCGCCACGGAGGTCGTCAAATATCTCTGGAATGATGTCATGCGTAATGCAAGTTCATTATTTTGACTCTACTTTGTCACCTATCCTTCAACTACTCTAATAAACGTGATCCCTAATTATTATGTCCCTAGACTCTGTCTACCACGTATTGTCATAGTGCAGCACTCGTTCGCAAGTTGGATCGACGAGCGGCAATTAATTGGGCGGGGAGTTCCGGGGCGCAGCGTAGTGTCGCGACGACAGCGATGTTATAAACTCTTGATATGCCATCCCAACTAATATTATAATCGCGTAAAAAGTTTTGTTTGTTTCGCTTTCACTTCCTAAATGCTGAACCGATCATAATGAAATTTTGCATACACGTTGTCTGGAGTACGGAGAAGGTCATAGGCTACCTTTTATCCCGGAGAAAAGTACTGTTCCCGAGGGATTGACAATAACGCGAGCGGAACTGCGGCCGAAGGCTAGTTTCCTAATATTTAAAAGCGGCTTGCATCCAGCGCCTTCCTGTGATCTTAGTCAGGTCATCCGACCACCTGATTGGTCAGTGTCCAATGCGCTTGCCGGTACGGGTGGAACATTTGAGAATATTTTTCCCCATTGGCCGACGGTTCTGCGAGTATGTGCCCCGTCCACTGCCATTTCTAAGGTCCGCAGAGCTATGACGGTTACTCTTGTCGTTCTAGGAATCACCAGCACACAGTATAAACCTTTATTAATATTTTACTAATGTCCTCCTACTCTTAATTAATCAAGAAATAAGGTATGATGAAACAAAAAACAAGATTAGTCTTTAGTCTTTGTACGTAGTCGTACAAAGACTAAAGTTGTTGTCCTGTGCAAATCCTGCCCACTTGGATTTTTTTAAAGTTGGACGTTTTGACGCCCCTCGTCAAGACCCATGGTCCAACTAGTTGGACAGAGCAGTTGGACCACTGACTGCCCCGGTATTAGTATTTTTTTCCTTATCTTATTTCTAAAATTAAGAAGTCTATATCAGAATAGCATTGTAAATGCATAAAAAAACACCTATAAAATAATGAACTAATCTCACGTAAAGTTTAATCAAAGCCATCTCCTCCTCTTGGTGGCTCTTGGAAATATATTTATATTTCCAACCCGTCTAACTAGCGTGGAGAGTGTAGACCAAATCCTCTGACTGCTCTGGTATGAGGGTCATGTTTCTAAAGTGGAGACTTAACGACCTGATAATGATGGGTAATAATTAATTTAGGGACACTCAAATATTTAGCTTTAGAAAATTGAAAGTGATGAAATTCGTATAAAGAGAGTTTGAAAGAGCAAAGAAAAGGTCTTATCTTCAAGGAATATTTCGGAGTACCTAAAGGTTGATTTAATGCAACACTTGTTTAATTCCTAATCTGATAAAAGTATATTACTATAGAAGTGTTAATGCATAAATATGCCTGTAAAATAACGAACTAGTTTCACTTTTGGTGAATCTTCTCCTCCTCTTCGTGGCTCCATGACACAATGCTCGCAGTAAAATAGTACACGGAGCGAGCTTGTTCCCGCTCTGCGCTCAGCATATTTATGTGTGTGTATGTCCGTGTGGACGTAAATTAAGTCTAGTGTATATGTGGAGCTGCGGCAATCAGCAATGCAAGAAAGTGTGAGAGTCCTTTTATCAATTTATTTGTACTTGATTTAAAGCGATGACTTGACCCTTAAATGCCCGTTATTGAATTGAATACTGTAGTGTGGTTCCCGGCAGAGTAGAATAGAACCACTCCAAGTCTTCTTGTGGATGTCGTAGAAGGCGTCTTAAGAAACACAAGCTAATTAAAGCTTATAAATATCAAAGAGAGCTCTCAAATCTGTATAGCCAGCGTAGATAGTGTAGAATTAATACTCTGATTTCCCTGGGAAATATATGGCTCTGGTAGTTTAGGGAGGGTCATGCTGCAGTGCAGACAGAAAAAAGGCTTGGGTAAAGTTTTCGAAGTAAAGGTTGGTTATGTAAGATACAATATGAACCTTGATTTTAAATCAATGTGTTGGTTATTTCCTAATTTAATAAGAGTACATATTTCAGAATAGCATTGTGAATGCTAAAAACAGTTAAACTTAATAAACAGCCCTCCCCAGATGCGCTCGGAATATAATACACTTATAAATCTCTTCCTCATGAATCATTATATCTATTTTTAAAAACTGCATTGAAATCTGTTAAGTAGTTTAAAAGATTTAAGCGAAGTGACAACGGAAGCAATTTCCTTTTTTATAAAGATATAGAACAGATAATAAAATATATGCATGTTTTCAATAGATATAGGAAGCTTAACATCTGTACTCCTTACATTTTGTTCATGTATTATGTATGTATGAGCTAGATCGTATTAGCGTGGCCACTTTAATTATTGTCAACTTAACTAATGAATCGCATAAGTAATGCGGTTTTGTGGCTAATTCTGAGTTTGTCTGTTAGTTTAAGTGTTTGAATAGTTAAACTTGTTTCTGTTTCTGGTTGGAGATAATTTCGAAAATAGCTAAGAACATAGTAAGTAAGCTGTATGACATTGTGTGATCGATGGATTATCCAAAATGTTTTTTTTTGTTAGCCGTTTGTGTCCCACTGCTGGCCAAAGGTTGTTTCCACACATTCCTTTCCTTTAAATTTATCTCCAAAATGTCATAATAATATATCACAGAAATTGAGCTAGCCTCATCAGTAAGATGTGAATTTGTGTTGTAGCATACAAACTGAACAATACTTTAATTATTTGTAATAGATACTTATATTAGACGTTATGTGTAGGCGTTATAATGTGTATACCTAACCAATAGGTGGCAATCGCTAAATTATGTCAGACGTCTGTAAGCGACATTAAACATCAGATAACATTTTTTTTTATTGTTAGTGGCAAACCTTTTACATCTTCTTACCTTATATTTCTGCATAATTATTTTTATAATAAAATATAGCTATTATATACCTACCCCGAATTATTATTTCTGCTATACTCTGAAATTGCACGTTAGTGCTAAAATGGCTTATATTATTCATAACTAACCATATAATTTGAAATAATACCTCTTTTAACACTTCAACAAAAATAAAACAATCGTAACCACTTGATTGAGGCTACTTTACGATCGACTGACGCCCTAGTAAAATCTATTTTTGTTTAACGACTGTTAAATATTTCAAAACATAACTACTGCTCTCATCTATTTACGGAATAATAATTTTTTTACAATAGCAAACCATTTTTAGGAATAATTGACTGGTTTGCAGTTTGAATTTGAACCCCGTATAATTCTATGGAACTCTTGGAAATAGTATAACAAATAAAATAAATGTAAGAAATCGTAACTTCCTAACTAATATGAAATATGCGAAAGTGATTTTGTTTATTTCTTTGTATTTTGTTACGCTTTCACACTACTGACCCCATAATCATGAAATTTTGCATACACGTTGTGTGGAGTATGTAGAAGGACATATATATACTTTTCAATGCGAGCAGAGCTGCGGACGAAAGCTAGTCCCAACTAATATTATAAATGCGAAAGTGAGTTTGTTTGTTACGCTTTCACACCGTATCTACTGAACCGATCATCGTGAAATTTTGCATACACATAGGTTTAGGGTACCGAGAAGGACATAGACTATAAATTACGAGCGAAGCCGCGGGTAACAGCTAGTAAAAAATAAAATTAACATCTCATAAATATTCGCTGGTCCAGCTGGTTGAATTTCTACGGAGACTTTTTTATTCTTGTCCTTCGAAAGATTTTTTCAATCTAAACATATCAAACACACAAAGTTATCTTTATAGATACATATGTACGTACATTTGTACATCTTCTTCTTCATACATATAAGTATATATACATCTATGAGTGACGCTAGCACAATCTCTGTGATTGACCCTATATATAGGTACATAACAATATCATACATACATATTATCACGATTTAATCCATAACGTGATCGACCGACCAAGTTTAGCGTGTTACTGGGTGTATAGGAAGAAAACGGAATCAAAATAGTAATGGATGACTGGGTTGCTAGCCGCATCGTCTATTTACGCTATTCATTAGATTTCCGCCACATATACCTCAATTGCCTTCTATAGTCTTCACGAAAGAAGCTAATGGTAAATTTTATCTTTGTTTCTTTCTATCAGACCAACATGGAAGATTGCTTATATGCTGTTATAAAAAAAAATATATAAATATTGGACAAATCACACAGATTGCATGAGCTCGCCCCAAAATAAGTTCGAGTCTTGTGTAATAACTCAACGATACTATATTTTATAATAGTTACTTATATAGATAAACATCCATGACCAAGGATGATCTAAAAAAAACATTTTCCATCTTGACCTGACCGGGGATCGAACCCGAGACCATCCGTGTCACAGGCAGGCGTGTTGACAGCTGAGCTACGGAGCTCGTGTTTTGTGTAAACATTTAATGAAAAATCTTGATTTTTCATTAAATTATTAACCCTTTAACAAACCACTGTTATTCAAACCATAATCTACTATTTTTATGAACACGACCAAGTCTATCGGCGCAGCACAAAACCAGGATAACTTTTAACAACTGCTCAACTTTCTTGTTAAAGAAAAGTCCTCTTTATCACCGAGTACTAAAGTCCAAGTCCTAAAGTGTAACAAAACTTGTCGGGTTGTCCATACAACAGATGTTGCAGCCACTTTATAAGGACTACGGAGTTGGAAACTTCTACAGTCGTCGAAGGATCGTGAGATGAAATTTTATTTGGTAAACCTTTTTTGAATATTCGCAAAGTTTGGGAACCACTGGCAATACGTGTGGATATGAAAGTTTTGTGCTTAGTGCCGTTTAGGCAATGTTGTTTTCGGAGTTCAGGGTTTCTTTTGTAGTCTCTGGCACTTCTTGCTGATATGTTTTGGTGGTTCCTAGCCCACGACGTAACTTATTATTACAACAATAATTATTTTTAATCGGGGATATCTTTCTCATACTTAAGTTTAATTTGCTGAGAGCAGATGCTTGTTACTTGTAAAGGCTTGTAAATGCAAGGCTGAACATAACACGCTATTCTAGGGCAGTGACGTAATTAAAAAACAGGGAGTATTACTTTACTTCTTGTTTATTTAATTTGCAGAAAACAGGACTCTACTAGCTTACAATTGATCTATGTTTAGGCCAGACACGCAGTCTAAGAGGCTTGCTACGTGCGCTGAGTATAAAACAAGCCTAGACAGCACATTGTGATTTGGGTATCCGCTATCAAGATTAGGTAGATGGTTGATTTGCAAAGGGGAAAACTCTGTTTTCTTCACGTTATAAGTAACGATGCAAATCAAGATAATATAAGTAAAATATATTGTATCCTTAGTATCGATACTCTGTCATAAGTTTACAGACAGATCATCATCATCATCATCAGGTCTTTCTAGTCTCCACTGCAGGAGCACGACCCTCTCTGTACTACCAGAGCCTTAAACTAGCCTGAGTAGTCAGAGGATCTGGCCTACACTCTCCACGCTGGCCAGACGGGTTGGAGAGGTCTTTGATTTTATAAGCTTTGTTTAGCTTGTGTTTCCTAAGTCGCCTTTTACGACATCCACGGGATGACTTGGAGTGGTCCTATTCTACTCTGCCGGGAACCACACGGCATTCACAGACAGATACCCACATAAAAAACACTCGGATAGAATTACGAGTGAAATATAAAATCTCTCTTTTCGGCTGAAAGTTAAATGGAAAACCGGCAACCTATATTTAATTTGCAGACAGTAGTATTCTACTAGCTTACAATTGATCTATGTTTAAGCCAGGCACGCAGTCTAAGACGCTTGCTACGTGCGCTGAGTATAAAGCAAGCCTAGACAGCATATTAAGCATCTCTTCAACTGTGATTTCGATTGTATCGCTAGCTGTAGGATTTTAGAACCCCGGGTCCACTTACCTATATAACGTTATTTTAGTTTTTGTGTTCATGTGATCAATAATAATTTGCAGAGAGCAAAACTGTGCCCGGTCTCAATTGATCTTGGCTTAAGCCAGACGCGTAGTCTAAGAGGCTTGCTACGTGCGCTGAGTATAGAACAAGTCTGGACCATATTTCTCTTTGACGAACTTTGTAGTACTTAATACAAGTGTATTTAAGTTTAAGGGTCCCAAGTTACATCTCCGGCTATCATCATCATCAGGTCTAATTTAGTCTCAACTGCGGGAGCAGGACCCTAGCCAGAGCAGTCAGAGGATTTGGCTTACACTCTCCATGCTGGCCAGATGGGTTGAGAGATGGGTTGGTCTATGCTATGTTTAGCCTTGTGTTTCCTAAGTCACCTACTACGAGATCCACGGGAAGACTTGCGAGTGGTCCTATTCTACTTTGCCGAGTATCACACAGCAGCAACATCTCCAGCTAGTTCAGGATTAAATGACAGGATTAAATTATCTCTTTTGAATTGATTAAAAATGATCACTATTAAGCAAACTCTAAATATACTGTTATTGTAGTAGAAACTAGGACTTTCAATGAGCTTGCGTCTGGATCTAGATTTATCCATTGAGCTAAACTAGCTCATAGATTGTTTCAATAGTCCTCCTTAAACCAGTAGACTGTATTCACTTTGCACTCAGATACCAACGTACAGTCACTGATAAAATTGATAAACAGTTCATCATTAAATAGATTTCTTCTTTTAGTAATGGTTGCTAAGCCTATTGTTTCTCTATTGTATGATAGTTTTGTCAGAGTGTACTTTATGAAAATAGCAAGTTAGAGCTAGACAATTAAACAAGCGCGGCAAAAAATCTCGTAGAGTACAAAAGTAAAATTTGACATTTGATACATTTATTTAGCTGCACTTGAAACTGTGGCTTTGAATTAATAGTAAATAACTATTTTATGCTGTAATGGTTGCTAAGCCTTTTGTTTCTCTTTTATCTGATAGTTGTGTCTGAATGTACCTAATGAAAAAAGCAAGTTAGAGCTAGACAATTAAACAAGCGCTGCAACAAATCTCGTAGAGAACAAAAGTAAAATTTGACATTTGATACATTAATTCAGCTGCACTTGAAACTGTGGCTTTGAATAAATAGTAAATAACCATTTTATGCTGTAATGGTAGCGAGGCCTTTTATTTCTCTATTAGCAGCCCTACCCGGCTGCGCCTGGGCATGTATTATACCTTAAAACCTTCCTCGTGAATCACTCTATCTATTGGTGAAAACCGTATGAAAATCCGTGGAGTAGTTTTTGAGTTTATCGCGAACAGACAGAGAGACAGACGCAGCTAAGGACTTTGTTTATTTATTTATTTATTTATTTAACAGTTTATGCACACGAAGAAAAAATTACAGAAAAAAAAAAAAAAAAACTTAAAACTAGAGATTTGTTTTATAATATGTAGTGATTGTATGATAGTTGTGTCAGAGTGTACCAAATGAAAATAGCAAGTTAGAGCTAGACAGTTAAACAAGCGCTGCAACAAATCTCGTAGAGAACAAAAGTAAATTTTGACATTTGATACATTAATTTAGCTGCACTTGAAACTGTGGCTTTGAATTAATAGTAAATAACTATTTTATGCTGTAATGGTTGCTAAGCCGTTTGTTTCTCTATCGTCTGATAGTTGTGTCTGAATGTACCTAATGAAAACAGCAAGTTAGAGCTAGACAATTAAACAAACGCTGCTACAAAATCTTGTAGAAAGCAATTGTAGCAATTTTCAGAAGCAGATACATTCAATTAGCAGCATTTTGAAGTGTGGCTTTGAAATTTGGGTTAAATTACTATTTTACTCCAAATCCGTTTTTACAATACTAAACTTGTAATTCGCCACAAACTTAATACTTGTAAGCAAAAAGTTTAGTAACCAACCTAAACCTTTATTGCATACTTTACCATAGTCTCATAATCATACACTTTACAGACGAATATACAAATTAAAATAGGTGTGTAAATCATTTTAGTCCGAGCAAAACGTTATTTCAATAAACGGTGCATTGAATAAAACAAAAACTAGTTATATGCATACAAATACAAAGTGCATTTAAAAAAGGATCTCTAGGCAATGCGATTAGCCATCACAGTGTGAAACATGTCAAGTTTTACAATTTACACATGTACAAAAATTACACCTTTTTATGGTTCAGCAACAAAAAAGATAAACAGAAACCCTTTTAAAAATATTTCTAGTTTAACTATATCGGTCTGTCTGTCCATCTTCTGACTAGATTCTTTTTCCCCTTTAAAGCATAAAGAGATCACGTTGAAGTTAATATCATATAATTTACGAGTAAATATGTGGTTCATATTAACAGTAAAAAAAGCAACTTTTTAAGTCTAGATGTTAACAATTTTAATAAACTGGTAAGACCAAATTCAAAACCTACAGCACATTTTTTTACAAGACTTCAATGTGCGTCAATTCGTTTGTCTGTCTGTCAGCAGGCTGTATCTCAGGAACCATAGTAGCTAGACAATGTTATTTTTTTTACAGATGATGAATTTCTGTTATTTCTGTAACAACAAAAAAAAGTATAAAAAAAATATTGAAGGGACTCCCGTACAACAAACGGGATTTTTTTGCCGTGTTTAGTTCGATAGTCTAATGTTGTATTGATAATGGCATGGAACCCTTGGTGCGCGACTCTGACTCACACTTGGCAGATTCTTCCTTTGTACTTATAGTGTGTAGTAAAAATTGGATGTTTGTAGGACAGCCGAAAGTACCTATACCTACAATTATCAAATTTGATAATGAGCAATCTCTTATAGCAATAATAAAGGAATTAATTGTAAAACCTACACAGAATGAAATTTTCTTTACTTTTTTTTTTCAAATGAACAATAAAAAAGAAGAACATTTATATGAAAACTTCTCTCCGTAACTCCACTTCACACTTAGCCGTTTTATTCTATGTGTAATGTGTAATTATTAACTGTATACCTATCCTTGGAGTCATTAAAAAATAAAACGTTACTACACACATTGCCCGATTCCCTCAGACAGTTTGCGCCCTTGGGCATCAAAAAGCTTCCAAGAAATAATTCCTTGATTCTCAGAACTACCTGTTACTGATAATAGACTTTTTTTTGCATAAAAAGAAACTTGCTGTAGGTTTCGAAACTAAAATCAACCTTAATGTGATTCCATTTAAGGGATATATTTGCTTGTGTATATATTTGATGAAGTTGTGTAAAAAAATTAACAAAAGTATTACTAAGGCCTTCCCCAAAGGGATGATCGTAAAGAACAATAAATCATTATTGAATATGGTTGAAAAAAAAGTCGACAGCCGATTTCGAATGGTTTCAAGGCTTTTTTTAGGTGGTAGTAAGTAGTTTAAGGTACAGTCGGGGGCAGATAAACTTGATCACTACAATTTAAAATTTGTTTGTTAATATGCCCCCAACTGTACAAGTAGATTTGACATGACTGATTTTCAGTCGGCCGTAAAAACTTTACACGTTGTAATATTGATCGTTTTTGACCCATAACGGGGCGATTCAGCCCGTCGATATAAATTTTTAAAACATCATAAAATTAATGTTCAATTTTACCTATTTAACATTTCAATGATATGACATATTTTTTCGAATTCAATTTCTTCTCGACATTTAATTATAACAATGCCCAATAATATAAACGAGGAGCCCGATGGTCCAGTGGGTGTGAGCTCTATGAGCGCTTACGTATGTAAAGCAACCCCTGGTGCAGTCCCTACTTGGATGGGTGACCGCAAGTGGCATAAAAATATCTCGAGCTCCTCCGTGCTTCGGAAGGCACGTTAAGCCGTTGGTCCCAGCTGCCATCGTTGATGGCAGTCGTTAAGCTATGTCAGATGCCTTAAGGCAGCTTGAAAAATCTGACACCAGTGTTGGCCACTTACACATACGAAAAACAAACAAAAAACATTATAACAATGCACACTCAGTCCACAATATAAGTAGTTTCTAAGGTTAATTATTGTGAGTTAACGTCGCTTGGAGGAAATGCGCTGTGCAGTTTGTTGCCGCTTCTTCTGCACTCCGCTTTGGAAGCGGCCTAAACTTAGCCATAAGTAATTATTGACGTCAACGATGTTTACTATTCTTAAATTTGTTGAATTAAATATGACAAATTAATTGATGATCAAAGACACCAATGTTAAATAAAAATTTTGAGTTTGAGTTGAGTTTGAGTTTGATAGAACGCGACAAAGTTCAATGAGTCGTTGTTTTATACTCCCAAAGAAAACTTCGGAATAAAAAAAAAGGTGTGTAAGGATGTGTTAATCTACTAAAAAAATAACGTGTATTAAATTATGCACCGACAGACTATCACGTCTTCTTACCTTGCGGGGTAGACAGAGCCCAGGCCTGTAAAACCTTAAGGCCACGTTTAGCATTTTGGGTGCACCTACTAGCCGTATGTGAGAAAGGTATGAAGTAGTTGCTAGCCGCATTGCCTAGCTATTGACATGATTCCTGACGCCCATTCCCTCGATCAGCTTTTGCGGGAAGAGAAGCAGCTGGTACATTCTAAGTTTTTTTCCCTCCCAGTCTAGAACGAAGTTAAATAAAATTATGCACACACATAACTTTATACAAATCGGTTTAAACAAACATCTTAACATACAACCTCTAAACTTTGTAATATTTATAGACCAGCATACTTGTAAATTCACGAAGCAATCTCTCGACAAGTCGAAATCGCCTCAATTCGACGTCCTTCCAAACAATACGTCGATCGCGTAATTCAGGAATTCAATGGAGCTTTTGAATGGAGCTTTTGATGTAGCACCACGTGTGAGGTGAAGGTGGGGTTTACCTATAGAACATATACTAGAACAATAGAGTACTCTGTAGGAATTGCTTGCTCTGCAAACAATTTGAATATTGTACAATGGATTTCTGATTAAGTGTAACGCTTTGAAAACGAGGTCCCTTAAGAGTCGCCTGGACGCGTATGTCTCCATACAAACGGAAAAAGGGAATTGTGAATTGAAACAATATTTGATAATTTTGGAGTAAAATTAAGCATCCAATCAATTAATCTTATTATACTCGTAATCTACGTACGTTCCTATACAGTTTGGTTAAATTTTCAATAGTTTGAGAATTATATACAAATTTGAAAAGGCTTATCAAATATTGCCACGATTGCCTGTTTCCGTTTTTATGGAGACATGCGCGTCCAGGCGACTCTTAAGTATAAAGTCTAGATAGACTGTATTAGCCTAAAAGCAGAGAAAAAAAAACATCTCTTCTCTCGCAGACTGAAGAAGCAGGCCAAGGTACTGGACGCAAACACAAGAATCATGATAGGCAATGCTAGCAATCCATCACTGAAATACAGTTTTAGGCTCTCGCGAAAGGGTTACGCGTGATCACAGAAGACAAGAAAATATTCCTAGTTTTCGGTGCGAAGTCAAGTTGTGGTAGAGCCACGCTACCGGCAAAAATCACTTCAGCTGGTAGCATGAATGGGCCGGCTCGTCCGGGGAAGTACCACACTCTCACAGAAAATCGACGTTTGAGTAGTAGTTTTACAGCTTCTATGCTTCGTTCGGTGAGTGAGAGAGCCGGAGGCCCATCCCCCCTCCCCTCTGGGGAGGGAAAACAAAAGGCCGGCAACGCTCTTGTCATACCCCTGGTGTTACATTAGTCCATGGGCAGCGGTGATCACTTACCATCAGGTGACCGGCTTGCTCGTTTGCCGTCCTCTGACATAAAAAAAAAAAAGAACAATACGTCGATCGCATAATTCAGGAAAGCCACAAAGCATGCCGTGTGGTCCCCGTTAGAGTGGAGTAGGGCCACTCCCAGTCTTCCCGTGGATGTCATTGAAGGCGATTTAGGACACACAAGCTAAAGAAAGCTTATCAACATCAAACAGATCTCTACAACCCGTCTGACCAGCGTGGAGAGTGTAGGCCAAATCCTTTGACTAGTCTGGCAAATATACATGGCGAAATTTTGATCGTTCTAGACCCTTAAAGGGGTGATTCAGCCCGTCGATATGAACCATTTTTCCTATGGGACCAATGCTGGAAACTCAAATTTTATTTTGACATTTTCATACAAAAGTGTTCAGCCGCCCGGGCAATTTGTATAGGAATGTCGAATTTTTTTTCGAGTTTACAGCATTTGTACCACGCTGAATCACCCCTTCAATGGTCCGGAACGACCAAAGTTTCACCATATATAGCTCTGGTAGGTACAGAGAGGTTCGTGCTGGGCTACAGTGGAGACTTAAAACGACATAAAGAAAATAATATGTTGCTGTAATAAGAGGACCCAAAGCCCGGGGTTACATTACCGCTGCGGACGCAACCGGGAAAACTGCTCCAATAATGATTGTATTTTCAGAATAATCCAGTTGTGGCCCATGCAAGAGTTTGTTTAACTTGCGCGATCACAGTGGATAGTGAAATATATCAATTCTTTGTGCGAACAATACGTCGATGGCATAATTCAGGAGTCAACCTCAAGCATGCCGTGTGGTACCCGGCAGAGTAGAATAAGACATCAATACTTATAAATTTCAAAGAGACCTTTCCAGCCTGTCTGGCCAGCGTGGAGAGTATAGACCAAATCCTCTGACCAATATATAGGTCTGGTAGTACAGAAAGGGTCGTGCTCCTGCAGTGGAGACTAAAAAAACCTGTTGATGATAAGAACCGTTAGTATTTTTCGCATACGTCGATCGCATAATTCAGGAAAGTCAACCTCAAAGCTCTATTGAGCTTTTGTTGCTCGTTTGATGGAGGACCACGTGGAACATAAAGGTGTGCTCTCACTGGGTTTGACTGGGTCGAATATTCTTCCAGAACAATACAATAATTGTATTGTAATATTCACCCTAGTCATTCATAAATTGTTTAAATAGGTTTGGGTAAAGGCTTACTTTATAGTTTGAATTAATAAATATTTAGGGACATACCACACAAATTGAACTATCCCCTTAATATGTTGTAAACTTGTGTCGTAGGATACTAACTCAACGATAATTTATTTTTTAATAGATAGATACTTCAACCAGGTCAATCTGAATTTAACCCGAGAGTCCACGTGTCGCAGGTTGGCGTGTTAACTAACCACTGTGTTACCGAGCCCTGGCCTGGGCTCGACCCCGGACCCTCTTGCTGCAGGCTGGCATGTTAACCTCTGCGTAACGGAGTCTGTCTGAGAATAATTCAGTTGCGGCCCGTGCTAGAGTTTGTTTAATTTGCGTGATCACAGTGTTTAAGGAAATACAATACGTCGATCGCATAATTCAGGAAAGCCAACCTCAAAGCTCTATTCAGCTTTTGTTGCTGGTTTGATGGAAAACCACGTGGGACATAAAGGTGTGCTCTCACTGGGTTTGACTGGGTCAAATATTCCAGAATAATTCAATTTATATAGGTTCTGGTAACGGCTTACTCTGCTAATAGTTTGAATAAATATCACACAAATTGAGCTAGTACCACAGTTAGTTGTGAACTTATCATAGCCAAATATTTTATTGATCGTAAGCTATTTTAATATCATTTCCTGAATGTTATCTTTCATTGCCTATTAAATATTAATTATAAGTTAATTATTCTTGACGTCGATAATTTATTTACAACTAAGTTTATACCTGTTGTAACGTAGAATACTAAATCAACGATAGTATATTTGACAAAAGATATTTATAAAGATAAATATCTAAAATTCAGGTCGACCCGATAAATCCATATTCCTCCATGACCTGCAGTCCCATGCTAGAATTCACCAACTTCCGTGATCACATTGGACAAGAAAATATCCCAAATTCTCGTTTCAAAAAATACGTCGATCGCATAATTCAGGAAAGAAACCTCAAAGCTCTATTGAGCTTTTGTTGCCCATTTGATGGAGGACCACGTGGTACATAAAGGTGTGCTCTCACTGGGTTTGACTGGGTCGAATATTCGAGAATAATTCAATTTATATAAATTCTGGTAACGGCTTACTCTGCAAATAGATTAAGTAATTTACTTTTATTTCATTTTATCAAATATATCTCATCACAAACCCAATCCCAACTATTATTAAAAATGCGAAAGTAAGTTTGTATATTTATTGTTTTGTTTGTTACCACTTCACGCTTTATCTACTGAACTAATCTTCTTGAAATTTGGCGTACATGTTGATAATGTTACGGAGAAGGATATAGGCTATATATCACGCATGCGAAGCCGCGAGCAACAGTTAATTCTTATTAAATTAAGAAATAAGCTAATGGGATAAATCTCCACGCGGGCAAGACTCAAACCTGCGTCTTTGTTTTTATATGACATCATCATCATCTCAGCCTCTAGATGTCCTCTGCTGGACATAAGATTTCCAATATGACCGGTTGGAAGCGACCTGCATCCAGCGCCTTCCTTCGACCTTTATATGAGAACCACCCTACCAATTCGGCCACCGCAGTTCAATCCTACAAATACGTCGAATTTAAGCCTAATGGCTTGCATCATACTACTGTAAGTAATACTTATTGTAAGTAGTGAATACTTAAACCTATTCCTGCTACTACCGAACCCCTAGATGGGCCTTTCGACTCGCTACTGTTGACTCTGTAGAGTTTCTTTTGGCGTTTCTTCCCTACAGTGGTTGGTCCCAAAACGCTAGCTAGCTTGAATAATCTAAATATATAAAACTCAAAGGTGACTGACTGACTGACATAGTGATCTATCAACGCACAGCCAAAACCACTGGACGGATCGGGCTGAAATTTGGCATGCAGGTAGATGTTATGACATAGGCGTCCGCTAAGAAAGGATTTTGATCAATTCTACCCCCAAGGGGATAAAATAGGGGATGAAATTTTGTATGAAACTTTGTCAATTTTAAACCGCTATCGTTGTGTTTTCACTGAGCTACGACAATACCCGATGATAAGTGGCCGCCGTATCTAATAGTACATACTATGTATAATATAAATATAAATATTTCTAGCGTATTATATTTGATGACGTATTATATTCGACGATTTTGGCTGTTTTTTTTTTCTTGACATATTTTGGATTGCATTTGCTTTGTTTCGGTTTAGTAGTTTTGGTTATAGACTGTGCTTTGTATTTGGCATTTGTTTTGTTTTCGTTTGGTTTAAGTATAGGTTTTGTCGGTAAGAGTTTTTTTAAATGACTTAAGAAAATCTGAACGTTAATGGAGAAGTTATTGTTGGTGATGGTGCATGTTTGTTTCGTGCTCTCTCTCACTTAATTAATGAACGGAACACAAGATAGAGCGATGGAGGTGCGTTCAGAAATTGTCAGACATGTGGTTAATGACTGGAGCAAGTTTTCAATTACCCATGGCTTGATAGTAGTAATCTCAATAGTGTACAAAGAAGTTTTGTAGGCCCTAATTTTTTTACACACGCTAAACAAAAGTAAAGCCGCAACAACTGTACTTTTTAACGCGAGCGAAGCCGCGGGCAAAAGCTAGTACTTAATAAGATTTAAATGTGATTTGACGTGAAAAAGTGCCTGCAAGGGCCTATTTTCTGAATAAACGTTTTGAACCTTTGAATCGCACTACTTTTTTGAATATAAAAATAAAAACATTTTCAGTAGACAAGCACCTCAACCCACGTGTACAAGTCACGTGTTTAAATGCGAGTTGCGACTCCAAAATAACTGAACACATTAATTTAGCGCTTGATTATGTTCAAATGGAAGTGACATAGAGTCTATCATAAAGTTGAGTTAGTATCCTGCGATACAGTTCATAACTTATTGTGGAGCTAGCTGTGTGATAATAAATTAATTAAGCATTATGAAAAACCGGCTTTACTCAAGTTTTATTACGTTGAATTCGCCGGCTAGTTTCGGTCTGTTTCGAAGCGTGAGTAAAGTCGGGTTATCATAATGAATTATTTATCTAGCGTATTTTTTAATATTACTAATTATTTTCATGACGACCAGGGCAAAAGCGACAAATGCCGGCCGTGGGAACAAAAAGTGAGAGTTAGATTATCAAACGAAGGGTTCAGTAGTCATATTTTTTTTTTGGGAGCCATCTTCCAATCCAATTTTTTTTGTTGCTATAGAAATCCACAATGTATTTTATGTATACGCACATCATCGTGACAGATGACCAGCAAAGGCTTAGAATTAAGGTACCGTTGTGAAAAGGTGCAACTTTGAGAATCGAACCATAAAAAGAGATAAATTTAATATTTATTGGGGGTTTGTGGTGGGAAGGCAAAGGGTGCAGTTGAAGTTTGCCTTAGACAATAATATTAAAACTTACGCGAGATAAATTCATTATGAAAACACGGCTTTACTCACGTTTTATTACGTCGGATCTGCCGACTAGTTTCGGTCTGTTACGAAGACCATCATCGGGGCGAGTGAAAGGGGTGGCGACACGACGGTTACGCTTCCCTCAAAGCACTGAGGGCCGCCTCCCGCGTCGCCGCCCGCGCCGCTGCCCGCGCTGCGCGGCTCGAAACGATGACCGGTGGAGGGGATGCCAAAAAACCAGAGGATGTTGCCTGTGGTGTGTCTTCATCGTTTTGTGAGTCGAGTTGCCTTAGACAATTTAGCAAATTGGTTTTAGTGGACATTATAATATGAAATTGGTGTAGTTTGGTGTTATAAATGACCGTGCTCATGAACAATTTGTGAAATATTTAAAGTGGACTGATATATGGACTCGTATAGATTTGCCACCAGAAGCTCTCACGAGGCATCAAAGAACATACGCCATCTTTGATGCTACTTGAAAAAACTTTACCGTACAACACCGATACTTAGTATCTCATAATACTGGACATTAGCAGAATCACTGAAATCTCGGTGGAAACCAGAATATAAAACAGAAAAAGAAGAAGATTTATTGGTTGATTGAAACAATAAATAAATATAAATATATGTATACGGACAAATAACACAGATTGAGCTAGCCCCAAAGTAAGTTCGAGTTCGAAACTTGTGTTATGGGCTCTAACTCAACGATACTATATTTTATAATAAATACTTATTAGATAAACATCCAAGACCCAGGTCAATCTGAAAAAGATAATTTTACATCTTGACCTGACCGGTGATAGAACTCGGGACCATCCGTATCGCAGGCAGGCGTGTTGACCGCTGCGCCACAAAGGTCATCAAAAATAGAGAAATTATAATAATATTTTTTACAATTTTCGTATTATTATATAAAATGAAAATAAAAACCAAGTTATTGCACCATCCAGTTTAGTGTCCTTGCAACTAAGTCTGTGATGTCCCCTGTTCCATGGCAACGCTATATAAATGTGGAAAGTTGAACGAGAGAGAGTTGACGAACCATACCGTTTTCATTCAAATGGTAAGCAAACTTGCTAGTTTAAATAGAGGGGGAATTGTAAGGTTCACACTTATTTGTGACACGTAAATTAAAGGTTTTCGTACTATCTACTTTGAGTTCAATGCAATATATACATAAATACACTCCTTCATCTTCTTCTTCATCAGGTCTTTTTTAGTCTCCACTGCAGGAGCATGACCCTCTCTGTGCTACCAGATACATATATTAGCCAGAGCAGTCAGAAGATTTGGCTTACACTCTTCACGCTGACTGGTAGTTTTGGATGGCTGGGTTGGAGAGGTCTTTTTGATGTTTATAAGCTGTGTTTTGCGTTCCTTAAGTCGCCTTCTAATACATCCACGGAAAGACTGGGAGTGGTCCTATTCTCTTCTGCCGGGAACCACAAGGCATACAAACACTTCATTTAGTTCAAAACTCCAAAACAAAAACCCCATTTTCAAATTAATACAACATTTGCATACTCCGCACAAACATGAGATGTTTCGCTAAAATTTGATTATTACCTACCCTTGGGCTATTCCAACTCAACTCAAATATTTGCTTCGTCAAAATACTCGAGACGAGATGGGCATTGCGTTAGAGAACTGGTATAAATGTACAGCAATAAGTATCACAGGACATCATTTTTGAACCACGGGATTCACCATTGCTTTTATTTAATTTTATTAAGCATGCCGGATTATTGGTTTGTTTAGTCTCTTGTTACTTTCAATCTTGCAATCTTTTATGATTTGTATTTTGTGTAAGTTAATCGTCAACTATGTTCGATACTTCAAACAGCCCAAAATATCTGGCATAGCTACAACACTTATAGCCTAAATTGTTTTTTAATGCACGACAGAACTCGAGATAATTTAATGCCACTTTTAGGTTACCTACTGAGGACTCCTCTTGGGGTTGCTTCACTCTTTTTGCCGAAAATATAATTTTCTCATTGGCACTCCTATTGTTTTTCATTTAGCGCATTCTCAAATGCATTCAACGATATACAAAAAATGTCTTAAATCTAAAACTCTATTGAACCACTCCAGAGAATTGACAAGTCCTCTCTTCTTACACCATTGTTAGAACTTATGTTTGCGTCAAACCGCGCTTGCATCCGTGCCCTTTCAAACAGCTGATATTCTATCGTAAACACGATTTTTTACTTCAACTAAATATACACCTTAATCATATTTACATTAAGAACCATGTTCGCATGACCCATCTTCACAATTAGTCGTAAATTTAAGTTGTAGTTTATTTTTTGCCGCCGTCGTGTGTGTGCGTCCACCCTTTTTCAATTCTGGTCTTTCCAGTTTCAAGAAGGGTCATTTTACAAATAGTAAAATGGATCAGAGATTTCGTATTGTTTTGATTTGGCTATTGCTTTTATGTTTTCTTCAATTATCTAAGGTTTCGAGGAGCCCTTTGAAGATTCTGTTTGTTTTTGTATCATTGGGATCTATTACGTTTTGGTATTATCGTTTTAGTGAATGTTTGAATATGTGATGATATTTTTGATTTGCAGTTACATATTTTTATAAAGTTTAAGAAAAATTTTGTTCTATTAAGAGCTTATAATTATTTTGATTAAAACTAACGTGAGATAAAGACATTATTAAAAAACGTAACTACGGGTTACTCACGTAAATTAGTCAGCTACTGGCCGACATATTTCAACCTCATCCGGAGGTCTTCCTCAGGGCGAATGTGAATTGAGACGCGCGCACGGTGTCGTCCCAATCCGCACTGATGGTAGCGATCGGATGCGTAGGCGGCCAGTAGCTTACTATTTACGTGAGTAACCCGTTGTTACGTATATTAATAAAGCTTTTAATTAAATTGATATATTTTGAACTGTCAACTTTATGTCAGAATAACAATTTTCCCGTGACTTCCTCCGCGTAAATTATAGCATATATATGTCACCCACAGATAATTTACCTTTTACTATAGGTGAAAAATTTTTTGAAAATCGCTTCTGATCTCTCTTCTTTGGAGCCTACTCTATGCAAACAAACAAATAATTAAATATTACCACTTTATAATATTAGTATAGATGAATAAATATTGTGGAATATTAATTATCTCAGTATTTTATGATGCAGAAGACACGTACAAAATTAACAGTGTGAATTTGCTCAAAATCAGCAATTGCCACAAAAATAAAGCTATGACATAAGTCCTTAGCTTTTTCGTCTTTGGTATAACGAAGTTAAGGATGCGCTAGTCCGGAACTCGAACTCGTCGGCGCACGTGGCTAATTTGCGTGCTATTTCGCTGAGAAAGGGATAGACCTGGTTATGAACAGTGCGAAACTATTTACACCGATGTATAAGCACATCGGAACTACAGTCTAGTGTGTGCAAACACAAATATTGTTAAAAATCTAAATCTTCGTCGTCTAAAAATTCGCGAGTATGCGTTTGGGAGAAGTGTTCTTGTGATAAAACAGCTGAATGTTTTAGAGATTTTATACTTCTTCCGGTATTTAATTGTCCCCAAAGTTGCGTTAAAATTACGTGTTGAAACGGAATGTTTTGAGACTCTTAACTTTTAAAGTACTTATAATTTTACGATAATGATTCCATACAAGCATAGATAACGACAAGAGAAATCCATAGAATTAAAAACTTAACACGACACCGAACAACGGAGTCATCACCCTACAGAATTTGTATGGCGAAACACCTGACTAGCGTACTCTTAAAGGGTCTATTACGCTTAGTCTTAATTGGTTCTTTGTATGTCTATAACATTTTGAAATGTACTTGTATCTTACCTACACACTAATTGCTCATTTATTCTTCTAGGTATTCATTGTCGTCACCCCTTCACCTCCCTATTGATACCTAAGTAAAGGCTGTCGAATTATAATATCTACGATAATTATTGGCATAGTTATTGTAATTCTACAGGAATAGATATCTCATCTGGCAATACGCGCTCTGGCAAAGAATCTGGCAAAGGCTCTAGCAAATGCTCTGGAAAAGACTTTGGTCAGCTTCGATCCAAAAGTAATCGTTTGTTATATTTACTTACTGCTAGTTAATAAGACTATTTAAAATTTGTTGATGGGTAAAAGCAGACTAAAGCATTAAGTTAAATGATGAAAATAAAATCTCTCTAATCAAAATACTTTTTATTGTTAGATAATGTTCAATGTAGCTCTTCGACAAACTCCGTGGCTCAGTAGCTTAGAGTATCAACATATTGATACTCTAAGCTCAGTAGTTAACATGCCAGCCCGCAACACGAGGGGCAACGAGTTCGATCCCCGGTCTGCAGACCTATTTGCTAACTTTCGACAGCTACGGTGTACATCATTTTCATGGTAACTTCAATATTCATTACGGCCTCGGTATGAATGACTTTTTTTATTTAAGATACGAAAACCGTATCGTATTTGGATTGGATTTGGATGCTAAAGTGACAATCAAATTTGTCAGATTGACTTGGGCGGCGTTTATCTATATAATCAATTATAAAATATAGTATCTTTGCATAGTATCCTACATCACTAGTTAACAACTTACTGTGGGGCTAGCTTAATTTGTGAGATAATGTCATGAAACGTCTAGAGCCGTCAATAATACCACATATTATTACTATTACCTATCCATCTTTACACCAACCCACGAGTTCCATAGTCGCCGTAAAAAAACCAACCGGCCTTGAAGTCATATGGAACTACAGCTGATTCTACCTGACACCCACGCACACACCCCCGAGATAATGTTAACCATTATACACACACATCAACGTCTAAAGTTGTTGAGCCGTAGACTTTAAAAATATTTGCTGGACACGTCAAACAGTGTCAATGATGCAAAAAAAAATCGTACTTATTATGTTGATTTGAATGATTACTTTGTCAGTTATAAATATTCAATTTGAGTGTGTGATTGTATATTGTAAATTTGTAAAAGCAAATGCAAATTCGCCAATTGTTACTATTCGAGTTGAAACTAAATGACTTTATTCTGCAATATGTGCTCAAAAACGTAGTAGAACAGCAGCGACAATTAACACCCTTAAAGCCATTACACTTAAAATTTTCACTGTTTGTGTAGAAGACAATACTTATTCACAAACTGTGAAAATTTTAAGTCTTGTCTTTTGGTTAAAAAAATACAGCCCTGATACAGACGGACGGATAGATAGATGGATAGCACAGAAGGCTACTACCCACAGAACCTACTACCCCTTCAAACGTTTTTACCCTGAGGGTTCGGAACCCTGAAAAACAGTGATTTGTAATTTATAACTATTGATTTATAATTATTGTTAATATCAGAATGGTGGTTACTTCACTAGCAAGCATGCGTATGAATTTCAAAATGGTTTTACTTTATAGTACTACGAAAGTAATTGCCAAATGAAATGAATACGTAAACTACCTTTGATGTATGACCAGTTGGTGCGTTGCAATACAAGTCTATGTTATAGTGTAAGCTAAACATGTGTGTGTATACCCCGATGACTAGGGATATTTAAGAAAAAGTAGTATCGTTACTCCAAACTGGAAACTTAATGTGGCTAAATGAAATGAGCTTTTTTGTTTATGAAAAGAAGTCAGCTAACGACGGATTAAAATATAGTTTACTGTAATTGAATTCCTAATAGAGATTTTACGATTTCAAAATAGAATTGCAATTTTCTTTTGATGATGTTTTAATGGTGGCTGGTATTGAGAAAATTTACGAATGAAATATACTTACAGATACAAAAATACATAATATAATCAAATACATTATCGTGGTATTCATAGATCATTGACCTCTTTAAAAAAACACAGATATAAGTCCAGTAATGGGACACAAAATAAGCAGGTTAAAAAATTATATTTGACAACAATATAAAATACACGACCCTCGGTCAGGTCACTATGGAAAACGACCATTTTTAGATTGACTTGGGTCTTGTATGTTTATCTATACATGGTGAAATTTTAATCGTTCTGGACCCTTAAAGGGGTGATTCAGCCCGTCGATATGAACCATTTTTCCTATGGGACCAATGCTGGAAACTCAAATTTTATTTCGACATTTTCATACAAAAGTGTTCAGCCGCCCGGGCAATTTGTATAGGAATGTCGAAATTTTTTTCGAGTGTACAGCATTTGTCTCATAGTAAAAGTTGTTTATATTAACAGGCTGAATCACCCCTTTAAAGGTCCAGAACGATCAAAATTTCGCCATGTATAAGTATACGAGTATATTATAAAATATAGTATCATTGAGTTAGTATCCTGCGACACAAGTTCACAACTAATGTGGGGCTAGCTCAATTTGGGTGACTATATATATATATATATATATTTTTTTTAATTATTTAATATAAGGCTGCTATGCGCCTCATTGCAAGGTTACAAACATAAAAACACATGTTAAACAAATATCATTGTTGACATTTTTATAATTTAAATAACAAAAATTAATTAATAATTATTGATGGTAATATTATTATTATGGCCACCCTCAATATTCTCGGTATAAATACAATCGTCATCCCCACTCTCTCTCTCATTATCGATTTACGCTGTGTTAGGAGACAGACGTTATACCATCCTTGTTATAATTTTGAATATACGTTCTAACGTATTTATTAAATCTATTTTTATTTTCTCTCGCCTATTACCCTATAAAATCTATAGGTTATGGGCCCAGCCATACTACCTTAAGTATTGTGCTGTAGTTCCTTAAATTCATTTCTTTTTGTTTTCTAAAAACACACGTGTCCTCCAATCAACTTTAACCAAAACCATTTTCGTTATGGATAACCTGAAAACTAAGCGAAACATCCAACCTTTTAACGGCGAAAAATATAGCATCTGGAAGTTTCGTATCCGCTCGCTATTAACCGAATTGGAGGTCATCAAGGTCATCGATGAAGAACCCGTGTTACAGTTCGAGGTATGGCAGAAGAATAATCGTATTGCTAAAAGCGTTATTGTCGAGTACTTGTCGGACTTCTTTCTTAGTTTTGCCAAAGAAGAACTGACCGCAAAAGACATATTTAGAAGCCTGGATGCCTTGTACGAAAGGAAAAGCTTAGCAACGCAGTTGGCTATACGAAAGAAGCTGTTGGGTTTGAAACTACAAGGAGATACTCTACTAGTCAAACACTTCACGGTTTTTGATGATTTGATGACGGAACTTTTGGCTGCTGGAGCGAAGCTCGAAGAAACCGGCTGAACGACCTCGAATTGTTCAAGCAGTGGAATTGACTGAGGAGGCAATGGTTTCCAGTCCCCGGGTTTGCATTCATGGCTGGTGATTACCAATTTGGCGAAAACAGGAAACAAATAACAATCCTGTTGGATTCCGGAGCTTTCAACCACATTGTTAACAGGGAAGATATTTTCAGTACCTATACAATTTTACATAAACCTTTTAGAATTTCAGTAGCTAAGAATGGTGAATTTGTTTCAGCCACCAAACGTGGAACACTGCAAGTAATTAGCGACTCTGGCATCCAAGAAACTCTGGAGGATGTACTGTTGTCCGGAGGTGCCGTACAACCGTATAGAGGATGCAGCGCGCCGGGTTGACCGTCACCTTTGATCAACACGGAACTTATATCAGTAAGGACGGTACAGTACTGATGCGAGGTAAAGTCAATTAATAATTTAATTTCAATAGATTTAGAAGTGTGTGTTAATCGATCTGTTTCTCAGTTGTGCAGTAATAATAAAAATAATTACGACTTTTGGCATCAGAGATTAGGACACATTAGTAAACAAAAGTTTTTGGATTTAAAAAGGAATTCTATGATTGATGACATTGGTTTAATTGATTCAATAACGCCTGATGAAAAACTGTGCGAAGCATACATAAATGGGAAACAAAATCGATTGCCATTTAATATATCTAAGGATAAAAGCCATATTAAACGACCATTATTTGTTGTACATACTGACGTGTGTGGGCCGATCACTCCTACCTCAATCGATAACAAGAATTACTTTGTGTTGTTTGTGGATCAATATACCCATTACTGTGTTACGTACCTGATAGCCTATAAATCAGATGTATTTTCAGCTTTTAAAGATTTTGTAGCCAAAAGTGAAGCACAATTCAATTTAAAATTGGTTAATTTATACTGTAATAATGGACGGGAGTATTTATCTAATCAGATGAAAGAGTACTGTGTGTCCCGAGGGATTTCGTACCATTTAACTATTCCTAGGACACCGCGGCAGAATGCGGTTAGCGAACGCATGGTCAGGACAATAACAGAAAAAGCATGTGCGATGGTTAGTGGTGCTAAATTACCGAAATGTTTCTGGGGAGATGTAGTATTAACTGCAGTTTATTTGATTAATTTTTCTCCTACCCGCGATTTGACACAAAATAAAACTCCGTTCGAAATGTGGCATGATAAAAGGCCTGCAATTAAATATCAAAAGGTTTTTTTGCTACTAACTAAGTTTGATGAAAAATCATGGAAGGGTATACTTGAAGGATATGTACCGAATGGCTATAAGGTATGGAACATAGAACGTGAAAAATATGAAACGGTTCGGGATGTCATAGTAGATGAGGTTAATTTTCTGCAGTCAAGGCCTAAGTTGCGATTTGAAGGAGATGTCATCGAACATTTCCAAAATACAGAACTGACACCTAAGTCAGAGTAAATAAAACCTCAATGCTGTGACAGTCCTAAATTTGATATGTCTAAAGCTGATAGTACTAAATCCGATAGTACGAAATCGGTTAATACGAAATCGGATAGTACGAAATCTAATAGTACAAAATCTGATAGTACGAAATCGGATAGTACAAAATCTGATAGTACGAAATCTGATAGTATGAAATCAGTTAGTACGAAATCGGATAGTACAAAATCTGATAGTACGAAATCTGATAGTATGAAATCAGTTAGTACGAAATCGGATAGTACAAAATCTGATAGTATGAAATCAGTTAGTACGAAATCGGATAGTACAAAATCTGATAGTACGAAATCAGTTAGTACGAAATCAGATATTGTTAAATCAGTTGAGCAAAAATCAGATAGTTTAAAATCTGATGAATCTGTTTCTAGTAGAAAGATTCGTAAGCTAAACGAGTCATATGAAATGCCATTGGTAGTTTTGATCAAAATATCGATGATTCTTGTCAATTGAGGAGTGCTAGGCTCAAGTAAAAGGTCGTATACCAATATCTTATAAGGAACTTGATGAAGTTCTTTTGTGTGCTCAGTCAATTAATTGCGTAATACCTACATCTTTTAATGAGATTAATAACCGAAACGATAGAGCTCTTTGGGAAGGTGCAATTAAGAAAGAATTAGATTCACTTTTAGCAAATAATACTTGGACGTTAGTGCCTAGACCTGACAATAAAAATATAGTCGACTGTAAATGGGTTTTTAGTATTAAAAATGATCAGTTTGGTAATCCATCTCGATATAAGGCACGTCTAGTTGCCAGAGGCTTTAGTCAGGAGTATTTGACAGATTATAATGAGACTTTTGCCCCAGTTGCTCGTATAGCAAGTTTTCGATTCATAATTAGTTTTGCAAATCAATTTAATTTATTGGTACATCATATGGATGTAAAGGAAGAAATATATATGAAAGTGCCAGATGGTATAGTTAATAAGGAAAATTATGTTTGTAGATCAAAGTTCATATATTAAAACTATTTTGGATAAATTCAGTATGACTAACTGTCATCCAATAAGTACTTCTTTAGAGAATAAGCCTAATTATGAAGCTCTAAATTTAGATAGTGAATATAGTGCGCCTTGTCGTAGCCTTATAGTTGCTTAATGTATGTTACGAGTATGTTGTGTACGCGTCCTGATTTAAGCGTAAGTGTCAATATCTTGAGCAAGTATACAAACAAAAATAATAAAGAGCTATGGCAAAGTAAGTTAACTCAAAAGAGTACTTGGGTATTTAAAAGGTTCTATAGTTAAAATTGAAATACGAAAGGTGTAATAATTTTGAAGATATCTTGTGTGGTTATGTAGATTCAGATTGGGGTGGTAGTGATGTTAATGATAGAAAAAGTACCTCAGGTTGTTTGTTTAAATTGTTTAACAGTTGTACTATAACTTGGAATACTAAAAGACAAACTTCTGTAGCAGCTTCTTCGACCGAAGCTGAGTACATGGCTTTGTTTGAAGCTGTGAAAGAGGCGTTATGGTTAAAGTCTTTAATTTATTTATAAAAATTATAAGTGTACATTTAAATATTAATCCGATACCTATTTTTGAAGACAATAATGGCTATATAAGTATAGCCAATAATCCTACGAGTCATAAAAGGTCTAAACATATAGACATAAATACCACTTCTCTAGAGAACAAGTAGAAAACAATGTTATTTAATTGTTGTATCTCCACACAGGTAAATAGATTGCGGATGCGTTAACCAAGCCGTTACCTGTCGTCGCATTTAGACAGTTCAGAGATGAGATGAACTTATGTTTGTAACTACATTTTGTTGATTTATTTGGTTATATCAATTGATAAATGCATAATTTATACTTAAGTGCATAGTTTAAGATTTGCTTATTTATTGGTCTGATTAGGTTTTACTGGGTTTCCCTAATCCTTGCAACAAATGTTGGACCATATTACATTGTGATTTCCCAGCAATACTTGGATGGTTTTAATGTTCTGGTTAGTCAAAATTATGATTGTAAATAATTAGTGATTAATTTTTGAGGGGGCGTGTTGACATTTTTATAATTTAAATAACAAAAATTAATTAATAATTATTGATGGTAATATTATTATTATGGCCACCCTCAATATTCTCGGTATAAATACAATCGTCATCCCCACTCTCTCTCTCATTATCGATTTACGCTGTGTTAGGAGACAGACGTTATACCATCCTTGTTATAATTTTGAATATACGTTCTAACGTATTTATTAAATCTATTTTTATTTTCTCTCGCCTATTACCCTATAAAATCTATAATCATATCTAATGTCACACGCAGATAAAGTAGCTATCTATAAGTCAAAGAATGTTGAAAATCGGTCCAGTGTTTTGGAGCCTATTCAATGCAAACAAAAAAACAATCAATCAAATTTTTCATCTTTACAATATTAGTATAGATAGATTTGTATCTAATTGTGCATTATTAATCACTCAGGGAGTTCTGTTTGGTCTCTGGACCCGGACGGACGTCGCTCTCTGTGCGCTCTATTATTTTCGCGTAAAGGCTGCGGGCCGCTCAGCCCCTGGGAATTCTTTTGTTTAAACCATAAAACCTTTTTTTGTGATCGGGCACATCACGCATCGGTTAAAATCCAGTGCCATCTTGTTGTTGTTGATGATACAAAGTAAACAAAAGTGCCTAGTTAAAATCTCGGTGAAACCAATCCAAATCACGTCGCGAATTAATAAAACATCTGTGACACTGTTCAGCTTAGGCCTCCAACTCCGAGAAAATGGCGCTGATAAACTTGGTGAGATCAATCCAAATTACACGCATGCAGTTCAAATCATTTAATACTAACATTCAATGTGTAATGATTATAGTAAAATAGTAACTCTGGTATACTAACTTTGCCGCATGCCGCATAATCAAATACACTTTAGTAATATTACCTTATTACTTTTGTTATAGCGAAAATCCATATTTTGTATTGTTAATTTTAATTTATATTTATTCCTTCCAAGTAATTCTGTACTTGATACCCCCTTAATCAATTACTGGATAGAGTAATAAGTACATTGTTTTCAAAAGTACCTGTAAAGATTTTTATAATAAACAAGAAATCTAGAGTTACTTAAAATTTAAGCTTAATTATTTTTTAAATAAACCAGTATTTGTTTATAGATATAAAACTAGGTTGTAGAAGTAAAATATAGATCGAGTTATTCATAACCGTTTTATTTTACTAAGTAAAGTAACAACATTAAATTTATAGAGTATACATTAACTATAAAAAAGAATCAAGTTAAAATAAAAATAAACGTTATACTCACGGTTTACTGCACTGTTTCTGCAGCCTAAAATCAAGCCTAATATCAAACCTAAAGTATAAACCTCATGAAATCTTCTCAGAATTACTACCGACTAACCGATTCTAGTTCCCAGGTCGTAAGAACAGCTGCAATAAAAACACGTGATACTAATATTATAGAGGGGATATATAGATTGTGTTTGTTTGAATTGAATGGGCTCCGGAACTGTTGGACCGATTTTGAAGGATCTCTCACCTATAGATTCGTCTGCGGGCGATATGGTCTATCAGATAGTTTGCGCGGGCAAGGTCGCGGAAAACTTGCTATAGCCTTTAAATAGTCTGACAACCCAAAATAAAACTAACCTACCTATCTTAAATTGGTAACAGACGAGCTAAAAGTATAAAAATCATATCGGGTCACATAGTTTTGGTAACATTTGTAAACAACAAAATACATGAATACGCGGATTTAACAAAACTATACTCTCGCATTGAGCACAAGATAATATAAATTTATCTGGTAAGAGAAGATCTGCTACGTTACTTGACATCTTGCTATAATTGGAAACAGCTAATTGACTACTGATCTAGAAATATATAGATATAACAGAGTAGTAAAGCCTATCCTAATAGAGGTTCTGAAACAATACAACGATTAAGTCACAATTGCTTTGAAACTACTTATACAACAAAAATAGGTTTACAGCTGTTAGATTATATTACACAATTAGCAAAATAGCAAATGGCTATACTTAGTTAATGTTCTTAAATAAAATCTGTTCAAAAGCATTTGCCGAGACTTTTAAAGCAAAAAGTTATTTGTACTTTATTAAAGGTAATTTAGGTTTTATGACTAAAAACAATGACCCAAAAATGCAAAGTTAAAACTGTTAAACATTTTAAGAACAGGAAAAAAAAACGGTGTATAAAAGGAACCATTACGTTACTTAAACAAAGATACGCATAGTCGTGCGGACATGCACGTGCAGCATAAAAAAGGACATCATAAACACTGCCAAAATACCCTTCCAAAATCAATTGTTCTTCTCGCTTTCACACGGAAAGAAAACAAAAGATCGGCCGGGCAAAGCCTTCTACGCAACAAAGATACTACAGACGTCATTGTCAAGAAATTGGCCGGGGATGATAACTGCCTATTCAGAGCAATAGCGGATCAAATGAAAAATGTATTGGGGGCGACAAACAACAGATCATAAAATGACTCGCCGGGTCTTAGCATCTCACGTTAGAATAATCTACTCAATTCATTCACCTGGTCTTTCCATCTAGGTAATTATCGCATATTCCAGACTTTTCCAACGAAAGAGTTAAAAAGAAATCGATAAACATGTGAAAAAACAATTCAATTACGGATTTTTTGGAGGAGATGTCGCAATTATAGCGGCTGCCAAGTACTACTGCGTCAACATTTACATATATGGACAGACAATTCCGGAATCCGATCATCTAAAGCCCTGCAGATGGCAAAAATTTAAGAGCACTTACTACAATAGCATAATCCAACTTGCAACAATATTATAGACGAGTCTAGAAAAACACGTGGTAACATAAATGACATCGAAGGTAATTTTGAGTACGGCATTCGACAAAAAATTTTACCTCACATACATATGTTCCAAAAGGCTACGTTCTCTTCTCCTTCCAACGAGATTGCATACGCTACATTGCGGTCAGAGACGCCATAAAAATAAATATTGACAAAAGCCCTTTCAGATCGCAACATTACTATCGTGGATCTTCAAGAAACACTTCTAGCAACTGAAGAATTGAAATCAAAACACTACAACTGAATCTTAGCAGGAAAAAATCACAAGAACGTAGTATACATATTATAGCCATTTTAAAATAAAAAGAAGATTCCAAGGAATTGAAAAACTTCCGCCTTTTTTAAATCGCTAAATAAAAATAAATATGACACTATTCAGATAAATTGCGAAATCTTGGACGTGCTCGGAGTATACCTGCACTTGAAATCAGGCAATACCAATAAACCAATAAATATTTTTCATAATTACATGCCACGTTCGAGCTGAACCCACATCTCGTTCTTCGCAAATAGGAAGAGCTCCACATAATATACACATATACATATGCAAGAAGTATGAAAAATTGAAGGAGCAACTGAACAATTGAAAATTTGTTGATTAAAACAGCAGTTCATGGGGCGGACCATTGCTGGGTCTGGGGAAACTTTCATCGCAGTGTGGAGAGAAAACTTTGTCAAAACCGGCTTATCGGCAAAACTAATATTATGTTAAAGTCATCGGCTTATCATAAATCAAACGTAAACGAAATTAGTTGTACGCGACCTTTTCAGCCCCCCAATAGCACAGAAAATCAAATAATATTATGCTATTGGTAGGTATATAACATTATTTAGACAATAGTTTACATCTCGGGAAAAATATGGACGAGTGACAAAATTAATTGATATTGTTTTCTATTGCTTTCTCGTTTATTAGCTTGAAGAAATATAACGTCGACAAACGCCTCAAAAGCCCCTATAAAAAAAATACGCATATATCCATGTTTACTTTGCATGTGTGTTGTCAATGAAAGATTTTACTGATACAACTACAAATGCATATTCCTAGCAGTTTACAATGTTCTCCTATGATAGCGTGAAACATCTTGACTTGCGTTCTTCGTGCGTGCTGACTTTGCGGGTTAAACTAATAATAATAAACTTCTAGACACGGCACGCATTGTCAGAAGGTTCCTCTCTCTGCAGCCTTAACCGCCGGTAGCTTGAGCCCAGCCCCGCTGCTGGCGGCGAACTAGGTTTAGGTTTTTGTAAAGTTTTTATGTTTTGTATTATATTTTTATATTTTACTTTTTATATCAATTTTATAAAATCCTAACACCTAAGCTTATAAATAAATAAAATTATAATAAACGTTTGTTTTCTCTTTACAAATGGTGTGCTTAGATACAAAGAACTAATTTCTTAAGAGGGTATACTAGCAGTGCGTTTTCCATACAAAGGTATTTCTCTATTTTCTCGCTGAGGACTGCTTCTAGAGGCACAGTTCTTTTTACATACAATCTATTACTAAAATGGGTATGTCCCTATGTTTTATTTTTTTCTAAAAACCTGTTTAAAAGAAAAAAAAAATTGTACAAAAACAGTTTTTTTGGAGAAGGAAAAAATAGAGGCATTCGTATTTTGGTACTAAATTTTATGAAGGGGGAATTGTGGCTCTGGAATCGGTTTTCGGCGGGAGGGTGGAGGGGTGCATTTGTATGAAAACCATATTGAAAAAATACTGCTAGTATACGCTCTTAACGCTGTTATTTAACTCTGAATAACATTGTAGGCTTTATGAAGAGATTAGTTCCTGAAATAGGTCCTGCTGGACCTGCGTTGCAGTTAACTAGACCCCAGTAAACTTTGCTCGATAGACAGTGACTATTCATATTATTGCACGTCACAGAGATACCAATCGATACTTAGAAAATACGAGCGGCAAATACTTCGAGAAATCTTTGACGCGGGAATTAAAGATTCGAATATTTTTTTTTTATTTGCTCGCATATTACAACGCCCAATCTCACACTTGCGTAAAGCAGTTAATCAACACCATGAGAACAAATACTAAATCACATAGGAAGACTCTTTATATCATGATATTACCAATTTCATGAGTAAAACTAAGGAAGAATATCATTTCAACAATAGAGCCCCCATCAAAAAGAAGCAAAATATACTCGGAGTGAAAAACAGGCACGGAGATTGACTAGGAATCCGATGACTCAATACTAAATCAACCACACACCCAGTCTTCACTTCAGCCGTCATTTGCAGAAGTGGCGGGCGCAAAGGACAAGATCGACGACCCCAACATCAGATCGATTGCGCATACAAAGTTCTTCATGACATCGTTGCAGCAACAGTGACTCACCGAGAGAAAAAACATATCTCCTTTAAAAGAATATACTGTCATTGAGAGCTGACGAACAGCAACACGGGAAAACAAAAGGGTGCAGACGGCGAATCGAATGAAGAAGCTAACACAAGCAAAGCAGCCTGTTTTTCCTTTCTTTTATATATTACACACCAAGTATAGTATCTATCTTCCCCATACTGATTTGATGCTGGTATTCGGTCGGTTCTAACTTCCTTTCTTTCCCCATCCTGGCTGCACCGCCCTGCACTCCCATTCCTATCTACGTGCCCAACTGGTTTCTCGAGTAAGGATTCGTGATCCAAGGCGGAGGGTGGTAGGTGCGCTAGAAGTAACCTGACAAGCTCGAGTTCGTAAGCGCAGTTACGCACACTCCGTAGTGGACCTCCTTCCTACGCTCTTGCAGCTTAACCGCTGGCTGGGCGGGCACAGAACTGAACTGAACTGAACTGAATTGTGCATTATTAATCACTCAGCAGGACGGTAGAGCAACGATCAATCAATTTTAAAAAAGAGTCAAAATCGGTGAATTGGCATTTCTTTGCGTTTGACATCATTGTTAGTGTGTTGATAGCAAAGACTTTATATATTGGTAGAAGAAGTATCCAAAGTAACTTTTGGCATAAAAAGAGAGACGGAAATTATACAGGTTGATGTCTCGCTCGCACATATCCAATCTATAATATGTTGCTAAGCGCAAATCTCGAGGGCAGCTGAACCGATTTCGCTAATTCTTTTTTAGGATATTCCTTGAAGTACTAGGATAGATAGATTGATAAAAGCTTTGTTGTTTTCGAAAAGACTCACATACATTTACACAAAATAAAATATTAAAACGGTAAATGAATAAGATTTAGCATGTGTGACACAACGACATCAAAAGTTAGTAGCTCAGCGATACGTTGGATCGTAGAGAAAACCACTGATTTTCAGCTCCACCACTGAGACTCACAGGGACACGTACAACAATGATGATTCTTACGAAGAGAAAAATTTATATGTCCTACGGGCGAAGCCGGGGCGAACTGCTAGTTGTATATAAAACTATAGAGTACGGGAATATTATATACAATTGCATATGTGCGAGCGGGACACCAACCTGTGGTATTTCCGTCTCACGGTCAACCATAAATCTTGGCACAGAATTATGCTCTGTATTTAAACATTATAGGTAAATATCGTATATCAAAATACAATATCAATCTCTTTAAGAAGGCTTCAGAAATAAATCCACGATTAAGAAGAGAACCAAATAGACTAATATGTCACATACAACCCAAATTGACATTGTATTTAAAACAAAGCAACTATATCATATATATATATATATATCAACATCAACGGGTCACTCACGTGCTATTTGTCGGGATTGCCGACTATAGTTTCGGACTCGTCAGGATCCCATTTTCAAGGCGAGTGCGGATCCCGAAAAGAAAAGTTCGGGATCCACCGCCGCGCGTCCCGCACTCGCCTTGAAAATGGGCTCCTGACGAGTCCGAAACTATAGTCGGCAATCCCGACAAATAGCACGTGAGTGACCCGTTGATATATATATATATGATGTCTTTATCTCACGTTAGTTTTAATGATACAAAGCAACTATATGTGCATAAAAATTTTTAATGCTCTACCACGTGACGTGAAAATGCTACCGAATCAATTATTTAAAAGACGACTGACGAAATGGCTGAAAGAAAAAAACTTTTATTCGGTTAATGAATTATTTAATGACAATTTTACTAAATGACATGCATTTAATCCAATTTGAGTTTGTTCTTTAATCTTTTTTAGGGTTCCGTAGTAAACTAGGAACCCTTATAGTTTCGCCATGTCTGTCTGTCTGTCTGTCTGTCCGTCCGCGGTTTTACTCAGAGACCATAAGTACTAGAAAGCTGTAATTTGGTATGAGTATGTATATTAATCATGGCAAAAAAGTCGTAGAAAAAAATCTTGAAAAAAATTTTTTTTTTGGGTAGCTCCCATACAAGTAAAGTGGGGGAGTCATTTTTTTTTCTCTACTTACCCATCTTGTGGGGTATCGTTAAAAAGGTCTTTGAAAAATATTGTGAGGTTGAGAACACCATTTTTCGATTTAGGGATCCGTTTCCGAAATATTTGGTTTTAAAGTGCAAATTTTTGTTAGAGGTACGTGTCCCCCCCCCTCTATCTCCTAAACGGTTATATATAGATACGTGAAAAAAATTACAGCAGTAGTATATATACTGAAGTTGAAAGGAAAACTATCAGAGCTAAGTACTAAGTACAAACTAAAAAGTTATAGGCAACCAACTTATAAAATGTACTGGAAAATGTAAAATTTCATACAATCTTTATTGTTAGATGTTTTTGGTCGTTAAACTGTGAGGTGCGAGTGTAAACAGTGTGTACTCAAAGTTGTCATTCGCAACTACGGAACCCTATACTGCGCGTGGCCCGACACGCACTTGGCCGGTTTTTTTTGTACTGTATTGATTTTTTATTTAATTTAATTTTGATTTGTATTATGATAATTTTAGTTCCATCTAGACTTTAATTTCAAATTGACACTTATATTTGCATGCCAGTATTGGTAAAATATGCAGGACTGTATTTATTTATTTCAACACCATTTTATGTACCATATTTTACGCAAATAAATATTCTGATTCTGATTCTGATTCTAACTGTTCTATCAGGGTACCTTGGAGAAGACGCTTACTTTGTAGATGGTTGATAGAGCTACCATTCCATTTAAAAGAAATTCGTTCCTTTAACCGTCTTTCTTAAATGTTGAAATCAGTATTAAGTACTGGTACTTAATACTGATATAATATACTGATAATTTTTTTAATAATACAAGTTGTTTTGCAAGCAATTTTGTATTCAAATCTGTAGAAATAAGTGGGTAAGTAAAGAAGCAGGAAAAGAAATGACACCCTCTATAAAATAAATAAAATTAAAGTACCGTCTATGTTTCCATCAATTTCAAGATAAAATTAATACAAAAAACCCAGGTAACAAAACATTTTTTGAAAAGAATCTATTAAAATCCAGAACATTCAAAACGAACTCGACCAAATATCAGATCTGTTGCAAAGGGAATAGGTCTGTTTTAGAATAATATAAATTGTTGGATCATTAAAATTGCTTAAAGAAAGTTTTAATGAAACCAATTACTCATTAAAGGAAGGGTTTAAGTATCGTTAAGTAGGGTGTTGAAATTAAAAATACGGATTATAATAAAATATTAGGTGATTAGATGTAGATGAGCTACTTACTGTGTTGAAAATTGAATAACACCCATTCATCATCATCATCATCATCATTTCGTGTAGGTGACACGGTCAGTCGAACATGCACACCCTGGTGTCAGAGTTCTTCGGAACCGCCTCTCGGCCTCTGACGTGGTTCCTTTAACGACTAGCAGATGGCAGCCGGGACCACCGGCTCTAAGTATGTGCCTTCCGAAGCACGGAAATATTCCGGAATACACGGAATTCCGTGCTTCGGAATAACATCCATTGCTGGGCATAGCTCTCCCTTTTTACACTATTTTCAACGGTCCTCTGCAAAAAAATCATTTAACTTACTTTAATTATAACATTAATCCCGCCTGGGCATTTTCATTCTGGTGTAGTAGGTATTTGGTATAAATATAACATTTCCAAGCCATGTTCATTACTAAATAAATATAAATGGATGGGGTCATCATTATCATTATCAGGTCTTTCTAGTCTCCACTGCAGGAGCACGACCCTCTCTGTACTACCAGAGCCATATACTAGCTTTGAGTAAGCCCCACAGTAAGTCCTGAAGTTATGGCGCAGGATACTAACTCAACGATTCTATATCTTAAAATAGTTACTTCTCTCTCAAATAGATAAAAACAAAATTAAAGATTTGTATTTAAAAGTGGATATTTGTATCTCTTTCTGAATATAATATTTATATTTCTTTTTTATGAATATAAATTGAAAAACTTCTTGCATTTTAGTTTTACTAACTAACTAATAAATGTATTGAACAAACCACCATAGTTTAGTTGTGAATTGACGAATCTACATTCAATAATAATTGGATTACGTATCATCATAATCATTTCGTGTAGGTGACACGGTCAGTCGACCATGCACACCCTGGTGTCAGAGTTCTTCGGAACCGCCTCTCGGCCTCTGACGTGGTTCCTTTGACGACTACCAGATGGCAGCCGGGACCACCGGCTTGACGGTCCATCCGAAGCACGGAATCGTCTTTCTTATCAGACAATCAGGTGATTCATGCCTGCAATGTCTTGGACACAACTTAACAAAGGATTACGTATATCGATAAGCATCCAAGACCTAGATCAAACTAAAAAGGATCATTTTCTATCTTGACCTGACCGGGGATAGAACCCGGAATTTTCTTCTGTGAAAGCCTAGCATGGTGACCACTAGGCCATAGAGGTCTGTAATATAACTTATCTCTTGTATCTCTAGTAAATAGGTATGTAAAACTCTTTCCAACAATTTCACCATAAATAACACGAAATCTGAGAAGCGTGCAACGAGATTAAAATCTGTAAGCTTAACCACTTCAACGCCTAAACATACACACACGTGTAACGTATGTTTACGCTACCAGCTGACTACACACACAAACATGTTGAAGTGTAGTTGTTTAGGGCAGGTTATACTGGGACGCCTTTAAAGTAGTTTATAGTACACGTACATTTGAGAGAGAGGCCTCTTCAATATTGGGATAGCCATGGCTATTAAATAATAATAATAACACGTAATAGTGCAATGTGATCCTATATATATTTATAGTAAATCTAAAATGCTTGAAGTTTTTACATTTTGCATACATAAAAAATACAGATAAAAATATCGTTCAAAATGAGTTATAGACAAACAATAAGGAATAATAATCTTTGACTTTTGTATTTTAAAGGTAGCCGTCTCTGGGGTAGATTTATAAACAATCGCCTTTCCAAGATTAGAATTTTTTCATACATCGTACGATTTCAAGCAGTCGCGTCGTCGCCTGTTTAAAGATAGCTCTTAATGTCTCCAAAGGTTGCTGAAAAGAATCGGAAATACCGTAGATGAGAGAACAACCATACTTACACAAAATATCAATATGGGTACCTTGATGTATCTGCTTTATTATGATTTTTTGTTTAATAATTATATTAGTTGATTCGTCATCATCATCATTAAATTTAAGAGCTGGGCTCTTATCGGTGAAGCTTCTTCCATTCCTCTCTTTCTTCCGCCAGTTGTTTTACTTCTCTGAAGTAGCAACATTAACTTTTTCTTTAATTTGTTTCATGAAGGTGTGTCTCGACCTTCCTGGTCCCCTTTTACCTTCTATTATATTCTTGGCCAAGTCGTCGTGCCGTAATAGGTGTCCCACCATCTTTTCTCTCTATTTTCAATGGTCTTTAAAATTTGATAGATAATATATAGATAGATAGATAGATTACAGGATAGAAATTTGTAAAATACGAGATATAAAAGGTTCTATCATTCTGCAAAGATTTTAATTTTGGTTGTTCTACGTATCCAATTTAATACACGAGGAAAAGACTTGTACCATAACAGAAGGTCATTGTATAAGAGGTAATGATTTTGGTTATTTAAAGAGGAAATGGAACTGGTTTCGAACCAAGAAACCAAAAAGCCGGCTGAGTATAGAAATAAATGGAGCGAGCTCCATCGGCAAGAGTTGCCTTTATATTTTTTGAGGGTGATAATGAATGCAATAAGCTCTTTGGACAATTTAAGTAAATTTAAAAGAATATATATTTTTGAGGCGTCCCATTGCAACCTCGCCGGCAGGATGTTCACAACACCAAACAAAATGAGAGGGTTCAAAAACGAGAGCGCGAGTGTGCGAGCGAGATGGATATACGCATAGAATTTTATTTTGTCAAACCATTCGTTTTGTAGGCCCCGTCGTCGATGTATGCGACTGGACGTACTAGTTGAATGTAAGAAATATACCTGGAGAAATTCATAGAACTTTCGAGGTAAAGGTGATTTGTTACACGGGATAGTATACTTTGGTATTAATTGTGTAAGTATGTATTAGGTATGTGCAAAAACAGGAATAGAATTCTTAACTTTATTAATAGTATAAACAATACAATTTTGAGAATAAGTCATTGTCATTTTATAATAAATGTCAAAATAAGTATTATAATAAGAATCCGCCCTGTATCGTTTCCGGTGCAAAGGTGCCCAAAATGCTAGATGCATTACCATGCTGTATCGCAATGGCCATCCTTTGCACCAAAAACGAACCAGAGTGAGAGTCACCATTTCTTTCCGCGATTCGGTGCCCTAATTCCCTGAAAAGACGCTTAGCATCCGTGCCCCAGCATCCCATGGTCTCTACAGCTATAGGAACAAAACAGTAGTGTGGCTCCATAGCTGCGTATTTCCACAGTATGGCCACAGTGTTGACGCAAGTGGCATCCCAGACCACGCAAACAGGAATTGGTAATTTAGATTATCATTTCTAAGTAAAATGTTATGGCACAAAGAGGTAATCTTTGGAGGGAATGGTGGGTGAAAAATTCTGCATCTAAAAATAGTAGAATGGCAAAAATTGATGACAATATGAATGTAATGAAGCTAAACCCCATAATCGATGTAGCTATTCGACAATAATCTGAGAAATTGGATTTGTACTGATTACGCGATAGACAGAGACAAAGAAATTGTGCGTAGTGAATATGTGATCGAGAGATTTTTTTTGACAAACAACTCGATTTAGTTTTACCATCGACATATGCTGCTGCTTGAAATATTATGTTGTAAACTGAAACTAAAGAAATGAATTTTTCTGAGTAATTCTTTCTTTCGCAATATTCTTTTCAGCAGTGGTTTTTCTCAAAATCTAAAACCTAATAAAAAACCTAATAAAAAAACAAGGCTAGCAATTTTCTTGGATGGAGTGGTAATGTTGGCAGCATTATGGGTGCGGGTCTTTATTTATAGCTCCGTTGCTTTATTTATTTTGGTATCGAAATAACAAAGTATTTATTTCATAGATCTTTTTAATAGAATTTAAAAACTATCGACACATCCAGTACTGTAATTCGCTGTCAATGAACAGACAGCAAGGTGCGCAGTACCGACGTTGATGTTGATCGTTGATTTGTAGTTGCCTACAGCCTTTTATACAAATAGCCTTCTCATTCTTTTCTATGCAACCTTTGGAATACTGTACTATCAGCGTATAAATTTGCCATCGATATTACTTAGAAGGAGTGACTAAAACCATCGAAATGAACAAATTTTTCTACAGGATCGATTCTCTGAATGCAATTTTTTTTTTTCATTTTGATAGGAACTGCCAGACCGACCGAACACTATTGCGCGATTGACTTTTTCGAGTTTCCGGCATGAATTCCAAAAGTTGGTCCTTTTGACGCGTTGAGTCACAATTATAACACACTGGATATTAAAGCGCTGTACATAGAGTTGCCGTGCGGTTCCCGTCAGAGTAGAATAGGACCACTTCAAGTCTTTGAAAACATAAGCTAAACCAAGCTTATAAACATCAAAAAGACCTCTCCAACCTATAATATATGGCTCTGGTAGAAGAGGGGGTCATGCTCCGGCAGTGGAGGTTAAAAAAGACCTGATGATGATGATGATGTTCCGTGTGGTTCCCGGCAGAGTAGAATAGGACCACTCCTTAGTCTTCCCGTGGATGTCGTAGAAGGTGACTTAGGAAACAAAAACAAAAGCTTATAAACATCAAAAATACCTCTCCAGCTCGTCTCAAGGTCTCTATAAACGTTTCCAATCAGTCTGTCCAGCGTCGAGAGTGTAGGCCAAATCCTCTGACTGCCCTGGTTAATTATGGCTCCAGTAGAATAAAAAAAAGAACTGATGATAATGACGAGTAGATATCTCTCTATATGTGTCTAACGTATTGCGGCGTCTGTCTCGTCAGTCTAAATATCACATCATAATATATTGATAGCCTTGTATTTTTCCAAGCCTGAAGAAGCTTGAGTTAACTTTGCAACATTTGGTCCACTCAAGAATGAACCCCGCCGTAGTATGCTTAACATGCAAACGCCCTAGAGCTAAAAATAAAATAGCATGTCGGTCAGTAATCATTAGTTGGGATAGATGGATGGATGGATAAGTAGCAGTTTTTGCGTGCTGGCAACTATGTTGCTTGAAACCGAAAATAAGAAAAGTTAGCCATCAGCATCAAATGCTATATCGAACTATGTTTTTTGATGTGTTTGTTTAATATGTTTTTAAATCCGTTGTGAATGGGATAGTTGGCCAGGGTCGACCTCGTCGAACGTACTGTGATCAGATTGCTGACGTTCTTAAGAAACGAGATGTAAGAAGTACCCGAAACCGAAGAACATGCATGGGGAGAGTGATGAGTGTAGATGAAGCTAGAGTAATATGTCAGGATCGTAGCAAGTGGAGATCCATAGTCTCTGCCTACCCCTATGGGAAAAAGGCGTGATTATATGTATGTATGTTTTTTAATTGAGTTTATACGTTTTGCCAATCAATACTTCTGATTTGTAGTCTTTTTAAACGACTACAAAAATAGTAGAAGATCGACGGATCTTTTTTAAATCTATGAGAAGGTCACAATTCTGTTTCATCTTATCACTCTGAAGTCCATAACTACGGCAAATGAATATATATTTACGACCTCCGTGTACAACTGTTCATTATGGCAGGCTGGCACACCGAATGTCCGGGTTCGATCCTTGGTCGGGTCAAAATTAAAAATTATATTTTTCAAAATGACCTGGTTATAAAATATTGAAATGTGAGTAAGTATCCCATAATACAAGTCTAAAACTCACTTTAGGGCTAGCCCAATCTGTGCGATTTTTCCGTATATATCTATTTATTTATTTATAATACAAGTCTGGAACTAACTTTAAGGCAGCTCAATCTGTGTGATTTGACCGTATATTATTTATTTATTTAAGAAAAGTTGTTCATATTTGCGGGCCGAGTCGACCCTTTCAACATCGTAAGGGTTTTATTAACGTATTGTATGTTTATTTGTGACGGAAAGAGGGATGTAGGGGTGTAATAACTGCAGTACATCCGCACGGCGAGTCCCACGCAAAACCCCACTGCCAACCGCAGCGGAAGGACACGACGCCACCAATATTGCGTTACCAACATTCCGAACTATCAATTTGCGACAGCTGTCGCTCAGCTGATCACGCACACACGCGTAACGTTCGTGTGTAGCGTATATTGTAAGTGTATAGAGAGTGTGCAAAAAATACCGGCTTTTGAACGTCCTGTGTGCAGCTTCGAATGCGTAATCATTTTTAAGTTCACTCTCCTGTACTAGAAGATATTGTATTAATAGTAATATTCTTGTCTTATTAAAATTTAAAATATGTGATGAAAATGAATTCGTCACAGGGAGTATTCGAACCCACGATTAGGCACACTCAGAGCGCAGACCTAAGAATCGTGGTTCGAATCCTACCTGTAGCGAATTCTTTTTCATCACATATTTTCAATTTTAATAAAATACCGATCATTGTAATGCTATTAAAAAACCATTTAATATTGTCTTACATGATTAGATAAGGGGGAAAAAAACATAGAATATACAAGCTGCTTTGCTTCCCGCGCAGACCTAGTTTAAAGGAGTGGGCGAAAATCCAAGGAATTACGTAGATCGGCGATGCGGCCAGCAACCCATCACTATTATGAACCACGTTAACGCTCCTCTACACGCTAAACGTGGCTTATAGGTTGTATGTCCTTGGGCTCTGTCTAGCCTGCAAAGGATAAAACTTGATAATATGTATGTATGTGATTACGATGTAACGGAAACTTTCATACCACTATAGACCTCTGATATGTTTCATACTAACATCGGTCTTCTAACGTAAGTACCTATTGTTTGAATAAATTACAGATATAAACATGATGTTTGTAATAAGATTGCCTGTTTTCTTATTTCTGCAATCGAATTAATTTAAAATAGACATACTTTAATAAGCTTATTATCTTAAATTACTTATTATTCAAACAACATCACAGCTGAACAAGAAAGTAAGGTTATCTCCAAGACGCCTGTTGCATCAGCTGATCGCACTTACACATACATACCCTGTCTCTGTGTGGGTGTGACAAAAACACCACAAGATCGGCTTTGTGTGTAAATGGATTATATTGCTGTGCGCGTGAGGATGAAATTTTATCATTTTTAAGCCCATTATAGGTTTATGCTCAGGAAAGCTTACTTAAGCTTTCTTTTTGACACATTTTTGGTGGTTTGGTGGGTGCGATATACTTTCATAAAATATGTGGGTAGTCGAAAGATTGAAAGTAATAAAAAATATCGAAGATTTAGGTAAAATTTCTCTTATGAGAAAAATTTATCAGATCTTAATAATGTACTTATTGGTTACTTTTTTTGTTTCGACTGTGTTTAAAAATAGAGGTCTTACGAATAGTAGGTATATTAAAATCGATACCATAGGTAACATAGCGCTGAAGAACATAAATTAGGATCTGGTGAAATGTAACTGGTGACAATAAACATAATATAATTTCAGTTAGGTCTTATATTCGAGAACCCTGTGAATTGTTATCGACCCTTACACACTCGTACTCGTTTAGAATAAACTTGTTTCAAATTTGTAAAGTTACCCAAATAGTATCTGAATCTGACTAAGTTTAACTGCTGCCATCTAGCGTCTAGAATCGGAAACTGGATTTAATTATTATTTGAAGTAAGTACCTACATATATCAAGTTACAACAACTTTTAGGAAGAGTACATTTTCTGATATAAAATTATATTATTTGTGAAGGAAACACAATGTACTCAAAATAATCAACCGTTTCATAGATTTTGAGGCAATTGCAGTGGAAAAAATTTAATATATACCATTTTTTAGGTTTTCCGATTCTTACACATTCAAAATAAGAATGGCAGATCGTATAAACGCTAAACACCGTATTAAGTAACTTTATTTCAATTTGTAATTATCGCGAAAGCATTGAATTTATAAACTTCTGTGTATATTAATAGAAAAACCAGCAATTTTGACTGCGACTTCGTCTGCGTAAACTATAGCCTATGTCAATCGCAGACGAAATAGCTTTTTAGATGGAAGAAAACTTCGAAAATCGGTCGAGTCGTTTGAGAACTTATTAATTCAAATATTTCCTCTTTAATATTCTTCTTCTTATTTAAGAGCTTTATAGCTCTTGTCGATGGAGTATGCGCCAAACTTCTCTATCTTCCGCTTTAGACTTTAGTTCTTGATACGACATGACACCAGCCTTCTTCTTTAGTTGGTCAACAAAACTTTTCCTTGGTCTCCCTGGACCTTTCTTTCCTTTTACCTTACCCTCCAGTATGTTTTTAAAGAAGGCATCATGTCGTATCAAGTGACCAATCATCCTACCTCTCCTATTCTCTATTTCGTTTATCAGTCTTCTTTTCTCTTCTACAATTTCTAGCACCTCTTCATTACTTTTTCGTTCTGTCCAACTGATTTTTTCCATCCTTCTCCAGCACCACATTTCAAAGGCAGCAAGCCTTTCACTATCCTTCTGTGTGAGCGTCCACGTTTCACATCCGTATAAAGCTATGCTCCAGATATAGGTTTTTATTAGACGTTTTCTTAATTTTCTAGATATCTTTGATGTAAATAGTTGCTTTTTATTATTGTAAGCCTTTTTTGCTATTGCAATTCTAGTTTTAATCTCAGTTGAATTTCTGGAGTCTGCTGTAAGTGTACTTCTTAAATATTTAAACTTATCTACCTGCTCAATAGGTGTTCCATTAAGGTATACGGGATCTCTGACTTCTAATGTTTTGTATGTAATCATAGTTTTTGTTTTAGATTTATTGATTTTTAGGCCAAATTCTTGAAATGTTTTGTCCATAAGTTGCAGTAATTGTTCTTTATCTTGCTTTGTATTACCCAGAGCTGCAATATCGTCTGCAAAACGAATAAAAAATATTTTTTCTCCGTTGACTTTAATTCCTCCTATATCGGACTCCTGTATTTTCCTTATTACTTTTTCTATGTATATATTAAATATTAATGGTGATAGTGGGCATCCTTGTCTTACGCCTTGTTTAATTATTGCATGCTGTGTTTCGTCTCCTACCTCTATCACGGTTTCTTGTTCCTTGTAAAGTTCGTAAATAATTCTCCTATCTTTAAAATCTAATCCAGTTTCCTTTAGTACATCCATCATGATCTTCCAATCCACCTTATCAAAAGCTTTTTCTAAATCTATATATCCTATGTGTGTATTAATACCTAAATCTAAGCGTCTATCAATAATTAGTTTCAGTGCCAAAATTGCTTCTCTAGTTCCTTTATTTTGTCTGAACTCGTACTGATCCTGACCAATGTATTTTTCTGACAGCGGTCTGATACGATTTTGCATTATTTTTATTAGTATTTTTGATGCGTGGGATATAAGACTCAGAGTCCTGTACTCCTCACACTTTAGTGTATTTACTTTTTTTGGGATTGTAACAGTCTTGCTTATTTTAAAATCTTTGGGTATCTTTCCTGTGTTGTACATAATTCTTACCAACTGATATATTTCTTCAATTAAAGGGTCGCAAACTGCACATTTTAATAATTCTATATTTATACGATCATGTCCAACTGATTTACCATTTTGTATACTATTAAAAGCCTTATCAAATTCTTCTCTCATTATATCTGGCCCAATCCCATCTTTTTCAACGTCATCAAAGCTTTCTAAATCCTGTTCTGTCATCCCCCGTCCTCCATATAATTTTTCTATATATTGTTTCCATCTAATAACTACGTCTTTACTATTTATTAGTATTTTTCCATGTTCATCTAATATGCTCGTGCTTTTAGTTGTATGCTTTTTATCTAACTGTTTTAATGTGTGGTAAGCTTTATCTATTTTTCCCTTTTTAAGTTGATTTTCAATCGTATCACAGGTCTCGATAATTTCTTTTTTCTTACATTTTCTACATTTTGATGTTATATTATTTGTTAATTGTTTGTATCTTTTAATATTGTTTTGGTCAGTTTTGTTTTTAATTTTTCTTCTTTCTATCATTAAATCCATTATTTCTTTTGTCAGCCATTTCTTCCGCGGCACAATTCTTTCCCTTTTCAACGTTTCTTCGGCGCTTTTTATTATTATTTCTTTAACACTGTTCCATCTATCATTTATGTCTGTACTATCAATATTAGTTATACTATCTTTATATTTTTCTAACCTATCTCCTAATTTATTACTATATTGCACTCTGAATGTGTGATCTTTAATTCTAGTTACATCTATGTTCTTTGGTTTAATTTTTCTTTTATCTTTCTTAACTTCAAAATTCTGGGTACTGACAAGTAAGTTATGATCAGAATTTACATCTGCTCCTGGTAAAGTTTTGCAAGCTTTTATATTTTCTTTATATTTATTTCTAATAAGTATGTAGTCTATCTGAAATCTACCAATATCTCCTGGCATTTTCTACGTATATAACCTACGTTTAGGTAGCTGATACATTGTATTTGTAATAATAAGATCATATTCTTTACAAAATTGCACCAATCTTAATCCTCTCTTGTTTCTCTTTTCGAGACCAAATTTCCCTACAATCTTATCTTCTGCACCTTCTCCTACCACAGCATTAAAATCTCCCAATACTATTAAATTATCTTTTTTGTCTACTGAGTCTAATATGGTATCTATGTTGTTATAAATTTCTTCCACTTCTTCGTCTTTATATTTTGATGTGGGCATGTAAACTTGCAAAAGAAATAGATTTGTAGGTTGTGCTTTTATTTTAATGGCTGTTAATCTGTCGCTAAAGTGTATTGTATTTTCTACCTGTTCGCCCCACTTTTTATTTAAAATAAATCCTGTGCCCCGTGATCCCTTTTCTTGTCCCGTGTAAATTATTCTATAATCGTCGCTCCAAAAATCTCCGCTATCTGCCCATTTAACTTCACTGATTCCCAATATATCAATGTTCGATCTTTCCATTTCCATCTTTAGTTGTTCCAATTTCCATGGTTCTAACATCGACCTTACATTCCACGTCCCTATTCTACAAGGATTTCGCAGGATGACGACCTGAGTAGCCTTGTGCCTACCCCTGCCGGACTCGGACCGCCACGGTATGTCACATCGTGGAAGCCCGTTGTCAAGAACGTTACTTTCTTTAATTGTCTCCATTTGTTATACTCCAATTTTGGAGAAAATTTAGTGTGGTGGTTTCTCCACTTGCCTTCCACACCGTGGTTTACCTGCCGGAGCCGATAATTTCTAACAAAGACCCTTCCGGAATCATTTTCCATGGGCTCTCTGCCAGTACTAGTACCGCCACTGCGCAGCACTAGGGGAAGACTTATTAAATGGCGGTCTATAGTCGCCACATCACAGCGCTGTCAACGGACTCTTGTAGCACTTTATAGGTAAGCTCGGCCCACCAAGCTTCCCGCCACGTCCTCGTAACGCTGCCGCTGATTGGTCGGGGACTGCTTATTCAATATATTCGCAGCTGCCCACCATATCTGGTGGCACGTTCACTATCCGCCACCTGTGACCCCGAGGGTAGCCTACAGCTCAGCCCCCTCAATATACATGGCGAAATTTTGATCGTTCTGGACCCTTAAAGGGGTGATTCAGCCCGTCAATATGAACCATTTTTCCTATGGGACCAATGCTGGAAACTCAAATTTTATTTCGACATTTTCATACAAAAGTGTTCAGCCGCCCGGGCAATTTGTATAGGAATGTCGAATTTTTTTTCGAGTTTACAGCATTTGTCCCATAGGAAAAGTTGTTTATATTGACAGGCTGCATCACCCGTTTAATGGTCCGGAACGATCAAAATTTCGCGTGACGTGAATAAGACGTGATAGTATGTATGTATGTATAGCTGTATAGATAAGCGAGAAGTGTAATGACCGACAATTCCATGCGATTTTACAAAAACCTCTTCATAAACCTTCTCAAAACTGATTATCTCCCGTAGTCCCGTCTGTATCAGCTGATCACGCACACGAGCAAACAAATGCAGTTGTGTGCATGTGTGTGTGCAACAAAAACAAGACCCGTACAGGCCGGCTTTTGAACGTCCTGTGCAGTGATCAATTGGGCAGAAGGGTCAGTTGCGTGTAGGGAGAGATTATGTTTTAATATTTTTTATGATATTTTCATACAGATATTCTAAAAACCTAAAATTAAGATTAAAATTAATCAGAGAGAATGATTAAAATTTAATCATTATTCTCTCTGATTAATTTTAATCTTAATTTTAGGTTTTAAGAATATCTGTATGAAAATATCATAAAAAATATTAAAACATTCTTAGTAACCTTTCTTATGAATTACTCTATCATTTGGTAGATTATGCGTTTGCATCATAGACTATGAAACTTATAGTCTATGATGCAAACATTATGTGTTTGCATCATAGACTATATGGTGTAACCTATTTGATGGTATAAGTAGACATTATGCATGTGCCAACACAAAGCTGTCACGCACACAAGCATTGCAATTTAGGCCAGTTCTTAAATCACTGAAATAAAGGCAACCCGGTGTCTAGACTAAACAGTATACAGCGTGTAAATGGACCCTTGATATACCTTTTAATGGGTAACTGCCCGTCAATGTGAACAATTTCTCATATACGATCAAGGCTGGAAAAAAATTTACATAATCATACAAAAGTATTCAGCCCTCCGAGCAATTAGTAAGGCTATATAAAAAAAAAATTCCCAGAATATTCTGAGATAGATACATATCACCTATGCTATACATACAAGATCACCTATGCTGAGAACTTATTTTTACTATATGGATATAACTCGATTCTTTTTATATAGGAAAAATATTTTAATTGACAGTCTGAGTCACCCGTTTACGGGACAGTTGGGGGTCAATGTACCATGCTGTAGCCAAAGTGTCCAATCTACAGCAACTACTCTATGCGCCATTTCTTTTTTTGCTCCGAGACCCTGTGTGAATGCTTTACGACTTTTTTTGAGGCGGCCATAGTGATTTCCTACGAGAATAGCCTACCTGTGTCCAGTGCCAGGATTGAGTTTTGGAATTATTATTTTCTAGTTGCTTTTGCTTTGCAGCCAGCGTTCTTGCAAACATGCCACATGGTTATGAATTTTTAAATTTACAAGGTTACTAGCTGTTACCCGCGGCTTCATCCGCATGATTTGTGGCCTATGTCCTTCTCAGTAGCCTAACCTATGTGTATGCAAAATTTCATGATGATCGGTTTAGTATATAGGGCGTGAAAGCGTAATAAACAAATAAACAAACAAACTCACTTTCGCTTTAAGATTAAGAAGTTAGATTCAGATAGTTAAGATTAAGATAGCATAGATTTCAGTGATTCTGCCAATGTCCAGCAAATTGAGATACTAAGTATCGGTGTTTTACGGTAAAGTTGGAACAAGTAGCATCAAAGATGGCGTATGTTCTTTGATGCCTCGTGGGAGCTTATGGCAACAAGTCTATACGTCCATATAACAGTCCACTTTAACTATTTCACTATTTGTTCATGAGCACGAGCATTTATAATACCAAACTACACCAATTTTACATTATAAAGTCCACCAAAATCAATTTGCAAAATCGTCCAAGGTAGACCCCAACTGCACCCCTTGACTTTCCACCACAAACTCTCTAAGATTTTTTCTAGCTGCCAATACTAGGTATCTGACATATGTAGCTTAAACTTTACAGGTCACGTCATACAATGGTAAAATAATTCAGGGAGAATCAATTCATGCAACTCCTGTGTACACTCTCCGAAATGCAGGTTGTAAAGTATACACAGATTTCTTTCGCTTATAGTAAGCTTATTTACCTGCGGGTAATATCATCATCATCAGGTCTTTTTTAGTCTCCACTGCAGGAGCATGACCCTCTCTGTACTACCATAGCCGCTAGCCAGGGCAGTCAGAGGATTTGGCCTACACTCTCCACGCTGGCCAGACAGGCTGGAGAGGTCTTTTTAATGTACATAAGCTTTGTTTAACTTATGTTCCCTAAGTCGACTTATACCTACGACATCCACGGGAAGACTTGGAGTGGTCCAATTTTACTCTACCGGGAAACTCACGGCACCTGCGGGTAACAAGGCAATAATTTACACGGACGAAGTTGCAGGAAATAATAAATAAGTAATATTTTTTATAAATTGGCGTCAGGAATCAGGTCAATAGGCGATGCAGCTAGCAACTCATCACAATTTTGATTCCGATCTTACATACAAGCCCACCAACATGCTAAACGTGGCCTTAAGGTTTTACAGACCTGGGCTCTGTCTACTCCGCATGGGAGAAAGACGTAATAGTATTGTTTGTATAAGTGATTAAACTCATTTTTATATTTCAAAAATATACTTATTTAAAAAATAAATCTATGTCATACAAAAATTTTTTTTTCATCTAACACATTTAAACCTGTTAAAAGGTACTTTTTACTCAAAACAAAGTAATTAAGCTATCAGGGAGTAAATAAATCGTTTTATCTAATCTGCCCGCTAATTTAGAGCTAATGCATCGAAAACTATTTCCTATGGTTATATACGAGCCAATTATGATAATGTTCACACTGGTCTACTAAAAGTTCATTTATTTAATCTTTATTGCATAGTAAAAAATATCATCAATGTAAACTTAATGCCATATGGCATTCTTTTTTATACAAACTGGAAGATTAAATAAATAATTTCTTTATCAAAAAATATATTTATTAAATAGTGCAAATAAAATCGGTCAAATCACTGAACGTAACTATAAACTTTGTAGTAATTTTCGTTAGCTTTGGCTTATTGCCAAGTAAATTACTCTCGTATTTCAATAATTATGTCTCTACGAAGTAAATGTCTGTGTTAGCCGTGTGGTTCCCGGCAGAGTAGAATAGGACCACTCCAAGTCATCCCGTGGATGTCGTAAAAGGCGACTAAGGAAACACAAGCTAAACAAAGCTTATTAACATCAATGAGACCTCTCCAACCCGTCTGGTCAGCGTGGAGAGTATAGGCCAAATCCTCTGACTACTCAGGCTAGTATATGGCTCTGCTAGTACAGAGAGGGTCGTGCTCCTGCAGTGGAGACTAGAAAGACCTGATGATGATGATGATGATGATGAAGTAAATGTCTCTAAGAACCACACGTCAGCTTCAGGCGAACTCTCAATGTGAACAAGCTGTCCCAGTGAACTTAAAACTTGAGCATGATACGATGCCTTTTAAGTTACGATTATAAGACGCGATGCTTTTGTCAAATTACGATAATAAGTGACCTTAATTTTGTCTCTATGAAAAACTATCCTGTTACCCGCAGTTTTGCATCATCATCAGGTCTTTTTTAGTCTCCAATGCCCCCTCCAATGACCTGGGTCTTGGATGTTTATCTATATATGTATTTGTTATAAAATATAGTATCGTTGAGTTAGTATCCCATAACACAAGTCTTGCTTTAAGAACTTACTTTGGGGCTAGCTCAATTTGTGTGATTTGTCCGTATATATTTATTTATTTAATGCAGAAGCACGACCCTCTCTGTACTACCAGAGCCATACATTAGCCAAAGCAGTCAGAGGATTTGGCCTACACCCCCCACGCTGGCCAGACGGGTTGGAGAGGTTTGATGTTAAAAAGCTTTGTTTACCTTGTGTTTCCTAAGTCGCCTTTTACGACATCCACGGGAAGACTTGGAGTGGTCCTATTCTACTCTGCCGGGAACCACACGGCCAGCGGCTTTGCCCATGTGTTACATAGCCCATATCCTTTTCAGTACCTACCCTAATCTATGTGTATGCCAAATTTCATGATGATCAGTTCAATAGATAGGGCGTGAAAGCGTAACAAACAAACAAACAAACTCACTTTCGCATTTATAATATTAGTTAGGATTATTACTCGTAGTTAGGATTAGGACTAGGTCGGTAATATACTCTCTCAATGTGAACAAGCTGTCCCAGTGAACTTAAAACTCGAGCACGACACGATGCCTTTTAAATTACGATTATAAGACACGCGAGCTGCCGGTTAAGAGGAAGACCAGTGAATGCGACCACAGGTCATAAAACAGAAAGTCATACATACATAGATACCATCACGTGTTTTTCCCTTTGCGGGTAGACTGAGCTCTGGTCTGTAAAACCTTAAGGTAATGTTGAGCATGTTGTTGGGCTTATAGGTGAGAACGGAATCAAAATAGTGATGAGTTGCTAGCCACATCGCCTATAACGTGGTTTTTGCTTTTTTTGTTTTGTTTAGACTTTTGCTCAAATTCTCAGAATTCAGGCTCTATCTACACTGTAAAACTCTGCAAAGTTAGTGATATACTCTCTCTCAATGTGAACAAGCTGTCCCAGTGAACTTAAAACTCGAGCATGACACGACGCCTGTTAAGTTACGATTATAAGACTCGCGAGAGACCGGTTAAGAGAAAGACCAGTGAGTTGCGACCACAGGTCATAAAACAGAGAGTCATACATACACACTGTCACGTGTATTTCCTTTTGCGGGTAAACTGAGCCCTGGTCTGTAAGACCTTATGTCATCAAAATAGTGATGGGTTGCTAGCCGCATAGGTTTTAGGTTCTAAGTAGGTACTTGTATGTCGTAGATTGTAAGTTGACGTCATTTGGAGAAAATGCGCTGTGCAGTTTGTTGCCGCTTCTTCTGCACTCCGCCTTGGAAGCGGTGTAAACTTAGCTTTAAGTAAATTATTGCCGTCAACTATAACATAACATTGTAAATTAATTGTAAATGTAAATTGACGTTCACCAAATGATTTTGAAAATATCTTTCGATGAATAAAATTTTTGACTATTGACTATTGCATCGCCTATTACATGATTTTCTCTTGTTTTGATCAGATTTTTGCTTAAATTCTTAGATTTCTCTGTCTTCCCCTATAAAGTTCCCCAAAGTCCTCTCTCAATGTGAACAAGCTGTCCCAGTGAACTTAAAACTCGAGCACGACACGACGCCTGTTAAGTTACGATTATAAGACACGCGAGCGACCGGTTAAGAGGAAGACCAGTGAATTGCGACCACAGGTCATAATACCAAGAGCCATCTAAGTTTGTTTTAAAAAATATATTTAGTAGGATCTTAAAATAGGCTTGACATTGCTAGGAATGATTTTGCGGTTCTCACAACATAACCAAGCTGAAGACTGATATCGAAGACTTACATCACAAGCGAGAATGCACATGTCACAGGTATACTGTCAATGCAGTTTTATTTAGTCGTTTGGCGGTCTATGGAATAGGCAAATGAATTGCATAGTTTCATAAGTTGAATCAAATCGTGAAACTTAGCCATAAGTTATTACTGACGTCAACAAGTTTCCAGTTATAAATAATATACATATGTATGACAATGTTTTTTTTGACAAATCACACAGATTGAGCCAGCCCCAAAGTAAGTTCTTAAGCAAGACTTGTGTTATGGGATACTAACTCAACGATACTATATTTTATAACAAATACATATATAGATAAACATCCAAGACCCAGGTCAATCTGAAAAAGATCATTTTCCATCTTGACCTGACCGGGGATCGAACCCGGGACCATCCGTGTCGCAGGCAGGCGTGTTGACCGCTGCGCCACGGAGCTCGTCAAATGTAACACAACTTGACTCGACAATGAATAAGTGTTCTGAGCAACCTATATCAAATAAACATTTGAATTTTGAATTTTAGTTTCATTCAGTTTTCTTAGCCAGTTAGCTGCATCTTGGTAAGATTGTAGATGTCTTCCATGGGTCCCGGGTATGAATGCAGTATCAATGCAGAGAAATTACATACATACTGTTACGTTTTCTCTTGCGGGGTTACGGGCTTAGGCAGAGCCCCTGTCTAGACCTAAGGATCATCAATTTAATCCAATATGTTTTTGACCATATCGTCTATAGTGTGTGTCGTGTCACGTCATTATTTCAATGATAAAAAACTAGCCAATTTTTCAATGCTTGTGTGCATGACAGCGTTGTACACATGCGTCATAACAACTTATGCCATCAAACGGGAGCTATGGCTATATGCTTGCATCATAGTCTATGAGGTGAACACATTTTTTTTCTTCGCTTTTGAGCTCTAAGTCTACCTAGATGTTATATAATTTAAGAATTTATCCTATAATGAAAGGTAGAAAGATGTCATAATGGAAAATTGAAGTGTATAGAAACATCTAGCATGAACGGAACATGTTTATACAGAACTAAGCCTGAAGTCAAAGGTTAGTGCCAACAGGTAGCTTCTTGCATGAATACTTTTAATAATACTTATATAATAAGGGCGGTAAACAAGACTTTTTTGATTACCCTGATCCTGCAATGGTTAACACGCTATGTGTAGTGAATAACTTTAATTTATTAGACAACCTTTTAATTTAAATAAAAGAGGAGCCCGATGGTCCAGTGGGTGTGAGCTCTATGAGCGCTTACGTATGTTAAGCAACCCCTGGTGCAGTCCCTACTTGAATGGGTGACCGCAAGTGGCACGTTAAGCCGTTGGTCCCGGCTGTCATCATTGATGGCAGTCGTTAAGCTATGTCAGATGCCTTAAGGCAGCTTGAAAAATCTGACACCAGTGTTGGCCATTTACACATACGAAACAACAACAATTTAATTAAATTAAATCAGTACTACCTAAAACGCTTGTCACAAACTGAGGAATTCCTTTGCCTACATACATAATACTTAATGGAAATATACCTAAAGTAATATAACTGTACCTAAATTATGGCCATGAACGGCTTTTGTTTAATTTTGTAAAATGAGATATGTTGTAAAGAAAAATATGTTTTTATTCATTGCGTTTTTTGTAAAGTGATGTAGTAAAATACAAAATCAAAATCCACCTTAAGTTTTGAAACAAAATAAGCTTATGGAAATATTTTTAACATGCCGTAATTAGTAGGAAATAAATTTCACAGAACAAAAACGAAATGTACCAATCTACAAATAAATATTTCAAATTGTGACATCAACATAATTGTAGTGGCTTTTGACAAAGTGTTTGAAAAAAATTAGAATTTCACATCCTAGTTAAATTTTTCAAGCATTGTGGATTAAGCTATAAATTCCCCGTTTTATTTACACTTATTTCGCGTGAGATAAGGTTCAAAATTATATATTTTATGATTTGTTTGGTTTACAATGAAAATGGCAGTTAATGCTCCCGACCATATCTTGATGGAAATGAATTTAATTTATAGTTTGAAATAAAAAAGCGGACAAGCGTGGTTTCTTTTTGATAAAGGGTTCCGTTGTTGTAAATTTATTCCTACGTTTGTAAATAATGGAGCTACTAAGTGAAGAAAATCGACATTATCATCATAGTCTCGGTTCAATTTTAGTCTCTACAGCAGAAGCACGACCCTCTCTGTACTACCAGAGCAGTCAGAGGATTTGGCCTATACTCTCAACGCTGGCCAGACGGATTGGAGAGGTCTCGATTGTACTTTGATGTTTATAAGCTTTATTTAGCTTGTGCTTCCTAAGTCGCCTTCTATGACATCCACAACAACACTTGGAGTGGTCCTATTCTACTCTGCCGGGAACCACACGGCACAAAGATTATTAACATGGATGTCTGTCGTACACAAGGATCTAAAGAAAGCCAAGATAGAACCAGTGAAGACCCAATAAAGATCTCTTGGAAGACGTAGGATTAGGAGAACCAAAACCAAGTAGAAATGGGATGGAGCTGCTTAGAAAGACTCCCTGCTTCTGATAAAGGAAAACATCGTAAGGCAACCTGCTCACTAGTGTTAGTTGTTTATTAGTTAGTGCGTGTAAGTAAATTATTGACATAAACAATAATATAAATTTGTAAACAAATGGTAATGACAATTGATGTTCACTAAATGATATTAAAATATCTTACGATGAATAAAATTATTGACTATTGTGAAAGGTATGGTAAATCACTCCAATATTGCTTGTCAGAAGTAGTTATTGTGACACCGAAAAGAGCTCTTAAATATAAAAGAGAAAGAACAAAAAATAAAGAAAAAGAGGTAGAGTGATATGTTCATTGTACAATTCAATCATCGTCTCAATGCGTAATCAATTACATGTTAACATATATTCAGTTGTCAATGTCGAGAATAGGACCACTCCAAATCTTCCCGTGGATGTCGTAAAAGGCGACTTAGGAAACTCAAGCTAAACAAAGCTTATAAACATCAAAGAGACCTCTCCAACCCGTCTGGCCAGCGTGGAGAGTGTAGGCCAAATGCTCTGACTGCTCAGGCTAATACTTATTTATGGCTCTGATAGTACAGAGAGGGTCGTGCTCCTGCAGTGGAGACTATAAAAGACCTGATGATGATGATGATGATGATGATAAATTCAGTTTGATGCGATAAAATTAAAAAGTTACCTGTTACGTTACTTAGCATCTGAATAAGGTTAAAAAATGAAATTGACACATTTTTTAGTAAAAGATATAGCCTGGCCATCAAAAGTGGAAAAACGCTTTAATAGGTACTTTACCTTGTGATGATACTGTTTTCATTTTCTACACCGTATTTTATTTTCAAAACAGGAAGATGATTGTTGTTCAAGTAATTATTAAAGTCAAACAACGCATCTCAAGAACTATTGAGAAATATTGGAAATTATAACCGAGTAAGTCGAAAACGTTAATTTATTAAATATTGTTAAGATCGAATAATCTTTTTGATTTTCATTATTTGCTCTTGTGTCGTGTGGACCTCAAAACATAAGATATAGTCCACACAATAGATTAAGGTCTTAGTTAGTATCCCAACCAAAATATAAATAAATAAATAAATATATATATAGGGACATATCACACAAATTGAGCTAGCCCCACAGTAAGTTGTGAACTTGTGTCGCAGAATACTAACTCAACGATACTATATTTTATAATATATATATACTACTTATATAGATAAACATCCAAGACCCAGGTCAATATGAAAAAGATCTTTTTCCATCTTGACCTGACCGGGGATCGAACCCGGGAACCCCGTGTCGCAGGCTGGCGTGTTGACCGCTGCGCCACGGAGCTCGACATATATATGTTACCCAACGAAATGAGGAAATTTGTTTATGCTTAACATATCACTCAAGGACATTACATGAAGATGATTACCCGTACCTATTGAATAAAAAATATATCAAGGTTTCCATTAACTTTATATTGATCCCCAACTTTTTAATGGGGTCGCAGCGCAGAGACAGATGTCACGCAACATGCATAAAATATGAATGGTGGACGAACGACACCATTAATTTTGTCTTTAGGCCGAAGTGCATGCGTCGAAGTGCGAAGCTTCCTATTTTAGGCACTGTTAAGCCCATTTAAGCATGTATTAATAATTATTTGTTTAATTAATGAAAAAGTCACGTTGAAGTGATCGAAAACAGTAATATTTATACTACAGAAATGTCAAAGTCAAAGATTTTTATTCAAAATTGGATAATTGTATCTCTTTTTGAACGTCATTTTTTACTTTCTTATTATTTTTAATTTTAATATGCAAAATCGAAAAACTACTAGCGTATCGTAATGACCACTGGTGAGAAGAATACGCCGAAAGAAACTCAATCCAGACTTGGTCCCTACGTGCCTGAAGGGCTTCGATTACAATATTTTACATTGTGTCATTAATAAGTGTTTCACATTTATTGTATTACTAGCTGTTAGTCGCGGTTTCGCCCGCGTGATATATAGCCTATGTCCTTCTCAGTACCTTAACCTATGTGTATGCAAAATTTCATGATGATTGGTTAAGAAAATACGGCGTGAAAGCGTCACAAACAAACCAATAAATAAACAAACAAACAAACTCACTTTGGCATTTATAATATTAGTTAGGATTAGGATAGGATGGAACTAGCTTTTTCCCGCGACTTTTTTTGCGTTCTTATACTATGGAACGTTCAATTTTTTCTAGATGAACTGTGTATAATATAAACAACTGGTGTTAAATAAACCCAATACCAAAGTCAAAGTATATCAGACCAGTAGTTTTCGCGTGATACTGTTACATACAGACAGACAAACAAATATTTCAAAATTAAATAATGATTTATCAACTATAGCTGCATTTTTCAATTTAGCTAGTCCCACATTAAGTCCAATTATGTGTAGTATGTATACATACTTATAAAATTTGGCAAAAATGTATAAACATACCTGTAGATATTATATATTTCTGTATATTTCTATATTTTCCGCATATCTCTAGGAAACTAAGACCAACTTGGGGAATAGTTCATATGACATAAAAAAAATAGTTTCAGAGGTAAAGACTTAGGCGTGTGTCAGTCAACAGAAAAATGTGATAATGTTTAATTGCTTCTTTTAATAATATTTAACCAAGTTATAATAAAAATGTAAATAAAATACATATAATGTTACTATAATTACGACCTGTCAGTTATAACATTAACAAATGCCGTATAATATGAGTCATGTGCGAAATATTCTTAGTCTAATGAATGTGTCTAGTTTTTTGTTTGTCTGAAAATCGTTATACGTGTTAATTTATTTTAAAACTTGTTAGACGTGTAATTACAAAGTCATTAAAATTAATATTAGTTAAGATGTTAGTATCTTTTTAGTTAGCTGCAATTTTCTAACCACGAATATGTAATACAAGTTAGACTTTTTGAAGATTTTTTTTTCTGTTAAGAGTGGTCGTCGGAGTAGGTAGATTGATTTTGGGTTAATGACCTAAAACGTATATATTGATATGGACATACCTCCTGGCCTGGCAAAAAGAAACATTTTTCTTATTATTTTTTTTATACATATACTAAAATGGAAATCAATTTAAAACATTTTACTACCAGTCCATTCATACTAATTTCAAATGCACTTCTAAGTTAAAAAATCCCTATACTATCTTTTATCTCAATATTTACATTAATTTATTAATACTCATAATACTTATTTAACTCATTCCCGTAAGTACCGATTTCGTTATTCATATAAGTAGGACTTATTTGGTATTATGTAATTAAATATGTATTGTCAATGTATGGATTTTTAATATACTACCGTTCTACCTTCCGGGAGTTTGCAAAGTAGGCTTATCCAGTATCCATGTTATGATGACTGTTCTTGATACAAGAATATAAAATCAAGATAGATTTTTGTTAGATACCTACTCCAATCACTGTTCTTGAGCGGCTTTTGGAATAGGGAAAGTATTTTTATTAATTTGCTTTCAAATAAGAAAAATGTGATGAAACTAAATTGAAAACGTGAGTGAATAGAATGGGCTATTTAAAAAAAAATTAGTCCGTTAGTTAGATTATCAAAAAACATTTGGCACGTGTTTTTTCTATTGTCGATCTAACAAAAAATGACAAAGATATGGCCCGTTAAAATTGTGTGTGACGTCACTAGCCAGTACACTTTTTAGTGGCCTGTGATGTCACAAGCCCTCACTCTGGAACTTCGACACGCTTCATCTTTGACATTTATTGTTGAATTAACGAAAGAAAAAATACGTGTCCAATATTTTTTGATTGAGTAACTGACGGTCTAATTTTATTATTAATATTTTGACCCAGGAAAATAGGCTATTCCAAGCTAATATTATAAATGCGAAAGTGAGTCTGTTTTTTTTTACGCTTTCACGCCCTATCTACTGAACCAATCATCATGAAATTTTGCATACACGTTGCCTGGAGTACGAAAAATGACATAGGTTACCTTTCATCCCAGAGAATAGTGATGTTCCCGAGGGAAGAACACTAACGCGAGCGGAGTCACGGGCGAAAGCTAGTGTTTGATGACTCTGTCATCTAAGCGTGTTTACGGTTACATCCTCATATAAATCTAAGAATTATCTGGATAAGTCCCTAAGTAACGTAACAGTGACGCTGTAACAACCAAACAGTACGTGAGCATATGTCGCTACACCAATGCATGCAAAGATTTCGCGACACAAGCTCTCGCACATATCAATATTAGAAATGCAAGCAATTTTTCCTACATTTTCATCTGTTCGAAATTCAAACTCTTCCAAATGTAAAATTCGTACTTATTTTATGCCTCACAAATGTAACGTAAAAAGATGGCGTCACTTGTGATGTCCTCAGCGCCCGGTCCATATTATTCCTAGCTCCATGCATCCTCACCTGAGCTGATATGTTCGGAAACCGGAGTCCGGGAGCCGGGGATCGTTCCAGGGTCCACTATATAAATTCACGGAAAAGAGATAGTTTTTACAGAAGGATAAAATAAAACTTTCTCAGTCGGAAATTCTTGTTTCGGAAATTCCAAAGTAGGTACAAAAAGTTATGCGATATAGGTTGATCAATTCCAATTCAATATCATTTTATTAATAACCCAAATCTTAATCCGCTACATCTATGGAGTAAAGAATGTGGTTCATTATCAGAGGTCAATATAATTCATACACAATCATGTCGAGATCAAATACTTCAATATGACTGCTCTTCGTTTCTTTCATATTAAATTGATATACTTTAATGATATAAGTACACTTTTGTACCGAAACAGTGTCGTTGCATCATACAATCGGCCTCTCCATACATCACACGTGTTACAAAGAGCAGTATTACCCTTTCAATTCAAATATCCTATTCACAACCAGACGCGAAGAGATTGATGCGTCACATTAAAATATGTGCGGTAATAACTTATAACTTGCTAACTTACATTTACACACAAACAACACCTTATCACTATAGAAATAGATTTCAAATTTGAGTGCTTTAAATAAAAATTTTAAAGTGGTGATTTCCGTTGCGTGAACTAGAACAAACTTTATAAAAGCAATCATAACAGTTTTTATTATTATGACTATAAGGTTGAATTTAGATAGTTTAGTTTTGATAGTAATTATTGCGTTTTTAGAGAGGTGACGAGGTCGGAAAATATTCGGCTTAAGAACATAGATGTCGAGTGATAGTGCGTGACGATACTTAGGGTTGTCACATACATTTCAAAATTCACATAGCAAGATTACTTAAAATCATGTATTCCATCTTCTTTATTTATTTTAGCAGCTCAATCTCAATTAAAACTTCAAGTATTGTGTGAAAAACGTATTAGATTATATTAAAAATATTAGGAAGCTATGTCAGATGCCTTAAGGCAGCTTAAAAATCTGACACCACTGTTGGCCATTTACACACACGAAAAACAAACAAACATATTAGCGACATAAATCGGTTTTCATCTACTAGCGTAGAATAGAACTGAACAGAGACTATTGGTTAAATGATTTACATTCCGTGAACTAATATTGTAGTATTTGTAGTTGCTGCAAGTGACCGAGCAAGCGAAGCGAGCAAGGTGTTTAAGTCGAATTACGGCGACAATTTTTTTATAAATATGAGTATTATGTATACGTTTGTTCCGTAATAACTCTCGAATTGCTCTGCATACGGTGAAATTTAAAATATACCTCTAACTAGATAAATACTATAAGAATAATTTTCTACTTCATTAATCATAACAATTGACGAGCTCCGTGGCGCAGCGGTCAACACGCCGGCCTGTGAGACGGATGGTCCCGGGTTCGATCCCCGGTCAGGTCAAGATGGAAAATGATCTTTTTCAGATTGACCTGGGTCTTGGATGTTTATCTATATAATTATCTATTATAAAATATAGTATCGTTGAGTTAGTATCCCATAATACAAGTCTCGAACTTACTTTCGGGCAAGCTCAATCTGTGTGATTTGTCCGTATATATTTATTTATTTAATTTGGTTCAGAAGTTAACGTGATATTTTTATAAATGTTCGCGTGGTCAAAGTTTGCGAATAACTACAAGTTACATTACAATATATGTAGTGCAAACATAATTTTACGGTACCTACTTGTTTGATACCAACCTATCTTAGATATATTTTTAATCCAGCAAGAGTGTCAGCCCTAGTCACCATGTTTATTTTTCATCCTCGTTTGTAGTACGGAACGGATAGTGACGCATGCGTGACTCACTCTACCGACTAATATTGTAGTGGTTGTAATTACATTAAAATATAGTGTAACCTAGATTTTATGGCCAGCTACCTCTCAGATACCAAACTACTTTGGATATACCTACCTATATTTACTCGAAACATAAGTGTCAACCCTGTAAACCATTTTTTTTTTAAAAAGACAACTTTTCAACGGAACAAAAAGTGCCGCATGCGTAACTAATATTGTAGTTGCTGTAATTACATTAAAATATAGTGCAAACTTAATTTGATGGAAGCTACTTACTTCATACAAACCTTTCTTGGACATATTTCCTCCAGCAAGAGTGTCATTCACCATGTTTATTTTTTTATCCACAACCGGAGAACAGCCAAGAGAGCGACACATATGTGACTCGCACTACATTACTTAATTTTTGTTGTCATAATATTATATACAATTATAGTGCAACCTATAATACATTCACTCCAAATATGTCAGCCCTGTTTACCATATTTATTTTTATCCACAAACGTAGAACATACAAGCCTCACACGTGACTTCGTGGACTTATATTGTAGTTGCTATAATATTACATTAAATTATAGTGCAACTTAAAATTAAAGGACACCACTCTCCCTGATACCAACTCTCCTATGATATATTTACTCCACATGTGTCAGCCCTGTCCACCATGTTTATTTTTCGTTGGCGTAGAAAAGAACGGAGAGTGACGCAAATATGACAAACACTCCATAGACGAATATTGTAGTTGTCATAATATTACATTAAATTATAATGCACTAAAATTTTAAGGACAAAATTCTATAATTCCTCTATTATTTATTTACTCCACATATGTCAGCACTGTCTACCATGTTTATTTTTCATCCACAACCGTAGAACGGAACGGATAGTGATGCATAGGTGACTCACAATATGGACTAATATTGTAGTTTCTGTAATTACATTAAAATATAGGACAACACTAAATTCTCTCTTTTTGTATTATGTCTAAAGACATATTTTTATCCGACTGACCTACTTAGAATGCGGTTATTGTTTTTCGCGTATATACATATGTAGGAATATATGTAGGTAAGTATGTCTGTTCCATTGTTGCGTTCTGTGACATTAGAATTATAGTCTTCCACGGAGTGTTATAGGCTATGTAATGACTGCTAAAAATCAATATGGCAGAAATAAACGGCAGTCGAGTTTTTATTTTTTAAATAATATTTTTTTAAGCAAAGGCAAACTGAATTTCTAATTTTTTGCATCATCCTCATCATTTCGTGTAGGTGACACGGTCGACCATGCAATCCCTGGTGTCAGAGTTCTTCGGAACCGCCTCTCGGCTTCTGACGTGGTTCCTTTAACGACTACCAGATGGCAGCCGGGACCACCGGCTTAACGAAGCACGGAATCATCTTTATCATCAGACAATCAGGTCATTCATGCCTGCAATGTCCTAACCAAACTGGAAACAACTTAACAAAGTGTGCTCCCGTGGGAGTTGAACCCACAACCCCCGGGTCAACAAGGCAAACGCCTTAACCACTGGACCACGGAGGCAGTCATTTTTTGCATCAAGACTATACCTTGGATGGCAATTTGAAGAATATCATCTTACTAATTTGTATGACTCTTCTGTCATTGACGGGTAAAACATTAACATTTACATTATTTACACAACAGACTAAACCTCAACATATCAAATATTTTTACTGAATAATTGATATGTGCTCACATGTCTGTAATATTAAAAAATTTCAGACGTTAGTAAATAAATTATAATAGGTATGTTGTCTGTACGACCGACCTTAATAAGTTACTGAAGGGCGCGTGAAACGTCTGGCTTTATTAATATCACGAATTCAATATTCCCAAGAGTCACCGCTAAAATTCGAGCTTTGAGATAATTACATTAGTTGCTACGCAAATTAAGATATTCTTTGGTTCTCTTTTGCAGTAGAAACTTTTCGCCTACCGTGACGCTGTGGAATGACGCTACTTTATAACATGATGTTATCTTATCAGCTCTTTGTTAGTCTCCACTGCAGGAGCACGACCCTCTCTGTACTACCAGAGCCATATATTAGCCAGAGCAGTCAGAGGATTTGGCCTACACTACCCTGGCTAGCCAGATGGGTTAGAGTGGTCTCCTTGACGTTTTGAAGCTTTGTTTAACTTGTGTTTCTAAGTCGCCTTTCACGTCATCCACGGGAAAACTTGGAGTGGTCCTATTCTACTGCCCGGAACCACACGGCACAAATATGTAATATCTGTGTGAAATCTGAATGAAATTTCAAACTTGTTTAATAATATCGTCAATATTAGCCGGCTCCATGGCTCATAGTCAGCACAAACAAACACACAGTGCGCATTATTGGCGCCTCCGGACATCGCGCTCGCCCCTAGCAATATCCGGTCATCCGGCCACCGGGCCCTTATTTTTGAACCGGCTGAATGGCATCGACCACTCGGATAATAACAGCGCTCGAATCTTATTCAAAGAAATTGTTTTAGTGATAGAAAGGCTGTCTTTGTACAATATAATATTTTTGGTATGTATTATCCTAATCCTAACTTCCTAACTAATATTATAAATGCGAAAGAAGAGAAAAAAAAAGTTTGTTTCTTTATTTGTTTGTTTGTTACGCTTTCACAAAAGTTATCAACAAAACCGATCATCATGAAATTTTGCATACACATAGGGTAGGGTACTGAGAAAGACATATCACGCGGGCAGAGCCGCGGACAAGAGTTAGTTCTTAATAATTTTCCTGGAGCAATAAACAGTTTTTATCGTATCTTATTTATAAGCATTATTCGAATAATAACGATTGTATTCATTTTTGACATTAAGTTACATAATTCTATAAAATAATATTTAATAACGCGCAAATATGTCTTGAGAGACTGCAATTATAGGAATGACTTAAAACTCGATGCAAAGATAAAGGAGTAGATTTTTCATTAGGTGCCACGAACCTTCTATGGGTTACACGTTTGATTCTATAATGTAACATTATACTAGTGATATGGAGTTCTACGGTCGATTATTATTATTTATAATACATAGACTTGGTTATGGTTAGCATTCACATGTTGAAGTAAAATTATTTACAGTCATTGCGTTCCGAACGATTCGGAAATCGCACTCCAAGCTCTGTTTTCAAATCGTGGTTTACAACAGGAATTGGTGAATAACATATCTAAATGTACTAATATACCTGTATACACGATTACCAGTACCAATAAAACACCAACAATCTCGTAAAACTAGTTAGCTAACGTCATAAACAACAACTTTTCATATGGGAGCAATGATATTTTAACTCCATTATTCATAGATCATTAATAATTTAAAATATTTTTAACTAAAAGCAAAAACCGACTTCAACCCTATCAATTTGTTTTAATAAGCATATGAATAAAATCGAAATTTTCTTTTTTGGTTTTTGTGTAGTTTTTCAAAAAGCGCTCGAAATTTTTCGATAAATTGTATGGGACCATCTGTAAAGTATTACCTATCAAACAAATAAAGTATTTCTTAAATCGGTCCAGGCGTCTTCGAGAAATCGGGGAACATACATAAAAAAAAGATTCCGACGAATTGAGAACCTCCTCCTTTTTTGAGTCCGTGGCGCAGCAGTTTACACGCCAGCCTGCGACAAGTGGGCCCTGGGTTCGATCAGGTCATGATGAGAAGCAATATTTTTCAGATAGGCCTGGTTTTTGGATGTTTTTTTCTATATAATTATATTATCTTTAAGTTACTATCCTATGACAAAAGCTCAATTTGTGCAACATGGCCCTATATATTTATTTATATATTTAATAGTTGCCAACCCTTTTATCTAATTTCCTGCTACCGAAAAACAATCCTTTTTGTAAAGTCGGCCACAAATTATTGAATTATCAAAGTTTATTGAAAACCCTTTGGCCCTTTGAAATATCGCGCATACAAATTGCTTAATATTTTTGGGGTCGCTCGCGATATTTCATTTTTAATTACGCTATACATCACAGCCACAATAGCGCCACTCTTAACAAGACAATGCATCTCAGAAACAATTAGATTTATGTGACTTCGAGCTATTTATAAAGGGTAATTTATTTTTAAATAGCAACCCGACTGGTATTCCTCAAATTAGATGCTGTAACGTGGAAATTTTATGTCAGGGCATAATAAAACCATGGCAGTATCAACTTTGACATGCCCACGAATTAAAGTTGCAAACTAGAGTTGTCCTCTAACTAAACATAGATGGGACTACGAGCTTCATATAAAAGATATTCATAATACAAAGAACAAAATAAAGCATTTTCAATTATTTAGAGTACCGAACCTATCACTACATATTATAAAACAAAGTCCTTCGGCGCGTCTGTTTATCTGTTCGCGATAAACTCAAAAATTACTGCACGGATTTTCATGCGGCTTTCACTAATAGATAGAGGTTTATAGGTATAAAACATGCCCGTGCGCAGTCGGGGAGGGCTGCTAGTAAATGCTATAAAACGTACATTAAATTTTTAATTAATCCCCAATGATTAAGCAACTATCCATCATCAGGTCTTTTTTTGTCTCCGCTGCAGAAGGTACTACCAGAGTCATATAATTAACCAGAGCAGTCAGAAGATTTGGCCTACACTCTCCACGCTGGCCAGACGGGTTGGAGAGGTCTCTTTGATGTTTATAAGCTTTGTTTAGCTTGTTTTTCTTAGGTCGCCTTCTACAACATCTACGGGAAGAATTGGAGTGGTCCTATTCTACTCTGCTAGGAACCACACGGCTTATGGTGATTTTTAAAAAGTTAGGCAATTATCTGGCTTTTAGCTTCTGGTCTACTTAGCAGTATTTCTACTCCGTTAGGGAGAAAGACTTTGGAAGAAGCTTACATGCTGTCCCGAACCCACATAAAGTGGGATAAGGTTAGAAAGAAGAAGAAGGAAGAAAAACTTGTGATTATTGTATATTTTGTGTTACATTTAGTGGTTTTGGAGGTCAAAGTATAAATATAATCATCAAAATCTTATTTAAAAAACACTTCTAGAATGAGGTTTACCACTTAATAGACACAAACATAAAAGTTGTAATTTTCGGGACAGGAGTCAAAGTTTCCCCAACACTTTAGGTAACAGTATTGTAATAAAAACGTTCCCTATGTTGTTTACTAGTAAAGGACAAACACACCACTGTTATTACTGTCTTTTATGTGCATGTAACAGGAGACATGTGGCCGCTCAGAAATAGGTCGAATATGGGTTAGGGTAATGTGGCTAGTGTGGCTCACATTCTAATCTCGGCCATTATTATAATATACCTTTATACTCTTGACTCTTATTGACTTGACTTTTATTAAATATTCATGTCATTAATTTATTCTAAATGTTAAAGATTCATGTATATTACAATTGGTAGAAAGGCATAAAAAGCAAATATGTGACGGTCTAAATTTGTTTCTTTTAAAGATATTCCAATTTAATCACATTAAACTATACGAATATTACAAATATGTAAGCGCGTTTGTTACACTTTCACCCTTTTACGATGTAAGCGAAGAACATTTTTACAAGTAATTCGAGCGAAGTCGCTGGTAAAATCATTTTTTTTAGCAAAAGGATATATTGCACTAGCTTTTTGATTCGAATTCGTTTAAAAAAAGGCCTCCGGATGAGGTCAAAATATGTCGGCCAGTAGCTGATTTCTACGTGAGTAACCCGTTGTTACATATTTAAATAATGAAATCTACATTTTAATAAAGGGGTCATTAACAGGGACATGTACCCGGTTCGTCTCCGGGGTCAAAGCCCGCCGTTTTGTTGAGTTAACTGGATTAGGTTATTTTTTACGTAATGTGGTTACTGGTGTAGGTTTACACACAAATTAGTGTACTTGTTCTTTAGAGGTGAGAGTGTGTGTTTTCTGTGAGGATGATCTAATCAGGTCAATTTCTAAAAGAAGTCTTTGAAATAAAATTGCTTTGAATACGGGTTTATCGCGTTAATTCATTATAAAGTCTACCCGCGACATTACCACTGTAAAGTATTCGAAACGTTAGATGTATAAATAATTTAAAAAAACCGGCCAAGTGCGTGTCGGGCCACGCGCAGTGTAGGGCGTAGTTGCGAATGACAACTTTAAGTTCACACTATTCACACTCGCACCCTACAGTTTAACGAACAAAAACATCTAACAATGAAAATAGTATGAAATTTTACAGTTTATAAGTTGGTTGCCTATAACTTTTTAGTTTGTACTTAGTACTCAGCTCTGATAGTTTTCCTTTCAATTTCAGTATATATACTACTGCTGTAATTTTTTTCACGTGTCTATATATAACCGTTTAGCAGATAGAGGGGGGGGGGGGACAAAGTGGTGTTCTCAACCTCACAATATTTTTGAAAGACCTATTTAATGATACCCCACACGATGGGTAAATAGAGAAAAAAAAATTCCTTCCCCACTTCACTTGTATGGGAGCTACCCTAAAAAAATTTTTTTTTTCAAGATTTTTTTCTACCACTTTTTTGCCATGATTAATATACATACCCATACCAAATTACAGCTTTCTAGTACTTATAGTCTCTGCGTAAAACCGCGGACGGACAGACAGACAGACAGACATTCCTTGTTTACTACGGAACCCTAAAAATGCGACAAAATCTTACTAATATGTGATATAATAAGAAAACATTAGCAAAAAATTGGCATGTTGATAGGTAAAGAGATTGATAATTAGCGAATGCGAAGCGCGAGCGAAGCTAAGTCAAAACCAACGTCAAAGTCAAATATTTTATTCATCATAGGATATTTTAAATATCATTTGGTGAACGTCAATTTTCATTACGATTTGAAAACAATGTTTTGAGTATATATAGAATTCGTTGTTACTATTGTGTATGTTCGGCTGTTTTCTTCTTCAATTCAAATTACTTAAATTTTGTAAGCAGTATCAAAATTTTGAAGTTTTCTTTTTTCAAAATGACGTTATTTTTTTTGTAAAACTCGCGATGTTAAGAGCTTACAGGTTATGGGAAGACGACTAAAAACGAAAAGAATTTCGCCTATCTTTTTCTGCCCACTTAAAACAACATCACACTAAAGTGTTACAATTAAGATAACATCTTCTAAATTAAATAACATGGTAGGTGACCACATCACTGCTTAATTTACTTAATACTAATTGCATTTGTGTCACGCCCCAGTGCCTAACTAACAAAACTATAACGGGCCTACGAAACGGACTAACACACAATCGTCCTAACATTATAGTCAATTGTATCTACCTTTGAAAAAAAAAAAACAATCAGATCTCTGTTTTGTAAAACACATTTTTTTCTGCAACGAATTGTCACAAAAATCTCTAAATATTCTTTATTTTTTAACAAATAGAGTTGAATTTAGCTCAATGTTATATTTTTAGACAGCAAATACAAATTTGTGTTTGAAAATTTATGCATTTTGTTTGACGCGCGTCGAAAAGTGCGTGTTAGCACTTCCAACGTTACTTTTTGTTCAATTTTGAACTTTATTTCTATTGTCATATGGGATAGAAGCGAAGGGATGCGCTTGAAGGCATGACGAGGTTGGTGACCTCTAAATTTGACCCTTGAACGATTAACAGACGCGATTTAAATAATTAGATTTTCCATTAAATTAAATCCACTTCGCACTATTAAAATTAAATGTTGAAGTTAGGTATATGTATAACATACGTGTAAGTTGTGTACTATTTATTGTCTAGGATAGTAACTAAACTATACTAAATTTTATAATAGATACTTTTAATAAACATCTTAGACCCAGGTCAATTTAAAAAAGATCGTATTCCATCTTGACCTGGCCAGGGATTGAACCCAGGTGAATGTCGTATGCTGGCGTGTTAACTACTGCGCCTGCATCAAACTATACTATTCTTAAAGGACCGACTTTAACACGAGTGAAACCACGGTTGTGAGCTAGAATACAATATTTTATACATGAGTAATACAGGCAAAAACATCGACTATACACCTGACTACAGGTCATATCGAAGCGTTATTATTTTACCCCAATTACCTCCTTAGCAACACAGTAGACTAGGTAAAAAGGCTTTGTCATACAGAATGACGATTTGCGTTCTTCTTTACACTATCGTTCTTTTGATCGTAAGAGTGGAAGGGTGTTAATACTGACAAAGTGAAAGTGAACTTACAATAAATAATTATTTTTTGCGTACTTCAAAAGGTAAAAAGGAACTCTTATAGGATCACTTATATGTCTGTCCAGATCTTAGACCTAGGTTTTATAAATCTGTGAAAAAAACAATCCTCAATATTAAAAACCTATAGGATAAGTTGAGTTCACCTGGAATCATGAAAGGTATCTCGAATTCGAAAACTGTTCGAAAAAACTTTGTCATTAGAAATATTTCTTTGTCCAAAACCCTTAATGCGGGAATCCGTGAGTCGGATTCAGTTCAATAACAGTTCTTAAAAAGTCATACACATATGTTTATTATTAACACATCAGTTTGTCAAAAAAAAAAAGTTTTAACCTCACAATTTTACTTCAAGTGAATACTTATATTAAAGTTAAATTCTAATTCGTCCGATTTAAGACTATCGAACACAAAAAATATATTTCACTAAATCGATTTAACGCTCTAAATATATTCGCGGGATACTCAAAATAACACAGATGAAAAATTATTGTATCCTTGTCCGTCAAAACAACATCATAATTTTAAATAAGTACATAGTCTTATTAAACATAATTTACATTTAAAAATCACTAAACTTGTAATAAATAAATAACAAGCTAAGCTTTCTATTTACCTGTACTGTACTTCTTCTGAGTTGGGAGGCCTGGTGTCCCGCAGGACAGGTTCTTCAGTAACCTAGTTTAAGCACCAGTTCTTCACAGCACATTTGCTCTATACTTTAGTGTTGGTTAAGTTACGAAGTTGCGGAGAAAATAAAGATTTTATTATTACGTGCAAATCAATTATTTTCCAAATAAATTCTATCTGCAACACTCTGAGAATCTGAGATTCTACATGAAACTGCTTTAGACGTTGAACAACCGTTCTATTTTATGACTTTCACCGAGATTTCGTTGATTCTGTTAAGGGGGAACACTAGGCACAGTAGCGACGCCAATCATTTTATTCCTAATACTTTACAAATAGAAAGAAATTCAAGAATATAAACAATACAAGCCTTAGTAAATAACCTGAAGTATTTTTGGAATCATGTTTTGATATTATGAGAATCAGTCATTGAGAGAAAAAGTGATAACCGCCAAAAACGGCCGTTTTTGGCGGTAATCAGATTCTCATAATTCTCACTGATTCCGATAGTAATAAACATGATTCAAAAAATACTTCAGGTTATTTACTGAGGCTTGTATTGTTTATATTCTTGAATTCCTTTCTATTTGTAAAGTATTAGGAATAAAATGATTGGCGTCGCTACTGTGCCTAGTGTTCCCCCTTAATGTCCAGTTTAAAGAGAGATACAAAGTAGTTATCGTTGATATAGTATCAAAGGTGGCGCAGGTCCTTTAATTGCTTTAACGCATTACAGGACACTTAACGAGCGCCGTGGCGCAGTGGTCAACACGCCTGCCTGCGACACGGAGGTCCCGGGTTCGATCCCCGGTCAGGTCAAGATGGAAAATGATTTTTTTCAGATTGACCTGGGTCTTGGATGTTTAGCTATATACTATATTATAAAATATAGTATCGTTGAGTTAGTATCCCACGACACAAATTCACAACTTACTGTGGGGCTAGCTCAATTTGTGTGATATGTCCCTATATATTTATATTAACTGCTATTGCCGTTTAATGCACTGTAATGTGTTAAGGGAGCTTCTAGTGACAAATCTATACTAATCCATATGACAGACTATTTTAACTATTACACACATTTTACATAAGCACGAGCATTTATGACACCAAACTTCACCAGTTTCGTACCTATTATAAAGTGCACCAAAACCATCCCGTCGAGCCATCAAAAACTCGAAGAAAATATTGACTAGACTATAAACAGATGTTAAGGGGGCACACTAGGCGCAGTAGCGACGCCAATCATTTTATTCCTAATACTTTACAAATATAAAGAAATGCAAGAATATAAATCATAAAAGCACTAGTAAATAACTTGAAGTATTTTTGGAATCATGTTTTAATATTATGAGAATCAGTCGCATACTCCATCGACAAGAGCTACGAGTATAAAGCTCTTAAATAAGAAGAAGAGAACCAGTCATTAAAAGAAAACGTGATATGCGCCAAAAACGGCCGGTTTTGGCGGTAATCTGATTATCATAATTCTTACTGATTCTGATAATATCAAACATGATTCCAAATATACCTATTCAGGTTATTTACTAGTGCTTATATGATTTACATTCTTGAATTTCTTTCTATTTGTAAAGTATTAGGAATAAAATTATTGGCGTCGCTACTGTGCCTTGTGCGGCCTTAAATCTCACAATTAAAACAGGATAGTCACAGAAATAAAACGCTGAACTAACTCTTCAACTCTTGTAGTTACTACAATAAAACGTGCGATTATTTCCTGTCAGTAAAACTCTCATAAAATTCGCTTTACGTCTCGTCAACACTAAACAACTCTATATCTCGAGCTCCTCCGTGCTTCGGAAGGCACGTTAAGCCGTTGGTCCCGGCTGTCATCGTTGATGGCAGTCGTTAAGCTATGCCAGATGCCTTAAGGCAGCTTGAAAAATCTGACACCAGTGTTGGCCACTTACACATACGAAAAACGAAAAACAAAACAAAACACTAAACAACACACATCACATAATTAGAGGTAAATGTCAATCCTAACAAATATAAATGCGAAATTGAGTTTGTTTGTTAGTATGTCTGTTTGTTTATGTGTTTGTTAGTAACAGCTAATAAATAATAACACTAAAAACATAAAATTGAAGCACTCAAATATTATACAGCAGCAATATTATAACTAGGACACACGATTGTCTAACGTCTAGAATCCATAAGCACTAATTATTATAAACTTTATTAACTAAATGGCTTTCATGCTGATTTAGAAGAAAAGGAAAAATGGAATAAAACAGCTAAGTAAAGTAAAAACCGGGCAAGGGATTGGGCAAAAATATAAGAAATCACGTCAATAGGCGATGCGGCTAGCAACTCAAGCACAATTTTGATTTCGCATTCCACCTTCATGCCCACTAACACGCTAAACGTGGCCTTTTGGTTTTATAACCTTGAGCTCTATTTTCCCGACAAGGGATAAAATATATAAATAAATAAATACATACGGACAAATCACACAGATTGAGCTAGCCCCAAAGTAAGTTCGAGACTTGTATTATGGGATACTAACTCAACGATACTATGTTTTATAATAGATACTTATATAGATAAACATCCAAGACCCAGGTCAATCTGAAAAAGATCATTTTCCATCTTGACCTAACCGGGAATCGAACCCGGGACCATCCGTGTCGCAGGCAGGCGTGTTGACCGCTGCGCCACGGAGCTCGTAAAGACGGTAAGTATGTATTCTAAATGTTCTCTTCAACGTTGAACGACTCGACACATAATCGGCCAGACCGCAGACATAAATGTCTATTATAACCTCAAAACATTTCAAATACTTAAATACTAAGCAGCACAATTTTTTTGAATTCCAGAACGCTTGAACGCATAATTGTCTCTTGTCTGTCAAAGCCTTAAGGACCCAATTATGATACACTTCGCTAAATGTTCTTTTTGACGTCGAACGACTCGTCATAATTGGCTAGACTGTAGACATATGTCAATTATTATTATAACATCAAAAAATACTGAGCAGACGGCTTGGAACCAAAACGGGACCTCGAGCATTTTTATTTTAATTGGTTGATGTTTTAATCGTAAATAAAGTTTTTATTTTGCCGTGCATGCCGTAAGGAATATATTACAGAATGTTTATGTGAATACATACCACTGCTCATGCCGCTGGAGTTAAAGGGTTTTGAAGTTCAACGATAGAGAGAAAATTTTACCAAACAACGGACAGTTGATAAGGCGATGAAGGATAGTGAAATTGATTGTATGTACGCCGTGTGGTTCCCAGCAGAGTAGAATAGGACCACTCCAAGTCATCTCGTGAATGTCGTAAAACACACGCTAAACAAAGCTTATAAGACGAGCTCCATGGCGCAGCGGTCATCACGCCTGCCTGCGACACGGATGGTCCCGGGTTCGATCTCCGGTCAGGTCAAGATGGAAAACGATCTTTTTCAGATTGACCTGGGTCTTGGATGTTTATCTATTTATGTATTTGTTATAAAATATAGTATCGTTGAGTTAGTATCCCATAACACAAGTCTTTCATAAGAACTTACTTTGGGGCTAGCTCAATCTGTGTGATTTGTCCGTAAAAAAAAAGAAAAATAACATCAAAGAGGCAGGCATGGAGTGGGACCAACACCTTCCTCACTCAAGTCAACCTCACCTGCACGCGGTGCTTGCTGCTAAACAACAAACGAGGCGCTGACGACTCAAAACCCAGATGTCAGCCAGTCAGTCAGCTGACTGACTGACATCTGACCCACCAACACGCATTGAACCAGCGCGGTGGGTTAATGGTTCAATCCCCCTTTTATAATGACATCAAACTCAAGTCAATGGCCCCTAGTGCCCGGCGGCTCCAGTGGCCCCGGCACTGACGGATGCCGGACCAGCCCTGGAGCAAGGGGTGCGAAGAATCCCCGGGCGGGATCTGCTTCCCGTCAAACGACTACTGCAAGCGTAATGGATACCGATACTTTAAATATAATTAGTTTAAATGCCCATACTCTATTAGAAGAAGGAAATATGCTGGAGTTAGAGAACGCACTTTTAGATCTAAAATGGGACATCATTGGCCTGTCTGAAGTACGCAGAGATGGAGAGCTAACTGTGGAAAGAGAACATAATATATTTTATCACTTTGGAGTTCCTGGCGGCCAACATGGTGTTGGTTTTCTTGTTTCAAAAAGGTGGAAGCATAACATTATCGAGTTTATTGGATACTCCCAACGTGTGGCAGTTCTAAAACTTCAAATTACAAATAGACATACTTTGACAATAGTTCAAGCTCACGCTCCACACACTAAAATTTCTGATGCAATTGTTGAGGAGTTTTATGATGTAGTAACTAAGGCTTGCGAAGAAAACCGAAGTACCTGGAACTTAGTTATAGGCGATTTTAACGCAAAAATTGGTATTAGAAGTGAGCTGGACAATAACCAAATACTTGGGCCATATGGGCTGGGAGACCGCAACAATCGTGGAACACGCTTGATCCAATTTGCTTCTGCTCTAAATATGAGTATAAGTAACACTTACTTCTTTAAAAAGCTGCATCGCAGATGGACATGGTTGGGACCAAATACTAATACTGTAGTCAAAAACGAAATTGACTTTATATTAACATCAGATAAATGTATCATAAAAAATGTGAATGTAATTAACCGGTTTAAATATAAATCAGATCACAGAGCCGTTCGTGCTACGGTCAAATTCAATTTTAAAATTCATCGTTTCAAAGTTTTCCATAAGCATATCAAAAAACTTCAGAAGGAGTCAATTCTGAACAATTATGACAAATTTAACTTAGAGTTGAAAAATAGTTTTGGGATTCTAGATATAGACGCAGACGCTGATTCCAAAATGCAATACAGCAACATTCTAACCTCTATCAAGGCAGCTAGCCAAAATATACCACAAAGTAAAAAGAAAGTAAAGAAGTTGACCAATAAAACAATAGATTTAATTAATTTAAGAGAACGCAACAAAAATATTAGCAGCACCGATTACAAACTCTTAGATAAACAAGTCAAACGCAGCATCCGCCGTGATATCAGAAAACTGAACACGCAGTTAGTAGAAAGAGCCCTTATAAGAAACACCTCCTTGAGAACAGCCAAACAGGGTATATCCCGACAAAAAGTCTGGATTACTCATTTACAAGACACTAGTGGAAATAAACAGAGCAGCCAACAACAAATAACACAAATATCAACAAATTTTTATAAAACTCTTTACTCCGACCCATCTCGACCTAACTTTGAACAGGATTATTCATGTGGGGAATCCATTTATCCGTTTACCATTGGCGAAGTACAAAATGCCCTGAAGAACATGCAATACGACAAAAGCCCAGGAGAAGATGGGGTATCCACTGAAGCACTGAAGCTTGGTAAAACTGTACTACTTCCGCGTCTCACTCAGCTTTTCAATTCAATTTTATTTACTGGTAAACTGCCTAAAAAGCTGTGCCATTCCAACATTATTTTAATTTTTAAGAAAGGTGATAAGTCTAATATTAACGATTATAGACCAATTAGTTTAACATCTCATATTTATAAATTATTCATTAAAGCATTACAGAACCGCATAGCTCCACAGTTGGATCAACATCAGCCCCCAGAGCAAGCTGGTTTCCGTCCTAACTACTCCACGATCGATCACCTTCACACACTAAACCAACTAATTGAGAAACATAATGAATATAAAAAGTCTCTATACATAGCATTCGTTGATTACACCAAGGCCTTTGATAGTCTTAAACACACATCCATATTTCAATCTCTTGAACAACAAAACATAGATGATACTTACATAAAACTTTTACGTCACATATATTACAATAGTACTGCTTCTATCAAAATACAAAATCCGGGTCCCGTGTTTGAAGTGGAAAGAGGCGTGAAGCAAGGAGATCCGCTGTCTCCTCAACTTTTCACCAGCTGTCTCGAAGAAGTGTTCCAAAAGTTAATGCCAATTTGGGAGACGATGGGCATTGACGTTGGCGGAAAAAGGCTAACTAACCTTCGTTATGCCGACGACATTGTCCTTTTCTCCCACTCAGCATCCGATCTCCAGAGAATGCTTAAAGATCTCAGCACGGCAAGCCTTGAGGTTGGACTTCAGATCAATCGGCAAAAGACAAAGGTGATGACTAACAGCACCAAGCACCAGATTGAGGTGAATGGGCAGGTTATACAATATGTCAAGGAGTATTTGTACCTGGGCCAGATAGCTTCCTTCGAAAACAGGCAGGACAAAGAAATCGATCGACGAATCGATAACGCCTGGAAGAGCTACTGGTCCATGAAGAGTCTGATGAAGGGAGACCTCCCTATCACACTGAAACGCAGACTTCTTGACATGTGTATCCTGCCCATACTTACTTACGGTGCACAGACGTGGGCACTTACTGAGGCTCAAAAGTCCAAGCTCAAGGTTTGCCAAAGAGCAATGGAGCGCAGTATACTCGGCGTACGTCGCATAGATCGAATTAAAAATACCACCCTGCGCTCCAAAACTCAAATAAAGGATGTAGGCGTGACATCAGCAAAACTGAAGTGGGACTGGACGGGACATGTCTGTCGCATGCGAGAGGACAGGTGGGCTAAACTGGCCACTATGTGGAAACCGGATGGCCGACGAAAACGTGGCAGACCTAGAAGGAGATGGCGCGATGACATGGATTCATATATGAGTGGTTGGCAAACTACCGCTCTTGATAGGGATGTCTGGAGACGAAAAGGGGAGGCCTTTGCCCAGCAGTGGGACACTCAAACAGGCTAATTAAAAAAAAAAAAAACATCAAAGAGACCTCTCCAACCCGTCTGGTCAGCGTGGAGAGTGTAGGCCAAATCCTCTTGACTACTCAGGCTAGTATATGGCTCTGGTAGTACAGAGAGGGTCGTGCTCCTGCAGTGGAGACTGGAAGGACCTGATAATGATGATGATATGTCACCGGAAAACAACAAGTATCTTAGGTTAATCAATTTATGAGGTAGTTTCACATCTACACAATTAAAAGTAAAATATCAATATTAAAACAGTTCTTTTCGATTTTAACTTGCGGAAATTCTGGCTAGAACTGCCATCGACCAATCAGAGAGCGGTATATTAAAGTTACGTATGATAATGAACCTTTAAAATGTACACTGAGCAACGATTGGCCCGTTGGTGTAAGATTTGACTTCTTGCAAAATCGTTAATTATTAAATTACTGCCAGGCACCGTAAGTCGATCAATTAGCTTAAATTGATAACGATAAATAATACATTTCAACTGCCGTTTATGATTTTCCGAAAGATGATTAACTAACTCTTAAATTGATTAATTTTCATTTTTTTTTCATTTTCAGGCGTAGAGGTATATTATGCACCTACAATATACAAATGGTACAAACTTAAAGTTGATTTTTAAAATCACTGGATACGGCAAGTGTCACGCATTTTATAGGACACGACAACTCACTCACTCTTTCCTTGAAAATCCCTAAATTGTACGAGTTGGGGAAAAAGTAACTAGATTAGACCTTAAAAAGTTTTCATTTTAAAACACATGTCTGTATTTTTGTGTTCATGGATCATACCCTTCTTTCAATGCAGTCGGCTAACCATCAATATTCCCACCACGCACGAGTTTTAATACGAGAACTTTTGCGCAATTAAAGGGACATGTGCGGAATAACTCCTCACTGCCATCAATTCGAGCTTTACAGTAAGCTTTACGGCCATGTTGAGGAGCCCGATGGTCCAGTGGGTGTGAGCTCTATGAGCGCTTACGTATGTTAAGCAACCCCTGGCGCAGTCCCTACTTGGATGGGTGACCGCAAGTGGCATGAAATATCTCGAGCTCCTCCGTGCTTCGGAAGGCACGTTAAGCCGTTGGTCCCGGCTGTCATCGTTGATGGCAGTCATTAGGCTATGTCAGATGCCTTTAGACAGCTTGAAAAATCTGACACCAGTGTTGGCCACGTACACATTCGAAAAAAAAAAGTTATCCTTTGACGGTTGGTAGCTTTTGAAATGTACTTTTCGTATGCCAATGTGAAGATCTGCACAAAAAACGTCATCAAGGATTCAGGATTAAGGGAAATGATCTTATAGACGAGATAATTGGAAAACATGGAACAATAATAACGACGAGCTCCGTGGCGCAGCGGTCAACACGCCTGCCTGCGACACGGAAGTCCCGGGTTCGATCCCCGGTCAGGTCAAGATAGAAAATTATCTTTTTGAGATTGACCTGGGTCTTGGATGTTTATCTATAGTATCTATTATAAAATATAGTATCATTGAGTTAGTATCCCATAACACAAGTTTCGAACTTACTTTGGGGCTAGCTCAATCTGTGTGATTTGTCCCTATATATTAATTAATTTATTAATAAAGATTGAATCACCTCTCAGTATTTTCGAAGGTTAACTTAAATTGTAAGTTGACGTGGCTTGGAGAAATTACTCTGTGCAGTTTGATGCCGCTTCTTCTGCAATCAGCTTTGGAAGTGGCATTAAACTTAGCCATCGTAAACAAATTTTAAGTTATTAATATGTAAAATACGGGTCACTCACGTATGAAGTCAGCTGCAGGCCGAAATGTCAGTGCGGACTGGGACGACTTCGTGCGCGCGTCTCGGTTCACATTCGCCCTGAGGAAGACCTCCGGATGAGGTTGAAACATGTCGGACTGCAGCTGACTTCATACGTGAGTGACCCGTATTTTACATATTAATAATGTTAACATCTCACGTTAGTTTTAATAAAAAAAAATTAAGTTGTAAAATGGTTTACGTATGACAATTAATAAGTAATCTAAGAAACCTTTATTGAATTAACGTTTTGATTGATTGATTGATCGTTTTAACACGTCACAACCAGCCCGACCATATTATGTATTTTTCTTTAATTATTATTCTGAGGTATTTTTATCGTTTATATAGTTTAAGTCAATCAGTCAAAGTCATTTAGATATGTCTATCCAGCAGGCCTATTTGCTAACTTTATACTACTACGGTACATGGTTTTTATGGTCACTTCAATATTTATTACGGCTTCCGTATGATTAACTACTCATTTTCAGTTAAGATGTTGCACAATGGCGTTATTTCAATGATATGGCATCATTTATTTAAGATATATTAAAGGTAATGGATGCAAAAGTGATTATCAAACCGTCGTACACCGTAGTTGTCAAGTTAGCGAATAGAGTGCACGTAATGTTTTGTTTTGTTTTTCGTATGTGTAAGTGGCCAACACTGGTGTCAGATTTTTCGAGCTGCCTTAAGGCATCTGACATAGCTTAACGACTGCCATCAACGATGACAGCCGGGACCAACGGCTTAACGTGCCTTCCGAAGCACGGAGGAGCTCGAGATATTTTTATGCCACTTGCGGTCACCCATCCAAGTAGGGACTGCACCAGGGGTTGCTTAACATACGTAAGCGCTCATAGAGCTCACACCCACTGGACCATCGGGCACCTCAAGGCACGTAATGAAGCTACAGAACAATTTATTATAATAGCTCTATCATACTTTTCATTCCACTGGTATTATTTAAGGCACTATAATTCACGCACTGCCGTAAAACGTCTTTTTTTCGTCACGCAGTTAGCCTTATTTTTCATGGAATACTAGCATTAAAAAAAAATGAAATACAGTTCAAAGATCAAAATAAATGATTACATAAAAATATTTTCAGAAAAATATTTAAAACTTAGGAAAATAAAATGGCAAAAAACTATATCCAGAAAAGGTTTCGTCGCGAATTACTTGATATTTTTAATGATAACTACCATTTTTTTTACATCTATAAAAAGTAAAAGTTACTAAGCAAAATGGATACCTAAAAATATTACAATATTTAATAAATTTACAAACAAAGATAAAAATAAAGAAGCAAACAAACAAACTCGCAATAAATGCTCTTGCTTGATTATAATTACATATAAAAAAAAAGATTGTTTCTCTTTTCTCTTTTTTTTTTGCTTGTACTGTACTTACACTATGATTGTAGTCTTATTGTATACCCCTAAAGGAAGCAGCGGGTCTTTACCATCACGAGTATCATTAGATTACTCACTGGGAAGTCCTAGCATCACAATGTAACCAAGATTACTGTAATAAATGACTATTTTATTTTATTTTTTATTTATTTTATCTACTGAACTGATCATCATGAAATTTTGCATACACATATGTTAGGGTACTGAGAAGGACATAGGCTGAAAATTACGCGGACGAAGCCGCGGGTAACGGCTAGTTTATTATAATAGCTCTATTATACTTTTCATTCCACTGATATTATTCAATGAAGAATGCGCTCCGTTATACTATCAAGCTCCTAATTCAATATAATAGCGTGTTATTGCTTCACGCCTATACAATTCTTCTTCCAAAAGGTGCACTTGCGCATTGTATGCAAATTCGTAAGATGTTATCACTTTTTTGTCAGTTTTAAGCGTCTCTTTCATAGAAGCGATATAAGTGGATGACAAAATCGCTTGCGTTTTTGCTATTACACGATAACTTGCATAATCTTCAAGCTAAATAAAAAAAATTACAGTCAGTCGTAGCGTGGAGTACATGCAAGTGTTGTCCATTATTTATGCTAAAATTAAAATTATTACGAAAAGTTTTAGAAATTTTGGAATATAATTGCTACAAATTTTTTTTTTGTTAAATCGCTCAAGTAAATTTAGTTATTGAATTTTGGGAATCCCTACGAGAGACCTATATCTAGTAGTGGAGTTCCTGCGGCTGAAATGATGATGATGATGATGAAATAAGTAAAGACGATGATAAATATCATTAAAAATTTTCAAATAGATGAAATTAATACACTTACGCTTTCATCCATACTAATATTATATATGCGAAAGTAACTCTGTCTGTCTGTTACGCTAAAACGAATTAACCGATTTAAATGAAATTTGGTACACACATAGTCTTGAGCCTAAAAAGGCTAAGGACATAGGCTAATTTTTAGGGTTCAGTGGTAAACTAGGAACCCTTATAGTTTCGCCTTGTCTCTCTGTCTGTCTGTCTGTCTGTCCGTCTCCGGTTTTACTCAGTTATTAGATGTTTTTGGTCGGTAAATTGTGAGGTGCGAGTGTGAACACTGTGAACTCAAAGTTGTCATTCGCAACTACGGAACCCTACACTGCGCGTGGCCCGACACGCACTTGGCCGGTTTTTTTTAATAATTCAATTTTCCACGGGTTCAAATTTGCGGGCACAGCTATTATAAAATAAATATATATTTATTTTATAATAAAATAAAATAAAAATCATGACGCCGGTTTAACATCAAGCCGTCAAAACGCATCTGTAAGGAAGACGCTTTACGCTTCATATTACTTTATGTACTTGCCATTGAAAATAATTGGGTCAAAGTTATTGGAGTGCTCACAAAAATGCTGTAATTTGGCTATATTTCACTCTTGACCGTATAAAGCAATTGAGTATTTGAACAAAGTGTTATTGACACGTATAATATCTTAAGTTGAAAATTTAAATACTATATAATAGATTTAAATGAGATCAGTTCGGTTATTTTAAATCTTAAGGTATTTTGAGTTCGGGTATTTTGGGCTCGTACATTTTAAATAAAAGACTCATGTTTTTAAGACTTGAATATGTACCCTTTCAAATATTCAAAATGAACTAAGTAAATGTGTTATTTTAAAAATTAATTTCAACATTCATGACAAAAATTAAGTTTTCTCTCTCATCTGAGCGTAATCCCGGTTGCATCCTTAGATGAAACGCTTTGAAGTCCGGGGTCCGCGCAACAAAAAAACAAGTTAATAGTATTTAAACATCCATTGTTGTATCTCGTGGCCTCAGCCAACCGATTTTGAAATGTGAGGTATAATTAGATTATATTCTTCTCCGAAGTATCGTAGGCTATAAAACGTTAGCGAAAAATCAATATAGCGGATACTAAACTGTCAAAAACCACAGTCAGGTTTTTTAAAATAACGCAGCTTGTTATATTTTAAATACTTTTATTATTCAACATGCTTTTAAGTACACAGACATAAAGGAACGTAGGTTAATAAATAAAATTATAGACAAATTGGCGCGTTGTTCATTTGTCACAAACAAAATGGGAGTGACACGTTAAAAAAATGTTAAATTGAGTGACAAAACACGTGTTGTTGCCAAGCTGTACGATGTGAAAGGTGGGAATTTGTGCGTGAAGCGAGTGACGTGCGTCTGCTATTGCCTCTGAAAGGTTTGGTGCACAGACCATGTATATGGATAGAGCACATTTTAATAAGAGGTTTAAAAAGTAACTTAAAAATAACGGATACTTTTTAGTCGGCCCTGGTTAAAAAAATAAAGTCACTTTAAAAACTTTGTTATCCAGCCACCTAACGAACTCAAACTTTTTGTTTTTAAATGTGGATAAACTTCTCCTTGGTATTTAAACTCGCAAATTGTGTAAATGGCTTAGATGTACCGAAATGTAATTACAACAAAATATAACATAATTAAGTATTTACGTGTATACATTTTTTGCTGATGTTACATAGCCTATAATACTCCGGGGAAGGATACAACTTGGCGCGATGTTCATTTGTCACAAACAAAATGGGAGTGACACATTTAAAAATGTTAAATTGAGTGACAAAACACGTGTGAAACAAGCATGCCAAGCTGTAGCGATGTGAAAGGTGGGGTGCGTGAAGCGAGTGACGTGCGTTTGCTATTGCCTTTGAAAGGTTTGGTGCACAGACCATGTATATGGATAGAGCACATTATAATATAAAATTGGCGCGTTGTTCACTTGTCACAATCAAAGTAGGAGTGACACGTTAAAAAGTGTTAATAATAATTGCCTTTGAAAGTTTTGACGCACAGCATGAAAATCGTAGAGGAAATATAATATAAATAAATATAAATATATACGGACAAATCACACAGATTGAGCTAGCCCCAAAGTAAGTTCTTATGAAAGACTTGTGTTATGGAATACTAACTCAACGACTATATTTTATAACAAATACATATATAGATAAACATCCAAGACCCAGGTCAATCTGAAAAAGATCGTTTTCCATCTTGACCTGACCGGGGATCGAACCCGGGACCATCCGTGTCGCAGGCAGGCGTGATGACCGCTGCGCCACGGAGCTCGACATAATACAGGGATTTGACTATAACTTGCACGCTACTATATAGGTAGACGCCTTTTCAACACATACGAAACAAGCGTGTCAGAGACTCGTACCTTTTATTGAGGTTTTGGATTAAGGTAATTGTAGAAATGCAAGTACGCATGCATACGATGCAACAATGGAACAGACGTACTTAAATATACATATATTTAACTTGTAATTTACCTATAAGTATGCATAACTGTAACATAACAGCAAGAGCAGTGTTGGACACCTACTGACCAGGTGGTCGGACGATCGGATAAAGTCGCAAGAAGGCGATGGATGCAGGCTTCTTCTAACCAGTCGTATTGGAAATACGTAAGGGGAGGCCTATCCAGTTGTGGACTTCTTGCGGTTGACATAATAATGAAGTATAACTGAGCAATTTTCTTTAATTTCTGATTTCAGTTTGAATAGTTTCTACTTACTTTTTGTCTTCAATTATGTATGGGACACTAATAGAGGTTTGACAATGGGGCTTTTCGTCAAAGACGGTTTAAATCATTGCTCGAGAAGAACAACAACACCCTCCGTGGTCCAGTAGTTAAGGCGTTTGCCTTGTTGACCCGAGGGTCGTGGGTTCGATTGTTTTCAGTTTAGTTAGGACATTGCAGGCATGAATCACCTGATTATCTGATAAGAAAGATGATTCCTGCTTCGGAAGGCACTTTAGGCCGTTGGTCCCGCCTTTCATCTGGTAGTCGTTAAAGGAACCACGTCCGAGGCCGAGAGGCGGTTCCGAAGTACTCGGACACCAGGGTGTGCATGGTTGACTGACCGTGTCACCTACTCGAAATGATGATGATGATTGCTCGAGAACAATATTTGCAGGCACCAATCACTTATCATCAGCTCGTTTACCGTCCTATTTCATAAAAAAAACCGTTTCGACGTATGATCAGGTATAACATGAAAAAAAAAAAAAAATTAAAGTATCTTATGTCTATTTCGTAACTTATCTACTTCAGCGTGATATGAAGAGGGAAATAATATTCACGGTATCAGACAAAAGGGAAGAAGCGTAAACAATCATTTCATTATTCTTTTGACGTGCCATTATAATGTTGAGGGCTTCTTAAATACAGAAAATGTTTTTTACATCCCTTTTTGCTATCAATTTTTCGCTGTGAAACGTACGCTCGTGTGTGCTCATTCTTATATGAAAAAATGTAAAAATGTTTTGTGCAAATTCTTACATTGCTTAGATTCTATACTTGTATATTAAGAAAGACCTCGGGAGCGTTTGTGTGACGACATTAAATGTTTTGTAAGAAAATGGTCAGAAATAGCACATAATAGTGAGCTATGCTGACTAATAAATAGTTATTCGTTTTAATAATTGGCTACTTGACTAAAAAAATTTTCGTGTCGCTATGTAAAGATCAGAGAGGGTCGTGCTCCTGCAGTGGAGACTAGAAAGACCTGATGATGATGATGATGATGATGTAAAGATCTGCCAAAAATAAACACAATAGTGACCGAAATACATTTCTAAACAAAAAACTCTTTCAGATAAAGAAGTTTTAAAGACACATATTTTTAGACGTAAAAACGCGCTGCTGAAATGCCTACATATTTGTGACGTCACAACTTTGTATTATGTATGGGCGGCGTGAGAACTTTGTTTGGTAGCTATACGAAATATTACGTTTATGGTAATGGTTCCATAATAAAAGTTGCTATAAATTTTGCGGACTACATTACAGTATAAGTGTAATTTAAGATTTTCATCCTTTTAAAAATGATCCTATTCACCCAACTTTAAAGAAGCTTTAAGAACACTTAACGAATGGATATCAAATTAAAAGTGTTTTTTATAGTCTTTTTAGAGAGAAATGAGCATCATTGGAAACAAATTTTATATAATCTTAACATTAGGCAAATACCGAATTGATTGATTAGGAAACACAAGCTAAACAAAGCTAACAAACATCAAAGAAACCTCGCAAGCGTAGAGAGTGTTAGCCAAATCCTCTGACTGCTCTGGCTAAATATGGTAGTACAGAGAGGGTCGTGCTCTTGCAGTGTCTTGCAGCTCATAAAGGAAAACGAACTTTTTCAGATGTGGCGTAAGTCTTAGCTTTGTATCTATAAAATTAACTATAACAAAATTACAATATATAGTATAGTTGTTAATATCTTACGTACGACACAAGTTCACAACTTACTGTGGGGCTTAATTCTAAGTTATTTATCTTAGATATTTCTTATGCCGTGTGGTTCCCGGCAGAGTAGAATAGGACCACTCCAAGTCATTCCGTGGATGTCGTAAAAGGCGACTGAGGAAACACAAGCTTAACAAAGCTTATTAACATCAAAGAGACCTCTCCAGCCCGTCTGGCCAGCGTGGAGAGCGTAGGCCAAATCCTCTAACTACTCAGGCTAGTATATGGCTCTGGTAGTACAGAGAGGGTCGTGCCCCTGCAGTGTAGACTAGAAAGACCTGATGATGATGATGATGATGATTTCTTATATTCTTTAATAAGTTTTTAGGTTATCATGCTCAACTTTTAAGATCATAAATTTGTTAATTCATAACGTAAATATCTGTTAAATATTTTGATTTTTTTCGTGATTGACGAAGAAACTTTCAAATCCATTATAATTTAAGAAATCACAAAGAGGATTTGATATTTGATATAAAAAAATTGTTTTCGAATAGGTACACTACGATCGGACCTTATTAATAAAGGTAAAAGTTTATTTAATTAATGTATTCACTTACAAATCATTCACTTTCTATCCTTTACTAATTATATACATTTATTCCTCCAATTTATCTCAATGTCAATTAAAACACGCTTTATTGCTTGTTTGGATAGAAAAAAAAATATTGAGTTAACCATAATTTACGTATGTAATTATTTCAAGAGATGGAAATAATATCTTGTAAGTACTTATCAATCACTGCGTCTACTATAAAGCATATATATTATGTGTTTGTCCAAAAATGGAAACCACTTATCCCAACTAATATTATAAATGCGAAAGTGATTTTGTCTGTTTGTTCGTTTATTTGTTTGTTACGCTTTCACGCTGAATCTACTGAACCGATTATCATTAAATTTTGCATGCACATAGGTTAGGGTACCAACCTAGGACATAGGCATATTACGCGGGCGAAGCCGCGGGTAACAGCTAGTACTATATAAATCAATATATATATACTTTATATCAAGTGAGGCTATACATATCCCAACTAATATTATAAATGCGAAAGTGAGTTATTTGTTTGTTACGCTTTCACGCTCAACCTACTGAACCAATCATCATGAAATTTTGCATACACATAGGTTAGGGTACTGAGAAGGGCATAGGCTATATATCACGCGGGCGAAGCCGCGGGTAACAGCTAGTATTTTATATAGCCTAACTTGATATCAAGTGACATACAGGCATTTATGTGCCACAAGTTTTATCAAAAATGTCAAAGTAAGTATCCAAAACATGCTCAGGCAGTATTTTAATCTTATAGACTACTCCTCATCGTACCCCACTCAAAAGTTTCCACTGCGCTTGCGACATTGCCACGATATTATTATTTTGGCTAAATTTATACAAATCTGTTGACGACTTAGCGTAATAAAGCCAATACCAAAACGTTAAAAAATATATAATGTACTAGCTGTTACCCGCGGCTTTGCCCGCGTCATATGTAGCCTATGTCCTTCCAAGTACCCTAACCCATGTGTATGCGAAATTTCATGATGACCGGTTCAGTAAATACGGCGTGAAAGCGTAACAAACAAACAAACAAACTCACTTTCGCATTTATAATATTAGTTGGATTGGATTGGACTAGCTGTTACCCGCGGCTTCGCCCGCGTATATGCCATGACCAGGCTAAACCTTTGGCCAAAATGTGCGTTGGCTTTTTGGTCTTCTCTTTCCGATGAAAGCTACAAAAAAAGTTCTGAGCATGTCTTATCGATATAAGACTAAACTTTTTGTATGGCTGACAAGTTTCAGAAACCTGATCGGTTTCTGAAACTTGTCAGTTAACTTAAAGTTTTAATTATCTTTAGCAAAAGGCAAAAGTATATACGTCTCACATAATCATATATTTGAGCTTCTTATTATATTGCTACATGCCTCCAATTAATCCTAATGTCAGCTTTTTATACGACTTATTGCCTCTTTGGATAGAAATATGGATTGTATTGTAAATAATATCACGTTACAAGACATTTGTTTAATTGTAGTTTTATTTTTAGACGTTTCATATTTATTTATTCTAATATTATAAAAGATTGACAGGGAAAAGTGAAAGTCTTTAGGTTAATTAGAAGAATAATATTATAAACACTTCCAAATACATAAGATAAAAAAAAACTCTTTCAAAGACAAAAAGAATTTTTCAAATAGGTCCAGGCATTATCGAGTAATTGAGGAATATGTATAAAATTAAGAATCTTCCCCTCATTTTGAAGTTAGTTGACAAGATGTCTTAGGGGTAACCAAATAGGTATATACAACACTTATATAAACGCACGCCTCTAGGCTTTTTATTATAAAATTTCTTCTTCAAACTGTATGGACTTGGGCGAATTATATTTGTGTTGACCAGAACTTTGCCACCGACAAAGAATTTTTTTCATCACTAGCATTGTAAAGGTCCTCGCGTGTGCAGGTGGTAGGACACGTAGAGCAAGACAGAAGGCGTGCCATGGTCTAAGGAATAGCACCACATGGACGAGCTGTAACCCCACCTGTTCATATTCTCCTTACGTCGGCCGACTTTGGTCCGGAGTCTGTTTACGGCCAAGGTAGATCATGGCCAGGAGGGAGATGCTCTGATAGCGGGATGACGGACGCTGTTGGATATCTCTCCTTCCAGATTTTAAACCTAGATTTAGAGACTTCGCCAGACAGTAGGGGCACTTAACTATCCCTAGACAGCTAACCTTCGTCGATTCGACGAGCACTCGATCCTAATATCGCTATATCTTTTCGGCGCGCGTGCTGATCATCATGATGTTTCTTGTCAACTCAGTGCTGGCCGAGTTCTTCCATGTGGTGACGGCTTTTTGGCGGTAAGTACATTATTTGTCGATATATTACGAAAATAGTCGTCGTTTCAACGTATGGTTAGGTTGTGTGTATATTTTTTTACGACTGTCATAATCATTTTACATCATTTCACATGAGTTTCCATAAGGTTTTGACTAAAAATGATATTTTGGCGTGTTTACTATTATTATCCGAGGAAGATGTTGGTTTTTTGGAGGAATCTGGGAGCGAAATAGAAGCCAATGTGGAAGCTGATAATGTGGAAACCGGTACCCAAGACGAGCCTTTTGATTGTGAAGGTAATCACCTTAAAAGTAAAGATTGCTCGTCATCTGCTATTTTCGACGATACACGAGAGTCATATACACTTCCAACTCTATCGGAATAAAAATATTTCTGTATTTTGAACTTCTCACAAAACAAAATACCAAGTCGGAGCCGTCACGTTCGGGTCACGAATAACGTTAATACTTCAAGAAAAACCGCTGAAATCAAGATGACGGTCAGTTATCCTCCACTAGTGACAAACTACCCCTCGAAGCTCCAAATAATAAAAGAAAAAGAAAAAATTATGGTCTATGTTCCTAAAAAAGGCACTTGACAAAATATTATAGCTCAACATGCAACACTGCTATTTGTGCTTGTTATTTGTGGTGAACATAAAGTTGATTTTTGCCTACGATGTGCCTTAAAATATTAAAAAGTGTTTTTTTTTTAATTATAAGACTTTTGTCAATTATGTTAGACAAAGAAAAAAATGATATTTTCTTTGATATTTTTTAAATATTTTTTATTCATGTATGTGTCTCATTAATCTCTAAAAACGAATACCTTCCTTTATAGAGAATAAAATAAACATTTTCTTTTTAAAAGATATAAATTTATTGTTTAATTTAATCAAATAGGACCTGTTTAAAGATTTAATCACTAATAATTTACAAAAAAATATCCCAATAAATAAAAAAAACCGCATCGAATATTGCTCGTCGTTTCGACGAATGGTTAGCTTTAAAGGGGTATGAGCGAAGGTTAGTTGTCTAGGGCTATACATTATTATAAAACTACATAAGTCTCCCAATTTATCTCAATGTCAATTAATTTTTATACAAGGTGACTGGTAAGAGCTATATAAAGCGAAAAGTGGTATGTAAGGTATCATATGGACATGCTAGATAAAATAACATCTTGTAAGAAAAGCGTCACAATACCGAGTTAATTAACATTTCATAATTAGACAAAAATCTTAAGGTACCAACCCTACATCAGCTGTTGTCATTCATCATTACGAAAATCTACAATTTTTACTATCATTTGACCAATGACCTAGAATACCAGGAGCTAAGAAATTACAATTACAAAGACTAAACAACGACCATAACGAATAATCATTGCCTAAGATCCTTGTGTCTCTGAGAGACAGATTTTTAATTTAAGTGGTAGTTCAATCACTAAAATTTAAAATCTGTCAATTAGTGATTATCACTAAATGAAATAATTTACTTACGTAAACCATAATCAGCAAACAGCATAGTAATTTTTAAAAATAATTTAACGGCGAATCAAACAAATGGATTTAATTATGCGTGGATTTCTGACAAACTTGCTAGTTGGTTTTGATTTTTATTACATATCAATAACAATAATAATAAAAAAATCCTCATAATGTCACTGGTATTACGGGTAAAGTTAAATCTTCTTACAGAGTAGAAGCCCATCATTAAAAGTAAAAACAGCTGATATCAAATCGTAGGTATGTAAACTCTTGACATAAATTAATGCTTGAATTAACAATAAACAATTAAATTCTATCGACTTAAAATTAAATTTCAAAAGACAAAAAAACATTCATGTAATTTCGAAAGTAGAAACAATTTACCGAGATGCAATGCATTATCTCTTCTGCGAATATTATTCATCTTCATGCACGTAATTTTCTGTCTCGCTCTCTCATTATTCGCTTTATTTTATGATATTTTAGGCTTGGTTCCGTATAAAAATTTTTAAATACCGTTTTTTGCTATCAGATAAATAAGTTTTCTTTAACTGTTACTGGAACGATGAACTAAATGTTAACTTAGCTTTGTAAAACATTATTCGTACATGAATTGAATTAATTAAAATCCTTGAAGTGGCAGTGGGCGAGGCACTAACGCGCAAGACTGACAGCCATTGGGGTAATAAAGTTCTCTCATAACGACCACGTACCGCCAAGCGCAATGTTGGAATCCCACTGACCAGAAAAAGCAGTTATCACGAATTATTATTTTTAGTTTTTCGCTCTTCACATAAAAACATTTTTTTTAATAGGATTTGTTTTGCACTAAAGAGAATACCGATTCATAAATAACAACAGATACCTCAGATACAAAAAAATGCGTAAAGAAGTTGTAAGATTTTTCACATCTTCAAAAGATTTTTGATATCGCAGCTGCTGTCCAAAAACTTCGGTAAACACGACGGTCAGTTAGACTGGAAGTCTTTTGTCTAATTAAATAAATTACTTTATCCACGTCAAACGCACTTGTGGCGGTTTAGAAACTCTGACACCAGGGTATGTGGGGTCGTAAGACCTTACCTAACTTACCTACACGAAATGAAGAAAAAATACTTTAAAAAAGGTTTTTCCTTATTGCATTGCGGAACCATAATTAAGTAGGTACTAGGCATACAGGATAGATGAAAGAGGTCACTTTGATGTCGCCGCTTGCGCTTGTATCGGAACTCGGAAGGAAGTCAGTCGATCGGTAACATTCTTAGCGAAAAGAGTGATTATCTCACGCGTTCGTGTCATCATTACTATCGACTTTTTCGAACATGAACTACTCAAATTCGGAGTATTATGATATGGTTATGTGTGTGGGGTCATGCGACGGCAACCTGGCGGCTGCTCGTCGTTTGTATGAGGATCGCTACGTGTTGGGTAGGCCCGACGCCCGTCAGCTTCCTTCCTACGCGTGCTTCAGGAACCTCGTGAACCGGCTGCACACCACCGGCAGGCTACAACCGAGCCCTGGCGAGGGCCCACCGCGCGGGCGAAGTGACTTGGAAGACCAGATCCTGGACCATTTTTCGGCGGACCCCACGACCAGCACACGTCGCTGTGGAGCAGTATTAGGAGTGTCACAGTGGAAAGTGTGGAAGACACTGAACACTGATGGGCAACACCCTTACCACTACCGGAAGACCCAGGAGCTCCTGACTCGGGATTTTGCCTCGCGTGTTCAGTTCTGCACGTGGTACGATCACGAAGTCACGAGGGACCCGACGGTGGCCATGAACATTCTGTGGACAGACGAGGCGTCTTTCACAAGAAGGGGCCTCTTTAACTGCCACAACGAGCACGTCTGGGCGCACGAGAACCCGAAGGCTTCCCGCGTGGCAAGTTTCCAGCATAGGTGGCGGATTAATGTGTGGGCAGGCATTATTGGAGACAGGCTCATTGGTCCAATTTTTTTGCCGGAATCCCTTAATGCCGAAAATTATTTATTATTTTTAAGAACTGAGCTGGAAGAGATGTTGGAAGATCTTCCAGTAGCAGCCTACAGGAGAATGATTTTCCAACATGACGGCGCTCCCGCTCACTTCGCCCGCGAGTGCCGAGCGTACCTGGACCGGCGGTTCGACGTGTGGATAGGTCGGAGCGGTCCCGTGGCGTGGCCGCCACGATCACCTGATTTAACCCCACTCGATTTCTTCTTGTGGGGTTACATAAAAACAAAAGTGTATGCCGTGGAATGTGAGAGCCCGGAAGAAATGCGTGGGCTGATACTTGCGGCGTTTCAATCTGTCCCGGCGGATATGCTTTTGAACGTCGTAAGCTCAATCCAAAAGAGGGCGCAATTGTGCAGAGATCGTGGTGGAGGACACTTTGAGCCGGAAATTACCTGAATTGTGTACCTAAATCTAAGTGGTGATACATGTCGTGCTCGTGTATGATTCTTAAATTTTCATTTAATCCAGTTTAAAACTCGAGATCAGTGTTTTTTTTTGAACGCAACAGATTTACAACCTTCGATAGAAGTACATAAGTGTCAAATTTGTGAAACAATGTTGTTGCTAAGTTCCGCAAAGCGTATGCCGCAAAGGAAAGGCGGCTTCTTTGAAAGAGCGGCGCGGCGGCCGGCGCGGTGTCAACAAAGAGGTAGGTGTCTGAATTGTACTAGGCTGGCAGAACATAGCAAGAGTTCGAAATGATCTCAGCTGTGTTTGTGTTTAGAAATAAATTGCTATTATTAGGATGTGTCTACAAAAGTACTAGGAACATATGACATACAAGGGCTTTGCCGCAAGTAACGAAATTTATCAATGAGTCTTTCTTTTCTTTCTAATATTATGCATAATTAGGGGTGTGACCAAAACAAAAAAAATATGTTTTTCTACTTTTGTATGGAAAATATCTTAACAAGATTTTCGTTTCTTTTCACCGCCATATGATTTTCATAACCCTCGGGGTATGGCCTTGTCACGGCTTTATATAGCTTTTACAAGTCGCCTTGTACGCATTACTGCGTGTTGAGATAGAAAATGGCTTGTATTATACCATCAAGATAACGAACATATGCTCATTTGTAATTGCCTTGAATACTTTTGTTATCTGACATTCTGCTACCTTTACAAATTGAGATGGTCTCAGTCAATGTCGAAAATTCCAAACGGCCCATTCATGCTCACGTCAAAATCAGCTGTTTACCATCTGCCGTACCGTTATAGTACTACGAATGTCTCATTCACAAAAATTCGTTCCTTTTAGGGGTCTGTGGCAAGAAGGTATGTTAGGAATCCTGGTCGATATATACCACTTATTCATTTTCCAAGTAAGGACTAATTATCTTTAGAAAGTTTAAGGAATCAAGTATAAAATATATATATGATAGGTATGTTAATTTAATGAGAAATGGCAAGGGGAGGCTTTTGCCCAGTTGTGGGACCTAAATATCTAAAAGAATAAATACTGGTGTAAAGTTTATAATTTGTTACTATGGATTTACATAAAATTTATGTAAATCCATAGTAACAAATAAATAAATGCTCTGGCTAATATATGGCTCTGGTAGTACAGAGAGGGTCGTGCTTCTGCAGTGGAGACTAACATAGACCTGATGATGATGATGATAGTAACAAACTGTAACAATAGCAGATTGCATTGAAACTAACAAATAAGAATATTTATGTATGGTATAAAAGTTATGTATATTTAGTTTTATGAACAAAATCGTGTAAGTAATAAGTCTGAATCATAATTATAGTTTATTTGCAATCAATGTGGACAAAAGGTGGTACAATAACACCTTAAGACTTAATAGGTAAAGCTTCGCAATGTCAATCACAAGTTTACAGAATATAAGATTTATTCAATTCATTCACAAAAATAAATTTCGCAAATTAATAAAAAAATAATGATAACAAATGGAGATTCAAATAGTTATGTAAAAATGAATGCTTAAATATAATATCAGAATGCTTGCAAAATAAGGTAAAAATATTTTATCACGAAATTGTTTTCCAAAACACTATATCGATAAAGAAACCCCCTCTGGCCAGCGTGGAGAGTAAAGGCCAAATCCTTTGACTGCTCTGGTTAATATATGGCTCAGGTAGTACGGTCGTGTTCCTGCAGTGGAGACTAAAAAAGACCAGATGATGATGATATCAATAAAGAGGATGTAGCGGAACAGACAGATAGAACCCCTGAGAACTTGGCCTGACTCACACTTTGCCGCAGCTTTTTATGAATTTCAAGTGAAGTCAGCTGACGGCCGGTTTTGTGTCAAATCGCACGCGATTGGCTGTCGCAGCAATGCGCCTACGCACCGTGTTGCGATGGGGAACTTGGGGTGTGTTGGATTACATTTATTAAGGAGATATTTCGTATATTTAAACAAATAAATATGAATTAAATAATTAATGGTTTGATTTTAATGTGTGTAAGTGGCCAACACTGGTGTAAGATTTTTCAAGCTGCATTAAGGCATCTGATGTAGCTTAACGACTGCCATCAATGATACCAGCCGGGATTAACGGCTTTAAGTGCTTACGGAGGCACGAAGGAGCATCAGATATTTTTATGCCACTTGCAGTCACCCATCCAAGTGGGGACTGCGCCCGGGGTTGCTTAACATGCGTTAGCGCTAATAATGCTCACGCCCACTGGGCCACCGGAAAATAATAATAATATTAATGACAATAAATTAATATATAATATTATTTTGTTTGTATTAAATTAAGGCACTGTCGTATGAGAAACTAGCGCCACCCAGCAATTAATTATTTTAATCCTAAATCATATTAAATTTAAAAAATCTAATCGTGAAATGTACTAGTAAATTACTTGCAGTACCTAACTATTTTGGTGTTACTTTTTGTAGATATCATCATTTACGTTTATAGTAGATCTCATAAACTCATCAAATTAAAAATGTTGAAAAGTTATACCAAGTAAACTTAATTTACTAGGGCACATATTTAAAAAATAGTAGTATTATACATTTCTATTTTTTAAATTTGATATGATTAAGGATTAAAATAATTGTTTACTGGGTGGCGCTAGTGTATAGCCATACCACAGCGCCTTAAGGAGAAGCATAGTATTTGGTTTACTTTATACGATTAATAACAAGATTATATTCCTAACATAGTTTACACTGATGTTGCAAATAGCTGGTAATTAAAGGGACTCTTTTTGCACGCAAAGTAAGGATATATGTACTTAAGTTGTACAACTCAGCACAAATTCGGGAGAGGATAATATTGCGTCACCCTTAGGTAATAATACCAAGAAAGTAGTGAACAATATTTAATGGTAATTCAATGCGAAGGCAACAATCATAACATGACCTCGCAGGGTCATTATATACAAAAAAATATCGATAGCGCGTTCTACTTTTAACCGGGCGCCATCTATTGACGGATAACCGAACTAAACGTAAACCAAACATAGAATCTTAACATACCGCCCACCAAGAACAATATTGATTGTTCTTAACTTTATACAAACAAATTGATAACGTGAACCTTGGTGGGCCAGTAAACAATGACAAAAATAATAATAATAACCAACCACTTAAAGCTAAATTAAACCATTTTTTTAAGAACCTAATGGAAGCACACAGAGTTTCGAAACTGGTCGTTTAATGACAGAGTTTTTTGTTTTTAAAGAAACAACTCTTGTGATACCATCAGAGCCAGGATGTTTAGCCACCACACGACCAAGAAGCCATCTACAAGGAGGTAAGTCACTTTCTTTTACTAAAATAACGTCTCCAAGTTGTGGTTCAGGGGTTTGGTATCTGTACCGGTATAGATATTACGTCAGATAATCTTGTGACCAACGACGCCAAAAGTGCTGTGTGATTTTTTGAGTAAGTTGCCACCGACGAAGGTTTGATACGTTTGACGATTCAAAGTTATGATCAGGAGGGGCAACCAAGGGACCGCCCACCAATAAATGACCCGGCGTTAAGACTTCGATACCTTCAGTGTCTGAATTGAGACGTGATAAAGGCCTTGAATTCAGGCACGCTTCGATTTGAGCTAGGACTGTAGATAGCTCCTCATAAGTTAGGGTTAGATCGCCTATCACCTTTCTCAGGTGAACCTTGACCGATTTAACGCCAGATTCCCAGAGTCCCCCTACTCTTAGTAAACCCTTGCTATCAATATATGGATTCAAAGGCTTTAAAGGCCCCTTTATGTTATTTGGTTGTCTTTTTTCTAAAAATCTTATTTCTTTTTCAAAGAATTCCCGTTGACATTGCCGTATACATATTTCTGTTGCTTCAATAAGCTCTTGCGATGTAAGAAAGATACTGCCGATTTCAACTGAGTTGCGATTTTTATATCTCAAGAAGCGCCTACAGTATGCTATAACACGGACAAGCTTTGTCAATGAAGAATACTTGTGAAATAAAGAATTGTCAACTTCTATAAAATGTACAATTTTCCGAGTTTCCAAATCCGTCTGTTTTTTCTTGGGCTGCTTGTATAGAATAACCTTCTCATGAAGCATCGCAGGGCCGTCAAACCACATGGAGTGCTTCATAAGATCAGAGGGGTTCAAACCTCTTGATGCACAATCAGCAGGGTTTTGAGATGATGAGACGTGATACCACTGATCCCTATCTAAAGTTTGAAGAATTTCCGACACACGGTTCCCTACAAATGTTTGCCACCTACTAGGGTGTCCACTCAACCAAGCTAATACTACTTCCGAGTCAGTCCATGCATGCAAATGTGATTTTTTAATATTTAGAACTTCAGATACCTCTTTTAAAAGCTTACTTAGTAATGTACTTCCGCATAGCTCCATTTTTGGAATGGACAGCTGTTTAATTGGAGCCACTCTTGTTTTACAGGTAACCAGACTAACGTGGACGATGTCTTTTGAGTCAATGACACGTAAATAAACAACGGCACTGTAAACGGCGCTAGAAGCATCTGAGAACCCATGAAGTTCTACCAACCTGTCATCTTTTCGAGTATCTACCCAACGAGGCAAAACAAACTTGGTAAGATTCAGCAGATCTTCACGGTAAGTATTCCATTCAGTAAGTAAATGACTTGGCAGATCTTCATCCCAGCTTAAACTTGCTAGCCACAATTTCTGCATAAATACTTTTGCTGTTATGACACTGGGTGCTAACCATCCCAGTGGATCATAGAGTCTTGAGATATCCGATAATACTTTCCTTTTTGTTACAGGTCCTGTCTGCGGAGGAAGTGTCACCGTGTAATGGAAGTCATCGGTTCTACGATTCCAGGTAAGTCCTAATAATTTTATTATTTCATCAGTTTTCAGGTTGATTCCATTTCCTAGTTCCTTTCCTTCTTCCTTTCTTAGACTCTCAAGTAAATCTTCATTATTCGTTGTCCACTTTTGAAGTTGAAATCCACCTCTTTGTAGAATTGTGTTCATTTCCTTATAAATTTTTATTCCCTCTTCTACTGTCTGGCATCCCGTTAGTAAATCATCCATATAATAATCCGTTCTTATCTTTTCAGCTGTCTCTGGATGTGGAGCTCCTTCATCAAGAGCGAGCTGTTGTAAAGCTTTCACTGCCAAATATGGAGCAGAAGCTATACCAAATGTTACCCGTAATAAACGATATTCTTGCAACTCTCTTTTTGTTTTACCCTTATCCTCGTTACAGGTTCCATTTCCCACATCTAGACTCCATCTCTCGTCCCACAGAAATCTTTGATAATCTGCATCCTCTTGTGCCACCTTGACTTGAAGATACATCTTAATTATATCCGCCGATAAACAGATCGGGTGAGTTCTCCACCTCATAATTAGATGCCGCAATTCAGGTTGTATAGTTGGACCAACCATGAGGGTATCGTTTATAGAAATCCCATTTTTGTCCTTACAGGACGCGTCAAAGACAACTCTTAACTTTGTAGTGTCTCTGTCACTTCTAACCACAGCATGGTGCGGTAAATAAAACGAAGTTTTTCGATCCCTTTCTAATTTAGGCACCACTTCTACAAATCCCATGTTTTGATAATCATGAACCACTTTAGAATATTCCTTTTTAAAAAAATCATTTTTGAGAAATTTTGAATACAACGATTTCAATCTTTTTGTTGCTATATCCTTAGAGTCAAATTGATGTTCACTTTCTTCCTTAAAAGGCAATTTAACGATATAGCGACCTTCCGAATCCCGTTTTGTAGTAGCAGCAAAATATTCCTCACAGCGTTGCTCTTCGTGTGATAGAATCTTTCGTTGTTCTTTGGGATCGGATTCTATCTCCCAAAACCTTTTCAAAACTTCGTTATCTTCTATACACGTGTGCATAGAGACGATATTTTTATTTTGTGTATTTGGTACGATACCCGAGATAATCCACCCAAACGAAGTGTTTTGAGCGATAGGTGTTCCTTTGGGTCCTGTTTTAATCCCATCCTTAATAATTTGCCCATATACCTCAGCACCTAATAAGATGTCAATCTTATTAGGCGTGCGATACTGTGGGTCAGCCAAGCAAATTTCACTTAGCTCAATCCAGTTCAATCCAACTACATTCCTGCTAGGAAGGAAAGAGGTGATTGAGTGGAGCACATAGGCTCGAACTGTAATTCTTGTACTGGAATCGAACCTAGGACGAATATATAATTCCACCATATATTTCACAGACACATTTTTATTACCTTCCAGACCGGAGAACTGTCCCTGTACAGGTATTTTTTTAATACCTAAGTACTGAGCAACTGCTTCCGTGACAAAGGACGCTTGAGATCCTTGATCAAGCAGTGCCCTGATCATATGACATTCCCCGATGGACGACTCTGCATGTATTAGAGCCGTGGCCAATAGAACCTGACTTTGTACAGGCATCTGTCCCGACGAATAGCACGTAACGACCGGAGTTTCCACCGTCGAAGTGGATGAAGAAGCCCCATTTTTAGAGGGCAAACCCTTAGCAACCTCTCCAGACGTAGACGCGGAAATTTTATTTGCGTTATCCAAACCAACAGCAGATGAATTACCAACACCTCCTGAACACCCTACATTACAAATAGCACCCCTAGGATGAAGCAACGTATGGTGCTTGCGTTTACATATACGGCAAGTAATGTTGCTTTGGCAAAACTTAGCAGCGTGATGGCCAAAACAATTAAAACATAGGCCATTTTGTTCAACAAATTTTCTCCTATTATTGACATCTTCTTTTTTAAACTCTTTACAAATATTAAACTTATGATCACCGTGACAAAATGTACATTTGGACTCAGATGTATGAAAAACATTAGGTTTATTTGAATTTGATTGTACATAAGGTTTATGTACAGCTGACCTAGGCTCCAAAAATTCAAGAGCTCGATACCTCTTTGTGAGGAACTCCTTGAACTGAGAGAACGCAGGAAGCTCATCTAGTCCATTAATATTACTGATGTGCATCTCCCATTCCTTCCTTGACTCAGAGTCTAATTTGAGCGTCAATAAATGAATCAAAAGTACGTCCCATGACGTAACGTCTACTCCTATATTTGCTAAAGCGCTCAAACAGTCTGAGGTGTTATCAATTAAATTTTTCAACAGTGTGGGAGACTCAGTAGTTACATTGCGATGACTCAAAAGTTTCTTAAGAATAGCACTACATAAAAATTTCTTATTATTGTAACGTGAGTTTAGTAAATCCCAGCACCTCTCGTAGTTGGAATCGGTTATTGGTATCTGCCTGACGAGTTGTTCGGCTTCACCCGATAAATAGCCTTTCAAATAGTGTAATTTTTGAACACTGTCCAACTCCGAGTTAGTGTGGATCAACGAAACGTAAAGGTCCCTAAAAGTAGTCCATTCCGAGTATAAACCTGAAAAAGTTGGAATAACTATTTTTGGGAGCTTAATAGCATTTGCTTTATTACCAGAGTTGAAAGCGTTTGAAAACTGGGGTTGAGCAACTTTAAAGGTTGACAATACCTGCTTTAACTCTGACTTATAAAGAGTGTACAGTTCCTCAATTGTGTCAAAAGTATCTTCCGTAAAATACTTGTTATCTTGACTTTCATCCATAGACATCTGTACAATCTTTTGATGTTTCTCACTACAGCTTAACCAAAATTGCTCGAGAGTTTCCAACCGTGTTTCTACATAAGCTTGCGTTATCCTCTCTTTCGGCGATTTTTTGAAATTTATATGAGCTTTAGAAATGCGACTGTAAGTATCATTTTGTAGCGTAATAAACTCCTCCATTTTAGAAAAATAGAATGACACTCAGAAATCTATACCAAATAAGTTTTAAAATTATACAAGTTTTGTACTGTCACTTAGACTGAGTGAAGATTGAATTTTTTCTAAGTTCCAAAAAAACTTCGAAAAATTTTACAAGTCTTTTTCCATTAAAATTCTATGTAAAATTGGGCATGGATTCCCCGTTTCAACCACTTTTCTTACAACTAATTATCCTAAATTTTCTAAGTCCATGCCAACAAAGTGTAAAATTTTCTAAGTTAATGAAACAAATCACGAAATTTTTCTATGTCCATGTAAACAAACCGCTACAGTCTATTTCTTCTAAGTTGAGTGAACAAAGAGAATAAGGTTCAAATTTCACTATCACTTTAAAGTTCAAAATCACTTACAATTTCACGACGATCACCTTATGTTGATGTCATCACCACATGACGTCACAGTTATGACGTTGCTGGCTCTCCGCTCCTCTCCAATCCTGACGTCACCGTCTGCAGCAAACCCGCTCGACCCTCCTGTCGGCGGCGCTACTGCCGATATTTCCAAAAATGCACTTCCTCTTTAGTGCCCTCCGGTTGCCAATGCATCCGGCTCGAAGGACCAAAATTTGTACAACTCAGCACAAATTCGGGAGAGGATAATATTGCGTCACCCTTAGGTAATAATACCAAGAAAGTAGTGAACAATATTTAATGGTAATTCAATGCGAAGGCAACAATCATAACATGACCTCGCAGGGTCATTATATACAAAAAAATATCGATAGCGCGTTCTACTTTTAACCGGGCGCCATCTATTGACGGATAACCGAACTAAACGTAAACCAAACATAGAATCTTAACATAAGTTAATATATGATAGTGTTTTTAGTGACTTTTATTTGATCAGAAATCTTAGCTTAGGTTTAAAGCCGAACAATGTATAAATGTGTGTTGTAGGCTAGTCAACCAATGCTCGTTTCTCCCCAGCTGCTCCTACCGCGCACTTGTCTCGTCACACGCACACCTGGGGCAGGTGGTGCCACACCTCACTCATTTTATTGAGCTTTGGAATAAAAGAAAGTTTAATAGTAAGATTAGGTAAGTACCTATGTAAAGTTCTGTGCCGATTTGCATAAAATTTTATTTGTTATAGGTACGCAAAACTTTAATACTCTATCGGACATAGAGCGAGAGAGATAGAGAGTGTTACATTACTAAGCTTTTTGAAAAGATATATTTATGTGACAAACTTTTATGCTCACTGATACGTGCTTGCAAATAAATTGAGCCCAACATTTGGATTATTTAAAAAATTAAATTATTTACTTTACACTTACACATCTAAGGCTACAATGTCGTGTAGCGTCTAAGTATATTTTATTATTATAGCTTTTACGCAATTCTTTGGCATATCATCCGCGACTTCGTCTAAAGAGCTTTTTTTAGCTTTGCCACTTAAGACCTAGGTGGTACTTTAACCCAACATTGGTTATTCACGTTATTTACCGACTACAAGACATGATAACGAAGGTAGATCTCCTGCAGGATGTCTCCTATAGGCTTGATATGAAGACACTGAGCTAGTGTTCTCATGGTAAGCAACCCAAGGTGTGGTCTTCACTGTGATGGGTGAGCACAAGTAGCATAAATTATCTGGATCTCCCCCGTACTTGTTAGCATGTTAAGCCATTGATTCTGCTGTCATCATTGATTGCAGTCGTCGCCTATAAGCGGCTTGCAAAATCGGACAATTATTGGCCACTTACACACACAACAAACATTTAATGTTCACCAAATGCCACGTAAAGGTAATTTACTATTCAAACTACAGCTTATCATTTGCAAACTGACAGGCAGTCATAACACAGTCTTTTTCGAAATGCTTTTATTTTTCAATGTATGATTAGGTCTACAGGTATTTACGCTTGCAGATGTTTCGCTATATCACTCTTAACATATAAACATCATATATATATTATGATGTTTATACATACGTTAACAGTGATACTTTCATATCTGATTGCAATGTGGATTCCGTACTCTACGCTAAGACATTTACTACTTAAATCATTTTAATTCTCTTTTTGGTTCGGCTGGGGGAGAATTCCGTATGGCTTTAAGTCCACCTTGTATACACTTTTTTTTAATTGTGCAATAAAGTTTAAATAAATTATGTTTGCCGCAAAAAGTCCGCTATTGAACTGTGCCGTGTGCACAATATAATTTGATAGCATACCTTATTAGAACCGAATCAGAAACGAGGAGATCCGTAGAAGAACCAAGGTTACCGACATAGCCCAGCGGATTAGCTCTTTGAAGTGGCAGTGGGCGGGGCACATAGCGCGAAGAACCGATGGCCGATGGGGCAGAAAGGTTCTTGAATGGCGACCACGTACCAGCAAGCGCAGCGTTGGACACCCACCGACCAGGTGGTCGGACGACCTAATAAAGGTAGCAGGAAAACGCTGGATGCAGGCCGCTTCCAACCGGTCATATTGGAAATCCTTGGGGAGGCCTATGTCCAGCAGTGGACTTCTTGCGGCTGAAATGATGATGATGATGATGATGACCTTATTAGAAACGTGTTATAGAAATAAACGGACGTATATTCAGTATCTCGTATCATTGTGGACCCCTTATACCTACACTTACACACACCATACAGAAGTACCTAGTCGGCAAGCGCTACAGAACAAAGGTTCAGTTCGTGTGATTTCCTACTCTTTGGTTATTTTGTTTTATAATAATAAAATGAGCCCAACAAGTTGCATTAATTAAAAAGTAAAATTATTTACTTACATATCTAGGACTGCAATGTCGTGTAGCGTGTAAGTACACATACAGCTTTTACGCAATTCTTTGGCATATTATCGGCAACTTTGCCAAAAGAGCACTTTTTAGGTTTGTCCCATAGGTCCTAGGACTCAAAAGTGGTACTGCAACTCAACATTGGCCTCTTTGAGGCTACTTTAAGTATCTTATGTTGTTTATTATCTTTGCACACTCGATCATTAACATAAACATGTTCCAAAAATAATAAATATGTATATTGAAATTGTAACATGAAAACAGAAAAAAAAGAAAAGAAAGAAAAAGACAATAAGGAATAAATATACGTAATCATATAAAGCCCTTCAGGCGAGTAGGCGACCAAAACTGTTGATAAGAATTTCTTTCGGCGTTTCTTCTCTGCAGTGGTCGATTCCGAAACGCTGGTAATCTGTAGCTTTAGAACAATTAATAAATACATATTATCTAATAAGATAATTTTAAATATGATATGACGTGAAAAAGTGGCCTATTTTCTGAATTAACTTTTTGATTTCGACATTTCACTTTATTCCTTACATTATATAGGACCAACTACAGTGTATACCTTTTCCAATTTTCTTTTGTCAAAATATAATTATCCTGTAAGTTATGAGTGGTCATACTTGAGAACTTCCTCAGTTTTTACGTCGGTTAAAAACCTGCGCACGTTTAACTTAGCTTTAGAAATAATCGCATCGCATAGCAGACTTAACGCATCAATAACTTTCATAAAAACCCTAATCGATTAGTAATCTAACTGGTATCTATTACTAATGCCTTGCATCTGCCTATTCCAAGGTTCGATTCCAGATAATATAGAACAAATTATAGCCCTGACATGTTCTTGGACAGGTGTGGGGAGAATTACCATATTATTTTTACTTTCAACTTTCCAATGAATGCAAATATGATCTGTTTATGTTTATTACTAATTAGATAGAACTAATAACTCTACTATTTAAAAGCTTTAAAATAATCGTGGTTAGTCCCGTAGTGAACATAATAGAGACCTATTATGTTCACTACGGGACTTACCGCGTTTTTGAGTTTCGTATGATTTTTCGACAACATTGGGTCTGTGTATTTAATTGTCATGTTTATTTTGAACAAACTTTAGGACGTCATTCTGAAGAGCCCGATAGCCTAGTGGGCGACAGCATTATTAGCGCTTACAGATATTAAGCAACTTTAGGCGCAGTCCCCACTTGGATGGGTGAAGTTTGAAGTCGGTTTAATTTTTTTATATGTTAAGAGAAAGTATTTTATCTTAAAATTCAACATTATACGGTACAAAAGTATTTAGTTTTGAAAGTGAGCTTTTACTACTTCACCGGTCGTTTGAGGTGAGACCAATATATTAGTACCCTTAACCTGTAAGCTCAAAATTACCAAAGGTTTACGCAGGCGAAGTTGCAGGTAAAAGCAGGTTGTATAATAGTACTTTAATAATAACTTACTTAAGGTCTGATCGCTGGGAGATCTCAGTAATTGTGTATAATTATATTTCATTATTTATAATTACACATCATTAAAATAATATTGCCTAATTATTTGTAAATTGAAAAAGTAATATCTTTATTTTATACCTGAATTAAACATCTGATTGTTATTTAATGGTATAAGTCTAGTGGTTGGTTAGAAATAACTATGTGTTGAAGTAAATGCAAGCAGCAATGAGAGACCTAGGTCCAGCAATGGGACAGTAAGAAAAATAAAGTAATAACATTATAACTTTTCCTAAAGTAAAAATGCTGAAATCTCATAAAATTCCACTATTGCCAACTTATTTAATTGGCAATTTTGGAACTTTATAAGATTTCTTCCAAGGTATGCATGCAAAACATTTTTTTAGAGATGATGTCTAATATAAAAAGATCCTTTTAAAAAATGTTTTAAAATGGCGTTAAATAGCTTCTAAAATAAATACGGGTTTTTTTTTACGCATCTCTATGCGTACAAGTCAAAAATTAACCCAAATTTATTTCGTAGAAAAAAATAATTTAGACGTAACATAGAAATAGTGCCGTGGAATTCCCGGCAGAGTAGAATAAGATCACTCCACGTCTTCCCGTGGATGTCGTAGAAGGTGACTAAAAGAAATCACAAGCTAAACAAAGTCCTCCAACCCGTCTAGCCAGCGTAAAGATTGTAGGCCAAATCCTCTGACTGCCCTGGCTAATATATGGCTCTGGTAGTACAGAAAGGGTCGTGCTCCTGCAGTGGAGACTAATAAAGACCTGCTGATGACGATAGAAATTCGACTCCGTACAGTGAATTTACAAAGAGCTCGATAAATATTTCTCTATATAACAATTTTCTCGCAAAGCTCTAAGGAGCTTTTTCTCGAAATCAGTTCTGTAATTTAATGGTTATTTATATTATACTCAGTACGTGTTAATCATTTTTCCACCCGATATGTGTTATATTTAATTTAAAAATCTTCAAATTACAGATTGTTTGAAATGTTTTTGAACTGAAAACTGCCTTAGGTGCGTTGGGCCTTTTTAAGATAGGAAAAACCATCGAACTCGTGACATCGTTACCGAAAAACGGAACCAATAAAACCTCTACTTATAACTCAGACTTATAAGTATTTTTCTGCACAATATAATATTTCCTTACAATTAAAAAAAAATCACACGTAATTTTGTTCAAGATTTCTCTTTCGCCAGCCCCGGAGTGCCACTGTATTTTTTAAGTAAAATAAATAAACATTCACAAACAACTCAATTCAAAAAATAGAGATAAATAAGTACTCCTCCTTTTCAAGTTGGCTGTAATATGGTTTATTATTATTAAACCTGGCAGGCAATTAACAGAAAATCCAATGAGTATTTTTTTAATACAAAAATCTTTCGGTGTGGCCACGAAACAAGATTATGAGAGAAACTCTGTTTTTGTTGTGTGTAAGTGTGAATATAAGCCTATTTTACACTTTTTATATAAGAACAAAATATAAAATAAAATTGCGCAAATACAAAATTATTTGTTCACGTATAATGAACTGAAGGTTAAGAGATTTAAAGGTTTTGGTAGAGTATCGAAACTATATACATAAATGAACTCTTATAAAAACAATACATTGGGCTATCGTGTAAAAAGTGGAGCTACCAGTCCAAAATCTGACTTTTTGAAAAATTATTTTACACATAAATTTTAATACAACTTATATGAGTTTTATAAATATTTTTTTAGGGTTTGATATTTAAAGTTTTTTGTTAGTTGATATGTAAGCTATTACATTGACAAGTTTCATTAAAATCTGTCTAAAACCTTTGCGTGAAGACGTTACAAACATCTTAACATCCATACAAATCACATTTTATTGTTTCCGTAGTTGCGAATTACAACTTTGAGTTCACACTGTTTACACTCGCACCTCACAGTTTAACGACCAAAAACATCTAACAATGAAAATTGTATGAAATTCTACATTTTCGAGTACATTTTATAAGTTGGTTGCCTATAACTTTTTAGTTTGTACTTATTACTCAGCTCTGTAAGTTTTCCTTTCAACTTCAGAATATATACTGTACGATTATGTACTATAATGATTACGTGAAGTATATATATACTACTGCTGTAATTTTTTACGTATCCATATATAACCGTTTAGTAGATAGAGGGGGGCACTTACCTCTAAATACAAAAATTTGCAAAACCAAGTATTTCGGAAACGGATAACTAAATCGAAAAATGGTGTTGAGGCTGAGACCTCACAATATTTCTTAAAGACCTATCTAACAATACGCAACACGATGCATTTGTATAAAAAAAAATATTACTCCCTCTTTACTTGTATGGGAGCTACCCTAAAAAAATTTTTTTTTCAAGATTTTCTTCTACCACTTTTTTGACATGATTAATATAAATACCCATACCAGCTTTCTAGTACTCATAGCCTCTAAGTAAAACCGCGGACGGACAGACAGACAGACAGACAGACACTGACATGGTGAAACTATAAGGGTTCCTAGTTTACTACGGAACCCTAAAAAAAAACAAACATTTACAGAATACTTACTTAAGACTTCGTAGTTTTTTCTGGCAGACAAAGAAATAAATTAAAGGCAATATTTTAGTAATTAATAACTTAACAACATATGTCCATTTAGACAAATGAATTTATTATAAACGACATGGCTACAGATTTATTATGGTGTGAAGATAACTCACTAGATGCCAAAATTATGGCAGAACTAATCTGTCACAAAAGTCTTACTGACACCCCCTGAAGGTATACTCCCTTTGGTGCTCAGAATACATGGTTGTAGTTGTAACCCTATGACGTAAGGTCTGATAAAGTGTGTTCGGCGCTGTGCCAAATTAAAACACACAATAAAGGTTATATTTGCATATTGTCAGCATTTGCGTTTAATACAAATAAACTTCATTTCATCTTATTTCATTTCATTACGGTATAAAAAAGTGCCCAAGTGTGAGTCGGAATTTCCCATGAAGGTTTTCCGTAGTTCAGCCGAGCTTCGATTATCTAAAATACTACTATATTTTTTTGCCATCAAAGATTAATTTCTTTTTCATAGTGTTTGTATGAATGACAAAATGTTTAAATATTTGTGGTTTATGAAAACGTGCTTTACATATATATTTTAAAAACTACTATGTATATCTCGTTAAAACCAATTTTTGTTAAAAGTGTTCATTTTATTTATCTCTAATATTTTAAAAGCAAGAGGGAGGACACACATTTTACCATTTTGAAATCTGAGGTTGTTTAATATTGTAGTATAACTTGTTTTATAAAACATAAACAGTTTTGCAACCCGTGGTTGGTTAGTGCTAGAATGTAATTTTAAGGATCCAAAGAACATGTTACAATGGGACTTGACCTCTGGTGACCCCATAATATATTATTCACCAAGTTGGCACGGGGAAGTAATGTGTTTGAACTTTCCCAACGTTTCCGTCACTTACAGTTCTAATTAATATTTTCCAAAATTAAGACTAGATTATTCTTTATTATGAAATCATTTTTCAAACAGCCAGCCGAGTAGTTATAAAATGTTCTTATAAGAAAGTTCTTAAAATAATCGCTGTTATGATAACCTGTTTCTTCATTTCTGGTCATTATCAAGCCTTTTTTTAGTCTCCACTGCAGAAGTATGACCCTCTCTCTACTTTCAAGCCTATGTTAGCCAGAGCAGTCAGAGGACTTTTTATATTTAGGATTTATTTCCTATATTTTATCATGTTTTCCTAGTAACAAGAGCACAACAAAAGAGTCAAATATAGTTTTAAAAATTACTTTGACCTAGGAGCAAATCATCTAACCAGACTTCATGTAGCTAGTAGATACTAATAACTTAATTGAAAATATTAATATAATAGTGTAGTAATATGTGAATGACATAATTATATGGCTCTGGTATTACAAAAGGGTCATGCTCCTGCAGCGGAGACTGATAAAAGACCTGATGATGATGATGAGATAAAAGCTCAAAATCGCTGTTTCCCTAGCCCCACACGTAATATTGTTTCGGAAATTATTTCAGCAGATTGCCACTCCTGTCGAGTGCGCGTTTTTTCTGACTCAGCTTCTTTCCCGCTCAATTTTATTTTCCGATATTAATTTTTAGATTTAACACAATCGTCCCAGTTTTAAACCCATTTTATTGTGTATTAAAACAACTTTATGTATGAATCACCATCATTTTTTTTAAAGTCTCAACTGCATGAGCTCGATCTTCTCTGTAATACTAGAGCCATATATTAGCCAGAGTAGTCGGATGATTTAGCTTATATTCTCCACGCTGGCTGACAGGTTCAGGTGCATTTATGGATAAAAAAACAACCCGGAAAAAGTCTCAAAAATCGCCTTTTCCCTAGCCCCACACGTAATATTCTTTCGGAAATTATTTCAGCAGGATTGCCACTCGCGTCGAGTGCGCGTTTTTTCTGACTCAGCTCCTTTTCCACTAAATTTTATTTTCCGATATTAATTCTTAGAGTTAAAACTATCTTCTTTGCATTACACTTACTGCATTATTTAATAGATGTATTTTCAATATTTCTTCTTTTAATCCAAATCCAACACTTAATAAAGACATCTTCAAACATTATGCTATTACTTAAATGTCAATTACTTAGAAGCAGAGATACTTTTATACTAATATTTCAAAATAAGTCATTAGTACCTACCTAGCTAACTATATAAAGTCTTGTTGTATGATTTGACCCTAGGTCAAAGTAACTTTTAAACTCTATTTCACTTCGTTCATAAACTGCATCTAACAAAGGAAAACGTTACGACTTTACAAAAATGAAATAAATTCTAAATATTTGTTTTCTCTAATTTTGTTTAAGTGTTTATAATATACTGTACAAATGTTTATGCTTTCCTAAATTTCGTTTAAGTGTTATCCTTATTTTTTATGTAAATAGATTTAACCTATATTGCATTCACTCTTGATATTATATTAATAAATAATAAACCTCAAAAATCGCTGTATCCCTAGCCCCACACGTAATATTCTTTCGGAAATTATTTCAGCAGGATTGCCACTCGCGTCGAGTGCGCGTTTTTTCTGACTCAGCTCCTTTCCCGCTCAATTTTATTTTCCGATATTAATTCTTAGATTTAACACAATCGTCCCTCTTGCTGGCGATTTTTTCCGCCCTTATAATTGAGGGGTTCCAATTGTACGATTTTTCTGAATCAATAATTTCTTTTGTTACTAAAGACTCTTGTGCTAAGTGATTTAGGGGGTTTTGACCGAATTTGGTGATGGGAAGCTAATGTTTATTTCTTTTGCAGGTTTCGTACATATAATTATGGTTAGTACGTCTTATCTCTTACTCTTTACTTGGTTGGTAAAGACTACAGGGCATATTATTATTTTTTTATTATGTTCTTCCCTACAATATTGCAGTTATATTTACCCGTCTGACCCACCTAAAAGGAGGGTAATGTCTTTCGCACGTATGTTTGTAAGTATGTCTGTTCCATTGTTGCCTCCTATAGCTTGTACAGCTTGATAGATTTTGAAGTGAATTAGCAAAATAACAATATGGCAGACGTAAACTGTCAAAACGGTAATCAGGTTTTAATTTTTTTAATGATACTACTCAATAGTCTCATTCTTTTCTTATCAAAAAATAGTCAGTTAGATTGACTGCCGGCAGAAATAAAACCCAAAACAATGAAGCGTCGCATCACGAGTACATCACGCATTTCGTTGACGCGAATCCATTCTTTTTTCCCCCTAGGAACCAAAAATCGGTCAACACGGCTAAAAGCTGGTTATAGTATTTTCTTCGTAATCTGAGTAAAAAAGTATTCAATTATCTATTGGATCAAATAATTAAATACTTAGGAAGATAGAACGCGCCTCCTAGCGCCATCTATGAGTAAGTGTAGAAATTAGAAAAGTAAACAAACATAATAATAAATCTAATCATTTACTTATTTTCATATAATTGGAAAATATATATTGAGTTTGTATTATAATAAAAATATAAGTGACAAAAATTCTATAATTACTCGTTAAAATGCAAAAGTTTTAGATCGACTCTCGTAATCGATACAAGTAGAGCCATCTATGGATAATTCTCGGAACTACTTACATTTTAGAAATGGAAATTGTGTTGTTTTTCTTATTTATTTTTATGATAAATTCGAGTGCATTTGTTTTTCTTGCCTGATGGGAAGCAACAATGGGTAGACCTCGCCCTAGAGTATGGTACACGCAAACTCAGATGTCTATTCGCTCTAGCGTTGAAAATCTCTAAATTGTACGAGATGGGAAACATCGACGTGGGGAGGGAATTTTATTTCTTAACATTTCGCATAATGAAGAAAGAAGTGAATCTAAACGTGTTATGTGCTGAAATATCGAAGACATATAATGTAGATAGAATCTTTAGCCACGCCACGTCATCTAATGGTGAAATGTTGCAGGAGAAACAAAATCATTTAATTATTGTGATATTCCCCGAAATTCAGGCTATTCAATCTTTCTATTTATATGAATAACAAATAAACTACAAAGAACAAATGACACAAATTGAGTTGCTAGCCCTACAGTAAGTTGTGATCTTGGGTCGTAGGATACTAACTTAATGATACTTTAATATTTAATAGATATGTTAGATAAACATCCAAGACCCAGGTCAATCTGAAATAGATCGTTTTCCAAATTTACCTGACCGGGGATTGAACCCGGGACCATTCGTAAAAGACTGTGTGTTAACCACTGCCTCACGGAGGTCGTTTGTCGCTAGTCGGAAATATTTATTCCCAAAACATTTGTCTTAAATCATTTGTGTGATATGCCTGACACTTAAGAATCGAACCCAACTATTGCAACAGGGTGGTCAGCTAAACGGCTAGACCGATTTTGAAGTGTGTTGAGTGATTAGATTCGTATTCTTCCCCGGAGTGTTATAGGCAATGTCATCATTATCATCTCACCATCATCTTTTTTAGTTTTCACTGCACGAGCATGACTCTCTAAGTACTATCAGAGCCATATATTAACCAGAGCAGTCAGAGGATTTGGCCTACACTCGCCGCGCTGGCCAGATATTGGAGAAGTCTCTTTTATATTATAGCTTTGTTTAGCTTATGTTTCCTAAGCGATATCCACGGGAAATCTTGGAGTGGTTCTTTTCTACTCTGCTGGGAACGACACGGCATGGGAAATGTAAGTTCAGCACACATCAAGATAAATGTCATTCATGCTAGTAGTCTACGTTTATCCCAAAACATTTGTCTAACAGTATTTCTGTGACATGCCTGACACTTGGGAATCGAACCCAACTATTGCAGCAGGGTGGACCAACAATGCTGGGGAGCGGGTCGAGCTGACACAATGGGTTCATCCGGGCGGCTCTTGTCAAATTATACACGGCTCTCAAGTTTATTGAATGCGTGTTTTGGGAGAGATGTTTATGGATAGAACTGACGTTCTGAGGCAACCAGTGATGTGCGTTTTGTTGTCATAAATAATTGAATTTTTAAAGGATCTTACTTGTGTCAAGTTGTGTCGTATGTAATATCACAAGTTGCATTGACCGTTTGGTTAAATCTCGGTTATCATATTTGCTTTTATTTCAGTGAAATTTAATCACTTACCAACTAAATTTACAGTAAATCTATAACCTAGCTCAATTTTGGAATATACTATCATGAATAGATTTAAAATTATCTATAGAATGAGCATAAATAGAACATCATAAGTCCGGTTATTATTTAGTGCAAAACTGCCCATAAAAATTTTCCTAATTTGTTTGGCCTAAGAAGGGATGTTTCTGGTCTGAATCATACACCTATTTTGGTTGACCTTCTGTTCAGACATTTATATTTGTTTTTTTATCCATTCTTGTTTGTTCTAAATATTTGTATAGTAACTCAATGTCCATCGTAGGAAAATGTTTGACTATTATTATTTTGTTACGGTCCAGAAATCAGTGTGGAGGCTGGAATTATGCGGAATAAGGAAATGATTAGGGACACATAACACATACAGTGAAGATGTTATTGTTACACACGGATTAATTTGGAAACATGTGTAGGTGAGTCATACACCAAATGGATATAAGAGGCCCTGAACGCGCCTGTCTCCATACTAACGGACTTAGGGAATTGTGGCAATATTTGAACATTTGGTGAAAAATTAAGCATTCGCTATATCAATCTACGTACGTTCCATACAGTTTAGTTAAAATATCAATGGTTTGAGAATTATAAGCCTCCTTACCTGATTTATTTTTTCTAAAAAACAGTATTTTTTTTTTAAAAACAGTTTGTAGATTTTATTTAAATAGAGCCATTCATATTTTAGTACTAGATTTTAAGAAAAAATAATTGTGCCGCTAGAAGCAGTTTTCAACGCGAAAATAAAGGAATACATTTGTATGCAAAACATACTGCTAGGATACGCTCTTAATTATACCCCAAGTACTTTTATTCCCCAGTCTAACAAACTCATAGGCCCTTCCCTCGCTTAAAAACCTGGTATCAATGGGCAACAGCGTCAGAACCAAGATAAGCCAAACAAACTACGCTCACCAACCAGTCTGCCAAACGTGGTGAGTATAGTAAAACCCCATGATAGAAATTCTCGAGGGAGGCCTATGGCCAGCACTGAATTTCTTATGGCTGCAATGATGATAATAATGATGAGTATAAACTAAGAATGTTATTGTTGTACAGGTTTTTTTTATCGAATTGCGTCGGTGACGGCATTTTTTAATCCATACGAGATAGAGAGAAACCGATTTTTAATAACATTGAAAATTTATAAATTTTCATAATATAAATAAAATAATAAACATATACGGACAAATCACACAGATTGAGCCAGCCCCAATGTAAGTTCTTAAGTAAGACTTGTGTTATGGGATACTAACTCAACGATACCATATTTTATAACAAATACATACATAGATAAACATCCAAGACCCAGGCTAATTTGAAAAAGATCATTTTCCAGCTTGACCTGACCGGGGATCGAACCCGGGACCATCCGTGTCGCAGGCAGGCGTGTTGACCGCTGCGCCACGGAGCTACGCAATAACTGGCCAGGGAATCAAAACTTTTTGAGTTCGTAAAAAACCGGCCAAGTGCGTGTCGGGCTACGCGCAGTGTAGGGTTCCGTAGTTGCGAATGACAACTTTGAGTTCACACTATTCACACTCGCACCTTACAGTTTAACGACCAAAAACATCTAACAATGAAAATAGTATGAAATTTTACAGTTTATAAGTTGGTTGCCTATTAGTTTGTACTTAGTACTTAGCTCTGATAGTTTTCCTTTCAACTTCAGTATATATACTACTGCCGTAATTTTTTTCACGTGTCTATATATAACCGTTTAGCAGATAGAGGGGGAGGACACTTACCTCTAACAAAAATTCGCACTTTAAAACCAAATATTTCGGAAACGGACCCCTAAATCGAAAAATGGTGTTCTCAACCTCACAATATTTTTGAAAGACCTATTTAACGATACGCCACACGACGGGTAAATAGAGAAAGAAAAATACTCCCCCACTTTACTTGTATGTGAGCTACCTTAAAAATTTTTTTTTCAAGATTTTATTCTACCACTTTTTTGCCATGATTAATATACATACCCATACCAAATTACAGCTTTCTAGTACTTATAGTCTCTGCGTAAAACCGCAGACGGACGGACAGACAAACAGACAGACAGACAGACATGGCGAAACTATAAGGGTTCCTTGTTTACTACGGAACCATAAAAAAGGTTTTGTTCGTAAAAAAATGATAAGGCAGGTTTAAAGAAGAGTGGTTTAAATTTTCTTACAGCCTTTGAAGCCATACTGAATCGGGGGTCTAAAAGTGCAACCCATATTTAAAAGGTGCCGGGTTTGAACCTCGCCGGATCCAATTTGCACTCTTAGTTGTGGCCCAATCTGATTCAAATACGGTCATTTTCATACTTGTTTCTGGCGAAGAAAAACATCGAGAGGTTCAACCTACAACTAAATCATAGGAGGAGTCTAATGGCCCAGTGAGCGTGAGCATTGTTAGTGCTTACGCATGTTCAGCAACTCAGGACGCAGTCCCCACTTGGATGGGTGACCGCAAGTGGAATAAAAATATCTTATAGGTCCTCTGTGCTTTGGGACGCATGTAAAGCCATTAATCCCGGTTGGTATCATTGATGGCAGTCGTTAAACTATGTCAGATGCCTTTCAACAGCTTGGAAAATCAAAAACAAAAACAGAAACTGCAGCTTTTAGCTTTTGGAGGATTTTCACTAGTGTTTTTTTTTTTTTTTTTTTTTATGGAATTTTGTGTGTGTGTGAAATAAAAGCGAAATGTCAAACCACTTTTATATTCTTGCCAAAAAAGTCATTTTAAATTCCAAAACGTCCGTTTTTTCCACACTATAACACAAACAAAAGTTCTGACGGTACACAATATTTTACAATATGGACTCTAACACACCAACAAATACTATAAAAATGTCTTTATCCAATCTCCGTTTGGAATATCACCGACAAAGCAGACAACCAGACGGATATTTAGCGCTCGAGTGCAAAGACAGGCCCGGTCGTTAGCGCGGGCCCCGCGGCGTCTAGAGAGGGCCCCGGTGCAGTTATGACACGTAAATAATACCTCAATAGCGTACATTGCTGGCTGATATTTCTTTATAAAGTGTGTTAAATTGGGAGGCCCTACAAAACCTTAGCAATGTATAATGCTTATTTATATTGCCGAGAGAGCAGACAGCTAGATGATTAGTCGTTAGTGCGGGCCCCACGGCGTCTAGAGAGGGCCCCGGTGCTGTTATGACACGTAAATAATACCTCAATGGCGTACATTGCTGGCTGATATTTCTCTATGAAGAATATTGAATTGGTAGGTATGGATCCGCAAAAAAACCAAAGCAATGTACATTGCTTATTTATATTGCTGAGAAAGCAGACAACTAGACGGATATGAGCGCTCGATTGCAAAGACAGGTGTTTGTTAGCACGGGCCCGCAGCGTCTAGAGAGGGCCCCGGTGCAGTTATGACACGTAAATAATACCTCAATGGCGTACATTGCTGGTTAATATTTTCTTATGAAGTTTGCTAGAGTTGTAGGTGTTTCTACATCCTCAGCAAATCACATTGCTTAACTGTATTGCCGAGAAAATTGATAACTAGATGATTATTTAGCAATAGTGTGCAAAGATAGGCCCGGTCGTTGAAGCGGGCCCCGCGGCGTCTGGAGAGGGACTGGTACAGTTATATCACGTAAATAATACCTCAATGGCGTACATTGCTGGCTAATATTTCCTTATAAAGTAAGTTTATTTGGTAAATCTTCACCACAATTAAATTCTTACACACTTAGCAATGCATATTTAGCGCTCGAGTGCAAAGACAGGCGGTCGTTAGTGCAGGCACGTAAATAATACCTCAATAGCGTATATTGCTGAATATTTCTCTATATAGAATATTGAATTGGTAGGTATAGATCCGCAATAAAACCAAAGCAACGTAGGTACATTGCTTATTTATTTTGATGAGAAAGTAGACAACTAGACGGATATTAGCGCTCGAGTGCAAAGACAGACCCGGTCGTTAGCGCGGACCCCGCGGCGTCTAGAGAGGGCCCTGGGGTAGTTATGACACCTAAATAACACCTCAATGACTGATGAAGATAGCTGTTCGGAAATCAGGAATTCTTTTTTATCACTGAGAAACCAGATAAGTAGATAAATATTTGGCAAATGAATTTAAAGACAGGGCCGATTGTTAGCGTGGGCCGCATTGCGTTGAAACAGAGCCCGGTGAAGATATTATTCAATATTAACACTTTCGTGACGTTCATTGTAATTTTTTGGTGGTAAAATAAGCGTCTTCCCAACAACAGGAAACGTGTACAACTGCGTTGCGTGCGTACTTGACCCTCGACATTACCTTATAAGGGAATGTCGAGGGTCAAGTTACTGTAAACGCAGCAATGTACAGACAAAACCTCAACTTATCGCTCAGTTAAAGAGCATGGAAGTCGGAGCATGATACAGCTTTAGAGTGCCGGCAGTTGTGCACGTTACCTGTTGTTGGGAAGAGGCTTCTAATGACACGCACTTGCAGTACACATGTCCATTTATCCATGTAGGTAAAAGTATTGTTTTACAAAAAAGATAACGCCTTATACTCTTCAGTAAATAATAAATAAATACTCGTAAATATAAAAATTACTCAAAAAAATCGCTGTGAAATCCATCTGTTAGGCATAAGGCATCTGTTTGTAACAAAAATAAAATATGTCTGTATTTTTTTTGCTATAAACTGATACAACATTATCATTTATTTTCATAGAAATTGAAAACAGTCTTTATGTTACATCAGCAGTTTCGCTCGCGTCGTTTTGCCATGTCGTCTATCGTAAATCCTACGGGAACAATACTTTTTTCCTTGATGAAAGGTACAATCAGTCCTTCTCAGTAACCGTAACCTATGTGAATGCAAAATTTAAAGAAGATTGGTTTAGTAAAAAAAAAAATATTCAGACACCAACAGTCCATTAAGTGTTAGTACAGGAGAATAACTTATAAACTATGTTAGTACCTACATAATAAACTTAATTTAAATATCTTCTTGTCCAACCGCACGACCCCTGAACCACTGCATGTTCATGCAACCAGTGACGCACGATATGACAATCATATTTGACACTTATGACCTTCAGAATATTGTTGGTACTACCGCGGACCCTGCGCATCAGCGACGAGATTCGCTTACGTAAGACGGCATGAACGCCGTTTAGTAGATAAAGCATGAAGAGGTAACTAACATAGATATCAGAATATTTGGTAACTAACAAACTAACCAATATATAAACTGATTTTCACATTTGTAATATAAGTTGCGATTAAAATTTGTTTTGCAGTGATGCGCATTTTCTTAAAAATAATATTTCACTGATAGTATTGATTTAGGTGACTTGATGGGCACAAGCCCAAACAAAAAACAAAATACAAATTTTAAATACACCTAACAATACCTCGAGCTCCGTGGCGCAGTGGTCAACACGCCTGCCTGCGACACGGAGGTCCCGGGTTCGATCCCCGGTCAACTCAAGATGGAAAATGATCTTTTTCAGATTGACCTGGGTCTTGGATGTTTATCTGTATATGTATCTAGTATAACTAGTATAATATATAGTAACGTTGAGTTAGTCTCCCATAACACAAGTCTCGAACTTACTTTGGGGCTAGCTCAATCTGTGTGATTTTTTCGTATATATTTATTTATTTATATTTATACCTTGAATTGTAGTTGCATTACGGAATCAGGTAATCAGACTATTTTAATCAAAATTTATTTAGTAGTTTTTGAGGTAAGCTTTTGTATGAAACTGTAGGGAAAATTGGAGTGTAGAGTTTTCCAAATGACTACTCGTTTTTAAAATTACTTAACTTGATATTTTATGTAATAAGTCCACAAATTTTCACATTAACACTACTATTAAATCAAGATAAACCGTTAAATAAAAACATTGACGGTAAAATATAAGGTGAATTTATGAATTGAGGAAAACACGACCCGAATTTCCCGTACATTAATGACACGTTTCCGACGCGAGAATCGTACAATTATGGCACAATCCCAATACACGGCAGCGTTTGAAGTTTAATTACAATTTTACGGATAAAGCAGACATGGAACGTGCCGCGCCTGCGTTATTAGTTCAACAATTTTCATATTAGCTTAAATAATATGTTAGCTTAATTGGTAGCCCAAGTTTGAAACTTGTAGCGGTGTTAGCTGAGTGGTCTAAGCAATGAAATGAGTGTTGAAATAAATTTAAAGTCTTGGGTCAGCGAACCTAATGCCTGCCATCTGTCATTTTATTCTACTCGTAATTCTGATTAAATTAAAAATTTACGTTTTTGTGGTAATGAGGAGTACTCTTAATTTGAAATTATGATATTGATGAAAAGTTATACCAAGAATTATGTATTAGAGTTATGAATTATTATTATGAATTAGAGTATTTCGATAGTAAAATACTTTTAAGTATTTTACTATCGAAATACTGAATTTTAACTTATTAATTTGAATTTATTTAGAGGTTAAAGAAATAAAATGAGGGGTGGCTTTACTTGTTTGGTCGAAGCCAAGGGTCTAAAGAAGTGTTCATTGAAAGGGCTGTTTTATGGGCAGTTATTAATTTTAATGGGCATAAAATTACAAACTATATACTTATGTACCCTTGTTGCACATTTTTTATATTTATCAGTCTTTTGTTTTGTTTAACATATGATTTTAATAACAATACGCTACTTCTTGACAATTAGACCACGCACAGAGCACCTCGAGCAACAGAACAAGTTCGGGAGCGCGTGCTCTTTACTGGGCCATTACACCTGTATTGTAATAAGCTTAATTACACCGTATTCGTTGACTATTTATGATCGGTTATGAAGACTATGATAGTCTTCTTATCAGACCGATAGTAATTTACAAATCCGACAAAATAAAACGTAAAACAGACTTAATTTCGCGAAAGTTTTAATATTATTAATAATGCTATCGCTTGTCAATTGGACCACGCACAGAGCACCTCAAGCAACAGAACAAGTTCGGGAGCGCGTGCTCTTTACTGAGCCATTACACCTGTATTGTAATTAGTTTAACTACACCGGGAGCGCACTGCTTATAATCTGATTGGGAACTTAATCATGTGATTGGACGGGTACTGTGGGATGCGGAAAATGGTTAGAAGTTTTGTTAAGAACGGCAATTAGTGAAATTTCATTTCGGAAAGAGATAAGTGTTAGTGCAGTTAGTTGTAGCGAACTATAAGTTATGGCCTTTTGAACACCTTTTAAACAATAAGTCAGTTTATTTGATAGTATTTATTTTTATTTGTAGGTTTTTGAAAATTTTTGAAATGGTTCTCTGAATTCAGCTGCAAACTTATTATCATATTGTTATCATTCAAGGTGAAATTTATAGATGCTTACTGTCATAATATAAAACTCGAACGCGTTGATCTTTATAAAACTTTTTATCAAGTTTATGCGTTTGCAATTCTATTCTGATATCATCATCATCAGGTCTGTTTTCTCAGGTCTAGTCTCTATTGCAGTAGCAGCCTCTCTGTATTCCCAGAGCCTATATTATTATATTAGCCAGAGCAGTCAGAAGATGGCCTACATGCTCCACGCTGGCCAAACGGGTTGGAAAGGTATCTTGATGTTTATAAGCTTTGATTAGCTTGTTTCCTAAGTCGCCTTCTACGACATCCACGGGAAGACTTGGAGTGGTCCTATTCTACTCTGCCAGGAACCACACGGCAAACTGCGTCTTAGTCTTTGTAAGACTATTTCTTGCCAATTTGGCCACCGTGGTTGGATCCTAGACGGTGGATTTCTCCACCATATCCTTCTTCTCTTGTACACATTAGGACTTGCGTCACCTTACATAAATAAATAAATATATATATATATAGGGACATATCAGGCTCCGTGGCGCAGCGGTCATCACGCCTGCCTGCGACACGGGGGTCCCGGGTTCGATCCCCGGTCAGGTCAAGATGGAAAACGATCTTTTTCAGATTGACCTGGGTCTTGGATGTTTATCTATATATGTATTTGTTATAAAATATAGTATCATTGAGTTAGTATCCCATAACACAAGTCTTTCTTAAGAACTTACTTTGAGGCTAGCTCAATCTGTGTGATTCGTCAAAAATAAAAATTGCCCTAGCCCCACAGCAAGTTGTGATCTTGTGTCGCATAATACTAACTCAAGGATACTATATTTTATAATATATACTTATATAGATAAACATCCAAGACCCAGGTCAATCTGAAAAAGATCGTTTTTCATCTTGACCTGACCGGGGATCGAACCCGGGACCCCCGTGTCCCAGGCCGGCGTGTTGACCGCTGCGCCACGAAGCTCATCTAACATAAATAACCCACTCTTACAGTGTAGTTTTCTTTTGGTTTCCATCAAACCTGGCCAGGTGTTTAACCCGGGACCTCTCGTGTCGCAGACTGGCATGTTAACCACTGTGCCAAGGAGTGTGTCAAAAAAAGAAATTTAAATCAAAATATATGTAACTTGAACTTCCGCATAATAACTAAATGAGTCTCAATCAAAACAATATACATGTAATAGAAAAATTTTCAGAGCAAGAGTCAAGTTATTTTCTAGCTCTCTATCTTTAAGTAAAAGTAATCGTTGATAAGGAAAAATTTTAAAAAAAAAAAGATATTTAAGCGCTTTGCAGCATAAAAACTCTACTATTATAAGATATACGTATATACTCGTACGAAGAGTAAAGACTGCTTCAAGTCCAGCCTTCGTAAAACTTTTTATCCCATATCTTATTTTCTAAATTTAATAGAATTACATTATATAAATCATCATCATCATATGTTTGATGATGATGATGATTGTATAAATGCATAAAGATATGAAAATATCCTAATTCATCATCATCATCAGGTCTTTCTAATCTCCACTGCAGGAGCACGACCCTCTCTGTACTACCAGAGCCATATACTAGCCTGAGTAGTCAGAGGATTTGGCCTACACTCTCCACGCTGGCCAGACGGGTTGGAGAGGTCCCTTTGATGTTAATAAGCTTTGTTTAGCTTGTGTTTCCTTAGTCGCCTTTTACGACATCCACAGAATGACTTGGAGTGGTTCTATAGTAAGCCGTGTGGTTCCCGTCAGAGTAGAATATATCCTAATTATTATCACACAATATAAAATTAAAGCGTTTTGTGTATTATATTGTCTTTGGTTTTGTCAAAGCGATCCTCAATTACGTCCCCAATCCTGATACAATATGACTGGCAGAAAAATTGGCAGTTGAATGGAGACAAATATAATGAAGGCAACGACCTCTTTGTAGCGCACCTCTCCTGAAAACGAATCTTTACACTGGAGGGCAAGGTAATTTATCCTTATAAAGCTTTATCGCTCTTCCATGCTGGTTTTCCGCGCAGACCATAAAAGCCGATTAAAAGATTGCGCGAAAATATAAAAAATCACGTTATCGTTACCGTTAACCGAAAATATTGAAAAGATCCTCAGCTACTCTGTCCTTTATTTGAAGAGGCATTATTTACACATTTGCCAAAAGAAGTTTCACGGATAATAAGCATTTATATTTCCTAATTATTTTCACAAGTATAAAATCAAACTATTTTGTCAAAGCGATCCTCAATTACGTCCCCAATCCTGATACAATATGGCTGGCAGAAAAATTGGCAGTTTAATGGAGACAAATATAATGAAGGCAACGACCTCTTTGTAGCGCACCTCTCCTGAAAACGAATCTTTACACTGGAGGGCAAGGTAATTTATCCTTATAAAGCTTTATCGCTCTTCCATGCTGGTTTGGAACAAAAGGTAAAACATAGAATACATTAGCTGCTTTTCTTCCCACGCAGACCGTAAAATCCTGTCAAAGGATTGTGCGAAAATCTAAGGAATCACGTTATAGGCAATGCAGATAGCAACCCATCACTATTTTGATTTCACTTTCCATCTCAACGCCTTCTAATACGCTAAACATGGCCTTTGAGTTTTATGACCTTAGGCTCTGTCTACGCCGCAAGAGATAATGAAATGAAATGAAATGAAACGAAATGAAACGAAATGAAACGAAACGAAACGAAATGAAACGAAATGAAACAAAACGAAACGAAACGAAACGAAAGAAACGAAACGAAACGAAATGAAACAAAACGAAACGAAACGAAACGAAAGAAACGAAACGAAACTAAACGAAACGAAATGAAATGAAGTTTTTATTCAAATTTGGATATCATGTATCGCTTTTTGAAAGTCATATTTCTTTAAAATTTGCAAAATCGAAATACTACTAGCGTTTCGGAAAGACCACTGCTGAGAAGAATACGCCGAAAAAAACTCAGTCCAGTTTTGGTCCCTACATGCCTGAAGGGCTATGCGATAAAGACGTGATAATATGTATGTATGAATGTATGTCGCGTTTATTACATCACTAGCAGTCCGCCCGGATTTGCCCGTAGTACATACTTAGCCTATAACACTCAGGGATAATGTACCTCTCCAACGGTGAAAGAATTTTTGAAATCGGTCCAGTAATTCTTGAGATTAGCGCGTTCGACCAAACAAACAAACTCTTCAGCTTTATATTTTAGTATAGAAATAGATTTAATACACATATCTGACAAAATTGCTCTTTCTTACTTCCTAAAATTTCTCCTCTGTCTTTGGTTAATTTTCTATTATTTATTTCTTTTCTTAGTTCGTCCTGTTTCTTTTTTTCAATGTGTATTAAGATATATTTAAGTTTATGTTTATGTCTATGTACGTGTATTTTAGTAAACTTTCTTATGTAGGTATATTATTGTATGTATCATGCATGATGTTTAAATATTTTTAATGTGTCAAAAGTCAACCTATTCTGCGCCACCTATTTTATTAGTTAATTTCTCTTTCTTATAACGGTTGCCTGGAAGAGATCGCTTTAAGTGATAAGGCCGTGATAAAGTGGGATAAGGTAAAGGAAGAAGAAGAAGAATACCTTTATCTCGTTCCACCGCTCCAAAAAACTCCTACCTTTCCCTCGCTTAATAAACAGTGTTTGATTGGCAGTAGCGTCGGAATCCAGTAAAGCCAATCGAACTGCGCTCACCAACCTATCTGCCAAACGTGGTGAGTATTAAAACCGCCCATAATGTAAATTCCAAGAGGTGCGCTATGTCAAGCAGTGGACTTCTTGTGGCTGAATTGATGCACAATATAAGTTTTCTTTAGAGTTTCACTAAATTAAACAATATGAATAGAAAATAAAATTATCTTTAACACAAACTTATACAAAGAAACATAACATGAAAACTTGTGAAAAACAGTACTAGTTTCCTACAATACCGCTGAAATATCATAACGTTCCGCCGCACAATTCGAAAAGCCAGCGCAGTTCAAAACAGGGACTATCAGACGCGACTTAATTAGTTTCATTATCTGCAGATATTAGCTTCAATTTCAGCTCGAACAGCTGAATTTCTATGCAGTTGCCACAGACGAATAAACAAATCGACAACTAACTGGCACCCCTTTGTTCAAGATTCAATCGTTTATTTAATATAGGTTTCTTTGAACACTTATTTTTCATATTCATATTCATTTATTAGTCGCAAACATGTCATAATTGTGTTTACAAATTTTACAGCAAGAAATTTTTGTTGTAGTCAATAATTACTTATGGCTAAGTTTAGGCCGCTTCCAAAGCGGAGTGCAGAAGAAGCGGCAACAACTGCAAAGCGAATATTCTCTAAACGACGTAAACTCACAATTTTAGTTAGCCTTAGATACGTTACCTTGTTGCCTAAGCACTAATAGTGCTTTTTGAAATCGTCTACATTGTCAGTAGTTAAATAGTTTCATTATCTTCAGTGGTATAAACTTAAATTTAAAGCTTGACAAACAAAAGCAAGACAAACTCAATTTTTTGCATGTAAAAATGTCTGTCGTACAGAAAAATTAGTAGCATAATAGAAATCGACAAATGGCACAGTTAAGATATGAATTATTTACTCGTTGGTTCTGTTTAAATGTCAGAGCAATCAAAAAGTCGGATGTCCCAATTATATCTGGCGGCGCATTGTAAAGGCGAAGATGAATACAAACGGATTAATATGGGCCGAAGTAAAGCGCGTAGCCAAGACTGTTCACGATAGAAAAAGACTGTTGAAGCCTTTGGATCTAAAGTCACTGAATGTCAAGAAACCTGGACAGGGCAGCTGACAAAGAATAACGATGGTAGATGACTATGACACCTGATCAATTGTGAAAATGATCTCTCCTCTATTTATTAGATCTAGGTATTAAAGTCCTCTCCTCTATTTATGACAAGACCTAATTACTTTAAGATTTAAAGTTATGCAGGTTAAATCAAACCTATATTTAGTCTATCTAGTCTATAATTGGTCTATGGCAAACGCTACACTCGTGTCGAAAATACGTTTGTTTTGTTTCAAAGATAGAGCAGAACCATTGCGACACTAAATAAAGATAAGCTTACGAATTGGAGTTGGGAGTTTGTTTGGAGTCTTGTAGTACCCAGTTTAGTTTAATTTAGTCTGCTACTTAACGTTCACTAATTAGTTAACATAGATTTTTCTTGATGGTCTAGTGGGTGTGAGCTCTATGAGCGCTTACGTATGTTAAGCAACCCCTGGTGCAGTCCCTACTTAGATGGGTGACCGCAAGTGGCATAAAAATATCTCGAGCTCCTCCGTGCTTCGGTAGGCACGTTAAGCCGTTGGTCATGGCTGCCATCGTTGATGGCAGTCGTTACGCTATGTCAGATGCCTTAAGGCAGCTTAAAAAATCTGACACCAGTGTTGGCCACTTACACATACGAAAAATAAACAATTAACCCCTACTGTCCCAGAACTGGATAAAGGGCTCTCCTATCCTCCTCCAGTCTCTGTTCAATGTAGTTTTGGACTAACCACGTTGCAAAACATCGAGGTCATCGCGCTATCGCTTCCTATGCCTCCTAGATTTTATTAAATAAAGAAAGAAGTTATGGTTAAAAAAATCCACGTTAGCCTATATAAGATCTAAGTATGCTTAAGGTCACTAGTTTAATACACATTGAATTGAAAGCCGTGATAAGCCGTGTGGTTCCCGGCAGAATAGAATAGAACCACTCCAAGTCTTCCCGTGGATGTCATTGAAGGCGACTCAGGAAACACAAGCTAAACAGCCAGTAGTCAGGCCAGCGTGGAGAGTGTAGACCAAAGCCTCTGACTGCTCTGGCTAATATATGGTTCTGTTAGTACAGAAAGGGTCTCGCTCCTTCAGTGGAGACTGAAATAAAACCTGATGATAATAATTAAAATTAAGAAATAAGATATGGTAAAAAAATCCATGCGGGCAGGATTCGAACCGGCAGTCTTTACGAGCGGCGCAGCGGTCAACACGCCTGCCTGCGACACGGAAGGTCCCGGGTTCGATCCCCGGTCAGGTCAAGATGGAAAGTGATCTTTTTCAGTTTGACCTGGGTCTTGGATGTTTATCTATATAGGTATCTATTATAAAATATAGTATCGTTGAGTTAGTATCCTAAAACACAAGTCTCGAACTTACATTGGGGCTAGCTCAATCTGTGTGATTTGTCCGTATATATTTATTTTATTTATTTATTTACTCTTTACATCATCATCATCATTACCAGGTCCTTTTTAGTCTCCACTGCAGGAGCACGACCCTCTCTGACTACTTATTTACTCTTTACGAATACATAAAAATACCTTTACAATATTGATGATAACAGCTTGAAAAATATAACACTCCTCCTAATGCAGAGATAGGTAAAAAGATAAAAACAACAGTTCCCAGCTCCCTGCCCCATCGTGTACTCTTAATGTAAATCTAATAATGATGGTATCGGGGAATCCGGCTTGTTTTGGAAACAAATCCGGTGGAGCGTATTTTGTCCAGGATAGTCTCTGAATTTCGGGGTTGGAAAGGTGAATAACTGGGAGGATTTCTCTTTTGTTAAAAATGTTTTTTTCTACTCCTGTACTGTAATCTGTCATTTATATGGTCAAGAACATAAACATAAGAACATCCATAATAAGTCTATACTCTATTCTTCATAACAGTACGGCACAGCCGTACTATAATATAGCTATAACTTATTCGTAGAGCTATAACAATACGGCTAGCAGCCACAGACTATTAAACCTAGATATCGTGATTGCAAAAGAAGTTTTTTTGAACTAAATGCACTGCTGCCAACTAAAGAAAAACTTATTTCATAATGTTTTTCAGAGTCTAGCTAACATTAATTTAAAAATAAAAGGTAAAATTTTGTCATGTTTACATTATCCGCGAGTTAGTTGTCAAACTCAAAATTTATGTTTTACTAGTATTGCATTTTTTTGAAAGTCGTAGAAAAAATATTGTATGCAACGGTTTATAATTAGGTTCTAAAAGGCTCGTGGCGCCTCTATTAGCGATATTCGCTCGCTCATACCGATACCCGCGCCACTCACCTTTTAAGACCCCTATTATAAAACCGTTGCATAAAATACTATTTCAGGCTCTACTTATGGTATCAATTTATTACTATAGGTAAATGATATCTGCATATTATTTAAGTAACTAGTTGTCAACATAAAAAGCCAGTAGAACTTCCTGCTAATGTCGTGGAAGGGTTTTTAATGAAGTTTATTTTGTTTTATTATCAAAAGTCAAAGTCTTTAATTGAAAATTGGATACATGTATCTTTTATTATTACATATTCTTGCGGCTGATATAGAGATGATTTTTTCATGAAATTAAAAAATATTCATTTTTTTGTCAGTAATGTAATGTTGTTTGTTTTTCGTATGTGTAAGTGGCTAACACTGGTGTCAGATTTTTCAGGCTGCCTTAAGGTATCTCGAACATAGCTCAACGACTGCCACCAACGATGACAGCCGGGACCAAAGGCTTAACGTGCCTACCGAAGCAGAGAGGATCTGGTGATATATTTTTATGCCACTTGCGGTCAACCATCCAAGTGGAGACTACACCAGGGGTTGCTTAGCATACGTAAGCGCTCATAGAGCTCACACCCACTGGACCATCGGGCTCCTCGTAATGTAAAAGTAAAGTAATAATAGTACACTATGATGCAAGTGCGCTGGATGCACAGCAAAAGACTGGGTAAAGTGGAAAAGCCATGAAGAGGGAAGAAGACCCAACAATATGAACACGGGCTGAGAAAGAAGAACGAAGATGGTGCAAGTATAGTAAGCTAGATATTTCACTCAAGGTGTCGTTTGGCAAGAGGCAAAGCCATGCTTATAATGAACCGATAACTATTTAACAACCAGATAACTATTTAACAACCAGCTTACTGTACTCACATCATACGACTTTTTTTTTAACATTTGCAAATATATATAAGTATATAAATTGTTAATCCTCTGACTACTCAGGCTAGTATATGGCTCTGGTAGTACAGAGAGGGTCGTGCTCCTGCAGTGGAGACTAGAAAGACCTGATGATGATGATGATATAAATTGTGTAAATTGTATAATATATAAATTGAGCAATTGTGACTTGTGTACAGAAACGGGCCTAGACTATAAAACCATCCATCATTCATTGTTATAATTGACCGTATAATAGCAAATATTGTGATAAGCAATTCGCCATTTTAGAAGTCTAAAATGTAGACAAATTGTCAAAGGCTTCTGTTTTAAAAATGCATGCAATAATGGCTGTGATGTCGCCAAGGTGATTGTGTTAACTAGAGCGAGATGCTTATGTTCTCATGTTATCAGCGTTTCAGGGTAACTTCGTTTGGGAAGCACAGCTCTGGTTTGGGGATCGTCGGGAGAATAGATAAGCCAAAGGGATTGTAGTTTGTTTTCTTTATGTAGATGATTTGATGTAAGTCGAATAAGGAGAAGAAGAAGACTTTTGACGTGTTGACCTTTCAACTAATTGACTTTGAGAAAAAATGGTTTTAAGAACATTAATATATGGATGTTTATATGGATGGATGGATGTATATATGAATGTTTATCTATACATGTATTTGTTATAAAATATAGTATCGTTGAATTAGTATCCCATAACACAAGTCGTACATAAGAACTTACTTTGGGGCTAGCTCAATCTGTGTGATTTGTCCGTATATATTTATTTATTTATTATTTATTTAATATAATTTTCAAAGACCTATCTAGGTACTGGATGTTTTTTTAGATCAGTCGATAAATGGGAGAGCCCAGTTTAACCTGCTTATTTTATTTTTGTTCTAGCTGTTAACCGCGGCTTCGCCCGCGTTATATATAGCCTACGTCCTTTTACAGAAACCTAACCTATGTGTATGCAAAATTTCATGATTTTCGGTTCTCTAGATAAGGCGTGAAAGCGTAACAAACTCATTCATACACATATCGTAAACCGGTTCATAGAATACATCAATCTTAAAGTTTCAACTGTGTCATCTTAATATATTCGAAATAAAATAGCTAGGATACAGACAGACAAAAAGTCATGACGAAGCTGTATGGGTTCTGGTTTTTAATATTCGGCTACGGAATCATAAAAAGAAGTGTAAAAAAGACGGAACCAATATGAAATATGTATATTCATACTATATATCTTTAGCTACGTTGTTATCATTTTATCATAAGAGCCCTTACGACAAGGCTTCCATTATATTTTCATTGTAACATATCCCATATATTGTTTGTGCTCGAAAAAACATCGTAAAACATAATACAGCACTTAGAAATTTTCCTTAAGTGTATCTTCATGAGCTAAGAAGAAGAAATAAAAAATAAAAGTGGAAAGAATATTATTTATATTAAAGTCAGTAAAAAAGTCTTTAAAACTATCGGTGAATTATAACATTTTTGTGATCATAAAATATATATAAAAATTGAAATTAAATAAAATTATAAAAATTCAATTTTACAAATGAAGGGTGCTGTTAAAATTGGAGAAAACAGTCGATTTTAAAGGTATAAAAATGTATACCAATTATCTAATATTATTACTATGATTTTACTTCTATAAACACAGTCATTTTTTAATATAGCGGCAGGACAAAATCCTCACGTTACCTATTTGTGTGTGAGTTCCCAATTGTCGTTTTTTTTAGTGCTATGGAACACCGTACCATAAACATAGACCTAGGAATAGAGGTCATTAATCACAAGTGACGCCAACTTTTTACGTTACACGAATGCGGCATCATCATCAGGTCTTATTTAGTCTCCAATCTCGAATGCGGCATAAATAGGTGTAATTAATTTAATATCTCCGACTACATAAATAATCAAAGTTTAATATTTGCATGATTTCGAATTTCATTCAGGGACGATTTATTTATCTCTTAATCGCTGAATGTATTGCTAAGCGCAAATCTCGAGAGCAGCTGAACCTATTTCGCTAATTCTTTGTTTTTTTTAGAATATTCCTTGAAGTAAGTAAAATTTATATGTACTACGGGCGAAGCCGGGGTGAATTTCTAGTTTCTAATATATTTGCTCCTGCAGTGGAGACTTAAAAGACCTGGTGGCAAAATATCAATATGGTGGTGTATAGTACTGCAGGTATGAAATGAAGCGTGCAGACAGCTCTCAAAAAAAGCTTTCATCAGAAAGACCATGTGCATCATCATCATTGGGTCTTTTTTAGCCTCCGCTGCAAGAGTACAACCCCCTTTACTACCGTACTACCGGTGCCATACATTAGCCAAAGCAGACAGAAGAGTTGGCCTACCCTCTCTACGTTGACCAGACGGGTCGGAGAGGTCTCTTTTTATGTCTATAAGCCTTGTTTAGCTTGTGTTTCCTAAGTCGCCTTCTACGACATCCCCGGGAAGACTCTGTGTGTGGTCCTATTTTACTATGGCGAACCACACTGCAACTGGAAACCGCACGCCAAAAAGATTCAATTCGCATCAATAAAAAACCAGCACGAATATTGAAATTGAAATAAAACGGCGATATTTCAACAAACAACTAAAAATCCATGACACCGCGTCCACAAAACGCAAGCCCGTAATCTGTGCATGATATATTTCAAGATAAAATCGTTGCTATCTGAATAAAGTCGTTTCCATTCAAATGTGCGCTGAAAACTGTGCGGGAGGCCGTTTGTGCTGGACCTTTGTTGTGGCCCAAAGGCATAAGAGGTAGCGGGCTTACCCGCTTTTAGCCTTGTACAATGTACATGCTTGGTGTTACAGTGGAAAAAAAAGTTTTTAGACATGGTGGATTTACCCGCTTTTGGCCTTGTACAATGTACATGCGTGTTGTTACTATGAAAAAGACCGTTAAACATGACCTGGCCAGGGATGGACCCTGTAACCATTCAAAGGCACTTGCAATACCACTGAGCTAAAGAGACCGTCTATATTATGAAGATGGATCTGTCTGTATCCTTTGTGTCGAAAACTGCCAACACCATTGTGTAAACACGAATAATTCCACTGGCACTGGTATGATGATATGCAAAACGTTGCAAATAGAAATATGGCTTGCCCGTAATCTGTGCATGATATATTGCAAGATAAAATCGTTGCTATCTGAATAAAGTCGTTTCCATTCAAATGTGCGCTGAAAACTGTGCGCGGCCGTTTGTGCTGGACCTTTGTTGTGGCCCAAAGGCATAAGAGGTAGCGGGTTTACACACTTTTGGCCTTTTACAATGAAGAGTCGAGGGCAGAAAATCCTGACCCACTACACTCATGTCGTTAGGTCAGCGCGTGACCCTGCGCCACGGAGGTCTCCGTGATCCAGTTTGCTGACCGGACTGGTCGTGGGTTCAATTCCCATGGGAAGCATACTTTGTTAAGTTGTTTCCAATTTGGTTGGGACATTGCAGGCATGAATCACCTGATTGTCTGATTATAAAGATGATTTCGTGCTTCGTGAGGCAAGTTAAGCCATTGGTCCCTGTTGCCATCAGGTATTTCGTTACAGGAACCACATCAGAGGCCGAGAGGCGGTTCCGAAGAACTCTGACACCAGGGTGTGCATGGTCGACTGATCGTGTCACCTACTCGAAATGATGATGATGATGATGATAATATTAGGATCGTACTAATAAGTAATTGACATATTTTAAACCACTTTGTTTAAAGAGGTCATTATTAAGTGCGATGAATCAGCGAAAAAGTGATTGTTTCTGAGCTCCATTTTTAAGTTTGAACTGCGACAAAGTTTTATACTATGTAAACACATCGGTTCTTACACTAATGTAATAAGGACTAAAATAGAAAACAATGTAATTCTTATTTTTGCTTGTGACTGTACAGATTATAGGACATATATTGTCAAGCAGAGTTAATCTACTATCTTTAGTATCATCACTTGACATAGTGGAATTTATAAACAAACTATATGAATGTGTCTTCATTGATTTACAACAAGAAATATTTAAAAAATTAAACCAACTTCATATTTTCCTAGTGATAAATGTACAAAATCAAAATCAAAACGTTTATTCAGAAAATAGGCCTTTGCAGGCACTTATTCACGTCATATCATATTTAAAATTATCTCATTACATATATGTATTTATTAATTGTTCAAAAGCTACAGACTACTAGCGTTTCGGAACCGACCACTGCCGAGAAGTATACAACTCTATATCTCAAAAACTACTAAACCGATGTTGATGAAACTTTCACTTTTCTCTACGTTAAATTATGCCTAGTGAAACAAAAAAGTTGAATTCAACAAATTGACTTATAGTTTCTAAAATATGCTTCGATCAACATGGTATGTACCATACACTTATGAAATATGATGATGATGATGACTTATGAAATTTGGCACTCATGTTCAGAAGCTGATAAAGACTTCTTCCTTTACCTTGTCCCACTTTTTTATGTTAAAAACTAAAATATATTAAACTCATGTAGGTACTTAATTCAGAATATTACATACATACGGGTCGAAATGATATCCTTTTTTGACGTCAGTTGAAAATAATCACAAATAAATGCATTTCCATAACGATTTATCATCATATATTTAAGAACTTGTTCTTGTCTGTGGAGTATTTTTCATCTTTCCCTATCCTCCACTATCTCTTTGACCTCTCTGTACCATAACGATTACATAACCAAACATATTTAATTACTCAAAACCCTATCACTTGTACCACCACCCAGCCTCACACCATTAAGGGTATACATACATTCAAATGTGGATTTCGATATAGCTGTTAAGGGCCGTTTGCGAATATCGCCGGTTCCGCGTGGTAACGAGCAACAAAAATAAAAGACGCTTTATGAACGAAATCTGAATAAAAATGGCTCGTTTATGTGTTATTGACATCTTATGTTTGTTTTTCGATAATTTCGCTTATTCGGTATAGTTGCACTATTATTGCATTTACTGTTTTCGTTGATCGAATCGACGGGTCCATCGTTATTTTTATGAAGTATGGGCGTAATACTGAGTAATGGCATATTGAAAATAAATTTTATTGTCTAATGAAAGATTTTTCAAAAATATCCAAATCCAAATTAATTATTTTGATGAAATAGGGTATAGGTCGAGTATTAATCGAAAAAAAAATGTCTTGAAGATATTAAAATTATAGATTTACAAGTTTTAAACAAAAAAAAAACGCCTTTGTCTTAGAGCAGGTCCCTCCTGCTCTAATACAAAGGCGTTTTTTTTATAGGATACTGTTTCATGCTTTTTATTTTTTTTATTGTGGAACTTTTCCATTTTTCTGTGTTAAGTATTTTTGTGCAACAAACAAATTATAAACAAGGAAAACCTATTGATTACTAGCTGTTTCCTTGAGTTTAATTTTACTTTATGATGCTAGTATTATTCAAATATAAGAATGCATCAAAGCCTAAAACTAGTAAACAGTAACATTTAAGAAACTCAGTAGTTGCAACAACGTAATTCTCTTGGCCTCTCCATATCCCTAACTAAACGGGTCTCCCTAATGATATTTGCAGTAGATTTATCCTCGGCTCCGTTTGTCGATGTTTCGGTCAAATTAATTACGAATGTGCTCAGGTCCACTGGCCGGCTTGGGGGTCCGAGTGCCCACGATAAAATATTGCACCGCCCCCGTAGCATGGCACGCGCGACAACGTTTATCGACTATCGCCGTCTTGTTTTTCGCAATACTGAAAAGCGAGAAGTAGATAGTTTATCGCGCGATATAAACGGCGTCGCGGGAGCCATGCTATGGGGGCTGAATTAATCGGGGGCCATTTTTGCTATCAATACTTTCTTTACTTCCGTGCTGATCTGGGAGAATAGAAAAAGATGTTACTGCTGCTTCTCTTCCCGCGTAGAACATGAGAACCTAACGAAGGAATAGGTGAATATATGAGAAATTATGTCAATAGGTAATGCGGCTAGCAACCTATCACTATTTAAATTACGTTTTTCATCTACAAGCCCACTAACTTGCTAAATATGACCTGTAAAATATAAAAAAAAAATGTAAAAAAATCAATTTAAATTAAGTTAAACTGTTGACTAGAATACTTCTACCGTTATACAAAGGTTCTTAAACATAATTAAACTTTTCTCTTTTCTGAAGTAAAGTTTTTTGTGCAATAAAATATTTGAAACTATTTATAGCTACCTATTTTCATGAGTTTAAACTTAATTTATAATGCTGATCTTATTCAAAAATAATAAGACCGCATCATAGCTAGTAAAAAGTAAGCAGCAACAATAAAGAAACTCAATCATTAGTTGCAACAACGAAATTATCTTCGCCTCTCCATATCCCTAACTAATCGGGTCTCCCTAATGATATTTGCAGTAGATTTATCCTCGGCTCCGTCAATGTTCCGGTCAAATTAATTACGAATGTGCTCGGGTCCACCAACCGGCTTAGGGGTCCGAGTCCCCACGATAAAATATTGTACGAGAATGAATCAGGGGGCAGTTTTGCTATTAATACTTTCTTTCCTTCCATGCTGGTCTGGGGGAAAAGAAAAAAAGTAGAATGTAACAACTGTTTCTCTTCCCGTACAGATTATAAGAACCGATTGAAAGAATGGGTGGAATAATGTAAATAGGCGATACGGCTAGCAACTCATCACTATTTTGATTTCGTTTTCCACCTACAAGCCCACCAACATGCTAATCGTGGCCTTTATGTTTTATAGACCTGAGCTCTGTCTACCCAGCAAGGAAAAAGAGATGTGACAGGATTTATGTATACTTTCTTTCTCTCATCCGTGCGTTTTCTAGTTGCATTCTCAGCTATCATTGTGTTAGTTAGCCGAAAAAGATAGATAAAGCGTGTATTTGATCTGACACGAACACACAAATTGCAGTCAATAACTAATGTTATATCTGATGATGATGATGATGTTATATCTTCACATGAGCAAAAATGTAATTTGTTTAGTGCGGCAAGGCAAAAAGGCCAAAAAATAGCAATTATTTTATCTATTGCAGAAGTTGGGTAACTGCTGATAGTTGAAAATCATTTGGTAATTAATTCATAAAAAGTATTACGTAAATGAGTAAGATAGCTTTGAAAAAAAGCAGTTATCAAAATCACCTTTAAAAATCATAAAACACAACGAAATATATTTTTTTATTACCAATAAATAAATAACACTTTATTTTAACGTGCACCGCCCTCCAACTTCATTTTTATGAATCCTTTTATTTGTTCTAGCCCAGGCACATTAGCTTTCAGGTAGAAATCTGTCGCCTTCAGCCTTTCAAACCATTCCAATAACTTTGGATACTTGTCAGTAACAGGCACGAAAATATCAATTGTTGACACCGTAGACACTATGGATATATCGGCCAAAGTTAATCTATGGTAGGCCACAAACAATTGCTTTTCAAGATACCTCTCCAACATGCCAAAAGCTTCTTCAATATCTGCGGCTTGCTGTGGAGTCGGACCATTTCCGCCATCTTGAAGAATGTGCCGAATGATAGCTATGACTCTCGGAAAGAGAATACCAGCGTCAAAATACAGTCGTTGATCAATAGTCGCCCTTAAGTTGTAGTCATTAGGGTACAAATCTTCTCTTTTATCAGCTCCGTATTTCGATACCAAGTAGGTAATAATGGCGTGACTGTCTGCTAGGATGAAGTCTCCGTCTTCTAGAAGAGGCACAGTATGCATAGGGTTTTTGGCCACGAATTCTGGTTTTCGAGTTTCTCCTGCTATTGTGTTGACTTCAACCATCTGCGGTTCTATTCCCAGAATATTCAATGTCATCAAGACAGCTCTGACCGGTGGGCTACCATCGATTTTGTGCAGAACGAGCTTGCGCGACATTTTGGCTCTGATTATGTTAACTGTTGAAAGAACACTGGATCTATCTGTTTTCTAACACATATCTAAACCAGGCCATTATCAAGCGGTTGATAACTTATCTCGCATGACAATCACGATTTTAGTGTTATATCAATATCTACGGCAATAATATTATCGATTTGTTATGACTCTTATTATATTTAGAATCTACTAAATATTTGATGGTGTGACTTTTACATGACCTTAATTACACCTAAACAGATTACAAAAAGTAAATTCTTAAAACATATGAGAAATATTAAGTGTTTCTCAGTTGCCATGTTTACATTATTTTATTGCAAAGTGTTAATAAATTATTAGTCACTAGTTTATAGTTTTTTCGCATCGTGTGAAAAAGCATTATTACAGGTGACTTGAACTGATGGCAAGAGCATTGAACTTTTGTTTCAATTAAATAGGCTCAGAAATGGACCGATTTAAAAATCCTTTTACATTATAGTAAACCAATTTACCAGCAACACAGGCTATAATTTACGCGTACGAAATCAGATACTTTTAAAGATTTTAAACAACATGCAAGTCCCAAGGCAATCTAAAAAGGTTGTTTCCGTCATGACCTGACCGGGGTTCGATATTGGGAGCAAATGTGTGGCTAGCGTATTAACTTCTGCGCCTCGGAGGTCAAATAACAGCAAGATCAAATCATAGAACAGAACAGCCGAGGATTCTACCGGGAAAACGCTCATATGAAAGAAAGTATAGATTGCAAAAAATTTCCCAATTCATTCGCTTGCAATATTTTATCGAGAGCATTCGGACCCCCAAGCCGGCCGGTGGAGCCGAGCCCATTCGTAATTAATTTGACCGGAACATTGACAAACGGAGCCGAGGATAAATCTACTGCAAATATCATTAGGGAGACCCGTTTAGTTGGGTGTATGGAGAGGCGAAGAGAATTACATTGTTGCAACTAATGACTTAGTGGGCTTGTAGGTGGAAAACGGAATTAAAATACGAGTAATGGGTCGCTATCCACATCGCATATTGACATGAACCTTCACCATCATCAGGTCTTTGTTAGTCTCCACTGCACGAGCATTACCCTCTCTATACTACCAGAACCATATAATATAAGCCAGAGCAGTCAGAGGATTTGACCGACACTCTCCACGCTGGCCAGACGGGTTGGAGAGGCTTCTTTGATGTTTATGAGTTTTGTGTTTCCTAAGTCGCCTTCTAATACATCTACGGGAAGACTTGGAGTGGTCATATTCTACTCTATCTGGAACCATACGCCTCAACCTTAATATATTCACCCATTCCCTCGATTGGAATTTTCTTATCACCTTGACCAGCAGGGAAGTAAAGAAATTATTGATAGCTAAAATGGCCCCCAATTCATTCGCGTGCAATATTTTATCGTGAGCATTCGGACCCCCAAGCCGGCCGGTAGACCTGAGCCCATTCGTAATTAATTTGACCGGAACATTGACAAACGGAGCCGAGGATAAATCTACTGCAAATATCATTAGGGAGACCCGAAATGTTTAGTTAGGGATATGGAATCGAAAAAAAAACTGGTTGCAGCAATTAATGATATTAAATTTTGTTATTTTTATCTCAGTTATATTTTTTTTAGTTAGCTCCCATACATGTAAAATGGATGGTCCAGTGGGTGTGAGCTCTATGAGCGCTTACATATGTTAAGCAACCCCTGGTGCAGTCCCTACTTGGATGGGTGACCGCAAGTGGCATAAAAATATCTCGAGCTCCTCCGTGCTTCGGAAGGCACGTTAAGCCGTTGGTCCTGGCTGTCATCGTTAATGGCAGTCGTTAAGCTATGTCAGATGCCTTAAGGCAGCTTGAATAATCTGACACCAGTGTTGGCCACTAACACATCCGAAAAACAACAAACAATGTAAAATGGGAGTAATTTTTTTTTCTCTATTAACCCATCGTGTGGGATATTGTTAAATAGGTCTTTAGAAAATATTGTGATGTTGAGAACATAATTTTTCGATTTAGGGATCCGTTTCCGAAATATTTGATTTAAATTGCACATTTTTGTTAGAGGTAAGTGACCCCCTCTATCTGCAAAACGGTTATTTAAGGATACGTGAAAAAAATTACAACAGGAGTATATATATTGAAGTTGAAAGATAAACTACCAGAGCTGAGTACTAAGTACAAACTAAAAAGTTATAGGCAACCAACTTATAAAATGTACTGGAAAATGTAAAATTTCATACAATTTTCATTGTTTGATGTTGGTGGTCGGTAAACTGTGAGGTGCGAGTGTGAACAGTGTGAACTCAAAGTTGTCATTCGCAACTACGGAACCCTACACTGCCCGTGGCCCGTCACGCACTTGGCCGGTTTTTGGGTTCCGTAGTAAACTAGGAACCCTTATTTAATTACTGTTTCTATTCTAACACAAGTCCTTTAAAAAATTACTATGATGCTTAAAAATAAAAGCCAGAATGGATTTGTGAAAGAGTTTTTTTTTTTCATATCACCGCGTTTTGGATTGTGAGATATTATTTTTAGTATCCTCCAAAATGAATAAACCTACATTTATATCTTTCAATAATTTAATTCTCACCTACTCTTTTAAGATTAAGCATATATTAAAAGAAAATCATATTATGTATATATTGAGATAGACAGCTCCTGAACAAAAATGGCATGTGTGCAATTTAATTCACGCCTTTAGGCGTGGATCATACTCAGAGCGATTATCTATGTCATTTTCTCTTACTAGTTAAGTACCTGAAATTTTAAATAGAGCCTATTCAAACGAAAAGTTGAAAATTAACTTGCGCCAAAATACCCGTCGGAACTTCCGTAAGTTCTCTGTTTAAGGAAGCTCGCTTCCGTTATATTTTGCAAGTAGTTTTAAGTACATTGTCGCTAAAGTTCCTGAAGTTACATAGTAGCTTATTATTTCTTTTCTTCCATGCTATGGTCTGGGATAAAGAGATAAAACGTAAAATGTACCGGCTGCATCTTCTCCAGGGTAGACAGACCCTAAATTCCGAAAATCCAAATCCAGAAAAAAAATTGTGGCTTTTGAATCTTGATATGACCGGGGATCGAACCTAAGGCCACTCGTGTCATAGGCTGGCTTCTTAACCGCTGCGCCACGGAAAATAACTAATATGGTAAGGTCACCATATTCTTCGTATTATTTCTTGCAGTATTTAAGACGTGGCCACATTTATAAGATACATACATTCATTGCTAGTTTAATGAATGTTTGCAAATTAATGTAAAAGTTTCTTTGGATTTGACTCATTCAAGAAAACTATTGGATGAATTTCGATACGAAACTTAACAATGAAAGCGGAACGAGCTTTATTCGATGGTTTTTCTAGAAGACTGCAAAAAGGGGGATCTCAAAAAGGACGTAAAACGTACTATTGTTGCAGAACTCCATAAACTAGGGTAACTGCTTTTTATCAAGTTGACCATAAGCTTGTCGCCTTCTCGCTCGCACCAAGTCGCGGCTAAGAGCTATTAACATAACATAACAACATTATATAAGATTACTTTAGGTAGTAAGATGAGTAATAAAGTGGCCATGTCTGATAAGCATCTTTAGCGATATAGTTTTAAAATTATTTGTATTAGTAATTAATTTTATCAAAATAGAAACAAAATCTCTAATGATATTGTTTTATCTGTAGGCAGACTTTTCCTTGATCAGAAATCACTACAATCAGTATCAATATCATAAATTTTATATGATAAAAAATAATATAGTAGTAAAAACATCAAAGGTTTGATTGTTATAAATCTTTTTAAAGGATAAGGCCGTCATTGTGCAAAGTATTTTTTTTAAATATTTATCCACTGCGACCTCCGTAGCGCAGTTGTTAATACGGCAGTCTGTCACGAGAGAAGTCCCGGGTTCGATCTCCGGTCAGATCATGATGGAAAACGATCTTTTTCTGATTAGCCTGGATCTTGGATGTTTATCTTTAAAATTATTTATTTACTACTGTTTCTCGTGACTTCGTTCGCGTAGGTTTCGGTTTTATCACAGTCTTTTTGGAAAAAACCGGCCAAGTGCGTGTCGGGCCACGCGCAGTGTAGGGTTCCGTAGTTGCGAATGACAACTTTGAGTTCACACTGTTTACACTCACACCTCACAGTCTAACGACCAAAAACATCTAACAATGAAGATTGTATGAAATTTTACATTTTCCAGTACATTTTATAAGTTGGTTGCCTATAACTTTTCAGTTTGCACTTAGTACCCAGCTCTGATAGTTTTCCTTTCAACTTCAGTATATATACTACTGCTGTAATTTTTTTCACGTATCCATATATAACCGTTTAGCAGATAGAGGGGGGGGACACGTACCTCTAACAAAATTTTGCACTTTAAAACCAAATATTTCGGAAACGGATCCCTAAATCGAAAAATGGTGTTCTTAACCTCACAATATTTTTGAAAGACCTTTTTAACGATACCCCACACGATGGGTAAATAGAGAAAAAATAATTACTCCCCCACTTTACTTGTATGGGAGCTACACAAAAAAAATTTTTTTTTCTAGATTTTATTCTACGACTTTTTTGCCATGATTAATATACACACTCATACCAAATTACAGCTTTCTAGTACTTATAGTCTCTGAGTAAAACCGCGGACGGACAGACAGACAGACAGACATGGCGAAACTATGAGGGTTCCTAGTTTACTACGGAACCCTAATAAAAAGCCTTCTCAGCCTCTAGACTATACCGACTGTACCACATTTCACTTAACTCGGTTTTGTAGTTTTGTCATAAAAGCGAGACAGATAGACAGACAGATAGTATGGAAGTATGGGTAAACAATGGTATCGTTTAGTTACTATTCTTTGACACATGTTCAAATCTTACTCAAACTGAGTGATTTGTCCCTATTTATTAATTATTTTCGTTTGCTTTCTTCAAAAGTGATATTATGCCACCATCATTGTGTACTTACAAAACTTTGCTAACTGTGCCCTCCAGATAATGGCCTTTCCTTGTAAAAATAACGTATCAAAGATCTCTATTCCGTAATGATTTCCTAGTGAAAACCAACAGGATGTTATGACACACATTTTTTTTTCGGCCAATCAAAAATGTTACTTATATCCTTGCTATATGGTTAAATATTGGTTATGATAAGGTTTTGTTTGGCACTAATTGGTGGAACTCTTCTTATAAGTTGTGATGAACAAAACTTTTCCTATTAGCTGTGGTTTTGCGATAAGTTAGGTGTGTGGCCGACAAATGGCTTTTATGATACTGTATTGATATTATCCTTATGGGTATATTATATGTTCACCGACATCAAAAAGGAAGTATTACTAATTTTCAAGACCTATGCTGTTATATTTTTTTGTATATACACACCGTGAGGTTCCTGGTAGAGTAGAATAGCACCACTCCAATCTTCACGAGGATGTTGCAGAAGGCAACTTAGGAAGCACAAGCTAAATAAAGCTTATAAAAATCAAAAATCTCGTCTGGCCGGCGTCGAAAGTTCCAAACCCTATGACTACTCTGGCTAATACATGGCTTTGGTAGTACAGATAGTCGTGCTCCTGCAGCAGCAGAGGATACTACAAAAAGACCTGATGATGGTGCAGAATGATACCAGTTATTTTCATAGGGGGCACTATTTCACCACGTATAATTTTTGAATCAAAAAATCGGTGCAATTGTGAAGCCTCTTGTTCCAAAGGTTCAAAGGACCAGTCGAGACGTAATTTTTTTTTTTAATAATTATTGAATTAGGCATTTGTCTCCCATCTCACCTGATGGTAAGTGACGCTGAAGACGAGGACGTTACATGCCTATTTATTTATTTATTTATTTATTAATAATAAGCACACAAAACAGATTACAATTTTATAAGTACTTAACATATACATAATTTCACAGTGTTGATCTAAATTGCAACCCAACATCATGCATGCCTAACAAGATTAAGGTAAATATAAGCTCAAGATATAATTTCATCCAAGTATATAATAATTCCTATTCAAGAGATACCCTATCCACGAGATATACTACTTTTGAATGTCCCGGGATTGTACTTGTCTGGGAAAATAGACGCAGGCAGTTTATTCCACATCTTAGCTACTCGAACCAAAAAGGAACTGTCAAAGCGAAAATAATTTATAACCACAAGTTCCCGGGATCATATTTTTTTGAAGCCAACCTCACCTCGGCGGGATCAAATCAGAAATGAGGTGATCCGGCAGAGAACTAAGGTCATCGACATAGCCCACCGGATTAGCAAGCTGAAGTGGCAGTGGGCTGGCCATATTAGCCGAAGAACCGATAACCGTTGGGACAAACGAGTTCTTGAGTGGAGACCGCGTCTCGGCAAACGTAGTGTAGGACGTCCTCAGGCGCGGTGGAGTGACGATTTGCGCAGGATGGCTGGTAGGAGCTGGATGCGAGCAGCCGAAGATAGATCTCGATGGCGTGCAATTGGGGAGGCCTATGTCCAGCAGTGGACGAGTATAGGCTGATGATGATGATGATGAACCTCACCTGAGATTTGTAACCCGTAAACTGAAAACCATTGGTAACAGCTAGTCCCAATCGCAACTATCCCAATCCCATCCCAACTAATATTGTAAATGCGAAAGTAAGTTTGTATATTTGTTTATTTGTTACCTTTTAACGCTTTTTTACTGATCCTATCTTCTTGAAATTTGGCATGTACATACATTAGGGTACTGAGAAGGATGTAGGGTACTGTTCATATGCTATTTGCGAAAAACGACCGGCAAAATTATACAAGCGAAGCCGCGGGTAAAAGCCAGTAATCTATAAAAAACAACGGGTTGCACTCCGGGAGTGCCGGCAGAAGTGAAAACATAAATATTTATGTTGTTTTTTGATCAGGTCACATATCCGTCTTACGAATTTGAAATCTGATGAATCTGTTGGTCACGTGAGCTGTCGCGAGTTTAACATTCGTTCCTCATCACAAAAAGTGCACAGCGCCGCTAAAGAGGTTTTCTCTACAATAAAATCAACTTAATCACGAGTCAAGACTAAGTTTCTTCTTCTTCTGTTTTATAAAATGGCTTCCACCGAGATTTCAGTGATTCTGCCAATGTCCAGTAAATTGAGATACTAAGTATCGGTATTGTACGGTAAAGTTGTAAAAAGTAGCATCAAAGATGGTGTATGTTCTTTGATGCCTCGTGGTCGGGAGGTTAAGGTGACAAGTCTATACGAGTCCATATAACAGTCCATTTTAACTATCCCTCAAATTGTTCCATGAGCACGAGCATTTATAACACCAAACTTACACCAATTTCATATTATAAAGTCCACTAAAATCAATTTGCAAAATCGTCCAAGGTAGACCCCAACTGCACCCCTTGACTTCCCACCACAAACTCTAAGACCAAGTTGTTCCGTGCTGTCTACTAAACCATTAAACGTCACGCCAATATTACAAATGATATCAAATCACTGTCACGCGTTCCTATGTGATTAATATTATTTTCAAAACGGTTACCTTTACCTTACACGTTACAATGTAATGTATAATTATCTGAAGAATTCCAGTTCATTATTATGAGTCAGTGGTTCTGAAACGTTGTTTTGACACTTCTCTTCTTCATTGTGCAGAAGTGGTCTTATGAAAAAGTACTTAAACGCGTTTGCAGTGCATCATCATCTCCACAGCAGTAGCACGACCCTCTCAGTATTACCAGCCAGAGCAGTCAAAGGATTTAGCCTATACTCTTCCACGCTGGCCACACGGGTTGGAGAGGTCTCTTGGTGTTTATAACCTTTATTTAGCTTATGTTTCCTTAGTCGCAACCACACAGCATTGCCAACATCATTTGCATATTAATTTGTTAACTTTTCTGGTAAGAATTCGTTAGAAATTTACTTTGCTGCATTAAGAATATGTATGTAGAGTAAAAAGTTTTTGAAAGAGATGACGAACGGAAGTTGATGCATGTTTCTAAACGATTGTGTGTAAGCGAGATGAGGAATGAGTGAAGGAGATAAGTACATTTTTTTGTTCTGGCATTATTAAATACGAATACGATAGATAGTACGGTTTTAAATATTTTCTTTCAATAAATAAACGTTATCAAGATTTTCAATCACGATCCCCCATGTTATAGGGGTATGTATATTTGTCTATATATCTGGTTAAAGAACTTTATTTCCCATAAAGAATTACATTCACTTGTAATGAGAAATTACAAAAGATTTATATTAAAAACAAAAGTATTTAGGTGAGCGTACATACTAATTTAAGGTAGTTTGAAAACAAAATATATATGTGTGCAATGCAGTAAGCAACTAAGTAAATATTCATATCAATAACTATCTAGGGCACGGTCAAGCGTCCGTCACAAATACAAAGATGTTGCACTACTGGATGAGGCAAAACGAAAATGTCAGTACCTATCTTAGTAAGGTGGGAATTTTTTTAATGTGTAGTTTTAAAAGTTTTTTGAAAAGAGCTAATGTTTTAACTTCTCTAATATCCAAAGGTAATGTGTTATAAATTTGTGCTCCTTCATACAAGATAGTTTTTTTTGCCATAATTAGTTCTGGGCGAAATGATATATGGCCCCCACGATGTAGGGGCATCTATATTTTTATCACTAATTTTTTTAATCAACAACGTTATATATATTTTTTTTTGCAACACATACAAAGTGTATCCGAATAATCCATTTTTTTAAATTACTGTGTTGATGATAGTTGATGTCACTGAAGTAATGGTTGATGTAGAGAAACGCGCGCGACTGCATACCAATGTTCTATTTTTGAAATTTATTGATAGGTACTATTACGAATTTTTATTTGAATTTATGGATACCACAAAAGGAAGGTGGCAAGTTCGAGTTACATAACAAAATTTAGTATTTCACAATATAACACTAGTTTGGGTGATATTATGGTTACTACGACACTGGTTGTTTTAATGTTGGTCATAAGCTATTTCAGAAACTTCTATTAAGGATTTATTGCATGAGTAATAAGCACATTTATGTTTTTCTCTGGCATCGGCATTTGCAAATGACATAATTTGGAGGTTTTATTCCTATTTAAATATTAATGTTTACATAATTATAAAGTGTTTAATTTTCATTTGAGTACTTGTTAAGTACTGTTAAGCATATGGACCAATGACTTAACACTATCCAGGACAAAACACTTCGTTGAAAAAAAGGGCTTTAATTTTCAATACATCCGACGCTACTTGCAACTAACTGAGAGCAGTAGAGGTTGACACTCTTAACTATGAGTTTTGTAGTCAGCACGCATAATTTTGCCAAAAAAACGATTCCTATCAAAATTGTAATGCCATACTTATGCCATATTTTTAGAATTATATATGTATGCACATAAATTTACTAGAATGTAAAAAAAAAAACAATGCAGACCCCAAATCAAAGTTAATCACAGATTGAGAACCGTAGCCTAACTAATGGTGTGCAAACGCATCATGCACGTTGGTTATTAGGTACTATGTTACTAGTTAGTTACTATGATGAATGGCTGTTAAAATAAACTAATGTTTGTGTGAGTGTGGCGCGTGCTCGATACTATTATCTTGGATTGATGAACTTTTTTCACATTTACTGTCATGAGTATGATTATCATCTAACATATAACTCTCTCTGTACTATCGGAGCCATAAATTAGCCTTAGCACTCAGAGGATTTGGCCTACACTTTCCACGCTTGGCAGACGGGTAAAGAGGTATCTTTGATGTTTAAAAGCTTTGTTTAGCTTATGTTTCCTAAGTCACCTTCTACGACATCCACGGGAAGACTTGAATTGGAGTGGTCCTTCTCTACTCTGCCGGGAACCACACAGCACGTATGTATATAAAATATTATTGCCATAAAACTCATTCCCATAAATATTGTTGCGACGTATACCATATTAATCGAAAAATATTGCACATAAATTTTTTCCTGTGTCAAAGAATCGGTGCAGTCCCCAAATCAAAAGTTAATCACAGATTGAGAACCATAGCTTAACTAATGGTGTGCAAACGCATCATGCACGTTGGTTATTAGTTACTATGATGGATGGCTGTTAAAGTGAACTAATGTTTGTGTGAGTGTGGCGCGTGCTCGATGCTATTATCTTGGATTGATGAACTTTTTTCAGAATTATTGTCATGGGGCATGGGTATGGTTATACATCAAAAGAAATATATAGGGACACATCACACAAGTTGAGCTTGCCCTACAGTAAGTTGGGAACGTGTGTCGCAGGATACAATTTCAATGATACTATATTTTATAATAGAAACATATTTAGATAAACATCCATTTTAATTATTTTCAAGTAACATTTTGTGATATTTTTATTATAACTACACGTGAATCAGTATTATTATTTTAAACTTCACAATCGAACTCATAAATTATTTAAAATGCCAGATTCTAATCCATCTCTTTGAAAGTTCACTAAATCAGCTGTGTTTACGAATTCCAAATATTACCAAATTTTTGTAAAGCTCTTTGATGTCGTCGAGTTAATTTATCCCCACACGATCACCTTTGATGTGAACGTGTGCGGTGTGAACGCGGTCGTTACGACTTGGGGGTAAATTATACCTTTTGTTAAATTAATTATGTTGACAGGATAAAGACATTATTAAGGATCCCGGGAAGATGTTCGGTTGTATTTGCATTTCATCTTCAGCTCATCTTACAATTTACATGTCACCTCATTAATGCACACGTATTATCATATCACTTTATCTTTGATGTTTATTGTAAGTACCTATTATAATTATAACATAATATAGGTACTTATATATGATAGTATCCTTCGACACATGTTCACAACTTACTTTGGGGCTAGCTCATTCTGTGTGATCTGTCCCTTATATATTTATTTATTCTTTCCACGCGATCTGGGAGAAGCGAAAAAATGTAGAATGTGCCAACTACTCCGAGCTCCGTGGTGCAGCGGTCAACACGCCTGCTTGTGACACGGTTGGTCCCGGGTTCGATCCCCGGTCAGGTCAAGACGGAAAATGATTCTTTTTCAGATTGACCTGGGTCTTGGATGTTAATCTATATAAGTATCTATTATAAAATATAGTATCGTTGAGTTAGTATCCCATAACACAAGTCTCGAACTTACTTTGGGACTAGCTCAATCTGTGTGATTTGTCCGTATACATTTATATTTAATATTTATATTTATAACTACTCTTTCCGAGCAGATCGTAAAAGCCGATCGAGGAAATGAGCTTGAGGAATAATGGCAATAGGCAATGCGGCTAGCAACATATTTGATTCCGTTCTACGTGGCATTTAGGTTGTATGGTCCTGAGTTCTGTCTACTCCGCAATATAATCCTCAGCTAAGGTTGCATACTTGCGCCGTTTGGCAATCTCAGCGCCTTCAGCAGCTGACCTGGCTCTCATGAATATTATTATTTAGTTTGTCTCATCACTAGTACGTTTGACATACCTATTATCACGTCTTGAACCCAAACGGGGTAGACAAAGCTTCTGTCCATAAGTTAAGAAAGCCAAGTTTATCAATATTAGTACAGGCACAGAATTAATTATAGTTGAAGATAGAATCAAAATAGTGACTTGTTGCTAACAGCAACGTTTTAGGGTTCCATAGTGGAATTGCAAAAAAAACGGAACCCATATAGATTCGTCATGTCTATTTGTCTCTCAGTATGTCACAACCATTTTATTCCTAAACTATCTACGTAGTTGAAACTTGGTAGTATATATCCTATCCATAGATATCAGAATATTTACTAGGTATCCTATCCTAACTATCCTAATCCTAACTATAATATTATAAATGCGAAAGTGAGTTTATTTGTTTGTTTGTTACGCTTTCACGCCGTAGCTACTTAAACGACCATCATGAAATTTTGCATACCCATAGGTTAAGGTACCAAGAAGGACTTAGGCTATAAATTACGCGGGCGAAGCCGTGGGTAACAGCTAGTATTATATAAACCGCTTTACAATTTTTATACAGCAATAAAATGTACCAGCTGCTGTTCTTCCCGCAGAGATCGTAAAAAATGATCGAGGGAATGGGTTAAAAACTAAGGAATCATACCAATAGGCGATGCAGCTAGCAACCCATTACTATTTTGGTTCCGTTTTACACCTACACGCTAAACGTGATCTGGGCTCTGTCTACTCCTCAAAGAAGAAAGACGTGACAATATGTGTGTCTGTATGTATAATAAAATAAAATTATTTTAACACGGTTTTTATCGCGTTTATTACATTATTTATACACCTAACGTTTCGAGCTCTTTACAGTGTTCGTGGTCGCAGGTAGACTAAGTTGACATTTGTCTAGTATTTTATAAGAATTGTATTTTAATAAACGCGATAAAAACCGTATTAAAATAATTTTATTTAAATGTGTAACAATCGCGAAAACATAAGAAAACATTATAAAATAAAAGTTTAAAGGACGCTCCTCATCATGGAACTGAAATGAAAAAAGAAATATTGTCTCTTAGGCACCTACCCTTATTCGTCTCAGATCCATGAACGAAACGTAACAGATAGGATTATCCCGACGTAATACCAGATTAGACAGAGTTTATCCGATACGATTAACCGTGTAAGAAAGAGTCCGGTTAACCTCATACGAGAGATCTCTTTGAATAGTTTTTATGAGAACTTTTATATCAGAGTTTCTAAACAATGTGTTTGGTCTCTTCCACCCTGGTTCGGGAGTAGGGAAAAAAACATAGAATATACAAGCTGCGTTTCTTCCCACACAGACTAAAAAAGCTGGTTAACAAATTGGGCAAAAATCTTAGGAATCACTATTTTGATACCTGTTTCCACTTTTACGCCCACTATGATACTAAATGTGTGTTTTTTTTTATACAACTAAGTTGGCAAACAGGCATACGGCTTACCTGATGGAAAGCGGTTACCGTAGCCTATGGACGTCTGCAACACCAGAGGTGTCACACGCGCGTTGCCGACCCTGAAGAAATCTTTTCACGCCCTTTTTGAAGGATCCCATATTGTAGTCTCTCGGAAAAACCATAGCAGGGAGTTCATTCCATAACTTTAGCGTACGTGTACGGGACTTATGATCTTTGTCTGTGTTTACCCCAGTAGGGATAAATAGGTACGTGTATGTAGTCGAGCTCCGTGGCGCAGCGGTCAACACGCTAGCCTGTGACACGGGGGTCCCGGGTTCGATCCCCGGTCAGGTCAAGATGGAAAAAGTTCTTTTTCATATTGACCTGGGTCTTGGATGTTTATCTATATAAGTATATATTATAAAATATAGTATCGTTAAGTTAGTATCCTGCGACACAAGTTCACAACTTACTGTGGGGCTAGCTCAATTTGTGTGATATGTCCCTATATATTTATTTATTTATTTTATTTATGTGTGTATGCAATTCTTTAATGTATGTTACTGCCGTGTGGTTCCCGGCAGAGTAGGATAGGACTACTCCAAGTCGCGTGGATGTCGTAGAAGGTGACTTAGGAAACACGACCTAAACAAAGCTTAGTAACATCAAAGAGACCTCTCCAACCCATCTGGCCAGCGTAGAGGGGGTAGGCCCGATCTTCTGACTGCTTTGGCTAATATATGGCTCTGGTAGTACAGAGAGAGTCGTGCTCCGACAGTGGAGACTATATTATTCCAAATTTATCAAAGGAATACTCGACATACATTGCAGTACATAACAAGGACTTTACAACATTTTATTACATTAACTATTTGTTTATAGATAAAATTAGTGTGTCAGTCCATCTATAAATCAGCCATCGGATAGTTTGAACCAAATGAGTCATTTCAAACGAAATCAGGTCAAGTAGCCTTTGTATGAAAGAGTTGGTTGGTGCAAATTATAGGTTATCACAGATGTGACTCTTCTTAAAATACGAGCTTGTGCCTGTGGCTTCGTCTGTGTATTGTTGTAAAGCTAAGATCAAACATTTTCTTCAAAGTAAATGTTTGTGCTGTTTCAAGCAAAACGCATAAAAGTGCTCAAGTGTTTATTTAATAACTAACCGGGCATGTTTCCGTAAATATTTTAGAAAATCGCTCACCAACATGCTAAATGTGGCGTTAAGATTTAATAGACGTCGGTTCTGTCTACACCGCAACGGCAAAAAGACGTCATAGTATGTATGTAATTGTGTTCCGAAGAAATGTAATGTTAAAAACACAATTAGGTCAAAACAAAAATTTTCAATGCGTCTAAAATGTCTATTATACTTACTTTATTCTAAAGCGAATGTCGCCCTAGATAATGTACGAATTCAAAAGATAAAGCTGTTAAGGCATATTGATGTTACACTAGAAGAAATAAATTCAAATACACACGATACACTTACTTCCAAATATTTATTCCTTCATCTGTCAGGTCGTATTTTGTCACTGAACTTCACCAAGTTAGGACCTACACACGTATACGTATCAACTTTTAAATTAAAATTTAAGTCTCTATGTTCTTTATAGTACTTGCAATACATTTAATTAAATTTTTTAGCTTCTTCTTCTTGTCCATTCATGATGTTAAATAGTAATTTATATTGATTTTTCCCAACGCGCGACCACAGCAATCTCTTTATCATTGCCTCCTTGAGATCTGTTTGTTTATAGATTAAATTAGTGGTTTCTTTGCTACCTATAAGCTTATACAATATGTAAATAAAACTCTGTCAGAGCCATAAAGGCCTTAAAGGGGAGAATGGAAATTAAAAAAAAAAGAAATTCCCTTGTGAAAAGTTGTTCAATTTGATAGGATAAGTGGCCCCTTTAAGGATTGGACAGGATTTTATAAACATATTCTATACTATACCTTAAAATATTATTCTCCTTTTTTCGGTTTTATGTATAACGCAATCGTATTACATATCGAAGTCATAAGGTTACTCTTCCGTTATTTCGACAGTTTTGTGAGTGAGTCATTACGCTGTAATTATTTATGCATCATAGCGCAGTGCATTTGAAAATGAGTGCTTAGTCAGTAAAACGCTTTTATTCGATTCTGTATTGATTGATATTCATTACGGGCGCGGTAGCCTTATCGATAAGTGCTTTTGAAACGCTCTATTCAGAAGTTTTTATTTTTACTCTTGTTGCCAACAGTGACCGTTTTTTGACAAAAGCGCTGAGGTTGTTTCACGTTTTACTTTAAACTGTTGTCTAGTACGGGCGTTGTAGCCTTATAGATATGTGCTTGTGTGTTTGTTTTTTTTTTTATTTTTTACTCTTGTAGCCAAATTATAACGAAAAGTAGCCGTTTTTGACAAAAACGCTAAACATGCTTCACGTTCTCACTTTAAACTGTTGTCTAGTATGGGCGTTGTAGCCGTATCGTTAAGTGCTTTTAAAACACTGTATTCAGAAGTTTTTTATTTTTTACTCTTGTGGCCAAATCATAACCAAAAGTAGCCGTTTTAACAAAAACGCTAAAAATGCTTCACGTTCTCTAAACTGTTGTCTAGTATGGGTGTAATAGCCTTATCGATAAGTGCTTTTGAAACGCTGTATTCAAAAGGTTTTATTTTTACTCTTGTTGCCAAAAGTATTACCAACAGTGGCCGTTTTTAGGGTTCCGTAGTAAACAAGGAACCCTTGTAGTTTCGCCATGTCTGTCTGTCTGTCTGTCCGTCCGCGGTTTTACTCAGAGACTATAAGTACTAGAAAGATGAAATTTGGTATGAGTATGTATATTAATCATGCCAAAAAAGCGGTAGAAAAAAATCTTGCAAAACAATTTTTTTTATAGCTTCCATACAAATAAAGAGTAAGTAATTTTTCTTTTTCTATACAAACCCATCGTGTTGGATATTGTTAAATAGGTCTTTAAATATTATTGTCAGGTTGAGAACACCATTTTTTGATTTAGGGATCCGTTTTCAAAATATTTGGTTTTAAAGTGCAAATTTTTGTTAGAGGTAAGTGTCCCCCCCTCTATCTGCTTAACGGTTATATATGGATACGTGAAAAAAATTACAACAGGAGTATATATATTGAAGTTGAAACTATCAGAGCTGAGTACTAAGTACAAACTAAAAAGTTATAGGCAACCAACTTATAAAATGTACTCGAAAATATTAAATTTCATTCAAATTTCATTGTTAGATGTTTTTGGTCGTTAAACTGTGAGGTGCGAGTGTGAACAGTGTGAACTCAAAGTTGACATTCACAACTACGGAACCCTACACTGCACGTGGCCCGACACGCACTTGGCCGGTTTTTTTTTACTGAGACTTTAAACTGCTTTACAAACCAAAATTTTAAATTTTATTTTCGTTTACCAAGTAGGCTTTGGGATGGAAATGTTAGTGGTCTTGTGCCGGTTTATTGCTCACGCCGTTATGTATTTTAACACTTCGATCCCTGAAGCAACAGCACTGACGACTCCTCTCTGGACGGCCAACTAAGGCAAACCAAAGCCGAGAGTCCTGCGAGCCCTTTTGGGCTTCCACCCCTATGGTACCGGTTGTTTTGTATGGTTCGGAGTGTTGGGCCACCAAGGTAACGGATGAAAGACGATTGCATGCAGCGGAGATGAGAATGTTAAGGTGGATGAGTGGGGTGACTAGAAGGGATAGGATAAGGAATGAGTATGTGGGAGGTAGCACAAAAGTAGCCCCAATAATAGAAAAGCTTAAAAGTAATAGATTGGGATGGTACGGCCATGTTATGCGGAGGGAAGAGGACCATATTACTAGAAAAGTGCTGAATATGAAAGTTACTGGAAACCAGAATAGAGGCAGGCCTAAGAAAAGATGGATGGAGTGTGTGAAGGATGATATGGGGAAAAAGAAGGTAACGAAGGATATGGCTCAAGATAGAGCAAAATGGAAGAAACTTACATGCTGTCCCGACCCCACATAAAGTGGGGTGAGGTGAGGAATAAGAAGAGGTACCACCCTCTGAACATCTCCCTGGAGCACTCGGACCCGTGGTATCATCACTCACCAACAGCTCGGCACAAGCTGCCCTGCATCCGATATCTTATTATTATACTATTATATCTTTGTAACAAAATGTCTTTGTAAATAAGCATAATAAACACATACATAAATATTATCACGTCTTTATCCCTTGCGGGGTAGACAGAGCCCAAGGTCGTAAAACCCAAAGGCCACGTTTAGCGTGTTTGTGGGCGTTAAAGTGGAATGCGGAATCAAAATAGTGATGGGTTGCTAGCCGCATCGCCTAAAACGTGATTTCTCAGATTGTCGCCCAATCCCGTGAACGACTTTTACGGTCTGCGTGGGAAGAAAATGAGCTGATATATTGTATGTTTTTCCTTTTTTCCCAAACCAGACCTGGAAGTTATAACCATAACCCAACAAATAAAACCATTCATTCTATGACAACGTGTCTTCAGTCAAATTAAAATAAAAGCTTGAAACACCTCATTCTGTCAGTCCACACTATTAATTTATAGAAATGCTTGAAACTTTAAAATTGTCTTTGTAACCATCCATCAAGTAAACCGACTTATCCACCAACAAAAACAAGCGAAAAAAAGCTTTATTTCAAAAGCTGTAGGGGTGATAGTAATTGTTGCTTTATATTGGTAAAAGGTAGCCAAATGTTTGACTTCGAGTAGGAATTAGTGGGTGACGTAACTTATTGGAAGTATCTATTGAGACTCACACTAGGCGAGTAAATGTAGAAAACATCAAATAAAGTAGTCCGAACAGGCCCGACCTCTGTGGTTCAGTTGCGTCGCAGGATACCGGGTTCGACCCCAGGCAAGTCAAGATGGAAAACGATCTTTATAAAATTAGCCTGGGTCATGTATTTTATCAATACATGGATAAAGTATAGTATCGTTCAGTTAGTATTCCACGACACAAGTTTACAACTGTAAGGCTAACTCAATCTGTGTGATTTTTCTCTATATATTTATTCAAGAGAAGTTGAAATAATATATAAGTATAGTTCAATAGATTTTGTTTTTATGATCAAAAGACTGAACTGGAGCATACATTAAACATGTTGTTTTGACAAAAGAAGAATAAAATTTAGTAGCATTTTTCACTTCATTCGCGTATTTTATAGCCCATGTCACCCGTGGATAAATTAGCTATCTATAGTAAAAAGAATTTTTAAAATCAGTCCAATAGTTTGGAGCCTATTCAATGCAATCATACAATCAATCAATTCTCTCCTCTTTATTATATTAGTATCGATATCATTAATCAGTAATTTTACTGAGATTGAACTAATAAATAATATACCGAAGTTTTATTTAGTCGGTGTTGCTGACCGGGTTTCAGCCAATTCAGATGGCCATCTTCAGGGCGAGTATCAACGTCGCGTCGCCGCGACACGGCCGTTCCTTGAGCAGTTGTTTTAATAATAATAATTATGTCTCGCGTAACATTTAATAATTTAATATACGGAAGGGCTTTGTTCCATAAATTTTCTCATAATGAAAATGTAACCTTAAAAATATTTCCCTCTTTACGACATCAAAACGTTAAATCTCTCGCCTCCATATAACTGGTGATAATTATCCACTCGCTAAATGTGAAGCTAGTGTAGTTGCACTATAATTAGTGCCCCGTTCATCGTTCGGACATTTCTCTTAGTAGTTACAATTTGAACGGTGACTCAGAATTTGTTTTGAAATAGAGTAAACAGAATTCGATGCTTATGTCATTCGAATTTTTGGAAGGTGAATGTTCGTGATACTCTACTTTGTAATAACGATCTAACAAAATAGCGTCACAATACAGTTTACACAAAAGACATTTAACTATTAATAAAGCAATATATTTTGCATAAGACTCCGGCAATGGCTGTTAGATATAGGTTTTATAGCATTTCAGAGTACTTCCGATACGAAAAAGAACAACTAGGTATATGTATAATCACCGTGTAGTTCCCGGCAGAGTAGAATAGGACCACTCCAAGTCTTCCCGTGGATTTCGTAAAAGGTGACTTAGGATACATAAGCTTAACAAAGCGTATAAACATCAAATATACCTCTTTAACCTGTCTGGCCAGCGAGGAGAGTGTAGGCCAAATCCTCTGACTGCTCTGGCTAATATATAGCTATGGTAGTACAGAGAGGGTCGTGCTCCTGCAGTGGAGGCTAAAAAAATACCTGATGATGATGATGTATAATACGTGGGCAAAATTCCGCTCAGATTTTGTTTTTTCTTGTTTATAATATTCCTTTAAGACATTTAGTTTCTTGACAGGCCCTGAAAGCAAAACCACACCGAACTGCGTCAAATTTAGGAAAACGTTGACATGATTTGAATAGCTATAGCTTAACTCAATACCTATAAGTTGCAGAGAGTTCAAATTATTATTTTTAGTGTACCTATTTCATAAAAGTAAAACACAAAGATACCAAAAAAAGCCATTATTAAGGATTTTTTTCATAATACTGAAAAAGCTTCCTGCTTCGGGCCCCCCAGGAGTAACACAGTGTGGAGAAGGTTGCAAACTTGATTGTAGGCTACTCTTAGCGGTCTCTACAATATATAAAATAATATTACTTACGAGTACAAACTCACTTGCAATGTTTGATAACGATAATGACTAGCCTAAAAAGTTTACAGGTGCATGCATGCAATCTGATTGAAAACTAAATTTTGACTAACAACTTATATATTTTCGTTCATTCGACTTCATCATCATCAGGTCTTTCTAGTCTCCACTGCAGGAGCACGACCCTCTCTGTACTGCCAGAGCCATATACTAGCCTGAGTAGTCAGAGGATTTGGCCTACACTCTCCACGCTGGCCAGACGGGTTGGAGAGGTCTCTTTGATGTTAATAAGCTTTGTTTAGCTTGTGTTTCCTAAGTCGCCTTTTACGACATCCACGGGAAGACTTGGAGTGGTCCTATTCTACTCTGCCGGGAACCACACGGCGCCAGATTTATAGATAGATTCATTCGACTTCAATATTCATAAATTTTCAATAGGAATTTTCACAAGTTCCTTTCTTCTCGCGTCAGAGCCGCAGCATTTTAACAGGCGTTGTTCGGCCGGGAATCGAACCTGTCGCCCTCGCGACTCACAATCAGCTGTCAGCGACAGCGGTTTCAAAGGTGCTCAGGGACGATGGAAAGGCATTGTTTGTTGTTTTAATAGGCAGCAGAATTAAAATCTTACAATTTACACATATATATATATACATACTATCACATCTTTTTCCCTTGCGGGGTAGACACTAGAGCCCAGGTCTTTTAAACGTAAAGGCCACGTTTAGCATGTTGGTGGGCTTGTAGGTGGAGAAAGGTAACAAAATAGTGATGGATTGCTAGCCGCATTGCCTATTGACATGATTCCTTACGCCCATTCCTTCGATCGGCTTTTACGATCTGTGCGGGAAGAGAAGAAGCTGGTACATTTTACATTTTGTTCTTTTCTCCCAGACCAACATGGAAGTATGACAAACAACAAATTAAATTCAATATTCATAAATTTTCAATAGGAATTTCACAAGTTCCTTTCTTCTCGCGTCAGAGCTGCAGCATTTTGACAGGCGTTGTTCGGCCGGGAATCGAACCTGTCGCCCTCGCGACTCACAATCAGCTGTCAGCGACAGCGGCTTCAAAGGTGCTCGGGGACGATGGAAAGGCATTGTGTATTGTTTTAATAGGCAGCCGAAATAATAATAACCTTAAAATTAATGCCGTAGATATTGAATTTTATTTTAATTTATTGAGAATACCAACAGCAAAATTAACAGTCTTATAAACTATTATACAATCAATAACAGGTTTCCCTATCTGTTACAATAATGAAATCGCAATTGATGAAGTTAACGCTAAACAGTAAACAGAGTTTAATACTATCTAAGATTTATTTGATTCAGATTGACCTGTGTCATGGACGAACGAGTATCTATATAAATATCTATTATAAAATAAAGCACTGTTGATTTAGTATCCTACGATACAAGTTCACAACTTACTGTGGGGCTATCTCAATTAGTGATATGTCCCTATATACTTAATTATTTATTGTATATAATTTCTAAATTTCATATTATACAACGAATTTATTTGATTCTTTGCATGTTGTATACAAATAAAATAGTAAAAACAAATCGTAAGAAAAGGTAAACTAGGAAAAAATCACCCAATTAACCTGACAATTGATCAAATTAACTTTTGTTAGGTTATATTTTTGTATTTTGCCTTTATGTCACAATTTTGTGATTTATGTTTATTTATTTTAACAAGGCTAGAGTTCATAATAAATCCCAATCCCAACTATCCCAATCCCAACCATCCCAACTTCCCAACTAATATTATAAATGCAAAAGTGACTTTGTTTATTTGTTTGTTTGTTACGCTTTTACGCCGTATCTACTGAACCGATCATCATGAAATTTTGCATATACATAGGTTAGGGTACCGAAAAGGACATAGGCTATATATTAGTAACAGCTAGTACATAATAAATCTTAATAAAAAAAAGCCGTGTGGTTCCCGGCAGAGTAGAATAGGACCACTCCAAGTCTTCCCGTGGATGTCGTAAAAGGCGACTAAGGAAACACAAGCTAAACAAAGCTTAATAGCATCAAAGAGACCTCTCCAATCCGTCTGGCCAGCGTGGACAGTGTAGGCCAAATCCTCTGACTACTCAGGCTAGTATATGGCTCTGGTAGTACAGAGAGGGTCGTGCTCCTGCAGTGGAGACTAGAAAGACCTGATGATGATGATGAAATAAATACTAAGTATATAGGAGTACACGGCAGTTACAACAAAGGTGATCTTATACACATATTAAAATTAATCGTGCCGTAAAAAATATATAATGAATTTCTGAACATAATCCAGCTTGTTGTAAGAGCTAGCCTTAAAGTCAGTTTGAGCTATTAATAGTGTTTGAAAGGCTTACATCAGTGAAACTAGCGACACATACTTAAATACTATTACCTCTTTCTCGTTTGCGGGGTACACAGAGCCCAGGTCTAAAAAACCTAAAGGACACGTTTAGCATGTTGGTGGGCTTTTAGGTGGAGAACGGAATCAGAATAGTGATGAGTTGCTAGCTGCATCGCCTATCGACATGATTTCTCACGCCCATTCCCTTGATCAGCTTTTACGATACGCGTGTGGAGAGAAGCAGTTGATACATTCTACTTTTTTTTCTTTTCTAGCGACTAGCGACACCCGTAATTTTATTTATGTACTTCGAAATATGATCAAAATTATATATATAATAGATCAAAAAAAATATTCGACAGTACTTTGGTAATAAATTACTAATAGTATTTTGAGTTTAACTATTCAGTAATATCATCATTTCAAAAGTGGACGCTTTTGGCGGTAATTTGTAGTTCTCTTAATTATCAAATACAAAATTATGAACAGTAATACCAAAAAATACTACAAGTCATTTATTACCGAAGTACTGTCGTAGATTTTTTCAATTTGATCTTATTTAGAAGTAAAGGAAATTAACGAGGAGGTTGGCTTGTCTAAGGACGAAAGTTTAAAAACGAAAAATCGACAAATCGATTGTTTGAAATAAATTTATAGCAAAGCTACATTTTGTCGACAAACGCTAATACCCAGGTCACTCCATCAATTTCCATATTAACTTGACCGGGGCTCAAACCCGGGACCTCCGATGTGACAGCCTTGCATAATGTCTACTAAGCTACAACAGTCTTCATTGCTTCCATGTAACTTTGGTTCAAAGTTAAAATTTTGCGTCTTCAAAAGCAAAACAAATCCACGGCTACCCGAGCGGACAATAGATTACAAACAATTATGAAAAGTTCAAATTAAAGTTTAAATTAAATTTCAACAAGTCGGGTGCAACGCAGTCCATTGTAATAATATTTCTGGGCCTTAGGCCGCGAGCGAATCGTTATTAATTAGGTTTGTTGGATCTGCTAACAGGTTGGAATATACGGGGCGAAATTACTTCAGTTACAGCCAATTTGGATTTAAAAACTACTTATAAGGGGAATGTAAATGAAGAAGTGCTTTGAGGGAAGCGTAACCGTCGTGTATCCACCCGTATCACTCGCCCCGATGATGTTCTTAACAGACCGAAACTAGTCGGCGGATCCGACGTTATAAAACGTGAGTAAAGCCGCGTTCTCATAACATAAGGAATGTAAAACAGTTTGTTTTAAACTCGCTTTTACCCGCGGCGTCGTGTTAATGTCTATCGGGTTCAGTATTTTATCCGGTATAAACGGTAGCCTATGTCCTTCTACTTACGATGGACAAAGTATATGCAAAATTTTAAATAATTTGTAGTTAATTAATAAGCAAAATCATAATACTGCAGTCCAACAGTTTCTAACGTTTCACTCGAATTATATTCTTTGTTCATTATTTTTTCTCAAAAGTGTTCTTCGTTCTTTAATTTCCTCATCATATATAGTAACAAACGAACCTGATAGGTATGTATGATACTTTCTAAGTGTTTTTATGCATTTATTATGCTATTTTAATTATACTCTTATTGAAATAAAGAAATTATATGTGGGAAAAAATTTCACGCGGGCAGGATTTGAACCGGCAGTCTTTACTCTTTGTACGAGTAACGCCTTACCAATTAGGCCACCGCGCTTCAAACCCTACACGTCGAATTTCTCCACCACATCCAACTCCCCTTATACGCATTATTGCTTGCGACACCTTACATAACTACCTCACTGTAAAAGGATGAATACAGATAGGATGGAATTCCTGACAAAAAATAATATTGTCCTTAATTGAACTGAATATATATGTCTTTCTCTGTCTATGTTACGAACGCCGTAATCCGTGACTATAAGTCATATGAGTTGAAAAAAATGATATGCTATTTATCTAACCTTCGCTCCACAGATGAGGATAACCGGCAACGCTCTTGTCACACCAGCGGTGTTGTAGTTGTCTAATGGCAGTGGTAATCACTTGCTCGTTTGCGTAATAAATCATAAAAAACACGCTTAGATGACAGCGATAAAAATTTACCTTAGTTTTGCGGTCCCGCCTACATTATCGGCCCGTGAATCCCTCTGAGGCCAGCGGGAGCGGAGTCCGGAAATGTAGCGAGTTCTCATAATGGCGGAATTGTTTTCGTTGAGGAAGTGAATTGCACATTTTACGGTTATTTAGACAATGCCCGCAAACTACGCTTATTGGAGTTGAATGAAGGGCTGGTAAGAGCGGCTCATGGCTCTCAAGTATGATTAAATTGTTCAAGAGAAACAAAATAGGAACCCTCTACTTGTTTTCATAGAAATTTAAACTCGTTTCTATTTTCTTCCCTAGCTTTTAAGACTTTTTTTTTTCTTTTAAGACATCCGCTTGCAGGTAAGGTTTCTATAGATTTCGTATTATTGACAATAAAGTATCTTCTTTAACTTTAAAAAAATTTTTTTTGGACAACAAATGTTTGTAACACACACTTCAGTAGGTAGAAAAAATTAAATATTTATTGAAAGTCAATTTAAAGTAAAGTTATTATAATAAAATTTCATAAAGCATTATTAAATTACAACCAATATGAACATCAATGCCGTTCACAAATCTATTGGTATAATATCAATTCATAATTTTCAAGACATATGTGTGACAATTTACAACAAAAGCTGTACTCATAACAAACTGAAATAATAATTAGCGTCAAGAAATTAAAAGTAACTAAAATGTAATTTCCATAAAAAAATACTGTAAAACATTGAAGTTATCTATATTTACTGAGGCCGCAGTTTAGTTACTAAGTTGAATTGAACCTTAATGTAACACTGTATTTTCTAAAGTTCAAAATTATCTAACGTTCAAAACAGCCGATATTTCAATATTAATTTACACGAAAGTTACTGAATGGATTTTAATTAGTTTTTACCTACCATCAATAACCTTTATCAGAAGTAAGTTGTATTATTTTTACGCATATATATTTTCCATGTTGTACATTTTTTATATACAAACAAGTGAGCAAACAGGCTTACAGCTCATCTCTTGCTCATCCCAGTATATCTGGTAAAATAATTATCTTTACGTCCAATACAAACGACTTCACTAGAAGTAAACTGGATTGATTTTAGTAAACAAAGGCTTCAAACGCTTTTCACTGATATTGCCTTGAGTTATTGAGATCTGCTGCTTTTGACAGCTGCATCAGCTCTCCATAAATAAACAGGGTGAATGAAATAAAATAAAATAGTAAAGATTTTTGTTTTTTCTCAATGCCGTGTGACGAGTTCTTATAATTATCATCACCATCATCATTTCAGTCACCAGAAGTCCACTGCTGGACACAGGCAGTTGCAAGCTGCCTGCATCCAGCGTTTCCCTGCGACCTTGGTCAGGTCGTCCGACCACCTATTGGGTGGGTGTCTGATGTGAACCTTTTTGCCCCATCGCCCATCGGCTCTGCGCGCTATGTGTCCCTCTCCTTAAATTAGTATTAGGAGCTAGTCCTCTGAGCTATACCTATATCTTTCCTTCATATATGGAACTCTGGTTTTCTGATCGGTCTCGTAGAGAAACCCCGGGCATAGCCCTCTCCATAGCTCTTTGAGCGACCTTGAGCTTTCCTATGATCTGACTTTGATTATAATTACCGGATTCTTTTTATTGTGGCTCTTCAGCGTTAAGAAGGTCTTCATCATCAGATCAAAAGCACGAATATACAGCGTGTAACATGACCCACGATATAAACCTTGAAGGGATCATTCAGCCCGTCAATATGACCAATTTTTAGTAAGTGATCAATTCTGAGAACTTGGAAAAAAATTATGACTTTCCCATACATTATGCCCGGTCGGCTGAACACTATTGTCGAAAAATATTTTGTGTACCCAGCTTTGATCCCATAACAAAAGTTGTTTATATTGACAGGTGACAGGATGTATCACCCCTTTAAAGGTGTGTCGAGGGTCATGTTACACGCTGTGTAATATTGTCATTATCATCATCATCATCATCAGGTCCTCCTCAGTCTCTACCGCAGGAGCACGACCCTCTCTGACCATGAGAGCCATATATTAGCCAGAGCAGTTAGGCGATTTGACCTAGACTCTCCACGCTGGCCAGACGGGTTGGAGAGGACTCTTTGATGTTTAAAAGCTTGTTTAGCTTGTGTTTCCTAAGTCACCTTTACGACATCCACGGAAAAACTTGGAGCGGTCCTCTTCTACTCTGCCAGGAACCACACGGCTTGTGTAATATTGTATTACTACCAATTTTCGTACAAAATAAAAGCCTTTAATATCTTAGACGTCATAGACAGATACACCAATATATACTTCAAACGCTATCCATTAGGGGTTACATCCAACAAAGCAAAAAGCATACGGGCCAAAATAAAACCATTTTTTCAGGCCGTACTCGTTCATTACAGCGACGACAATTTCCGGCCGCCATTTTGGATCGCTGCCGAACCGGATATGACGATTTGATCATTTAAAAACAGTCACGAATCCTTTGGCAGTGATACGAGTTGTATGGCGTATTGGAACATCTGGAGCCCGGGGCTATTTAGTCTTGATGCCCTACCTAATTAAATAAATATATAGGGACAAATCACACAGATTGAGCCCCACAGAACGTTGTGAACTTGTGTGCGGGATACTAACTCAACGATAGTATAATTTACTATAGATATTTATATAGATAAACATCCAAGACCCAGGGCAATCTAAACAAGATCGTTTTCCATCATGATCTGGCCGGGGATCGAAGCCTGGACCCCTTGTGTTGCAGGCTGGCGTGTTAATCACTGCAAGACGGAGGCTATTCAAATAATAAAATAAATTTTGGACAATATGAAAAACTATAAGTCTGAAACAAATGATTTTATTATCATTATTATTTGGTCACTTTATCTTGACAAACTTTATGAACTCAATGGCCTAGTGGGTAAGAGCACTGCAGCTGCTCACACATGTCATGTATAGCAAGCAACCTGCCAACCTCACTTGGATGGGTGTCTCAAAGTGGCATAAAAATATCTGAAGGCACGTTAAGCCGTTGTTACCAGTAGTCATCATCAGCTTTGTCAAGCAAGCTTGCGTGCTACCTTTTACGTGTCTTTTTTATTTCAGGAGCCCTAAATCTACGGAACATCAAAGAGTAAATCTATCTCTAGCGTTTATTTTAAAGACCGTTTAAAATAATTAGTTATTAAAATTCTTGTATTTTCTCAACAAATAATGGCCCGGTCAAAAGAAACACTAGCAAGTTTAATATATCATTCTAAAAATTAAAGACGGAATATAAAACTCGTCATACTTGGGAAAAAGTATCGGGTCGAAGACCAGTGGGCCGACCAAGATATCGATGGAACGATACTGTGCAGACTGATCTGCGTGAGATGGAAGCGATCAGCTGGCAAGATATCGCAAAGAACCGAAAGTTGTGGCGTTCCCTCGTCTCGGAGGCCAAGATCCACTTCGGGTCGCTGAGCCAGCGGAGTAAGTAAGTATATAAAACTCGTAAGGCGGATAAGGCTCATTTTCTGCTTCTCACTTGCACCTCCCTCACTTTCTGATGCCCAGGGCTATATGTCTTGAGTTCAACGGTAAATACGCCTCTGCATGTATGGGAAACGTAAAAACGTTGAATGTAATTTATTTTTATATGTTCCGGCGCAGAATGAGTTGCGAGTGTGGAAGGATGAGAAGGAATATTGAATGGGATATAAAATTTTATGTAAGATTTTGTCTTTGACTTGTTATTCTTTCTTTGACGGTAAGTAAAGCTGTAGTAGATTCTGCAAAGAAAATTAAAATGGATCTTTATGGTCGTAGAATATGGAAAATATAAATTTAATCAATTTTGTAAATACTTATTTTGTTTTTATTTGCCGTGACTTCACTCTGGGGAATATATAAGTAGGCTAGTTTCCTGAGTCAAACTAATAATACTATAATAAATGCAAATCAAAATAATAAAATCTACAATAATAAGTGCAAATAAGTCCGTCAGTTAGCTAATAATAGTACATTACTGCATCGGCCGGCAATAGAGGCATTGATGGACAAACGTGTGAATGTGGGCTGAGGCGCAGCCGAGGATGGACTTTCGTATGTAAGTCCATCAATACCTGATTGCGGCCAAAGCTTGTATAGTACTTTTCTCAAACATTGCGCGGAAATTAAAAAAAATAGTGTATACACAAACAGACACACATATTGTCACGTGTTTACCCTTACAGGTGAGACGGACCCAAAAGCCACGTTTAGCGTATTAGTGGGCTTTTATGTAGAAAATTCAATTAAAATAATGATGGGTTGCTAGCATCACCTATTTGACATATTTTTCTTAGGTTTTCGCCCCCTCTCTCGGCCTGCTTTTATTGACTGTACGGGAAGAGAAGCAGCTGGTATATTCTATCTCTTATCCTAGACCAGCATGAAATATTGATGTAAATATGTCAATTAATATTCATAAAATGTTTATTTAAACAACAATATGAAGAAAGTATCGCGCCAAAATCTTGTATTTTTTAATTTATTTTTTTCTTACTAGCCAATTCAAATTTGAAATTCGAATTTGTAACCTCCTTAGTTGAATTATTTCGCAGCAAACGCGTCGTTCCATTTTTAAATAACACGACAGATATGAGTTTTCATAGTAACTTTGCCGGCCGCTGAAACACGACAGATATGGATTATCATACATACTTTGCTGGCGTGTATTGGCCAGTACAGCAATATCGATTACCCCAAACAAGGTTGTCCAAATAATGTGAACATTTCCAAGCAGGTTTGAGAAAAGTACGTTTGAGAATATTATATTCGCCATACATTTTTTCCGTATTAATGCAATTGTACCTATTTGTGACACAGCTGTCTCATTTTGCTCACAAGCAATTTTTCAAAATGATTTTTATACCACTTCATTGGCTAAATTTTAAAACTTGAAACAAACGAATATCTACGCTTTTATCTTTTATTTGAAGACTAATAATTAACGATCTTCACTTGTGTGAAGATCGTTAATTATTAGTCTGGTAACAATACAAGTGATAGTTTTCCAAGAAAAGATTTATATTTATGGATATCAATATCATCAGAAAATCAATAGTATTGTATTTAACTAAATAAAATCATTCAAAGGCATTTTATGGTATGTCACTCACGCGCCGATATTACGCGCCGAACTAATTAGCGTAATGAGCATTTTTGGCAGTTCGCGTCCTATTATTAGCCCAGCGATTGATTTACACTAGTGTTAGATAGTAAATCTGAGTGATTTAGTGATCTTCGACACGCTGTAGTGAGGGGCTAATTGGGACAACGTGTTGGTAAAAGCTGCCTTATCAAGGGATATGATTCGAGATATTACAAGACGTAAATGAACAGAACTTTTTTCTGAGAAGCACATAGCTGGTGTTTTGGGTCGACTTTGAATAAATTGAATTGGGCAGGGCATACTTTATTGAAGGTCATGACTTTATCTTTTTATGTGAAAGAAAACATTACTCTGAGAAACTGATTTCGGTATTTTTACGATTCAATTAAGTTTTCATTCATAAACTTGAATTACAAATTTTCTCCAAATGACGTCATTTTCGTTGCCACTTTTTATTTATTTTTCAATAAGGGAGACAGTCAATATTCTTGGTAACATAGTATTGTGTATGATGTCTTACAACAAGAAGATCAGAGAAGATTTTTCATTCCAGAAAAATAGTATTTATATGTATATTTTGTATCATCATCATCATTTCGTGTAGGTGACAAAGTCAGTCGACCATGCACACCCTGGTGTCAGAGTTCTTCGGTACGGCGTCTCGGCCTCTGACGTGGTTCCTTTAACGACTACCAGATGGCAGCCGGGACCAAAGGCTTAACGTGCCTTTCCAAAGCACGGAATCATCTTTCTTATCAGACAATCAGGTGATTCATGCCTGCAATGTCCTAACCAAACTGGTATATTTTGTATGAAAAATCTAATATAGATTTTTCATACAAAATATTCAGGATTAAATCGGGATTGCAAAAAAACATCGGCGAATGACTTTACAAAAGCGCTTAACTTAATTCTTGAATATCACACGAATCCTTTGTTTTTAAAATTTGTAACATCGAAAATATTGTTACTTGAGCGTTTATCTCGAAATGGTTTTAGATTCAGCCAGTTAAAGTTAAATTTTGCAAAGACTTATATTTATATTATAGCATAAACTTGCTATAATAAATTAAAACTTATTTTATACTACACATAATCATAGTAACTCAAAATCATAGTAAATCAAAGAGCATTCGTCATCTTATCAGTCCACTTAGACACAATTTTGGTATTTCAATATTTACCCCCTCCACCAAGCATTTACGCAGTTTGCGTCCTATAATAAGGCTTGTTGATTGATTTACACTCGCAGAAGATAGTAAATCCGAGTGATTTACGCCTAAACTTTGACATGCCTCAATGAGAGGGCCTAATTAGGACGGTGTGTTTACGAAGTCTTAGCGGAAACAACTGTAGGAGTTATGGAAAGTTCCTCCTTCTCACCCAAGCGTGTCACTTTAACAGCTGTGGTACTTTAGACACGGGGTCCGTATTTTTACATATATAGTACTAGCTGTTGCCCGCGTATATAGCCGATGTCCTTTACAGTGTGGTTCCCGGCAGAGTAGAATAGAACTACTCCAAGTCATCCCGTGGATGTCGTAAAAGGCGACTAAGGAAACACAAGCTAAACAAAGCTTAATAACATCAAAGAGACCTCTCCAATCCGTCTGACCAGCGTGGAGAGTGTAGGCCAAATCCTCTGACTACTCAGTCTAGTATATGGCTCTGGTAGTACAGAGAGGGTCGTGCTCCTGCAGTGGAGACTAGAAAGACCTGATGATGATGATGATGATGTCCTTTACAGTTCCTTAGTCTTTGTGTACCTATGCAAAATTTCATGATGATCGGTTCAGTAGATAGGGCGTGAAAGCATAACAAACAAACTCACTTTTGCATTTATAATATTATTTAGGAAGCTAGAATTATGAGTAGGATAGAAACAAATCACAGAAATAAAGCTAGACTGTAATTTAAGTCGTCGGTTACTAACTCAGTGGTACTATATTTTGATCATGAAGGAAGAGTACCCCGATATATTTCATACTACCGCTTAGAATCTGTTTACATCACTTGCATATATAAAATGTATTTAAGTACGCTTGCGAAACACATAGAAATGCAATAAGTACTTATACGATTACGTATTTCAGCGAAATCAAAATATGGACACGTCCAAAGTCGTACGTCTAAGTTTCTAAGTAAACATTCCCTATACATTTATATGCAAAGAATCATTTTTTTTTTATATTTAGTAACTCATGGCCATTACTCTTTATCTTGTTCAGTTTGAAGGGGACTTAGATTTCCTGTTTTAAAATAAGTCCAAATACTCTTTACAATCACATGGCAAAGGGATAATTAGGGTAGTTAGGGGGATACCCCTTGACCCAAAGCAAATCAAATATATGATAGTCTGGAAAATTTTATCGCGTAACTTGAATAAACATTGCTTGTATATACATATATCACCCATGTAATATATTAGGTATATAAATAAAATAATTAAGGTGACAAACCATATTTGGAATATGGTTTGTCACCTTAATTATATCTGGGTGAGGGGCAGTGCTCCAACTGCTCTGTCCAACTAGTTGGACCATGGGTCTTGACTAGGGAATTATGTTTAAATTCGATAGTTTAAATAGAGATATATTATAAGTATTTATATTTGAATAAATTCTAAAACTATCCTTAGACATGTCCATGTTAATGTCGCGTAGGGACATGCGTCTAATGCGCCCTATTTGTGACAGAGTGCGCCGTGACGCCGCGTCCTAATTACATGTTTGTGCGAGATGTACCACATGCGAGGACTGTATGTCTTCAAGTAGTGTCAGTAACTTGAATAAACATTGCTTGCAGGCAAATATATCATCCTTATAATATACGAAGATGACATATAGTCGACTTAAAACGACCTAAGGCTATGCTATGTATGAACATAGCATAGCCCATTGATCTCTGTATAAAAGGCATGCTGCCAGAAAAATGTTTTTAAAATAATTATTTCGATTTATTTTTATAGGATATATCGCCGTGTGGTTCCCGGCAGAATAGAATAGCACCACTCCAAGTCACCCCGTGGATGTCATAAAAGGCGACTGAGGAGACACAAGCTAAACAAAACTTATTAACATCAAAGAGACCTCTCCAACCCGTCTGGCCAGCGTGGAGAGTGTAGGCCAAATCCTCTGACTAGTAGCTCTGGTAGTACAGAGAGGGTCGTGCTCCTGCAGTGGAGACTAAAAAGACCTGATGATGATGATGATTTTTATAAGATAGGGCTAGGTAGAAAATGGAATAGGAGGCTTTTGCCCAGCCGTGGGATCTATATATATATAGGGACATATCACACAAATTGAGCTAGCCCCACAGTAAGTTGTGAACTTGTGTCGCAGGATACTAACTCAACGATACTATATTTTATAATATATACTTATATAGATAAACATCCAAGACCCAGGTCAATATGAAAAAATCTTTTTCCATCTTGACCTGACCGGGGATCGAACCCGGGACCCCCGTGTCGCAGACTAGCGTGTTGACCGCTGCGCCACGGAGATCTAAATAGCTAGCCACAATTTTTTTTTAAAATCTATGATATTCACTCATGTTTATTCTTGAAAAGCCACTGGGCCTTCAAGCTCCTATGTTATTAGTAATATCTACCTAATACCTGTATACAATAAATAAATATAGAATCTAACACAGGTATTAACCATTGTCACAGGTAAATGAGTATTTTCGTCAGCAGGAGTGGGACAGCAACAATAATGGGCAATTTCGGATAATGACCGCTTTATGGAGCAGGGCACACCCGCTAGTGATATTGGCTTCAGACTTTTTCGAGTTTGTCACTAGTTTCAGGCCTTAGAAAAATATGAGAACCTACTTCGATAGTTTAAGAATAAAACGAAAGACAAAGTACATGGTATCGCGGGCAAATTAACAGTTTATATTGCAATCTCATCTTACTCCCAAACCGTAACTCCCATAATATATAGATATTTTTTTTATCAATACTTGTTGTGAGTATTTATTAGATAGGTCCTTAATAAATGTTGACGGAGTCTCAACACCATTTTTAGATTAAGGGTTCCGTTTGTATAAATAAGCCTCAAAGCGCAAATTTTTGATAGAGTCAAGTGTCCCCCCTCCCCTTTCTACAAGCTCAATGGTTGAGGAGTCAAAAGCTTGCAACTGATTTATAAAAAAATATATTATGCTCGGTCCAAGATCACCTGCAGGTGTACTGTACTATAATGACCGTAGATCTCCGATCATCGCTGACATAATAATCCGACGTAATAGAGCGTGGACACATTACACCGCCTATATTATTATAGTGTATGGAGGTACTTACTCACTCATACACAAGACCATAATAAGAATATCAATTTTATATCATTGATGTTAACGTGAGCTAAATACACTATGTTTTCGTTTATTTGAAAGACTCACGTGCTACTTTGTCGGGATTGCCGACTATACTTTCGGACTCATCAGGAGTCCTGAAATCCCTTGAAAATGGGCTCCTGATGAGTCCAAAAGTATAGTCGGCAATCCCGTAAAATAGCACGTGAGTGAGCGAGCCTCTAAACGGAACATCGATTTTATTAAATACGAGCTTTTACCTGCAGCATTGCACGCAATAATAACAAATTTTAAATCCCGTTACAGCTCTTTAGGAGGAGAATATTGGGGAAAACTTTCTTAGGAAAAGCCAACGCCATAATAATTTTCTGCGTCCAAAATATCAGTGCCATCTGTTGAGTGGTTTGAGGTGTGTCTTGCTGATAGATCATTTACACCCTGTATAATTACTGTACGTTTTCGGATCAAAAATCAAAATCAAAACGTTTATTCAGAAAATACTTTTTCAATTTTTCACGTCATATCATATTTAAAATGATCTCATTAGAAATATGTATTTATTAATTGTTCAAAAGCTACAGACTACTAGCGTTTCGGAACCGACCACTGCAGAGAAGAAACGCCGAAAGAAACTCTTATCAACAGTTTTGGTCGCCTACTCGCCTGAAGGGCTTTATATGATTACGAATATTTATTCCTTATTGTCTTTTTCTTTCTTTTCTTTTTTCTTTCTTTTTTCTGTTTTCATGTTACAATTTCAATATACATAGATCTCTGACTATCATCGTACTTTTTGCTTTAAGTTTCCAAAGCGCATCTTTTTATCTCCAAAAATCCTTCACTAACTAAGCAACATTGTATTTTTTACCAAACCAACCAATATTCTAAATCCCAAAGCTCTACTTTATAAGTGAACAATACCAGAATTCCCAGAGCTTTGGAAGCTCAGGAAAGTTCATACGAAGCCGAATGCTTCGATCTCATACAACGTATTGCAAAACTCGTAATAAGCAAATGCTGTGCACTTATTATCTACTTGCAGTTTAACACCTTCGCAGTGGTTCTAGAAAACGCTTAAAGAAATGTTCTTTAATATTTACATGAATATACTCGCAACCTACCACCGCACCGCTCTAAATATTATCATCGATAAAGTGATGATCCCCTCTTTAAATTTATTTCAATCAAACAGCATCCTATTTTACTTTATTATTTATTTATAGAAAACATTAAATGTATATTAAAAGCTTATTAAGTACTAGCGGCTTCGCCCTCGTGATATATAGTCTATGTCCTTCTCAGTACCCCAAACTTATGTGTATGCAAAACTTCATGATGATCAGTTCAGTAGATAGGGCGTGAAAGCGTAACAAACAAACAAACTCACTTTCGCATTTATAATATTAGTTAGGATAAATTAAAAAAATATATATTTCAGGTTACATAAGACCCAGAGCATACATTAAATTACTGAATATGAGATTACAATTATTATATAAGATTTAATGTGTTTGCCGTGTGGTTCCCGGCAGAGAAGAATAGGACCACTCCAAATCTTCCCGTGGATGTCGTAAAAGGCGACTTAGGAAACTCAAGCTAAACAAAGCTTATGAACAACAAAGAGACCTCTCCAACCCGTCTGGCCAGCGAGGAGAGTGTAGGCCAAATCCTCTGTCTGCTCTGGCAGTACAGAGAGGGTCATGCTCCTGCAGTGGAGACTAATAAAGACCTGATGATGATGATGATGATATAAGATTACATTATATTATTATTTAAGATAATATTACATTACTTGTCATGCCAATTCTTATAAATATAGTTTAAAATTGCCGCTCCACTTTAGAACACGGGACATGCCGCTGACAGCAATGCCCAATGTAGGGACAATCTAACCTATTGATAATCATCATCAGGACGGTGTTGGTGCTGGCCCGCACTCTGCGCACCAGGGACGCGGCGCGCTTGCGCATGATCGCGTGAAAACAGTCTGTGTGGGCGTCTGCAAACATCCCTGATGCGCTGCAGAAGCGGGGCAGCCCCAATATCGCCCTGAATGCGTTGTTGAATTGCACTCGGAGGGCATTATAAACACTTTGTGAGTACGTGGCCCACAGGCTGTACACGTATACAATAAAGTGCAGTACGGATGAGGTAAAAATTACTCTTTTCAGTGCGAAAAGAGTTTTTTACCTCATCCGTACATCGCCAAAATCTGCGGGCCAGCATATTGGCCCTCCTAGATAGCGCCCTCCGCTCTCGCTCAATATAGTTATAAGTGGATATGGATAGTTAGGATTACGACTAATACATTGTGGCCGACGTATCACACAAACTATATAGATATGGATAAAATTGATGTTATTTTGGGGTGTTTAGCTATGATAAAATCTGTGATCTGTTATGCAATATTACTAACTGATGTAGGCGGTGTCATAAAAATAATTAATTCATAACGAAATACATTTTGCGAAATTTTTTCTAAACTGTTGGCGTTTTTGAAAAGCCAGTGTTCACATACCAAAGCGTCTTCGAGCAAAATCGCCTCGAAAGGAAAATTACAACTTTATTTACCAAACGAAATCCTACAACATGCTCAACACGGGCAAATCTGCAGAAAACTACGAACAACTCGACCAACAAATAATGAGCCAATAGAAGAGTAACTTTCGTATTTACAAATTTTTCGTAAATAAATAATAAACCACATGCTTCGTCAAGAATTACATTAATTTATCTACAACAAGTTTCGTCCAAACATGTTAGTCAAATGTCCACTTCACATCGCACCCGGCCCAAAAGTTCCCATAATGCTGGCGGCATTGCCTCGTTGAATCGCTATGGCAAGCCTCTGGACCAAATACGATGCGAAATAATAAATAAAACCTACTTATCTCTTGATGTATAATAAGCCTTCGTTTTCCTTAAATTTTAGCTAGCACGATGTGACATTAAACGCAATTAACTTAGTTTGGCTATTTTCTCAAGTTTTCATACAATTATTACATAGCTTTGTTATTTAATCAAGTTAATCAAAATTTTAAGATTCTTAGAATTTTTTATCAGACATACGGACAGACGAGGCAACAGAATGATCCTATAAATGTTCGTTTTTCAAAGAACACGTTTTAAAAAAAAATATGACGTTCATAAAGAGCTGTCTCTTTATGAACGTCATATTTTTCTTTTTTTCATTCAATGCCCGTAATCTCTGTGTCAAAAAGTTCTATTTTATATTTAAATAAATATATACGGACAAATCTCACACGGACGGAATTCTTATCGTAGAGTTCCCCATTTTACACTGTTTTTTTTTAGGAAAGGTACCTAAAAAGGAAAAAGGAGCATTTATAGGATCATTCTGTTGCCTCGTCTGTCCGTTTGTCTGTTTTTCTAAATACTCATTAATTTGTGAGTGATGGTGCATACGGGTACCTATTCTGTAGTTACTTTATTTGCGATCCGACTCAGCAATGTTTCCGTGTTTTTCCAACCAGTTATTTGTATACGATATTTATATAGCTTTCCGTTATACGTTACTCGTTAAAATGCAGTAACTGTTTGTTATTGCAACTGTTACTGTTAACTGTATCAATATTTCCTTAACATGTTTTTTATTTTTATTTTAGAAGTGAAATATTAAACTATTGAACAATTGGCGTGTTTTTTTACAGGAGCTGGATCTTTTATTACTACAATTATCTTACATTGATTTCAGACAGCTAACTCATTATCAGACAGCTAACATAAGAGAGTGGACCGGAATTGCCAGAGCTGAGCAACTGTTTTGCCTGGCGATGGATAGAGAAGAGTTCGGGAAGCTGACGGCCAACCTCCAGTAATGGAGTGGCACTCAAAGAAGTTCCCTCTAATATGGTTGAGCTCAGCGATGGCTGATCCACACGTCAACTCGTGAACGGTTTTTCTATTTTCATGTTACAATTTCAATGTATATTGAAATTGTAACATGAAAATAGAAAAACCGGCCAAGTGTGAGTCAAACTCGCGCAATGAGGGTTCCGTACAATATGCTTCGTGAACACACACAATGTGCAAAAAATGTTTTATTCAATTGACTGGCGCCATCTAGTGGTGTTTTAGTGAACTATTTCCCTAGATGAACTTATTATTGTGAGTTTACCACTTAATTTTCAAGTGATAGAATTCTTATTATTTTTCCTGTAATCTTCAAGGAATGAACTATATTTTGTGATTTTTTCAAAATTTTCGGCCCAGTAGTTTCGAAGATCAGGGGGGGAATGGTCAAATTTTGCCTTCTTTCGTTAATAAAATCAAAAGTATTGATTTTACCCGAACAAAAAAAAATATTTTTGAGATCCTTATAATGAGCCCTTTCATTTGATATATGACACAGTAAGGTTTGCAAAACTTTCTTTTAAAATTTTGTAATTGGGCCCCTCAAAATGACCCTTATTTAAAAAAAATCTTTATTTACTTTGCACATCCGTGTTTGGGTCATAGGATTACACTATCTTACCAAATTTCATTTTATTTGGTTCAGTAGATTCGGAGAAAATCGGCTGTGACAGACGGACGGACGGACAGACAGACGCTCGAGTGATCCTATAAGGGTTCCGTTTTTCAACTTTTGTACGGAACCCTAAAAAAGGAAGAAAAAAGAAAAGAAAGAAAAAGACAATAAGGAATAAATATTCGTAATCATATTAAGCCCTTCAGGCGAGTAGGCGACCAAAACTGTTGATAAGAGTTTCTTTCGGCGTTTCTTCTCTGCAGTGGTCGGTTCCGAAACGCTAGTAGTCTGTAGCTTTTGAACAATTATTAAATACATATATCTAATGAGATAAATTTAAATATGATATGACGTGAAAAAGCCTGCAAAGGCCTATTTTCTGAATAAACGTTTTGATTTTGAGAAGAAGAACTCAATATTAAAATAGTTTAATTTTTTATGAAATACATGTCGATCTTGAGCCATGCCGAGTCAGTTCAGGATAATACAACTGTATTTTATTTTACGACTAGCTGTTACCTGCGGCTTCGCCTGCGTAATACATAGCCTATGTCCTTCTCGGTACCCTAACCTATGTGTATGCAAAATTTCATGATGATTGGTTCAGTAGATTCGGCGTGAAAACGTAACAACTTTCGCATTTATAATATTAGTTAGGATAAGGATTTATCTAGAAGAAAATATTAGAAAATCTGTACGCCTAGCATTCAATATAGCAAATATTTTTTAAGATATGAATTTCCATATCTTTTCTGTCTGTATTTAATAGCAATACAAAAATAAACTAAGCATAACAGCCATCACATCTTATAGTGACCGCCATCTGGTGTACGCACGTTTTTCAATTAGGGCAAAACAACTGAGGCATCAGACATATTTTTGGGTACATGGCTAAGGATAAGAATATCCTTAGCCATTTAGCCAAAAATAGGACTTAAGTGTTTATCTTCCTTTGCATAAAGAAATATGCAAACTAAAATGAACACTAAAGTCCTATTCTTGGGATAAATTTAAATAACAATATAATATTGTCAAACATATGTAATAAGTGAAAACTTCGCTGAACTGTCATTAATTAATTGTATTTTGTACGCATTATATATTTTGTAATAATTATATAAACGTATTATCAAAAAATTATAATGTGACCTTTTAATAAGACGAAGTAAGTTTTTATTAAAAACCTGAAAGTACTGCAAAATATGAGAAGTTCTTCATACTCAAATCAGCATTTTGACACCACAAAGTAAAGTAATATAATTTCTAGAAGTAATACATATACAAACCAAGCCCAACAGCTATCTCATCTTAGTGACCGCCATCTGGTGTACGCACGTTGTACAATCAGGGCAAGACAATTGGAGCACTGGATGCGACTTTGAATATTTTATATACAAATGAAGATCAACACTAAGTCCTTCTTATTTATACTTAAATAAACCATCAAATAAAGGAATTTTGCAACACATAGGTAAGGGTACTGAGAAGGACATAGACTATATATCACGCAGGCGAAGCCGCGGGTAACAGCTAAGAGTATATAATTTCTAGAAGCAAGCTCGAGCTCTGTGGCGCAGCGGTCAACACGCCAGCCTGCGACACGGGGTTTCCGGGTTCGATCCCCGGTCAGGTCATGATGGAAAACGATCTTTTTCAGTGTGACCTGGGTCTTGGATGTTTGTCTATATATATATATTATAAAATATAGTATCGTTGAGTTGGTATCCTGCGACACAAGTTCACAACTTACTGTGGGGCTGGCTCACTTTGTGTGATATGTCCCTATATATTTATTTATTTATTTAATACAAATACAAACCAAGCCCAATAGCCATCTCATCTAAGCGACCGCCATCTGGTGTACGCGTCCTGCAATTAGGACAAGACAACTGGGGCAGTGGATGTCTCTTAGGATATTCTATACGCAAATGAAGATCAACACTTCTATGATCCATACTAAAATATACAATTTAAATAGTATGATAAATATAAATAATAAATAAATACAAATATTAAGTCAAAATTACATAAATAAAAGAAACATAAACAGAATTACATATTTTAATACCTTCTCTGTGACATAACTACTACAACACGTCTCTCACAGAGATGCCGCAAAAAGTCCAGTCTACTTAAGTCCAGCTTATTAAGGATATACCTTAATTTCAAATATTATATTATTGAATTATGATGTGTTATAACTAAAATGTATAATTGAAAAATGACATTGGGATCAGATTTTATTATAAGCCTAAAAGTACTGCAAAATATGAAGAGGTTTCCGTAATATAAAATCAGTATTTTGACGCCTCATAGCTATATAATTTCTAGAAGCAATACAAATACAAACCAAGCCCAATAGCCATCTCATCTAAGTGACCGCCATCTGGTGTACGCGTCCTGCAATTAGGGCAAGACAACTGGGACAGTGGATATGGCTTAGGATATTCTATATGCAAATGAAGATCAACACTAAAGTCCTTCTTATTAGGAAAAAAACATTAGTATTAATATAATACCGTATGAATATATTATGCGTATTTCTCGCCATGCTGCCATAAATGATGTCATCCGTCGGGCTTTTGCTGCCGCTGGTGTGCCGGCAGTACTTGAGCCTGCTGGTATCAGCCGAGATGACGGCAAGAGGCCCGACGGCATGACACTCATCCCCTGGAAAAACGGACGGTCGCTTGTTTGGGATGCCACGTGTGTAGATACTGTAGCTTCATCCCACCTACAAGCGACCTCCCGTAGAGCGGGTGCAGCTGCAGCAACTGCAGAAGGGATTAAGAGGCGCAAATATGCGGTTCTAGGTGAGCCCTACATATTTGTGCCTTTCGCCGTGGAGACTTTGGGGCCATGGGGTGCGGAGGCTCGTCAATTGTACAGAGAGATCTCGGCACGTCTGATCGACGTCTCCAGGGACCCAAGGGCTGGCGCTCATTTTGGACAACGGCTGAGCCTAGCGATTCAACGTGGAAATGCGGCCAGTCTCTTGGGTACATTACCCTGTGATGACAGCGATCTGGGCTCCGTTTTTTATTTAGTTTAGATTTATGTTTTTTATTATTCTTTCTTTTTAATCATAAGTATTTATATTTTTATTTGTTTAACTATATTTGTAATTATGTGTAAATAAAAAATATTTGACAATAAAAAAAAAAAAAAAAAAAAATTAATATAATAATTTCTTTAATTTGAAAAATGCTTAAAGATCAATACTATTAAATAATTGGGTCCTTACCAATGAAATTGGCGTTTTTCCCACGCTTGCCATTTTGTTCTTAATGATAATATTTTTTGGAAAACACATTTTTTTTTTGTTTAAACATGAAAGTGGCCTATGTTATTATTCTGCATGTATAGAAATTTTTGTTTTTGTGAATTTAATTATTGAAAAATGCTAATGGAAAGAACTCGTTTAAGGTTTGTCCGTTTTAATCAAAAATGTAGCCATATTTCTATTATTGTTTTAATTTTTGTAAGTTTTATTATGTCTAAATTAAGCTTATTGTTGTCCGTAAAACTACATGCAAAATTTCACTTTTGTCGAATTTACCAAATCTAAAAAAATAGTAAAAACGTTAGTATGAAAAATTCATCTTAATTTTGCTCGAAATTCTCTATAGAAAACGCCAATTTAATAGGTATTATATAAAGTATTATAAAAAAATAGAAACCAAGAGTTGCGAAAAATAGAGTAGGTGCCTCAAAACGAAGATAAAAATAAACCTGTCATACAAAGTTACCTTTGTTGTGTTAAATAGGTCCCTAAAAAATATTGTGAGGTTGTGAACACCATTTTTCAATTTAGGGATCCGTTTCCGAAATATTTGATTTTAAAGTGCAAATTTTTGTTAGAGGTGATTTTCCCCCCCTCTATCTGCTAAACGATTATATATGGATTCGTGAAAAAAATTACAGCAGTAGTTTAAATACTGAAGTTGAAAGGAAAACTATCAGAGCTGAATACTAAGTGCAAACTAAAGAGTTATAGGCAACCAACTTATAAAATGTACTGGAAAATGTCAAATTTCATACAATTTTCATTGTTAGATGTAGGTATTTGGTCGTTAAACTGTGAGGTGCGAGTGTGAACAGTGTTAACTCAAGGTTGTAATTCGCAACTACGGAACACTACACTGTGCGTGGCCGGACACGCACATGGCTGGTTTTTTTTTTTTCAATTCTGAGTTCCATTAAAAAATCTGATTCTCTAATTAAAATATAGTCCAGGGATGCAAATTCAGCCTGTATATATCATAAAACAAAGCCAGATTGCCGTCGAAAGTAAATTCAAACAGTATACAATCTCGCACTTCTCAAATACATTGTCATTACAACAATAGACGCATGAACTTGTTAAGTCGTCAAGTCGACGCCGACTTGTACCAAACTAATATGAACTTGTGATTGGGATGGCAACTGTCAAGAGTGGCATTGTTTACGATTGTTCCGAAACAAACTTTCAAACGTATGAAATTCTACTATAAAAATATTATTCTACATAAACTAGATATATAATATGGAAATCTTGTGAATTAAACTATCGAAAACTTTACATTAGCCAGTGTCCGATATATTGACGGACTAGCAGTTACCCGCTACTTCGCCCGCGTCATACATTGTAGCTTATGTCCTTCTCAGTACCCTAATCTATGTGTATGCAAATTTCACGATGATCGGTTCAGTAGATAGAGCGTGAAAGCGTAACAAACAAACTAACTTTGGCATTAATAATGTTAGTTAGGATTAGAATAGTTAGGATTAATTTTGTAAGGAAACAATGAGTATTTTTATGAGTTATGTTTAAAAAATCATATTAAAAGCTATTGTTAAAAGAGATTCTTATAAGATTCTAATGAACTAATAACTGACATAAAAGCCTAATAAAAAGATATCTATATTTTTATTACAAACAATCATATGCAGCGACATCTACGATTCCCTTTGCGTTGCCAGCCCTATTGTTACGAGTTGACAACGATGTGTCAGTTCGATTTCGAAACTAAGAACATATTTGCATACGTTTGGAACCAAAGCTTGTTAATGTTTATGAAACTAGATGAACTTCCAGTTATCAACAGATTCTGTTTCTGTTTAAAATTTCGGTTTGTATGTGTTTTCGAAATTCGGTCCATATTCAAAATCAATATATACATACTTACACTATTACGTCTTTTTCCCTTGCGGGGAAGACAGAGCCCAGGTCTATAAACCCCACGTTTAGTATGGTGGAGAACGGAATCAAAATAGTGATGGGTTGCTAGCCGCATCGCCTATTAGCATGGTTCCTCACAGCCATTCCCTCGATTAATAAATAAATAAATATATACGGACAAATCACACAGATTGATCTAGCCCCAAAGTAAGTTCTTATGTAAGACTTGTGTTATGGGATACTAACTCAACGATACTATATTTTATAACAAATACATGTATAGATAAACATCCAAGACCCAGGTCAATCTGAAAAAGATCGTTTTCCATCTTGACCTGACCGGGGATCGAACCCGGGACCGTGTCGCAGGCAGGCGTGATGACCGCTGCGCCACGGAGCTGATGGTGACGAATTACGGATCTTGATATTTGGCAGAGGGCTTCTGAAGGCTGTAATAATAATGATGATTCCAAATCAATCTGAAAAAGATCTATTTTTGTTAAAACCGGTTATTGAACCCGGGAACTGCGGAATATACCCCAACGTATAAAAAATATTAGGTTGTATTTTCTGGATTAGCTCTTTGAAGTGGCAGTGGGCGGGGCACATAGCGCAAAGAACTGATAGCTGATGGAGCAGAAAGGTTCTTGAACGGCGATCACATACCGGCAACCGCAGCGTTGGACACCCGCCGACCAGGTGGTCGGACGACCTGATAAGGGTCGCAGGAAGGCGCTGGATGCAGGCCGCTTCCAACCGGTCATATTGGAAATCCTTGGGGGAGACCTATGTCCAGCAGTGGACTTCTTGCGGCTGAAATGATGATGATGATGAATGATGTATTTTTACCCATGCAAATATGTAGTGATATGTACGTCTTTCTGTATAACGTAAAAGTAATAGTTTTAATTATTTAATCGGTTCGCTGAACTCACGATGAAAGTTGGTGAGTGATGAAAGGGCGCGCGATCCTGACAGCTCATCATTGTACCACGCTACGCACAGAACAGGAAAAACGATGGTTCAGTGGTGATGGTCAGTCAGCCGTGTGGTTCCCGGCACAGTTGAATAACCACTCCAAGTCTTCCCGTGGATATCGTAGAAGGCGACTTAGGAAACACAAGCTAAACAACGCTTGTATAAAATATCAAAGAGACCTCTCCAATCCGTCTGGCCAGCGTGGAGAGTAGGCCAAATCCTCTGACTGTCCTGGCTAATTATGGCTCTAGTAGTAAGGGAGAGTCATGCTCCTGCAGTGGAGACTAAAAAGACTCTGACTATGATGAAGTGGACGTACACTTTTTAACTCATTGCTAAACTCTTAGCGAGATCATAGAAATAAGAAATTAGAAAAATAATCTATCCGGGCAGGACTTAATCCTGCGTCTTTGTATGACTTACGCACCAATTAGGGTGATTTGATTTTACACGTATTTTCCTATACCTATTTTATCTTTGAATTAAATTAGAATATCGAAATAGCATTGTGAATATAAAAATCATTTATACAAATGGAGACAATAGAAGTTTTTGTTATAAACGCTATAGACATTCAGTGTCCAGCAACGAGCAAAGCTATCTTCGGTATCGTACACACGTGAATTAGTGACCATAAGTGACAAGTGGCATGACATGGCGTTTGTGAGTGATAATAAGCAAACTACTCGTCAATAAATCAAAATACAGGCACACATAGGTAAAACGACAATCATTTTGAATTGATTCAGGCGTTACTTAGAGGCAATGAACATCTTAGGTTCATTCGAACAACAACACAAAGTAGGTAGTTATTCCCAACGAAAATCGAACTGCAACCTCCGCAGTGAAAGCCAAAGGTTTTACCGCTACACCACGGAGGCAGTACACTGGAAAGTAACTTGAATACTGCTAATAAAAAAGCGGTACGTTTTATTCGTCTAGTGCGTAGTCATACCCTTGTTTCATTCTGGTCTACTACGTTTACGCTCACTTCGCTTTGGAAATAGTTATTTAGCAGAAATTAGTTATAAAACCGTCCACTAGAGTATAAATGAAACATGTTCTAATGAAATTACACGCCACTTACATAATTGTAGACTTCTAAATGACAGTGTCCTCTCACGTTTCGTATATATTTGTCCGTATATATATATTACGTAGGCCTCTTCCCGCGCTGATCGTAAAAGCCGTTTAAGGAAATGGGCGAAAATCTAATGCATCATGGCAATCGGCGATGCGGCTTGCAACCCATCACTTTTTGATTCCGTTACTATCTCTACGCCTACCACCATCCTAAACGTGGCTTAAGGTCTATAGATCTGGGCTCTGTCCACCCCGCAGGAGATTAATACGTGATAATATGTATGTTCCAAATGACAGTGTTAAATATTGAGATGTACGATTTCAATAGTTTTATTTCAAGTAAGTGGAAAACGTTTCATAACCTAACTTATGACGTACCTTTCATAATGACTGCCACCGTGGTCCAGTGGTTAAGGCGTTTGCCTTGTTGTCCCAGGGGTTGTGGGTTCGATTCCTACGGGAAGCATACTTTGTTAAGTTGTTTCCAGTTTGGTTAGGACATTGCAGGCATGAATTACCTGATTGTCTGACAAGAAAGATGATTCCGTGTTTCGGAAGGCACGTTAAGCTGGTGGTCCCGGCTGCCATATGGTATTCCTTAAAGGAACCACGTCCGAGGCCGAGAGGCGGTTCCGAAGAACTCTGACACCAGGGTGTGCATGGTCGACGTATCACCTACACGAAATGGTGATGATGACCTTTCATATACAGGATGACTCTGAACAAACTGGCAACATTATAATGACGGAATCAGAAATGCGAAAGTTACTCTGTCTGTCTCGCTTTCACGCCAAAACTACCGAACCGATTTAAATAAAATTTGGTACACATACAGCCTGAAAAAGGACATAGGCTATTTTTTTTACGTATACAAAGTCGCGGGCACAGCTAGTTAAAAAATACAAACGGAAGAAAATATATATATTTTAGTATATTATATAAGGCCACCACCTGTTGGGTTCCAACATCTAAAAGAGGATCAGCCCCCCTATTTACTAACTCGGATGACAGGTATCGATGCCTATCAATCTAGAATTTGCTGTTACATTGCGGGTTTTGCTTGCTCGAACTTTTTATTTGGAAAACAAAAACCGCATTGTAAAGGAAAATCCTAGATTGATAGGCATCGACACCTGTCATCTGAGTTAGTAAATAGGGGGGCAGGTAAGCCAAGAATGCGATGACGAGATGAAATCGACAAGCTCCACGACAACTGGAGAAATCTATCCCTAGATCGGACCGAATGGAAAAAATGGAGGGAGGCCTTTGCCCAGCAGTGGGACAGTTAATGGCTCGAAATGAATGAATGAATATTAAATATATTTAATATATTATATTAAAAATATTTATATAATTCCCATAGAAATTTGACTAACTGATAGGTGATTTCTTTTTTATCTTTAATCTCGATGATATCATTGCGTAGAAATGAACTATTTTTGGATAGAGTCATTCATTATAATAGTAGCTTTGCTGTGGTCATACAAAAACAAGTAGGATTTCCATTTGTTATCTTCATCATCATCATCATCAGGTCTTTTTTAGTCTCCACTGCAGGAGCACGACCCTCTCTGTACTACCAGAGCCATATATTAACCAGAGCAATCAGAAGATTTGGCCTTAACTCTCCACGCTGGCTAGACGGGTTGGAGAGGTCTCGTTGATGTTTATAAGCTTTGTTTAGCTTGTGTTTTTTAAGTATTGGAGTGGTCCTATTCTACTCTGTCGGGAACCACACGACTTGTTATCTTCATACTCAGTGTATTCGTTTTATAGTCATAACCTCACGCGATGGCTCGTGTTATAACGAATAATTTAGCAGTTTTATCAACTTTTATGTCAAGTAATTGGCGGCCATGTAATCAGAATTATCTAAACGTTGTATCGACGCTGTAGCCCTTAGGCGGACAAGAATGAGTTTTTTTTTAACTTTGTAACAACACTGCTTTTCTTAAGGCAACACGACTTAAATATTTTTTTTTTCTGACAAATCACACAGATTGAGCTATATAGCCCCAAAGTAAGTTCTTACGTAAGACTTGTATTATGGGAAACTAACTCAACGATACTATATTTTATAACCAATACATATAAGTAAACATCCATGACCCAGGTCAATCTGAAAAAGATCATTTTCCATTTTGTTCTGACCGGATTCGAACCCGGGACCTTCCGTGTCACTGGACGGCATGTTGACCGTTGCACCACGGAGCTCGTCTAATCGTTATCGTAGAAATCGTTAGAAATCATCTTAGAACAAAGCATCGTCAAGATTTTTGTATATTTTGGCAAGTCTAAGATAATCTATACTAATTTTAAATACGAAAGATTTGACTTTATTTATCAAATAAAGAAAATAAGAAATGGTGAAAAAATTCCACGCGGGCAGGACTTGACTTGACTTGACGATATATGCGTTGCCAATTACGCCACCGCGCTTCAAGCCCCGGCGCCGAATTTCTCCACCATATCCCATTCCTCGGGCATTCCAAATACGGCGCCGGGGCTTGAAGCGCGGTGGCGTGATTGGCAACGCATAGATCGTACAGAGATCTAGACGCAGGTTCAAGTCCTGCCCGCGTGGAAGTTTTTCACCATTTCTTATTTTAGGGGTCCAAAAATAAAATGTTAAAAAATGAAAGGGCTTGTTATGAGGATCTCAAAAATATTTTTTTTTGTTCGGGTAAAATCAATACTTTTGATTTTATTCACGAAAGAAGGCAAAATTTGACCATTCCCCCCCCCCCCCCCTGATCTCCGAAACTACTGGGTTTAAAATTTCCAAAAAATTACAATATATAGTTTATTGCTTGAAAATTACAGGAAAAATAATAAGAATTCTATCAGTTGAAAATAAAGTGGTAAACTCACTGTAATAAGTTCACCTAGGGAAATAGTTCACTAAAACACCACTAGATAGCGCTAGTCAATTGAATAAAACATTTTTGAACATTGTGTGTGTGTTCACGAAGCATATTGTACGGAACCCTCATTGCGTGAGTTTGACTCACACTTGGCCGGTTTTTTTTTCCTTTATCATGATAATGCCTGCAAGATAAAGTAAGAAAGAGAATACTGGAGCTCCACCGATAAGAGCCCAGCCCTTTAATTTGATAATGATGTGGATGATAATGTCGACGTATTGACGGGCATCTTAGTGGAGTCGTATGCAATTTGCCAACGTGTCGTGAATAAATATATCCGAAACGATTTCATCCTTTTCTTTGATGCTTAATAATATAGATGGATATATCACACAAATTATTAAAACTAAATAGCCGTGTGGTTCCCGGTAGAGTAGAATAGGACCACTCCAAGTCTTCCCGTGGATGTCGTAAAAGGCGACTTAGGATACATAAGCTAAACAAAGCGTATAAACATCAAAGATACCTCTCCAACCCGTCTGGCCAGCGTCGAGAGTGTAGGCCAAATCCTCTGACTGCTCTGGCTAATATATAGCTATAGTACCTAGTACAGAGAGGGTCGAGCTCCTGCAGTTGAGACTAAAAAAAAGGACCTGATGATGATGATGATGATGAAATAATGAAACTTGCACGGATAATTTATTAACTCCATATCTTTTTATCGCGAAGAAGCTTAGAGGCAGGAGTTAATTTTTTTCATAAAGCTACCATATCACCGGGTAATGTCGGCGTGTCGGCGTGTCGGCGGCATCAGTGTGTAGAGCCCTTAACAACGCTTTGTGACAAAGTGTCCATGCCAGCTTATTGGAGTCGCATATTTTCCCAGAAATTCTTTGTATTGTTATAAAGAGATGTGGTGTTTGACATTTCTGTTGTAGGTACAATTGTTGTACGCAAAATAAGTTGGACGTTTCTAAGAGCTTTTGATATTTCATAAATAAGATGAAAATAATAAATAACATTTTTTACAAAACATGCTGGGTCTGAATAAACATACAATAACAAAATACATACTTTAGTGTTGATCGAGGGAATGGGCGTCGGGAATCATGTCAATAGGCGATGCGGCTAGCAACTCATGACTATTTTGATTCCGATTTCACCTACAAGCCCACTTACAAGCTAAATGTGGCCTTTAGGTTTTACAAACCTGTGCTCTGTCTACCCCGCAAGGGAAAAAGACGTGATAGTATGTATGTTTGTATACTTTAGTGGAACTTTTCTAATGATTCTTCCATTCATACGTACAAACTTACATACAGGATAGTTCTGAGCTCCCTAGCAACATTTAAATGTGATATAAGAATCCCTAATTATGGTATGAGGGATTCTAATTCCGACATTTTTTTTCGAATCTCCAGTATTTATTCCCATTGGAAAATTTGTTCATATTAAAGGGCTAAGGCGTCCCTTTAAGGATTGAACCGGGTTTTATTAACATCCCAACTAATATTACAAATGTAAAAGTTTGTTTGTGACGCTTTCACGCCGTATCTACTGAACCGATCGTCAACAGATTTTGTAAACACGTTGTTTAAAGTACAGAGAAGGACAAAGGCTAGGATAAAAGTACTGATCCCGAGGGATCAACAGTCTTTAACGCGAGCGGAGCCGCAGGCCGAAATGGCCGAAAGCCATTATTTTATAAAACAAATCAATGCCAAATCAAAAAATCCGTAAAAAAGAGCAACACACAGTAACGTGGCCTGCGTTGCAGATTTTAATTGCATTACAGTACTGATGTAACTCAATTACTGGACATGCTGACGACTAGTACTGTTAAAAAGCATATACATGTATATATCTCTACTAGCAGCCCTCCCCGGCTGCGCACGGGCATGTATTATATAAAAGACCTAACCTATGAACCTTCCTCATGAATCACTCTATCTATTGGTGAAAACCACATGAAAATCGGTGCAATCTTTTTGGAGTTAACTTTGCTAAATTAAAAAAAATCATAATAAAACAAAATGAAACATAAACTAGCGTGGCCCGCGATGCAGATTTTAATTGCATTACAGTACTGATGTAACTTAATTACTAGACGTAATGACGACTCGTACTATTAAAGAGCATATACGCTTTATATATCTATCTACATATAAGGCAAACCTAACTCCTTGACTTTTACATGTATATCAACGCACACCTGAAACTACTGTGCCTAAAAACTTGAATTTTGGTACAGGGGTTCCTTTAATGATGTAAGCTCTAAGAAAGGATTTTTAGAAAATCCCCCCTTGGGGGTGAAAAAGGGTGGTGAAGTTTTACGCGGACAAAGCTGTGGATAACAGCTGGTCATGTTTGAGACAAATCAATGCCAAATCAAAAAAAAAACGTAAAACAAAACTAGTGCAACACACAAGCGTAGTCCGCGTTGCAGATTTTAATTGCATTACAGTACTGATGGAACTCAATTACTGGATGTGCTGACGACTAGGTACTGTTAGAGAACATATACCTTTTTGGCAGGTACTGTGGGGGCGGATTAAACCTGATCCCTTATACAATTATGTATTGTGAAATTGTATTTACATGAAATCATAAAAAGGAAAAGGAAAAAGGACAATCATACAAAACCCTTCAGGCGAGTAGGTGACCAGTGCCGTTGAAAGGAGTTTTTTTCAGCGTTTCTTCTCTGTAGTGGACGGTTCCGAAACGCTAGTAGTCTGTAGCTTTGGAACACTAATAATATTACATATGTCTAAGTAAATAAGACCTGTTTAAATTATGAAGTAACGTAAAAAAGTGCCTGAAGATTTTATTCAGAAAATAGGCCTATTTTCACTAATCATTTGCAATTTTAAACTTAGCCATAAATATATTATTGACGTAAACAAATTTCTTATTTGCAACAATTGTAAGCACAAGTATGCCAATTAATAAGTGGGCTTTTAAGCTTTTGCGGTCACAATCAAGGTTCTATCTGTCGCGGTAAGCTCCGTAGTGAACATAATAGTTCACTACGGAGCTTACCGCTACAGACAGAACTCAAAAATAATCGCGGTAAGTCCCGCAGTTAACATAATAGTAATAAGTGGGGTTTAGGTTTATTTAACAGATTTCAAATTATAGGGTATGTATGACTGTATGTATAGCTGGAAAGCTTTTACTAAATTGGAGTTGACTCTTCGGGCAGCGTGTAAACTTTTTTTGATTTAATTCGAGGGCCACCTACCTAACCTAAGTCTTATAAATTGGGCCTGGGTTAAAAATCACGGTTGTTGACGGAACATCGACGTTTTTGATAATAATAAAATATATTTTTTAGAAAATTAAGAAAGATAATTTTAGAAGCTATGGAAAAAAATCCACGCTAGCAGGATTCGAACCTACAGTTTGATCTTCGTACAACTAATGCATCAATAAAAAGCACGTGCCAAATGTGCCTTCTCATGGGGGAACTTAAACTGGAAACTAAAAAAACGACATTTCAGAATAACAGATTATTCGTCGGATTATGTAAAAAAAAAAAACAATAATTTATTATTGTATCTCCTTTTGGGTCACGGGTGTGTTGCAGAGGCTTGCGTGGGGATACAGATCCAACACGTAGAGGCACTTTGGAGAAGTTGATGTAGTGTAGGTCTCCAGCCAGGACCCGGTTCTGGTAATATACCAATGTATGATACGCCCTTGAACAGGTCTTGGCCGGAGGTGGAGCTATTGTATTTTAATAGACAAAAATAATGGGTTATGGGATGAAATGTGGGTGGTCTTGTACTGGGTTATTGTAAAGGCTCGGACACCTGCCATAATCATGATAACTGACTATTTATAAGCAGGTGGTGGCTTGCCGCCCACTAGATGGGCCCCTCAAATTGAAAAGGTGTTCACCCCGTGCCGTGTGGTTCCCGGCAGAGTAGAACAGAACTACTCCAAGTCTTCCCGTGGATGTCGTAGAAGTCGACTAAGGAAACACAAGCTAAACAAAGCTATAAACATCAAAGAGACCTCTCCAACCCGTCTGGCGGAGAGTGCAGGCCAATTCCTTTGACTGCCCTGGCTAACATATGGCTCTGGTAGTACAGAGAGGGTTGTGCTTCTACAGTGGAGACTAACAAAGACCTGTTGATGATTGACGAACCGGCCTGGCTATTTATATCCATAGAAAAAGTTGTTCATTTTGACGGGAAGATCCCTTAAGTGAATTTCCATGGCTAATTATAATTTACACGCTGTATAATCTAAAAAGTATTTAAGCAAATAGAATGCTCTAGAAAATACAATAAGTAAGTCTTTCGTCCACAGTGAGCTATAATAACTCAAGCTATAATTAACAATCATTTCAAGCCGGTTAGATGTCAATTACTCTTCTATTAAAAACGCATTACGCGCCTAATTTCTAAGGTAATAAAGGTATGTGCGAGTGATCGACAGATTGCTCTATTTTTTCTGTTGTGTGTAGGGTTGCCCTTATTTTGGAGAATGTAGGAAATGAATATTACTTTAAATAAATACATACGGTCCTCCACCACAAGCTTAGTCAAAAACCAACAAAGAATCATTAGCGACATGTTTCGTCAAAAGTTAACAGTAATTAATCCACAACATGCCTCGTCAAAAGTTGACTTATAAGTAGTAAATTTGAATTATATTGAAAAGAAACATTAAATACAATTTTTTCAATATAAATTTTATGCAGTTGCTTTATAGTTTCTCGCAACTTTGTCGGCGTTAAGAGCCCACACGAGGCACACTAGCGACGCCAATAATTATATTTCTAATACTTGACACAAAGAAAGAAATTCAAGAATGAAAATCATATAAGCCTTAGTAAATAACCTGAAGTATTTTTGAAATCATGTTTTGATATTATCAGAATCAATCATCAAGAGAACTAGTGATTATCGTCAAAAACGGTCGTTTTTGGCGATAATCTAGCAATTTTTTGTGACTTCGTCTGCGTTAATAAAATGCTATGTAGCCCGCACATAAATTAGCTTGCTAGCTGCAGGTGAAAGAATTTTGAAAATCAGTCCAATTGTTTCAGAGTTAAAAATACAAACAAACAATCAAATTTTCCTCTTTTTATTATTAGCGATGATTATTTGGTATTAATTGGCCGAAGGAAATCATTGGGAGAGGCCTATGTCCAGCAGTGGACTTCTTGCGGCTGAAATGATGATGATGATGAATTGGCCGAAGGGCCTTTTATTTTTATTTTTCTTTCTTTTTCTTCTTCAAGTTTAATTATGTTAGCCATATAATAGATACATTTTTATTTTGATACTCAAAGCTATTTATTATTATCAACAAAAACTCATAAGTAATTACATTCAGACGTTTATAATAAATTAAATTGTGTATAAATTATAGTATAATACAAACTTAATTGTAAAAATACTAAGATATATAAGATTAAATATCTTATAATATTATAGACTTCGAAGATATAAAATTCATGTGAAACGTCTTGCAACAAAAAAGTTTTACTTTTCTCAAACTAGATGGCGCTGAACGAAGTTAAAACGCGCTATCGTCGACATAGCTTAACGAACTATCATCGTTATATATTTTTATGGGTTTCTTCCATCTAGCGATAAGAAGAAACCGAATTGAGGAATCTGATAGATAAGTGAATATTAAGTGTAGCCTGAGTTCTTGGCGGGAATTTTAGCGGGCTACACGGTGTCTGTTTTGAGTTGTTTCGCAAATTGATTCTAGTGGACTTTATAATGTGAAATTGGTGTTATTTTGTGTTATATATTTAAGAACAATGTGTAGAATAACTAAAATAGACTGTCATTGTGCGGCTGTAGTGAGATTTACATAGCGAGCTGGTGGTTGTCCGCCTTGCTGCGTCGTCAATGATGAAACCAGTGGATTCGCGAAGAGTTGTCGCCAGGGGCTCCGTGAAAACAACGTAATGAATTACACCATCATTTCGTTGACAAAATCAAGAATAACTCGCCAACTCGCGAAATAAATGAAGAAAGGCTCAAAAGAACTTGTATCCAGGGCCGTAAAACTATTAAAAAAAAATGTGTAGCCTGCCCGAAACTTTGTGTGCGTTTCAAGTAGGACTTTATAACAGTCTATTTGAAAACAAACTAAATTATTATCACATAACACTTTTATTTTTATTAGATACTTATAACAAGACTTTTATTGAATTTATTCTTAAATCAAATAAGACACTGCTAACATTTTAAACAAAATTTACCGTTTAACTTATTTAAATCAAAATCAACACAAAGTTACCCTTTTAAGCTAAAATCAATTTCTAATTATTTTATTCCAATTATCAAATAATTGTATCAAATAATTTTATTGTATTATTAACAAGGCAAGTCTTCCGTTAGACGGTCTAGACCAAAGTGCCCGCGCGTCGTTGTCTCGGCTAGCAGGCAGTGGCGGGGTGGGGAGTTACGTCACTCACCGCTCCCCGCACGCTACGTGCCGCTTGTATTTCCGTTCGACGACAACAGGTGGCGCTTTAAACCGGATGTTGCCAACACGGCCATTCTGCAAGGCGACTGTCCCAGGCGCCTCACGAGTGTAGGTAAAACACTGAAACAAATTAACAGTTATCAAATGCTTCTGACATTTTGTAAATAGGTTGTCATTAAGTAGATGAGTGGAAGATGTTACGAGACACTTTTCAAACACCAACAAATGAGCATGACTTTGCGTCCAGGTTCTTCCTTCACTTAAGAGCACTTAGGCAACTTAAATACTCACAAAGGTACATAACCACTTGCGAGTTCAGGATTTTCCCAGCGCTTATTCCTTGGGATCACCCTGCAATTAAAAGCATTTCGCTACTTAAATGTACAGAGTTGTTATCCCAAAGTCTCTAGCACATTTGCTGCTGTCCGACGTGACTGTAATTTGGGTGCAAGTGTTTTATCTAGTCTCGCAACTACAACATTTTACTTAAAATCAGATGTCCGAATGCCATACTTAAGAAACAGTTTTATAAAATAGACCTGTAACAACAACCGTTATAAGACAAATCTTTAAAAGCAAACTCAGTATAATTAATTCGTTTTTTTTTTTCCTTTTATTCTTACCTTAGAACTACAGCTTGCCAACACGGGCACGGGAATCCATACTGGGCACACCATAATTAATCCAGACTCCAATCATCGATTTGTATCCAATGCTTCATATTTTCAACGGCTGCAACACCATTGTACGGTTTACTGCTCCTCTCCGACCCTCTCAGATCGGTCACCTCGTATCTGTCGTTACCAAGTACCTTTTTTACTTGGAACGGGCCTTTAAATACGGGCAAAAGTTTTCTGCTTCGGCCATCGTTGCTTTGGCTCTGAATTTTGACCAGTACCAGGTCACCGACGTTATAAACCTTAGCCCTCGTCCGAGTTCGATCAAATCTTTCTTTCTGTGATGATGCGCTCTCTTTAATGTTCTTATCTACAGTTGCTCGCAACTTCGTTACATCCACCAACGATTCGTTAGTAAGGTCAGGTTCTAAAGAGTCATTATCCGTACGCAAGCGATAACCCAAAAAGACTTCGCTAGGGATGGCATTGATAGTTTTATGGATCGTACTATTCAAACCCTGCTGAATAATTTTAACATATTGGTCCCATCTATCTTCGGTCGTATCTGCCCCAATAGTTTTCAATGATTCTAATATCGTTTTATTAAATCTCTCTACTTGTCCATTTGAACGGGGCATACCAGTAGCCACTATATGCGATCGTATATTTCTATTTTGACAATATTCTCTATACTCGTTAGAAGTAAAGCATGAACCAGAATCAGAAATGATACGCCTAGGATTACCGAATGTTTTTGTTATATTCTCTAATTCGTTTATAACATCTGATGCCTTTGTAGATTTTACTGCGCAAATAAACACAAACTTTGTAAAAGCGTCTACTACAACGAATAAATACTTATTTTTGTTGACTGTTTGTACAAATGGACCGAGATGATCCACGTGTAGAGTGTGGAAAGGTTGAGCGTATTTCGGCAAAGGATATAATTCTCCTTCTTTAGGACCGCCTTTATTTTTGTAGTAGATACAATTTAAGCAGTTTTTAATATATTTTTTTACTATGTGGCGCATACGAGAGAACCAATATATATGTGCTATTCTTTCGACCGTTTTGTCAACAGAAAAATGACCTATGTCGTCGTGGTTACATTTTATTATTTGCCATATACACTTTTTTGGCACCACCCAACGACGACCTTGGGTCGTTTTTTTTGTATACTTTTCCGCCTAGTAGCTCATATGAATCAAAAATATTTTTATGGTTATCAAAGTCACCCGACTCTAAAATAGTTTTAATATTTACGATGTCAGAATCTTGCGCTTGTACAGACAGTAACCAGTCTCCCTCAGTTATAGATAATATTATTTCCCGTTCTGATCTTTCACCTGATGGAACTGGGTTCCGGCTCAAGGCGTCTACGTGTTGCATACGAGTGCCTTCTCTATGTTTGATATCGTAGACAAATTCTTGAGTCGAAAGGACCCATCGTGCGATCCGGGGAATAATACTCTTTTTAGTTAATGCATATCTGACTGCGTTACAGGTACCGTCACGAGTTTTGAGCGCTCGGCGAAAGAAGTGGGGAGACTTGCGCAGGTGTACACTCGCGCTCATAATTACGACGGAGTGTTTTTAAAAAAGTTTTCACTTTCGTGGAAAAGTAATAGAAGATTATATACCTAAGTATTATTGAAAAGGAAAAGAAAATAAAATCACATTTTTATTTATATTAATAAACATTTATTCTTTATTGTAGGTAGTTATAGTGTCGGTATTATTGAAACTTATATTATTATACTTAAGGCGCTTAAACCACCCTAACTAACGCCACCCCTGGTTTTATTTCCTTTACAACTTAATAAGATCAAATTGAAAAAATCGACTTAAGTACTTCACTTGTAAATGACTTCTAGTATTTTTTGTATTGATTTTTATTATTTTGCATTTGGTTAATCAAGAAAACTACGCTTTACCGCCAAAAGCGGCCACTTTTGGCGGTAATGAGTAGATCTCTCAATCTGAAGTGCTGATGTCGATGAAAACTTCTACTAAAAATACTACAAGTAATTTATTAAGGAAGTATTTACGTAGATTTTTTCAATTTGTTCTTCTTTCGGAGAACAAAAAAAAAAAAAGCGGGTGTCGCCAGTTACGGTAATGTAAGCCCCTTAATGAATTTTCTTTTTCTTCAAATTTTAATCATCTGGCAATAATGCTATTCCTTCCATCAAATCGTCATTCATTATGGAAGTTGAAGGTTGTGAATGGATGAGGCTGGAACTACTTGCCGAAGGTTCTTCATCGTCGGTGTCACTCATTTCACAATCATCGTCTTCATCTTGACTATTGTCACTGTCGGAATCAGAAACGTGAATAATAAATTGCTCGGTCATATCGTCAATAACGTGGTCATTCTTTACGTATTCTTCTTCAATTTTTTTAACTTTATTACACAACACCTCCCATTCTTGCGCTCCCATTACTTGTACTTTTTCTTTTACTAATTCAATAGCGTTGTTTAGGTTCCACTTTACATTTTTACTACCTACGTACTGTTTGATGGTAGACCAGGCCATTTCTATTGGGTTTAAGTCGGGGTGATATGGGGGTAATCTAAGAATTTCGTGATTATGTTCAGCCATAATTTTATCTATTGAAAATGTTTTAAATCTTTCTTTGTTAGCTTTAATTAATTTGTATAATTCCGGTTTAAGTAATTTTTCGTTGTATTGTATCCCTTTCTCCGTGAGCCATGCATGCATGTCCGCCTTTTTAGAAACTGACGTGGGTGCGATATCGGACTGCTTATTGTGATAAGAGGCATTGTCAATCACGACTACAGAATTAGAAGGAATGTTGGGAATCAATTGTGTTTGCAGCCATTTTTCGTAATTCTCATAATTCATATTATCATGATAATCTCCTGACCTGCTGCCAGCTTTAAAAGTGAGCAACGCATTCGGAACAAAGCCCGCTTCTGATCCGGCATGCACAATTACCACGCGTTGCCCTTTTGATATAGGCTTTTTAAGTCCCTTTGTAGAACCATCTGTCCAACCCTTGGGATTAGAGTGACTTGAATCAACGTATGACTCGTCGGTATAAATTATAGGTCGTCTGTCTTGGCGGTATTTTCTTATTTTCTTAAGGTATTCAATTCGTTGCAGTCGGATATTTGAGGTTTCTATTAGAACCTTTCGGTTGTTTTCGACATTTTTCCATCGAAAACCTAAATCATGAATTATACGTCGTAAGCTTGCTTCTGATCCTTGGAAGTTAATATCTTGCTGTAATTTTCTTCTGAGTTTCTCCAAAGTGGGTAGTTCTTTATTTGTTACATGAAAATTATGTATGCATCTCTTGATGACACCTTGATCGAAGCTGTCAATTCCAGTTACTGGCTTTTGTCTCGGTCTTTTTTTCCCAGGTGTCCTAAATATGGCAACAAACTCTGAATTACGTGCTTCTGTCACAATTCTTCTAACCGTTGCTACGGATGTTTTAGTAGCAAGTGCTGTTCTTTTCTGACCCTGTTTGACGTTGCTAATAACACTATGTAGTTCATTTTCATTAGTTTTATTATTTTGTACCGCTTCGTCTCGAGTTCGTTCTAAGTTATTGCGAATATCAGTTAATATGGATTGATCAGCAGCACTTGTTATTCTCTTTTCAATTTGGTGTAAACTTTGAATAGCCCTTTCTAAGCTTTTCTGCAATGTGGCAGTTCCTGCAGCTGTTGCATTTTTTACCACTTTCAACTTACAAACAATTTCATCAGTCTCTTTTTGTACAAAACAATTCACGTCATATATCATTTTTCTCGCTTGTCTAGTTAAAACATTTTTTTTCGGCATATTTTTCACAAGTCGACAAAAGAATACGAACACAATATGTGCGCGACTGTACTTCGGGCGACGCAGACGTGCGAGCGGTACGCGGGAGCAGTAAGCGACTGATTAACCAATACGACGCCGGCGCTGGCCGTCTCACCCGTCGCACTCCGCTCCCCCCGCCAAACAGACCCAAAAAATGACAACTGCGCATTCAAAGCCAGCGCTCTAAACTCGTGACGGTACCTGTACAATCCGTAACAATAGTAAAAGGTGAACCGATTAAATAGAGACGAAATTTCTGGAGGGAAGCTACAATGGCTAGGAGTTCCAATTCAAATGAATGGTATTTATTTTCGTCCTCTGTTGTCTGACGACTATAGTAATATACAGGCTTTTCGCCTCCGTCAACAACTTGCACAAGGATACCCGCTAAACCATTGCGACTTGCGTCCGTGTATAAAATTGTCTCATTGTTAGGGTCAAAAATAGTTAAAACGCTATCTGATGTAAGTTTGTTTTTCAAAATTTCAAACGCTTGATCATGTACTGAACTCCAAGACCACGACGCGTCTTTTTTTAATAATTTAGTAAGAGGAGCTGAAATAATAGCGCAGTTTTTTATGAATTTGCGAAAATAATTGATTAACCCCAAGAACTGTCGTAACTGATGTGTAGTTTTAGGCACTTTGGCTTCGTTTGGCATTACACAATTCTGCTTTATTTTATATCCAAGAAATATTATCTCAGTTTTAAAGAAGTGACATTTTTTTAAATTTAAAGTCAATCCGTTTTCTTGGAAAATTTTTAAAACTTTCTCTAAAAGATCAAAATTTTCTTCAATGGTTTCCGTAACTAAATATACATCATCTAAATATACAATGACGTTTTCAAACCTTAAATTTCCCAACACTTTATTCATCATTTGCTGAAAGCAGGATGGTGCATTAGCCAAGCCAAAAGGGACACGAAGATATTCCCAGTGACCGTCTTCAGAAATAAAAGCTGATTTAGTTATCGATTCAGGACTTAAGATAATTTGGTAATACCCACATTTAAGATCAAGGCTGGTAAAATATTTGTAGCCTTGTAGTCTATCCACAAGATCCTCGATTCGTGGCATGGGATACTTGTCTTTGACAGTTATTTTGTTTAATGCACGGTAGTCAATGCAAAGCCTTTTCTCGCCGTTCTTTTTACTAACAAGCAACGCAGGGCTTGCGTAAGGAGAGTTACTTTCTCGAATAATATTATTATTCAATAATTCTTGCACCATCTCTCGGATTATCTTTCTATCTGCATAAGAGGCTCGAAAAGGTCTGCATTGTACTGGTCGAGGGTCAGTTAGCGTAATAATCATTTCATGATTATTAACTTTTCCAAGTTCTTTAATACTGGACGCAAAACACTGTTTATATTTTCTTAATAAGCAAACTAATTCCCTTAAATGAGTTTCCGCGTCAATATCTGCCTCATTTATGCTAACGCAAAATTCAGTAAAAGAATGCGCATACTCAAATGTAAATAAATTACCAACACGCGAGTATATTAAATCATCTCTTTCCGTTATGTTACGGCCAATTAATATGTCGCAACCGATTAAATTATCAATAATGTAAAAATCCACATTATTTAATGAAACACTATCCATTTTTAAATCTACAGTGACTTTGCGTTTAACCGGTGTAGAGCTATTAGCAGAAAAACCTTGTAACAACACTGGTGAGGGTAGTAATTTAGATTGAAGCGAATATTTTTCCACCACAGACTCGGAAATTAAGGAACAGCTGCTTCCTGTATCAATAAATGCCTCATGAGAAAAGTTATTGATGTCAATTGTCTATACAAATTTACTTCTCGGATCAGAAGTAGAAATAAACTTTGTTTCCTCTGTTTTGGGTTTAGCTAAATTCACGTTTTTCTTAAATCGGCAAACGGCCTCATTATGGCCATTTTTACCACAATAATTACACTTAAGGATATCACACTGGTGTTTTTTATGGTTTCCACCACATCCATAACATTTAATGACTTTCCGAGTCTGTGCCGGGCCAACTTGATTACTATCTTGTACATTACTTGGATACCCGCTGCTGTTCGAAGAGGTAACACTTGTAAAAGACTGATTAGAATTATGAGTGGGTTCTAATGTTTTTTGTTGACTTTCACGTATACTACCCGAACCAGTTTGCTTCAAATTTTTAGACTTATAGGTACGACTATGAAGATAACTTGCCAGATCATGACACGATTTAAAATTACTCGCCTCAATAGATGCTCCTATATTACTGTCACCTATGCTTCCAACGATTATAGATATAATGTCTTGCTCAGTAAAGTTTAACGATAATCTATCAATTTTACACTTTATATCAAAGAAAAATTCATAAAGAGATTGGTTTTCTACTGGTTTTTTACTAACAATTTCTTTTAGTAGCTCAAACATATTACGACGTATTTGAAAACTATCAGCCAATCTTATATGCCAATCAGTCCATTTCCATGTCGGCCATTGCTTGTCGGTACGCAACAAGGAATCATACCAGACCTTGGCAGAACCCTTTAACTTATTGAGAGCTTGATAACGTATCGTTTCATCGGACCACTCTAACGTTGCAGCATAAGATTTAATAACACTGAGCCATGCATTAATATCGTCCTTGAGGGGGTCGAACTCCGGAATAATATTGTTTAAGGTACTCACATCTTTGGTATCTTTTCTACGTGATACCTTTCTTTTGGGTGGAGGCGATGCAGTGCTGGAGCTTGAGCTCGTCGTGCTGCTACTAGAAGACGATCGTGCTCGTTTTCTATAACGTCGCCTTCTGCCCATGATGCGTAGGTACGAACACTTCTGATGAAAACAAACTAAATTATTATCACATAACACTTTTATTTTTATTAGATACTTATAACAAGACTTTTATTGAATTTATTCTTAAATCAAATAAGACACTGCTAACATTTTAAACAAAATTTACCGTTTAACTTATTTAAATCAAAATCAACACAAAGTTACCCTTTTAAGCTAAAATCAATTTCTAATTATTTTATTCCAATTATCAAATAATTGTATCAAATAATTTTATTGTATTATTAACAAGGCAAGTCTTCCGTTAGACGGTCTAGACCAAAGTGCCCGCGCGTCGTTGTCTCGGCTAGCAGGCAGTGGCGGGGTGGGGAGTTACGTCACTCACCGCTCCCCGCACGCTACGTGCCGCTTGTATTTCCGTTCGACGACAACAGGTGGCGCTTTAAACCGGATGTTGCCAACATATTGTAGACTTGGTGATTGTATTTACATAGATATTTGCATCTTTTTAGCTTAATTAGATCAATCTTATTTTGTAAACAAAGAAACAGGAGTTGATTTATTTGTATGTAATGTTGTTTTAATACATGCGGTAAAATATCGATCGTTTTGGCCCCTTTACAGGGCGATTCAGTCCGTCAATTTGAACAACTTTTCCTTTATGACCTATGTTGAGAATTCAATAATTTCTTTGACATTTCCATACTAATTGCCCGGGTGGCGTAACACTTTTGTATGACAATGTCAAATATTTTTTGAGTTACTAGTTTTGATCCCTTAGAAAAAGTTATTCATATTGACGGGCTGAGGCACCCCATCAGGAGTATGTCAAGAATCAATGTACACGCTGTATATATTTACTTTATTCACTACAGCTTACCTTGTCCATGTTGGTTTAGAAATGGAAAAACAGAATATACCAGCTTTTCTGCCCGCGCAGACCGTAAAACCCGTTCAAGGGATTAAGAAATCACATCAATAGACGATGCGCATAGTAATCCATCACTATTTTGATTCCGTTCTCACCTACAAGCCCACCACCATGCTAAACGTGGCTTTAGGTTTTATAGACCTGGGCTCTGTCTACCCCGCAAGGGATAAATACCCCCGGGATCGAAAATGATATTTTTTAAGATTGACCAGGGTCTTGGCTGTTTATATATATATTTGTAATAGAATATAGTATCATTGAGTAAGTATCCCATAACACAAGTCTCGAACTTACTTTGAGGCTAGCTCAATCTGCGTGAATTCTCTGTATATATTTATTATTAATAATTAATAAAAATTCTGTTCATACTACGTACGTTTGGTCACCCCATAGGAGTCCACACGTGCGCGTTAACGTTTCGTTAACTATTCCGTTCCACGCAGTTCACTCCGGCCACTAATTAACTTACAAGACACCTCCGGAGTCACTCTTATTTATTCATGGCCTCGGAGATAGGCCGGTTTACGAAATAATTGCTTCATTCCGTGATAAAAAATGAGTGTAGAAGAGTTTTTATCAATGTTCTGGCCTTCATGCCAGCCTGCGACACTTATGGACCAAAGGGATAGGCACAGTATCATCATCAGATCACTTATAGCCTCCACTGCAGGAGCACGACCCTTTCTGTTCTACTAGAGCCAACTATTAGCCATAGCAGATAGAGAATTTGGCCTACACTCTGCACGCTGACCAGACGGGTTGGAGAGGTCTCTTTGATGATTATAAGCTTTGTTTCACTTGTGTTTCTGTCGCCTTCTACGATATCCATGGGAAGACTGGGAGTGGCCCTATTCTACTTTGCCGTAAACCTTAAGGTTATAATGAAAATTAATAAAAATACTCATAATACTACGTTTGGTCACCCTATTGGACTGGACACGTGCACGTTAACGTTTCGTTAACTATTCCGTTCCACGCAGTTCACTCCGGCCACTAATTAAACCTTACAAGACACCTCCGGAATCACTCTTATTTATTCATGGCCTCGGAAATAGGCCGGTTCACGAAATAATTGCTTCATTTCGTGATAAAAAAATGAGTGAAGAAGAGTTTTTATCAATTTACCAGCCTTAGTGGCGTAGGGGTTCACATGCCAGCTTCCGCCACTTATGGTCGAAAGGGATTGGTGCAGTATACATATGGAATTCAAAGAAAATAAATATTGGTACATCATAATAAACATCTACTGGTTTCGTAAGGCACCAGACCGAGATGCATGGGGAGGCCAGCAGTGAGATATAGAAGGTTGAATGATGATGATGAAATCTTTACTTATATAGTATTAAGAGGAAAGGTTTAATTGTTTGTTTGTTTGCGTTGAATGGGCTCCAAAACTTCTGGACCAATTTTAACATTATTTAACGTGTAGAAAGTTAATTTATCTGTGAGTAATATAGGTAGGCTATTAATTACGTGGACGAAGTCGCGAGACCATTGCTATCCCATCCCAACTAATATTATAAATGCGAAAGTGAGTTTGTTTGTTTGTTACGCTTTCACGCCCTATCTACTGGACCGGTCATCTTACACACAAAAGGACTTAGGTATATTAAGCGGGCGAAGCCGCGGGTAACAGCTAGTTATTATATAAAACACACAAATTTTCATTTAATCTAAAGCAAATAAAAAGTACCTATGTATTAAAAACATACCTTTGGATCGACAGAACCCAACTATAAGTGTCTCAATGGTTCCCAAAAAAATAACTAAAACAAATATTTCCCTGTAATTCAGCGGCAAAATAGTTATTACTATAACCGTTCAGGAACAGTCAAAGCTGACAGGGGCCCCTCCCTTGGCGTGTAATATTTTACTAAGCATAGCCCAGTGACACACAGATTGACTGACTGATTCGGCATTACCGAATTAGAGGTGATTATATGCTAGCCCGCGGTGGCGCGTGAAATTGCGTAGATTAAATGGTACACAGAGCCGTACTTTATTTCCCCACTACGATTTAACGACAAAGGCTATGATTTTTTTTTTATAAAACTAAGTAGGCCAAAACGCACACACTTAGGTACCCTTTGCTGTTTGATTTTAAAACAAACAAACAAATTGAGCTAGCCCTACTGTAAGTTGTGAGCTTGTGTCGTGGGATACTATATCAATGATACTATATTTAAATAAAAAATAAACATCTAAGACCCAGGTCAATCTGAAAAAGATGGTTCTTCATCATCACCTGACCACCATCATTCGTGTCGAAGGCTGGCGCGTTAAACACAGCTAGTCGGAGCTGTCATTTATAATTTAAGTAAGTTTTAATTATGAGACGCAATTCGTTTCATTACTAACTAAATTTTATTTCAGTTTTTGACCAACGGTTTTTATGTTACTTTGAAGTGTGTGTAAATACAGAAGACATGTATTTTTTTTATTTCATGCTATGGTATATCATTTCGAAATTAGACACAATAGTAAAAAAATATTAAATAATGCAATTCCAGTTACAAAATTTATTAATTCAAAATATTTTTAGTTATATTTTGTATAAAATCAGCTTAAATTTCAAAAACCATACCACCCATTGTTAAAACATCAAGCAAACGAAAACATTAATTTTAAAAAAATTCACAGTATTTTAAATACGATATTAGTATCATTTGAAATAGAAGTTATATAATCAACATTAAACAAATACCTTAGCATAAATCCAAGGACAATACGCCTTCATGATTATAATGACGATAATGGCATATCATATGATGATGTAAAGCTCAACAATGTTAAGAATCTCACAAAAAAGAATTGATATATAATGCAGTATTAAAAAAATATGTTATAAAATAATTCTCTGTGTACCATACGTACGCTGTACAAAGTGTGTCTATACGAATATAAACTGTTTCCCCACTCCCCGACAATTACCATTACTGACGTCGCTGTACAAGGAACTCTAATTGCTTAGGTGTTTTTATAAACTTGCGTTCTTTAAATTCAGGTGTTTTTGACAAATTTAGACATCACTCACCAGCGAAATTACAAACTGCCTCCGTGGTCCAGTGGTTAAGGCGTTCGCCTTGTTGACCCGGGGGACGTGGGTTCGATTCCCACGGGAAGCATACTTTGTTAAGTTTGTTTCCAGTTTGGTTAGGACATTGCAGGCATGAATCACCTGATTGTCTGATAAGAAAGATGATTCCGTGCTACGGAAGGCTTGTTGTATTTTGCATGCACCTTTGTAAATGTTAATTAAGTAATATTTACTTAATTAATCTTCAAAGCTACAATCTACTAGCGTTTCGGATTCGACTACTGCAGAGAAGAAACGCGGAAAAAAACGTTTTTCAACAGTACTGGTCGCCTGCTCGTCTGAAGGGCTTTGTATGAAATTATTGCTTTCTTGTGTTTTTCTTACTCGTAGCTGAAAGATCGTGTGTTAGATCCCCGACTAACCTAAACTAACGTTTGGATTTTTCTTTTGGAAAAAAATAATCATATACATTTGATACACACTAGCCGCGTAGTTCTCGGCAGAGTAGAATGGGATCTCTCCAAGTTTTCCCGTGGATGTCGTAAAAGGCGACTTAGGACACACAAGTTTATAAATAAACATCAAAGAGACCTCTCCAACCCGTCTGGCCAGCGTGGAGAGTGTAGGCCAAATCCTCAGACTGCTCTAGCTAATGTATGGCTCTGGTAGAACAGAGAGGGTCGTGCTCCTGCAGTGGAGACCAAAAATGACCTGATGATGATAATGATGATGATTTGATACACACAGGAGTAAATGACGTTGCTATATTCAAGAAGAAGCATGTTTCTTTTCGGGGTTCAGTGCTACTTCATTTTAAAAAAAAATTACAGCAAATGGAAGATATCATTTTAAAATTTGTTTCATGAATCCCTTGAAACCCAGTAAACTATTTTTTAATTACTGTTTACAATTTATTTTGAGAACATGAAGCTTGCCATATATAATATAGATACCTATAAGATATATGCATACTTTCTTATTAACCGACTTCAAAAAAGGAGTTAGCAACTCGACCCGTTCATAATCAGTCAGGTTTAAATTACTGTACCTACCTAGAAACTTGAAATTTGGTGCGAATTCTTTTCCTGTGTGATGTAAGTCAGCACCAAGAAAGGATATTTAGAAATCAACCCCTAAAGGGATGTAATTGGGGGTGAAGTATTACGCGGGCGAAGTCGCGGGAAAATTGCTAATGTGTATATTTATAAAACTGTTAAACATTATATAGTTTTTGTTGAATATACTTGTTGCATATGTGTGATAACCACGTATCTCTATGGTGATAACTGTATTATAATCTGTGGTCTCATTATCCCATAGTTTAATGTCTTTCGAATAAACAGTGTGCATTTGGCCGTCAATGGTTTTACTTGTCTCTCAACGCAACAATACTTTAACATTTTTTCCCTCCATCAAACTTTTGTGTCAGCGTTAGTTATTTTCCGAGGGCATGATATATTCGAACGCTTTAATAATAGAGTAGTACACAGACACACATGGCACGATCAGCAAGCTGTTAATATTATATAGCCAGAGGTCTATGCATAATTTATAGACTGAATCATTTTGAATAAGGTTCAAAAATACGGGCTTTTTCAGAAATAATTCATAATCTTTATTATTACAGACACTAAGGATTCAAGATTCAATCATTTATTTAATGTAGGTTTTTTGAACACTTATTAATTGTCATATTTAATTTTGTGTTTACAATTTTTACAACAAAAATTTTTTGGTTGACGTCAATAATTACTTATGGCTAAGTTTAGGCCGCTTCCAAAGCGGAGTGCAGAAGAAGCGGCAACAAACTGCACAGCGCATTTTCTCCAAGCGACGTCAACTCACAATTTTAGTTAGACCTTATAAACTACTTATATAAGTATATATGTGGATATGTAAAAGATATTCAAAATATATAAAAATAATCTTCCAACGTGGTCTGGGAAAAAAGAAAAAGCGTAGAATGTACTAGCTGCTATTCTTCTGATGAAGATCGTAAAAACCAATCGAGGGAATGATGCGGCTAACAATCCATCACTATTTTGATTCCATTTTTACTTACAAGCCTACCAACATGCTAAACGTTGCCTTTGGGTTTAACGGCGTAAAGAGTGAAGCTCCTGTAACACAAGTTTTAACTTAGCACAGTGCTCCAGTATTCTTTTAAAAATGTAATTTTTTGATAAATAAATGATTATGAATAATAGACCTGCCTAACTATTTGCTAACTTTTGACAACTGCGGTGTACATCATTTTCATGGTAAGTTCAATATTCATTACGGCTTCGGTATGAATGACTATTTTTATTTATGATATGAAAACCGTAATGGATGGTAAAGTGACAATCAAATCGTTGTACATTGAGTTAGCAAATCGGCCTGCTGGTCTTTGTCTACCCCACAAGGGAAAGAGACGTGACATTATGTATGTATGTATGTATGTAAAAAGCCGAGTGGTCCCAGCAGAGTAGAAAACGACCACTCCAAGTCTTTCCGTGGATGTCATAGAAGGCGATTAAGGAAACACAAGCTAAACAATACTTTTACACATCAAACTCGTCTGGCCGGCGGCGTGGAGAGTGTGACGAGCTCCGTGGCGCAGCGGTCAACACGCCGGCCTGTGACACGGATGGTCCCGGGTTCGATCCCCGGTCAGGTCAAGATGAAAAACGATATTTTTCTGATTGACCTGGGTCTTGGATGTTTATCTATATATGTAATTGTTATAAAATATAGTATCGTTGAGTTAGTATCCCATAACACAAGTCTTATTAAGAACTTACTTTGGGGCTAGCTCAATCTGTGTGATATGTCCGTATACATATATTTATAATTTATAATTAGTGTAGGGCAAATTCTCTGATTGCTTTATCTAATACTAGCAGCCCTACCCGGCTGCGCCCGGGCATGTATTATACCTTAAAACCTTCCTCGTGAATCACTCTATCTATTGGTGAAAACCGTATGAAAATCCGTGGAGTAGTTTTTGAGTTTATCGCGAACAGACAGACTGACAGACAGACAGACGCGGCGGAGGACTTTGTTTTATTTTATAAATATGTAGTGATAGTGATGTGGTTCCGGTAGTACAGAGAGGGTCAAGCTGCTGCAGTGGAGAATTGGAGTCTAAAAAGGCTCAAGCCTTTTTAGACTTTTACTGAAAATTTAAAGCACGACGTTTAAGTTTCGTAAAAATAGTAACAGGGCTATAACTCTGCAGTGAATTGGAGATTAAGTTACAAAGGCTATCAATATGGCGCAGTGATTTTAGCTACATTTCACAAGTTTTGTTCCATTTGGAGATCAGTTTCATCCAGTTTTAGGGTTTCGTAAAACCCTACCAACTTTGTAAACGTGAATATTATGTGCAACCCAACTATTAGTTAGTTAGTTTATATCGGATTTATTTTGCATTCACAATGCTATTTTACCTTATTTATTAAATAAAGAAATGGTGAAAAAATTCCACGCGGGCTGGACTTGAACCTGCGTCTTAGATCTCAGGACGATCTATGCGTTGCCAATTACGCCACCGCGCTTCAAGCCCCGGCACCGAATTTCTCCACCATATCCCATTCCTCTTACACGCATGACGACAAGCCTTGATGCGTGTGGTGAATTTTTTCATCATTTCTTATTTTCTTTATTTAATAAATATTAGTTATATATTATATTAGTCATATTATTAATGCGAAAGAGAGTTTGTATATTGGTTTGTTTGTAACCTCTTCAGGCTTTACCTACTAAACCAGCAATATTCTTAAAATTTGGCATACACCTAAGTTAGGATATTAAAAAGGACATAATATAACATCCATTAATCCCGGAAAAATGTACTGTTCCGGTGGGGTTTACTAGAACCGACAAGAAAAATTATACGCGAGCGAAGCCGCGGGTGAAAAGTAATCCCAATCCCAATTCCAATCCAACCCAATCCAATCCCAACTAATATTATAAATGCGAAATTAAGTTTGTTTGTTTTTTTGTTTGTTACGCTTTCACACCCTATCTTCTGAACCGATCATGAAATTTTGCATACACGTTGCCTGGAGTACGAAGAATGACAAAGGCTACCTTTTGTCTCGGAGAAAAGTACTATTCCCGAGGGAATCATATTAACATGAACGGAGCCACGTGAAAAGCCGGTGAAAGATACAATATTTTATTTTTACTAATAAAAGAAATGTGAAAGTTTGTAATAAATATAAAAAAAAAATAGCAGTACTTTTTGGATTTCATTATTATGCATTTGGTAAATAAAGAAAACTACTCATTATCGCCAAAAGCGGCCATTTTTAGCGGGATGAGTAGTTCTCTTTGAATCGAAGAAAAATTATATTAACATTGATGAAAATTATACTACAAATAATTAAAAACTATTCACATTTAAAAAACTACGAAACCACGGTCGTACTGCAACAATTTGTTAAAAAAAATCACTGATGCTAGAGGGTGGGCTAAAAATCAGTTAACTACAGGGTGTTCATGAAATATGCGCACCCCAGCGCCTGATGGATTCGCTGCGCGCAGAGTTTCCCTGACAGAGTACCGGCTTATGACTATGGCGAATGAAATTTAAAATAATAGAGCAGCTTCGCGTTGAAAAATTGAACATTAATACAAAATCTATTTGCGTGCCGTGTGGTTCCCGACAGGGTAGAATAGCGCCAATCTAAGTCTTCCCGTAGATTTTGTAGAAGGCGACTTAGGAAACACAAGCTAAACAAAGCTTATAAACATCAAAGAGACCTCTCCTACCTGTCTGGCTATCGTAGAGAGTGTAGGCCAATCCTCTGACTGCTCTGGCTAATTATGGCTCTGGTAGTACAAAGAGGGTCGTGCTTCTGGAGTGGGGGCTAAAAAAGAAAGAAGAAAAAGGATGATGGTGATGAGTGTGTATGAAATTTATTTAAATAAGAGTGTGAGTAAAGACTTTCATCTCACAAATCCGAGGTTATGAATAGATTATGAATGAAGTTGATTCCCCCTCCCCCTTCCTCACTAACAGATATGGGCTACGCTCTGATTGACATAAGGAACAACTGTGCCAAGCGGCGTTGTCCTTTACAAAATGCAGATGGAGTTTTTGGTGGGAAGTCAAGGGGTTCAGTTGTCGTTTGCCTTATTCAATTTAGCAAATTGATTTTAGTGGACTTTATAATATGAAATTGGTGTAGTTTGGTGTCATAAATGCTCGTGCTCGAGATCAATTTGTGAAATAGTTAAAGTAGACTGTTATGGTTAAAACCTACCATCATCTTTATGTACCCTGTTTAAGGCTACAAAAAAAATAATTTTGATTTGATTTTGATTTTGATTTTGATGGATTCGTAGATTTGTCGCCAAAATCTCCCACGAGGCTGCCAAAGAACATACGCCATCTTTGATGCCGCATACCGTACAACACCGATACTTAATATCTCATTATACTGGACATTGGCAGAATCACTGAAATCTCGGTGGAAGCCATAATTAAAAAGAAAAAAGAAGAAAGAAAGAAAAATGCAGATACGGCCCAAGAGAACCCCTGTTATAACAATAAAGAAATTAATTGCACAACTGAAATTAATTAGCCAGAGCAGTCAGAAGACATACACTCTTATGACTACTCATTTTACAAATCCACTGATAGAATCTAATTGTGAACTAAATAACCAACTGAATTCAGAAGCTAAGCAAAACGGAGCAATCCACTGAAACCGTCCCCAAATCTATTCCGACAATCACCTCCCCGAATTGGAAGTCTAATCCCACGTTAAGAGAAAGTTGTCCGACGCTGAGCAAACTGAAAGTAAAAAACAAGATTTACGCATTTAAAAAACAATTGTATACGTAATCCGTGGAGTTGGTCCGTTTCCGCTCAATTTCTGCATTTACCCAATGTCAAAAAAGAGAGGGTATAGAAGGATAGCTCAGGTAGAGTTCGCACCATTTTACCTGACAGTAATCATTTATGTGGGGTGACTGAATTAATTACTCATAGTAAAAAGGCAAAAACATAGTGATCTGCGCATGGACTAAAATGTGGAACATTTGTCAGACGCAATTTCAAATCTTACTTAGTATTATGTGTAACGAGGTGTGCCTCTGAATTTGTAGATAAGTAAGACTTCACTACAAATTAAGTCAAGTGTTTAAGGAGCGTAAGTTTAAGAAAGAACACAAGTGACTATCGATAGCGCTATTGCAAGCGGACGTCAGGCTGCGAAGCATTTTTGATCTACTAGTCTACTATTACAACAGCATTACGTTATCATTGTTCATTTGCCTACTTTATTATATTAAAAAAAAATGCTTTCAAATTGTTTGACATAGTTTTTATTAGTGCAATCATCCGTTTCTCAGTCGTTTTTGTCTTTGGGATATCGGTAATGGATATAGGAAAAAACTCTAACATCATCTTATGAAGAAAGGTTATCATAACTTGTGCCGTGCAGGAATAGTAAATGCAACTGTGGTGCCGTCCAGTCAATGGACCTCCTATTAGTGTACTCTGAATATCTATATTCTTACCTGAACAAAGGAAACGATAGGGCAGTTGACAGAAGAAGAAGTAATAAGGAGGATAATTAGTCGTACTCTAGGCTAAAAAGTAAAAACTATGCAGCACGAATACCTTCAGTGACACATCTGTTACACTTTTTATTTCCACCAACACCGTCGACCAGTTTAAAACTTATTCTCTTACCCCAACCACTATACCTTGATCCGAAGGAATATAACCAACCACCTGAGCAATCCCTGAATTTCAAAGTCAAAAGGAGGGGGAGGGTTTCAACGTAATTTGGCCGGGTTTTAAGTAACCCAGTCACGTAGAAATGGCGCCTCACGTGCACCAGAAATTGGTGGATGGAAGAAGCATCAAGGTGTTGAAGGTAAACTAGGCGTTTGTGACTTTCGTTTTACTTTGCTTTTCTGGCAATATGATGAGTTATACAGAATTGTATTTTAAAATCTCGAAAGATGATAAATTCCGAGGTATAAGTATAATACAAGATGGTTTAATGCTCTTTGATTAAGTATATCCGTGAGTGTTTCAGTATGTTTGTGAAAGGAATCAAAGCTGGAAAACGAATCTTTATCAAGTAATTTTTAAATCAAAACTAAGGTTGCATACTCAGCTGTGATGCATTGAAACCCTGGGACCGCTGATTTTTTTATGGACAGGTACCTGCGAGATGTTCCTTGAGTAACCGCAGCCAACTACCAATGAAAACCTGAATCTCAAGTATTTTCCCGTGCTGGGAATCGAACCCGGAGCTCTTCATATACACTTTAGCGTGTAAATTACTGCGGTACTCTTTGTTTTATATACACACTAATAGTTTATAAAAAGTACAATTTTAAATAGCAGCAGAAATAGTTATAAAGATGCCAAAAACACCATTGACAGTCTTCGTGGTGCAGCGGTTAACACGCTGCATGGGTCCCGGGTTTAATCCCAGGCTTGGTCATGACGGAAAAGGATCTTTTTAGATTGGCCAGGGTCTTAGATGTTTACATAAGTATCTATTATAAACTATATAGGTATAATAAGTATCCAACGACACAAAGTTTACAACTTTTTGTGGGACAATAGCATGGGCACAGATTAATAATAGTACTGCATAGGTGTCCAAGGCAAAAATGTAATACAAAATATCAGTTTCAAGCCTCTTATACAAACGTACATGAACTCGTACTCAATTTAATACCTTGTCTTTTTGGGCAGTCAGTCGTATTAAAATATGTTTTGATTTAGTACGCTTTGACTACTGAACTGGTGATCGCGAAATTGTATACACACATTTTCATCCAATAAGTTAAGGCTGTATCAAATCAATCATTTATTCCAGGAAGATCCCACATACAATACATTAAATTAAATTAAATCAAATTAGCAAAATTATATCACTGTTCCGGCTGTTTTAGGGACTGTTATGTTAATTAAGTTTTTTCAGAAATCGTCCAAACATCACAAACTAGATATTTCATGTAGATTTTGTACGTAAATGTGTATTTCTATTCTCGCCATGGCGAACCCCTACTCCGTGACGTCAGCAATTCCGCACTATTACCGTAATGAGAGACCCGTGTCCGATCGGACTCGCAGATCGACCCAGCAGTACAATAAAACAGTTTTTGGAGCGTGCTACTACCTACATAAGTACTATTTCGGGGTTCCGTTATATAAATAACTAACTTTCGCGGGTAAAAAAAGTGAAAATTAAATAAATACTTATAATATATCTGTTTTAATGCCAGCAGTACAATAAAACAGTTTTTAGAGCGTGCTACTACCTACGTAAGGTCAGGAAAAAAGTCTTTTCGCATTTTGTTTGAAAATTTTATCCTTCTATACAAAAGAGCTGTAACTTTGATATCCAAATTTAGAGGTAGACAACGCTTGAGCCAACTTGGTGTTATTCTTACTGGCACTACAAGTGTCTTTTCGATTAAATTTATTTTTGAAAATATATCAAACCTTTCGTTGAGTAATATTTATATATTTCTTAAAAGTTGTACCTTTCTAATGGTATTCAACATAACTACAATATAACCTAAGATATTTTATAATACCTTTCCACTTACAAAGTAACTTTTTCTGCGACCCGCGACCTAAAATTACAGAGTTCTGGAAAAATGAAGATTATTTATTGAGTTTCCAGCATTGATCTCTTAGGGAAAAGTTGTCCATATTGACGGGCTGAGTCACCCATTCAAAGGCATGTTGACGGTCAATTTACACGCTGGGCCACGTAGAAAATTATAATACCAATAATACTTGTAATTGTATTACCAATAGTATGGTGACAGTATACTTTTCGATGTGACGCTCTGTACACAGATTAAATATACGTATTAAAATACGTAACAACGGGTTACTCACGTAAATAGTCAGCTACTGGCCGACATATTTCAACCTCATCCGGAGGTCTTCCTCAGGGTGAATGTGAATTGAGACGGGCGCACGATGTCTTGTGTCGCACGACACCGTGCGCGCGTCTCAATTCGCGACTATTTACGTGAGTAGCCCGTTGTTACGTATTTTAATAATGTCTGTATCTCACGTTAGTTTTAATCAAAAAATATACGTAGATAGATATAAGTAGACTTCTCCTGAGTGTTGGCTTCTTGGACGACTTTAAATCTTCCTTTTGTATAGTAGATTTGATTCCGTTCCTCACTTCGTGCCAAACATGTTATCTAAAGGGCTGTAACGTGATGTTGAGAAAAATATTAGTGACGATGCTTTCATAGCTTTTGCCGGCGACATTCATGTAGGTTCCTCAGAAATAGTGCTTTTTAGGGTTCCGTAGCCGAATGGCAAAATATCAAACCCTTTTAGATTCGACATTTCTGTCTGTCTGTCACAGCCATTTTTCGAAACTATTTCGACTACACAGTTGAAACTTGGTGGGTACTCGTAGATTTATTCTGTGAACCGCTTTATGATTTTTATACAAAATAAAAGACCTGAAACAAAAAAAAATACATCTAAAATTATGTGCGGGATGTCTACTGATAGGTTTAAAAATTAGATGAGGTTTGTGCGGTAATCGATTAAAATTTACTTTTTCTTGATTAAAATTCAATCGTTTGAAAGATAAGCACTTCCAAAGTGGTAATATGTGAAGTAAAATTGCCGCGACTCTCACGCTCGTGGAGACGTGCCCTTACTGAAAGTGTTGGCTTCTTGGTTGACTTTAGCGCTTCCTTTTGTATAGTAGATTTGATTCCGGTCCTCGCTCCATGCCAGACATATTTTCTAAAGGGCAGTGACGTCATGTTGTGAAAAATGTAAGTGATGGTACTACAGAATGTTTTAAAGATTTTTTATTTTAGTTTTTGCCGGCGACATCGATACATTCACGTAGGTTCCTTGGAGGACTGGTTGCTTTGCAATTCTGCATGAGTCATATCAGAAAAACAATTCTAAGACGTTTCCTTTTATTTTGGAATTATTAGATGTGTACGTTTTAATTACACATATTATTGAAACACAAACAAAATAGGTAGACTTTAAGCGTGGTTTCCACGAGCGATAGAGTCATGGTGAGGCCGCGCTTCTATTAAATTATTATATTTTTTATTCTATAGGTTAAACGATTGACATTCGTTCTTAATCTGCCACTAGTCGGATCGCCGCGATAACATTACTATGTGTAGACACGTTCTATGTGAGTGTATAGAAATACGTGGCGATAAAATCGCCGCAATTCTCTTAGTCGTGGAGTGGAGCCCTTACCGAGAGTGTTGGCTTCTTGGATGACTTTGGCGCTTCCTTTTGTATAGTAGATTTGATTCCGGTCCTCGCTCCGTGCCAGACATATTTTCTAAAGGGCAGTGACGTCATATTGTGAAAAATATTATTCAGCGTGTAAAGTGACCCACGACTTATCGTCTGTTTAATATTGAACGCTTCCATATTGGAGTTATTGTAGCCACACTGACTGACTCGAACATCGTCACGATGATCAACTTTTCCCAAGGGATCAACCTGTTTTGCTCTTAACTGTACTTAAAAAAACATAATGTTTTCTGTAAACAACTTATTGGGAAACCGTTTTTACATTATAATTTCTAATGTATATGTAATAAAATAAAGTGTCGTTGAGTTAGTATTCCATAATACAAGTCTCGAGCTTACTTTGGGGCTAGCTGAATCTGTGTGATTTGTCTGTATATATTTATTTGTTATTTCTTTATATTCGCGATTGTTACACATAAAATCGTATTAAAATTAATTTTATTTAAAGTAGATTGTTATATTGACTCGTATAGATTTGTCAGCAGAAGCTCCCACGAACGCTATCAAATAAGATACGCCATATTTTATGCCACTTGTTACAACTATACCGTATAACATCGATACTTAGTATCTCATTAAACTGGACATTGGTAGAATTACTGAAATCTCGGCGGAAGCCATAATATAAAGCAGAAGAAAAAGAAGAAAATTAATGGATATGTTGACTCTGTTTAAAGCAAAAAAAAATTTGGTATTCATAAATAAAATTTCGAGGGCTGCATTGAAACTTTTATATTACGTATTTCATAAACCTCATTCTCCAAAAGTGGGTCACCATATGTCTGGATGAACATAAATAAAGTAATTAATAACAGCATTACAAATAATAAGGGTTTGTTTGCATGGATGTCATGATGTATGGCTGGGGTGGTTAAATATACATTTTGAATTAAACCGTATTGACTGTACAATTTTGGGAGAAATGAGTTTTAATACCGTGTTTCTTACAGTATCTATGATTTGTTTTTCGCTTGTGTAAGTGGCCAATTCTCCTCCGTGCTTCGGAAGGCAGGTTAACTTAAAACACCAGTATAATACTCGACGAGCTCCGTGGCGCAGCGGTCAACACACCTGCCTGCGATACGGATGCTCCCGGGTTCGATCCCCGGTCAGGTCAAGATGGAAAATGATCTTTTTCAGATTGACGTCTCGGATGTTTATTTATATAAGTATCTATTGTAAAATATAGTATCATTGAGTTAGTATCCCATAACACAAGTCTCAAACTTACTTTGGGGCTAGCTCAATGTGTGTGATTTGTCCGTATACATATATTTATTTATTAATACTAGTTACAGATTTTTCAAGCTGCCTAATAGAATCTGAAGTCTCTCTCACAGAAAATCGACGTTTGAGTTGTAACTTTACCGCTTCTATGCTTCGTTCGGTAAGTGAGAGAGCCGGAGGCCCATCCCCTTCCTCTCTGGGGAGGGAATAATAAAGGTCGACAACGCTCTTGTAACACGCTTGGTGTTGCAATTGTCCATAGACAGCGGTGATCACTTACCACCAGGTGACTCAGGTCATAAAAAAATACGATATACAACATTTTATGTAGCTCAATTGGCTATGGATAAGTGCTTCAAAATTGATACGCAAGATTTGACTCTCAGAAACAAACAGAGCTGACTATATAAAAGCTAGTAAATAACACACGGCTACAATCTATGTAGTACAAGTATATAGGTATTGTAAATAAGACCGCTATTTCGTATCTCAATTCACAAGCGGTATTGAGCTGATATGGGTCTAGTATATTAGCCGATACCTTACAATGGTATGGATTTCAGCTTGTGTACGTAGCCCGGGAGCTGGAGGCATGGTTTAAATATTTGTAGTAACAAGACTAGGTAAATTTTCAAGAAAATTGGGTGCCGATTCATCACTATTTTGATTCCAGATTTCAGACATGTCTGAATTGTTTTTGCAAAATAGTGATGAATTTCTCTCTATTTCGTAATAAAGAAGTAATTTGTATGTAGACGACAAAAAATATCATTTTTTTCCTGCTCCACTTGACCTTGGAGATACTAATCATAGCATTTTCTAATCTACACCAATCATTTGAATCCAAAATCAGTGTTCTAGCTTTTTTTGTTTGTCACTTTTAATGAAACCTTATTACAGAAATGCAAAAAAACATCACATAAAAATAGAGTAGGTTGAGTTCTATTGATTAAAATATGACGATCAAAATAGATCAAAGTTGTAAAACGGCAGTATGATATCGTGTTTATGTTACGTCAGAATTTAAAACTATGTATGTATTTGTGTAATTGACCCAATATGACATCAAACTCGAAACCATTTGGCTCAAAGGCAGTAGAAGTGCAGTCTTCTATTGATGTTTATTATTGACTATGATGATTTAAAGTCTTCCAATAATGGACTATAAAATAGATGAAAGTTATGAAAATGCAGTGAGATCTTATACTAATGATATGCGATTATATAAACCTATCGTGCCGTATTCAGTAGCTTTCTATGGGCAATATTTTCCAAAAGAGACACCTTATAATATGTAAGGGTCAATAATTCTATACTTTGTAATATACCTCCGGATGTATGCATCTAAGACCCAAGACGATCTTAAAAGATCTTGTTTCATCTTGACCTGACCGACATCAAACCCGAAACCTTATGATTCAAAGGCAACAAAGTTTCATATATACTCTTATTCATTTAAGAAATAAGATAAGGAGGCAAGATGTTTTATTTCATAATTTTCTTAATTTAAATTTTGAATGCATAAAAAACACATCAAATAAAGTTTCAAAGAAAAAAAAAACAGTAGGTTAATAAATAATAAAAAAAAATATATACGGACAAATGATGATACTATATTTTAATTACAAAAACATCCTTGACCCTGGTCAATCTGAGAAGATCATTTTCCATCTTGACCTGACCGGGGATCGAACCAGGGACCATCCGTCAGGCCGGCGTGTCGACCGCTGCGCCACGGAGCTTGTCAAAGTCTTTGGAGCGTCGTCGTAGGTTGTGTTCCAAGAATGGACTATGGTGATGAAAATGGATGAAAGTAGTAAAAATGCAGCGAGACTTTGTACTAATGTTATGAGATTATGAAAGCTATAAGGCTGTATTCAATAGTTTTCTATGGGCAATATTTTCCGCGTGAGATACAATATCGGCTAGGAAATATGATTTTAATATTATTTTCACTCCGCTGAGCGGTGCATTGTATATTGTTCTTTAGAAAACTGTTATGTACATGCATGGCTAATACATTTTTATACGACTTTCTATAAAAGATTACTCACAGAGACTAAATACACATAGAGAAGAAAGACTAAATATATACATAAATCAATATATACAGACAAATCATACAGATTGAGCTAGACCCAAAGTAAGTTCGAGACTTGTGTTATGGGATACTAACTCAACGATACTATATTTTATTACAAATACATATATAGAGAAACTGCCAAGACCCATTTCAGTCTGAAAAATATTATTTTTCATCTTGACCTGACCAGGGATCGAACCCGGGAGCACCCGTGTAGCAGGCTGGCGAGTTGACCGCTGTGCCACACAGCTCGTCAAAGACTGGGTTTAAGATCATCGGTTATAAAATGACATCTGCCATCTTGTCATTTCATTTAGTCTATGTGTAAGAAAGGTATTTAATAAAACCCACAAATTGAGAGCTAGCCCCACAGTAAGTTTTACTTTGTGTCATAGAATACTAGCTCAACAATACTATATTTTTTTTAATAGAAACTTATATAGATATACATCCAAGACTCAGGTCAACCTGAAAAATATTCAACACGTTTTAATTTTGTACAGTAAAAGATTATTTTCCTTGGAGTTTATTTTTATTAGTACCCTGGCTTGGCATATTTCCCCAAACGCAGCCACAAATCATACAGCGGATGCTTTGCCCTCGCATCCGCACCCGTACCTAGCGGATCTAATATTTTCTGAGAATATTATCCTGATTTTAGGCTAAAATATTATACAAATCTTACCTATAGAGGTAAACTAAAAGGAGATGAATAATAACTCTATTTTATAAGCAAAACTAATCTTTGGCTTATAAAATGTAGGTGTTTACTCTAACTTGACTTTATACTTGCAACACTCTGATCGCGAAAACATTTACTTCTATTCTCAATTAGGTATTAAATCTTTAAAGTTTGGATATATTTTTTGACAATGTTATCTTGATTTTAGACTTGATTATTATATATATACAAATGTAACCTATAGAGGTGAACTTAAAAGGGATGAATAATTCCTTTGGAAAACTAAAATTTTGCTTTTAAAATCTGGGCGTTTACACTTGACTTTATAACACTCAAATCGCGAAAACATTTACTTTGTACCTATTTTGTTTTTGTAAGTCTAGGGATATTTTCTGAGAATATTATCCTGATTTTAGGCTAATTTTATTATTTAAATTATTGTCTGCAAAGTTAAATTTAAAATGGTATCTCTATTTACATATAGTCTAAACCTAGGTAAAGCCTGGTAGTAATTCGCCGTTGGCGTACGAGAATTTGCCTCTGTATATCAAGTTACATAATCATGTAAGGTATATTCGGTTCTCAGAAGCCTGTTATTGTAATATAAATGGTTTTAGTTTACTTGGTATGTTTTTTTTTTGTTAGGTGGGGGTTTTTAGGGTTCCGTAGTAAACTAGGAACCCTTATAGTTTCGCCATGTCTGTCTGTCTGTCTGTCTGTCTGTCTGTCTGTCTGTCTGTCCGTCCGCGGTTTTACTCAGAGACTATAAGTACTAGAAAGCTGTAATTTTATATGAGTATGTATATTAATCATGGCAAAAAAGTCGTAGAAAAAAATCTTGAAATAAAATTTTTTTTGGGTAGCTCCCATACAAGTAAAGTGGGGGAGTAATTTTTTTTTCTCTACTTACCCATCGTGTGGGGTATCGTTAAAAAGGTTTTTGAAAAATATTGTGAGGTTGAGAACACCATTTTTCGATTTAGGGATCCGTGTCCGAAATATTTGGTTTTAAAGTGAAAATTTTTGTTAGAGGTACGTGTCCCCCCCCTCTATCTGCTAAACGGTTATATATGGATACGTGAAAAAAATTACAGCAGTAGTATATATACTGAAGTTGAAAGGAAAACTATCAGAGCTGGGTACTAAGTGCAAACTAAAAAGTTATAGGCAACCAACTTATAAAATGTACTGGAAAATGTAAAATTTTATACAATCTTTATTGTTAGATGTTTTTGGTCGTTAAACTGTGAGGTGCGAGTGTAAACAGTGTGAACTCAAAGTTGTCATTTGCAACTACGGAACCCTATACTGCGCGTGGCCCGACACGCACTTGGCCGGTTTTTTAGCAATAGCAAATGCAACTGTGGCGCTGACCAGTCTATGGACCACCTATTGGTGTGCCCTGAATGTCCAGCTTCCTGCACTCAAATAAACCTTGACGAGGCAAATGACCAGGCAGTCACAGTTGCAAGCTACTGGTCAAAGCAAATATAAAACTAGCCATCTACAATTGTGTTTTAATTTTGAATATGTCAAGATTTGTATGACGATAAAGCTACGACTCGAAAAAAGAAGCAAAATTATTAATATCAATATTAATTAAAAATATAACAAGAAAGATAAATTACGTTCAAAAAGCGATACATGAGATCCAAAATTTTTATAAAAACTATTCATATCATTTCATTTCATTTCAGAAGAAGAAGTTTACTTGCTAATACAGTGCGATTTTAAACCAAACGTCAACTCGTGTACGGGTGCTCAGGGGGGACTGGTCTGCTCGGCCTCTTTGAGACTACTTTAAGTATCATATGTTGTTTATTATCTTTGCACACTCGATCGTTAACATAAACATGTTCCAAAAATAATAAATCTATGTATATTGAAATTGTAACATGAAAACAGAAAAAAGAAAGAAAAAAGAAAAGAAAGAAAAAGACAATAAGGAATAAATATTCGTAATCATATAAAGCCATTCAGGCGAGTAGGCGACCAAAACTGTTGATAAGAGTTTCTTTCGGCGTTTCTTCTCTGCAGTGGTCGGTTCCGAAACGCTAGTAGTCTGTAGCTTTTGAACAATTAATAAATACATATATCTAATGAGATAATTTTAAATATGATATGACGTGAAAAAGTGCCTGCAAAGGCCTATTTTCTGAATAAACGTTTTGATTTTTTGATTTTGAAACCTCTGATAAATAAAAAATACTTTCCATATAACTTTGCTCTGCTGATCGGTTAGGGAAACGGGAAGTTAAATCTTCTATAGCAGCTCCGTGCAAAATGTTAAAGTCGCGACATGTCATGTGACCGACGGATTCGTCAAATTGAAAATTCGTAAGACAGACACGTAACCTGATCGAAAAACAACGTTAATATTCAAGTTTTCACTTCTGCCGGCACTCCCGGAGTGCAACCCGTTGTTTTTTTTTTTTCAGTTTTAGTGTTTCTCCTTGCTATTTACGGCCTCCATAGTGCAGTTTTGCTTTGTTGCCGCATCCCTGACTGGCGTTGATGATCTAATTAGGTAGAACTTTTTTATATTCTCCCAAATCAACATGAAAAATCAAGAACAATTATCTGTTAAAATAAAAAAATCACCTTCATTTTATATAGGTATTCATACAAATTAGGCTTGGTTCTATTATGTTATGAATTTTTGAATCCTTGACTGAATCAAGAATATATATTTTTATAATAGAACAATATAAGCCAGTCTGAAAAACTCCTGAGACCTTGTCGGGATTGAGCCTGGGATCCTACGATTCAAAGGCAATTTCATCTGAGCCTTATCATAAAACTGTTAACAAAGTTATTTTAAAACTAATTTCTATTGATGTTTACAGTATGAAGAAAACAAGTGACGTCAAATAAACCAGCGACGCCGGTTGTTATCGTTCGTTAGCGCCACATTATCGCTGCTGAAATAGTACACATATATACCCGGATAGGATCCTTTACGTCATACGATTATTTTGTGAAGATTGCCTAAACTTAAACTTATCAGCATGCTAATACATTAATGATTCTTTGTCTTGCCAAGTCTATTTTTCTTTTTTGAAGGACTGCCTCCTAAGAATAAGCTATCACTAAGCGCCAAAGAACATTCGTCACTTCACCGGACTTTGAGCTGAGAGCAGAGTACCCTTCAACATCACTTAAATTACCCTAGGAGGGACGGATCTCGCCTTCAGGCATTCCTAGTGTATGCAAGGCTTGAAGAGACTGCCAACTCTCATATGCCTGATGGGCCAAGATTTGCACACATACTTAGTCTGAAAAGGGCCGAACTGAAAAGCATTGGCGCAAAACATTTGGAGTGCAGCAGAGGCCTATCTTGGGTACAAGTCACCAATACTCGGGCCGGGCGGTCGGTTTTCTTTAGATATCTAATTTTTGACGAGCTCCGTGGCGCAGCGGTCAACACGCCTGCCTGCGACATGGATGGTCCCGGGTTCGATTCCCGGTCAGGTCAAGACGGAAAATGATCTTTTTCAGATTGACCTGGGTCTTGGATGTTTATCTATATAAGTATCTATTATAAAATATAGTATCGTTGAGTTAGTATCCCATAACACAAGTCTCGAACTTACTTTGGGGCTAGCTCAATCTGTGTGATTTGTCCGTATATATTTATTTATTTTATTTATATCTTTTGACCAATATTTAGCCCAACAATAAGTTGTAAATTTGTGTCGAAGGATACTAAATCAACGAGACTATATTTATGCTAGATACTTAAATAAATAAACATCCAAGACAATCCAATTTGATCAATCTGAAAAAGATCGTTTCCTATCATGACCTGACCGGGGATCCAGGGCCCTCGTGTTACAGGCTGGTGTTGATACTACGTCACAGAGGTTTTAACTGTGATGCGTTGGAGTCCGGGATGATTCATACCGTGACATAATTTGGCGGCACAATTAAAGAGACAACCGGGAAAATGCTCGGATGAAGAAGAGTCGTGTCGTTCGATATAAACCGAGCACTGTGACTCCCCTTTTACAGAGGCTCGTTAAGACACATTCATGTTTGTGTAACGGATATTTTTGCGATACACACACAAACTTGTCGAGTTCTTCTTGACACCACAGTATTCAATAGGGAATACCTACAGCGATCACTTTTTTCATGTGGTTACGGATACCTAGTAATTTATTAAGTTTAGTTCATAAATCTGATTTTTGAATGGTAATTTGGTTACGTGATCGTTAAAGCTGGTGGAAATATAAGATAGAGAAAAAATCAGGGAAATTAATAAATATATACGGACAAATCATACAGATTGAGCTAGCCCCAAAGTAAGTTCGAGACTTGTGTTATGGGACACTAACTCAACTATACTATATTTTATAATAGATACTCATATAGATAAACATCCAATAAACAGAATTATGTTAATAAACTATGCAGATTAACTTTATTTTCCACTTGTACATTAAGTTTTATGGCCTCTCTAGTACTAAGAGGCTCTTTGAACATATGATTATTATACACCGTGTCAATCTGTAACCTTGTTATATCCTTCAATCATAATGGACTACTTTCTCAAAGAATATGGTTCTAAAATATTTTAATAAAATTTGGGTACCCGATCCAAAATAATCAGCTAATCGATTTAGTATCCATGGTTAGGTAGGTATATTGCTAGCCAACTATCAAAAAAGCATTTTAAAGTTCAGATCTCATACAAATGATAATTGTTCTTAAGATCTTCGAAAGAATTCCACAGCGACAACAGGACTACAACAAAACGTATACGCATTTGTATCAAACGTTCGCTTTATATTACGTTATTTTGAATCCCGTCTAATAACTGTTGCCGAGAGCATCGAACAATAACACATAAATTGGCAAAGTTAGATCACAACGGTTTACAATCTAACGAGCGAACTGATTGATTATTTTTGTAGCGTTTCCATCCCGGAGCCAATTATTGTTGTGGGGTGTTGATTAGGGAGGATCTTTTCATCGCTTTGAAGGAGTCTAGTGGGTGGAAATTATTAGTATTTGAGTATGTTAAGCAACTACAAACGCAGGTTAGTCGTAGATTGATGTAGTGAAAATGAAACATAGCATTTAGTGCTTCAGTAGACAAATAAGTATAGGTATTAGTTTCGATTGCTATTAATAGTTATTGCTCGATAAACTATACTACTGCATCTCTTTTAAATATTCCAAGAGCATTATATTAACCACCATCTGATACCTGACATGTGCGTCCTAAATTGGCACAGATAGGATAAATGGAGATGTGATGTTGAGATGAATTGCAAGGCGACAACAGGACTACAACAAAACGTATACGCATTTGTATCAAACGTTCGCTTTATATAACGTTATTTTGAATCCCGTCTAATAACTGTTGCCTTGAGCAATCGAACAATAACACATAAATTGGCAAAGTTAGATCGCAACGGTTTACAATCTAACGAGCGAACTGATTGATTATTTTTGTAGCGCTTCCATCCCGGAGCCAATTATTGTGTCGGGTGTTGATTAGGGTGGATTTTTCAGTGCCTCAATGCATCTACGATAATTTCAATTTATTTATTGCTCTTTCGCATTGTGCAGGTAAAGGGTAAGACTTTCTTATTTTGTTTTTTTTTTGTTTTTATATGCGGTTTGTGAGACGTGAGTTGGCTTGCCTCAGATGGTGACGGCTGAAAATTAATGCTGCATTAGGATATACCTATTCTTGCGTAATCGCTGAGCCGCAACCTTTTGTTATAATTTTAGGTTAGTAGTTAATAGGTTTTATGTTTAGATAAGAGATTAGATTAAGGTTAATTTTATTTTTTAATTTAATTTATTTATGTTTTGTATTTGTTGTGTGTCTAAGTGTTGCTATAAAATTGTTATTCTATTCTACTTAATATAGTAATTTTTAAAGTGCAGTTTCAAAATGAACCAACTACAATGATAATCATAACTGCATATGTAGAGTATTGGTTAGAGGCTTGCACTGCGGAGTTTACGGGTTCATTTCCCGGCGGGAAATCTCGTTTGTTGTTTTATTTTGCCTAAGACATTGCAGACTGATCACCTGATTGGCTGAAGAGATAACGATCCGTGCTTCGGAGGGCACGTAAGATTTTTCTCCTTGACACTGACAAAACCATGTCAGAATATGGTGATTTAAAATCTGTGACACTAGTGTCATCGGATCATTTGTGGTTTTAATAACCGACACGACATCATGATGACGATTATATTGTTCATTGACACGAATTTATGTCGTAGGAATTTTTTGGACGGGGGAATAGGCCAACAGCAAGATACGGACAAGAAGTACTACCAAGTACTAATATCTCAATGGGGCCAAAGATATTTGAGATGCTACTTGCTCGGTTGAATTTGAGACGAGAAAGTAGCTGCTTGAGAAGCCGGGCGCGCGTACCCGATGCCATAACTGCAACCAATGGACAGTCAGTTGACCAAAAGGAAAACAACTTTATATAAAATACAAACAAATTCAAAATAGCAATTTTTCATGACCACTATACGTAAAGGTGTATGCTTGTATACTGTAAGCACTGAAACCACAGAGTACGGAATGTCGTTAGCGCACTACTAGAGACGAAAATAATAATAATACCGCGTGTCAGCTCGCGCCCGGCGAAAGTCACATCATCATCATCATTTCAGCCGCAAGAAGTCCACTGCTGGACATAGGCCTCCCCCCAAGGATTTCCAATATGACCGGTTGGAAGCGGCCTGCATCCAGTCGAAAGTCGCATACTCAGCCTAATACCTAATTCAAGGTATCATAATTACAGTAAAAAAATTAATGAACAATTCTGATGTAGCTTTTATCAATTGTCTGTCAAATATAATAATTTTATCAAATATCAGTTGTGGTAGAGCCTCGCTACCGGCGAAAATCACTTTTGCTAGTAGCATGAATGGGCCGGCTCGTCCGGGGTACCACACTCTCACAGAAAATCGACGTTTGATTAGTAGCTTTACCGCTACTATGCTTCGTTCGGTGAGTGAGAGAGCCGGAGGCCCATCTCCCTCTCCCCTCTGGGGAGAGAAAAATAAAAGGCCGGCAACGCTCCTGTGACACCTCTGGTGTTGCAGTTGTCCATGGGCAGCGGTGATCACTTCCCATCAGGTGACCCACTTGCTCGTTTGCCGTCCTATGACATAAAAAAAAAAAAAAAAAAAAAAAAAAAAAAATCAGTTTGTCTGTTTAATGTTTATAAGCTTCGTTTAGCTTGTTTTCTAAGTCGCCCTCATACGAAATCCACGGGAAGACTATGAGTCTGCCGGGAAACCACACGGCCGACACGCTTGTTTCATATGAAATGTGTTGGGTCTCTAGTAGCGCGCGAGCGACAGACCACTTGGTCGGTGAGCGTCCGTGGATGCGCTTGCCGGTACATGATTGCCGTTCTAGAACCTTTTTGCCGCATACGCAGACTTTCGCTACTAGTCACTGAGGTATTATAGATGAGAAGATACTGCGGAGTTTTCCATGCTGAATTTTTATTTATTTATTATTTATTAGCACACAAAACAGATAACAATCATATTGCAAACAATCATTAAAAATTTACAAAGGTGTTGACCCAGATTGCAATTCAAACATATATATGCATGCCTAACATTTTTGAAAGTATATCACAAAAAAATATGTATTCGCTAGATCGACACTATTGACTTTCAATAACAAAAAACAATGTGCAAAGATAAAAAGAAGAAAAAAAAAAGAGAAAGAGTACTGCTAAGTTTGTATTAACAATTAAGTTTCATTAAGGGTTTTGGTAAAATTATTGCATTAGTTGTATAATTATTTGCCGCCGAAATTTTTGAAGTGAGTGATGGTAAATATCTATTCTTAGTCTTTATTGGTGGTGAGAATTTCGTTGTATTGGCGACACATTCTGACCAAGGGATTGAAGTACGAAGTGTTATTAGAATATACCAGTAAGCTAAATGCGTTATAGTTGCGATTTCGAGATCTGAAGCGAGTATTAAAATTAATTGTTGAGAGAATTACTCTACAATATTGTATTACCACCAGACTTACATAACAGTTTTTGAAAATTTCTGCTCAAAAGGCTGCTTCTTTTAAGCATCTTTAGAAATTCACAGTTTTTTTCTGACAGGCCGAGTATGTGACTATCGCCTACTAGCTGGGCTCGGGTTGACAAGCGGTATTATTATAACTTTTGTCTCTAGTAACATTCAGACAGTCATATTTCCTGCTCTATGAGAGTAACGGTTGGGGATCGCGGGCGTCACTAATGGCTGATACGTGTTCGGGAAACGGCCGCCGCTGGCTCCGGAAATGGTTGTACAGGACCATGGTGTCCCGTCTCGAATGGCCTAGAATTTGTTTTTAATATGGTTCATAGATGGCGCCGTGTTTTGCAAATTGTTAATATAAATCTCAATGCAAACGTATGGAGTTACTTTTGCCTTTAAAGTTAACTTTAAAAATGTGAGATAGTTGTAAATGTCATGCATTTTGGATCTTAGTCAAGTTGTCCGAACACCTGGTAGGTGGGTGATCAACGCTGCGCTTGTCGGTACGTGGTCGCCATCCTAAAATTTTTCGGTACCCCCAGCCATCGGTTCTATTTTATTTTATTTTCTTTAATAAGGTACACCAATAGTATTTACATGCTATATGCCCTGCCTGCCTACTGCCACTGCGCCAAGAGTCATCCACTTTGCTGTGTCGGTGACCTTTGTTGGTCTATGAATCTCCTCGTTTCTGATTCAATCTTGCAGAGAAACACCGAAAAAGATTCTCTACATAGCTTTTTGAGTAACTTTTTGAGAGCATTTTTATAAGGCTCATAGTAAGGGACCACGTGTCGGTCCCATAGTCGTCACTGGTGATATACATTGATAACTTTCGTTTCGAAAACTTTCGACTTTAGTCACTATGGTATTTTAGACTAGCAACCCTCCCCGGCTGCGCCCGGGCTTGTATTTTACTTATAAACCTTCCTCATGAATCACTCTATCTATTGGTGAAAACCACATGAAAATCTGTGCACCAGTTTTAGAGTTTATCGCGAACAGACATATCTATAATATTGCATTGCCACCACTTACTTAACAGTTAGGTAAGTTGGCTATTATATAAAATGTCTGCCCAATAGGTTGCTTCTTTCAAACTTCATTAGAAATCGGTTAAAAGATTTGACAGATTGCCAATTGTACCATACAATTGTAATGCCAATGGTACTAGTGGTCCATTGTCTGTGTGGTCCATAAAGTTTCAATTATTACGCATGTGACGACGGGTGTCACACTTGTATTTTTTCAATGGTACTAATGGGATAAATCGGTGCCAGTTGTACCATTAATGGTACTTCTCACTGGTCCGGCGGCGAAAAAATACATACCTATATTGCAACTTATATAAAAAGCTTGCTCCAGAAAATAAAGTAAAGCACAAAAGTTGATTTGAAAATACAGATCGAGGTTTATGCTGTTACGAATCTATCATATTTTCACGTTTCCACCAAATATTATTATCGATTCTGCGAAATATCAGCCACTTATTCCATTACAGCTGGGTTCGGTATTCGATTACTGTACCTTCCTCGTAAAATAACGTGGCTACAGAAGACTCACTTGTATTTCATTTGAAATATTTAGATAAAATTAGACTTACGATTTTCAATAAGCTAACTGATGACTTAAATCACCCTAAACACTAAATATCCGAATATAAGTATTTGTAAATTAAGGCAGAGACAATAATATGAGTAGATATCATTATAATCCTCACACTATCCCAATTTATGTTGGCTATAATTAATGAATTTGTCAAGTTGTGCTTTTTTGTGACTTCATTGAAAACCGTTGTTTCTGCATCTAATAATATTTGTAAATATAAAAATTTCTTGAGACAAAATGGTTGGTCATGAAACTCAGTAAGCTTTGCATCACGTCCTTTAAATGTATTTTCATCATACCTAGACTAAAATAGTATCATTAAATGTAAGCAAAGTGGGCTAGATGGTCGCAATCAGGACCCCCGGACCTTAATCCCAACTATCCCATCCCAATCCCAACTAATATTATAAAAGTGAAAATGAGTTTGTTTGTTTATTTGTTTGTTTGTTTGTTACGCTTTCACGCCGTATCTACTGAACCGATCATCATGAAATTTTGCATACACATAGGTTAGGGTACCGAGAAGGACATAGGCTATAAATTACGCGGGCGAAGCCGCGGGTGACAACTAGTATTTCATACAAATCTCTATTTATCTATCTGTGAATTGAATCTATTTTGTCAAAATATCATTCTGCAATGTTGGTATTGTTCTGCATTCACCTTATTTTAGGTCTGTACCTTCGTATTATATTAAATTGTGTAAAATGACAGCAGATCTTACTTAATATTGAAATTACGAATTTCATTTCGCGAGCCCTGTATTATTTACATTTGTGAATATTTAATATCTCCTCGAAATTGGAATTTTCTGTTTGACGGCTGGCTTGAGGATCTCTAAAGTGATTTGATGTTCACTTTGTTATTGACTAGTATAACAAAACCAGCAATTTATTGAGTTTTACAACGGATTAGCTCTTTCAATTAGCAGTGGGCGGGGCGCATAGTGCTCAGTCAATGGCCGGTGGGCAGAAAGATTCTTGAATGGCGACCACGTGCTAGCAAGCGCAGCGTTGGACACCTACTGATCTTTTTGTTAATTTTTGATTTTTGTATAATATTTTCATGGTCACTTTAACAACCATTACAATATGACCGACCAATCTTACAAAATGGACTATTATTTGGATACTTTTCTTGCCTAAAAGGTGGTAGAGATTGCACTCGTCTCGGCTCTAGCGAGTAATTCTTGTTTGACAACAAAATAATGGAGTAATTCATTTCATTGGTTTGACGGAGGTGGTGACAAGTTTTCGTGAATCCACTAGTTTTGTCATTGACGATGCAGTAAGGCAGATAAGCACCAGCCCGCTATGTACTTAAATCTCACTACAGCCGCACCATGACAGTTATTGCACACATTGTTTATTAAAATGGGCATTTATAACACCAAAATACACCGAGTTTTAATTGTAAAGTCCACTAGAATCAATAAGCAAAACAATCTTTAAAAAAAGTCTGCTAAAATTCCTGCCACGAACTCTGACGTGTTTGTGGTAATGATTTTAAGGTATCTAGCAAACTGTTCATTCGTTAGTATCCTTTTAAAAACAACATCAAAAAGAATTTAACCTATAATATAGTATAACGAAGCGAATACATCACATATGTAACAAAACATACCGCCAACCGACTTTCACAACAATAATATAATTTTTCATTGGCATCCGACTGCGGAACTCTAAAAGAAAGAAGGATGCGTCTCGCCGGGTCGCGACACGGGGCGCGCGTCCCGGAGAATGTGGAACCTAAAGGTAGACATACACACGAACGTAGACGCTAGTAGTTTTCGATTTTGCAAATATAAAAAATAATAGCAAGAAAGATAAATGACGTTCACAACGTGATACATGAGATTCAAAATTTGAATAAAACCTATTCATTTCATTTCAGAATTCAGACCTATTCTTAAACCCTTGATATTTTAACCAAGCTGTATAGGAACGTACGTTGATTATAATGAGATGTGATTAAATGCTTAATTTTATCCCTCTTACCAACTAGCGCCCCTCATTTAATTTCTTTTACTACTACATTCTTTTAATAATACTAAATAAGATCAAATTGAAAATATCTGCGTCAGAACTTAGGTAGTATTTTTGGTATAACTTTTCATTATTTTGAATTAGCTAAATACTCATTACCGCCAAAAGCGTCCATTTTGGATAGCAAATCATCACTATTTTACTGCTCATCAAAACTAACGTGAATATAAAAGAATTTAACAAATAACATAGCATACCTTACGACACGAAAATATCACATATGAAACAAAATATATCGCCAACCGACTTTCACGACAGTAATATAATTTTTCATTGGCATCCGACTGCGGAACTCTAAAAGAAAGAAGGATGCGTCTCGCCGGGTCGCGACACGGTGCGCGCGTCCCGGAGAATGTGGAACCTGAAGGTACATTCAGACATACACACTTATTTTTTTTTTTTTTATTTTTTTTTTTTTTTTATACGGACAAATCACACAGATTGAGCTAGCCCCCAAAGTAAGTTCTTAGTAAGACTTGTATTATGGGATACTAACTCAACGATACTATATTTATAACAAATACATATATAGATAAACATCCAAGACCCAGGTCAATCTGAAAAAGATCATTTTCCATCTTGACCTGACCGGGGATCGAACCCGGGACCTCCGTGTCACAGGCAGGCGTGTTGACCGCTGCGCCACGATGCTCGACGAGAAGCATACATTTTTCAGGGTTCAGTGCTGCCACCATTTGAAATCAACCGTTAGCTCGATAACGGAGATGTCATTCAAAAATTTTATCGTCCATTAATCGAAATTTGCCTTCCTCAATGCCATCTATCCAATGTAAGGGGATACCAATTAGAAATAAAACGGAGATACCAATTCAAATTGTTTTGCGAGGCCTACCTACTTTTTTATGAACTACTGTTTACAGTTTAAAGTGAAAATGTGAAGCTTTACCCAATAGTGCCCATTTTTCTAAACGTTTTCAATTGAAATAAGGTTTTAAATCTTTTATGTTATTATATAATAATTGACGACTTGAATAATTAAATATGTTAATTTATAATATCATCATCATCATCCTCCTTACCTTATCCCATTATCTGGGGTCGGCGCAGTATGTCTTATCTTTCCATGTTTCTCTATTTCCCGTCATACTCACTTCCACTCCCGCCACCCTCATGTCCTGCATTACACATTCTATCCATCTCTTTTTTGGTCTCCCCCTTCCTCGGTTTCCACTTACTTCCATGCTCAGTGCTTTTCTTGTTATATGCCGATCTATATATATCTATATATTTATTTAAATGAAACAAACTTGTTACTTTAATTAAGAATGTCACTTTGTATACCCCGTAGTATAAACCGCGACTGTTCTCGCTATGCATTTGCATTTTACAGACTGCACAGCCAGATGCCTTCGAATCCTGTTGAGTTACAGAAGCTCCCTGAAAACACAGTCTATAGATTGGATTAAATTATTGGTACCATGGCCCGATAAATTGTATTTGCCGTGTGGTAGTTTAAAATAGAAGAGCATCATTCTTACGATTTACTTAATACGACTTTACTTTATTCTTCAGTAGCAGCCCTCCTCGGCTATGCCCGGTAACGTATTATACTGATAAACCTTCCTCATGAATCACTCTATCTATTTCTATAAACTGCTTTAAAATCGGCTGAACATTGTAAAAGATCTAAGCGAACAGACAGCGGAAGAGATGTCTTTTTTAACTATTTAATGATAAGGATGGGGTTAAAAGAATCTAGGACCTAAAACTTTAGATAATGGTTGAGGTTTTCGTTTTTTTCGTATGATGTCTCTCCCCAGAGTATAGAACCTCAAAGTCTGACCGTTCGTGTCCAACCAGCTACATACGTGAGGACCTACACAACGCCACTGTGTCTGTGGCAGAGTGCCAGTTAAGAAGTAGAAGAAGCTTGATGTTACGCTTGCGGTTACGCGTGTTAAGCAAACCTGAGCGCGGTTCCCAAGGAGATGGGTGACTATAACCAGTTTGAAAAATCTGGCACCAGTTTGCCCTTTATATCTACGGAAAACAAAACAACAGAGGAAGATGACATATGAAGCGACCTTAATAAGTGGGAGAATGCCTACTTAGCATAATCCCCGCGGCTCCGCTCATGTTTATTGTCTAATTTATTTACAATTCGCGATTTTACTGTTACCTTTTATGACGTATTATCATGCAAATGTGCCTTTTTTGAATACACATATTTCTTTATTACGTAGTTTACGTTTGTGAAGATGCTTGCGCGGCTTTTGTGATGTTTTCAGGGATGCTCAGATAAAAGTATTCTGTGCTATCTTCTTTCCTTCCAAGAGTTAATAGTAATGTCAGAATGTTCAAGTTGCCTTAAGGCGCTCCTATTGTAACACTAGCGCCACCCAGCAATTAATTCTTTTAATCCTAAATTATATCGAATTTTAAAAATCTAACAAGTACATAACTAGTAAATTACTTGTAGTATTTTTGTATTCATTTTCACTAATATTCGTTTGATAAAATAAGAGAAAAACAGGTTAACGCCAAAAGTGGCCACTTTTGGCGTTAACCTGTTTTTCTCTTTAAATATGGCACAAGTATATAAATTACTTGTAATATACAAAAAATACTATAAGCAATTTAGTAGTTCTGTACTTGTTAGATTTTCAAAATTCGATACAATTTATGATTTAAAGAATTTAATTGCTGGGTGGCGCTAGTGTAACTATAAGAGCGCCTTAAGGCAAATAAAATATAACAGGCTGCATTTCGGGGAGTGTGTACAGGAATTGCATGATTTTCCACTGCACCATTTCACCAGAGAACGATATGGCCTGGACAGGGATTCCATCCATATGTTGTCGATGTTCCTACTCATCGCACGTCTGAATGCCTTCTCCTTCATTATGCGAACTGCTAAGGAATGGAATGCCCTGCCCGCCTCGCTGTTTCCCGGCACGTTACTATTACGGCAATTACGACCTCCGTGGCGCAGCGGCCAACACGCCTGCCTGCGACTCGGATGGTCGCGGGTTCGATCCCCGGTCAAGTCAAGATGGATTTTTTTTTTTTCAGATTGACCTGGGTCTTGAATGTTTATCTATATAAGTATCTATTATATTCAAATTCAATCGTTTATTTAATATAGGTTTCTTTGAACACTTATTAATTGTCATATTTGTGTTTACAATTTTTACAACAATAGTAGATTGTTGCACTGAGCAGAAAGTAAGTTATTGCTGCACGAGTGTTTATTTGGAGCCCGAGCGCTAGCGAGGGCTCTAAAAAGCACGAGTGCAATTTAACTTACTTAATGCGAGGTGCATAATCTGCTTTTCTTTCAACTACTGCAATAAAAGTAGTTGAAAAATAAAACTGAAGACAAATTACAATAGTTAAAAATTTGTTGTTCACATTTCCGCTTTTTTTCTTTATGGCCAGTATTTTTTTTAGACAAGGCAATACACATGTCCCTTTGTTAACTCCATACGGCCGTTAGGTTGGCCAACCTTCTTTATGACAGGTGACAACTATTGACAAAGATTTAAAAAAACTAAACAGTGCAGTAAAGGATTTCCATACATTTTTGCTGCACTAGAGCAGCAAAAATGTATGGAAATCCTTTACTGCACTGTTTAGTCTTTTTTTTTACTTCTAGTACAGCAAAGTTTCGCTGTGTGCTTGTGATATGTAGTGCAGTTATGATAGAATTGCAGCGTAGTTGGAAGAAAAAAAATTTGTTGATGTCAATAATTACTTATGGCTAAGTTTAGGCCCGCTTCCAAAGCGGAGTGCAGAAGAAGCGGCAACAAACTGCACAGCGCATTTTCTCCAAGCGACGTCAACTCACAATTCTAGTTAGACCTTATAAACTACTTATATACTTATATATTAACTCTCATAAAGGGTATCCTAATGTGAGTATTATACCTATATATAGTTAGGTCAAATTAACTTGTGAAGTGAAATAAAGATTTATTATATTATTATATATATGTGGACTGAGTGTGCATTGTTTTAATTAAATGTCATGATAAAAATTGAATTGGAAAAAAATTATGTCATCATTGAAATGTTAAATAGGTAAAATTTAAATAGCAAAATGTCAAATTGTTGAAATTAAATAAAAATGTCATATTATAAAATATAGTATCGTTGAGTTAGTATTCCATAACACAATTCTCGAACTTACTTTGGGGCTAGCTCAATCTGTGTGATTTGTCCGTATATATTTATTATTCCTTTATTTATTTTAACACACATTATTTACATTTTTAAATATTTAAATGTATAAAAAAAAACATTAGGAAATATAAAAATAGTAGCCCACCGGTATCGGGAACAGGGTCTAAGCTACCGGCGGTCAGGGCTCCAGGGAGAGGAACCTCCTAACAATACGGGCCGTGTCCAAGAGTACTGCCTTCTGAATCTAGCCCTTGATCCAGCTGCCTAACGATATTATTATTATAATTACTAATACAGGGATTTTCAAAACAAGAGTGAATAGGCGTTATTTCAGTTTGTTTGTTGTACCACCCTAGTCCTCTCCTTTGCTTCCCATCAGGCAAGACAAGGGTCAAACTCACTATAAAGACTCAATGACTCATAAAAAATACGGACAACTGATATCTATTACAAAAAATTATGTCTTTGGTAGGTCTAAGAAATGTTTTGGCGATGCTTCATAATTTAAAATCACGTGGCTTAATGAAATAAAATTACATACATACATGAACTCTGAAAGCATAACTGCACTCCTTCTGGAGCTAGTTGCACTAAAAGTTTCGTTTACGTGACTGCCCACAAAAGGAGGTATTATTGAAACAGTACAAACGTTCAAAAAGCAATATAAAGTGCAGTCGTTGCAGTAACAAAGCAGTCTATGAACTATGCAGCGCCGCGCCGCCTCCAATTACCAATGCGCTATAAAACTAAACTCATTTACTACTCGGCTCACTTCAGATATTCCACACAACTTGTTTGGTTGGTTATTTAATATAACTCAGAACGTTTGGACAAATTTTCATGGTTTTCAATGTTTTAGTTTTGCTGTTATCCGGATTAGCAGAATAACTATGAAAACAAAAAAAAATATACGGACAACTGACTTATTAAAGAAATTGAAGCATGTGTTTGGTAGATCAAGAAAATATTTTGTCGATGCTTCATAAAATCATGAAAGACTAATCTTAAGGCGTACTTCAAAAAATATGGCATAAATACATGAACTCTGAAAGCATGACACTCTTATTGTGGGCAGTAAGGTAAATAATTTCTATTTCTAACTATACCTATATAAATATTATTTTACGCGTCTGCCAACGAATGGAAGTATTATTGAAACAGTACAAACGTTCAAAAAGCAATATAAAGTGCAGTCGTTGCAGTAACAAAGCAGTCTATGAACTATGCAGCGCCGCGCCGCCTCCAATTACCAATGCGCTATAAAACTAAACTCATTTACTACTCGGTCAACTTTTAATGTTCCGCAAAACCTGTTTGGTTGGTTATTTAATATAAATCGTGAACGGCAGAACCGATTATCATGGTTTTTATTTTGTTAGTTTAGCTATAAACCCGAATAGCAGAATAACTATAAAACGAAAGAAATATTTAAAAAAAGCGAATAGAAATTGCGGGACAATTAAAAGAAATTAAAACATATGTTTGGTATGTCTAGGAAATAATTTACGATGTTTCATAAATTAAAATCATGGAGGACTAAACTTATGACGTAGTAGCAAACTCACATACATACACACATAACTTTGAGAGCATAACAGTCTTTTTGTATGAACGAATGGAAGTATTAATGAAACAGTACAAACGTTCAAAAAGCAACATAAAGTGTATCGCAGTAACAAAGCAGACTATGAACTATGCAGCGCCGCGCCGCCTCCAATGGGAGATAATACTGCAATGTTCTCCCGCCAGAGGGCAGCATTAGCAGAGACAGTAAACAAATGTTTGACATTGACAAGTATGTCAAACTTGCAATAAATTGCCTTTATTTTACATCCGAATACGCAGATTAATTGCATTTTTATATTTTAATACTTATAGAAGTATTTTAAAATCAAATAAATAAAGGATTAATGTATAATTTCACAAATTAATTGCGACTTTGACACTGACATGTACATACTTGTCAGTGTCAAACCTTTTTTACTGTATGTGCTAGTGGCGCACTCTGGCGGCACAGCTTTCAGTAATATCTCCTATTACCAATGCGCTTTATAACTAAACTCATTTACTACTCGGCTCACTTCAGATATTCCACACAACTTGTTTGTTTGGTTATTTAATAAATGTTTTCCTCTCGTTTAAAACTTTTATTTAAATATGCCCAAAATAGACAAAATTATAAAAAAGAAGAGACTAGTCGGATGATTTCCGGTAGAGTAGAAAAGTCTTTCCGTGGATGCCGTAGAAGGCGACTTAGGAAGCGAAGCACAAGCTAAACAAAGCTAAGCTCTCCAACACGTCTGGCCAGCGTGGAGAGTGGAGGCCAAATCGTCTGACAGCTCTGGCTATATCACTCTGAGAGTACAGAGAGAGTCATGCTCCGGCAGTGGATACTAAAGAAGACCTGATGATGGTGATGATGATGATAAAAAGGAGATTAAAGCGAAGGACAAACATTACCCTCTTTCTGGTTCACTCGGATAAACATATTGAATCCTTTAAATACAATACAACGACTATTAAAGTCTTAATTTAGAATCTCTTAACAGAGCTTATTAAGGCAAGCTTAGGTAAGGTCATACTGCCTTGTTTTAATATGCAGCAATCTGAATTCTAGCTTAGTACTCAGTCTCCGGTACAGACGTAGAGTGAACGGTAGAGTGAACGGTAGAGTGAACAGTAGAGTGAACGGTAGAGTGAACGGTAGAGTGAACGGTAGAGTGAACGGTAGAGTGAACGGTAGAGTGAACGGTAGAGTGAACGGTAGAGTGAACGGTAGAGTGAACGGTAGAGTGAACGGTAGAGTGAACGGTAGAGTGAACGGTAGAGTGAACGGTAGAGTGAACGGTAGAGTGAACGGTAGAGTGAACGGTAGAGTGAACGGTAGAGTGAACGGTAGAGTGAACGGTAGAGTGAACGGTAGAGTGAACGGTAGAGGGAACGGTAGAGTGAACGGTAGAGTGAACGGTAGAGTGAACGGTAGAGTGAACGGTTAAGTGAACGGTAGAGTGAACGGTAGAGTGAACGGTAGAGTGACCGGAGAGTGAACGGTAGAGTGAACGGTAGAGTAGATGGTAGAGTACGTACAATCATCATCAGGTCTTTTTTAGTCTCCACTGCAGGAGCACGACCTTCTCAGTACTTCCAGAGCCAAATATTAGTCAGAGCAGTCAAAGTATTTGACCTACACTTCCACGCTGGCCAGACGGGTTGGAGAAGTTTCTTTGATTTTTATAAGCGTTGTAGCTTGTGTCTGTATCGTAAGAGTAGAGTACTGGTAGAGTGACTACATCATAGGAAGCTACCCATCGCTTGCCTTTCCCCACCACTGCCTCACTTTACTCCACCATACTCTATACTAGTATTTGGTTACTCTACCCATGTATAATGATAGATTACTTGTGACAGCTGCGACGTTCTCACTCTACTTAAGGGTCGCCTAGAAGCGCATGTCTCCATACAAACGGAAAAGGTAATTGTGACAATATTTGATAATTTTGGAGTAAAATTAAGCATTTAATCAATTAATCTCATTATAATCTACGTACGTTCCTATACAGCTTGGTTAAAATACCCATGGTTTGAAAATTACAAGCCTTTTGTATGGAAATCTTGAGAGGCGTATAATTCTCAAACTATTGATAATTTAACCAAATTGTATAGGAACGTATGTAGATTATAAGAAGATTAATTGATTGGATGCTTAATTTTACTCCAAAATTATCAACTATTGCTACAATTCCCTTTTCCGTTTGTATGGAGAAATGCGCGTCCAGGCGACTCTTAACAAAATTTAAATTTACGTGTAGACATCTACTTTACCGAAACCAATTATTAAAATGCACCTATGCTACTGTACTCTACCACTTACTCTACGCGTGTAAGGAGGTTCTAAATAGACTACTCAAGAAGATTACTGCTTGCTGAAGAGGCATTGATCACTAGGTTATTCAGGCGTAGGCGAACAATACAGTTGAAAATAGTTTCGGCGTTTTTTCTCTGCTGAGATCAGTTTCAAAACGGGAGTAGTGTCACAGAATTAATAATAGTACTAAGTCTGTAACTTTTGAAAACGAATCTTTGCTAATATTATGAAGAGGATTATAATATTAGCAAAGATAAGTTTTTGCCATCCTATATCCTTAAAAAAAACTCACAGAAAAAGCGTGCGTAGTCGGGCGTCTTATGTCATAAAAACCGGCCAAGTGCGTGTCGGGCCACGCGCAGTGTAGGGTTCCGTAGTTGCGAATGATAACTTTGAGTTCACACTGTTTACACTCGCACCTCACAGTTGAACGACCAAAAACATCTAACAATGAAGCTTGTATGAAATTTTACATTTTCCAGTACATTTTATAAGTTGGTCTTTGGTTGGCCTATAACTTTTTAGTTTGCACTTAGTACCTAGCTCTGATAGTTTTCCTTTCAACTTCAGTATATATACTATTGCTGTAATTTTTTTCACGTATCCATATATAACCGTTTAGCAGATAAAGGGGGGGGACACGTACCTCTAACAAAATTTTGCACTTTAAAACCAAATATTTCGGAAACGGATCCCTAAATCGAAAAATGGTGTTCTAAACCTCACAATATTTTTCAAAGACCTTTTTAACGATACCCCACACGATGGGTAAATAAAGAAAAAAAAAATACTCCTCCACTTTACTTGTATGGGAGCTACCCAAAAAAAAATTTTTTTTCAAGATTTTATTCTACGACTTTTTTGCCATGATTAATATACACACTCATACCAAATTACAGCTTTCTAGTACTTATAGTCTCTGAGTAAAACCGCGGACGGACAGACAGACAGACAGACAGACAGACAGACAGACAGACAGACAGACAGACATGGCGAAACTATAAGGGTTCCTAGTTTACTACGGAACCCTAAAAAACAACGGGTTGCACTTCGGGAGTGCCGGCTGAACTGAAAACTTGAATATTAACGTTGTTTTTCGATCATGCCACGAGTCCGTCTTACGTCTTTTGAATGTGACGAATCTGTCGGTCACTTGACCTATGGCCAGTTTAATATTTTTCCCCATCACTAAAAGTGCGCAACGCTGCTAAAGGATTTTTCACATCAAAAACAATAATTTGACGTACTTAGGTTTTCTTTCACGTTACGTCTTCGAGCAACACGGCCTCCGTACCGGACGGTAAGAGTGGGCAAAGCGACAATTTACTATTACAATTTTTCTGGCGTTTTTTGCGGGGGGAAATGTGCACACAAGTTTAGTTCCGCACACCTACATACAAAACTTAAACTGTCACTTGATAGTAATTATGACATTGTCACAAAAAATTACATAAAAAAGAAACAATAATTTGTGTACTGAGTCAAACACAACTAAGGTATAGACATGCATAAGCCTAATTTGGCTTGTAGGTACCTTGACAGAGGGGAAGGCAGCGTATGGCTACTCCCTTCCGGTACGGAAGGTCGTGTTGCTCAAAGCGTTACGTAAAATATGACTGTGACCATGGCAATGACTTCCACTAGACTAGACTACCGACCACCGCTGAAACACGATCGCATCTCGCCGCGATCTTTGTACATGGTGTTCAGTTTTTACGAACTTTCAATTAATGTGCTTTGTGTGGATTAAATCTTGTAACTAAACTTTTAAATAACTGATTGAACTGAAATTTTTGCATACTTGCAGCAATATGCAAACCAGATGACATCAATTTGAACAAAGTAACAAAAAAACCTTGTCACATAAATGTATTTTTGATTAAAATTAAATTATAATGACTACTTATGTTGGTCTAAACTTGATTCAAAGGATTCGAAGTTTAAGTTTCCATATTGACGTAGACTTTAAAAACCGCCAGCCAAACCCATGATTGAAGGCATCTACTTGAATATCGCAGTACATTGATTTTGTCTTAAAGTCATTGGAAGAAACAAGGAATTTAAATATTTAAAGTCCCAGAGTTCTAAGAACGAGATTAGTTATATGTAATTTTTCGTTGTCTGTCAGGTTTAAATCTTGCAACTAATTTAAAATCGCTTATCTTCAACCAATTAATTTGAAAGTTAAAAGAAGTTATGTAAATCGGATGAAAATGCAATTTTATGGTCGTACCTGATCTAAGGCTATAGTCAGGGGGAAGCCATAGGTACTTCTAATCTAAAGAAAATAAACCCATAGTGTTATGACTATTTTGTCTTAGCAAGACAATTTAGACAAATCTGCTTTTTAAATTAAACGTAGTACTGCGAGAAACGCAGCTTTTATTCGAATAACTACTAAAACTATTCAATTTAATTAAATTAAGCAATATGTCATGTACTTAATTAAATTATATGTGCGCAACAGAAAATGATCACCGATTCAGAACTTCTGTCTCGTCTCAGCCGCAAGCGCGTGGAAATCCGCTGAAATATGCACACCCTGTATAAGGCGCGGTACAGACAGCCATGCATATTTGAATACGACGTGTCTCAGGTTTTAATCTAGGTGTTTATAAGGGCATTGGTATTTATGTTTTGTGTTGAAGTAAGAGGCAATTAATTATGATGATGATAAGAATTTCTTTCGGCGTTTCTTCTCTGCAGTGGTCGGTTCCGAAACGCTAGTAGTCTGTAGCTTTTGAACAATTAATAAATACATATTATCTAATAAGATAATTTTAAATATGATATGACGTGAAAAAGTGCCTGCAAAGGCCTATTTTCTGAATAAACGTTTTGATTTTGATTAACATACATATAATCACGTCTTTTTCCCTTGCGAGGTAGACAGAGCCCAGATCTATAAAAGCTAAAGGCCACGTTTAGCATGTTGGTGGGCCGTACAGACAGCCATGCATATTTGAATACGACATATCTCAGGTTTTAATCTAGGCGTTGAAGGGTATTGGTATTTGTGTTTTGGGTTGAAGTAAAAACCAATTTATTGATTGCTAAAGGAAATTGTTGGACTTTCCAATCTTAGTCGGAAAAATCCAAATACTCCGAAAATTTATGTTCCGAATTTATATTTTATTGCAAATAGCAAAATCTGCGACTTAAATTTTTCAACACACTGTATCATAAATTGGCTATTGAAACACCTTTTGACGAGTGTTTCGAGTCAGATAAAAAAATATTTTTTTTCGAAAATGGTTATGAATAGACATTCGCCACACATTTGAACGCGGCGCGCTCTGGAAGCAGAATGGTAAAGATGCCAGGAATTCCGAATGAGGTGGAACTTTTTAAATGATGAGACATGTTCTTGTGGATCTACACATCTGTCCAGTCTATAGACCACCTGCTCATGAGCCCTCGTCTACGGCGTCCTGCTCCAAAAACTACCAGTTTGAGGCTAACCAAAAAGCCATTGATGTGGCCACTTACTGGGCGCACCACTTTTAATTTGTTTGCCATTGACAGGAGCGATGAAGAAGACATATTTTAAATTATAATAAACATATCTTTGTCCGAAGATAAACATTTTTTGTGTTCCAGAAAACCGTATTTAAATCCATTATGAAAACACGGCTTTACTCACGTTTTATTACGTCGGATCCGCCGACTAGTTTCGGTCTGTTACGAAGACCATCATCGGGGCGAGAAGACACACCACAGGCAACATCTTCTGGTTTTTTGGCATCCCCCCCACCGGACATCGTTTCGAGCCGCGCAGCGCGGGCAGCGGCGCGGGCGGCGACGCGCGAGGCGGCCCTCGGTGTTTTGAGGGAAGCGTAACCGTCGTGACGCCACCCCTTTCACTCGCCCCGATGATGGTCTTCGTAACAGACCGAACTAGTCGGCGGATCTGACGTAATAAAACGTGAGTAAAGCCGTGTTTTCATAATGAATTTATCTCGCGTAAGTTTTAATCGTATTTAAATCGTTTAAAAAATGATATTTTGTGACTTGTAAGTCAAGTTTGACTTGATTTATCTTGCGTTTCGATGACGCGCCGTTTCAACAATAGTCGTCCAGGTAGATCACTATGCAGTATCTATATGCAATCGCAGAATATTGCATTACAAGCGGCCGTCGCGCTGTCTGTCGTAACCTGACCTCTTAGCACTCGCACGGATTCCTGCTACCACTGCCAGGGTTGCCACTGCCAATATCTCAAACTGCATGGTGACATCAACTCTATTTTTCAAATGTATGAGTGTAATCAACAATGTTCGAGTTTAAAAATCAAAATATTTCTTTAATTTAATATTGCTCAAAAGCTTATTGAATTATTTTTTAATGCTATAAATAAATAAATATATTAGGGACATATCACACAAATTGAGCTAGCCCCACAGTAAGTAACAACGATACTATATTTTATAATATATACTTATATAGATAGACATCCAAGACCCAGGTCAATATGAAAAAGATCTTTTTCCATAGTGACCTGACCGGGGATCGAACCCGGGACCCCCATGTCGCCAACAAGCTATGGGTGTTATCTATATTTATACCCAACTAAATTTCTTTGGGGTACTTTGGAGTACAATTATATAAGAACGCGACGTAATTGGCAGCTTATGTAATTTGTCAGTCGTTGCCTTCGTGGTGACTTTGGCTGTATCGAGTTAGTGTCACGCTTATATTAGCTTTTGTACCCAACAATTATTTGCATATTTATCGTCATCAGTTGCTTGCGGTGCCCAAAGCGCGAACCATATCTTACAAACACTTGCCTCTTTTACGCAGCCTGGCAGAATTCAACACTTTTATGGAATCAGTGCGTAGTACTGTAGTTGATTTGTTTGCTGAAAAGCTTACGTTACGTTTTGTGAAATATAAATATATACGGACAAATCACACAGATTGAGCTAGCCCCAAAGTAAGTTCTTAAGCAAGACTTGTGTTATGGGATACTAACTCAACGATACTATATTTTATAACAAATACATATATAGATAAACATCCAAGACCCAGGTCAATCTGAAAAAGAACATTTTCCATCTTGACCTGACCCCCCGGTCAGGTCAAGATGGAAAATGTTCTTTTCGAAAAATCGAACCCAGGACCATCCGTATCGCAGGCAGGCGTGTTGACCGCTGCGCCACGGAGTCGTCGAGCTCGTCGTGAAAGGGTGGGATACATTACGTTGAATTCTATTTTATGATTTAATCTGTTCCATATTTTTATATCAAAATATTAAACAGATATTTCTATTTTTTACGTTATCTAACTTTGACAACCCTAACGGCTTCAGTGTCCGCTCGGCTGGGTCTGCCCTGACGTAGCGTCGGTGCAGGCCAATCCACAATGTCTTCGATTGTGTTCTTCTCTGTGACAATTTTTATTTGCGTCCTCATTTTTAGATGGCTGCTTCACAATTTAGTTGGTGGTTGGCACATTTGGCAAAAAATGTGACTTCTCCATGTATAAGTAATAAATACAATAAATATGCCGTGTGGTTCCCGGCAGAGTAGAATAGGACCACTCCCATTCTTCCCGTGGATGTCGTAGGAGACGATCTAGGAAACACAAACAGAATAAATAAGCTAAACAAAGCTGATTTACACCAAAGCACCAAAGAGACCTCTCCAACCCATCTGGCCAGCGTGGAGAGGGTAGGCCAAAATCCTCTGGCTGCTCTGTCTAATTTATGGCTCTGGTAGTACAGAGAGGGTTGTGATCCTGCAGACTGAAACATAAGCTGATGAAAATGATGATGATGAAAATAAATAAGTAAATAAAATAAGCCACTGTTAAATTCAATCTTATAACTTCCTACTCTTATAAATGACTTGTAGGACCTTTCGTTAATTTTATTTTCATAAATTTAAAGAAAAACCAGAAATCAAGAAAAGTATTATTCTTTCGTAAATAAAATAAATTCAGGCGAACATTTCGAATACCCATGCGCCTTTTACTGACTACCTATAGTTCAAAGACAAGCTGACAACTAGTCTGTAACTTGACTCCCACCCAGCCCGTTATAATCTTGAGTTGGATATAAAATCAGAATAATTATCATTCACACCACTTCCAGTAAAGAAAAACATCATTAGGATACATTAAAAGCGGTAAGGTTCACTTATTTAAACAAAAATAAATAAGTCCTTAAACTTAAAAAAACTTCACACTCAAATAAACCAAATAAATATCAGTTCAAAATAAATGTTAAATCGAAAAATCTTCAACAAAATCCAAAAGTTATCTCCAAAACCCTACTAGCATTTATAGGTACTTAAATAACCTAAATTCGAAGATCGCAGATCGTGAACATTTTCGTTATAGCCTATTTAAATCTGTTTGGTGCGTATCCGAGCCAGGCGAAATTTATCTACACACTTCAGCAACCTGATTTGAAATTATAGTCGTTAAGGAGTTACGCGCTTTCTACATGAACGAATTTCAACTGCTATTTAAGATTTATAACTACCAACTTTGCTTCAACCCTGCAAAAAAGGTTTGACACTCCTGCGTGAACCTTATTCGATTCTAATAAGGTTGATATTAGAGTGTAATTTATTTTGCTTGAAGAAAATATAGGGTTGCCTCTCCGGCCCCTAAAGGTAAGGGGTTCGTGAATAGGTTTTTTTCTGTCCCTGTTTGTAGGTCTGATTTTCCTTAAGGCTGTCAGTGTTATGCATATTATGGGCGCCGTAAATATTGTATATTCACCTGGAGTAAATTGTGCAGAGATTTTGTTTGTAATAAATAGGGTACGAGGCTCGCTTCCCCGAAATGTACTTCCGTTGGAAAACTCGGGAAATATTGGGCTTGGAACCAATGCTGGTGTAATAAGTGTGTTTGCGTTGTATTTTTTTGAATATACATATGAGAGCGAGTTCTTTGATTATTTAAACATTTTCGGGTATATTGACGTCATTATGTTGATTACATACTTAATGACGTCATTTTACATGCTTACTACCCTCGACTAGAAACGCGATAACTGGTTCAACGGTAGGTAAGGTAGGTCTGCTGCTCTTAATGTTACACATAAACAATAATTAGGATTAAGGTTATTGTCCCTTTCTTAAATTATTTCTTGCTTTGATTTGCCTTCAAAGGGCAACTCTTGGAAGAGCGAAAGGACTATAGATTTTTTTTTTTAAATAAAGATTTGAATATAGGTCAAATAAATAACACTAGTATCCTGGAAATAACAGACGCTGCTTTTGAGAGACTACTTGTATCGACTGCCTTCCACCTCCCTTGTACATTATACGAGGTCAAATAAATAAATAAATATATAGGGACATATCACACAAATTGAGCTAGCACAGTAAGTTGTGAACTTGTGTCGCAGGATACTAACTCAACGATACTATATTTTATAACATATACTTAAATAGAGAAACATTCAAGACCCAGGTCATTCTGAAAAAGATCGTTTTCCATCATGACCTTACCGGGGATCGAACCCGGGACCCCCGTGTCGCAGGCTGGCGTGTTGACCGCTGCGCCACGGAGCTCGCCTAGCCAGGCTGCAGCTTCCCCTGACTTCTTCAATAAACCATTTAATTTTGCGAGCAAAAATCAGCTTAAAGTAAAACATAAAGGCAGAGCTGTTTGTTTTGCCCTAAGAATACGCATGCCATCCAACATGGCAATGCTGCCAGAATTTTGGGCACGTTACTGCACAGAAATGACCTGCATGTTTTTTTTTATAATAGAGGCAAATTTAACTGATTGACTTTCGTATGTGTTAGTGGTCAACATTGGTGTCAGATTTTTCAAGCTGTTTAAGACATTTGACATAGCTCAACGGCTACCATCATTGATGCCATACGGTACGGCTTAATGTGCCTTCCGATACACGGAGGAGCTCAAGATATTTGTATAGTCTTTATACCACTTGCGGTCACCCATCCAAATGCGAACTGCACTCGAGTTTGCTTAACAAGCGTTAGCGCTTATAATGCTCACGCTCACTGGGCCATCGGGCTCCTCAATATTTAATGTAGTAATAGATACTTTACCATTTTGTTAAATAAATTCGATTAGGCACATTTCAAAACAGAAATGGGTACGTACCGTAATTGAAATTTGTATTGAGTGACGGCGGGTATCATTGTTTCGTACTGGCGGGCGGACATAATTTAGTGGCCACTTTGGGCACCATCCAGAAGTTTAGTATTACCTGTGAATTAAATTACATTTTGTCAATAAAATATCTCTTTGGGGACAATGATGAATTATTTTTTCTCGTTTTTTTTTTCGCTGTGTAGTTCCCGGCATAGTGGAATAGTCTTCCAGTGGATGTCGTAGAAGGCGACTCAGGGAGCACAAGCTAAACAAAACTTATAAACATCAACGAGAACTCTCCAACCTGTTTGCTTTGCGTGGAAAGTGTAGGGCAAATCCTCTGACTGCTCTGGCTAATAATGGCTCTGGCATAAAGAGAGGGTCATGCTACTGCAGTGGAGACTAAAAAAGATCTGACGATGATGTTATTCTTAGCAATAGACCGCGACGATTATTTTGGCATCGTGAAAATAATCATATTTACTATAGGCGAATTTGTTATAGCATTTAAAAAAAGATTGAATTTCGACAAGGCAACATTTAGGAGAAATTGCATGCATAATTAATGTCGATGTGTACGTGAGTTAGTGTCGTGAATATTTTTTTATACTACTAAGTAAATAAACAGGCATACGGCCCACCTGATGGTTATGAATGCCTGCATCACCAGGGGAACAACTTGCGCGTTGCCGACCCTAAAACTAGTACTATTATTAATTATGTGCCTAAAGAATATTTTTGTATGGTGAATAGCATGAATCTTTTCATGTTTGCATGCATTGGTATTGGCGTCTGTTACGTTTCTCAGGGGCTTATCTTGATAATTCTTAAACCCATGGGACGCGCCGTCCAAAAGTTTTGTATTAGGTACATTGTGAAATTAATTATGTTTGTGACAATGACGCTGTTTTGTACACACGTATTTTTGTCTAAGTTGAAATTAAAAAAGTTGTATCTAAACTTTTTTTTGATAAATCGCTCAGAGTTACCTAGCCCTACTGTTTGTTGTGAACTTGTATCGTCGGATACTAACTCAACGATACTGACACACTACATATTATATAACATCACTACATATTATAAAACAAAGTCCTCCGCTGCGTCTGTCTGTCTGTTTGCAATAAACTCAAAAACTGCTGCACGGATTTTCATGCGGTTTTCACCAATAGAGTGATTTACGAGGAAGGTTTTAAGTTATAATACATGCCCGGGCGCAGCCGGGTAGGGCTGATAGTATTTTATAAAAAATACTTTTATTTAAAAGACCCAGGCCAATCTGAGAAAGATACATTTCCATCATGACTTGGCCGGGGATCAAACACGAGACCTCTCATGTCGCAGGCTGGCGTATTAACTACTGCGCCACGATGGCCGTCAAGTTTGTGCTATATCCAAATGCGAACTACATTCAGAGTTACTTTACATGCGAAAGCTCTTCACTTCTGAATTAATTTACGAATTCCACCAATCCCAAGACATATTCAGAGCATCACGATTACTTCACATACCAACAGGTTTTCCCTCAAGACGCAAAAGTAACATCGCAATGATACCACAAATCCCTGCCTTCATTACGTAATCACACACACTCGTAATTTAAACCTTATCCCCTTGGCATAAGGGACACATGCGCCCTTTACTTGGAATCCTAAGCTTGCAGTCGCAAAATGAACTCTAAGCCGTTGTAATACGATGTACGTGTAGGGTTAATCTTCAAAGGGAGAGGATCAAAGCCCTCCCTGCAGGTACATACGTGTAATATTGATGACTTAGTGGTAAGGGTCGATTTAAGTAGCTTTTACTTGTATTTTTTATAATTTCGTCCTTGGAACTTTATTATTTTGTTTCTTTTGCTCTTATATTTTCGTGCATTCCATTAGACCATGAGGGTTTTTTATAATGCTTACCAGATGGCAGCATTGAGGCGTTGACCTCGATAAGCCGCTGTCATTGGATAATATTTGACAAGCAGCAACAATTGACACATTTGTGGTCCAAGCACATCTGAGAACTAAAAAAATACTTTTCCATACAAACTGACCGGACGGATGATTATTTCTTTATGGAAAAATATTTTTTTTGAGTCTCCAGCTTTGACGAGATTCGTGACGCAGCGGTCAACACATCGGCGTGCGGCACGGATGGTCCCGGGTTCGATCCCCCAGTCAGGTCAAGATAAAAAATGATCTTTTTCAGATTGACCTGGGTCTTGGATGTTTATCTAGGTATTCTTTCACGAGACTTGTGTTGAGTTAGTATCCCATAACTCCATAACTATTATTATTATTCTTTTTATATCTTTTTGATTCTCCTTTTTACAAGGGGGATTTATCCAATTTATACGGGCCGTAGCCAAAGCATAAATAGCTTTTAGACAATTGTATTGTAGGATGAGGAGACCGATGAGGTAGTTAGGAATTTTCGAGTAAGATGACAAGTATTTAAAATTACTGCTTTCTGTAATGTATGGAGTGTGTTTTTATTTAGATTTAGTACATCTAGGCATTGGTGTAAACTTTTTGGTACAACACTTGTTGATGAAATTATTATTGGCACTATTATTTGTAGCTCAATCTGTGTGATTGGTCTGAATATATTTATTTCTTTATTTGTACCCATAGGCAAATTCATGTCGACGGGCTGAATCGGCTCTTTAAGGGTCGAAAGCGATCAGAATTTCCCCGTGTATAGAACAGATTTAAGTTCCCGAGTTAAGAATAAGGTACAAGATCGATTACGGGTCGTATTGATAACATCCTAGAGCAGACCTAAAAGGCCTTTCCATCACGTAGTGAAAGGGCCTGCGTCCCCTGTGCCTCTAATTCCGCGGCACCTGCCTCTAATCTATCTGTTACACTCATACATATAAATTCAGAGGATTCTTTACACGCGCCTATTTATTTGGAGTTCCACGCTAGTTCACGTTCACTAGAAGGGAAAGTCGGGAATTATTTCAATTTTTAGCAAATTTAGGCTCAATATCTCCTCATTCAGTGCTTATAGTAAAAATTTATACAAAAAGTGGTCTAAAGCCCAGAGACTCACTTCAACAGCTTATAGCCTATTTGATCCTCATTGCCATTCACAGCTTCCAAGCTATGTCAGATTCCTTTAAGCACCATAAAAAATCTGATGCCAGGGTTAAAATACGATATAGTTTACGGATAGTTTCAACTGGATATGGCCGGACTTATAGGTAAACGTATGGGTAATAAGGCCAAGTTAGACCTCTGCCAAAAACTTGCTACAGGAGAACCGGTAAAGAGAAGAACTAGCACAAAAATTACATACAAGATTGATCGCGAGACCTATCAATAGCGCCTTAGTTGGCTTGAAAAGGCCTTTCCATCACTTACTAAAAGGGCCTGCGTCCCCTGTGCCTTTAATTCCGCGGCACCTGCCTCTAATCTATCTGTTACACTCATACATATAAATTGAGAGGATTTGTTACACACGCCTGTTTATTTGGAGTTCCACGCTAGTTCATGGACATTTGAGAAGGAAAAGTCGTGAATTATTTCTATTTTTAGCAAGTATAGGCTGAATGCAGTAAAATTATCTTCTCATTTAGTGCTTGTGGTAAAAGTTTACAAGGAGTGGTCAAAATTATAGGCTTCCCTGCCTATGATTTTGACCACTCCTTGTAAACTTTCAACCGCCTATTTGATCCTCATTGACAATCACAACTTCCAAGCTATGTCAAATTTCTTTAGGTTGCTTAGAAAATTTGTTCACGGATAGTTTGAACTAGGTCTGGCTGGGCTTATAGCTAGATAGAGTTAAGGGTAATAAGGCCACATTATTAAATATAGTATCGTTGAGTTAGTATCCCACGACACAAGTTCACAACTAACTGTGGGGCTAGCTCAATTTGTGTGATTATTTATTTATTTATTATTTAATACGTTAAGATTTTTTATATATTTGTTAGACCTCTGCCAGAAACTTGATACAAGAGAACCGGTAAAGGGAAGACCTAGTACGAAAATAAAGGGCAAGATTGATCACGGGACCTATCAATAGTATCTTAGAAGGGCCTAAAAAGGCTTTTCCATCACGTAAAAGGCCTGCGTCCCCTGTGCCTCCAATTCCGCGGCACCTGCCTCTAATCTATCTGTTACACTCATACCAACTAATCCCAACTAATATTATAAATGCGAAAGTGAGTTTGTTTGTTTATTTTTTTGTTTGTTTGTAACGCTTTCACGCCGTATCTACTAAACCAATCATCATGAAATTTTGCATACACATAGGTTAGGGTACGGAAAAGGACATCGGCTATATATTACGCGGGCGCAGCCGCGGGTAACAGCTAGTACATTATAAATTCAGAAGATTTGTTACATACGCGCTCTTTATTTGGAGTGTGACGTTAGTTCTCGGACTGTGCTGTGGAAGTTTTTTTTTTAGTGTCCCAAACTCTAAATTTATGGGACCCTAACTTTTCTCGGTTTATTTCACAACTTTGTCGAAGTGATTAATTGAAAGTCGGAGAAAGAACTGGACCTAGCATACAATTCACAGTCGAGCTTCTATCGGAAGTCTAAATATGTTTTTTCCGATTTTCACCCTTTTTCTTGTAGGTCTGTATTATGTTATGGATTAAATAATATTAAGAGGTTAATTTTATTTGACTATTTTTGTAGAACCCTAAAAAGTAGTCTATTTCTTTTTTAAAAAGATTTTTGTTTCAATAATTTTATTACCTGACAGTACACTGTCTTGTTTTGTCCCTTTGAGGATAGTCAGTAATGTGGAAACTAAAAGAACATGTTTGGCAAAATTTACTTATGAGATAAATTGGAATGTGTACGAATTAAAAGGCGTGGCAGAGGAAACAATTAGGGCACAGATTTATACGTAATTTTAGAACTTTTTGCTTTGTACTCCATGTTTACGTAACATAAATCCAAATCATTGTTGTAGGTTGGTAATAGGTTAGTATTTTATGGTTTTGTCGACTAATCGTATTTTATAAAGAACTAACTAAACTTCTGATTAGACAGAAATACGTGATAAAAATGTCCTTCACATAATCAGTTTTTGCTCACGACTTTTATATCAGTGTTTATCATAAGAATGGAGCCCGATAGTCCAGTGAGTTTGAGCTCTATGAGCGCTTACATATGTTAAGCAACCCCTGGTGCAGTCCCTACTTGGATGGGTGACCGCAAGTGGCATAAAAATATCTCGAGCTCCTCCGTGCTTCGGAAGGCACGTTAAGCCGTTGGTCCCGGCTGTCATCGTTGATGGCAGTCGTTAAGCTATGTCAGATGCCTTAAGGCAGCTTGAAAAATCTTCTTTCTTTCTTTTCTTTCTTTTTTTGGACAAATCACACAGATTGAGCTAGCCCCAAAGTAAGTTCTTAAGCAAGACTTGTGTTATGGGATACTAACTCAACGATACTATATCTTATAACAAATACATATATAGATAAACATCCAAGACCCAGGTCAATCTGAAAAAGATAATTTTCCATCTTGACCTGACCGGGGATCGAACCCGGGACCATCCGTGTCGCAGGCAGGCGTGTTGACCGCTACGCCACGGAGCTCGTCAAAAAATCTGACACCAGTGTTGGCCACTTACACATACGAAAAACAAACATAAGAAAAAACGTTTCGAACTTGCCACGAAGGCAGTGATTTAACTTTAATTTAAATAAATTAAAAAGGTTTTCCCCCATATATTTAAAAGAATCTTACCTTATGTCAATCTTTAAATCCTAATTTTGTCTCCGAGTCATTGTCTAGACAATGATGGAACGAGATTCAAGAACGTTTTTAGTTAAGATACTTTTGAGAATTCGGGCATTATAGGTGAGTGCAGTGTGCGTGTATTTCACAGGAGTTAAAAATTGACAAAACCCATTTAACTTCCCCACACCCTCATTAGTAAATAAGATGATTGACAGATGGGCGTAAAGACTAAAATGGGGTGAATTAGTTTAGGCGCTGTGATTCACGCACTGCCGTAAAACGTCTATTTTTTCGTCGCGCAGTTAGCCTTATTTTTTATGGAATACTAGCATGAAAAAAATATGAAGTACAGTTCAAAGATCAAATTAAATGATAACATCAAAATATTTTCATAAAATATTTAAAACCTAGGAAAATAAAATGACAAAAAGCTATATCCAGAAAAGGTTTCGTCGCGAATTACTTGATATTTTCAGCGATAACTACCATTTTTTTTACATCTATAAAAAGTAAAACTTACTGAGCAAAATGGATACCTAAAAATATTACAATATTTCGTTATAATTAAGGAATTATTAAATTAAAACCGACAAAAAGCGGCTGAAACGACAGATATGGGTTTGAACTGAGATCGCCTACCGGCATCACCACTTTTAACCGTATTTCATTACCAGTGCGTACTTTTATTGCGCGATTACCATCACGTACTATTATTATTAGGTGTTACAGCGCCCGCAAGCCTTTAAATTCGTTTTTTTTTTGTTAACGTTAGGATTATTATAAACTAGCATCCCTCCCCGGCTGCGCCCGGACATGAATTTTACCTATATACCTCATCAATCACTCCATCTATTGGTGAAAACCGTATGAAAAATCGTGCAGTAGTTTTTGAGTGTATCGCGAACAGACAGATAGACAGACAGACGCGGCGGAGGATATTGTTTTGTAATATCCTAATCCTAACTAATATTATAAATGCGAAAGTGAGTTTGTTTGTTTGTTACGCTTTCACGCCGTATCTACTGAACTGATCATCATGAAATTTGGCATACACATAGGTGAGGGTACCGAAAAGGACATAGGCTATATTTTACGCGGGCGAAGCCGCGGGTAACAGCTAGTTATAAATAAATATTAATACTACTTTATTTTGAGTGTACTGTTAATACTATTCGATACGTACCAAGTTTATCTCAATGCTTCGGGAACAACAGACTTGATAAATACGCACATTATTTTTATAGGCGGCGAAATTGATACATCTATAAACGCCCCCGAAGGGCGGGTAAGGGATGATTCTCATTTAAGGGCTCAGGGAGCAATAGGTATTTTATTTAAGCTGTCTCACATTGCATGAGTAAAATTGGAGAGTTTTTCGCAAAGTTCAAAATCAGAGACGAACATTTTATTCATCATAATCATATCTTTATTTGCTCAAAAACACGGTATTACACAAGATGTAACATATAAAAAGAACAAACATGTTTTGCTAAAAGTAAATAGCATGCAAATATTATTTAGCAGTCAATATAATCTCTAAGACTATAAAAGTTTTTTTCAACCAGCCATTTATATAATCTTTTATTTAAATAATACGACATTTAATATTTTTAATTCTTCTGGCAATTTATTTTAAATTTCTATGCACATAAATAAACAGCTATCTTTGTACTTTTTGAATTTAGGAGTAATCTCTAATACCAGTCTATTCGGATTTCTTGTGTTACGGGGACATATATCTTTGGCATTTAAATAAAATTATTTTAATACGGTTTTTATCGCGTTTATTACATTATTTATACACCTAACGTTTCGAGCACTTTACAGTGTTCGTGGTCGCAGGTAGACTAAGTTGACATTTGTCTAATATTTTAAAAGAACTGCAAAATCTACCGCCTAAAATATTTATTGATAACGTTCCGGATGTACGCAGTATTGGCTCACGGTGTCTGAAGGTCTTGCAGTCTTCTGCTTAGCTTGAGATTTGATTAAATTGATGACTGGATCCCAAGCTGGTGGTAACTGCCAACCATCCTCTCTATTGAAATTAGGATGTTTTTTAATTTCAATAGCCTCACGAAGCATTCTTGGAATGTATCTGTTTTCTTTTGCAAGGACTTGAGGATTATCAAAACGCATATAATGGTTGGGTTTGTCTAGGGCATGTTCACAGACTGCAGACTTCGTTGAGCGCCTATGCTTCATGTCAGCAATATGTTCTTTTATACGGGTACCGATGCTTCTCTTTGTTTGCCCAATGTATGATAAACCACACTCACAGTCAATTTTGTAAACTCCAGCATCTTGTAACGGGATATTAGATTTGACAGGTCTTAAAAGTTGGTTTATTTTCTTGTGCGGCTTGTAATAGGTCTTGATTGAAGCACGCTTAAGTATATTACAAATTTTGTCTGTGACTCCCTTGACATATGGTAAGATGGCAGGAAAGCGATCAACTGTGTGAGGCTTTGGGCGGCTTCTGTGATGTGTTTTTGGGAGGTTGAGGTTGTTGCTTCTTAAAACCGATTTTACTCGTTGAAGCTCCTCCTTGAGGTGGTGGGTGTCACAGATGCCATGTGCTCTCTGAAACAAAGAGCTCGCTCGCTTTCCTGCCATCTTACCATATGTCAAGGGAGTCACAGACAAAATTGGTAATATACTTAAGCGTGCTTCAATCAAGACCTATTACAAGCCGCACAAGAAAATAAACCAACTTTTAAGACCTGTCAAATCTAATATCCCGTTACAAGATGCTGGAGTTTACAAAATTGACTGTGAGTGTGGTTTATCATACATTGGGCAAACAAAGAGAAGCATCGGTACCCGTATAAAAGAACATATTGCTGACATGAAGCATAGGCGCTCAACGAAGTCTGCAGTCTGTGAACATGCCCTAGACAAACCCAACCATTATATGCGTTTTGATAATCCTCAAGTCCTTGCAAAAGAAAACAGATACATTCCAAGAATGCTTCGTGAGGCTATTGAAATTAAAAAACATCCTAATTTCAATAGAGAGGATGGTTGGCAGTTACCACCAGCTTGGGATCCAGTCATCAATTTAATCAAATCTCAAGCTAAGCAGAAGACTGCAAGACCTTCAGACACCGTGAGCCAATACTGCGTACATCCGGAACGTTATCAATAAATATTTTAGGCGGTAGATTTTGCAGTTCTTTTAAAATATTAGACAAATGTCAACTTAGTCTACCTGCGACCACGAACACTGTAAAGTGCTCGAAACGTTAGGTGTATAAATAATGTAATAAACGCGATAAAAACCGTATTAAAATAATTTTATTTAAATGTGTAACAATCGCGAAAACATAAGAAAACATTATATATCTTTGGCTTTTTAAAAACTGTTTATGCTTATGAACAAACATGCCTACTTCATATATATAAAGTGATGGGAGAGATAATAAACCAAGGCTTTTAAATAATGGTCTACAAGATTCAAGTGGTGGCAAACCACATATTGCCCGAATACATTTTTTTGTGCGACAAATACTCTTTGAATATCTGTACTATTTCCCCATATGATGATCCCGTATCGTAACATAGACTCTATATAAGCACGATATGTAGTAATAGCCGTCTGATTATTAGTTACATTTTTAACTTGTTTAAGAGCGTATACAAATTTATTGATTCGTGACCATATACTGTCTATCTGCGTTTTCCAATTTAGATGTTGGTCAATTATTACTCCTAAACATTTCGTATGTGATACTTCTTTAATTTTAGGTATATTTAATTGTATGTTATGTTTGACGTTGTTGCATTTTTTAAATTGTATATAATAAGATTTATTTAAATTAATTTGTAAATTATAACATTTTAGCCATTCAGTGACTTTGTCGATAGTATTAATAATGTTATTTTCTAGTTGTGATCTCGAGTTAATAGATTTTTTGCATGTCACAATAATCGATGTGTCATCAGCATATAATATACATTTATAATTAGTAATGTCAGTAATACTATTTATATAAATTAAAAATAGAATTGGGCCAAGAAGCCCTGTGGCACACCATATTTTTTTATTTTGTATTCCGATTTATATTCTTTTACTTCTTTAATAATATCCGTTTTTTTAATTACAACACATTGCTGCCTGTCTTTTAAATATGACGACAGCCATTGGTGTGCAGGATCTCTAATGCCTATTGCGTCAATGGATATTTAATATATCATGCTGGCGTTAACTTTCATTAAACTTTATACCGTTAATATTTTATTTTTGACATTAATAATTCAGGCACAGCAAAGTTAAATACCGCTTCCAAAGCGGAGTGATTTTCATTTTAGGGTTCAGGGAGCTAAGGTAAAATAGACTAGTGAGATACTCGATTAATGAATCGAGTAAGTTAAGAGTTTTTATAAGTTTATTAGTAAAATTTTACTAGAGATAGCACTCAGTACTTTATAATTCATGAAGTACTGGCTGTTATCTCAAGTAAATATCTATAAAATATACCTCCCAAACTGTGCCCGTTTCGACCCTTTACTGTAGTGATTCCTATTCAAGTACTATTTCTAGTAACTCTAAACTACACTCTAAATTAATATTTCACGATTTCATCATCATCATCTTCCCAAGATCACGACCCTCGCTGTACTACCATAGCCATATGTTAGCCAGATCAGTCAGAGGATGTGGCCTACACTCTCTATGCTGGCCAGACAGGTTGGAGAGGTATCTTTGATGTTTATAACTTTCTTTAGCTAGTATTTTCTGAGTCGCCTTCTATGACATCCACCGGAAGACTTGGAGTGGTCTTATTCTACTCTGCTGAGAACCACACGGGGATTTTCACAATGTGTCAATCACGCATTGTAGTGGAACGTATTTTCATGACACAGTGTTTTTTTGTTTTATTGACAGCGAATACGCAAACACGGATTATAGATACTTGCTCTTTTACTCGCTCAGTGTGAATAAGTTATAAATAAGCGAAGGCATTATTACACTTATTGATTGAAATGTTTGGTAATTACAATTTTGCGTGTCGTATTAATTGGATTGAGTTCAGAAAATGATGCTTTCGGACCGAAGTTTGGATAAGAAGGGCTTCCGAAAAATAATTAAGATAAGAAATAGAATTATATAAAATTGTTTATAGAACCGATACACTGCATATCGTAAAAGGCGACTTAGGTAACACAAAAAACAAAGCTTGATGACATCAAAGAGACCTCTTCAACCAGTCTGGCCAGAGTAGAGAGTGTAGGCCAACTCCTCTGACTGCTCTGGCTAATATATGACTGTAGTAGTACAGAGAGGGTTTTCTCAGAACCTCGGTATACTAGCGACATTTTAAGGTTTGCAAATGCTAAGCAATCCTAACCAGGGCCTTACTAATATTATAAAGATTTGATTGTTCCTCTGCATTGATATAAGGGTTCCTTGTTTACTACGGAACCCTAAAAAAGATAATGTAGATAACATATATTCAGTAATAAGTAGCTTAGCTAATTACCTGATACATATTTCTTGTTCTTTCGTATACATGATTACTTAACAATAATTTGTGATGTATGGGAATGTATGGTTACTAAGCTTTTCTTTAAGTTAATCCCTTGCAAAATATTTAAAAAATAGGATTTGCCTCGTCAGCTTTTTCTAATGAAATGAATAACAGTTAGTATTTCCTATTACTTGCGCGCCATTTTCAAAGGCACCATGTTTTCCCTCGTTCGCGTCGTTAAGGTCAATCTAAACATTGTAAAGTATAGCACTTACTGACTTATTACAAGTCATAGGAGGCGAGCGATATTATTAACTTATATAAGAAACCGTATGAAAAGAAATTTAATAAAACATTACATCCTGTTAGCACCCTTGGGCCAAATCGTTTTAGGTTTATTTCCGTTTTTGTAGTCAAATGGCAGAGAAGGATAAAGACTACTCCAAGTCATACCGTGAAAAACACAAGCTGAACAAAGCTCATAAATATCAAAGAGACCTCTCCAACCCGACTGGCCAGCGTGGAGAGTGTAGTACAGAACAAATCCTCTTAGGTCAATGACAAGGATCTTACTCCTGCAGTGGAGTCTAAAAAAACACCTGATGACGATGATAATGATGACGATATAAGAAGCCGTATTAACACAATTTTTTATATAAATGTATAACTAACGCAAGAACGTTAAAACATTACACAGATGAAATATTGATCGTTATAGATCCTCAAAGGGATGATTCAACCCGTTAATTTGAACAACTTTTCTCTGTGGGTCATGCTGGGAACAGAATTTCTTTTTACTTTCCCATACAAATTGACCGAGTGGTTAAATATTTTTGTATGGAAATGTTAACAATTGGATTATCTGTATTTCGCCCGTGGGGGAAATTTGAGGATGTACTCCTGTTATTTGCGCTAAGGTTTGGCCCAGTCTCTTATAACTTGCGCCAAAACTATTCCTTGAGGACTCACTTAAGTGTGTTTAGCTGTAGTTTTAAGTTAGTGCTTTCGCTGTAAGCACGTTTATAATGCTAATTTGGAGCCAAAGCCCGACGGGTCGACAATTAGCGAGCTTAACTGAACGCATTTGATATGAAACCTAAAGTTTTAACGAGCCCGCTTTGAAAGCTCATATATTTAATTTTTAACGTCAGTGTTCGTTTGCATGTTTTAATGCAATTTTTAACTAAATGTCTAATGTAGACAAAGACTATGAAAATATTTTTCATGTCTTACTTTTTAGGGTCCGTAGTAAACTAGGAACTCTTATAGTTTCGCCATGTCTGTCTGTCTCTCTGTCCGTCCGCGGTTTTACTCAGAGACTATAAGTACTAGAAAGCTGTAATTTGGTATGAGTATGTATATTAATCATGCCAAAAAAGTGGTATAAAATATTTTGAAGAAAATTTTTTTAGGGTAGCTCCCATACAAGTAAAGAGGGAGTAATATTTATTTTTTCTATACAAATCCATCGTGTGGGGTATTGTTAAATAGGTCTTTAAAAAATATTGTGAGGTTGAGAACACCATTTTTTGATGTAGGAATCCGTTTCCGAAATATTTGGTTTTAAAGTGCAAATTTTTGTTACAGGTAAGTGTACCTCCTCTATCGCTATCTGTAACGGTTATATATGGATACGTGAAAAAAATTACAGCAGTAGTATATATACTGAAGTTGAAAGGAAAACTATCAGAGCTGAGTACTAAGTACAAACTTAAAAGAAATAGGCAACCAACTTATAAAATGTACTCGAAAATGTAAAATTTCATACAATTTTCATTGTTAGATGTTTTTGGTCGTTACACTGTGAGGTGAGGAGGTGAGGAGCCCGATGGCCTAGTGGGCACGAGGATTATTAGCGCTTGCGCATGTTAAGCAATCCCGGGCGCCGTCCTCACTTGGATGGGTGACCGCAAGTGGCATAAAACTATCTCAAGCTCCTCCGTGCTTCGGAAGACACGTTAAGCCGTTGGTCCCGGCCACTTACACGTGCGAGTGAGAACAGTGTGAACTAAAAGTTGTCATTCGCAACTATGGAACCGTACACTGCTCGTGGCCCGACACGCCCTTGACCGGTTTTTAACATTTAGCTGCAGCATTTTTGACAGGTTGAATCGCCAGTTAAGTGTTGTTTGTGTGATAAAAGCTACACAACTTACTGTAGGGATTAGCTTAATTTGTGCAATTTATTCCTATATATTTATTTATAGTAGCTCGTTGTCCGGACTAACCTATTGACTATCTAAGAAAATACGTTCTTCAAAAATCTGGGTATCGCATACGCATAGATGAATATCTACAACCCACGATTTCAATCTTGCTGTTTGTTTAACAGCTTTTTCTTAATTATCACGTTAAAGAAATTACAATTTAAATGAACGCTTTTAGTCCCATTACAATTAACTTTAACTCAAATATTGTTTTACTGTATTCATCTTAAGGTACGAGATTGTATCCAAATATCAACTTTAAAGGCTCAACTTTAAAATTTACATTCACTTTTATGTTTATGTTACGATTGGTAACCGGATGGTATTTTTGTTATTTAAGTTTTCTAAGAATTTTCTAATAACCTTATCCATTTAATTTATCTTTAGCTACTTTGTGAATTGCTGTATAAAATAAATAAAATAGCTTAAGATTGTCACTTCTAGATATCCACAACAACCCACCAATATTGCTTGCTAACACTAATGTAACAATAATCTGATGATATTTACTGTATCTATAAACCAAAGGGCATGATGATGAATTTAAAGTGACTTAAGCATGGTACGCTGAATCCCGTGTTGTAACGCCCTTTTTTGGCTTTCCAAAGCATCTTAATTCTCAGCCAATGTCATAATTTTGTTTCACATATTCACTATTACGCCTGATGGAAAGTAACGATGTATTGTAAGATGTACCGTAGAAAAGGAAAGGCTAAAGGTAGAAGACTATTTGTATGAACGAATGACCGCAATTAAGTCCTCTACCTTTAGTTATATTTGTTCCTTAATGTAAAGCATAATCAAACATTATCCCAACTAATATCATAAATGTGAAAGTGAGTTTGTTTGTTATGCTTTCACGGCCTATCTACTAAACCGATCGTCATAAAATGTTGAATGCACGTTGTCTGGAGTACGGAGAAGGACAAAGATTACCTATAATCTCGGAGAAAAGTACTGTTCCCAAGGGATTGACACTAACGTGAGCGGAGTCGCGGGCGAAAGCTAGTCTAAATATATATAACTCAAAGGTGACTGACTGACTGACATAGTGATCTATCAACGCACAGCCCAAACCACTGGACGAATCGGGCTGAAATTTAGCATGCAGGTAGATGTTATGACGTAGGCATCCGCTAAGAAAGGATTTTGATCAATTCTACTTCTTAACGCGAGCAAAGCCGCGGGCACAAGCTAGTCTTATATAAAACTTCTCACAGCAACCCGTGATTTCAATTTTATTGATTGTTTGTTCAAAAAGCTTGCCTTTAAAACAATTACCACTTAACTTTCGGTTTCCAAACTTTGTCACTGACCAAAAAATAAAAAACAAGTTACAGGTTTGCTAAAGAGCGATAGAGCGCAGTTATTACGCACTAAATCATATTAATGTGTACATATTACCTTCTTCATTCCCCATACAAGCGAAGAATCCACTGGTTGGCTATCCCTAAAAAGGCAATTAAAAAAAGCTACCCGTTCATCAATGGCAACTATAACAATACTTCTTCTGTGGTCGAAATTTCCATGAAGTTCCCGGCAGAGTAGAATAGAATTACTCCAAGACTTTCTGTGGATATCGCAGTAAGCGACTTAGGAAGCACAAGCTAAACAATTTATAAACACCAAAGAGAGCACAGTTCCACTATACTGGCCTGTTTTTCTCTGATCAAATATGTTACAGAATGTCTTGATTCAAAGATTCCAATAACGTCTGTCTTTCTAGACATGACGATGGCTTTTGATTTCGTTTGTCACGAAAGACTGCTAGGGAAGTTAAACCGATATGGCATAAGAGGAACAGCTGAGAAATGGATTAGAAGTTATTTAGAAGATAGGAATCAATGTGTGGAAATAGTAAAAATTGTTAATGGAGAAAAGGTAGTCTATAGATCAGAATACAAAAATAATGGTTATGGGGTACCACAAGGTGGAGTTTTAAGTCCCCTTTTATTTCTCCTTTATATAAATGACCTGCCAAATGTAACACATCATAAATCGATTTTATTTGCTGACGATACGACATTTTTATTTAAACAAACGGACAAAGACACATATAATGACGAAATAAATCTAACACTGGAAAAGATAATTGACTGGCTTGAAAAAAATAACCTCAATATTAATGTAAAGAAGACGAAACTAATTCAATTTCAAACTCAGAATGGTACGACTCCAAACTTAAATGTATTATGTAAAAATGATCGTATTGAATCAGTTGATACGACAAAATTTTTAGGATTAGAGATTGACAAATACTGTAAATGGGATGCGCACATATATCAATTATTATCTAAACTTGACAAATTCGTTTATGTTGTAAAAAGACTGAGACAGGTGGCTCATATTCAAACAGCTCTCTCAGCATACCATGGATATGTGTCATCGGTACTGAGATATGGCATTGTATTATGGGGTAGTTCTGTAGAATTTGACCGAGTATTTAAATTACAAAAGAAGTTTATCCGAGCCCTATGTGGTTTGGGACCAATGGAGTCGTGTAAAAAACACTTTCAGTCTTTAAAAATACTACCACTACCATGCCTATATCTTTATGAAATATGTGTATTTGTTGTAAAATATCCATGTCTGTTTCAGCGGAAGGGTGATACAGTACATAGCAGAACAAGACATAAAAATAGACTAGAAGCTCCCACTCAAAGAATAAAACTTTATTCTAACAATTCGTACTGCATGGCTATTAGAATTTATAATCACCTTCCAGATAAATTCCATTCGTTGAATTTTAATAATTTCAAAAAAGAATTATTTAAATTGTTATTAGAAAAATGTTATTATAAAGTAAAAGATTATCTAAATGACGCTCTTAAATAATGCATTGTATCAAGTTATGTTATCTTTATTGATATTTATGTCAACAAAATTTAATTGTATAATGCATATAATATTATTTATCTCCACTGTAGTCAATTCTAATTTATTTAAATTTTCAATTCAATTATCAATAATTATTATGCTTTTATTATAATTCATTTATCAATAATTAATGTAACAAAACTTATTCCTACGCCAATTATGGCAGAATATGCTTGGAACTGTTTATTTTTGTACATCCTGTCTTAACCATTTTCGAAGGAATAAATGATTTCTGATTCTGATTCTGATTCTGAGACATATAAGAAAGTGTAGGCCAAATCATCTGACTAATATATAGCTCTGGTAGTACAGAGAGGGACATGCTCCTGCAGTGGTCACTTAAAAAGCTGATGATGATGATTATGAGTTGAAATTCTCCTTGGAGCACTCATAAGTCAGTAAAAACATACAGCGTGTAAATTGATGGTGTCCCAGCCTGTCAATATGATAAAATTTTCCTTTAGAAGCAATAATTGGAACTCACAAATTTCTTCGACTTTGTTTTCAGCAGGGCAGTTGATATAGGAACGCAAAAAAATTTCGAGGTCCCAGCATTGATCTGAGAAAAAGTTTAAAGATACCTAGCTACTTTCAAAGTACTAAAGGCATATTAAGTAGTTGTTCATATTGACGGTCTAAGTCACCCTTTTAAGGAAACGTCAAGAATTTACACTCTATATAGCAGAAAAATATCAGTATGTAGGTATGTACGGTACTTACATAACAAGGCTTAGTCGAGTAATCCACAAAGAGGATTAAACTTACGCCTCACTGTCTACAAGTTTACACTAGAACTTTAATGAAAACATAGACACCACGGTCAGTATGCATAGGTATATTCAATCAAAGTCTTAACATCAAAGAGACCTCTCCTGAGTCTGGCGAGCGTGGAGAGTGTAGGTCAAATTCTCTGACTGCTCAGGGTAATATATGGCTCTGGTAGTACAGAGAGGGTCGTGCTCCTGCAGTGGAGACTAACAAAAACCTGATGATGATGATTGATTGGGTTAAAATTCTTTTTAAGCACAATCGGCAGGATTTTTCTGAGTAGTTTAGACCAAATTTTGTGGCGGGTTGGAGAGCTTTTTTGGTTTGTGTTTCCTAAGTCGCCTCCTACGACAGCTCGACAGCCACGGGAAGACTTGGAGTGGTCCTATTCTACTCTGCCGGGAACTACACGGTGACAGCTTACGACATCTAACATAACAGTACAAACTATTACAAGTGTTGTATTGATTTAATCGAACTCATTTATTTTATTTTTATCTCTATTAACAAAACTAACATAGTATGGGCATATCATGGGACAAATCACAAAGATTAAGCTAGCCCCAAAGTTCGAGACTTGTGTTATGGGATACTAACCCAATGATACTACCACCTATATATTTATCACAAATACATATTATATAGATAAACATCCAAGACCCAGGTCAATACGAAAAATATCATTTTTCAATTTGACCTGACCGGTGATCGAACCCGGGGTCATCAATCGCAGGCCGGCGTGTTGACCGCTGCGCCACGGAGCTCGTCAATAATCAATTTCCTTTTTCTTTCAATAAAAAAACTCTAGGTCCCAGACTGTTTTAAGTAAAGAAAGGGTTTTCCTAACTCAATCATTCAAATATATCAAAAACTTTCCCTTCCAAAATATACTACGCAAATTATGGAAATCAAGGGGAGAATGACAAAGGCTCTATTTTTAAATCACCGCAAACATCTCAACGACTCGGCGCGCTATCGTAAACAAATTAATTTTAGGTGTACGTGATTGGAATATCATACTAAGATACGAAAACACCGCCTAAAAGCAAGTTGGTTTTAAAAACGAGGGGTCCCGCCAGGTCCTAAAAAAAACCAGGGGTTTGTCAGTGTGATTTTAGAAAAAAAATATTTCAACTTCATAGGATCACGCGTTTCCGAAAAAAAGGCAGGCAGCAAAACGCAGACGGACAGACGGACAGACGGACAGACGGACAGACGGACAGACGGACAGACGGACAGACGGACAGACGGACAGACGGACAGACGGACAGACGGACAGACGGACAGACGGACAGACGGACAGACGGACAGACGGACAGACGGACAGACGGACAGACGGACAGACGGACAGACGGACAGACGGACAGACGGACAGACGGACAGACGGACAGACGGACAGACGGACAGACGGACAGACGGACAGACGGACAGACGGACAGACGGACAGACGGACAGACGGACAGACGGACAGACGGACAGACGGACAGACGGACAGACGGACAGACGGACAGACGGACAGACGGACAGACGGACAGACGGACAGACGGACAGACGGACAGACGGACAGACGGACAGACGGACAGACGGACAGACGGACAGACGGACAGACGGACAGACGGACAGACGGACAGACGGACAGACGGACAGACGGACAGACGGACAGACGGACAGACGGACAGACGGACAGACGGACAGACGGACAGACGGACAGACGGACAGACGGACAGACGGACAGACGGACAGACGGACAGACGGACAGACGGACAGACGGACAGACGGACAGACGGACAGACGGACAGACGGACAGACGGACAGACGGACAGACGGACAGACGGACAGACGGACGCGGTTTTACGCAGAGACTATAAGTACTAGAAAGCTGTAATTTGGTATGGGTATGTATATTAATCATGTTACATTTGTTACATTACACACTACGATTGCCTAAAAGTTTATATTTTTATGTTGGTATTATATATCCTTTTATTTTTATTTTATATTGCGACAGAAATAATATATTTCTGAAAAATGTACTAGCTACTACGGAGTACGCTAAATTACTTATTTAAATGGACATACAGATGTACAAACAGCAGGACAGTGAATCCTTACGTATGGGGTACTAGTTTTCTGTTACCGAGAACCCTAAAAACGCGTGATGCAACGTTCCAAGCATATTCCTATACGATCACTGAATATGAATTTATTATGCATCATAATATTATTTATACTTCCCGTTGCATTCTGAACCTTAAAGCGTAAACAGAAGGTTCAATATCTATATCAATTGAGAAAAAAATTGCTAGCCTATATTTAGCACAAATCGTATTAATGTTGCCAGGCTACGCAAGGATCGGGTTGCCGGGAGATTTTTTGGGTCACTGAGCAACACTTAACGACAGAATAATGTGATATTGTTTTTTGTTGGCCTATAAATATTTCATGGATGGTAAACAAATTATTTTAGTTGAGGGAAAATAGATAAAAACAAATTAGGACAACGTTTAGGAGTTGAATATTATTTTCAATATTATTTACCACAGATAATAATAAGTAAGCAGATACAACAAGTGAGGTTTTTGGCATGCTAAGATCTCCAAGTCGCAAATATCAAACTTATAAACAAAGAAATGTCAAATTCCAATTCACTCAGACAAATTAAAGAAAATAACTTTTTCCACTCCGGGAGTGCCTGCAGAAGTGAACTCTTAAATAATATCACTTATAAACACTAATAATTTAGTACCCTTCCTAACAGCAGTCACCATCCATGGATGTGCGTAGCACGCTGTAACACAAACACACACGCATATTCGCGCAAGCGCTTTCTCGCGTCACGTGATCTGTCGTGAATTTTACATTTTTTCCCCTTCACAAAAAGTGTACAGCGCTGCAAACGAAGTTTTGACTTCAAAAATACAGTTTTCCTGCAATTCAAGGTATTTTGAGAATTAGTTGATTTCTGTTTAAAAAAAATATTTTACGATTTACAAAAAAATATTAAAAAGGTTAAGTTCCCAACATTAGTCCCATTTGAAAAGTAATCCAAATTGACGGGCTGAATCACTCCTTTCAAAACGATCAGTATTTCACCATATACCGTTTAACACAAACTCCTTTTTTGTCAGACGTTTTAAATTCTACTATTGTTCGTATCAACGTGTAAAAAGTCAGACTAAGAACACAAGGTGTAAAGCTGTACTGTATAACAAAGTACTTAACGTAGCTCGCAGACAAAAATGCAGGTAATTATCAACAACTGAGTTTAATCCTCAACTGCAAACAACAAACGACCAAAGTATTACAAACTAACGAGCAAACAAATTAGCAATTTAAATCTAAATTAGGCAAACTACGACCCCAGCATAGCAACACCGCGTTCGAATTTAAAATGCGTCACGTATGCTAAAGGCGTTCGCGGCTCACTCAAGAGCCTCATTTTTTAACCGCTCGTATGACATCTAGTGTTCTCATAACGGTCCTCTAATCAAATTCACATGAGTCGAATAACGGCCCCACTAGATTGAGCTTTTGAAAAGTTCTAATTTACTAAAAATTCTGTGAGGTATAAATAATTTTAATACTCGTTTCGAGACTTTTAACAGGGTTACTTACGATTTATACTTAACATATTTCACTAGGAAGAAGCTTAAATTTAATCATTTTCTCTCTTAAGCTAATACTAAAAAAATTCATTTGCATTGCGTTTTAGTAATAAGATAATTTTTAATAATGAGATAATTCTAACAGATATTATACAAAAAAGCAAAATGGTAGTAATAATATATAACCGATAGCGAATTGTAGCGTATGATAGAACGTAATTGAATAATTTTTTTTCGTTTACTATTCCTTTTTTGGGATTAACATTTAATTCAAATGTTCAAAACCTATCAACCAAAATTTAAGCAACAAGCTTTTCCAATAAAAAAATAAAAAGTACTACTGCTCTACTAAAAAATAAAAATTTTGTCACTTGGAATAAGAACATAGAAGCTATGGTGAAATAAAGAAACTCACACAAAAACTTTTAAATACATACATTAACTCTGAAAACACATCACTCATTGATTTGGGCAGTTATGTAAAAATAAGCAAACTCGTATGCGGAAGTTAAATGATTCGCATACGCAGCTATCCGAAGTGTTCAGAATTCGACGCCTTAGCTGAGTTTAGTCACGTGGACGTTTAAAAGCCACGATGCGGTCTGTTTACATTTTATTACTTCTGACTGTACCTCCACATGGATGCAGAGGATATAATTAACAGAAACTAAGCTTAAAATCGCAATACGGTTCATGTTCCTTTATTTCGTACGATATATCGTACGATATGTCTATAGACAGGTGCAAACAGTTGTATCTTATATATGTGTGCAAATTTATTTTCAGTACAAAGTTTGGGAAGGTCAGAAAAAGGAAACATCATAAGATATTCAACGAGCTTCTTATCTTCATTCGCTTTATCACTGAAGATTGGCCATGCCTTTACATCTTGCTTTAGTAAAGTCCAAACTGAACACAGCTGCCTCATTTATTTTTTCTAGAAAAATCATCGCTGATTTTAAGGAAAACCTGCAATTGGGACGCAATAATGATGCAAAGTTCAGATATTCTATTAATCTAATTCTTAGACTCATTCAAGTCCCTTTTAATCCAGCATGGCGCGCAAGAAATCAATACATTTCATGTCATTCGAGCTCCGTGGCGCAGTGGTCAACACGCCAGCCTGCGACACGGGGGTCCTGGGTTCGATCCCCGGTCAGGTCATGCTGGAAAACGATCTTTTTCAGTATGACCTGGGTCTTGGATGTTTATCTATATAAGTATATATTATAAAATATAGTATCGTTGAGTTAGTATCCCATAACACAAGTCTCGAACTTACTTTGGGGCTAGCTCAATCCGTGTGATTTGTCCATATATATTTATATTTATTTATTTATTTATTTATTCATTTAAATTCCTGCCCGCGTGGAATTTGGTACTTTATATTTTTTAAATTATTAAAAATATGTCATAACAGCATTGTAAATGCATAAAAACACCTATGAAACTATTGTTACTGAAATAGTAATACTCAACTGGCAGAGCTGTGTCTTTTCTTGGAACTCGAGTGTTTGTTACCCATATCTCCAATTACAATAAAGCTGAGTCTCTGTACCTCCTTCTCTTCTACGATATGGAGCCGGAATGGAAAACGTCGGTTTTACTTTAAATCAGGAAGGAACGTGCTTTTCATTTTTATTTTGCGAATTTATAACTGTTGTGCAGTTAGAAAAGCATTAGAAGCAATGCCACTACAGTCGGTAAAGGTAGGAATGTGTAGTTATTGGAAAATCCACTTAGTTCCTATATTTTTATCGTGATGGTCGGAGAAGAAAGAAAAGTGGAAATTGCCAGCTCCATCATCAAATGAGGCAAAAACGATGGCTTTATCTACTTTAGTGTACGAGTTCCCATGGCCACCTCTCCCATGACTTAGATTTAGCGAGCATTTTACAACTCAATCAAACGTCATGAAGTGACTTTCATTTAGCTGCCAAGATTCAACTCACACAAGTTATCTTTCTTCTTCTTATTTAAGAGCTTTATAGCTCTTGTCGATGGAGTATGCGCCAAACTTCTCTATCTTCTGCTTTAGACTTTAGTTATTGATACGACACACAAGTTATATAAAATTAAAACTTTTATCAGCCCACGACATGAAATTCCCTTAATGTTGTTGAAGGCTAAACTAATTTTGATAAATACATCACGTCTTTTTCCCTTGCGGGGTATACAGAGCCCAAGGTCATAAAACCTACAGGCCACGTTTTGCATCATGGTGGGCGTAAAGGTGGAAAGCGGAATCAAAATAGTGATGAGTTTCTAACCGCATCGCCTATCAATGTGATTCCTTAGATTTTCGCCCAATCCCTTGACCGGCTTTAACGGTCTGCGCGGAAAGTAAACCAGCTGGTATATTGTATATTTTTTTCTTTTCTCCCTAACCAGCATGGAAGAATTTTGATAAAACATATCTAAAAACCATCGCCAAGAAAACTGCTTTCAATTAAATAAAAACCGCATCTAAATCGGTTTACCCGTTTTAGAGCCGTAGCTCTAAAAGTTCTCAGAGAAACCGTAGTACCTCTGACAGACACAAAGATACACACAGTAATATAACATTATAAACAAATGTTAATGAAAATTGCATTTAGACAAAACGCAAACGCTCGCGCTAGTAACACTGCGTGGGAGTTAAATTCAAAATTTTGATGACATTCGATAGACTTGAATTGTGGCTTTTGATTCTTACATATTTAATCTCCAACTTTGTATTTTCGTCTCATTAAATCCAGTACCTATGTAAATACAGTCTTTATTTAATGCAAAATCACACCTGTAAAATAATGTATGGCTTCCTACATATTAATTGACTTTATACTTCATTGTAAAATTAGTTAAATCAAATACTTCCCTTGTAAAAGTGGGATAGTTATGTCAGGCGACGCAAGGTATAATGCCGTATATCTTCAGGTCTTTGTCAGTCTCCACTGCAGGAGCACGACCCTCTCTGTATTGCCAGAGCAGTCAGAGGATTTGGCCTACACTCTCCACGCTGGCCAAACGGGTTGGAGAGGTCCCTTTGATGTTTATCAGCTTTGTTTAGCTTGAGTTTCCTAAGTCACCTTTTACGACATCCACGGGAAGATTTGGAGTGGTCCTATTCTTCTCTGCCGGGAACCACACGGCTACTGCGGTTTAGTATTAGTATAATGCGTATGAGGAATGGGATATGGTGGAGAAATTTGACGTGTAGGATAGGAAGCGCGCTGGCCTAATTGGTAGGGGGTTAGACGTACATCGTCTTAAGACTGCCGGTTCTAATCCTGCCCGCGTGGATTTATTACTTATTTCTTTATAAAAATAAAAGTATACTTACAATTTTAGTTAAGTAAATAATAAATAATAAATATATAGGGACATATCACACAAATTGAGCTAGCCCCACAGTAAGTTGTGAACTTGTGTCGCAGGATACTAACTCAACGATACTATATTTTATAATATATACTTATATAGATAAACATCCAAGACCTTTTTCCATCTTGACCTGACCGGGGATCGAACCCGGGACCCCCGTGTCGCAGGCTGGCGTGTTGACCGCTGCGCCACGGAGCTCGTCAAAGTCAAACATAAGTAAAAACTTGTTGACATTGAAACAAACAAGATAGTATCTTTGTATTCTTTAACTAGCTTTTGCCCGCGGCTTTGCTCGCGAAGAAGTAGAATTGATCAAAATCCTTTCTTAGCGGATGCCTACGTTATAACATCTACCTGCATGCCAAATTTCAGCCCGATCCGTCCAGTGGTTTGGGCTGTGCGTTGATAGATCACTATGTCAGTCTCATCTTTGACTTATATATATTTAGATTGGAAATAACAAATTATAAAATCACTATTTATTTCCCGGCACGGCGAGCAATCCTGTCGATAAGGCAGCCCTGCAATACTACAACGGCTCATAATAGTAGGTATACCGTAAATTAAAGAAAATACAGAACTGCGCAACGTGCAAATCTTGCAGTGTGCATTAATTCGGGAATTGTTATAAATCGTGTTAACTATCAATATACCTATCTATTTCATCCTAAACGTTGTATCTATCATCTGTTAATTTTTAAGGTAGTGTTATATCAACTATGAATCCTGGGTCTGCTCTAACAGCATTGAAATCTGCAAGGAAGTGGGACTAAGCAGGTCACGTTTGCGGAATGGTGCCGAAAAGATGGGGGCTTACAAAACTACTCATGGGTACCTACTGACGAAAAGTGATACAAGGGCAAATCTAACGAAGAAGGACAGATGGGTTGTCTTGTTTTAACAAAACGTTCAAGATGGTAAGAGATAGAAAAAGTTAGAAACAGAAAGGGGAGGCTTATTCCCAGCTTTGGAATCAAAATAACTAAAAAAAACATGTTTTTGTAAGAAATGCGTATAGTGACTATCTCACTAAGACATTTCTGGCTACGCTAGGTAAATCAATTCATTTTTAATTCTTTTTGCACAGCTTTTCTAAACCGCAGCCTTAGACCTGCTTGATATGCAGCTGTTTATTGAATTCCTCCCCCAAAAAGGAGAAGATATCATTGAAGGAGTTTTGCCATACTCATCACGCTGGGCGAACGGGTTGGTGAGCGTAATTTGTTTAGCTTATCGGTTTCGACGCTGCTGTCCATCGAAATCGTTTTTTAAAGCGACGGAAGGGTTCATTAGTTGTTGGTTGTTCATTAGACTGGGAATAAAGGTAACGGAATAAAGTATTTGGGATGCTGCTTGCTTGGATCGTTTGGTAATGAGAAAGTAGCAGCTCGGGAAGCCGGTTGTGCAAACCTCACAACCACCAAACAGGCAGCAGATGATAACAACCCTGACCGTTTATTGAGTTCCCCTTCTGTATTTCTACAATTTATGCAGTACAGCCATACAACCCAGCGACATTATGCGCAAGCACGGGCGACACAGCCCTGCATGGACTCACTGCATATAGCTATACCCTACACCTACATCTGTATATGTTTGTAGTTTGTACATTGCACTACACTTATGTATGTACTTGGAAGCTAAACGTTAATAAAGTAATCCAGGACTTAAGGGTAATTTTGATGAAGGTTTCATAAAAAACGCGCAGTGTAGGGTTCTGTAGTTGCGAATGACAACTTTGGGTTCACACTGTTCACACTCGCACCTCACAGTTTAACGACCTAAAACATGTAACAAAGAAAATGTATGAAATTTTACATTTTTGAGTACATTTTTCAAGTTGGTTGCCTATACAGAGCCGACCCTAAATAGGGAAAAAGGCAAGGAAGAAGTAGGTTGCCTATAAGTTTTTAGTTTGTGCTTGGTACTCAGGTCTGATAGTTTTCCTTTCAACTTCAGTATATATACTACTGCTGTAATTTTTTTCACGTATCCATATATAATCATTTAGTAGAGAGAGGGGGGCGACACTTACCTCTAACAAAATTTTGCACTGTAAACCAAATGTTTCGGAAACGGATCCCTAAATCGAAAAATGGTGTGCTCAACCTCACTATATTTTTTAAAGACCTATCTAACGATACCCAACACGATGGGTTTGTATAGAAAAAAAAAAATTACTCCCTCTTTACTTGTATGGGAGCTACGCTAAAAAAAAATTTTTTTCGAAATTTTCTTTTACTTCTTTTTTGACATGACTAATATACATACCCATACAAAATTTCAGCTCTCTAGTATTTATAGTCTCTGAGTAAAACCGCGGACGGACAGACAGACAGACAGACAGACAGACATGGCGAAACTATAAGGGTTCCTAGTTTACTACGGAACCCTAATAAAAATACTATGCAATTAGTATCTAGATAGCCTTCTGAGCGTAAGCTCTTACGCATGAAAAGCAAGCTTGAGCATAGTCCCCACTGATATGGGTGAACAAATCTGACATAAAAATTTCTTAACTTTCTTCGTTATATATCAACCAATACGGAGCAACGAAAACAATCCATTTAATTACAACATACGCAATAAAACATAAAGATTTTACGGTCCGCTTTAGTTTTACACTAACTAACTTGCGAATCAAAGTACAGAAGTAAGGGTGCACACACACTCCACTTAATCTATACTTGTCGAGCTCCGTGGCGCAGTGGTCAACATGCCAGCCTGCGACACGGAGGTCCCGGGTTTGATCCCCGGTCAGGTCAAGATGGAAAATGATCTTTTTCAGATTGACCTGGGTCTTGGATGTTTATCTATATAAGTATATATTATAAAATATAGTATCTCGTTGAGTTAGTATCCCACGACACAAGTTCACAACTTACTGTGGGGCTAGCTCAATTTGTGTGATATGTCCCTATATATTTATACTTTTATAATAAAGAGGAAAGGTTTGATTGTTTGTTTACATTGCATTAGGCATTGATGCATAAATTAATTTTAAATCATGGTATTAATTAACTAGTAGCGTTTAGGTAATACATACACTCAATTGAAAATTTGCATGCTATGAAACGTAGTCGTATAAGTCGCGGGAAAATTGCTAGTTCATAATACATAGTATCCTTAATCTCCCCGAGACTTAGTACTTTTTGGGACCTCCAGTTTTAAGGTCCCAAATACCACACACATACGAGTAAACCCACACATCCGAGCCGTGCCCGGGACGTGGTGATACACCTTTCGAATCCAACATATGTAGACTTTCAAAATTTTACCTTAAATAAAGAGAATTCAATGATAGTCAATACAGATTTCATGCCGTGTGAGAATTTATATGAAAAAGATCTACTAAGTAGTTTAAAAAGCTAAGTGCATCCTTTCGGATTAGCAGCAGTATGTACACGCCATTAGTATCTGTGAGGCAGAGATAGAGGCCATAAAGTAAAAAACTCGTTCAGTACAGCACATAAACACACTAGTTTCCAGTTGAAAGAAAACATCGTAAACGCTTACAAGTGAAACGCAATCTGGCGCAAAGTAAAAGAGGAAGCGATTTATTTCTTCTTCTTCTTCTGTTTTATAAAATGGCTTCCACCGATATTTCAGTGATTCTGCCAATGTCCAGTAAATTGAGATACTAAGTATCGGTGTTGTACGGTAAAGTTGTAACAATTAGCATCAAAGATGGCGTATGTTCTTTGATGCCTCGTGGTCAGGAGGTTATGATGACAAGTCTATACGAGTCCATATAACAGTCCACTTTAACTATTTCACAAATTGTTCCATAAGTACGAGCATTTATAACACCAAACTACACCAATTTCATATTATAAAGTCCACCAAAATCAATTTGCAAAATCGTCCAATGCAGACCCCCAGCTGCACCCCTTGACTTCCCACCACAAACTCCAGCGATTTATTTGTGAATTATGTTAACCAATTTTTGAAACGTTTTTACGAAAAAAAGGTAACTTAAGGACTACTCCGCATCCGATATACTCATATTACGCAGTGTTGCAGACTGCGTTTCTTTCAGCACAATGACTTTTTAACAGGAATAATAGAGTATTTTAAAGTGGGTTACATGCTAGTCTGCGACACGAGGGGTTCGGTCCACAGCTAGGTCATTATGAAAAGAGATCTTCTTCGGATTGTCCTGAGCCTGGGATGTTTATGATACTAACTGAATCATACTATATTTTATAACATCCTACGAGACAAATTCACAGTTTACTGTGGGGCTAGCTCAATTAGTGTGACTTGTCCATATTTATAATTTTGTCATTGCCATTTGTTTTTCTTACAAACACTACTAAACAATTTCTCCGGCCCCAAAGCAAAAAAAAAACTATGTTATAGCAGTCTCACATTTTTTCTGCTATATGTACACTGTCCGCGCTTTTTGCTCGCCCCTCTGCGTTTCAGTCGGGTCCAGTGTACCAAGTTTTAATTAACGACAGTCTCTTTTTGATTTTTGCTGTGCCTCCTGTGGCCATGTATTAAAGATGTTAAAGATCATTTATAAGAATTTTTCCGGCTTGCGCTTATCACTCGCTTCACAATATTTTAGCCGGGGCTAGTGCGCCATGTTCCAATCAGCGACAGTTACTTGTTGAATTTTGTTGTGCTCCCAAACTCCCAATGATCCCTAAGATCGGAGTTTCATATGAACAAAGGGTCAAATGAGATTGATCTCATGAAACGATAAGCCTATTACGTAAGACCAGTGGCAAAACCAGGTCAATACTAATGAGCCAGTCGATTGGCTTCGTGTTAATAGAGATAAACGTTTAAATATGAATCCCTTGCTCATGGATTGGCTTACTAGTGGAGGTCAGCTACTGGCCTTGTATTGAAGACTATCATGAGTGTAAATTAAACTGCCCGCTTACGCTTATAGCTTACTCCACCATATTTCAGCCGGGGCCAGTGCGCCGTGTTCCAATCAGCAACAGTCACTTATTGAATTTTGTTGTGCTCCCAAACTCCCAATAATTCCTAAGATCGGAGCGAACTTTGTCAATTTCCGAAACGGAACACATCTCGGAAACTCGCTACGTTGAGGTAAAGCTGATTCGTCTGCTGACAATATATTTTTTTGCAACTTTTAACACGATCACGATCATTACAAGTTTTGTGTCATGTTTTTTTGGGGTTAAGTGATGAAAGGGCGAAAACGGGAGCGTATGCTTTAATGAGACTGCTGTCTGTCCGTAACCTTTTTTTAGTTTTTGTCTGTTATGTTTAAATAGATGTATATTTAAAATATTTACAAAGCCGCTTTAATGACGAATAATATGAAAAAAAATATATATTAATACATAAGCGATGTATCTCGAACCGTAATTATGATGCTTTTTAAACTTTCACGGTTATTACTTAAGATTTGTATTAAACATCGCGATATACCGGGTTTGCAAGTTTTCAATATTTTAGTTCAGTTTCATGATCATGAATGAACTCAAAAACTTGCTACTGGACAGAAACAAGCTGATGTTTCGGTCCAGTAGCAATTTTTTGGCAACGCGTTTGATACATAAATAATCCTATTACTCAACATAATAATACAGCGTGTAAATGTACTGTCATCATTCCCTTAAAGAGATGACTCAACCCGTCAGTATATACTACTTTTCCTATAGGACCAGTTCAGGGAAATCAAATAAGAAATTCGATATTCCCTTACAAATTTCCGGGGACACTGAACACAGTTGTATACAAAATGTCGAGAATTTTTGAGTTCCCGGCATCGGACCCATATAAAATTCTTTTCGAGTCGTAATGTCTTCCATTATAGTAATTTTGCCCAGTATGCGGCCACAGCCACTACATACATACATACATACTATCACGTCTTTATCCCTTGCGGGGTAGACAGAGCCCAGGGTCATAAAACCTACAGGCCACGTTTAGCAATTTAGTGGGCGTAAAGGTGGAAAGCGGAACAAAATAGTGATGGGTTGCTAGCCGCATCGCCTACCAATGTGATTCCTTAGATTTTCGCCCAATCCCTTGACCGGCTTTTACGGTCTGCGCGGGAAGAAAAGCAGCTGGTATATTCTATGTTTTTTTCTTTTGCTCCCAATACAGCATGGACAGCCACTGTCCGGTCATTTGCTTCCTATAGATCCTTTAATGAGCAGTGAGTGCGGGCTTTAGGGCACGTCAAAAGGTGGCTCATTGACTGGACGTCGTCGCCGCAGTCGCACATGCTGTTGCCGGAGAAACCCCACCCCATGTAAAGTTGCTCATATTAATGGGCTAAGGCCCCTTTGACGGAATATTCAGGGTAAAGTTACGCGCTAAATTCAGTTACTGAGAACTTCTTCCTTTGTTGAAGCAGGTTACAAATAGCACATACGCTGATGAAATTGCAGGGATAGCAAGTTAAAATGCCTAAAAATAACCAAAAAGGAAACAGGCACCCTGGATAGGCCTTCTAGCAACGTGGCTTTCAGCCAAAATGAGAGTTGCTGCTTTCCAAAGGCTTTGCTATTGTTTCTCAGTTTGGCCCTTCAGGTCATGCATACAAATTGCGGCCCATCAGGAATATGAGAATTTGCTGTCACTCCAAGCCTTACGCACATAGACAACGCCCAAAGCCCATGTCCGTCCCTACTGGGGGCCTTTTACTTATGCTCACCACAAGTTGAGGGCGCTCTCACCTCAAAACTCCATGAGGCCCAAAAAGTAAAAGGTGATCATATAATAACTACGTTTCTTACGTTATACGGAACCAGTAGCCTGTTTTAACTGGTCTAGCTCACGTTTAGTAATTTTAATGAGATTTTAGGGTGAAATGATAAAAAGTTTCAAAATTATTTCGAGGAAAAGTATCAGCAGAAGTGAAAATACAAATATCGCTCAGAAACATCTCATTTGAAGGTTTTCCTGAAACTCGACTGAAAAGAGTTTCCGAGAACACATTTTCCTACCAGATTTACTTATTTGAGGAAAATATAATTGCGTTTGTAATAGAACTTTTAAAGGTAGATCTGTATTCCAAGTACCTAGATACTATTACTAATCTATAATTTACTAGCTGTGACCTGCGGCATTGCCCGCGTGGTATATAGCCTATGTCTTTCCCCATAGCATGATCAACATGTATGCTAAATTTCAAGAAGAACAAAACAAGAACAAACAGAAAAATATACAAATTCACTTTTGCATTTATAATATTACTTGGAATTCTTGTTAACCCCTGATGCTAAATTGGGAAGTTATAAGTTTGACCGCCATTTCGTCACACCGTAGCTTTAAACGAGTTAACCGTTTTGGATGCGGATTTTTATCATTTGAGAACAGGGTTAAGTAAGCAATGACGCTTCGAAGCCTGGGATCCGCATTTATGACGTCCAAAGACGAAAAAGTGCAGCGGAACTAAATCGTGTGTAACCACTTCCTGTGCACACCCAAAATGCAGCCTGTAAAAGACACACGTACTTGCTACTAATCACGATGTTCGAGGCTTTGAAACCGTTCTACTGTAAGCCACTCATCATCAACGAGTCTTCCGGCACGTTTGTCAATGACTTCCAGGGTTCAAGCTGATAGCAGCCAGATCCATCCCTAAGATAGGTCTTCTTCATTTTCAAATCATATTGATTTTAACCAGTAGGTGGCCACGGCGATACCTCTGTCGTTTACTTCATTTAGGTTTTTGATACTGCAGGTGGAGGAACACTAAGATAGGTAATAATTTTAATGATCTGAGAGGGTAATATGAACAGCTAGTACATGATACTTTGTTGTTTTCTTCCAGACCAAAATGAAAGTAAAATGAAATTCGGCAGCATGATGTCAGTTGCATCACTGCCTTATGCTGAGTTGCCCCCTTTTGGTGCCTCAGTCTTTAGGAAATAGATAAAAACCGTATAAAACTAAATTGAATATGTTTTGCTTTTGTGTGTGACCAAATAAATTATTTTACTTTCTTTCAAATTGAAAAATATGACTCTTCGAGCCAGTTTTACAAATTATCGCTGTTTCCTCATGGTCATACTACTGTCATACCAGTATAACTACGAGGATATACATGTCCTGTTTGTTTTGTTTGTTTTTCGTATGTGTAAGTGGCCAACACTGGTGTCAGATTTTTTAAGCTGCCTTAAGGCATCTGACATAGCTTAACGACTGCTATCAACGATGACAGCCGGGACCAACGGCTTAACGTGCCTTCCGAAGCACGGAGGAGCTCGATATATTTTTATGCCACTTGCGGTCACCCATCCAAGTAGGGACTGCACCAGGGGTTGCTTAACATACGTAAGCGCTCATAAAGCTCACACCCACTGGACCATCGGGCTCCTCGTCCTTACGATAAACGATTAAAGATAGTATGACTACATGTCCTTGTAGTCATACTATCTTTTTCACACCTTCTGTTAATAAAAATATAAGATAACAAAAAATAAAAGACCTTTATTGCAAAAAAAAATCTCTATTTAAATTTAAATAAAAAATGACTTTTAACAAAAAAGTAAAACCGACTTCAACCCGTATTATTGATTCTTGCATAAAACTTCTTCGAAATCACGTACAAGCTGAAAGCGCTTTTTTAAGTGGATGAAGATTACATGAATAGTGTCGAAGTATCTTTTGACGGGCGGCAATAAAAATAAACAGCTCTTGTTAAAGAGACGCTGATTCGGCGTTTGCTGACCGGCGGCTTTTACACTATACGATAATTTCTTTAATTTTCTTATTTTATCCTAACCGGAAAATTACGTAGGGAACATATGTCCATGTTGTCCATGCCACCTTCTCCGAGCCCCGGCAGAAGGGGGAAACCCTAGAAGTGCTAGCTTGTTGTCGTTATGGATGATATGCGTGCCAATTGTCTCACAAGCAAGGATGCCAAAGACCGTGCGAAGTGGAGAAGAATAAGCCAGAAAGCGGACCCCGGGCTCCGAAGCACCCCAGCTGAGGATGCGATGAGAGAGAATAAATATCTTGTTTGTGCTTATTTATACCGATTCAATAATAGCCGTGTGGTTCCCGGCAGACCACTCCAAGTTTATTGTGATTGCCAGCGACGCTCACAGGCTTGCCCGCTTTTAGGCTAACATTTTTAGTACAATACCAAAATTCTTTAAACTTTTTACCCTTATGCTGTTGTGCAATAATATTCATTTTGATCTGTTGTTAATTATTTTGACACCATTTTAATTTATTTTTGAAAGATTTCTCGATTCCCACATATTAACAAATAGGTATAGGACCAGAGTTAGGTTTCCCACATTGTACCCACATTTCATGACACAAGCGGGCCTGCGCGTGAGACTCCCTGACATGCCTATTCCACCCTATAACATGCTTTCTTTTAAATGGTCTTTTGATGACACTACTTGAGATGGCAGCCTTGGAAAGTACTGTAAGTAGCACAGAGAGGGTCGTGCTACTGCAGTGGAGACTAACAAAGACCTTTTGAAACCGATTCATTAACATGTATTCCGTATGGACTGTTAAAATTATACATTCTGAACTTTCAAGTCATACCTCTCCGTATTTTTTCTTCAAATAATTTATTAAAAATGGGGGCAACACTAGGTCCCAAAAAAAATATATCAAATCGTTAGTGCTAAAGCCGCCTCCAGCACTTGGGTAGTGTGAAAATGCTGCGTCAGGCGCTCGCCTCTGACTTATTGCTATTAAATTGAACGCTTTCCTTTTTACTCGACTGCGTCAAACGGAAGGTTATGTTTTTGAAGTGTATACATATTTTTGTAGTTTCTTCGTCGACGGACGAGTGTGAAACTTGCGACTGAACGCGAGATTCAATATTTCATTTCATAAGTTGGTCGACAATAACTCTATAACTTATAAATCCTACTAGGCTGTGATAGCTTAGTTTTAACTTCATTATATCTCCATAGGCCAAATCCTCTGACTGCTCAGGCTAATATAGCTTTCTAATCCATACTCATAATCTCTGAACTAAATAAGGACAGGTAGAAGGACTTGGCTAAACTATAAGTGCTTCTTGTGATCTACGGAATCATAAAAAAACGTTGACATTGTTCTTTTTACCACTTAAGTGAATCTTAAGGTGTCTTTAGTGAGGCTCAAAAGATTCAAATTTTATTGCAAGCCACAGGTTATACAAGATGTTACACACAATTAAAAAAAAACGTACATGTGACGCCCTGCAAGGGCTCTTATCAATTCTCCTCTAAATAGAGAGAGACAAACTAGGAATTTTTTCGCGACTTCGTCCGCGCAAGTTTAGTCTATGGTGACATAGGCTAAAACGATTTTTTTTTAAATCTATGGGATTAAATATTTCGCAGATAAATTATCTACTGTATAGGTGAAAGAATTCTTAAAATCAATCCAGAAGTTTTGGAGCCTATTCAGTGCGACAAAAAACTTTCCTCATAATAATATTACTATCCTATCCTAATCCTAATTCTAATCCTAACTAATATTATAAATGCGAACGTGAGTTTGTTTGTTTGTTTATTTGTTTGTTTGTTACGCTCTCACGCCCTAGCTACTTAACCGATCATCATGAAATTTTGCAAACACATAGTTTAGGGTACCGAGAAGGACATAGGCTATATATGACGCGGGCAAAGCCGCGGGTAACAGCTAGTAGATAATATTTTACACCAAGTTCCGAGAGACGATGACAAATTCGCTCTCCGTTTTAGGGTTCCCAAACACATCAGCCAAGCAATTTGCACCGCCATGTTTGTCCGTGCTGTTTTCTCGTCGTGATCGATCGCCCTTAAAAATACAAAAAGACGTGTTTATCAATTTCGTGGGTAACTGGTGACGTGGGCGGATCCAGCTTTCAAGTCAGGGGAAGGGCATAAATAATAAATATTTAACTTCCAACCGGTCGTATTGGAAATCCTTGTGGAAGGCCTATGTGCAGCAGTGGACTACTTGTGGCTAAGATGATGATGATGAAACATTAAATGATTATACAGTGACAGGTCACACAAATTGAGCTAGCCCAACAATAAGTTGTGTATTTGTATCGTAGGACTCAACGATACCTTCTTTATTTATAAAAGATACTTTTATAGATAAACATCCATGACCCAGGCAAATCGGAAAAATATCGTTTTCCATCGTGAAGGTTTGATCTCAAAACTACTCGTATTGCAGGCTGGCGTATTAACCACTGCACCACGGAGATTGTCAAAGAAAAAGAAAGAAAAATATAAAGAAAAGTGATTAATTTTGAACCAAATAAAAAAAAAACAAATACTTGTTTTTAAGCATTTCTAGTTACACCACAACTTAAAAACTACCCTAAATTTTTATCACCCAATAAATATTCAAAATCAACTTCAAACTTTTAATCATCTTTACCCTCACTCCAATATTTGTCTATGGTCTCTATTGCCTAGAGAAAACATAAGGCAGTCGGTCGTCTGATACTAGATTAGTATCTTCTTCGTTCTTTCGTTTGTGAGACACACACAATGTGTGTCAATCACAATGAAACCTCTTCAATGCATTCATTCAATGCGACGAGCAACTTTTATTCGATGTTTTTTCATTAATTTATTTTGTTTCTATTATTGGTTGTATAATGTGTGTATAGCAATATATATAAATCAAAATTAAAACGTTTATTCAGAAAATAGGCCTTTGCAGGCACTTTTTCACGTCATTTCATATTTAAAATTATCTTATATATAAGCTACAGACTACTAGCGTTTCGGAACCGTCCACTGCAGAGAAGAAACGCCGAAAGAAACTCTTATCAACAGTTTTGGTCGCCTACTCGCCTGAATAGGGCTTTTTATGATTACGAATATTTATTCCTTATTGTCTTTTTCTTTCTTTTCTTTTTTCTTTATATACTAGCTGTTACTCGCAGCTTCGCCCGCCGACGTGAAAGCGTAACAAACAAACTCACTTTCGCATTTATAATATTAGTTGGGATGGGATTGGGATATATACAATTTAGTGAAAATTCAAGTGTCTTTGTCTTACGGTTCAAAAGATACTGCCGACTACTGACATAGGAGGCTCGCTTTCAGATTCTAAACCAAATCCTAAAAACCCAATACTTAATTATTATTTTTTTTAAATAACATTTTCTACAAAACCTAAACTGAAGGGGGGAGAAGGGAATCTTGCCCCTGAAGTCCCCTGGATCCGTGATTAACTGGTGAACCAATTTCAAAAATTGAGTTTACAGCTGAAATAAGTATAAATTGCACTCTACTTAAGATCCTTTGTATAATGAAATGGCTTAGTAGGTACAGGTTAGAGTCACCACGATTTCGTAAGGAAAAATAATCCTAGGGAGTCGTCGCTTGCTTTACAAACAATACAAAAGGGAAAGCTTGGAGTGCTCCTATTCTACTCTGCCGGAGATCACACGGCTATAAAGTAAGGCATTGAGGTAATAAGTATATTATTTAAATTGTAATTGGAAATATGATTTTTTTTTACTTTGCGTCATATTTGAAAGCAAAAATGGCTGGGTGGGTAAGCCCAATTGCCTAGCATGGAACACCATACTCAGCAAACGGGTTGGCTAGCGCAGTTTTTTGCCCATCGAAATCGTTTTTAAGCGAGGTAATATAATAATAATTAATAAATATAATACGGACAAATCACACAGATTAAGCTAGCCCCAAAGTAAGTTCTTAAGTAAGACTGGTGTTATGGGATACTAACTCAACGATACTATATTTTATAACAAATACCTATATATAGATAAACATCCAAGACCCAGGTCAATCTGAAAAAGATCATTTTTCATCTTGACCTGACCGGGGATCGAACCCGGGACCATCCGTGTCACAGGCCGGCAGGTGTTGACCGCTGCGCCACGGAGCTCGTTGAAGTTTTTTTGATTGGGTGAAAGAATTAAAAGTATTTGGATGCTGGTTGCTCGGATGGATTGGGGATGATTATGTAACAGCTCGGGAGGCCGGGCGTGCGGACCTGATATCATACTTAAAACCACCAGACAGCCAGTTAAGGATAACACCCCTGACCATTAGATAGATAGATAGATAAAATCTTTATTTGCATCAACTGAGACACACACTTCTTCTTCATCAGGTCCTTTATAGTCTCCACTGCAGGAGCACGACCCTCTTTGCACTAGGCATATTATAGGACTGATGATTTCCAAAATGACAAACATATCTGGCCAGAGCTTGGCGCCGTTACCTCATAATGTGTGTAAGTATATGTAATGTCATGTTTTGGTACATTTTGTACTATCATTTTTTGACTTGATATTAAATTAAATTAACATTTAATCAATGATCCATTTCCTCTATAATTATGATTTGACATTTATTACTAATTCAATCTTAATTCATGACATGACAATGTAAGCTCTAGTCCACTTAAGTGATTTTAAATAGGTATGTCGTAGATGTAAGTTGACGTCATTTGGAGAAAATGCACTGTGCAGTTTGTTGCCGCTTCTTCTGCACTCCGCCTTGGAAGCGGTGTAAACTTAGCCGTAAGTAAATTATTGACGTCAACGATAATATATTTTTGTAAACTAATTGTAATTATGAAAAAAATTGACGTTCACTAAATGATATTGAAATATCTTATGATGAATAAAATGACTTTGACTTTGCACTTTGAGAGCCATTTATAAGTATTAGAGCCTGAGCAGTCAGAGGACTCGGCCTACACTCTCCACGCTGGCCAGACGGGTTGGAGAGGTCTCTTTGATGTTTATAAGCTTTGTATAGCTTGGGTTTCCTAAGTCGCCTTCTACGACATCCACGGGAAGACTTAGAGTGGTCCTATTCTACTCTGCCGGGAACCACACGGCATACAAAAGGTGTGTCGCAATGATACAAAGAGGCAACAACTCAGTGATACATTTACTCCAAGAGCAAAACACTGATTTTTAGTCATTACCGGACAAGTGAGAGATCGTGAGTCGATCAATACGAGTGAACACATCAAGGAACAAAAAAGATTAAGAAATGAAAAATATGTGATTATAATAAGAGTAAATAAAAAACGAGCGCGAGTACAGGTAAAATGAAGATTACAGCTTCCCTACAATGCAGTAGCCCGTTACCGTAATAAATTGATATAGGATTAGGTTTCTCTATTTTCTTTGCATTTTATTTGACAGCAATCATGGCTTACCCACCCACCTTTCCATTTTAACTTTATCTGAAAGTTTCGGAGTTCTTGGCCGGAATTTTAGCGGACTACACGGTGTCTGTTTTGGATTGTTCCGCAAATTGATTCTAATGGACTTTATAATGTGAAATTGGTGTTATTTTGTGTTATAAATGCCCATATTTAAGAACAATGTGTAGAATAACTAAAATAGACTGTCATTGTGCGGCTGTAGTGAGATTTATATAGCGGGCTGGTGGTTGTCCGCCTTGCTGCGTCGTCAATGATGAAACCAGTGGATTCGCGAAGAGTTATTGCCAGGGGCTCCGTGAAAACAACGAAATGAATTATTCCATCATTTCGTTGACAACAATCAAGAATAACTCGCCAACTGGCGAAATAAATCAAGAAAGGTTCAAAAGGACTTGTATCCAGGGCCGTAAAACAATATTTAAAAAAAAACCCACCCACCAGATGGTCGAACAACCAAACCAAGGTCGCTAGGAAACGCTGGATGCAGTCCGCTTCCGACAGGTCATTTTGGAATCCTTCAGTGAGGCCAGACAGGCATTTGAGGATGACATCCCTGACAATATCAGATCATTATCACCATCATTTCAACCACAAGAAATCCACTACTGGACAATATCAGATATAACTATGTAATCTAAAATATCTACATTTTTTTACAAAGGCCTGATCCAATAAAATAGTTTTCCCTACAGTGGAGAGCGTGTGGCCACTGTACTCACACGTCGCCCCACTTTTCCTGTTGCCTCCCCATTTTCCTGGCGCGTTATTGATAGTTCCGACGGGGCCATCATTTATTTATAGATAGAATGAATTAGTCAAATATGGACAGTGATTATGGTGGTATTACATTTTTCCTTCAATCATTCGGTGGATTGATTGGAAATCTCTTGCTTATCGAAAAACGATTTTATATAAAATTTGTGCTTGCTGCGTGATTCCCGGCAGAGTAGAATAGGACCACTCCAAGTCTTCGCATGGATGTCGTAAAAGGCGACTTAGGAAACTCAAGCTAAACGAAGCTTAAAAACATTAAAGAGACCTCTCCAACCCATCAGGACAGTGTGGAGAGTATAGTCCAAATCGTCTGTTCTAGCTAATATATGACTCTGGCAGTATAGAGAGGGTCGTGCTCCTGAAGTGGAGTAAAAAAGACCTGATGACGATGATGTGGTATCAATTGGTATCAACACGTAGATGGCACTGTAGATTCTGTCACAACTATTTATCCAACATATTATGAGAAAATCAAAACATTATTTGCGAAGTATAAGTTACTAGCTGTTACCCGCGGCTTCGCCCACGTGATTTATAGCCTATGTCCTTCTCAGTTCCCTAACCCATGTCTATGCAAAATTTCATGATGATCGGTTCAGTAGATACGTCGTGAAAGCGTAACAAACAAACAAATAAACAAACTGACTTTCGCATTTATAATAATAGTTGGGATTTTAAATCTTATCATTTTAAACCTTAGTGGTTTCGCTATGCTAAGTTCCAACCTAATGTTTTGTAAGATCCTTTGAATGGTAATAAATGAAAAAAAAAAATTAAATTAAACAATATTTTTGGCATAATATTTAAAAACTAGCAGTCTACCCCGGCTTCGCTATAGGTACATATATATAGCCAATGTCACTCAGGGATAACGCAGCAATCCAACACCGAAATAATTTTTGAAATTGGTTCAGTAATTCCTGAGATCAGCGCGTTCAACTAAATAAACAAGCTTAGTACTTGTAGATATCGAATATATTAATACACACAAAAACTAAGAAATTTATTCATAGCATCTATTCAATTTTCATCGCTGCGCCATATCTTTCAACTTGGACAATTAAACAAAGTTACACAAAGAGTGAAAAAAATATAAAGTCGACATCCAATCTGTTCGCATAATGATCGAGGTTTAGCGCAAATTACCGAATTCTTCCACCACAAGTATCATCATCATCATCATCAGGTCTATCTAGTCTCCACTGCAGGAGCACGACCCTCTCTGTCCTACCAGAGCCATATACTAGCCTGAGTAGTCAGAGGATTTGGCCTACACTCTCCACGCTGGCCAGACGGGTTGGAGAGGTCTCTTTTATGTTAATAAGCTTTGTTTAGCTTGTGTTTCCTTAGTCGCCTTTTACGACATCCACGGGATGACTTGGAGTGGTCCTATTCTACTCTGCCGGGAACCACACTACAAGTATATGAAGAATTAAACATATAGATAGAATAAGACTTACATAGCTTAACGGCTGGAGTCCAATTATGATAGTTGGGGCCTATGGTTTAACGTGCCCCTCTTAGGTCAGAATATGATTCTGCTATTTATGTTTGAGTACTAATTTAGGTGGTTACCTTGCCCGAAGTTGTATATCATCTATAAGAGCTTGTTATAAAATGAACAATATTTATTGGAACAAAGAATAAGCCAGCCCAAAGTAAGTTCGAGAGTCGAACTCAATGATACTTAATTTTTATTCCAATAAAGATTTTTTCATATCTTTACCTGACCTGGAATCAAATCCAGGGCCTGCGGTGTAACTGCCTGGCATGATGAAATGCATGACAAGATGAAAGTATTTCTTGTAAGTAGAGAAATCATTACATACCTACTGATTAACCGCCTAAAATTGGAATAAATAGTTTTAGAACAAATAATACTATTAAAGTTGATTCCAGAATCCAACTGCTTATGATTTTTGTAATGGTTTTAAAATCCCTTTTATATGCTGCTTAACTAAAGCCTAGCTAGCAGCGTATGCAAATAAAGACATTTCATCATTCATATTTGTGGGTCATAAAATGGCACAAATAAATTGGTATATTTTGTTTTACTATTTTGTTTTGTTTTTTTACTCTCTATCCTTAAATACTAGGGTAGTCAAGATAAATCTAGCATAGCTTAATAAAAGAAATCCGTCCAGTAATTTCGATAACTAGGTCATAAATAATAAAATATTACTCGAATCCAGACGGGTAGGTAATAAAAAATATTTTGCTACAACGGCGAGTTTGTGGCCATTGAACCATATTCCCGAATCGATACTACATAGGAACCTTCAAAAAACGAGTCTGTGTTTAAGGCAGACAAGTCTATGTTTTAGACAATAGACAGTGATGATCTCGTACCATCAGGTGACCCGCTTACTCGTTTTCTGACCTACTCAATAAACAAAATATTTTTATCTTAAAATCATCCCAAAAATCATCGTTTAGAAAACTATCCAATAACAGGACGTTTTACGAATAAGAACAATGTCAGCGGCCAAACAAAAAATGCTTTCTTAATGACCGAGCTCAAAGGTATGTAAAAGTTTCACTTTGTGAAGTTTAAGGCCGGTCGCTGGCGAGCGGAAACGCTCCTTAATCAAATTCATACTTCAGCAAAAGTAGCACTTCAAGCGGAAGTGTTTGTAACTTTTACATTTTAGGTATTTTGAGAGTTTGTGTCTCGAGTACTTTCAGGAATGTAGAGGAACACTTTAAACTAAAAATAAATGTGTGTTATAGTACAATGGATAAAATAAAGAGCTATCGTTTGACCTGGTATCGCCATATCGAGAGGAAGGATGCCGATCACCTGGCTAAAAGGATGCTCTACTTAAATATAAATATAAATATATACGGACAAATATAAATATATACGGACAAATCACACAGATTGAGCTAGCCCCAAAGTAAGTTCTTAAGAAAGACTTGTGTTATGGGATACTAACTCAACGATACTATATTTTATAACAAATACATATATAGATAAACATCCAAGACCCAGGTCAATCTGAAAAAGATAATTTTCCATCTTGACCTGGCCGGGGATCGAACCCGGGACCATCCGTGTAGGTGACACACCCACCGACCAGGTGCTCGGACGACCTAATAAAGGTCGCAGGAAGACGCTGGATGCAGGCCGCTTCCAACCGGTCATATTGGAAATCCTTGGGGGAGGCCTATGTCCAGCAGTGGACTTCTTGCGGCTGAAATGATGATGATGAAGATAGAGAAAAGGGAAGGCTGAGTAAGGTGGTAAGGGTTTGTGTGAGGAATGCTATAAAGGAACGGGAAGCTAGTGCCGATATGGTTGGGAACAGAAAGCTTTGGAGAGAGTTGATATACAAAGCCGACTCCAAATAGGGAAAAGGCGAGGAAGAAGATGAATGTGTGTTTATCATTATCATGATGACTTCAATGTCTCAGAGGTACCATAAAAGTGTAGCGTGTCAGTGGACGTTAAAGTGGAATCAAAATAGACATCATCATCACTTCGTGTAGGTGACACGGTCAGTAGACCATGCACACCCTGGTGTCAGAGTTCTTCAGAACCGCCTCTCGGCCTCTGACGTGGTTCCTTTAACGATTTCCAGATAGCAGCCGGGACCAACGGCTTAACGTGCCTTCTGAAGCACGGAATCATCTTTCTTATCAGATAATCAGGTGATTCATGCCTGCAATGTCCTAACCAAACTGGAAACAACTAAACAAAGTATGCTTCTCGTGGGAATCGAACCCACCACCCCCGGGTCAATAAAGCATACGCCTTAACCACTGGACCCCTGTGGTCCACATGTACTTCATACATCAAAATAGTGATGGGTTGCTAGCCGCATCGCCTATTGATACCTTACATTTTCGCCCAATCCCTTGACCGACTTTTACTGTCTGCGCAGGAAGGAAAGAAGCTGGTTTATTCTATGTTTTCCTTTTCTCGCAAACCAGCATGGAATTTATGACCCTAAGATACCCAACAATGTTGAAATGGAGTTAAGAGTCCCACGTTAAGCCGCAATCCCATACAAGTAGTTTCGTTTTAGTTTTACAACGGTTAAGTCAATCTCAACCAAATTTCGTACATACGACCGGATAAGGCATATTGATGTTTATAATCAGATTTCAATTTTAAAAACAATACCTATACAAAATTACAGCCAGTACAAGTTTTCGATACAAAACTTCAACTAAAAAGAAACTACGTTTGTATGGGATTGCGGCTTTACGTGGGACTCTTAAGACGATTTTTTTAAAGTGTTCCCAGTTAATTTCAGTAATACTCCAAGTTCCGTAGTAACTCGACCTGGCATCCCGGAGCCGCTGTAGTATAATGTTTGGGCAGGGTGGGGTGCTAGATACAGCGATTATGTTCTTCTATTTAGATAATTTGCTATATTAGACTTCCCGATATTGTCTTTGATTAAATTAGATTCATTTATTTTAGATACAAAGACCATTATAAAGGACCTTTCATGGCAGTCGGATACGTAGACGGTGACAAATTAATTCTTATCAATCAGAGAGTTCCTGACGCGGTGAAAGAAATTATGAATAAAGCTTTGAGTTAAATACAGGCGCGAAGTTCTATGAATCACTTAAATGTCAACTCGAATGACCGCAATTGTAACACTGAGTGTCTAAGTGACAGCCAAGCGACTGTTTCAGCGGTAAACTCAAGCAGAATCAATCCAGATTGGTTGGTGTGAATGCCTTAAACCACCTGTGGAGTGTGCACTCACAAGTCTCAATAGACGGAGAAGCATATAAGCTACCTTTCATCCCGGAGAATGCATCGATAGTCATAGTAATCCGGCTGCCATCTGGTAAAGGAACCACATCAGAGGCCGAGAGGCGGTTCCGAAGAACTCTAACTCCAGGGTGTACTGTACATAGTCGACTGACCGTGTCATCTACACGAAATGATGTGATGATCCCGGAGAAAAGTACTATACCCGAGGGATCGACGCTAACGCGACCGGAGTCGCGGGCAAAAGCCAGTCATTCTATGTTTCTTAGTATTTTCGTGCATGTACGCAGCATACTGGATTTTGTTACGTGACTATTTTGAACAAGTCATTATATCCGCGAGTGAAAATCACAAAATTATACATATAAAAACCGGCCAAGTGTGAGTCAAACTCGCGCAATGAGGGTTCCGTACAATATGCTTCGTGAACACACAATGTGCAAAAAATGTTTTATTCAATTGACTAGCGCCATCTAGTGGTGTTTTAGTGAATTCCCTAGATGAACTTATTATTGTGAGTTTACCACTTAATTTTCAAGTGATAGAATTCTTATTATTTTTCCTGTAATCTTCAAGGAATGAACTATGTTTTGTAATTTTTTCAAAATTTTCGGCTCAGTAGTTTCGGAGATCAGGGGGGGGGAATGGTCAATTTTTGCCTTCTTTCGTGAATAAAATCAAAAGTATTGATTTTACCCGAACAAAAAAAAATATTTTTGAGATCCTTATAATGAGCCCTTTCATTTGATATATGACACAGTAAGGTATGCAAAACTTTTTTTTTTAATTTTGTAATTGGTCCCCTCAATATGACCCTTATTTCAAAAAAATCTTTATTTACTTTGCACATCCGTGTTTGGGTCATAGGATTACACTATCTTACCAAATTTCATCTAATTTGGTTCAGTAGATTCGGAGAAAATCGGCTGTGACAGACGGACGGACGGACAGACAGACGCTCGAGTGATCCTATAAGGGTTCCGTTTTTCAACTTTTGTACGGAACCCTAAAAACGATAAAGTTAGTTAAACTTAACTCGCTCTTAGTGAAACCATACCCTACCCCTGTGTCCGGGTTGAAGATGTCTCCCCGCGGTGCCATCAATGCTCGTCATGCTACAGTCACCTTCGGTTTCCGAGAAACTCCCGCCCAGACAAACTTTATTAGACCTTTTCATTTATATCCTCAGGTGTTTTGTGTAGTCAAGTTATTCAGAAATATTTAAGTTTGTTGGATAATATTCTGGGAAAAATAAAACATATTCAGCGTTGCTAACTGGAAATGTTATTTCTAGGATTCCGGATCCCAAAAATGATATTTTCTATAGGTACAAAGCGTAGGAAAAAAGTGACCATATTAAGTTTTTTAAACTGGGTGTAATTTTAAAAGACCTTGCGGTCTAAAACCCCCAGATAACAAACATGAGGCAACGCCAACAAAGTTGATAATTGAAAACTGTAGTATAATGGATCCAAAAACGGAGTGCGTTTTGAGTTTAGCGTCCCCAGAAACCCAAGTATTCAATCGGGTGCCGTTGAGAATAGAATCGGTCATCTTCTGTCAGTTGCGTGCATAATTTATTTATTTTTGTCACACGACTTTTGGCTTCATTTAATTTTTTTAATTCATTTAATTTTGTTTCTCGAGCTCCGTAGCGCAGCGATCAACACGCCGGCCTACGACACGGTTGATCGATTTTCGGTCAGGCCATGATGAAAAATGATCTTTTTCAGATTGACCTAGGTCTTGAATGTTTATCTATATAATGTATTTGTAATAAAATTTAGTATTGTTGAGTAGTTTAGTGGCGTTAGTATCCCATAACACAAGTCCCGAACTTACTTTAGGACTAGCTCAATCTGTGTGGTTTGTCCATACTTATTATGTAAGTATATAGACATGGGTAAGGTACAATCATAATACGTTTTCTGGGTTATGTTATACAAAGTATCTTTCATCCCGGAACTTCTTCGCCTTCCGCATTGAAAGATATTTTCTCCTGGCCGTGACCAAAAGCTATTATTAAACTTCTCTAAATTAACTTTTATTCGCTGTCATTAAATAAGGAGCAAATAAAACATTGCAGACTTATTGAAGGCTTTAACAGAAAGAACTTCCCAAGACATCATTATAGAGAAACGAGCGGCCAAAATACGCAAATTTCTTTCCCGGAGTAAATCACCTAAATGACTTTCCGAAGTAACCGACCATAAACAACCTTGAGCTTAAACTCGCAAAAAATACAATGGGGTGCAAATTAACGGACCACTATGAAATCACCAGAAATAAAAATAACACAGAATGTGTATTATGGAAACCAAGCTTTACTCACGTTTTATTTCGTCGGATTTGCCGACTAGTTCGGTCTGTTACGAAGACCATCATCGGGATTTGTAACTAGCTAACTAACTAGTCGGCGGATCCGACGTAATAAAACGTGAGTAAAGCCAGGTTTCCATACCCAATTTATCTCGCGTAAGTTATAATATTATTACAGAACGTGTAGATTTTCGTTCAAAAAAATACATGTATCCAATTTTTAATAAAAATATTTGACTTTGACTTCGCAGGTCTATTTACTAACTTTTGACAACTAGGTACAGTGTACAAAGTTTTGATGCTCACATCAACATCTATTACGGCTTTTGTGTAATGGTCTTGTTTTATTTAAGATATGTAAACAGCAATGGATGTTAAAGTAACCATCAAATCGTTGTAACTACACCGTAAATTATCAAAAGTTAGCAAATAGGCCTACTGTATAGGACCGACTACATAAGTGACGATTTACATCTTTCTAATCTAATCTATTTTTTTTATTTTATGGCTTCCACCGAGGTTTCGTTGATTCTGCCAATGTCAAGTTTAATGAGATACAAAATATCGGTGTTCTACGGTATACAGTTAACAAGTATATAGCAATCTAAATGGCGTAGACATACATACATACATACTATCACGTCTTTATCCCTTGCGGGGTAGACAGAGCCCAAGGTCATAAAACCTACAGGCCACGTTTAGCATCTTAGTGGGCGTAAAGGTGGAAAGCGGAATCAAAGTAGTGATGGGTTGCTAGCCGCATCGCCTATCAATGTGATTCCTTAGATTAATATTATTAATTATTAATTCTAAATGGCGTAGGTCGTTTAATTGCTCATGATAGCTTCTGATGACAAATATACACGAGTATATGACAGTCTATTTCACACAATGATCATGAGCTCGTGCTCGTGCTCTCTATAACACCAAACTACAACGGTATAATTCAAAGATACTAATAAAACCATAAAGGTAAGCACTAAAATATAAAAAATCTAACCATGTTGCACGGGTAAATAAATAAATAAATAAAATAAATAAATATAAATAAATATATACGGACAAATCACACAGATTGAGCTAGCCCCAAAGTAAGTTCGAAACTTGTGTTAAGGGATACTAACTCAACGACACTATATTTTATAATAGATACTTATATAAGTACTTAGATAAACATCCAAGACCCAGGTCAATCTGAAAAAGATCATTTTCCATCTTGACCTGACCGGGGATCGAACCCGGGACCATCCGTGTCGCAGGCAGGCGTGTTGACCGCTGCGCCACGGAGCTCGTCAAAACGTAACGTAACTTTAAGACGTCATTAATGTTCTCTTTCTATCGAATGTTGCCAAAGCGTGTAGATGTTGATTGCGCGTGGTCTATTACTTAAATATTGTAAATTATTGCGGTAAACTGGACATATCGGACTTTGATTCACTAATAGAATGATATAGTGAGTACTCCTAATAGGTACACTAATACAGTGTTACTACTACTATAGTTAATTTGGCTACCCCAGGGCAGGTTTTTTAAATATTTTTGTTAATCTGTCTGCTTTTATTTTTGTGAAAAAAACCTTGTTGACTACTGATTTTCAGATTACTATCTATGAACATAATTCTGTCGTTTCGCTATTTGGCAAGTCCACTATCGCATCACTCACAAATCTGCGCCTAGATCATTACGCAAAGGAAACAGCTATTATTCGGCCGGAGAATTGATTAATCGCGTCGGGCGAGGGCCGGCCATAAATAAAAATAAAATACGGTGTGTCGATGGTTTGGTGAGGAATATCTGATTCGCAAAAAGACCGATTAGCGAAACACCCATTTCGCAAAATGACCGATGTGCTAAGTGACTTGTTCTTGCCCTCTTGAGTTGCAATGATGTGATTATTGAAACGAATTTTTACATCCAAGACTTACCTTTGATCCTGCAACAAGAAGAAGTGAACGTTACTTGAAAATCAATTTTTCTTTAAGATGCTTCAGTCGCTTCGCGCTCGCTTCGTGATCATTCAGTTAAGATAGCAGAACTGATTTTACTTTTTATTTTGAATTAGAAAATTGAAAGAAAGTAATTTATTTGATAAATTACATAAATAAATAGACACAAATCATACAACTTGAGCTATCTCCACATTAAGTTATGTGTACATGTGTCATAGGATACTACCTCAACGATACTATATTTCATATTAGATGCTTATAGATAAACATCCAAGATCCAGGCCAATCTAAAAAATATGTTAACCACAGCGTCACGGAGGCTGTCTACTGTCGGTGAATTTCTAAAAAGGTTTGGATGTGTTAACGTTGCCATATTTTTGTATTAAATATCTATATATATATATATTTTATAAATAATAAAATAAACATATCGATTCTGAAAATTTTGATATTATTTTAAAGTATTTTATGTTTTCTTGAACAAATTTTGTATCATGTTAACATTAGAAATTGTAAAACGTCATAGAAAGGACGGCTGAATGCGAGCGATGTCAGTCGTTGGCGGCATTTTCGGCGGTCGGTCTTTGCCGGACAACAATATTGTATTTAGAATTTGTAATGCTGAAATAAATAATTATTGGTGAGAAAAGTGAGTATAATTTAGTAACCTCTAACAGATGTATAAAACAAAACCATCCATATTTTTGCTTATTACAGAACTACCCATAGGTATGGCTATAGAACTTTTTGCGAATCGTACATTGTCCGCCCAAACTGCGCCGCTGTGTAATCTGTGGCGATAACTTGCCGCCATTTTGTTGAGATTAGTTTTGCGATGGAGACATTTTTTGGGAATCTATTACGCACCGTTAGATAGATTGTTTTTATATTATTGTCGTGTAGATATTGATGCTTTGTATTTTATTTGTTGTTGGAGATATAGGGGTTTTATAGATCAGTGACTGAGCAATCGCGAACAAGCGAAAGAATTCGTTTCAGTTTGGGCAAATTTCTTGCGTCTGTCTTTCTCTACAGTTCGTATTTCCCAACCGATAAATTTTGTACTCAGGTTCAATAATATGCTATTTTATTGGGTCAAATAATAATACTAAAATAAGTGTGACAGTTAGAAAATCAAAAATATTGGACTCGTCACTTTTTTTTTAGGTATAAGCTAACGAAAACTTATAAACATCAAAGAGACCTTACCAACCCGTCTGGTCAGTATAGGCCAAATCCTCTGACTGCTCTAACTAATGACTCTGGAAGTACAGAGAGGGTCGTGCTCCTGCAGTGGAGACTAAAGAAGACCTGATGACAACTAGTTTTAATACACAAAAGTAAATGAAATAATAAGAGCATAGTAATAGCTTCCGGCCATTTCACTGCGGTCGGGCCAGAATCCTTGTAATAATTCTAGCACGCGACCGCGATTCACTAATCGTCCCAAACACAGATCAGAGATGGAAGAAATATAGCAAATACAGCGTCTAACTTAGCCTTCAACTTAGCCTTAAAGATGTAATTCAGCACGTCAATATGAACAACTTTTGCTATGGGATCAATGATGTCATCATCATCATCATTTCGTGTAGGTGACACGGTCAATCAACCTTGCACACCCTGGTGTCAGAGTTCTTCGGTACCGCCTCTCGGCCCCTGACGTGGTTCCTTTATCGACTACCAGATAGCAGCCGGGACCACCGGCTTAACGTGCCTTCCGAAGAATCATCTTTCTTATCAGACAATCAGGTGATTCATGCCTGCAATGTCCTAACCTAACTTGAAACAACTTAACAAAGTATGCATCCCGTGGGAATCGAATCCACGACCCCTAGGTCAATAGAGCAGATGCCTTTACCACTGGACCACGGAGGCAGCAATGATGTGAATTGTAAAAAATCGACATTTTGATACAAGTGTTCAGCCGACCAGGTAATTAGTATGGAAAAGTAAAAAAAAAAAAATTCGAATTCCCACCATTGATCCCATAGCAAAAATTTGTTTATATTGATTATCTGCCTAATCCCTTTGAGGGAATGTCGAGGGTTAAGTTACCAAGACCCAGGTCAATCTGATAAAGATCATTTTGTCATCATGACCTGACCGGGTAACCCGGTCCCCCTTGTGACGCAGGGTGTCGTGTTAACCACAGCGCCACTAGAATTGTCAATAAAAAATTAATAAATATATACGGACAAATCACACAGATTGAGCCAGCCCCAAAGTAAGTTCGAGACTTGTGTTATGAGATACCAACTCAACGATACTATATATTTTATAACAAATACATATATAGATAAACATCCAAGACCCAGGTTAATCTGAAAAAGATAATTTATCACCTTAACCTGTCTGGGGATCGGACCCGGGACCAACCGTATCGCAGCTTGGCGTGTTGACCGCTGCGCCACAGAACTAGTCAATAAATCAATCAATAATATTAAGATGATTATTAAATCTGTCATTTCTGTCGACTATTTCGCTGTGGTCAGATCAAAATCCTTATAATTCTAGCACGCGACTGCAATTCACTAATCGAATTATAGGAAAAAATTAAATAAATTGTAGATATTTTACTAAGTACTCAGAAATTAAGTACCCTATTTTATTTATAGCGAAAGTGCCCCACTTTCTATGCACCATTTTCAACTTGTTGAAGAAAAACCACTGGGCATGAAAAATTTTCGCGAATCGTGTTATGCGATAATTCTTGTGTTTTCGGGACTGGTCTATTTCCACTGTAGTCACTACTTTCTGTTTTCTTTATTCACCTTCATTTCTGTTTAGAAAAACTGTGGTAATCTTGGGCCAATAATCACATAGCACCATAGTAATGGACTATATGAGCCTTTCACTATCTCCTCGACTCTCTTATCTACGCTCCACTATAAGCACCCTCAATGGTCAGACCACACATAATCGTTACTTAACCTGAGATATGGTCATTGATAGGGACCGTGCGAAAGCCCTGATGGGCTTCAGGTGTGGTGGATAAAATATCCATAAATAATTTTAACACTCCTCATGCGTGTGATAATTATATAAACAAATCGGTCAATTTATCTTTACTTATCAATCAACTTTCCCTCGAAGGGGCGACTCAGTCCATCGATATGGCCTGACATGAACTTTTCTTATGAAGATTTTTTTTAAATTATAAATATATACGGACAAATCACACAGATTGAGCTAGCTCCAAAGTAAGTTCGAGCCTTGTGTTATAGGATACTAACTCAAAACGATAGTATATTTTATAATAAATAGATAAACATCCAAGACCGGGGTCAATCTGAAAAAGATCATTTTCCATCTTGACCTGACCGGGGATCGAACCCGGGACCATCCGTGTCGCAAGCAGGCGTGTTGACCGCTGCGCCACGGAGCTCATCAAAATCTTGGGAACTATTTTTTTTATTATCATCATTTCGTGTAGGTGATAAAGTCTGTCGACCATGCACGCCCTGGTGTCAGAGTTCTTCGAAACCGTCTCTCGGCCTCGACGTGGTTCCTTTAACGACTACCAGATGGCAGACGGAACCAACAGCTTAACGTGCCTTCCGAAGCACGGAATCATCTTTATTATCAGACAATCAGTTGATTCATGCCTGCAATGCCCTAACCAAGCTGGAAACAACTTAACAAAGTATGCTTCCCGTGGGAATCGAACCCATCACCCCCGGGTCAACAGGCAAACGCCTTTACCACTGGACCATGGAGGCTGTTTTTTTTTATATTCCTGTACAAATGTGTTCAGCCGGCGTCAGTAGGCGATGCGGCTTGCTATCCATCACTATTTTGAAAACGTTTTCCACCAACACGCCCTTTAACAAGCTAAACGTGGCCCTTAGGTTTTCTAGACCTCATTTATACCTACTATCCCAACTAATACTTATTATAAATGCGAAAATGAGTTTGTTTGTTTATTTGTTTGTTTGTTAAATTTTCTCGCCGTATCTACTGAACCGATCATCATGAAATTTTGCATACATGTAGGTAAGGGTACCGAGAAGGACATAGGCTATATATTAAGCCGGCGAAGCCGGGGTGACAGCTAGTAATATAAAAAGGCTGAAGAGTTTGTAAATTTGTTTGTTTGGTTGAACGCGCTAATCTCAGGAACTACTAAACCGATTTCGAAAATTCTATCACCGTTGAGTAGGTACTTTATCATTGAGTGCCATAGGATAGGTAGGTATGTACCACAGGCGAAGCTGGGGCGGACTACTAGTATAAATATATAGGGTCAAATCACACAAATTGAGCTAGCCCCACAGTAAGTTGTAAACTTGTGTCAAAGGACACTTACTCAAAGATCTGGGCTCTGTCTTCCCCGCAAGAAAAAAATACGTGATATTATGTATGTATTATGGAGACAAAAAAAAATGATGATGCATGTATTCCGCTTTCTATCTTAACGCCCGCCACCACGCTGAACGTGCTTTAGGCTTTGTAGAGCTGGGTTACTATTTTTGAACATGACCACTCGTCTTCGGACGATTTGTGAATGAAGAAACCTCTTGCGACCGGCAAAATTTAAAAAATCGTACATCCATGGGCTCTGCCTACACTGCAAGTAAAAAATACGTGACATTATGTTTATATGTATGTACAATCTGTATTGTTACATTAAAAGCCACGCACGCTATTCTTCCAATATTCAGGGAGCTCATCCGCCACATATACAGAAGCCGCATGCGTCCCATAAATAATTAAAGCATAGATTTACGACATTGCCGCGTTACGCTCGTAAAAACGAACACACATGTGACACTACTAACATTTGTTCCGCAGTAAACGCTTTTTTGTGTTTAAGTAGCGTATTTATTTGATTACGGCGTAGTTTGGTATTTGGGGTGCAAGATATGACTCAAACACTATTAACTGCATGCTTTTTACACTACTGCTCAAAAAGGGAGTATTATGCCTTCAGAGTTCATGTAAGGGGACGATCGTGAACATAAACATGTTCCTAAAATTGTGAACTTCATAATATTGAAATTGTAATATGAAAAAAGTAAAAGGAATAGACAAGACAGAATTAAATATAATCATACGAAGCCCATCAGGGGAGTAGGTGACTAAAAATGTTAAAAAGAGTTTCTTTCGGCGAAAAATAATACATAGATAATTTTAGTCCGTCATCGTACCGTGTTCGACTCTTTGCAATAACCCAGAAGTCCACCCAAATTTCAATTTTATAAACCCACTAATTTATCCTTGTTAAATGGAGTAGTTTCCCCTGGCCAAGACCTGCTCAATGGCATGTCATACATTGCTATCTCCAGGAATAGGTTCTGACTGGAGCCTACATGACATCAAAAAATCAACAACTTCCCTAAAGGGCCTCATCCCCATGCAAGCCTTCCAAAGAACCGGGGTAGCACCCGTCTTTGACTATATTCATATTTGTATTGAGTCACGGGTATATAATATAATAAAATACAATATTATTTAATAAGAACATTTAAAAAGTGAAAAAGTGCCCGCAAAGGTTTTTTTTTTCAAAATAAAAGTATTGATTTGAATTCATTTAATGATTGTAAACAATCTAGAATTTTTTATGAGCTTTATATAGGTATCTGCGCAAAAAAAGATAAAAATAAAAAAACTATCAGGATTTTCCACAGAAATTTAACCAGCTCATTGGTGAATATGTATAGCCGGTCCAATAGTTAATGCTACTTTTCACCTTTTTGTTGATTCCGCCATTAAAATATTGCCAGGTTGTTCAGAACCATCCTGTAAGTAAGTAACCTACTTATAAATATGAGTTTCTTCATTACATCATAAGTTTATAACGTCTCAATGCTTTAATAGATTTGAATGTTCCATGTTGCCAGTATCAAGTAAAAATTTTCCCGCGCTTTATCGAGTTTTCTTGTTCTCAACGAAATGATGGTGTAAATTCATTTCGTTGATTCTATGGAGCCCCTGGCGACAATCCTTCACGAATCCGCTGGTTTAATCATAGCCAACACAGCAAGGCGGACAACCACCAGCCCGCTATGTAAATCTCACTACAGCTGCACCATGACTGATTATTTTAGTTATCCCACACATTGTTCTTGATCATAGGCCTTTATAACACTAAATTACACCGATTTCACATTATAAAGTCCACTAGAAACAATTTGCACAACAATGCAAAACAAACACCGTGTAGTCCTCTAAAATTCCCGCCAAGAACTCCCTAAAGTATTGTTTTTTTTTTCTTTTTTTGTTTGTGGTGATCAAACTTCATTCTGATCTTAAATGTATTGTTGTCCCGAGTAACCACGGTTTTTTTTTTAAATGGCAGACGTTATATTTTTTTCATACCTTATCTTTGACTGATTTAAAAAAAAGAATAGGGATACTTTAAATTATCATCATCATCAGGACTGTTTTAGTCTCCACTGCAGGAGTCCATCTCTGTACTACCAGTGCCATATAGCAAGAGCAGTCGGAGATTTTGGCCTACACTCTCCATGCTGGCCACACGCGGATTAGAGAGGTCTCTTTGATGTTTATAAGCTTTGTTTAGCATGTGATTCCTAAGTCGCCTTCTACGACATCCATGGGAAGATTTTGAGTGGTCCTATTCCACTCTGCCTGGAACCAAACGGCGTGCGTAAAAAAAATATAATACCAGTAGGTTGGATAGGTTATAGTAAAGTCTCCCTCAGCGTGCTATTGCGCGCTTTATGCTAGAATACATCAAATTGTATCATGGTACGTTTGTCAGCCACATTGTCTGCCATTCGCAGACACCATAAAACGCATCTGTGACAAACGCGTGTAGCGCCTAAATACAAAAAACTTTATTACGCTATTCCACCTCGAGCTTAGAGTAATCAGCACAGAGGGTAAGATTTCTACAAGTCGCATGACTGTTATGTACTGGAATAAGCAGTAATAATTGACACCATAAAACGCATCTGTGACAAACGCATGATGCACCTAAATACAAAAATAGTATTTTATGCAACGGTTTTATAATAGGGGTCTTAAAAGGTGAGTGGCGCGGGTAGCGATATGAGCGAGCGAAGCGAGCGAATATCACTAATAGAGGCGCCACGAGCCTTTTAAGACCTAATTATAAACCGTTGCAAACAATATTTTTTCTTCGACTTTCAAAATAATGCAATACTAGATACTAGTAAAACATAAATTTTGAGTTTGACAAATAACTTGCGGATAATGTAAACATGTCAAAATTTTGTGTCTATGGTTACCTTTTCTTTTTAAATTAATGTTAGCGAGACTCTGAAAAAAATTATGAAATAAGTTTTTCTTAAGTTGGCAGCAATGCATTTAGTTAAAAAAACTTCTTTTGCAATCACGAAATCTAGGTTTAATAGTCTGTGGCTGCTAGCCGTATCGTTATAGCTACATTATAGTACGGCTGTGCCGTACTGTTATGAAGAATAGAGTATAGACTTATTATGGATGTTCTTATGTTTGTGTTCTTGACCATATAAATGACAGATTACAGTACAGGAGTAGAAAAACTCCGGTTTCTTTACTTGTGTCTGACTTCGCAACCTATTGGGTTTTTACCATGCGGGGGGGTTAGCCCTACGATGAACCCTCCTCCTTTATCCGGGCTTGGGACCGGCAGTGCTACGGATGTAACACAGGCGGAGTTGATATAGTCATCTCCAGCCGGACAAAGAATAGTGTGATCAACCATTTCCTAGATCTGGAGAAATGTGCTGTTGATTTTGGGCTCCAAATTAATGCGAATAAAACAAAATATCTCTCCTCGACACGTCAACAACCAACGTCGTCGCAAAAAATAAGAGTAGGAAATAGCAGTATCGAAGAAGTGGACGAGTTCAAGTATCTGGGGTCAGTACTAACTGCCCTAAATAAAACCGACACTGAAATTAAGGCAAGGATACAAGCAGGACATAAATGCATTTATGCCTGCAAAATGCTACTCGGCTCCAAGCTACTTAGCACTAGGTCGAAGCTAGTTATATACCGCACCATAGTTAGACCAGTTGTGACTTATGCCTGTGAGACCTGGACCCTGACTCAGAAAGACGAAGGAAAACTAGCCTCTTTCGAGAGAAAAGTGCTACGTACAATTGCGGGTCCTGTGAGAGAACCGGATGGCACATACCGCCTCCGAATGAACCATGAACTCGACGCTCTTCTGTCTAAAGAAACAATAGTCAGGTTCTGTAAGTTGCAACGGCTGAGATGGGCCGGTCACCTGGAGCGTATGCCGGATAACAGGGCTCCCAAAGTTATGTCGAAATGGACGCCGCAGCAGAAACGACCTAGAGGCAGACCAAGGAAGAGATGGATGGATTGCGTTGAAGAAGACCTTAAGAAGATGGGAAAATATAGAAACTGGAAGAAAGAGGCAAAGGAGCGTGACAGGTGGAAGAAACTTGTGGAAGAGGCCAAGACCCATAAAGGGTTGTAGCGCCGTAGGAAGTAAGTAAGTAGAAAAACTCTATTACGCTATTTCACCTCGAGACTAGATGAGTCAGCACAGAGGCTAAATTTTCTGGTCTATTTCTGATCGAAAACAGAGATATAAACATATGGAGTGAGCTTTTTATGGTGCTCGTTTTGTCACAGTGTAGAATGGTCCGTATTTTATTTTATTTTTCAATGGTTGAATACATCGGGGAGCCATGGCAATTTAATATTACACATATCATTTGAACAATGCAGGCAGTGATGTCAGCCATACATCGTACATGACGAGATGTTGATTGTAGGTTGTGAATGTTGGTGTGGAGACATAAGGTCATGTCACGTAGAAAGTTGTGTATTTCTGTCGAAGTTACATGTTAATAACTGGGTCGATAGCAGCTCAGCAGCACTTGACCGCCGCTGGAAATATCTCGGCTGCTGCTTGATATTGTCTCAATTTATTACTAAACTTGATTGTACTTATAGTGTTAAAACAACTGACACGCGACCTACATGATGTAGAGCACGGGTCGACCAAATGTGCGTGCTCGAATATCGTTAGTATGAACATTACCCTCTCCTGTTTCCTCTGTGTCTCGAATCAATCCTGCTGTCACACAGCTCGACGATCATTTTATAGCTGTCATTAAACTTGCCACGTGGATATTTGATTTACGATGACAACGATGTGGAACGCCTCATTATGGCTAGTTTTGGGGTATGTTCTTCCGGTAGTAAAATAAATGTAAAACAACACCTGTGTTACAATAGCTCGCTAGAGCATGAAGAAAAAACAATAAATAATAGTATTGACAACGTAAGCTCAAGTCTTAGTAGGCATAGAAGTAGGAGTATTATTTTTCTTTTAATGTATGTAAGTAGACGATTTTTTTAAACCTATGTAAGAAGATACGTCGTAGATTGAAAATTGACATCAGTTGGAGAAAATGTGCTATGCAGTTTGTTTCTTTTTATGTCATTGGACGACAAACGAGCAAGTGGGTCACCTGATGGTAAGTGATCACCATTGCCCATGGACTAATGCAACACCAGGGGTGTGAAATGAGCATTTCTGGCCTTTTGTTTAGGCCGACTCTGGCTCTCTCACTCACCGAACGAAGCATAGAAGCGGTATAGCATACTCAAACGTCGATTTTCTGTGAGAGTATGATAGTTTCTAAAAGTGATTATCGCCGGTAGCGTGGCTCTACCACAACATGTTACTTTGTTGCCGTTTCCGTTTCTGCACTTTGCTTTGGCAGCATCGCTTAACTTATCATCATCATCATCAAGTCTTTTAGTCACCACTTCAGGAGCATGGAGAGGGTCATGCTGTACTACCAGAGCCATATATCTGCCAGAGCAGTCAGAGGATTTGGCCTACACGTTTCACGCTGGCCAGACGGGTTGGAGAGGTCTCTTTGATGTTCACAGACTAAGTTTAGCTTGTGTTCCCTAAGTCGCCTTCTACGGCATCCACGAGGAGACTTGGAGTGGTCCTATTCTACTCTGCCGGGAACCATATGGCTTCGGAAATCACACGGACACACTAAACTTAACTGTAAGTTAATTCATCATCAACAGCTTTCTGTATCCCACTGCTGGTTATAGGCCTCTCTCAATGCATGCCATCCATTTCGGTCTTGTGCCGATTAAGTTAATTATTGACATCTAAAATAATATATTAATTGTAGATAATAAATAATATTACGGCCACATAAACATGTGACATTAAAAAAAATTGCTAGCATGAGAAGGAAGATTGCTTTTCATAAATAAAACTGCTCTGACAACAATTCTTCAATAGCCTTATCAGACTTGATTTTGGAAAATAAACTAGTAATTATATATTTAAATTAAATACTTAAATGTCTTGCCATCTTCCTTCCATTAAAGCCCGAATATAGCGAGCATTAAGTAATGAAAAAGCCATTAAACCGAAATCTCTGTAATTTGCACTAAAGCAAATTCAAGATGCAACCAAAAATGCATAACAGGAAATGAACTGGCTGCATTTAAAATTTAACACCCTAAGTAAACGACTGCGATGCCTTGAGCGAGTTGGTGTAATAAAACTAACTTTTACAGCAAAATGTAGAGGAGTACAGAAGGACAACTTCTTCTTCTTCATCTCGAGTATACTTCCCGTAGTCTTGGTACGTCCAAGGTACGATAGTTCGGCTCAGTTAAGTCCTCCACAGTACAAGAAATGGGGCGGCTAGGGTAATGTTTATAATGATTCTAACAAACACCATGCGTCCAAATCCTTTAAGGCATTTAGAAGTTATGGTGGAATTAAGGAACTTACATGCATAATACAGACTTACTTACTTATATGAACGCGAATACTCCTTTTTTGTCAGTCATGTAAAAAATCTAACAACAGTGTCCACTATTAATACGAAAATAAAAATGTTCTTAAGTTTTTATAACATTTATTCTAATGCGTCATATAGTCTATTGTGTCAAACAAGAATCTTCAAGCTGTTATCCACATAATTATGCTTAAACAGTACTCAAGCATAGGTGGGTGCAGATATTGTCAAATGAGCGGTTCACACTGCCAACAAGCAAGTGAGGCGAGCAGAGCGAGCGAGGCGAGAGACGAGTAAGGCGAACGAAACTATGAGCTAAGCGGTGTGGTTTCCACCGCTAGAAAGCCAGATAGCGAAAAGAGCGATGCGAGCGAGCTCTCTCGGCTATCTTCGCGTGTGAACCAAAGTATGAAAAGACATGAAACGATGTTTTCCAGCCTCGCACACTAGCGGTGTAAACCACCCTTAATTTCATAAAGAGTCGCATCTATTATTATTTAATTTGCAGTTTAACTGCAATCGGCTGGCGGCAGCCATTTTGAGATATTTTACAAAATGGCGTCCATAAAAATCGTTTAAAATTAACTGTCAGTAAGGATAGAAGTCACGTCGTATTTTACGAAATTGAAAATATTTTATTTTTGGGACTTAAGCGGTCTTTTGGGGACAAAACTTGCGGTACATATTATTATTATGATTACATGCGAAAATGCATATCAAATAGGTACCTACCTATTTTATCAACTAAAATATTTTTTCAATGCATTTGCTATAAAACATATATATATAAATATTAACACGTTCCCTATGAAACTTGGATCGCAAAGTTGTATTTTACAGACATAGACCTACACTTGAAATTTAGATAGATGATGTATTTCTATTGCCGCTATAACAGCAAATACTAAAAACAGAATAAAGTAAACATTACACATACTTGCTGAAGTCACAAGGGATCATAAACGATGATCTGTCCATTATCAACAAACCAGTGATGGCAGTTTTAACTCCCCGCCCGTGGGACTCGCCGGCCCTTTCAGACGAGCTCCCGTGGGATCAGTTGGCTAACTGTACAAATTGACCGCTCTCGAACATCCGCTACTTGTATTGTGTGTACTAACTTAGATAACTATGACGATGTATTTTGGTGTCCGGCGGTCTATGGATACAAAATAACCTATATATTATTAACATCTTATATTAAAATTAACTTCTTATATAACTAAAGCTCAAGTCTTATATTCCTATTACTTACATTTGACGAACTCTGAGACGCAGTGGTTAATACGCCCTGCGACATGAGAGGTTCCGGATTCGATCCTCGGTCAGGTCATGATGGAAAATGTTCTTTTTCAGATTGGCCTAGGCGTTGAATATTTATCTATATAAGTATTTATTATAAAATATAGTATCTTTACTGTAAGGATAGCTCAATTTGTGAGATTTTTCCCTATATACTTATATTTGTATATATATATATATATATATATATATATATATATATATATATATATATGGATATTACCGATCAGGCCTCCAGTACACACACACGTAGAGTAAGCGATGTAAGAGTACACTAGGCTACGTCTCTTCCAATTAGGGTACTCTACCAGTTTGAGTACAGTTGTAGTATACACGTAAATTTTTAAATTTTGATCGTAGAGTTAGAACGCCGCAGCTTAACTCTACTAAGCGTATACCCAAGTATACGCTTAGTAGAGTAAAGTGTTACGTATGTGTTTACTCAACAAATGTAGAGTAAACAAAACTTGGTAGAGTACTTAAATGATAGAGAGAGTAGTGAAAGCAATGGTGGGGAAAGGCAAGTAGACTTTCCACACCACTCAAAATCAAAATCAAAATCAAAACGTTTATTCAGAAAATAGGCCTTTGCAGGCACTTTTTCAAGTCATATCATATTTAAAATTATCTTATTAGATAATATGTATTTATTTATTGTTCAAAAGCTACAGAATACTAGCGTTTCGGAACCGACCACTGCAGAGAAGAAACGCCGAAAGAAACTCTTATCAACAGTTTTGGTCGCCTACTCGCCTGAAGGGCTTTATATGATTACGAATATTTATTCCTTATTGTCTTTTTCTTTCTTTTCTTTTTTCTTTCTTTTTTCTGTTTTCATGTTACAATTTCAATATACATAGATTTATTATTTTTGGAACATGATCAAAGATAATAAACAACATATGATACTTAAAGTAGTCTCAAAGAGGCCGAGTAGACCAGTCCCCCCTGACAGCACCCGTTCACGAGTTGACGTGTGGATCAGCCATCGCTGAACTCAACCATATTAGAGGGAACTCAACGACCCGACACACAACGCCGCCACCAGGTTGAACATTTTTAGTGAGCATGACTAACTCTAACTCTTAAGACATTGTCAAACAAGGTTAAATAAGGTTATGGTCTACACTTGTTGCTCGCTCGCTAACATTTACATGTTTTATGAGTCACACGTAAAGTTGTAAAACGAAACTACGTTTGTATGGGATTGCGGCTTTACGTGGGACTCTTAACTCTAATGTATCAATAATTATGCACATGGGTAGCTCTACCCCTGTGCATATATGTTTAGTAAAGAACAAAGTACTGCTAACGTCCGTAGCATTCTAATCTAGTAATCAAATTAAAATTAATACAACAAAACTGGTGGGGTAATCCAAGGCAAATTTCACTGCCGTAGTAAATGGCAGGTTTTGACAATGAGTATCATTGCTACGCCATGTTTGTCCAAACCCTCGCATGCCAGAGTGGACGTCGGTATGATGAATGGCTGCTTAAAATTCAGTTTGTCTCGGAGCACACGTATCAATCCCGCGAGCGGACTGTGGACTTAATCGATACACGGACTGTTAGTATTCACACGGTTATGAATTATACTTTTGTATCCGCTGAGTCCCAAAAGAAAAGGAAATTATAAATTTCGTGTTTATATCTTGTCTCCTCATCACCTTATATAGCTGTGAGCGGTCAGCCAGACTCTGGGTTCTTTCACGTCATCATCATCATCATCATCATCATCAGCTTTCCATAACCCACTGCTGGGCATAAGCCTCCCTTTGTCTGCGCCATCCTTCTCTATCCCTAGCCTTTGCAATCCAGTTCTTTCACGTCATTATACACTATTCATGTTTTCATCATCTGTCACAGTTCACCTACCTTATGCCAGCCCTCCTTGAGTAGCTCCAGAACCACAAACACAAAGTACAAGTACTTTCTCGCATAGGGAGTCAAACAGCGCCTAGTGAAGCAGTCTGGCATTTCAAGCCTAATACACGGGCTGTTCATTATTTTCACGGCTATAAATCTACTCTAATAAATATAATATAATATTCTCTTTCCCTCTTAAAAGTCCGCGTAAAAAGTGGAGAAAATGAGCTCTTCTGCACTCCACTTTGGAATCGGCACTAGACTTATCATCATCATCATCATCAGGTCTTTTTTAGTCTCCACTGCAAGAGCATAACCCTCCCTGTACTGCCAGGGCCATATATTACCCAGAGTAGTCAGAGGATCTGGCCTACACTCTCCACGCTGACCAGACGGGTTGGAGAGGTCTCTTTGATGTTTATAAGCTTTGCTTAGCGTGTGTTTCCTAAGTCGCCTTCTACGACATCCACGGGAAGACTTGGAGTGGTCCTATTCTACTCTGGCGGAAACCACCCGACCAGACTTAGCCATAAGTAAATTACTAACAAGTGAACATACCTATAGGTATAATAGAAATTAAAATAGTGACCGATTGATAACCACATCCCTATTAGCATGATTCCTCGTTTTTGAAGATCTGCGCACATAGCGAAGCACCTGGTGTATTCCTACATTTTACACGCCTCATAACGCTTGAGTTTGAGATTGAGCGTGCATTACACTAACAAGAAAGATCGCCACAGTATACTTCCTTCTATACGACCACATCTCCAAAATCTAAGGGACGCTCTAGCATTTTATGTATACATAAGCATCAGAATGGGCTGTAGTAAGCGTCTTTACCACATTTGGAGCTAACTTTGTACTCTGCTATATATAAATAGATGTGAGCGAGCCACAGCTCTACTCTACTACCTTCTTGTGAGCGACCACTTCTCCAAAATCTAAGGGAATCGCACTAGCCTTATGTATACAAAGGCAGCTCAGAATATGGCGAGGTAAGCGTCTACTTCGCTATACATTAGCAGATCTGAGCGAGCGCGGCTCAGACTCAAGTTGACCGCCCGTCGATGGATTTCCATACGTAATGTATGCAGGTGTGACCGTGAGGAAGAGTCGGTGGAGGTGGTAATTACTCATTGAAAAAGTACTTTTTCAAACTCACAGCCGTACTCTACCTCGCTATTCTACAGGCAACCTAATTCTACTTACATAAAACTACTTGGAATATGGTTTGAGGTGGTGCATTACTCTCAACTTCTCAAGGTCAATCAATTTTCTTATCTTCCCGACTAATAAGAAAGACCGCGCACAATGTATCTTCTTGCGACTACATCTCCAAAATCTAAGGTAACGCACTGGCCTTATGTATACAAAGGTAGCTCAGAATGTGGCGAGGTAAACGTCTACTTCGCTATACATTAGCAGATCTGAGCGAGCGCGGCTCAGACTCAAGTTGACCGCCCTTCGATAGATAATGCACAATTCTCGGCTTCTCTAGGTCAAGTCATTATCTTTTCCTACCGACTAACAAGAAAGATCACCCACAATATACCTCCTTCTGAGCGACCACTTCACCAAAATCTAAGAGAACTGCACTAGCATTATGTACACAAAGACAGCTCAGAATGTGGCGAGGTAAGCGTCTACTTCGCTATACATTAGCAGATCTGAGCGAGCGCGGCTCAGACTCAAGTTGACCGCCCGTCGATGGATTTCCATACGTAATGTATGCAGGTGTGACCGTGATGAGAAATTGATGGAGGTGGTAATTAGTCATTGCAAATTTGAAATAGTATTTTTTCTAATTCACAAACTAACCGGTAACCTACTTAAGTAAAATTACTTGGAATATAATTTGAGTTTGTGCATTACTCTCGACTTCTCAAGGTCAAGCCATTTTCTTTTCTTCGCGATTAACAAAAATACCTACACAAATACCTACTTCTGTGCGACCACTTCTCCAAAATTTAATGGAAGCACAAATGCACAAATTTGACTAAATTGCAGTTCAGAATTTGGTGATGTAAGCGTTTTTACACATCAAAGAGACTAAAAAAGACTTAATGTTTGTTTGTTGTTTTTCGTATGTGTAAGTGGCCAACACTGGTGTCAGATTTTTCAAGCTGCCTTAAGGCATCTGACATAGCTTAACGACTGCCATCAACGATGACAGCCGGGACCAACGGCTTAACGTGCCTTCCGAAGCACGGAGGAGCTCGAGATATTTTTATGCCACTTGCGGTCACCCATCCAAATAGGAACTGCACCAGGGGTTGCTTAACATACGTAAGTGCTCATAGAGCTCACACCCACTGGACCATCGGGCTCCTTAGACTTAATGAAGATGCTGATACAAAGGCAAGTCCATTTTTCTCACATCATCGTCCACTCTGTAAACAGCAGCTCGCAAGCCGATTAATTAATTCTGCCAGACGAAGGTTTGCGTTTTTTTGGACGTCTCAGGTGCTGGCCTGATGTGGTGGTTTGGTGCTTTTGATTTAACCGACTTTCAAAAAGAAAGTTATCGAGTAAAATGTTCTATATAATGAGGGGTTTCAAATAGATATTTCTTTTGTCACTAGATGGCGTCAAGATGTACCTAAAGTATGGCAATAAATGGCTTTTATATTTAAGAGCATAAAGTTGGTCCTTAGTTTAATAAAACACGATAAAACTTTATCAGCGCCATCTATCATCCAGTTTGATTTATAATATTTATATTACAACAAAGTCATAGCCATAGAGATTCAAAGATTCAAACCGTTAATTCAGAAAACAGGCTCTTGCAGGCACTTTTTCACGTCAAATCACTTTTAAAATTATCTTATTAAGTATTATGCGTTTACTAATTATTGTTCAAAAGCTACTACTATTATTACTACTACTAGCATTTCGGAACCGACCACTTCAGAGAAGAAATGCCGAAAGAAACTCTTTTCAACAGTATAGGTCGTCTACTCGCCTGAAGGGCTTTGTATGATTAATGATTATATTATATTTCTTTTTTTTTCTTTTCTTTTTTTTTCATCTGTTTTCATTTTACAATATCATTATACATTCATTATTTTTGGAACATGTATATGTATATACATATATACTTATATGTATAGAGGGTTGACGTTAGTGAAAACAATAACTGCAAAAATATTCAAACTCACGGAGGATATACTTTCGTTTTCTAGATTTGATTTAATGACTTTTAGGAAAGTATATTAAAGAATTACAAATATATTATCACTTTCTTTATCTCGTACACAATAGACAGAGCCCAAATCTGAATAGACAACCCAAAGGGCGAATTTAGCGTGTTAGTGGGAGGTAGAAAATCGATTCAAATAGTGATGGGTTGCTACCCAGTACTTATCTATCACTTTTAATTCCATCTTTTACCTATACTTTTGCCTTTATTTGAAACTAGCTTTTGCCCGCGGCTTCGCTCGCGTTAAGAAGTAGAATTGATCAAAATCCTTTCTTAGCGGACGCCTACGTCATAACATCTACCTGCATGCCAAATTTCAGCCCGATCCGTCCAGTGGTTTGGGCTGTGCGTTGATAGATCACTATGTCAGTCAGTCAGTCACCTTTGAGTTATATATATTTAGATAGGTTGGCTCTTGTCTACTGTCCCACGGCTGCATAATTTAATTCGAGGCAGACCTCGATGGCAAAATAATGGCCATTCAATTGCCAGCCAAACCGTGATTGATTGGAGTCCTGCCTTGTCAACAATCCAAGACGGCAAATTCAATAGACATTTTGAATCTAGAAAATATTATATCCTATTATTTTTAACGTTTATCATTGGCATTGGTGGCAAATATATTTGTTGATGACCACAGTTTAAAGCCTTAGGGTATTCATCATTTCAAGCGCAAGAAGTCCACTGCTGGGCATAGTCTCCTCTCAGGATTTCTAAAAAGACCGGTCGAAATCACATTCATTCGTTCGTGAACCTTTTTGCCCCATCGGCCATTGGTTTTGCCCGCTATGAGCTCCACACACTTTGGGTTTATCACAGTAACTGTGGTTGTGCGTGGGCGTATGTGGTGGCACAGTGCTTAACACTAGTCTGCTACTCAACTACTTTGTTGTATACAAAAATGCTTTAATTTCACAGGAGTTCCGCGATTGTGGAGCTTAAATTGTGAAAATGATCGTGAATTAATGCTGTCATAATAGCAGGCCTCGGACTCCAAAACGCCACAGCTGATACAACCAGGAAAACGCTCAAATAGTTGGTGCTTGTAGAAGCTTGTAGATCCACCTAACAATGAATTTCGATCCAGCGTATCTACACGTAACAACCCCACCCTAATTGGAGAGAGCTAAACCGCGGTATAAAAAAATCAATCGCATTTGGAACCATGTTAATCAAAAAGTGCACAAAGTGGACCACACGCAAACGCTTCTTGCGAGCGCATTCTTGCAAGCGCATTCTTGCAAACGCAAATCAGTCCACAGCTACGCGATTGCATCGAAAGAAAGCCATTTGACAGGCGCTCTAATTACAATATTATTATATCACACATGGTAAGGCCAGTGACCCCGTCAGCTGGCGTGATGGGAGACGGGAGTCCCACGGACGCACGCTTGCGACTAAATCTTGCGATTTTATATTTTAACGGACTATGTAACCAAGTGAGAACTCCAAATCCGACGAAAGCAATTCCATCTTTTTTGATATCCATTTTTAAAATATTTTAGTAAATTGTCAATACTTGTCTGATTTTCCTCTATGCTGGTCTGGGATAAAGGAAAAACATAGAATATACAGATGCGTTTTATCATTTATTTGAAAACTTCATTACAATCAAGTAATAGACGGACTTAAAGCCATAGGCTTTATCTACCAGTCAACCAACAAGTGATGCCAAGAACAAGAAGCAGAAGTGCAAAGTTGAGCCAGAGCTCTAGATAAAATCTTCCCACGCAGATCGTAAAATCCGGTCAAGGGATTAGTCAAAAGTTTAAGGAATCACGACAATACGCGATGCGGCTAGCAACCTATCACTATTTTGATTCTGCTTTCCACCCTGACGCCCACTATCACGCCAAATGAGGCCTTTGTGTTTTATGACCTTAAGTTTTGTCTACCCCGCAAGGCATACAGACGTGGTAATATGTATGTAGGTATGTATGTGGTCTGATTTTAAAATACAGCATAAATGCATGTAGTGAACATTTCTCTCTCTCTCTAAACATGTGCCTAGTAGCGACCGTGATGCTACATTGACCAAAGTTCACTACTAACTTAATGTTAAGCTTTATTACTTGCCATAAGTAAATTTCTCACAAGCTGTCCGACTTTCTCTTGGGTGATTCATGAAGGGTATTTAACTACCTCAATTCTGAAGCTGTCTTTCAAAACATACATGGAATAAAACCTCTACAATACTGGGGCTCTGTTTCAAAACATACATGGTATCATCATCATCAGGTCTTGTATAGTCTCAACTGCAGGAGCACGACCCTCTCTGACTACCAGAGCCATATATTAGCCAGAGCAGTCAGAGGATTTGGCCTATACTCTCCACGCTGGCCAGACGGGTTGGAGAGATTTATTTGATGTTTGAAAGCTTTGTTTAGCTTGTGTTCCCTTAGTCACCTTTTACGACATCCACGGGAAGACTTGGAGTGGTCCTATTCTACTCTGCCGGGAACCACACGGCAACATACATGGAATAAACACTCGAAAAACACTGGGGCTCTGTTTCAAAACATACATGGAATAAAAAGTTTTTCAATACTGAGTCTGTCTTTCGAAACATACATGGAATAACACTCCTAATTACTGGATTGTCTTTCAAAATATACATGGAATTAAAACTTTTTAATACTGGGTCTGTCTTTTAAAACATATATGGAAGAAAGACTCCTCAATACTAGGTTGTCTTTCAAAACATACATGAAATAAAACCTTTTCAAGGTCTGTCTTTCAAAACATACACGGAATAAAAACTTTTCAATACTTGGTCTGTCTTTTAAAATGGAAATGGAATAAAATTTCCCAATAGTGAGGCTCTCTTTCAAAACAAACATGGAATAAAACCGCTTCATTATTTTTTCATCCCAGTTTACTTAAACTGGAGTTTGCTAATAACAAAGCCTCACTGTAGTCTGACTGGTCCACCCATCTATCAAAAACTGGGAATCGTTTTACCCTCACCTAAGCCAAAACGACTTGACCGATTTTAATGTGTGTATTATTAAAAACTGGCGGAAGAAAGAGAGGAATGGAAAAAGCTCCACCGACAAGACCCCAGCCATGTGGTCCCAATCCCTTAATAGTACGATTTGTTCTCAGAGACTCGCATAGATGGCGCCACTCGAAACTACACAACATTGTATCTACGTATTATAAGAATATAAAAACATGATTCACAAAATATATCTTATTAAAAATCAAAACAATATTTTAGGCATAATATTTTGAAATGACAGCGTATATTTAGTAAGTTACAGGCTAACGCAGATTACCGCCATCTAGTATCGAGTAGCAAGCAACTCTCCTGCGCCATTGTGCCTGCTTTTCTCAACCTTAATTTGGTCCAATATTTTTTTATGAGGTAGGTAGTCTATTTCGTTAGTATTATATTGTCTTTGGCCCAGCTCTTAAATTTGATGATGATGATTAGAACCGTGTTCTTTTCCGTTAGGTGTTACGACAGAAAAAACTCAATAAGAAAGGCAGTGGGCATTTTTAATTTTCCTATTAAATATCTGCTTATTGTACTTATGACTAAATACTTATAAGTAGTAAAATGTCTATAATGTGTGCGCAATTTTTTGCCACTCCCTCAAAATCCTGATTAGCAGCACGTTAAGGGAAGCAATTAATTGTTAATTATGAAGTTACTTTGCCCACATTACAACAATTATCGAGCACCTGAGCGGTTATTTAGTTTTAATTGATGTAATTGTGCGATTTGGTCGCCGGATGGGTTGGGAAATGTGGCTTGTAGTCCTGGAGATAGAATGGGAGGCCCCAGCTCAGCCTCAGCCAAATAATTAAGCCAATTAATTAAGTGACACACAAACAAGTAAACCTATCACTTTAGGGCGCTTTTATAGTAACACTAGCGCCACCCAAAAATCTAACTGGTACGAAACTAGTTAATTACTTGTAGTATTTTTTGTTTATTACAAGTAATTTACTAGTGCCATATTTAAAAAGTAAAATCGGTTAACGCCAAAAGTGGCCACTTTTGGCGTTAACCGATTTTACTGTATTTCTCTTAATTTATCAAACGAATATTAGTGAAAATGAATACCAAAATACTACAAGTAATTAAATAGTTATGTACTTGTTCGATTTTTAAAATTCGATAAAATTTAGGATTAAAAGAATTAATTGCTGGGTGGCGCTCATTAGTGTTACTATAAGAGCGCCTTAATAATAGAAGGCCGAATGCAGAATAAACACGAGACTAAATATATCATATAAATAGGTATGACTTTTTGTTCCATGCTGGTTTGGGAGAAAATGAAAATCAAAGAATATACTAACTGCATTTTTTCCCGCGCACACCGTAAAGCCGGGCAAGGGATTGGGCGAAAATCTAAGGAAGCACGTCATAGGCGATGCGGCTAGCAACCCATCACTATTTTGATTCTGTTTTCCACCTAACGCCCACTTTATGACCCTGGGCTCTGTCTACCCCGCAAAGAGAAAAAGGCGTGATAGTATTGAGCTCACCCAGCTTTGTTAGAGCGGGCGTCGCATATAATAGATGAGGTGAGGGTTGCTCAGCAGAGAATTAATTATATTTATTTTAAGGAAATATTTTTTACTGTTTTCAACAGTTAGAAAGGCAGAATTTTTTGTAATATTCCACCTGTATCATACACTATTTTATACAAATAAATGATTGGTTGATTGAGAGAGAGAGAGTTAAGACAGGAAATCAGAACACTTATGAGATATCTAGTTATTGTTCACTTTTTCACAACATTTACCAAACTGTTCTGATTGATATCAAAAATACAAGTAGTTATTTAATCTATACCAATATTATAGGATGCCGTGTGGTTCCCGGCAGAGAAGGACTTCGAAGGCAGGAAGAAATAGGACCACTCTAAATCTTCGCGTGGATGTCGTAAAAGGCGACTTAGGAAACTCAAGCTAAACAAAGCTTATAAACATCAAAGAGTCCTCTCCAACCCGTCTGGCCAGCGTGGAGAGTGTAGGCCAAATCCTCTGACTGCTCTGGCAGTACAGAGAGGGTCGTGCTCCTGCAGTGGAGACTAATAAAGACCTGATGATGATGATGATGAATATTATAGATAGGAAAGATTTGATTATTTGTTGGCATTGACTCCGAAATTACTTGACCAATTTTGAAAATTTATCTGCGGATGACAGGCATTTCTTGCGGATAAAGTCGACGTTTAAAATACAAAGTTCTTTTTCGTCGCAGTTAAAGTTTGAGGTACTAAATATTTAAAGTTATGAAAATAACTTAAACACTAAATTGTATGTTGCATTGCAATGCAACTTGCACAGCATTTCATCAAGCTAAATTAAAATAAGTGCGACCGTAACTTCCCGTGAAAAAGCCACTGTTTTCATATACCGTGGATCACCGCTACTAGGGTGACCATGTTTAAACTAAACTCATAATGATCTTGTTTCTCATCTTTTGATCTTCATCGGGTCTTTTTTAGTATCCACTAGAGAAGCACGACCCTTTCCGTACTACCAGAGCCATATTCTAAAGCATATGGCTCTGGTAGTACGCAGCGGTCCCCCGTGGCGCAGCGGTCAACACGCTAGCCTACGACACGGGGGTCCCGGGTTCGATCCCCGGTCAGGTCAAGATGAAAAAAGATCTTTTTCATATTGACCTGGGTCTTGGATGTTTATCTATATAAGTATATATTATGAAATATAGTATCGTTGAGTTAGTATCCTGCGACACAAGTACACAACTTACTGTGGGGCTAGCTCAATTTGTGTGATATGTCCCTATATATATTTTTATTTAAAACCTTTTCAACCCGGGTTGACGGAGTCTCTATGCAGTTTATAAGCTTTGTTTTTCTTGTACCTCTATTTCCTATGTCTCCTTTTACTACATCCACGGGAAGACTTAATGACCTGCCCAATATGAACCATTAGTACTCAACGTGGCCTTTGTGTCTTATGGCCTTAGGCTGTCTTTCCTATAAGGAATCAAGACGTATGTATTTATGATAGTTTTTGGACGTCGACGACCAATATTATTAGAAAGAAGACTTTAATATCGATAAAAGGAGAATAAAAAAAATAAGTAAGCTAAAGGAGCGGATAAAATGAGCAGAAAGCAAGTTTTATTTGTATAGGCAGCAATTAGTAACACTCAAATTACATTAAATATACTGTAGATGAAGTGTTCGTTTCTCCAATAGAGTACCTACTCAAAATATTTTCAAGACAATCATGAAAATATAAATGTCATCAAAATCCCACAGTCTCAACCATTTTATTTTTATACACTGAAAAAAATAGATTCTAACTAAGTAAAATTTTTGCTTAGTTGACATTAAATTACCTGTTATAACTATTTTTTTAATAACTTCCAACAACGTGGCTTAGTTTCAAGAACAAATTCATTTTAAACGAACTCAAATAAACTATAGTTTAATTGAGTTCGTTTGAACCCAATTTTCTCTGATGGGAAGAAACGATGAGGTCTATGGTGGTATTTGCAAACTGAAATAACGCCTAGTCACTCCAGCCTTGTGGTTCCCGGCAGAGTAGAATAGGTCACTCCAAGTCTTCCCGCGTGGAGAGTGTAGGCCAAATCCTCTGACTGCTCTGCCTAATATATGGCTCTGGTAGTACAGAGGGTCGTGCTCCTGCAGTGGAGACTAGAAATGACCTGATGATGATGATGACTCCAGCCTTGAAAATACCTATGCTCTGGAAACGGTGACGCGGGGAGGGAATCCCATTCCAGTCTCAACTTATCCAGCAGCATGGAACCCCTAGCCGCAACTAGCTCTGCACTTAATAATAATAACTGTTAACACGTAACGCAGTCGCAACTTGTACAGCTCAATTCAAGTTGCACAATTTATACAATTGCATTGCTGGCTGCGTTTCTCACAAATTAAATAATACGAGATGCGACCTGTGTATAAGAACAACTAGCATTAAAAAAATACAGTTTACGCTTTCATATTTTTTTTGATGCAATCAAATAGCCTATAAAACTCCGGGGAAGAAATAGGAATCTAATGAAACCTCACAATTCAAATGCGGTCTAGCCCTTTAGGCTACAGGAAAAGACAATGGAACAGACATACATACAAACTTTCGAAAAACATTACTCTCCTTCTAGATTCCGTTGGGGTAAAATGGAAAAGGAGATAGATTTGTCATGTTAAGCCCAAGGGGCAAAAAGTAAGCTGTCCCAGCGTCATGTCACTCGTGATATAGTATATCGATGGCCATCTTGACGAGCTCCGTGGCGCAGCGGTCAACACGCCGGCCTGTGACACGGAAGGTCCCGGGTTCGATCCCCGGTCAGGTCAAGATGAAAAATGATCTTTTTCAGATTGTCCTGGGTCTTGGATGTTTATCTATATACGTATTTGTTATGAAATATAGTATCGTTGAGTTAGTATCCCATAACACAAGTCTTACTTAGCAATAGAAAACAGCTTGTAGAAATAGAATATTTAAATTTTAAGACAAATACAATGGAAAAAATCAAATCCAACCCTAAAATAATAAACGCCTCCATTCCACAGGGCAGTGTTATCGGGTGCCTTCTATTCCTTATATATATTAACGACCTCCCCAAAATAATCAATGAACATTGCGTCCTCTTTGCCGACGACATTTCAATTCTTATTTCTGCACAGACTAATGAAAACATACATGAACGCCTTAATGAAACCCTGACAAAAGTATCCGACTGGCTAAATTATCACAATCTAGAAATAAATTATTCTAAAACGAAACTTATGATTTTTCACCCCTACCAAAAAAAAACATTAGATATAAATTTATGTTTTAATGGATCTGAGTTGGAAGTAGTGAATGCGTTCACCTTGCTGGGTGTTGATATAGACAGCCATATCAAGTGGAAATCCCACGTCCGGAAAGTATGTGCGAAACTCTCCAAATTTGCCTATGCGCTGAGACAGATTAAAAAGGCAACTGACACTGAGACTGCGATTGTCACTTATCATGCTTATGCACACTCATGTCTGAGCTACGGTACGATACTATGGGGCAATAGCACCGACTGGGGCAGGGCATTCACTCTTCAAAAACGACTCATTCGAATAATAGCCAATATCCAAAATACAGACAGCTGTAAACCCTATTTTATAAAATATAAAATCCTAACTCTACCAAGCATCTATATTTTGGAAACATGTAAATTCGTCCGGAAAAATCCAAACCTTTTCCAAAAAAGAGGAGAGACTACAGGGAATCGTACATTGAGATATCACAATAAATTACAGATCCCAACATCCCGCCTTAAACTTTACTCGGATAGCCCTCTGGCAATGTCAGTTAAAATCTTCAACAAACTTCCTGAAACTATTAAAGGTATAAAAAATGATAAATGTTTCGTAAAACAAATCAAAGACATACTGACTAAACGATGTTATTACACAATTACAGAATATCTGGAAGATAAAAATAATCTTAAAACATGACTTTTAAAAGAATAATTAATAATAATTTGACATAGTCCAATTCAATGTATTATAAATAAATAACAATAGAAATGTCAACAAATTTATTAATATTTTACCTATTTATGACCAAATATTCTCTAAATTAAATTAAATCCTTTCAATATTAATTATGTACCTATACGAAATTTACTTAAATTAATTGACATTTGTATAAAAAATACCTACTGTTTTAAAATACTCTAAATATATAATTTAAATAACCTTTTCAGAAATGATTATAAATAAAAATATACTAAATTAGACAAGTCAGCCCCTCTTCGATTGCTGCGCCCGGCAGGGTCCTTAATTGATTCTGCACCATTGTAAGACGACCTATGTATGTACATTAAGGATGCAAATAAAGTATTGATTGATTGATTGATTGATACTTAAGAACTTACTTTGGGGCTAGCTCAATCTGTGTGATTTGTCCGTATATATTTATTTATTTATTTATATTTATCTTGTTCTTACTCACTTATGGACACTGGACCAGTCACAATATAGGTAACAATAGAATTGATGTTTGTAAATGAGAGTGTCTCGGAAAGTGATAATGAATAAAATGGTGACGATAATTTCGATAGGTGATTTTATACATTTACAATGCTATTCTAATATACTTATCTTTTTAAATTAAGAAAAAAGATAAAGAAAAAAAAATCACGCGGGCAGAATTCGAATCGTCTTCTTCATTATACGATCAGTGGTTATTCGCCATTTAAACGCCGGTGCAGCTTTATTCTACTTCTTCTTCTATCGAGTCGTAGAATGGCAATATTTATACATATTAAATATGTTTTAACCAGCGCTTTGCAACTATGATTGGTTCGTTTGCCTCATTGAGATCCTGTATACTATTCTACTAATGATGCTGAATATTAAAAACACAATCAAAACTATGTTTCACGCGTATCTCGCATGTTTGTATATTTCTTTATAACTCGTATTTTCCAAACTGCTAGATATATTTTGACAGATAAGGTATCATTAGGTTCGTCTAAAAAACTCAAGTGACCTTATAAAGGTATTTAAAAAAGGGAGGATAGTAAGAGCTTTTAATTTTTAAAGAATACTCGTTGTTTTTATAATTTCGACAGGCATTCCTAATGTAATAGCCTAGAATCGAGACTCTATTAAACATCAGAATAGCAAGAAACATATCGAGTGAACTTTATAGTTTACTAGCTGTTACCCGCGGCTTCGCCCGCGTGATATATAGCCTATGTCCTTTTCAGTACCCTAACTAAGTGTATGCAAAATTTCATGATGATCGGTTCAGTAGGTTGGGCGTGAAAGCGTAACAAACAAACTCACTTTCGCATTTATAATATTAGTTAGGAAGTTAGGATAGTTAGGATAGGATTAGGATTATTTAGAATTCAAATACATATTGGAATGATCCAGTCGAACTGAAGCTGACTATATAACTAGAGCATTTAGGCGACTTATCTCTCTGTAACCATCTTTATTTGTGTACTAGTGGAGATGAGCTCGCAAAAATAAGATTACGTGTCTATCCAAAGTGTTACACACAATCTAAACTTTGGCGTGAGTACTGAGCTTTAAAAATAAAGGATAAAGTACGATGGTCCGTTCTACCATAGTGCGGGTAAACTTACCACGTAAAGCCGAAATCCCATACAAACGTAGTTTGGTTTTAGTTTTACAACAGTTAAGCCAATCTCTACCAAATTTCGTACATACGACCGGATAAGGCATATTGATGTTTATAATCAGATTTCAATTATATAAACACAATCATCATCATCATCTCAGCCACAGGAAGTCCACTGTTGGACATAGGCCTCCCCCAAGGATTCCCAATATGACCGGTTGGAAGCGGCCTGCATCCAGCGCCTTCCTGCGACCCTTATCAGGTCGTCCGACCACCTGGTCGGTGGATGTCCAACGCTGCGCTTGCCAGTACGTGGTCGCCATTCGAAAACCTTTCTGCCCCATCGGTCATCGGTTCGTCGCGCTATGTGCCCCGCCCACTGCCACTTCAAAGAGCTAATCCGCTAAACACAATACCTATACAACATTACAGCGAGTAGAAGTTTCGTATCGAAAACGTCTACTCTCTTAAGGACTACATTTATAAAAACAAGATTAAATTTATCTCAAGTAAGTATATGTAATACTATCAGCACACCCTGCCTGCGCTCGGGTATATATTAAACAATATAAATCTTTTAAATAAAATTATTTTAATACGGTTTTTATCGCGTTTATTACATTATTTATACACCTAAAGTTTCGAGCACTTTACAGTGTTCGTGGTCGCAGGTAATCCTCAAGTCCTTGCAAAAGAAAACAGATACATTCCAAGAATGCTTCGTGAAGCTATTGAAATTAAAAAACATCCTAATTTCAATAGAGAGGATGGTTGGCAGTTACCACCAGCTTGGGATCCAGTCATCAATTTAATCAAATCTCAAGCTAAGCAGAAGACTGCAAGACCTTCAGACACCGTGAGCCAATACTGCGTACATCCGGAACGTTATCAATAAATATTTTAGGCGGTAGATTTTGCAGTTCTTATAAAATACCTACTAGACAAATATCAACTTAGTCTACCTGCGACCACGAACACTGTAAAGTGCTCGAAACGTTAGGTGTATAAATAATGTAATAATGGCGATAAAAACCGTATTAAAATAATTTTATTTGATTGTGTAACAATCGCGAAAACATAAGAAAACATAATATAAATCTTCCTCTTGCATCATTTCTATCTATTAAAAAGAACCGCATCAAATCTAAGCTCACAGGGACAGACAGACAGCGAGAAGTGACTTTGATTTATACTATGTAGTGATGATGAGCTACTAGATTTCGCCAATGACCTCGCTCGCGTACAATCTTTTAATAAAACAAATCTTGTACTCCGTGATTACCAGTGCCAATTAAACAAAAGACAAAAAAAAAATTATCTTTATTCAAAAATCAATTAGGATCATTGCTGTTGAAAAAGTGCTGTTACAGTGTTAATGACTTTTGACGTGTATATTCTGATTTTGACATGATAACATAATTACACTGCTACTAAAATAATAAGTAAATTTTTTAATGTGCTTGTTTTTTGCGTTAATTCAAATGTATTAATTTAATTTCATGACTAGTTTTAAGTTACTATATTCGCATGCAATGTATCATTGTTTTATGAATAAATTGAATTGAATTAAATTGAATACTAAAGAGTCATGTCTCCTAGCCTATCCGAATCTGATTGAAAAACTCGGCAGCACAGTGGCATTCATCAGGCTCCAATGTGTTCGGGCCACGCTGTGCAAATGGTGTCCTCGTTTTTACTATTTTTCAATGCATTCCTGTCTTCCATTTTAGAAATAAAATCAATCACTGCAACGTGTCCCAGTTTTAAGCATTCGATAACTTGGGTTATCGTTGCAAATATCAAAATAAAAGCTCAATTCATGCTATTTATTGTATTATCAAGATTTTGCTTTAAGTAGTGTATTGAAATGTCAATTTAAACTATAATGCAGAAAATTATATTCATATTTAGCTCACTTTCGCCACATAGCATATAAGATAAATTTTCAGATTTGTGTTTAGGTTATAATAAACAAAGCCGAATTGCACAAGTCCGACTCGAACTCGGCCGATTTTTATATTATACTTCTCCTATCATTAGTCTTAAATATACATAACTGACTTTCTTATCAAGTTATCATACTTCTCAGTCACCTATTACTTGGCTGTCTAAATGATATCTGAAATTTCTCTGCAGAAAGAAAACTGAAAACTGCTAGGTTCGCTGTTCTTGCTTTCGACAGCGGTACAATACATCAGTCCAATGGAACAAAAGCGAATCACAATTTCAATGCGGGCGTCTGTTGTACCCACAGAGCAAGTAATGTTGCTCACGCCCTTAATAGAAACGATAATATACTCAGTGTAAAGTAATAATCATTCCACGTGTCAACCCGCGCCGGCTAGTTGGCGAAATTCTTAAATATTTAATTTAAAAAAAAAACAAAAATCGACTTCAAACCTATCAATTTGTTTAAATAGGCATAAAAATAAAATGGAAATATAAAAATAAAGTGTAAGCCGAATGGCAACCTATCATATTTCTTTTTTGGTATTTGTGTATTTTTTCAAAAAGCACGCGACTCATTTCTATAAAAAATTAATGGGACCATCTGCAAATCTTTTATCAAATTACCTATCGAGCATAAAAAGAATTTCTTAAATCGGTCCAGACGTCTTCGATAAATCGGGGAACATACATAAAAAAATAAAGATTCCGACGAGAACTTCCTCCTTTTTTGAAGTCGGTTAAAAATGCTGTAAATTAAAACAAAACTTGTATGAAACTAGACAAAAGAGAGTTGCAATTGTGACCTACTTTTAAGTTGCCTAGTGATAATTGACACTTTCTTTGCAGAAAGAAACTGAATTTGGAAAAAAAGCTGCATGTCCCGCTTTTGGCTACGACAGCGGTACAATGGAACAAAATGGTATTGCGATTATAATGCGCGCTCTCTATTGATCGCCTTACAGCGTTTATTTTTTAATCGATTTGGAATACTGAATAAAGATGACTTAAAACGTGAAGCTTAGAAGTAAACATATGGAAAAAAGTAAAGATGATGAAAATCACTACATATTATAAAACAAAGTCCTCCGCCGCGTCTGTCTGTCTGTCTGTTCGCGATAAACTCAAAAACTACTGCACGGATTTTCATGCGGTTTCACCAACAGATAGAGTGATTCACGAGGAAGGTTTTAAGATATATTACATGCCCGGGCGCAGCCGGGTAGGGCTGCTAGTTCAATATAAAAATCTCTCCTTGTACTATTATCCTTTTAATAATATACACTTGAGAAGGAATGGAAGTTTAAAAAAGAAAAAAGAAAAATGAAGAAGTAACATAAAGTCAGTTTGGGAAAAATGCTGGTATGTTCTTCCTGTCTACGACAGCAGTACAAGGGAACAAAACGGAATCGCAATAGAAGTGGGCACTGTCTGTCGATCACTTTGCATCGTTTTGAGATACTATGAAGTTAAAGTTCTGACGAGAACCTTTGAAGCGAAGATATCGGAAAAAGTAAAACGATGACACATGAATTTAAAAAAGATTTCTTTGTGTACTTATTACGAACGTGTACGTATTAATAAAATTTAAACAGGTTTTTGCAAATAAGACAAGTACTTAATTTATATAAACTAAAAACAAAGAACTAAACTAAGCTAATGACGAGCTCCGTGGCGCAGCGGTCAACACGCCTGCCTGTAACACGGATGGTCCCGGGTTCGATCTCCGGTCAGGTCAAGATGGAAAATGATCTCTTACAGATTGACCTGGGTCTTGGATGTTTATCTATATAAGTATCTATTATAAAATATAGTATTGTTGAGTTAGTATCCCATAACACAAGTCTCGAACTTACTTTGGGGCTAGCTCAATCTGTGTGATTTGTCCCTATATATTTATTTATTTATTATAATCTATAACTAGTTTAAAAAAAAAATAACCTACAAAAAACATTAAGTTACATAAAAAATAAAAGCCAAATCACTTCAGTCAGCGAGCAGGGTGCCCACAAGGCTGGCGGCATTTCCTCTCTGGATTGCCAAACTTAGTCTTTGGCCAAAATGCGCGCCTGCCCTTTGGTCACCGGAAACGTCGATTAGGCGTGCGGAGATCTCCTTGAAAATCTGTCATGCTTCCGCACCCCAAGGCCCTAAGGTCTCCACGGCGAAGGGCACAAATACGTAAGGCTCGCCCAGAGCTCCATATTTGCGCCTCTTAATGGCTTCTGCCGCCGCTGCAGCCGCGCCCGCTCGTTCGTGTACTTAAATCTTTTAATAATTAGAAAGAATGGAATATTTAAAAAAAAGTGAGATAAGTAAACTCAATCTGGAAAACATTCTAATATGTTCCTTTTACCTACGACAGGAGTACAATGGAACACAAGGGAATCGCAATGAAAGTGCGTGCGTAACTGTCTGTCGATCGCTTTGCATCGTTTTGGGATACTGGATAAAGTTGACCTAAAACGTGAAGCTTCGAGGCGAAGTTATCAGAAAAGTAAAAACGATGAAACAGGAAAATTAATTTACCTTATACCTCATCCGCCGTGTGGTTCCCAGCAGAATAGAATTGGCTACTTGACTAAAAAAATTTTCGTGTTGCTATGTAAAGACCTGCCAAAAATAAACATAATAGTGACCGAAATACATTTCTAAACAAAAAACTCTTTCAGATATAGAAGTTTTAAAGACACATATTTTTAGACGTTAATTTTTAGACGTGAAAACGCTCTGCTGAAATGCCTACATATTTGTGACGTCACAACTTTGTATTTTGTATGGGCGGCGTGAGAACTTTGTTTGGTAGCTATACGAAATATTACGTTTGTGGTAATGGTTTCATATTTAAAGTTGCTATAAATTTAGCGGACTTCAATATAGTATAATTGTAATTTAAGATTTTCATACTTTTAAAAATGGTCTTATTCACCCAACTTTAAAGAAGCTTTAAGAACACTTAACGAATCGTTAGCAAATTAAAAGTGTTTTTTATAGTGTTTTTAGATAGAAATTAGTATCATTGTAAACAAATTTTATATAATCTTAACATTAGGCAAATACCGAATTGGACCACTCCAATCTTTCCGTGGATGTCGTAAAAGGTGACTTAGGAAACAATAGCTATACAAAGCTTATAACATCAAAGAAGCCTCTCCAACCCGTCTGGCCAGCGTAGAGAATGTAGGCCAAATCCTCTGACTGCTCTGGCTATTAAATTGCTCAGGTAGTACAGAGAGGGTCGTGCTTCTGCAGTGGAGACTATCAAAGACCTGATGATGATGATGATGAAAAAGAAAAAGGAAGAAGTAAGATAAAGTCAGTTTTGAAAAATGCTGGTATGTTCCTCTTGCCTACGACAGCACAATGAAACAAATGGGAAATGCAATGAAAGTGCGCGATGTCTGTCGACCACTTAGCAACTTTTTGGGTTGCATTGATTTGGGATACTGAATATAGTTGACCGGAAACGTGAAGCTTAGCTTAGAAGCGAAGATAAGGAAAAAAGTATTTTAAATATGTCTCCTTATACCCTGTTTTAATAAATACTGGAGAAGAATGGAAGATTTTAAAAAATAACGAGTAATAAGTAAATCAATTTGTAAAGAAAATATTGGTACCGTACCTACCTATTTTCCTCTTGTCTAGGACAGCAGTACAAATGGAATAAAAGAAAATCGCTGTCTGTCGATCGCTTGACATCTTGAATAACCTAAAACGTGAAGCTTAGGAGAAGAAAAGTTAGAAAGAAGAACGACAAGAAAGAAAATCCAACCAAAAAGGTTAAAAAAAAACTTATTTTTTGAGATGCAAAATCCGTCGTTTTGTATAAACAAAAAAGCAAATACACAAAAAAAAATTATATATCAGATGTTCTTCGAAGTCGAGAGTAACCATTCCAGATTTATTCATTATCATCATCAAATCAAGTACACATACAGGCTTATAGAAAAATGCAAGGCCTACCCATTCAGTAGACTATGTGCTTGCAGAGCTAAAAAACGTAGTGATTATATGCTCTTTGGAGCTAAATAAAAACAATACTCGTAGACATTCTAGGAATCCAAAACAAACGTCAGCCCTCTCTATAGCGAACCAATCAGCCGGAAGATGGCAACACTAGCGCTTATTAAAAACATCTCAATGATGTATTGCCAGTAATTCCGTCCCGGCTGCCGGCCGGGACGCGTATTGTCAAACTATTGGCTGGATTTGCTCTGAGATCATTAAGCTTTTATACCTATTCATTAAACATTTTCATCACTAAATAATACCTAGCATAATAATATGTAATATATCTCTTGATGTAAGATACCTATAGGTTTCATTCAAAGAATTGGTTCCAGACTGACTGAATCCACGCATACATTGTTTTTATCAGTATCCTTTTTTATTAGGAACGAAATATAAAATGTACATCGAAAAAATATACGATTGGTCAAAATTTATTGTCCTTAAAATCACCATTCTAAAGTTACAATTATGGCAAAGTCTCTGATAGTTATTCTATATAGTTTTATTAATATACTGCTGAGGTTTATTATTTATCACTTGCTCTTATTATGTAATTAGATAATACAGTTTCTCAACGATCAGTCATTTATTGTTTTTAGTTTTCATTTTCTCGCGTTTTGTGTCTAGTTACGGTGTCGTTTGTTTGTCCGTCCATCCATTTGACACAGGGCTATATCCTATGAACTAAGGTTAGTATTGTTTTTTTTTTATAGAATACATAGATCATTGTTTATATTTTGCACATTAAAACTTATTAATAGTTTAAAAAAAAAACAGATAAAGTAATTATTGAACGCGCCTTTCATCCGACAAACATGCCTGTTACCGAATATAAATTGGTAAAAAATATAACGTAGTCTGTTTTTTATTATTCCCTACTAAAAATTATACTTTCTGAATAAGTACTATGTTTTTTGAAGCATGCAATATTTTTATAGCTTTTTTTGTATATACTATATCCAGACAAATAAACGTGGGCAACCCTACTTTTGAACCATAACAGATAGAGACTTTATAATTATAATATAGCATCTAGTCTGACTACTCTGGCTAATATATTGCTGTGTGTACTGCAGAGAGGGTTGTGCTCCTGCAGTGGAGACTAAAAAAGACCTATGAATGGATGGATGGATCTAGTCTTGCCATTGTTATAACAAAAAATACTGATTGAATTCAACCTTGCCAGTATATTATCAAGCTGTAAGGTTTGTAAAAACGCACCCTGGATCCGGCGACCGGTTTTGTTGTTCTGATTTATCGTTTTCTTAATAAATACGCCGCTGAGGTTTTATTATTAATTGCCGCTCTTATTAATTGTTGCCGTTTTACGGCGGTCAGCCGTTTATTGTTTTAATTCTGCACATTTACTCCTGTTTTGTGTTGCATCGTCTTTAATCCATTTATTTAGGTAACATAGACACCAACTAAACATACAACTTAACATTAAATTCGTTTATGTCATGGCCTTTCGGCGTCGTATCGTCGTCGAGTATATCGTCGAGGGGAGGCCTGGTGTCCTGTAAGACAGGTTCCTCTGGATACCTAGTTCAGGCACCAGTTCTCCACAACAGATTATTTTGCAATGTGTGCATGTACAATGTACAATAACTAGTGTCATATTAGTTAAGAGTTTTGTTGTGGAGAAAATAAAGTATGTTTTTATTATTATTTATTATTAATACTGGTCGGATTTTTCAAGCTGCCTAAAGGCATCTGACATAGCTACACAACTGCACTCAATGATAACAGCCGGGACCATCGGCTTAACGTGTCTTCCGAAGCACGGAGGTGCTCGAGATATTTTTATGCCACTTGCGGTCACCCATTCTATTGGGAACTGTGCCCCCGGGGTTGCCTTACATGTAGAAGCGCCAATAACACTTAATTTTGCTCACGCCCACTGGGGCATCGAGCTTCTGAAATTTTAAATATTGTCCTTAAAAACAGAATCATGTAATAATTATAACAATAATACGTCCAAAAACATACATCTTGATATCTTAATATCTTGATATCTTAATATACTACTTGTATACCCTTTATACAACGCAGAAAAATCACTTATCCAAACTTCCCAACTAATATTTTAAATGTTTAAGTGAGTTTGATTGTTAAACTTTTACGCCGTATCTACTGAACCGATCATCATGAAATTCTGCAAACACGTTGTCTGGAGTGCGGAGAAGAACATAGGTGGTACCTTTCATGCCGGAGAAAAGTACTGCTCCCGAGGGATCGACATTAACGCGAGCGGAGGCGCGGGCGAAAGGTTGCATTCACCAGGCTTCGATGTTTGTCTGAATGTCTATCACCAGGCTGTATTTCATAAACCGTGATAGCTAGACAGTTGATTTTTTTTACAAATGATGTATTTTTGTTGCCGCTAGCACAACAAATACTAAGCTCTCATACAACAAACATTATTTTTGCCGTGTTTGCTCGATAGTCTAATGAATTCGTTATGCACGAAACCGACTCGCTCTTGGCCTATTTTTAATAAATAAATAAGACTTATCCTTACCTCAGTTTCAGAAAAAGTATTTCAATCAAACGAATTACATAAAAAGTCCTTTGATGTTAAAGTTGTACGTACCTAACAAATAAGCATACCTTACAAGCCCATCCATCTCACAAGAAGCGTTGCCAAGCGACTCGGGCAGAAATATCTATTTTAAAAATCACCCTCCCGAAATTCTATTAGGATTTAATACACCCTATTCAGCCAGTAATGACGACGCAAGTATATCAAATTCCAAATCACCCCGCCGAGGCTCGAGGGGCGAGTCGGGCATAAAACTTGATATGAGGTAGAGTATATAGTTTCATTTTAATACGATTTTTGCATGCATTTTTTGCACTGAGTTTAAGTTATTACCCGATTACGACGAGGCCGATATAAATGAATATATATTTTATTACAACTTAGCAGGCACACAGGCATACGGCCCACCTGATGGAAAGCATTAGCCTCAATTTACCGTAGCCTCTGAATGCCTGCAACACCAAGGGTGACTCTCGCGGGTTGCTGATCTTTTCACGCTTTTGAAGACGTTTTGAAGAACCCCATGTTTTTGAAACTAAATGCCCTTTTGGTATAATTGTGCATCAGTCGAGTATACGAAACACCTGTAGGAAAAAATCACCGTCGTCCATGGACATCTTTAACATCAGACTTGTTACCAAAGCGCTGCGGGTTTATAAATAGGAATTTACCCGTCTTTTGAAGGAACCTAGGTCACATTTGAGGGGGGAAAAGTAGAAGGAAGTTCGTTCCACAACTAACACAGGTGGAATATAGATCTAGAGTTAGAGATCTATCTATGTCAAACAATAAAGAATTTTGAATTTTGAATTCTCGGCTATCAGCGGAAACGAGCGCAACTTCTAAGAGGCTATAGAATCGTATTGTTGTGAATTGCCAGGCCTTGATGAGCATGAAGCCGTGTTTCCACGACGATTATGATCTTCTACTATTTTACAGCAACTTCGTCCGTAAAGTTTGGAGCCCATGTGCTATTTTAAACACCCATAAATCGAAGTGAGGTAGTGGGGGCCAAGTAAAGTTACACCAAAAATATACTCAGGCTCTGCTCACGTAAACGTGGAAGCGTAATAGACAAACTCTCTTTCTCATATGTATAATACTGTTACTGTACTGTACTTGCTTATAATGTAGTTAGGATGTAGAATGGATCCGTTGGATCATAGAGTACGAAATGTCGCCACAAGCCGACAGTTATATACCTGCTCTGTGCGTTGAATAAAATCCCCTCTCACGAACAGTTTCTTTGCTTACGAAAACTTCGCTAACACGCATTAGAGACGTCATTTCATACGTACATACGTATGAAATGAGCCGAATTTTGCGTAAACGAACTGTGCGTTACAATAAGTTTCCTGTTTTAGAGTTAGGTTGCACCTGTTACTATTACTGTACGCAACACAGGCATTCAGAGGACTATAGGAGCTCAAAATTCCAGCTGTGCATGCTTGCTAATGTGCCACATACTTAAGCATATCACAAAATATTTACTAAAAAATACTTTTCCATATAGAAGTGTTCCATCCAGCTGGGCAAAAATCTTATTTTTTATTTCCAACATTTCGGGATTGCGGAAAAAAATAACGCCTTATTCGTACTGACAGACATCCATAAACAGAGAGCAGCAGTCTACACCACAGGTCTACACAAGGACTACACAGACAATTTACATCAAAATGACACGCTAGTTTGGCGTTGTCAGCGCTGATGCACGTTAAGAACCTTCATAGAAAGGGCTGAACTTGGATTGGTGCACCTGTGTGGAGCCCTTTTAAAGCAAAGAATCAGGCACGTTAAGCCATTTTTTTTCGAATATTTTTAGATACGCTGAAGGTTTAACTGCAGTGTTGGCCACTCACACGCTCAAAAAGAAGTAAATATGGAAAATCGGTCACTCCTCGGTACCAGGCGTCTATAAACAGCGAGCAGCTATCTACACGGACAATTTGCATCAAATGTCTCGCTTATTTAATATTGTCAGCGCTCATGCACGTTAAGAACCTTCAGTTGAGGGTTGCAGTTGGATTGGTGCACCTATGTGGAGGCCCTTTCGATAGAATTAAGCATGTTAAGCCATTTTTGAATAGTTTGAGATAAGCCTAAGGTTTAACTGCAGTGTTGGCCACTTACACGCTCAAAAAGAAAAAACCGGCCAAGTGCGCGTCGGGCTACGCGCAGTGTAGGGTTCCGTAGTTGCGAATGACAACTTTGAGTTCACACTATTCACACTCGCACCTTACAGTTTAACGACCAAAAACATCTAACAATGAAAATAGTATGAAATTTTACAGTTTATAAGTTGGTTGCCTATAACTTTTTAGTTTGTACTTAGTACTCAGCTTTGATAGTTTTCCTTTCAACTTCAGTATATATACTACTGCTGTAATTTTTTTCGCGTGTCTATATATAACCGTTTAGCAGATAGAGGGGGGGGACACTTACCCTTAACAAAAATTCGCACTTTAAAACCAAATATTTCGGAAACGGATCCCTAAATCGAAAAATGGTGTTCTCAATCTCACAATATTTTTGAAAGACCTATTTAACGATACCCCACACGATGGGTAAATAGAGAAAAAAAAAATACTCCCCCACTTTAATTGTATGGGAGCTACCATAAAAAAAAATTTTTTCAAGATTTTATTCTACCACTTTTATACATACCCATACCAAATAACAGCTTTCTAGTACTTATAGTCTCTGCGTAAAACCGCGGACGGACAGACAGACAGACATGGCGAAACTATAAGGGTTCCTTGTTTACTACGGAACCCTAAAAAAGGGGGAAAATCGGCCACTCCTCGGTACCAGGCAACCATAAACAGCGCGCAGGTAGTTGTCTGCCCTGACAATTTACATCAAATGCCATGTTTATTGGCATTGTTAGCGCTCATGCACGTTAGTCAGAGAAGAGTCAGAGAAGGGCTGCACTTGGATTGGTGCATTTATATGGAGCCCTTCTATACAAAAATTTACACACATTTAGCTATTGTATCCGAATTTTGTAAATAATATTAATATTAGATGACAGTCCTTAAATTTAAACTGCAGTGTTGGCCACTTACACACTCAAAAAGAAGAAAATAAGGAAAAACGGTCACTCTTCGGTACCAGGCGTCCATAAACAGCGCGCAGGTAGTTCTCTGCACGGACGATTTGCGTCAAATGACACGCTTATTTGACGTTGTAAGCGCTCATGCACGTCAAGAATTGTCAGGGAAGGGCTACACTTGGATTGGTGCATCTATGCAGATTGCATCATTGACTCCTTCGAGCAACACGGCCTCCATACGGAGGGAGTGGGCAAAGCGACAATTTACTATTACAATTTTTCTGTCGTTTTTTGCGGGGGGAAATGTGCATACAAGTTTAGTTCCGCACACCTACATACAAAGCTTATACTGTCACTTGATAGTAATATGACATTGTCACAAAAAATTACATAAAAAAGAAACAATAGTTTGTGTACAGATGAGTCAAACACAACTAAGGCCCAGCTGCTTTTCTTCCCGTGCAAAACGAAAAAGCCGGAGGAGTTTTGGTGGGAAGTCAAGGGGTTCAGTTGTCGTTTGCCTTATACAATTTTGCAAATTGATTTAAGTGGACTTTATAATATGAAATTGGTGTAGTTTGGTGTTATAAATGCTCGTGCTCGAGAACAATTTGTGAAATAGTTAAAGTAGACTGTTAAATGGACTCGTATAGATTTCTCGCCAAAATCTCCCACGAGGCTGCCAAAGAACATACGCCATCTTTGATGCCACATACCGTACAACACCGATACTTGGTATCTCATTATACTGGACATTGGCAGAATCACTGAAATCTCGGTGGAAGCCATAATTAAAAAGAAGAAAGAAAAGAACAATAGTTTGTGTACAGATGAGTCACACACAACTATGCATATGTCTAATTTGGCTTGTACCTTGACAGAGGGGAACGCAGCGTATGGCTACTCCCTTCCGGTACGGAAGGCCGTGTTGCTCGAAGCTTGACTCACGCACCTTAAACCATCATCTCTAAATATTATCAGCCTTAAGATTGACTGCAGTGTTGACCACTTACACGCTTTAAAAAAGAAGAAAATAAGGAAAATCGGTCACTCCTAGCTACCAGGCAACCATAAACAGCGCGCAGGTAGTTGTCTGCACGGACGATTTGCGTCAAATGAGCCGCGGCTCATTTACCGCCCGCTCCGGAGGGCGAATTTAGTTCACTAAACATGTAATTTAGTTTCGAGCTGAAATAGTTTGGTATTAGAAAAGTAAATAAATACTTTTATATCGTAGAAAACACGTGGTCAAGTATTTGTACCTTATGGGGTATAAAGGGCCTAGGACCATTTCGTTTTGTTTTTCGTGTAAGTGGCTAATATTGGTGTCAGATTTTTCGATTTGTCACAGCCTCAGAGCAATAACTAAAGAATTACCACCAATGATGACAGTCGGCACCAACGGTTTAACGTGCTTCCGGAGCAGGTTGAGATATTTTATGGCAATATCCGTGGCGCAGCGGTCAACACGCCAGTCTGCGACACGGGGGTCCCGGGTTCGATCCCCGGTCAGGTCATGATGGAAAACGATCTTTTTCAGAATGACCTGGGTCTTGGACGTTTATCTATATAAGTATTATGTTATAAAATATAGTATCGTTGAGTTAGTATCCTGCCTGCGACACAAGTTCACAACTTACTGTGGCGCTACCTCAATTTGTGTGATATCATCATCATCATCATCATCAGGTCTTTCTAGTCTCCACTGCAGGAGCATGACCCTCTCTGTACTACCAGAGCCATATACTACCCTGAGTAGTCAGACAATTTGGCCTACACTCTCCACGCTGGCCAGACGTGTTGGAGAGGTCTCTTTGATGTTAATAAGCTTTGTTTAGCTTGTGTTTCCTTAGTTGCCTTTTACGACATCCACGGGATGACTTGGAGTGGTCCTATTCTACTCTGCCGGGAACCAAACGGCGATATGTCCCTATATATTTATATTATATATTTATCCCAGTTAAGCAACCCCGGGACCCCGGGACTCATTACCAGAATAAGACCCAAACTACGCGGCGTGTTAGTAGAAAAGAATTTAACTTGTGATGAACTGCTACCCGCATTTGCCTATTCACGTGATACTTCTATTTTGCGCATCATATATACGTAAACCCAACTTTATTTTATAATAGATGATTAATTTTGATCAGGGGATTCAAAGGTATGCACCTTTGAATCCCCTGATCAAATCATCTTGTTTATCGGTCATCGGTCAATCATCGGCTTTTCTTCTTTAGGATGCCCTAAAGAAGAAAAACTAGAATTCTCTTTTTCAAGAAGGTTTTCAATTGCAAACCGTTCCTATGAAGTATGTAAAACAATCAAATCAAAATATTTTATTTCTTTCACAAAAGATGTGTACAATTAGATGGCAAATTGGAACCTCCTTTTAAGCAAAAGTATACTTGTGCCAGGAGGCTCCGCTCCTTCTTGGGACAAAGCAAACAGGCAATTTTGTACAGCTATTATATACAAATGTACTTCTCTCTAAAAACAAACTAAACTATAGTTATGGGTAATATAAAACAAAGTTATGGATGACGATAAAGCAGTGAATATTTCTTACGTATATGTATCGAAATATAAATACATATATAATTATGACACTTTTTTTTCATTTTTTTTTAATATTTAGCAATAAAATAATAAAAGTTAAGTAAGGTTAAACTAAACAGAGTTATTTATACAATTTATGTAAGTCTCAACCTCATCATAGGTCAACTCTTTTAACCAAGCTGACTTCTTTGATTGACCTGCCCTCATAATACGTCTTACTATGTATCCATAATTCTTTATTTATTTTGTTATACTACAAGAAGGCTGATCTTGAAAACAATATATCCGCTGACTGTTATCTTTTTATTTGATAAACGCGAATATTTCGAATTCGAAATATTCGGGTTTATCAAATAAGTATGTTTCTTCCTCTATTCAGGGTGTACGAGTCCTCAGATTTTTTTTATTTCCCTAGAAACTTCTAGCAGCTGTTTTTTTCATTTTCGTTTTGTCATGGCAGGTGGGGCAGAAAGGTTCTTGAAGGGCGACCACGTTCCGGCTCGCAGTGTTAGTCACCAGGTGGACCTGACCAAGATCGCAGGAAGACGTTGGATGCAAGCCGCTTCCAACCGGTCGAATTGGAAATCCTTAATCCCCCTATGTCCAGCTGTGGACTTCTAGCGGCTTAGATGATGATGATGATGATGATTGCTATACATAGTGTTCCCTGACGAAAGGGGTTTAATATCAAGAACACAACTTTACGAATTATATTACCAGTGCGGATTGGGACGACATAGTGCGCGCGTCTCAATTCACATTCGCCCTGAGGAAGACCTCCGGATGAGGTTGAAACATGTCGGCCAGTAGCTGACTATCTAAGTGAGTAACCCGTTGTTACTTATTTTAATAAACTATTACACTTTTTGCTACAATCTATATAAACACTTTCCACTTTGTTTACATTATACAGTAGCGATCTAGCGACAGATTGTGAGTGTCCATAGCGACATAATTAATGTCTCGTAAACAAACACATCTGCCGCGATTTCATGGGAAAGTGTATGATACGCGTATGTAAGAAGATAGCTCTACGGCTCTATAAATAGGGCAAAGATAAACATATTCGTCGGACTCCTACAAGAGGACGAGTCGTTTCTTTATGCTATATTCTAAATAATAATACATTATAATACAAGAACGGTAAGCTGGATATAATAGACGAGGTGTTTATACGAGACGTTGCACGAGGCGAAGCCGAGTGCTTATAATAAACCGACGACTATAATAGACAGCTTACCGTACGAGTATCATACGACGTTCTTCAATACATTTGCGATTACCATAAACTAAAACAAGATTGCAGTTCAGCAAATAAGGAATTTATAAGAGTTAGGAACTAAAGCAGGTTGTAAAAATACATTTATAATAATCAGGTATATTTACTCAGGTTTATTTTCTCCAAAAAGTACATTAATAACCTTCTCCTTTCCGAAGTCGGTTAAAAATCACATCTCACGAATCAGAAAAAAGTTTTCATGCTGAACTTCAAACTCTTTGCTCGGATTCTATGACCGGACGGATTCTATCACCTAAGGAAAGCTATTTGATCTGCGGGTGGCATAGGCTATATAATACTCACGGACAAACTCGTCAATAACTTTTGCAGTTAAGAACATTACTGAAACTATAATATTATTTTCAATACATTTATTTGCTAATAATACGGCTCTTATGACATCGAAATCTGTATCGTAATGATGTATTTACGGCACTAATGCTTTTAAATTTACACCAATCACAACCGCTCAATAGCCCAATGCCACAGATGCAAAATTTAAACATTTTTATGGAATCCGAGCAAAGAGTTTCAAGTTCAGCATGAAAATTTTTTTCTGATTCGTGAGATGTGATTTTTTAATCGAATAGGAGATAATACTGCAGTGTTCTCCCGCCAGAGGGCAGCATTAGCAGAGACAGTAAACAAATGTTTGACATTGACAAGTCTGTCAAAGTCGCAATAAATTGCCTTTATTTTACAAACAAATACGCAGCACAAATACGTTGTTATATTTAAATACTCATAGGAGTATTTTAAAATCAAATTAATGAAGGAATAATGTATAATTTTACAAATGAATAGCGACTTTGACATTTTCAAGTACATTCTTTTCAGTGTCAAACCTCTTTTACTGTATGTGCTAGTGGTGCACTCTGGCGGCACAGCTTTCAGTAATATGTCCTATTCGAAAAGAAAAAGGTTATCAATGTACTTTTTGGAGAAAATAAACCTGAGTATGTAAATGTACCTGATTATTATAAATGTATTTTTACACTGCCTTAGTTCTTAACTTTTATAAATTCCTTATTTGCTGAACATCAATCTTGTTTTAGTTTAAGGTAATCGCAAATGTATTGAAAAACGTGGTATGATATTCATACGGTAAGCTGTATATTATAGTCGTAGGTTTATTATAAGCATTCGGCTTTGCCTCGTGCCTATAAACACCTCGACTATAATATCCAAGCTTACCGTACTTGTATCATAATGTACTATATACTCACATCACCAAATGATATTACGACCCACGCCGTAACCCCATTCATCACGTATCCAGCAAACGACCCGCGGGACGCCGCCCCCCGCGGCCTGAGGAATGGGGCCGCGGAACTGGACCGCGTTCGGCGACATACGACTTCGACTTGGGAGAAAATCAATTGTATAAAAGAAAATATTGGATTTTTGGACTTTTTCAACTATTATTTGGGCTAATAAATAAGGATGTACCTAGGTATATTTTAATAGTGACTAGTAATTTTCCCGCAATTTTTCCGCGTCATTATAGCCTGTGTCACCCGCAGATGAATTATTTTTATTGGTGAAAGAATCCCTATTGTAAAATAGTCAAGTAGAGTAGTCTCAGAGCCTATTCAATGTCAACAAACAACCAAATCTTTCCAGAATTTATATATTAGAATATTAGGACAGGTAAGGAATAAATAATTAACATCTCTAAATGAGGTTTAACGGCCTTACCCAATTTTATCATCATGATGAATTTAGCCCTTTCTTACAGCGTAGTGAGTTGACACACTAGCGCCGCCCAGCAGTTAATTCAATTACACCTAAATCAAATTAAATTTAAAAAATATAATAGCTGATTGCCCTAGTAAATTACTTCTAGTATTATTTTTATTACTTTTCATAGATATTACAATCTAAGTTTAAGAAAAAGAATTTTTTAAAAAATTCGTTCTCTTAATTCATCAAATTAAAATTAGTGAAAACTAGTTAAGTACCTACCAATAATACCACAAGTAATTTACTTGGGCATTCAGCTATTAAATTTTTTAAATTTGATATCATTTAGGACTTATAGAATTAATTGTTGGGTGGCGCTAGTGTGTGAACTCACTTCGCCTTAAAGTCTATTCAAACTTTCACATTTATATTATGCGTAAGTTGCTTGCTCGTTTTACGGGTGTATTAGTGGCCAACACTAGTGTTAGATTTTTCAAGCTGCCTCAAAGCATCTGACAAAGCTTAAGGACTGCCATCAATGATGACAGCCGGGATCAAAGGCTTAACGTGCTTTTCCGAAGCACGGGGAATATTGAGAAATTTTTGTCCCACTTCCGGTCATACATCCCAATGTGAACTACGCCCGAGGTTGTTTTACATAAACGATGAAAATGCGCAGGCCATCAGCTCATCCATCCATCCCATCCATCAGGTCATTTTTAGTCCCCACTGCAGGAGCACGACCCTCTCTGTACTACCACGGCAATATATTAGCCAGAGTAGTCAGAGGATTTGGCCTACACTCTCCACGCTGGCCAGACGGGTTGGAGAGGTCTTTTTGATGTTTGTAAGCTTTGTTTAGCTTGTGTTTCCTAAGTCGCCTTTTACGACATCCACGGGACGACTTGGAGTGATCCTATTCTACTCTGCCGGAAACCACACGGCTAACATCAGCTCATATTAGTATGTAAAAGGTACAACGACTAAAATGCAAAAACTTCAAAGGGAGCTGATTAACACCGCTGCGCTTAGCTCACACCTACGCTCTATACAGTGAAGACGCCGTCCACGTGACACGATTACTTTAAATGTCTGTTTCTTGGAGTAGGGCACGTCTAACTCAGTTTATATAGAATTTTTTGTTATAAGCTTAGATTATATAAACCCTAGATAGATTCTATTAGCCTAAAAGAGTAGAAAAAACTAGCGGCCAACCCATAGTCGGTCGCGCACACACACAGCCACCATTTTGACGGATTTGGCATAAAGGGGCAGGACGCGTGTGATAACACAAAGCTGTACACACACAAGCATTGAAAAATTGGCCAGTTTTTTAATCTTTGAAATAAAGGCATAACGGTGTCTAGGCTGTAAGGTACTTAGTTTGTTTGTTTTTCGTATGTGTAAGTGGCCAACACTGGTGTCAGATTTTTCAAGCTGCCTTAAGGCATCTGACATAGCATAACGACTGCCATTAACGATGACAGCCGGGACCAACGGCTTAACGTGCCTTCCGAAGCACGGAGGAGCTCGAGATATTTTTATGCCACTTGCGGTCACCCATCCAAGTAGGGACTGCACCAGGGGTTGCTTAACATATGTAAGCGCTCTTAGAGCTCACACCCACTGGACCATCGGGCTCCTACTTAGTAGGTTGTCTTATTATAGATGACAATAATAGGTGACCCGCTAGCAACGAGTCCGCGATCCTATAATTGGCTCCACATAAATTTCAGAACAATGGCTCGTTGGTTTTAATGTGTTCCTAACAGGGTCGTGCGGTCAAGGGCCTCGTGCTGCGGAGTAGAGAAAACTGAGAGACCAAGCTTCTGAAAAATGGCCAACAAGAAAGACAATTTTAGTTTGATGACATTAAGGCTGAGTAAGTCTTAAAGGCAATTCAGATAAATAATTTAAAGCAGAGTACCCAGTCAAGCCAATAGTCAGTTATTTTTGACACTAAAATATAAGAGAAAACCCGCATTGTTAATCAACAAAATGGAGTACGTGCAGATGAGGGAACAAGCTTAAAATGTCCTATGAGAACACATAGTCTGTATCTTTTACACTAGTATTGCTGTAATATCAACACTACAAAACATCCACGACCTACCAAACTGACACCATACGCGCTGTATATGGCCTCCATGGCGCAGTGATTAACACGCCAGCATGATGGAAAATTATCTTTTTAATATTGGCCTGGGTCTTGGATATTTATCTACGTAAGGGCAGGCAGACATCTGGATGATTCTGTGTTTTCACCTTTTCTCCCAAACCAACATAAAATCTAGACATGGAAACTGATTTTAATTGATTTATTATTTGTGTCATATTTTCATCATCAGACCAACATCGATTCTAGATTTTTCTAGCAGTCAATGGCAACTGACATAGCTTATTGACTGCCATAAATACTGCCAAATGAGACCAATAGTTTAATTATATATTATTTTATACCTTATTAATATGTAAAATACGGGTCACTCACGTATGAAGTCAACTACAGGCCGACATGTTTCAACCTCATCCGGAGGTCTTCCTCAGGGCAAATGTGAACCGAGACGCGCGCACGAAGTCGTCCCAGTCCGCACAGTAGGCCTGTAGCTGACTTCATACGTGAGTGACCCGTATTTTACATATTAATAATGTTAACATCTCACGTTAGTTTTAAGCAAAAAATATTTTATACCTTGTTGCACAATGTCAACAAGAGTTTAAAATGTTGGACTTAATGCCAGCCATATAGCATTTTATTCCAGTCGAGCATAGTTACAATCAGAAAAAAATGTAAGTGACTTTCTAAGAACGGTGGATTACGAAGCACTTTTGTTGGAGCTTACACTCTGAGTTGTATCTGCTCTATACTAGTATGGCATGGCGTTCGAGGAATCGCGTGATTTGGACTTCTTAGACGGATTCCTAGTCTGTCTGGAGTCTGCTCCTGCAGCGGTATCTCAAAATTGGATAACGGTACTCCATCCTACACTAGCGCATAGTAAGGAATGTGACTGTCGGTCGCGCACTACTAGAGACACCTTTTCGACACATGGTGCCGTTTATTGAGGGTTTTGGTTTTAAGGTGTCTGTATTTTTTTTTATACCAACTAACGTAAGATAAAGACATTATTTAAATACGTAACACCGGGTTACTCAAGTAAATAGTCAGCTACTGGCCGACATGTTGGACGTGCGGATTGGGACGACACCGTGCGCGCGTCTCAATTCACATTCGCCCTGAGGAAGACCTCCCGGACGAGGTCAAAACATGTCGGCCTGTAGCCGGACTATTTACGTTAGTAACCCGTCGTTACGTATTTTAATTATGTTATTGTAGAAATGCAAATTCTGCTATTTTTTACTTAGTTGTGATGATGGGTTACATAAGAATACGAGAAGAAATAAAAGTAGAATAGGAACTCCAAGTCTTCCCGTGGATGTCGTAGACTTAGGAAAAGCTAAATAAAGCTTACAAACATCTAAGAGACCTCTCCAATCCATCTGGCATCTCAGCATGGGACAAATCCTCTGACTGCTCTAGCTAATATATGGCTCTGGTAATACAGAGAGGGTCGTGCTCCTGCAGTGGAGACTTAAATAACCTGATGATGATGATGACTCCATCCTACACAAGCGCAGTCAGGGAATGTGACTGTTGCTCGCGCACTACTAGAGACGCCTTTTAGACACATTTCATACGAAACAAGCGTGTCAGGGGGTAGTAAGTTTATTGAGGTTTTATGGTAATTAAATGCAAAGATCTATTCGAGCCACGTTTACCCCAGCCAAGAAAATGGCAAGTTATATGCGGTCACCGAAGGATAGCACGCCTTTGGAAAAATCTGGTGTCTATAAAATTGGCTGTAGTTGTGGTCGCTCGTATATTGGACAAACTAAGAGGGCTATAGCTCAACGGGTCAAAGAGCACATAACCGCAGTTAAAAACAGGGATATTGTGAAGTCTGCCATAGCGGAGCATCTATCACAAGCAGAGACCAATCACTGGATCGAGCTACACCAGCCAAAAGTACTTGCAACTGAACGCCATTTTATACCCCGGCTAGTTAGGGAAGCGATTGAAATTAAGAAGCATCCCAATTTCAATCGGGAAGACGGTTTCAAGCTTTCGGGTACATGGAATCCCGTGATTGAGTTATGTAAAAAGTGTACGCGCGCATCAGTGAACAATTCCCGAATGGACACCGTCAGTGTTGTGTGTAAAAACCTGTGTAATAAAAGACAAAGAAAGAGGGTAGACCGATACGGTTTCCCTTGACAGCTCAACATCCACCACCGCAGTCTCTTCAGTTAGTCTGTGAAAATGGCAGCTGCAATGTTGTCGAAATATCAGACAGAACTCAAAAATAATCGCGGTAAGTCCCGTAGTGAACATAATAAGCTATTTTCTATTAAAATTGAAAATATGTGATGAAAACGAATTCTCCACAGGTAGGATTCGAACCCACGAGTCTTAGGTCTGCGCCTTATGTGTGTTACCAACTACACCACCGTGACTTCGAATTAACGCGTCGAATTCTCTCATCACATATTTTAAATTTTAATAATATACCGAGCATTGTAATGCTATTTAAAGACAATTTAAGCTATTTTTTTCTTACTATAGGTTACATCAGAATACAAGAAGCAAGGAAATAACCCTTCTTCCTTTCCTAGGCTCTGTCTACCTCGCAAGGGATAAAGACGTGATAGTACGTAAATGCATTAAACCGCATTTACTTTCGTATTTATGCTACTAGTATGGATTAAAAACTAAATAATTGCAAAGTGACCCGAATGGTTCGGCCGCGTCGCAACGGGCCAATGATTTGTATAAATAATTCCGTTCTTCCAGCGACCAATCAAATTACTTCACTTTGTTAGTTGATTGCGCAAGTGGACGGGAGTACGGAACCCTGGAGAAGGCTTCTTCGTTATAGGATATTTTTTTGGCGGGAAGGAACAAGCATCACCAGTTGGTAGACAAGTCCTCCGCCGCGTCCGTCTGTCTGTTCGCGATAAACTCAAAAACTATCATGTGGTTTTCACGTGGTTTTCACCAATGATAGAGTGATTCATGAGAAAGGTTAATAGGTATGATACATGACCGGGCACAACCGCAGAGGGCTGCTAGGTAAGAAATTAGATATGGGAAAAAACTGCCTGCGTGGAAATTATTTACCTGTCAATTTAATAAGAGTCTGTCTGTTACTTCTTCACCGTTCAACCACGAAACGGATTTTGACATAATTTGCAATAGTTTGAGACCTAGGGAAGGAAGAAGCTGGATGTCGTAGAAGGTGACTTACGACACACAAAAAAGCATATACACATCAACGAGGCCTGTCCAACCCTTCTGACCAGTGTGAATAGTGTAAGCCAAATATCCTACTGTGGCTTATTATATGTCTCTGGTAGTACAGAGAGGGTCATGCTCCTGCAGTGGAGACTAAAAAAGACCTGATGATGATGATGAATCTCACTGAAAAAAGAAAAGTATACCTAACGTGAGATAAAGACATTATCATAACTTCAAAACTAACATTATAAATGCGAAAGTGAGTTTGTTTGTTTGTTTGTTACGCTTTCACGCCATATCTACTGCAGTTCAGTAGATACGGCGTGAAAGCGTAACAAATCATCATGAAATTTTGCATACACATATGTATGGTGCCGGACTTGGTGTTAGGCCCAATACCATACATGAAGAGATGTTGCTGCTTGCTGGGTTGAAGGTGGTGGTGTGGAGATACAAGATCACGTCACGGAGATAGTAGTTTATTGCTCTTGCTGGTTACATGGTGATGGCTTGGTGTGACGGATCCTTTCTCGATGGCAGTATCCACGATAGTCTCTCAGAGAGCCATCGATAGTATCTCGGAGAACCATCAATAGTATCTCGATTAGTTCTTAGATAATGAAGTTATTTATATTATAAAAAGAGCTGACACGCGCCCTACATGATGTAGGCCGCGGGTCGCTAAATGTGCGAGGTAAGCTCGTACACATAGGTTAGAGTACGGAGAAGGACATATGCTATATATCACGCGGGCGGAGCCGCGGGTAACAGCTAGTTAACCTATAACAACGGGACACTCACGTTTGTCGGGATTGCCGACTAAGTTTCGGACTCTCAGGAGCCCATTTTCAAGGCGAGTGCGGGACGCGCAGCCGTATGGTTCTGAAACTATAGTCGGCAATCCCGAGAAATAGCACGCGAGTGACCCGTTGTTATAAGTTAATTAATATCTACCTTTAGATAATTCGGAGTACGAGAACTGAATAGGATGGAGTAAATAAAGAGAATTGGAGTAGCAAAAGACACAGATACTACAACTACATTTGTTGCATGTTTAGTATTTTATCTTAAAAATGCCTCATCCAAAATAGCCAGTGAGCTGGTCATGTCGACAGCGTACAGAGCCCGGCTTAATTAATTCCAACTCGTTCTTCGCAGGTACAGTTTGTATGAAAAATCATGTTAGAACTCTGCCAATTCGCAGTCTGTTTGTTGGCTTGTTTGTTCCTGAATTTGCTTGTTCCATGTGGTCAACTGGCCAAGTAGAAGTTTTGTTTTGATGCTTGAATTAACGTACAAAAGCTGACTGGGCAAAATATGCAATAGTAAACTTCTGCAAACAGGGTTTTACTAAAATACACGTAACTTTTATGTATTGGGTCCTGTCCTGACGTTATATTTCATAACCACAGTCTGAAAATATGATATTAAAACATACATTCTGTCCGTACAAAAAAGAGGCTCAATGTTAAATAGGTATAATAATAAAGTCTAGATAGACTCTATTAGCTTGTAAGCGTAGTAAAAAATTGTATACAACTCATAAGACTCAAACACATAGATACCGATTTGGCCCATCTGCCAACACAAAGCTGTCTGTCACACACATGAGCATTGTATCATTGGCCAGATTTTTAATCATTAAAATAAAGGTATGACATTGTAATTCTAATCTAAATTTTTATGAAAGTTTATGGGTAAATTCAGTGAAATTAATTAGAAACCATGTACCTAGCTAAATAAAATGCGACTTGCATATGTAATGTAACGCTTTAACAATCATCGAAGCTAACTTTTCATTAACTATTTACTTACTTCGTATAAACGTCCGTGAAACGGAATATAATTTTTGTTCCAAAATATTAGCAAAACACGTTTAAAACTTAAAACTAATACAACTCCAGCAAGCGGATGAAACATGAAATTTAATATGTTTAAGTAATTTTGAACCACGTCAGAAACATGTACTGCAATGAAACATCGCTTTTCCTTCCAAACAATAAGCGGTCATAGCGCGCTTGCAACACTTTGCTCATGCGATTTTTGCAGGCGTTTACTGCCTGTTAGAACTATATTGTTTGCTTCTGTTATGATTTGAGTTCATGTATGTATTTCAGTAAGTCTTCTAACATCAATCAACCTTGTTCTATGAATAAAATTATGAGTCACGTTTTTTCGGTATAGTGGCATTTAATGTGATAATAAACATTAAAAGTGAAAACCTCCTTTGTGTGTAAAAAAAACTACCTATTGTAGCGTTACGACCCGCGGTGCCGATTGGACCCGAAGTCGCAACGCCAACAAATTACAATAAATGGGAAATATGCAAAATTGTAGCGTTACGACCCTCAGTGCCGATTGGACCCGAAGTCGCAACGCTAACAAATTACAAAAAGGGGAAAATTGGGAACTACAGGCAAATAAAATAACGCCAAAAATAAGTAGGCGACTAATGGCTCTCAGGCGGGGAATCGAACCCCGGACTGTGAGAACAGGCAAACCAAATAATACCTACCAAAAATGAGTGACTAATGGCTCTCCAGCGGGGAGTCGAACCCCGGACTGTGACTACAGGCAAACCAAACAAGACCAAAAATAGGTGGGCGACTAAGGCTTTTTTGAATTTTGAAAATAAACTATAACCAAAGATGGCCGTCTCTATGACAAAATTATTTGTCACGGAGACGGCTGGAAATCAAAATACAAAAACGGAAAATTTTAATACAAACGGAAAAGAGTACAAAAGAAAAATAACAAAACACACTAAAATACAAATAAAAGAAAAAGATTATCGCGGAGTGCGGCGGCGGAGCGGCGCACAACGTCAGCAGCCGCGCTTCTCTTCGACGAGCGCGGCGACGTCCAGCTGATGGGATAGCGCACAACGTCAGCAGAACCTCCCGCTGACGAGCGTGGCGACGCCCATGACGGGACCACGACGACGCGCGGCAGCGGCGGACTCTCTCTGTCGAGAAGCGCAGACACTAACGTCTGTTGTGGCCGGGACGACACACGGCGACAGTGGGGTTCCTAACCCCAGCCACGACGTGATCCAGCACACCCCCACGGCCCGGTCACAGGCCCGGACAACTGCTTCCGATGGTGGCACACGTAACCGAAAAAAACCAGTCTGTGTGTTACGGCACAAAATAAAACACGGGAAAAACCGACACACTTTTACTTTAATTATACTTCACATAAAGAAAAAAACTCCAATGCACTATACATGCAAACACCTCAAAGAACCAAAACCGAATGCCACGAAAAAATAGCCGAAATCTTTACATGTCAAATCAAATTTTGAATTTTGAAATTTATATTTTTCTTAACATATTCACATCAACCAGTAAAAAAATATTAAGGTAACAATTAAAAAAAAGGTTATATTTAAAAAAAATGTGGCTAGCATCGCCACAATATCCCCTTTCTTGAAAAAAAATTAAAGTAGAGGAACAAAAAGTAAAAGATAATGGAACTGAACGAACTACTCTACAAGAAATGAACCCAAGTAAATTTAAAAAAACTGCCGCTAATCCAAAAGCCCTTGAGCGCAAATCCCTAGAAGATGAGGATGAGTGAGATGTATACATTAAACAAAGGAACAAAAGGATGTGCATGTGCTCTAAGAAACAACAAACAAAACAAAATTAAAATTTGACAATGTCCTTGACATGAAAATTACCACGTTTTCCGGTAGTCACATCTTCCAGGACAAAAACATTGCTACCTAGAGGCTGGACTACCTTTGACTTAACAAACCTAGGGGCTAATTTCGAGCTGAATAAATTGTCAGCCACAGACCTGGCGAAGTTCCTCCGCCAAACCATGTCACCGACCTGTAATGTAATGTCCCGTCTATTAACGTTGTGGTACCTTGCATTTCTTTCAAATGCCAAGGCAAGACTGTCAGACACTTTGGTGAAGACATCAACTAGCGAAAACAAATTGTGTGCCAGATCCTCTCTAGGTGCAACGCCTCCGGGGGAAATGTTTGAGAGTCTGTGTTCGCTTGGGTCAATCACCAGCTCACGACCGAACATAAGGAAATTAGGAGAATACCCTGTTGCCAAATTGCAAGAAGAATTTAGGTATAACTGAATCTGAGGTAACACTGTAGGCCAAGCAGTCTGTTCGTCGCGTACCAAAATTGATAGGCACGTGACTACTGTCTGATTATAGCGTTCTACAGTGTTAACTTGTGGGGTGTAAAAAGGTGTGAAATGTGTCTTTGGGACAGCGTAAGATCTCAAAAAGTCACGAAAATGGTTACTGCGAAAAATAGTAGCATTGTCGCATAGTATAACTAAAGGTATACCAAATTTCAAAAAAATATCTTTTTCTAAAAACCTAGTAATTGTTTGAGCACGGGGATTACCTAAAGGAAACAACCAGCAATATTTGGTAAAAACGTCTACAACACTAAGTATATGCTTATATCCGTATGAAGCTCTTGGAAATGGGCCTATTAAATCTAAAGAAAGCATCTGCATGGGAGCATTCACAGGTTTTGGGGTAGAAATAGTACCCGCGGGTTGAAGATTAGACCATTTATAGGCTTTACAAGTCTCACAATTTTCTAATTGTGATACGATATCCCTATACATATTGGGCCAAAAATAATGAACCCTCAACTTTGCATAAGTTTTAGCGACGCCAGGGTGAATTGAACCAAATGAATCATGTGCTTCAGAAATAGCTGAAGTGCGTTTTTCCAAAGGTAAAACTATTTTCCAAGAAGAAGTCTCCGATAATAAATCACGAGATGGAATGTGTCTCATTAGGACATTTTCCCTAAGAATATAACCAGGGAATAAGCGAGGATTATCTAAGACACCACTAAAAACACGTCTATACCAGGAGTCATTAGTTTGTTGCAAACCAGCATTGTAAGATATTAAACCAATTTCCATACGAGATAAGGCATCGGGTACAACATTAAGCTGTCCCTTGCGATGAATAATATCAAAAGTGTATTGCGATATTAAAGTTGCCCATCTGGCCAATCTTCCAGAGGGATTATCCAAAGTTAAAAGCCATTTCAGGCTTATATGATCAGTAATGATAGAAAACTTCATACCATCAATATAGCCTCTCAAAAATTGTAGCGTTACGACCCGCGGTGCCGATTGGACCCGAAGTCGCAACGCCAACAAATTACAATAAATGGGAAATATGCAAAATTGTAGCGTTACGACCCTCAGTGCCGATTGGACCCGAAGTCGCAACGCTAACAAATTACAAAAAGGGGAAAATTGGGAACTACAGGCAAATAAAATAACGCCAAAAATAAGTAGGCGACTAATGGCTCTCAGGCGGGGAATCGAACCCCGGACTGTGAGAACAGGCAAACCAAATAATACCTACCAAAAATGAGTGACTAATGGCTCTCCAGCGGGGAGTCGAACCCCGGACTGTGACTACAGGCAAACCAAACAAGACCAAAAATAGGTGGGCGACTAAGGCTTTTTTGAATTTTGAAAAAAAACTTTAACCAAAGATGGCCGTCTCTATGACAAAATTATTTGTCACGGAGACGGCTGGAAATCAAAATACAAAAACGGAAAATTTTAATACAAACGGAAAAGAGTACAAAAGAAAAATAACAAAACACACTAAAATACAAATAAAAGAAAAAGATTATCGCGGAGTGCGGCGGCGGAGCGGCGCACAACGTCAGCAGCCGCGCTTCTCTTCGACGAGCGCGGCGACGTCCAGCTGATGGGATGGCGCACAACGTCAGCAGAACCTCCCGCTGACGAGCGTGGCGACGCCCAGCCGACGGGACCACGACGACGCGCGGCAGCGGCGGACTCTCTCTGTCGAGAAGCGCAGACACTAACGTCTGTTGTGGCCGGGACGACACACGGCGACAGTGGGGTTCCTAACCCCAGCCACGACGTGATCCAGCACACCCCCACGGCCCGGTCACAGGCCCGGACAACTGCTTCCGATGGTGGCACACGTAACCGAAAAAAAAAACAGTCTGTGTGTTACGGCACAAAATAAAACACGGGAAAAACCGACACACTTTTACTTTAATTGTACTTCACATAAAGAAAAAAACTCCAATGCACTATACATGCAAACACCTCAAAGAACCAAAACCGAATGCCTCGAAAAAATAGCCGAAATCTTTACATGTCAAATAAAATTTTGAATTTTGAAATTTATATACCATGGGGGTGTGCTGGATCACGTCGTGGCTGGGGTTAGGAACCCCACTGTCGCCGTGTGTCGTCCCGGCCACAACAGACGTTAGTGTCTGCGCTTCTCGACAGAGAGAGTCCGCCGCTGCCGCGCGTCGTCGTGGTCCCGTCGGCTGGGCGTCGCCACGCTCGTCAGCGGGAGGTTCTGCTGACGTTGTGCGCCATCCCATCAGCTGGACGTCGCCGCGCTCGTCGAAGAGAAGCGCGGCTGCTGACGTTGTGCGCCGCTCCGCCGCCGCACTCCGCGATAATCTTTTTCTTTTATTTGTATTTTAGTGTGTTTTGTTATTTTTCTTTTGTACTCTTTTCCGTTTGTATTAAAATTTTCCGTTTTTGTATTTTGATTTCCAGCCGTCTCCGTGACAAATAATTTTGTCATAGAGACGGCCATCTTTGGTTATAGTTTTTTTTCAAAATTCAAAAAAGCCTTAGTCGCCCACCTATTTTTGGTCTTGTTTGGTTTGCCTGTAGTCCCTGTTCGGGCGCCAAAAATTGTAGCGTTACGACCCGCGGTGCCGATTGGACCCGAAGTCGCAACGCCAACAAATTACAAAAATTGGTTTAATATCTTACAATGCTGGTTTACAACAAACTAATGACTCCTGGTATAGACGTGTTTTTAGTGGTGTCTTAGATAATCCTCGCTTATTCCCTGGTTATATTCTTAGGGAAAATGTCCTAATGAGACACATTCCATCTCGTGATTTATTATCGGAGACTTCTTCTTGGAAAATAGTTTTACCTTTGGAAAAACGCACTTCAGCTATTTCTGAAGCACATGATTCATTTGGTTCAATTCACCCTGGCGTCGCTAAAACTTATGCAAAGTTGAGGGTTCGTTATTTTTGGCCCAATATGTATAGGGATATCGTATCACAATTAGAAAATTGTGAGACTTGTAAAGCCTATAAATGGTCTAATCTTCAACCCGCGGGTACTATTTCTACCCCAAAACCTGTGAATGCTCCCATGCAGATGCTTTCTTTAGATTTAATAGGCCCATTTCCAAGAGCTTCATACGGATATAAGCATATACTTAGTGTTGTAGACGTTTTTACCAAATATTGCTGGTTGTTTCCTTTAGGTAATCCCCGTGCTCAAACAATTACTAGGTTTTTAGAAAAAGATATTTTTTTGAAATTTGGTATACCTTTAGTTATACTATGCGACAATGCTACTATTTTTCGCAGTAACCATTTTCGTGACTTTTTGAGATCTTACGCTGTCCCAAAGACACATTTCACACCTTTTTACACCCCACAAGTTAACACTGTAGAACGCTATAATCAGACAGTAGTCACGTTCCTATCAATTTTGGTACGCGACGAACAGACTGCTTGGCCTACAGTGTTACCTCAGATTCAGTTATACCTAAATTCTTCTTGCAATTTGGCAACAGGGTATTCTCCTAATTTCCTTATGTTCGGTCGTGAGCTGGTGATTGACCCAAGCGAACACAGACTCTCAAACATTTCCCCCGGAGGCGTTGCACCTAGAGAGGATCTGGCACACAATTTGTTTTCGCTAGTTGATGTCTTCACTAAAGTGTCTGACAGTCTTGCCTTGGCATTTGAAAGAAATGCAAGGTACCACAACGTTAATAGACGGGACATTACATTACAGGTCGGTGACATGGTTTGGCGGAGGAACTTCGCCAGGTCTGTGGCTGACAATTTATTCAGCTCGAAATTAGCCCCTAGGTTTGTTAAGTCAAAGGTAGTCCAGCCTCTAGGTAGCAATGTTTTTGTCCTGGAAGATGTGACTACCGGAAAACGTGGTAATTTTCATGTCAAGGACATTGTCAAATTTTAATTTTGTTTTGTTTGTTGTTTCTTAGAGCACATGCACATCCTTTTGTTCCTTTGTTTAATGTATACATCTCACTCATCCTCATCTTCTAGGGATTTGCGCTCAAGGGCTTTTGGATTAGCGGCAGTTTTTTCAAATTTACTTGGGTTCACTTCTTGTAGAGTAGTTCGTTCAGTTCCATTATCTTTTACTTTTTGTTCCTCTACTTTAATTTTTTTTCAAGAAAGGGGATATTGTGGCGATGCTAGCCACATTTTTTTTTAAATATAACCTTTTTTTTAATTGTTACCTTAATATTTTTTTACTGGTTGATGTGAATATGTTAAGAAAAATATAAATTTCAAAATTCAAAATTTTATTTGACATGTAAAGATTTCGGCTATTTTTTCGAGGCATTCGGTTTTGGTTCTTTGAGGTGTTTGCATGTATAGTGCATTGGAGTTTTTTTCTTTATGTGAAGTACAATTAAAGTAAAAGTGTGTCGGTTTTTCCCGTGTTTTATTTTGTGCCGTAACACACAGACTGTTTTTTTTTTCGGTTACGTGTGCCACCATCGGAAGCAGTTGTCCGGGCCTGTGACCGGGCCGTGGGGGTGTGCTGGATCACGTCGTGGCTGGGGTTAGGAACCCCACTGTCGCCGTGTGTCGTCCCGGCCACAACAGACGTTAGTGTCTGCGCTTCTCGACAGAGAGAGTCCGCCGCTGCCGCGCGTCGTCGTGGTCCCGTCGGCTGGGCGTCGCCACGCTCGTCAGCGGGAGGTTCTGCTGACGTTGTGCGCCATCCCATCAGCTGGACGTCGCCGCGCTCGTCGAAGAGAAGCGCGGCTGCTGACGTTGTGCGCCGCTCCGCCGCCGCACTCCGCGATAATCTTTTTCTTTTATTTGTATTTTAGTGTGTTTTGTTATTTTTCTTTTGTACTCTTTTCCGTTTGTATTAAAATTTTCCGTTTTTGTATTTTGATTTCCAGCCGTCTCCGTGACAAATAATTTTGTCATAGAGACGGCCATCTTTGGTTATAGTTTTTTTTCAAAATTCATTCCGGACTACGGAACCCACCGCGTTTTGGAAAAAAAAAAGAAGAAAAGCAGGGTTAATTTTGTTCGGGCGCCAAAAATTGTAGCGTTACGACTTCGGGTCCAATCGGCACCGCGGGTCGTAACGCTACAATTTTTGGCGCCCGAACAAAATTAACCCTGCTTTTCTTCTTTTTTTTTTCCAAAACGCGGTGGGTTCCGTAGTCCGGAATAATGTCCCGTTCTGTCCCAAATTTGACTCGGCTAGGGTCAAGTGGTTCCCGTAGCAAAGATGATTTCGTCACACTGTCTGTGGCATCATCCTCATCTAGGTTGCAACCTCCTTGCTCTCTTTCTCCCCATCACACGCTCCCTCCAATACAAGTTTTTACTCAATGTAGTAAAGACTTTAACCTCTCATCATGGAATATCCGCTATGATGGCAAAACTTGCGTTAGAGATTTTTTCCTCCGCTTAGAGGAGTATATGGTGGCAAGAAATAAATCTCAGGACCTAGTCTTATCTCGACTGCACGAGATCCTTTCTGGAACTCCTTTAGACCTTTTCCGTTCTTTAAGAAATAAGATCTCTTCTTGGGACGGCCTTAAAGAATATTTTTTCAATCATTTTGACACCCCTAACTTCGAGTTTGAGACCGAGCGTCTGCTTCGAAACAAGAAGCAGACCGCTAATCAGTCTGTGTCCGAATTTATTATTTCTATTGATGCTTTGAATTCTAAGTTAGCTCGTCCGATACCCGAAGATTCTCTGGTCCATATCATAAAGCACAATATGCATCCAGACTACATCCCATGTTTAGCTGCTACACCAATTTTTGATTTGCAAACTCTGATTAGCGTTGCAAAGAATTTTGAATCATTTTCTCGGACATCTAGATCACCATCAAAAAATATTTCTGCAATAGAATCTCAACCCCCGTTATGTTTAAAGTGTCATGCTTCGGGGCACTCTTATAAAAATTGCCCTAAGGTACCCGGGAGGATATGTTTTCTTTGTCAAACCCCTGACACGTTAACGGCCTTTTGCCCGAATTGTAATAAAAAAACCCCGAAGGATCTTAGTCCCAATCAGTCTTCCTGGCCGCAACTTTCTACGGTCATACCTTCGAAATCAACAGATGCTAGACCTTTCATTACTGTGTCCATAGGTGGACGCCAAATGACTTGTTTACTGGATTCAGGTGCACAAGTGTCTTTACTTGGAGGTAGTACTTACGGCTCTTTTTTGACCATTATTCTCTGTCTCCTCCTACATCCTCTTCTTGTGTCACCACTATCGATGGCACGCCTATTTCTGTTTTGGGGAACATTTTATTACCTGTTTATTTTAAAGGTCTTCAGCATTATTTAAACTTTATTGTTGTACCTTCTTTTTCTTCTCAAGTCGTTTTAGGTATAGATTTTTGGAGTAAATTTGGTCTTCTGAGTCCTTTTTTGGAGTTTTTGCATACGGACATTCCTTCGCCAATTCGAGACCCTTCCCCATCTATTTCGCATTCGTCTGACGCAATTGCTCAGGTGAATTATATTCGGCCTCGTAACACTTTAACCCCCGAGCAAGAGTCCCAACTTCAAAAGGTTATCAACCGGTTTGAAGAGATTTCTTCGGACAAGGTTGGGTTAGGAAAAACTAACCTTCTTAAGCATCAGATAGTCACCACAGGTCCTCCAATCAAGCAACGGTATTATCCTTTGTCACCAGCTAAAATGGAGGTTCTGAATAAGGAAGTTGATAGTATGCTTGAGAAAGGAGTTATCAGACCCTCGCATTCTCCGTGGTCTAGCCCAGTGGTTATGGTAACCAAGAAGGATGGCTCCTGTCGCTTCTGTGTAGATTCTAGGAAGCTGAATAGTGTTACTGTTCGAGATAGTTATCCGCTACCTCGCATACAAACCATTTTAGACAACCTCAAAGGTGCTAAATATCTGACAACGTTAGATTTTAGTAGTGCTTTTTGGCAGATTGAGTTAGCTGATGACAGCAGTTGTAAAAAAAACTGCGTTTGTTGTGCCTGGTAGAGGGCTTTTCGAATTCCGGCGCATGCCTTTTGGGATAACTAACGCGGCATCTGAGATGCAGCGCCTTACGGATTTACTAATAAATCATCAATTTGATGATCACGTGTTTGGGTACATTGATGACCTTGTGATCGTTTCCCCTAATTTTGAACATCATATTGATTTACTAAATAAAGTATTTGAAAGGCTAAAAGATGCTGGTCTGACACTTAATATAAAGAAGTGTCAATTTTGTAAAGATAGCTTAAGATACTTGGGCTATATCGTTGATTCGCAAGGACTCCATGCTGACCCTGAAAAGGTTGAAAGCATTAGGAACTTTCCGGTTCCTGACACTGCCAAAAAGCTACGAGGCTTTATTGGTTTGGCATCTTATTACCGGAGATTTGTTAAGGATTTTTCCTCTATAATAGCACCACTGACAGCTTTAATTGGTAAAAAGAAAGGCTCTGATCCCATTGAATGGTCGTGTGATGCCGGTAAGGCATTCAATTCCCTTAAACAGGCATTAACTTCAACGCCTATTATGTCTTGCCCTGATTTTTCAAAACCCTTTGTCCTTCAATGTGATGCTTCGTCAGTCGGGATAGGTTCTGTGTTGACCCAAATTATAGATGATGTCGAACACCCAATTGCATACTATTCCCGCCTTCTATCTCGCGTTGAGAGAAACTATAGTACTACTGAGCGCGAATTGTTAGCAGTATTAGATTCAATCAAACATTTTAGAGGCTATATTGATGGTATGAAGTTTTCTATCATTACTGATCATATAAGCCTGAAATGGCTTTTAACTTTGGATAATCCCTCTGGAAGATTGGCCAGATGGGCAACTTTAATATCGCAATACACTTTTGATATTATTCATCGCAAGGGACAGCTTAATGTTGTACCCGATGCCTTATCTCGTATGGAAATATTGTGGCGATGCTAGCCACATTTTTTTTAAATATAACCTTTTTTTTAATTGTTACCTTAATATTTTTTTTACTGGTTGATGTGAATATGTTAAGAAAAATATAAATTTCAAAATTCAAAATTTGATTTGACATGTAAAGATTTCGGCTATTTTTTCGTGGCATTCGGTTTTGGTTCTTTGAGGTGTTTGCATGTATAGTGCATTGGAGTTTTTTTCTTTATGTGAAGTAAAAAACCAGTCTGTGTGTTACGGCACAAAATAAAACACGGGAAAAACCGACACACTTTTACTTTAATTATACTTCACATAAAGAAAAAAACTCCAATGCACTATACATGCAAACACCTCAAAGAACCAAAACCGAATGCCACGAAAAAATAGCCGAAATCTTTACATGTCAAATCAAATTTTGAATTTTGAAATTTATATTTTTCTTAACATATTCACATCAACCAGTAAAAAAAATATTAAGGTAACAATTAAAAAAAAGGTTATATTTAAAAAAAATGTGGCTAGCATCGCCACAATCAAAAAAGCCTTAGTCGCCCACCTATTTTTGGTCTTGTTTGGTTTGCCTGTAGTCACAGTCCGGGGTTCGACTCCCCGCTGGAGAGCCATTAGTCACTCATTTTTGGTAGGTATTATTTGGTTTGCCTGTTCTCACAGTCCGGGGTTCGATTCCCCGCCTGAGAGCCATTAGTCGCCTACTTATTTTTGGCGTTATTTTATTTGCCTGTAGTTCCCAATTTTCCCCTTTTTGTAATTTGTTAGCGTTGCGACTTCGGGTCCAATCGGCACTGAGGGTCGTAACGCTACAATTTTGCATATTTCCCATTTATTGTAATTTGTTGGCGTTGCGACTTCGGGTCCAATCGGCACCGCGGGTCGTAACGCTACAATTTTTGAGGTATACCAAATTTCAAAAAAATATCTTTTTCTAAAAACCTAGTAATTGTTTGAGCACGGGGATTACCTAAAGGAAACAACCAGCAATATTTGGTAAAAACGTCTACAACACTAAGTATATGCTTATATCCGTATGAAGCTCTTGGAAATGGGCCTATTAAATCTAAAGAAAGCATCTGCATGGGAGCATTCACAGGTTTTGGGGTAGAAATAGTACCCGCGGGTTGAAGATTAGACCATTTATAGGCTTTACAAGTCTCACAATTTTCTAATTGTGATACGATATCCCTATACATATTGGGCCAAAAATAACGAACCCTCAACTTTGCATAAGTTTTAGCGACGCCAGGGTGAATTGAACCAAATGAATCATGTGCTTCAGAAATAGCTGAAGTGCGTTTTTCCAAAGGTAAAACTATTTTCCAAGAAGAAGTCTCCGATAATAAATCACGAGATGGAATGTGTCTCATTAGGACATTTTCCCTAAGAATATAACCAGGGAATAAGCGAGGATTATCTAAGACACCACTAAAAACACGTCTATACCAGGAGTCATTAGTTTGTTGTAAACCAGCATTGTAAGATATTAAACCAATTTCCATACGAGATAAGGCATCGGGTACAACATTAAGCTGTCCCTTGCGATGAATAATATCAAAAGTGTATTGCGATATTAAAGTTGCCCATCTGGCCAATCTTCCAGAGGGATTATCCAAAGTTAAAAGCCATTTCAGGCTTATATGATCAGTAATGATAGAAAACTTCATACCATCAATATAGCCTCTAAAATGTTTGATTGAATCTAATACTGCTAACAATTCGCGCTCAGTAGTACTATAGTTTCTCTCAACGCGAGATAGAAGGCGGGAATAGTATGCAATTGGGTGTTCGACATCATCTATAATTTGGGTCAACACAGAACCTATCCCGACTGACGAAGCATCACATTGAAGGACAAAGGGTTTTGAAAAATCAGGGCAAGACATAATAGGCGTTGAAGTTAATGCCTGTTTAAGGGAATTGAATGCCTTACCGGCATCACACGACCATTCAATGGGATCAGAGCCTTTCTTTTTACCAATTAAAGCTGTCAGTGGTGCTATTATAGAGGAAAAATCCTTAACAAATCTCCGGTAATAAGATGCCAAACCAATAAAGCCTCGTAGCTTTTTGGCAGTGTCAGGAACCGGAAAGTTCCTAATGCTTTCAACCTTTTCAGGGTCAGCATGGAGTCCTTGCGAATCAACGATATAGCCCAAGTATCTTAAGCTATCTTTACAAAATTGACACTTCTTTATATTAAGTGTCAGACCAGCATCTTTTAGCCTTTCAAATACTTTATTTAGTAAATCAATATGATGTTCAAAATTAGGGGAAACGATCACAAGGTCATCAATGTACCCAAACACGTGATCATCAAATTGATGATTTATTAGTAAATCCGTAAGGCGCTGCATCTCAGATGCCGCGTTAGTTATCCCAAAAGGCATGCGCCGGAATTCGAAAAGCCCTCTACCAGGCACAACAAACGCAGTTTTTTGACAACTGCTGTCATCAGCTAACTCAATCTGCCAAAAAGCACTACTAAAATCTAACGTTGTCAGATATTTAGCACCTTTGAGGTTGTCTAAAATGGTTTGTATGCGAGGTAGCGGATAACTATCTCGAACAGTAACACTATTCAGCTTCCTAGAATCTACACAGAAGCGACAGGAGCCATCCTTCTTGGTTACCATAACCACTGGGCTAGACCACGGAGAATGCGAGGGTCTGATAACTCCTTTCTCAAGCATACTATCAACTTCCTTATTCAGAACCTCCATTTTAGCTGGTGACAAAGGATAATACCGTTGCTTGATTGGAGGACCTGTGGTGACTATCTGATGCTTAAGAAGGTTAGTTTTTCCTAACCCAACCTTGTCCGAAGAAATCTCTTCAAACCGGTTGATAACCTTTTGAAGTTGGGACTCTTGCTCGGGGGTTAAAGTGTTACGAGGCCGAATATAATTCACCTGAGCAATTGCGTCAGACGAATGCGAAATAGATGGGGAAGGGTCTCGAATTGGCGAAGGAATGTCCGTATGCAAAAACTCCAAAAAAGGACTCAGAAGACCAAATTTACTCCAAAAATCTATACCTAAAACGACTTGAGAAGAAAAAGAAGGTACAACAATAAAGTTTAAATAATGCTGAAGACCTTTAAAATAAACAGGTAATAAAATGTTCCCCAAAACAGAAATAGGCGTGCCATCGATAGTGGTGACACAAGAAGAGGATGTAGGGGGAGACAGAGAATAATGGTCCAAAAAAGAGCCGTAAGTACTACCTCCAAGTAAAGACACTTGTGCACCTGAATCCAGTAAACAAGTCATTTGGCGTCCACCTATGAACACAGTGATGAAAGGTCTAGCATCTGTTGATTTCGAAGGTATGACCGTAGAAAGTTGCGGCCAGGAAGACTGATTGGGACTAAGATCCTTCGGGGTTTTTTTATTACAATTCGGGCAAAAGGCCGTTAACGTGTCAGGGGTTTGACAACGAAAACATATCCTCCCGGGTACCTTAGGGCAATTTTTATAAGAGTGCCCCGAAGCATGACACTTTAAACATAACGGGGGTTGAGATTCTATTGCAGAAATATTTTTTGATGGGGATCTAGATGTCCGAGAAAATGATTCAAAATTCTTTGCAACGCTAATCAGAGTTTGCAAATCAAAAATTGGTGTAGCAGCTAAACATGGGATGTAGTCTGGATGCATATTGTGCTTTATGATATGGACCAGAGAGTCTTATCTCGTATGGAAATTGGTTTAATATCTTACAATGCTGGTTTACAACAAACTAATGACTCCTGGTATAGACGTGTTTTTAGTGGTGTCTTAGATAATCCTCGCTTATTCCCTGGTTATATTCTTAGGGAAAATGTCCTAATGAGACACATTCCATCTCGTGATTTATTATCGGAGACTTCTTCTTGGAAAATAGTTTTACCTTTGGAAAAACGCACTTCAGCTATTTCTGAAGCACATGATTCATTTGGTTCAATTCACCCTGGCGTCGCTAAAACTTATGCAAAGTTGAGGGTTCGTTATTTTTGGCCCAATATGTATAGGGATATCGTATCACAATTAGAAAATTGTGAGACTTGTAAAGCCTATAAATGGTCTAATCTTCAACCCGCGGGTACTATTTCTACCCCAAAACCTGTGAATGCTCCCATGCAGATGCTTTCTTTAGATTTAATAGGCCCATTTCCAAGAGCTTCATACGGATATAAGCATATACTTAGTGTTGTAGACGTTTTTACCAAATATTGCTGGTTGTTTCCTTTAGGTAATCCCCGTGCTCAAACAATTACTAGGTTTTTAGAAAAAGATATTTTTTTGAAATTTGGTATACCTTTAGTTATACTATGCGACAATGCTACTATTTTTCGCAGTAACCATTTTCGTGACTTTTTGAGATCTTACGCTGTCCCAAAGACACATTTCACACCTTTTTACACCCCACAAGTTAACACTGTAGAACGCTATAATCAGACAGTAGTCACGTTCCTATCAATTTTGGTACGCGACGAACAGACTGCTTGGCCTACAGTGTTACCTCAGATTCAGTTATACCTAAATTCTTCTTGCAATTTGGCAACAGGGTATTCTCCTAATTTCCTTATGTTCGGTCGTGAGCTGGTGATTGACCCAAGCGAACACAGACTCTCAAACATTTCCCCCGGAGGCGTTGCACCTAGAGAGGATCTGGCACACAATTTGTTTTCGCTAGTTGATGTCTTCACTAAAGTGTCTGACAGTCTTGCCTTGGCATTTGAAAGAAATGCAAGGTACCACAACGTTAATAGACGGGACATTACATTACAGGTCGGTGACATGGTTTGGCGGAGGAACTTCGCCAGGTCTGTGGCTGACAATTTATTCAGCTCGAAATTAGCCCCTAGGTTTGTTAAGTCAAAGGTAGTCCAGCCTCTAGGTAGCAATGTTTTTGTCCTGGAAGATGTGACTACCGGAAAACGTGGTAATTTTCATGTCAAGGACATTGTCAAATTTTAATTTTGTTTTGTTTGTTGTTTCTTAGAGCACATGCACATCCTTTTGTTCCTTTGTTTAATGTATACATCTCACTCATCCTCATCTTCTAGGGATTTGCGCTCAAGGGCTTTTGGATTAGCGGCAGTTTTTTCAAATTTACTTGGGTTCACTTCTTGTAGAGTAGTTCGTTCAGTTCCATTATCTTTTACTTTTTGTTCCTCTACTTTAATTTTTTTTCAAGAAAGGGGATATTGTGGCGATGCTAGCCACATTTTTTTTTAAATATAACCTTTTTTTTAATTGTTACCTTAATATTTTTTTACTGGTTGATGTGAATATGTTAAGAAAAATATAAATTTCAAAATTCAAAATTTTATTTGACATGTAAAGATTTCGGCTATTTTTTCGAGGCATTCGGTTTTGGTTCTTTGAGGTGTTTGCATGTATAGTGCATTGGAGTTTTTTTCTTTATGTGAAGTACAATTAAAGTAAAAGTGTGTCGGTTTTTCCCGTGTTTTATTTTGTGCCGTAACACACAGACTGTTTTTTTTTTCGGTTACGTGTGCCACCATCGGAAGCAGTTGTCCGGGCCTGTGACCGGGCCGTGGGGGTGTGCTGGATCACGTCGTGGCTGGGGTTAGGAACCCCACTGTCGCCGTGTGTCGTCCCGGCCACAACAGACGTTAGTGTCTGCGCTTCTCGACAGAGAGAGTCCGCCGCTGCCGCGCGTCGTCGTGGTCCCGTCGGCTGGGCGTCGCCACGCTCGTCAGCGGGAGGTTCTGCTGACGTTGTGCGCCATCCCATCAGCTGGACGTCGCCGCGCTCGTCGAAGAGAAGCGCGGCTGCTGACGTTGTGCGCCGCTCCGCCGCCGCACTCCGCGATAATCTTTTTCTTTTATTTGTATTTTAGTGTGTTTTGTTATTTTTCTTTTGTACTCTTTTCCGTTTGTATTAAAATTTTCCGTTTTTGTATTTTGATTTCCAGCCGTCTCCGTGACAAATAATTTTGTCATAGAGACGGCCATCTTTGGTTATAGTTTTTTTTCAAAATTCAAAAAAGCCTTAGTCGCCCACCTATTTTTGGTCTTGTTTGGTTTGCCTGTAGTCACAGTCCGGGGTTCGACTCCCCGCTGGAGAGCCATTAGTCACTCATTTTTGGTAGGTATTATTTGGTTTGCCTGTTCTCACAGTCCGGGGTTCGATTCCCCGCCTGTGACTACAGGCAAACCAAACAAGACCAAAAATAGGTGGGCGACTAAGGCTTTTTTGAATTTTGAAAAAAAACTATAACCAAAGATGGCCGTCTCTATGACAAAATTATTTGTCACGGAGACGGCTGGAAATCAAAATACAAAAACGGAAAATTTTAATACAAACGGAAAAGAGTACAAAAGAAAAATAACAAAACACACTAAAATACAAATAAAAGAAAAAGATTATCGCGGAGTGCGGCGGCGGAGCGGCGCACAACGTCAGCAGCCGCGCTTCTCTTCGACGAGCGCGGCGACGTCCAGCTGATGGGATGGCGCACAACGTCAGCAGAACCTCCCGCTGACGAGCGTGGCGACGCCCAGCCGACGGGACCACGACGACGCGCGGCAGCGGCGGACTCTCTCTGTCGAGAAGCGCAGACACTAACGTCTGTTGTGGCCGGGACGACACACGGCGACAGTGGGGTTCCTAACCCCAGCCACGACGTGATCCAGCACACCCCCACGGCCCGGTCACAGGCCCGGACAACTGCTTCCGATGGTGGCACACGTAACCGAAAAAAAAAACAGTCTGTGTGTTACGGCACAAAATAAAACACGGGAAAAACCGACACACTTTTACTTTAATTGTACTTCACATAAAGAAAAAAACTCCAATGCACTATACATGCAAACACCTCAAAGAACCAAAACCGAATGCCTCGAAAAAATAGCCGAAATCTTTACATGTCAAATCAAATTTTGAATTTTGAAATTTATATTTTTCTTAACATATTCACATCAACCAGTAAAAAAATATTAAGGTAACAATTAAAAAAAAGGTTATATTTAAAAAAAATGTGGCTAGCATCGCCACACTATACACAAATGTGTACAAACTGGAACTGAAAAGTAGAAAATACTAGTTTAATTACATACTTAAAAGAGTATAGGTAGCATTAAATGAGAAATAACGAAATTATTGATACTTACTTACCTATTTACAATTTAAAATCAGCCAAGATAACAAGAATAAGTAAGTAGTATAATTGTGTCTTCACCTTGGGCACACCACGCACGAGGCAGAATTAAATTTATCTCTTTGGCTGGTTATATTGATAACCTCTAAACTCTAACTCTTATGGTTAACGTTAACTCCTAATGTTAGTTTGCCTCAGGCCCGCCCCAGGTGGTATAGTTACGCCACTGTTTACATAATAAATTTGTCATTATACGCTATTACTTTTAATTAGTACCTACACACACTTTACTGTGACTGAGCTCAAAATTAACAACTTTTCCTATGGGAACAATGCTGGAAAATCGATAAAATAATAGACATTTCCATACAAAAAAATTCTGTCGGGGGGACAATTTGTATGAAGATATCGAAAATTTTCTGAGTCCCCAGTATTTATCCCATAGGAAAAGTTGACCAATTTGGCGGACTAAGCCATCCCTTAAATATGTGTACTAATGATTAAAAAGTAATAATGTATACTTTTATTATTGCCACAGTCTCGAGAATTAATCCTAGCGTAGGCGAGACAAAGTACAGACTGAGTGTTTGCCCGCGCCGGCGTGTGATCGCTAATTAAGCTAATTAGCGAAATAGCTGTTACTCCGCCCCTGCCAGACAGACGAACGTAAGTACTTAGTACGTATACCTACGTGGAAGATAATTGTAATACTAACTTAAAGCTAGGTACCCGTCTTATACAAATATTTTTTTCGGGTACCTATATATTTATATAGGTAAGTATCGAATAAAATAGAAAATACAAAGATTAAAGGTACAATTTTATTTAATTAATTAGGGTGTTTGACTCCTAATATAAAGTATCCCAATTCCAATATTATAATATTATAAATTATGCGAACGTGAGTTAGTATATTTGTTTGTTAGCTCTTACGATTTATATTCTGAACCAATCCTCCTGAAATTTGGCATACACGTTGATATAGCATTATCAACGTGTATAAGATGGTGTAAAGCTATGACCCAAACACGGATGTGCAAAGTAAATATATATTTTTTTTTAAATAAGGGTCAGATTAGGGGGTCCAAATAGAAAATGTTAAAATGTTAAAAAAAGTTTTGCAAACCTTACCGTGTTATATATCAAATGAAAAGGCTTGTTATGAGGATCTCAAAAATTTTTTTTTTGTTCGGAAAAATCAATACTTTTGATTTTATTCACGGAAGAACGCAAAAATTGACCATTTAATGATGATTTTTATGATAAATTATCGATTTGGAAGTTTTGGAGTGAAAACTTCTTTAGCGGCGCTGTGCACTTTTTGTGGCGGGAAAATAATCTTAAAGTCGGGTCAGATCACGTGACCGACAGATTCGCCAGATTAAAAATTCGTAAGACAGCGACAGCGCAGGAGTGCTATTTTTGAACGCGTGACTCACTAAACGAGTGATTGACGCGAGTGTTTCTAAAAGGCCGCATTTTTGAATCATGCGTTGACGAGTGATTGCATCGAACGGTTGAGATCACTCGTTTTTGCAGGCGACGAACGCTTTTATGTCCAAGTCACTTCCTGTCATCCGAACTTCATCTGTCATCATTTTACGTTCCATTTGACGCTACACTTCTTAAACATTTTAAAATTCCTTAATAACCTTAAAAAAGTTTTTAAAAAAATCTGCGTGAAATAAGAAGAAATGAAATATTTTTCGTTGAAGGTTGGCAGCACTACAGTTCAAGCGATGGTTTCAAAAATATGGCAAAATGGTATCTCGTGACTTGGAAGACTAGTGTGACTTGTAGTCGTGCACGACTTGCGCTTTAGTGAGTCGCGCGTTCAAAAATAGCACTCCAGGGCGCTTGCGCGTGTGTTTCTGTTACAGCGTGCTACGCACATCCATGGATGGTGGCTGCTGTTAGGAAAGGTATTAAATTTATTATAAGTGATTTATGTATTTAAGTTTTCACTTCTGCCGGCACTCCCGGAGTGAACCCCTTGTTTTTTTGTGTGGAGTGAAACAGCGCCCTGTCATTAACTCGTCAATGAATCTCAGACACATAGATAATCAATTGTTATGCCCCATGGGGTTGCCTCGTGGTCACAGGGTTAATGAACACCATACTCTGCGTATAGAGGTAAGATAATCCTGAACTCCCCAATTTTTGCCAAAAGCTGACTGAACAAACGTCTATTTGAGTTGTTCAAACCCTCCTATTAATGAAGTCTATTAGACCGCTATTCCCGAGATGCGCACAAAAATATTTCCACCTGAACGGCCGCCTGCCGCGATTACTGGCGTTAAATTAATAAAAATGTAAGAGAAGAGTAACTTCATATTGGACTTTGGGCTCCGAAGCCTCACAGCTAAACAAACAATTCAAGGTACCTATATCCTATCACGTATGACCTTATATACCTTTTTTTACCAGCTGTAAAAAATTCAATTAATATAATATAAAATTGTACTTATATTGAAACTTGCCCATCTAAAATTGATAATAATCATATCACAGCCATTTCGCAATTTTTAAACATTTTCCAACCTTTTGACGAAAAACAAATATAGTCTTTAATCATCATACTCCTTACAGAAGTACAGCCTCCGTGGCGCAGTGGTTAGCCTGCCTGCGACACGATAGGGTTCGATGCCGGGCCTGGAACACGATATTTTTCAGATTTGCTTGGGACTTGAGTGTTTATCTATTAAAGAATCGTTGAGCTAGCAGGATCCTACGACACTAGTGTACAATACGGTGAGGCTTGCACAATTTGGATGATTTGTCCCTTTATTGCGATTGCACGCATAGCCTGAATGACCGATCTGAGAAACAATGGCAAAAGCCTTTTGAGAGCAGCGACTCCCATCTTTTGCATTACGGGCCAAATGCGCGCTACCACAGTTTCGAGCTCAGTTAGTCGCCAGTTTATGTATACTATTTAGCAATACCACAGCAGTCCAGTGCCAATTCTGTTCGCTTTTTATTACGGCGCTCTATTCCGGTGTTCCGGCGCCGTGCGCGCTCCGATAACACGGCTTATGGCAAACACAGCCAGGATTACGGACATTCTCACCGGATTTACGGCGTTTCCGGATTTTTAGACGACTCCCGCGCGGCTTAGTGACGCGGCGTTGCTTTGTTTAATCTGTTGTGTATTTGTATTTTTTTTGTTTTGACGCCGCATTGATGTCAGCAAAAATCTTTCTATGATGAGATGAGTGACAAACATATTCCTTGCTCTATGGCTTTTACGATGCGCAAAAAGAGGTTCATTCTACTTGTTTTTCCTTTTCTACTTGACCAGCATGAAAGAAACCTTTTAGAGAGGTTAAGTTGGATAAGAATAGAAAGATGATTCCGTGCTTCGGAAGGCACGTTAAGCCGTTGGTCCCGGCTGCCATTTGGTAGTCGTTAAAGGAACCACGTCAGAGGCCGAGAGGCGGTTCCGAAGAACTCTGACACCAGGGTGTGCATGGTCGACTGACCGTGTCACCTACTCGAAATGATGATGATGAGTTGAATAACCGGGGATAGCGACACAAGTGAACGAAACTACACAACTTCGAAGTTTCCCCGTCCCGTCCCCGTCAAGAAGACCCGTCGCGCGATTCAAAAGCCATCCATAATAAATTATAAACCTACACAAATCACACAAATTGAACTAGCCCCGCAGTAACTTGTATCGTAGTATACTGACACAACGATACTATATTTTATAATAAATAATACCCAAATCCATCTGAAAAATATCGTTTTCCATCGAGTCCTGAACGGGGATCCAATCTGGGTGTCAATTTTTGAATCAATAGAATCGATCCACCACTCGTTGTTAAGCTTTCGCATGGTGAATCTTAATTGGCTCTATTTTTGAAACTTTATTCGAATGGTTTTTCCGAATGATCGCACGAGAGCACTCTGATTCAAAGACGTGTACAATAAAATATGAAATTTGACTTGACTCCATATGATCCCAATGGGTTCCATAAGTATCTTAAGGCCCCAATGGGTCCAATTAGGTCCCATCGGTCCCAAAGGGTCCCAAGTGTCCCAAGGGTACCCAAAGGGTCCCATTAGGTCCCAAGGGTCTCATTGGGTCCCAAGGGGTCCCAAGGGTCCCAAGGGTCCCATTGGGTCCCAAGGGTCCCATTGATCCCAAGAGTCTCATTGGGTCCCTAGGGCCCCTAGGATCCCATAGGGTACCAAGGGCTCCATGGGTCCCAAGGATACCATGGGTCCCAAGGATTCCACGGGTCCCAAGGGTTCCATGGGTCCCAAGGGTCCCACAAGTACCATTGGGCCACATTGGGTACCATTGGTAGTACCATCCACCAAGCCAAGAACACTAAGAACTACCAAAGGTACTAATCTAAGAAAAATAAAAAATATATTCGCACGGTTTAAAAATACGTAAAAACAGGACCACTCGTTGATTTTATTCATATGTTATTCACATATGAATAAAACCGAGTGCCGACGTCACAACGAGTGGCGGATCGATTCTACTAGCTCAAAAATTGAGCTCCGTCGCGCAGGCTGTCGTATTTAACCCCTGCGCCGCGGAGGGTGTCAAAAATTTTAATATCTAGTTTTGTTTGTCCGGTCATTATAATAATAACTGTGCGACAAGTGTAGCCGTCACGGATCACTCAACATCAGTCTCATCATCATCATCAGGTCAGTTTTAGTCTTCACTCCAGGAGCATGATCCTGTACTACCAGAGCCATAGCCAAAGTAGTCAGAGGATTTGGCCTACACTATCCACGCTGGCAAGACGAGTTGGGGAGGTATCTTTGATATTTAATAATTTTTGCTTCTTCTGTTTCCTTAGTCGCCTTCTACTCTGCCGGGAACCACACGGGTTAGTTCGCTACAACATCAGTCTACATTCAGATAGCCAGTTAACACAGATAATACAACGGAATGAAATTAGAGGACTTACATATACCTACATACATACATAATGTAGTTAGGTATCGTCTGACTAATTAAGTGAGCTCCGTTGATCTAGAATTAATTAACGGCTAATTAGGATCTTGATGGTATATGATAATTTGTATGCTATTGCCGACATGTATTATATAGGTACATACTCGTAGATTATATTAAATACTTACTGAATAATTAGATGCTATCAAATTGATACCTAATCCATCCATACTAATATTAAAATGTATAAAACATATCATAGGAGCAAAAAGTCCACTGGACTGCGGGCCTCCCCTAAGGATTTCCATCATTTGAGGGTTGACCATACTCACCACGCTTGGCAAACGGGTTGGTGAGTACAGTTTGTTTGACTTATATGGGCTCCGACGCTGCTGACCATTGAAACCATTTTTCAGAGGATCGACTACCAGTAAATTTCATACAAAAAGCGATAACTCTTCCTTTTCACCTTTACGAAATGAGGAAATTTTGTCATGACATTCGATTTAGCTACGGAGGCCGTGTTGCTCGAAGGATTTAGCACACCTAAATCTAGGGCTAACCGCTTTTTTTTTGATTCGGTTTAGATTAATGTAAATAAATGAAAATGCCCCGGGTATTTTTTTAGTAAAAAATATGGATATTTATTTGGATGCTCATAACTTTTGTTGTAAGCAATATATCTTAAATATCAAAACGTACAGCCCTACTTCTCCAATTTATCAATAATGTGTAAAAACATATCGAAATTGGACATGTTTAAGGGGTGGGAAGCGTTATCGCTATTTGTATGAAAATTCACAGGTAGTCTATCTTCTGAAGGCGAAGAATATAACAGGATAATAGTATTTGGGATGAATCAGAATCAGAATCAGAATATTTATTTGCGTAAAATATGGTACATAAAATGGTGTTGAAATAAATAAATACAGTCCTGCATATTTTACCAATACTGGCATGCAAATATAAGTGTCAATTTGAAATTAAAGTCTAGATGGAACTAAAATTATCATAATACAAATCAAAATTAAATTAAATAAAAAATCAATACAGTACAAAAAAAAAGATTAAAGAACAAACTCAAATTGGATTAAATGCATGTCATTTAGTAAAATTGTCATTAAATAATTCATTAACCGAATAAAAGTTTTTTTCTTTCAGCCATTTCGTCAGTCGCCTTTTAAATAATTGATTCGGTAGCATTTTCACGTCACGTGGTAGGGCATTAAAAATTTTTATGCACATATAGTTGCTTTGTTTTAAATACAATGTCAATTTGGGTTGTATGTGACATATTAGTCTATTTGGTTCTCTTCTTAATCGTGGATTTATTTCTGAAGCCTTCTTAAAGAGATTGATATTGTACTTTACAAAGCAAGCTACATCTAAAATATACATACAAGGAAATGGTAAAATACCCAAATGTTTAAATAAAGGCTTGCAAGATTCTCGGGGTGATTTACCACACATTGCACGAACACATTTCTTTTGGACAATAAATATTTTATTAGCATCGACCGAATTTCCCCAAATAAAAAGTCCATAATTTAAGTTAGATGCAACATAGCCATGATATGCGCCTAAAATAGTTGACAAAGCAGATGAGTTTAACTTTCTTAAAACGTATACATATCGATTAAGTTTATCGCATAAAGTGTTTATGTGTTGTTTCCAATCGCAATTGTCATCAATTATTACACCTAGAAATTTTGTATCCTCAACTTCTTCTATTCGTTCGTCATTATACCTTATATTTAGATTAAATTTATTTTGTCTACATGTTCCAAATTGTATATATTTTGTTTTATTTATATTTACAGTCAAATTGTTTATTTTTAGCCAATCAATTATAGAATTAGTCGTAGTGTTAATTTCAAATTCATAATTATTAATGTCATTATTAATATTTGGTATAATCACCGATATATCGTCTGCGAACATAATGCATTTGTATTTCAAAATATCAGGAAGGTCGTTTATGTACAACAAAAATAAAAGAGGCCCCAAAACACTGCCTTGAGGAACTCCAAATGCGTTTTTTCTATACTGAGATTTATGTGCTATTATATTGCAATCGCTATCTATATGCTTTATTTCAACCGCTTGTTTTCTATTCTCAAGGTAAGACTGAATCCAGTTATAAGCTAAACCACGTATTCCAAAGTTATCTAATTTTTGTAGCAATATATCGTGAAATACAAAATCAAAAGCACACTTCATGTCAAAAAATACTACAGTTGTAGGTATTTTATTATTAATATTTTCTACTACATCACGCACAAGGTGAAAAATTGCCAATGAAGTGGACTTATTGCTCTGAAAACCAAACTGTTCATTTTTAATGATATTGTACGTTGTGCAAAAATTTGACAGACGTATTTTCATTGCGTTTTCAAAAATTTTGGAAAACACTGGAGGTAAAGTTATAGGTCGAAAATTAGACATGATATTTTTTGGGCCTTTTTTATGTAGGGGTTTAACGATTGAAGTCTTTAAAAGTGAAGGAAATGTTCCTGTTTCGAAAGATAGGTTGACTAGGTATGTTAGTGGCTCTACAAGTGCTAAGTGTATGCTATCGGCCCATACGGCAAAACATGAGAGTTGCTGCTCTCTAAAGGCTTTGCCATTATTTCTCAGTTCGGCCCTTCAGGTCACGCATGCAAATCGCGGCCCATCAGGCATATGAGAGTTTGCTGTCTCTCCAAGCCTTGCGCACCCAGGCAACGCCCAAAGCCGAGGTTCGTCCCTCCTGGGAACCCTTTGGTGAAGATTGCCTTACAGGTTGAGGGCACTCTGCCCTCACCTCAAAAAGTCCGGTGAAGTAGCGAAAGCTCATTTGGAGCTAGCTACGTAGTCCATTAAAAAAAAAATTGTGATGCTATTTGCTCGGATAGTTAGGGTATGACATAGTAGCAGTTTGGGAGGCCGGGGGAGCGTACCCGATGTCATACCTGCAACCACCGGACAGACAGTTGAGGATGACACCCAGTCGAGATGATCAGTCAGCCGGTCATCATCATCATCATCACCAGGTCTTTCTAGTCTCCACTGCAGGAGCACGACCCTCTCTGTACTACTAGAGCCATATACTAGCCTGAGCAGTCAGAGGATTTGGCCTACACTCTCCACGCTGGCCAGACGGGTTAGAGAGGTCTCTTTGATTTTAATAAGCTTTGTTTAGCTTGTGTTTCCTTAGTCGCTTTTTACGACATCCACGGGATGACTTGGAGTAGTCCTATTCTACTCTACCGGGAACCACACGGCGTCCGGGAACCACACGGCGTCAGTCAGCCGGTCAATCTGTATGTAACTATTAGAAGATAATTTTTTAGATATATAGAAAAAGTTGTCTATTTTGAGGGGCTGAGTCGCCTCTTTATGGGAATTTATCAGGTCTTTTTTAGACTCCACTACTGTATGACTCTCTCCCTGTACTACCAAAGCTATATATTAGCCGGAGCAGTCAGAGGAGAGGCCAAATCCTCTGACTGCTTTGGCTTTAGGGAATATCGAGGAAAATTAACACTGAATTTTCTACACCTTAAATCTTGTTACCGCATAGAAAAACCATGCTTTAAATAGTTATCTATATCTCTAAGTGCGTTTATAACAGAATAATCTACATCCCCCATAGAGAGGGTAGCTCACACGGGTGCTGTGAGCCTGTGATAAACTAAAAACTGGTTTGGATTGAGGTGTACGCGCCGGCCACAAATCTGGCCGAATTGCCGATTGACCGCTGCGTCCAAGTTTGAGGCGGTAGCGGATTGTTTCTAGATATTTTATTTAGCTTGTTATGTTCATTTGTTTTTGAGCCGGCCATAAATCTAGCCAATAGCCGATTGACCGCTGCGTTTTTTAGCTAAAAGTAGTAGAGGATTGTTTATGGATTTTTTATTTAACTTGTAAGGTGAGATAGGAGACAAATGCCTTATTCAATCCTATCCTAACTTCCTAACTAATATTATAAATGCGAAAGTGAGTTTGTTTGTTTGTTCATTTGTTTGTTTGTTTGTTTGTTACGCTTTCACGCCGTATCTACTGAACCGATCATCATGAAATTTTGCACACACATAGGTAAGGGTACTGAAAAGGACATAGGCTATAAATTACGCGGGCGAAGCCGCGGGTAACAGCTAGTAATTAATAAAAAGAATATTTATTTGTTTTTGATGCGTAACGCGCTGGCCAAAGCCAATGGTCAATTGACCGCTGCGTCTAAAAAGTTTGTAGGCGGTAGCAGCTTGTTACTAGAATTTTTATTTAACTTGCAATATTTATTTGTTTTTAAACAGTTTTGGCAAAGATTTAACCATTGACCCTGCGTCTAAATTTAATACAGTAGCAGAATTTCACTAGCTTTCTTATTAATCTTGCACTGATTATTTTTATTGTGAATCGTGCCGGCCACATATCCAGCCAGTTAATTAATTTTTCATCTCAACTTATATATCGCTATCGCCCTCCTATATATCGGTAACTTTGGCCACCCATGTGCCTTCAATAAAAACTTTTTTTAAAGAACTTATTGCTAGCTCCAAGTGAGCTTTCGCTACTTCACCTGTACCCTGTGTACCCTCAACCTGTAAGCAGAATATCACCAAAGGACCCCAGGACAGACCTCGACTTTGTTGGTTGCCTGTGTGCGCAAGGCTTGGAGAGACAGCAAACTCTCATATTTGCATGCATAGCCTTTAGAGCCGAACTAAGAAACGATGGCAAGGCCTTTGGAGAGCACCATCATCAGGTCTGTTTTAGTCTCCACTGCAGAAGCACGACCCTCTTTGTACCACTAGAGCCATATATTAGCCAAAGCCGTTAAAGGCTTTGACAAACATTCTCCACGCTGGCCAGAAGGGTTGTAGAGATCTCTTTGATGTTTATAATCTTTGTTTAGCTTGTGTTTCCTAAATCGCCTTCTATGACATCCACGGGAAGACTTGGAGTGGTCCTATTATACTCTGCGGGGAACTACGCTAACACCAATTAAAACCAAAACACATAAGGCTTCATTATGAAAATACGGCTTTATTCACGTTTTATTACGACGCGCGAGGCGGCCCTCAGTGCTTTGAGGGAAGCGTAACCGTCGTGTCGCCACCCCTTTCACTCGCCCCGATGATGGTCTTCGTAACAGACCGAAAGTAGTCGGCAGATCCGACGTAATAAAACGTGAGTAAAGCCGTGTTTTCGTAATGAATTTATCTCGCGTAAGTTTTAATATTATCACCTAAGGCTTGTGACTTGAACCACCCCCTACCCAGGTGCGAACACTGGCAAAATATCAGCGACCCGCATAACTCTCTTTATCTGCCTAACGCCTCCTATAAATATTGCGTATGATAACCAGGGCCTATCGTCCCCAAATTATGTGCTTTATCTGTGGTAAGCTTTATGTTAAATGTACATGTGTAAATCTTTAGTTTAACTGCAGCTCTGTGTTTGTTAGAACTTGTGTTATTTAGTACGCTTTAAGGGAGTTAGTGGTAGTATATGCATGATTGAAGCATGATTTTTTTTTCAAGGTTCAGTGCTGCTGAGTTGTTTTGTAAAGCCTTAGATAGCCTATTAAACTAATTTGTAAATTACTTTTTACAGTTTTAAGTAGAATCGTGAAGCTTTCCTTAATCTTTTGTCAAAAAAACTAAAGCCCTCTCCACACTCTCGGCAAAACTATACGAGAATAGGCGAATACGCGAGTGTGGAGGCAGTATTTGGCAAGTCTCGGCTATATTCGTGTAGTCTCCATGGTGGCGGTATTTCGTCTATTTCAACGTCCTTTAATAACTATTTTTCTCGTTGTAAAAAGTATAATACGCTACAAGACATAATGCTGTTCTCGATCTCGTCTTGTTTCGGCGAATACCGAGAACGAAATCTCTCGACGAGAGTGTGAAGCGGGCTTATGTAGCTGAGCAAGACAGTATCGCAAGTTGTGTTTTAAGGTTTTTATTCATTCACCCCGGTTACGAGCTAATATTTAAATGGCAGAGACACACCACCACAGTCTCTGACACTTATAACACTCCTCTTTTCGGGCGGGGGTTGAAACTGCAATAAAATATAAACCCAAGCGGACAGCCCTCTATTTACCGGCGGTTTACCTTAAAACCATTCACCAAAGGGCGGATTAAGTCGGATAGTTTCACTCATTCATTCGTTCAGTCGCCATTCATGCGCCGCTTTAATAAGAGCCGGTCACAGACGTACGAAGAAATAGACAATCGAGTCAATATAAGTATTAAAATCTCGCAGTGTCAGTACTTTTTAAGTGATCCCCAAACACAGACTAAATTTTGATGGTCTGCGGTGTCATCATCAACTGCCACTCCAATGCGCTCTACATTTGCTGTTGCTTATATTGTGTTGCTGTCGCTTAAATTGGTTTGTTTAGACTTTTAGCCTACAGTCTGTTCCATTGCATTCCAACAAAATGAATCTAACTTTTGAAAGAATATAATTGTAACTATTTATGAAATTTAGTTAATTCTACTACCTCTTAAAAAACTTAAATAATTCTCTGTCTGTCTGTCTGTCCGTCCGCGGTTTTACTTAGAGACTATAAGTACTTGAAAGCTGTAATTTGGTATGGGTATGTATATTAATCATGCCAAAAAAGTGGTAGAAAAAAAATCATAAAGGATTTTTTTTTAGCTTTGCTCCCATACAAGTAACGAGGGAGTCATATTTTTTTTCTATACAAACCCATCGTGTTGGATATTGTTAAATAGGTCTTTAAAAATATTGTGAGGTAGAGAACACCATTGTTCGATTTAGGGATCCGTGCAAATTTTTGTTTTAGAGGTATGTGTCCCCCTCTTCTATCTGTTAAACGGTTATATATGGATACGTGAAAAAAATTACAGCAGTAGTATATACACTGAAGTTAAAAGGAAAACTATCAGAGCTGAGTACTAAGTACAAACTAAAAAGTTATAGGCAACCAAGTTATAAAATGTACTCGAAAATTTAAAATTTCAAACAACTTTCATTGTTAGATGTTTTTGGTCGTTAAACTGTGAGGTGCGAGTGTGAACTCAAAGTTGTCATTCGCAACTACGGAACCCTACACTGCGCGTGGCCCGACACGCACTTGGCCGGTTTTTTTCTGTTATTGGAGCAGATAGTAGCACGTCCACTTAGTTGTCTCATCCGCAAGAAGTTCACTGCTAGACATAGGCCTTCCCCAGGATTACCAATACGACCGATTGGAAGCAGCCGACATCCAGCGTCTTCGTGTCAGTGTCAGTGGTCACCATTCGAGAACCCATCAGTTATCATAATCATATCTTTATTTGCTCAAAAACACGGTATTACACAAGATGTCACAATAAAAAGAACAAACATGTTTTGCTAAAAGTAAATAGCATGCAAATATTTTTTAGTAGTCAATATAATCTCTAAGACTATAAAAGTTTTTTTTTTCGGTTCTTCGCATCATGTATTCGCACATCGTTGTCTATTCACATAGTTTATCTACGCACTGGGCTGTAAGCGGCTTAGTTTAGGACCCGGAAATTTAGTTGGTAGCTGAATAGACCGAATGCGCTCAATACCCGCGGGACCCTAATGCCGGTGTTTTTCTGCGACCTGGATAATTAATACCTGTTTGGGATGAACGGTATTGTTTGGGATGAGACTGCTAAGAGGATACGAAGTAATGTTGATTAGATAGTCAATACATGTTAAGATGGGTTTATAAAGAATTATAACGGGTCAAAAAGATATACTTATCATCCTTTATTTGGCGTCTTAGGCCGCTAATATGAACTTTTCGAACGCTTTATTTTAAAAAAAACCCAACATTTCCAATTAAAAATGTTCAGTTGGCAGCGCTTTTGTATGAAAATGTTGAATTTTTTCTCAAATTTCCAGCATTACTCCCATCAGTAAAGGTTTTCGTATTGATGGGCTGAGTGCCCCTGTAATGGTCGGACAGGGTATTGTTTAATTATGATACGATTTAAAGTTTCCACGGTCACACCGTGGAAACTTTAAATCGTATATATATTGTATCGATAAGTTAGTATCGTACGAAACAAGCTCTCAAGATGTGGCTAACTTAATCTATGTTATTTGTTTATATACTTAACAAAACAGCATCAGTAACGTATTTTAGTCGGAAAATGCCGACTAAAATTACGGGAACGATTTTTTTTACATACATACATACATACTATCACGTCTTTATCCCGTGCGGGGTAGACAGAGCCCAAGGTCATAAAACCTACAGACCACTTTTAGCATCGTAGTGGGCGTAAAGGTGGAAAGCGGAATCAAAATAGTGATGGATCGCCTATCGATAATGATTCCTTAGATTTTCGCCCAATCCCTTGACCGGCTTTTACGGTCTGCGCGGGAAGAAAAGCAGCTGGTATATTCTATGTTTTTCTTTTTTCCCAAGCCAGCATGGAAGATATGTTTTTTTAAATATAAAATTTATTTCTCGCGTTAGTTTCAATTGTTTATTTTGTTGCTTTTTCGTGTGTGTAAGTGGCCAACACTGAGGTCAGATTTTTCAAGCTGTCTACAGGCATCTTATATGCTTAACAACTGCCATCAATGATGACAGCCGGAGCCAACGGTCTTATGTAATTGTTTAATATTTATTAAGGTGATTTGCACTTTTAATTTTATATTAACTTATTTAATGTCAGAGGCCAGTCTATCTCTATAAGGGGACATAGTTATCACACAAATTGAGCTAGCCCCACAGTAAGTTGTGGACTTGTGTCGCAGGATACTAACTCAACGATACTATACTTTATAATATATACTTATATAGATAAACATCCAAGACCCAGGTCAATATGAAAAAGATCATTTTCCATCTTGACCTGACCGGGGTTCGAACCCGGGACCCCCGTGTCGCAGGCTATCGTGTTGACCGCTGCGCCACGGAATGGTTGATCAAAATATTATAATAGTTTGTATAAACATTCCTTAAACGTAACAAAGTTCCCACTGTGTGTAGTTCCAAAGGTTCATAGTTGGCAGGTTTCCGGAAGGGTTCCAAACGGGAAGGCCGGTCGAGGAACTTTAATTGAATGGCTTCAGCTTCGCAAACAACTCGAATTATATTCATCGCTCCGAATAAAGTTATCCGCAACACGATATTTGTCGATAAAAACCTTTTTGTGTTGTGATAATAATACACACAGAGCTAAGTAAGTTAAGTAAGCTGAGGTTAGCTTTCGTGGTCTACTATCTGAGTATGAACAACGACTTGCTTGCTTAACACATCATATCACATATAAACAGCATCCTCCTGAAATCCCGATTTAGATTAGGATTTACATACATGGTTATTTTATTATATCATAGGACGGCAAGCGAGCAAGTGGGTCACCTGATAGTAAGGGCGTGATATTTCTTCAGGGTCGGCATTGGCAATAGCACCCCTGGTGTTGCAGGTGTCCATGGGTAACCGCTTTCCATCAAGTGGCCCGTGTGCCTGTTTGCCTACTAAGTAGTATAAAAAATGTTGGTTCATTAAATTTTTTTCTTTCTTTCCGATCCAGAACCATAACCCTAATGGCTCCACACTGCAATAAAGCTGCAATCTGATGTCTCATGATTCTCAGCCATACAGTAGACCACGCGTTTACCGTAACACTTTTCCACGACCTCTATCTCAAAGCAGTATGGCACATGATGTAACGCTTGATGAGTGGTCAACTGTACCCGGTAGCTTGGTCAGTGGGTCAGATGCAGTGGCGAACGGGACGTATGCGTGACGTCACACGAGAGAGTTACAACCAACCGGTTTGGAATGCACTCCATGTGATACAAATCTGAACGAGTTCGATGCCTATTTATCTGAGATTTTTGTAAAAAGTGTGACTTACTTTTATTCACTTTCGCTCGAATAACATTCATCGTCATCATCATCAACAGGTCTTTGTTAGTTTCCACTGCCCGAGCACAACCCTCTCTGTACTACCAGAGCCATGTATTAGCCAGGGCAATCAGAGGATTTGGCCTACACTCTCCACACTGGCCAGACGGGTTGGAGAGGTCTCTTTGATATTTATAGCTTTGTTTAGCTTTTGTTTTCGAGTAACATTCACATGATTGAAAATAAGCTTTACATATGACGAAATAAATACGTAATATCAGAAGAAATCCAGATACAGTGCAAGGTCAGAGGTTGTAGACATGGAATCGGGTACGTGCGCCCGGCCTCCCGAACTGCTACTTTCTCATCCCCAATCCATTCGAGCGAGTAGCATCCCAAAAACCTTTATTCTGTCCCCCCATTAGAAGAAACCCCTACCCTTTCCTCGCTAAAATCGTTTCAATGGCAGCATCGACACAGTGAAAGCCAAACAAACTATGCTCATCAACCCGTCTGCCAAGCGTGGTGAGTATGGAAATCCTTGGGCGACGCCCATGTCCAGCAGTGGACTTCTTGTGCTAAAACGATCAAAAGAAATGTACCAACAAAACCCTTATATTCTAATCCTAACTAATATTATAAAATGAGAAAGTGAGTTTGTTTGTTACGCTTTCACGCCCTATCTACTAAATCATCATGCAATTTTGCATACACTTACGTTAGGGTACTGAGAAGGACATAGGCTATATATCACGCGGGCGGAGCCACGGGTAACAGTTAATATGATACATAATTTCACGAGATCTAGTGCTGCCCATATTTGCAATAATTCATTTGAAAGAAAATGGAGATGTACTTTAAAATTTTGTTCTGCAAGGCACTAGGTGACCTGTCAAATGTGATCGTGAAGCTTTATGAGCTCCGTGGTGCAGCGGTCAACACGCCGGCCAGTGACACGGATGGTCCCGGATTCGATCCCCGGTCAGGTCAAGATGAAAAACGATCTTTTTCAAATTGACCTGGGTCTTGGATGTTTATAAAATATTGTTTATATAATTTGTTTTATATGTTTATATGTATTTGTTATAAAATATAGTATCGTTAAGTTAGTATCCCATAACACAAGTCTTATTAAGAACTTACTTTGGGGCTTGCTCAATCTGTGTGATATGTCCGTCCATATATATTTATTTTTATTTTATTTATTATTTTATGTTGTCGCCAAAAGTGTCCGTTTTTACAAAAACGCCAAGAAGAGTTTTATATTCTCATTTGAAATTGTAAACTGTACTCCAAAAAATACGGGCTTGCTTTCTTTTGCAGAACAAAATTTTAAATGATATACCCTTTGTTTCAAATGACTTATTTCAAATGGGCAGCATTGAACCTCAAAAACTCGAGTATAAGGCAGGGATACGGACATCTGAGTGAAATTTAAAATGTTTCCGGGGGATTTCCGGGGACGAAGAATCAACTCAATAAGTGAAAGCATTTTAAAATCAGTTCAGTCTCTTTTGATATTATCCTTTGCAAATAAACAAACAAAACTTTCCTCTTCCTAATATAAGTATCTAAGACTAGCTTTTGCCCGCGACTTTGCTCGCGTAAATACTGACTTTGGGACTCCGTTTCACACCCTTAGAGGGTTATTTTTTATAAACCCTTTCAGAGCAAATGCCTACGTCATAATAACTATCTGCGTGTCAAATTTTAGCTCAATCCGTTTAGTGGTTTTAAGTGTGTGTTGGGGAGTTTGTGGTGGGAAGTCAAGGGGCGCAGTTGGGGTCTACCTTGGACGATTTTGCAAATTGATTTTGGTGGACTTTATAATATGAAATTGGTGTAGTTTGGTGTTATAAATGCTCGTACTCATGGAACAATTTGTGAAATAGTTAAAGTGGACTGTTATATGGACTCGTATAGACTTGTCACTATAACCTCACGAGGCATCAAAGAACATACACCATCTTTGATGCTACTTGTTACAACTTTACCGTACAACACCGATACTTAGTATTTCAATTTACTGGACATTGGCAGAATCACTGAAATATCGGTGGAAGCCATTAAAGATAAAACAGAAGAAGAAGAAAGTGTGTGTTGATAGATCACTCAGTCAGTAACGACTACCTTGTCTGATCTCTAAAGGGGCGATTCATCGCCTCAATACGAACCTTTTTTTAGAACTTAAGCTGGAAAATTCTAAAAAAAATGCAACAGTCTCATACAATATGCCCGGCTAGCTGGATACTTATGTATGAAAATGTAAATGCATTATTTCCATAGGTAAAGTTGTCCTTATTGACGGATTGACTGAATTTGACTGGCCCCTTTAAGGACCGGACAAGGTTTTATAAACATTTTTATTTTTAACAACTGTTACCCGCGGCTTCGCCCACGTGACATATTAGCCTATGTCCTTCTCACTACCCTAACCTATGTGTATGCAAAATTTCATGATGATCGATTAAGAAGATAGGACGCGAACGCGAAACAAACATACTAACTTTTGCATTTATAATTTTAATGAGGATTGCATGAATTATACAAACTAAAAGTACCTCTGTTTTAAGAAACGGAGAAGCAAAGTAAGAAAACCAAGCATTATAAAAAATATTGTAAAAATTTAATAATTTATCTATTAACGCTAATAATCTCATCGTTCTTTTCTCCGGTACTTGGAGTACATATCTCGCCAGAACTGAATGGACTCTCCCTGCCACAAGGGCTGCAGGGAGAGTGTGGAGTTGATGACCAGCGACTGTGGAGACGCGGGGTCCACGCGAGGCCATCGAATTGGTGGGTCTGTTTCGGGTGGCGTGGGATCGCTAGAAAAGAAAAAAATAGCTTGAAATACTATTTTGAAGCGTATTTTTAAGTTAATATTTGTATTCGATCGGGCAAAAAGTCTCTTTGTATCTTTTATAAAGATTTTTTTCCGCTCATACAATAAAGCTGCAATATTACCTCAAATTTTTTGCCAGAAAATGCTTAACCAATTTAGTACTATTTTTACTGGAACTGCAGTATTTCCATAAACACGAAAAATAATTCTCGCTCTATCATGCATGGTTCCGTTTAAAAATATGTAAAATTTCTTCGTTCAATCATATTTTCCTATCATATAATCCTCCTGGAGGCACAGGTATAGCGCTTCATACAAGCGGAGTAACATCTAAGCCCAATACTCTTAAAAACGATAATTCACATTCATGCACACGTCTATGTGTGAGTGAACAATCAGGGTCACCACACGGAGCGTGACGTGTGACTGGCAATAGTAGCAGCTTACCCTGTTTCCAACGCAATCAAACACACCCGAGACAGGAGAAGGTTGCGGATACGGAACGGAATCTCGTCGAGTTTCCGTTCCTTAAGTTATATTCTGTATGTTAATACTTATATTAATTATGTGCTGGAGGTCTACATTTTGATTTTATTAATACACAAAATACATACGACTTAACTTACCCATATTTTGCAAAGTTAGTCCAAAGTGTAGTCATTGTTTCAATTATTTTATTCTCCCTCATCGATCCTACGAAATGCGTTGAGAAGAGGTAGAATAATTCATCGGCATGCCACGCTCCCCGCACCCCGTTAAGTTTCTTGCTCGTGATGCTGGCCAAATTCCGCCACCCTTCGTAGGCGAACAAGTAGCTATACACTGGCGTATCACTAGCCTTAACTCTAAGAGTGGTATCCACATTATTAGGGAAGTTAAAATACTGTTCTCCAATATACTTTTCTAATCCTGAAAGATTTTCTTCTAATTTATTTGTGTCTCTCAAGTAAACTTTTTTGGCTGTCTCTCCTGCTTTTCTTTTTTCTTCTGCAGTGGGGAATAACAAGTCTTTAGGCAGAGCTTCATTAATATCTAAAATAGGTAGAGTCGTATCGTTTTCGTAAGAAATAAACAATGCGCCTTCTGCATTATTAGATCCTATAATCATTGGCACTTTGTTAAACTTTCCTTGAGATAGAATGTCATACGGTATTTCTGTCAAAAATGGTTCTTCTCCTTCTATTTTATCTTCAACACATGGTGTGTATAAAATCTCTGTTACGATCGAATTTCCTTTCTTCCTTGGTACCCTTGTAACAATAAGTTCGGTATTAGACTTTTCCATGAAGAAATTGTAAAGTTTGTGAGGATCTTGGCTATTATAGCCCATGGTTCTGGCAAGCAAACTCGCCATGTAGACAGGTTTGAACTGATAAGCCCAAGGTGAAAGCGCGGACCCGCTTTGCTGGATAGCTTTATGGAAAAGACCTTTTGCCATCGGTGAAAGAGTTAAGTAAGAAACAGACGCAGCTCCAGCGCTTTCTCCAAAGATGGTTACATTATCTGGATCACCACCAAATGCTCTGATATTCCGCCGGACCCATTTTAAAGCTGCGACTTGATCTTTCATTCCAGCGTTGCCTGGTGCTTCCTTTATTCGTAAACAGATAAACCCTTGGATGTTCAGCCTATAAGAGATAGTGACTAGGATAACTCCTTTCTTCACGAAGTTATACGGGCCATACAGGAGGGGAGAAGGTGATCCTTGAAAGAATCCTCCGCCATGTATAAACACCATGACAGGAAGTGGTTGAGAGTATTCTGCGTAGTCTAATGGCCTGTACACATTTACATGAAGACAGTTGTCAAAGCCTATGGTTGATCTCGATGCGGATGTAGGAAATGCCTGGCGGCATCGTCTGTTTTCGTCTACAGCGTCGAAAATGTCTTCCCATACTGGTTCAGGACCAGGAGCCTGAAAATACAAATAAAATATCGATTAAGAAGATGAAGTTTCTTTTTTTTATGACAAATCACGGCAAACGATCGAGCGGGTCGCCTGATGGTAAGTGATCACCGCTGCCCATGGACAAATGCAACACCAGAAGTAAGGCAAGTGCGTTGCCGGCCTTTCATTTATCCCTCCCCAGAAATGAGGTGGGGATGAGACTCCATATTTATTTATTTTTGGTTGTTATTGATCCCACATGATAGAGGAAAGCAGTGTTTACAGAATGAAAATCTGTTTTACATATTGGAGTATAAAGCCTGTTTAGGCTTTTTGAAGCCATCGTTAGCATCAGAGAAACGTCATCCTTTGCAACGATATTTTAACCATTTTTCAAAACAATGGGAACTGTTGAGAAAGAAATACCCATACCTGAAACCTTTCTCTCACTGTGGCATACGGGATGCCATGGTAGGCTTCATAAGAACCGTCATTGGAGACGCTGCCTCGCACCCAGCCCCCACTGATCTTCAGCGGTATCGTCGGCTGCCGCACCATCCGAGCCATCCACAGCGACCATAGGATCAACCATTTCTTGCTCATACCCATCGATGTGCCTTCACCTCACATAGGGAACTGGAAAAAATATATCATTATTATTATCTTAGCCACTTCATACTGGTTTGGGAGAAAAGGAAAAAACATAGAAAATAGGAAAAACATAACTAGCTGCTTTTCTTCTCGCGCAGACCGTAAAAGCCGGTCAAAGGATTGGGCGAAAATCTAAAGAATCATGTTGTAGGCGATGCGGCTAGCAATCCATCACTATTTTGATTGCGCTTTCCACCTTAACGCTCACTAACACGCTAAAAGTGGTATTTGGGTGCACGACCTTGGGCTCTGTCTACCCCGTAAGGGATACAGATGTGATAATATGTATGTATGCATCACAAAGGCAAGAAGGATCATGATCACAGAATTGCATGAAAAATTGATATAAAATGAAAAAGAAAGGGAAATTATAAGTCGAGCCACAAAATTATTTATTGGCCACGTGATCAAGCTTCTAATTTTATAACTAAGCAACGGGAAAATGACCTAGCCTCTAATAAACTAATTTGTCTTTTTTACAACGCTAACTAAATATTCTATAGAAAGCATCAAGCAAAGACCATCAATTATTATGACTTGTCCTTCATATTTATATAATGCCACCTAATTTACTAACTCGGCCACGGATTTTACATCTGCCCCCCTATTTACTAACTCGGATGACAGGTGTTGATGCCTATCAATCTAGAATTTACAATTACAATGCGGGTTTTGCTTGCTCGAACTTTTAACTTGAAATACAAAAACCGCATTGTAACTGCAAATCCTAGAGTGATAGGCATCGACACCTGTCATCCGAGTTAGTAAATAGGCCGGCTGGTCACCATTTAACGTTTTACAGCTTCAACACAAGGTCCTCAAAAAAATATGATTCAAGCCTCCATAGACAACATCATATATTATAACTCAGCAGGTAAAATAAACTACCAATTCTTTTATCATTAATAAAATAGCCACTGGAAAATTTCGTGTCGGGTGTTCGGGTTGGATTCGTGGTGAATCTTACCCAATCTCAGGTGCTGGAGAGAAGAAGAGTCTAGGCAAATCCCTTTTCTTTTCAATTTTTCACCTCAATATTCGTAGTCTGTATCATAAAAAATATACATTTTTGTATTTGATATCTATTTATTATTGCGTACCTAAAAAAAAGTGAATTTCCAACAAAATTTGACACAAAAAATCTCACGTGAGGTTTAGGGGAGAGGAAAGTGGTAGCGTCAAAATTTTACAACATCTCGCCATGGGGAGACAAAAATAGCCGAAATTACTGTACACAGATACTTAGATTTTTCAAAAAACATATCTGGTCTGGTCTTGGCTTCGTTCTCGCCGACGTTCGTCGTTTATCGACGTTCCCACAGTCAGAGACGATTAAGACACCCTCAGTCTTTGGAGAGACGATGACGCGTAAAACAGGACTGTGGAATGGGCTCCTTCCCAAGGTTTTCCCAGCGTACTATGACTTAGGGTCCTTCAAAAGCAGCAACGCATCAGCACCTCCTCTGGTCTTACGGATATCCGGCGACGGTGACTACTTTCCATCAGATGGCTCTACCGTCAAACATAGATATAAAAAGAACCACCCGGCTCAATTAAGATTACTAAATTAAATTAATACTTTTATTATTATAATTATTTACTATTTACTGACAATTTAAGCTATATTTTGCCGATTAAATAATGGGGGATGAGTTATATTTTACAGTGCTAAGTAAAAAAAATAGAAGCCAATTAATATCTTTTTTGATGCCGTATATTAATATTTTAGAAGCTTACTGCTTGAATGCATGTTATTAATTTAGATGCTAAAAAATAACCACCATGCTGAGTTGTATTTAAAGTGGCTTTCTAATAAAATAACTAGCGGCTAAGATAGTATTATTTAGATGCTCGTTAGTTGTGGCTGACTTAGTAATTTAGATGGCAATGTAGATTTTAAGAGGCAAATAATGCTATTAAAAACAAGCCTCTTTAATTAGCACCCGAAATATCTTCTCATACAAAGTCACCGTCATCAACTGGACGAATTTGTATGGTACTTAAGTATTTTTTTTGTTTTTCACCTTTTCTTACAATTCTGTATTCCATTAGAGATTCTGATTTCGAGATTGTAATATAGCTCATAGGTTCCAAATCAGTCTGTATATCTCTTTTCGGTATTTATTCACAGAGAATGAGAACAGCCATTATCTAATCAAAAAACATAAATAGTATGTTTACACGATGCTTATCATATATTGCGCTTGGTACCTAACTGATAAAAAATATGTTTCAAGTTCCTTTTGGCTAGATGTCGCCACGGAAGATTATTCTTATTAAATATTCTGTTCAACATTTGGTAGACCGAAAAAAAGTAAAACCATTTTTAATGTAAACACAATTAATAAAGTTCTTAGTATGAGGTCACCTCAAAAATAGTATGAAGTAAAATAAAATAGTATGAGGTAAAAATAACATAAAGTTTGCTTATTTTTATACCTCAGCCGTTTAGTTTTACACTAGTTTTGAAGAATTAGAGTGGTTTCCTTACGTACATTAATTCGAAAAACAATACATTCTTTTTTTCGGAGTTTAGATACAACAGCCATTTAATTTAATTAATCGAGACAAGACAACAGACATTGATTGTTATCATATTATGTTCATTTTGATAGACGTATGGACTTTGCTCCATGACTTTGCCTCCGTACTCGCGTCCTCTGTGACTCAATTAATAGATAACCCGACAATAAAATCTAAACGAGTATTTACAAAAATAAATGGTTACATATAGTAAGTAACTGTACAAACATACTTACTATCACGTATCTTTTTCTCTTGCGGGGTAGACAGAGCCCGGTCTATAAAACCTAAAGGCAACGTTTAGCATGTTGGTGAGCTAAGTGGAGAACGGAATCAAAATAGTGATGGGTTGCTAGCTGCATCGCCTATTGACATGATTCCTCTCGCCCATTCCCTCAATCGACTTTTACGATCTGCACAGGAAGAGAAGGTCTGGGAGAAAAGAAAAAAACGTAGAATGTACGAGCCATTCGAGCCGCAGTTATTGGTAAATGCAATTTAAGGGCCTGATGGCCTTTTAGAGGAGCCCGGTGGCCCTGGGAGCGTAAGCATTATTAACGCTTACGTTTGTAAAGCAAATGCGGGTGCAGTCCCTACTTGGATCAGGGACCATAAGTGGCATAAAATATTCGATTCGAGCTCTTCAAAGATCGTAGTTTGAGTGTATTCATAATTTGATTATTTCAGGCGTTTTATTACTACCCTATTTTAAATATCTCTGAACCACCGCTATGGAACAAGGATTTTTGAGGGATATTTCGTATTAAATAAAGAATATTAAGGAATAATATATCAGAATAGCATTTAATGCATACAAAAACACCTATAAAAATATTTTTGGCAGAGTATTGAAATTGAAAAAAAAAACCCTCGAAAGAATATCTAAACCTTACAAAAATAAACTCATATCCTGAATTAGGTTGTGATGCACACTACCCACCATACTGGATCCGTGCCTGATACTTACTATATAGATTGTATGTAAATGTAAGTATGTTATTTAAATACGTTAGTTTTAATAAAAATTATTCTTATCTCATAATCATCATCAGATATTTTTTAGTCTTCAATACATGAGTATGACCCTCTCTGTACTTATGATCTTTATATTAGCTAGAAAATTCAGAAGATTCGGCCTACACTTTAATGTTGTACTTAATATTCATTTAGTCTAGAGATCGTAATCATATTTCTTTTATGTGTTCTAAATGTGAGGAGCTGTAAATAACTTTTTGTATCCTTTTCTGATTATTAACATTATTATAATTGTTGTTGGTCTTCCGAATAAATAAAAATAAAATAAAATAAATACACTCTCCACGCTGGCCAGACGGGTTGGACAGGTCTCTTTGATGTTGATAAGCTTTGTTTAGCTTGCTGTTTTTGAAGTCGCCTTCTATGACAACCACCGGAAGACTTGGAGTGGTCCTATTCTACTCTGCCGGGAACCACACGGCATCCGGGATCCACACTTTTCTTATAACACAATATTCTTATCTACTCTATTGTAAAGACAATAAATCATTGTATGTTGATAGAATTATTTGCCTTGTAACTTGTAGCCATCCTACCGTCTTGTGAGTCATTTCAATGACCTGACATAAACAATACCAGTTCTAACTTGTTGCCCAAACCGGTGTAGCTATTTATATTTTTCTCGTAATTCAACTAGCATTCTGCAATAAAACAAGATATTTTATTTTCAAGTTCAGTGGAATGAGAGAGAGCATTAGTGGTTCGTCCTGCGAGCAAACGTATCGCTAAACTAGATACAACTTTTTGGTATCGTTACGGCATTTGCGGCACACATCATGCTTGGCAAGACTGAACTGACAATTATTTTTCTTTTCATAAGTGTATTTTATGTTATTTTTTTTTTCACGGGTGTTACCCCGGTTCTTTGAGAGGCATGAGTGGAGATACAGATCCAACACGTAGAGGCCCTTTGGAGAAGTTGATGTAGTGTAGGTCTCCAGCCAGGACCCGGGCCTGGGAATATCAATGCATGACACGCCCTTGAACAGGTCTTGGCCGGAGATGGAGCTATTGTATTTTAATGGAGAAAAATAATGGGTTATGGGGTGAAATGTGGGTGGTCTTGTACTGGGTTATTGTAAAGGCTCGGACACCTGCCATAATCATGATAACTGACTATTTAATTTATTATTATTATTTTATTGATTTTATTTTCACAGGGGTCGTGCTCCTGCAGTGGAGACTAAAAAAGACCTCATGGATGGATGGATGGATGGAAGGGTATTTTATGTCTTTGTGTTTTTTGTTTGCACGTGTGTCTTTTCGGTTACAATAAAGTTATTATCTATCTATTTTTATAGCTATTTTTTTAAAAGTCCAGCATGGAAGAACAGCTCGTTTAGCGACAAAGCACTTTTATTTCCCTTATCCGATAAACCTTTAAATTATTACGACATCCAAATCTATAGAGATATTTAGAAGTTAAACTGGAATCAATAAAGTCACATACTTACGTATGTCCAAACATAATAATGCCTAAACTTAGCCATAAGTAAATTATAGACGTCAACCAAAATTTTTTGTTACTAAAAATTTATAACACAAGTACCTATGACAATTAATAAGTGTTCCAAGAAACCATTTTTTTATTTATTTTAAAAGTTGTTTACACGATACATTAAACTAATACTAATTAAAGAAACCTATATTAAATAAACGATTGAATCTTGAATAAACGTAAACTTGAAGAATAATACACCTCTTTTTTGGCAGTTGTGTAAAAAGTGTGGAGCCTACCATGTGGGCCTCCGATTGTGTTGTATATCTATGGCTATCGTTCGCCTAAAATAGATGGCCGTGAGATCGTTTTAGCTACATATGTTTGATTACATTTAAACCACGTACCTGCTTTACTAACTTTCGTGTTCTTCTCTTTTTTTAATATTTGTGTATGGGTCAAAGAAAATAAGAGAATATTCCAGTTTCTTGTACAAATTATAAAAGCCGCTTGAATAAATGAGAGAAAAACTGATCAAAATATTGATGTGAAGTGGTCCTTATACCTCTTCAATATTTCTAAACGTTAAAACTATCACTTAACGTGGTGGGTCATAGGTTCTGTATACTCTGTTAGGCAAAAACGCGATTAGTACTAAAGTATTTGTTATATGTTCAATGTAAATTTCGAAAACTTACTATTTCTAGATCTAGCTCCGTGGCGCAGCGGTCAACACGCTAGCCTGCGACATGGGGGTCCCGGGTTCGATCCCCGGTCAAGTCAAGATGGAAAAAGATGTTTTTCATATTGACCTGGGTCTTGGATGTTTATCTATATAAGTATCTATTATAAAATAAAGTATCGTTGAGTTAGTATCCTGCGACACAAGTTCACAACTTCCTGTGGGGCTAGCTCAATTTGTGTGATATGTGTTGGTGAAAAGAAAGAAAACGTTAGATTGTACCAGCAGCTTCTATTCCCATCCCTCGTAGACTGCAGGTGAGGGAAAGGGCGACAATGCAACTAGCAACACTATTTGGACTATATATATTTAAACTATTCTACTCTGCCGGGAACCGAATAGAGGCAGAGTAGAATAGGGCCACTCCAAGTCATCCCGTGGATGTCGTAAAAGGCGACTAAGGAAACACAAGCTAAACAAAGCTTATTAACATCAAAGAGACCTCTCCAACCCGTCTGGCTAGCGTGGAGAGTGTAGGCCAAATCCTCTGACTGCTCAGGCTAATATATGGCTCTGGTGGTGCAGAGAGGGTCGTGCTCCTGCAGTGGAGACTGGAAGGACCTGATGATGATGATGATGATATTTAAACATATATAGTCCAAACATATTATAACATCACAATTTTGATTCCGTTTTTCACCTATATGGCCACCACCATGCTAAACGTGGCATTAGGTCTTATAACCTAGGCTCTGTCCACCCCGCAAGGGATAAAGACGTGACAGTATGTATTATTCGAAACGTAAACTGTGTTTTAAATAGAAGGATGATGTCATAATCATACGGATTACGTACGTAGGTCATAATCGTACGTACGTAGCCAAAAACAATATAATAAAGTATTATCACACTAATAGCAGTAGGTATAGTGAGTGTGGATGTTGATTTGTTTTTCGTATGTGTAAGTGGCCAACACTAGCTTAATGACTATCAACTATCCAATCAATGATGACAGCGGGGACCAACGGCTTAACGTGCCTTCCGAAGAACGGAGGAGCTCGAGATAGCTGTGTGGTGTGAAGTGCAACTAGTGCAAGTGGCATTGCGGTCACCCATCCAAGTGGGGACTGCGCCCGGGGTTGCTTAACATACGTAAGCGTTTATAATGCTCACGCCCACTGGACCATCGGGCTCCTCATCATGGGGAGAATGATTTGCGGGTCATTTTTTCTTATGGATTATTTGTAAGGTAAGTTTCGTTTTAGATAGGAATCATTGTTGATTTTTAGGTTAATTTACTTTTTAATTGATAACAGTAAAAAAATTATTTGACTGTTTGTTCACTGAAAACGTATTGGTAGTTGTATTGACTATAATTTGCCCCTACCAGGTAAAATCGGCAGTGAGGATAAGAATCATTAATTTGAGATAGACTATCCATTAAGTAATTTCACGCAGGCTCAATTTTTTGCTAATTTCGGAGATATTTTTTGTTGATAGGTTTTTAATGAAAAAGTAAACTTGCATTATTCCAGAACACACTAGTATTCTAGATATTTAGAGGGAATCAAATAACTGTAGTTGGTTTGAAAATGACAGCTACTGATATTGCGAACCCAGTGAAATTAATAATTTGACACCGAAATTGCATATCATTCTTAGCAAAACAACCCCGTCGACCAAAAAAGTAGACAGATTCATATGACAAAATTGCACATACCTAAATCGAAGCTCGAGGGAAGGAAATATGTTAGTCAGATGCAGATCCCCACCACTCAAGAAGACAGAAAAACTGATGTGTTTAATCATTTATTCAATAATCAATAACAATACATGGATAAAAAAAAACACACACACACACACACAAATTAAAATTAATCAAAAATTCCACCCGAATAGTACCCGGTTCAAAGATACCCATAATGCTAGCTGCATTTCCCCTTTGTATGGCTATAGAAATTCTTTGAACCAGGTACCATTCGGAGAAGTTTATGTTTAATAAGTACATGTGACGGTCAAACAAGAAGAAGGTTAGGGGGCGTTATCCCACGCCAATTGAAAAACAGAATAACAAATGTTTTGAAACCACACGTCATATGGAGGCGCAGCCCCCTGTCTATCAAAACTCAGACAAACCATATTTTCTAAGTGTTTTTATGCATTTATAGTGCTATTTTGATTATACTCTTATTGAAATAAAGAAATTAAATGTTGGAAAATTGGTAAGGCGTTACTCGTACAAAGAGTAAAGACTGCCGGTTCAAATCCTGCACGCGTGGAAATTTTTTCCACATTTAATTTCTTTATTTCAATAAGAGTATAATCAGACAAACCAATTTATTTCAATAGTATATCACGTGGAAAGCTTTATTGAAAAAAGGAGGTTCAGAGCTGTGTCAATCAATGAAACAGGAAATCTGACCTTTGATTCAATGTCCAAGGAAACGAAGGCGGGTTCGGATGACGCAGTCAAGATGATCAAAAAACAGACAGACTGAAATATTAAAATAGTACATGTCGCCCTCAAAGCTCATTAGCTCATAAAAGAAGAAGTTCGGGAGGCACAGCCCTATCAATAGGACAGAAAAACTGATGATATGTTTAAATTGTAAATGTCATAATCAAGGCTGATAAGAAAGATCCCTCTTTCTTATTTGGGGGAAGGTCGCCTCCCGCCATTAAAATACCGACGAACTAATATGTTTTGAACTTTATGTCATATTTTAAACTCAAATAGAAGGAAGAGTTCAGAGGCTGCAGCCCCCTTCAAACAGACAACCCAATATTTTTTATTTAATACACAAATGAACGAAAAATAGAGTTTTGAGAGGCACAATGGAAACTTGAATTAGAATTATTTATGAGCATATGACATTTAATTAAAGATAAATACCCCGAAGGGCGTTCGGAGGTGAAGCGGAGGTTTTTTCTAAATCACTTCTCTTGATTGTTTTACCATTCTAATAATCAAATGATTTTGTATTATTTTATAGTAATGTTTACAACTTATAAGCCCTCTTAAGTTTGTCGGATTACTTCTGTTAAGTCTTACGGTAAATATCTCACCGAAATCACATGTTAACCCATGGACATTTTAGTATTGACGCAATATATGTAAGAATATGCAATATCGGCATAAAAAATAAAATGAAACAAAAACCAATTATGCCTTCGTCACGACAAATTTACGATTTCAAAGGGTTCGAGTATATTTTGTGCTATACTTAGGCACAATTAAAAATATATTTTTATTAATGTCTTCATATGAGTTAGAGCATATATTCCACAAAAAAAATATGGTCGTAGATAAACATTTTACATAGTGATTTCACGCGAAGCACCTCTAAAAACGCTGGCGGCGTGCTATGGGTTGCTAAGGTGAATTATTGTTAGAGAGCAAAATGAGTATAGAACCAGTGATTAAAATAAGAGAAGAGTATGTATTGTTCCATTTACTGTTTTTAGTTAATCCTGACTAATATTTTGATGTGTTTACACTTAGTTCTGGTTTATGTTTCGTTGCCTCTACCCTGTGCCTCTACCTTTAATGTGAGTGGGTTATTTATTAAAGTCAAAAACATAGATAGACTCACGATAGACCCAATACATCACAGCTTTTTCTTACATTGAAAGAGATCGCAACACGTCATTTTAGTTGTCTAGTGATAAGCCAGTGTCACAAAACAACACTAGTCCAGTTTAATCGACTTAATTGCCTAAAATACTACTAAAAAGAGAGGAAATCATCAGCAGTCTAAGAGAACAGAAAGAGATCGCAATACGTACATAACTCTAGTTGGCCGAGCGATGGGTTACTGTCATAAACAACACAATTCCAGTACGAACATCAACTGAATAGACACGGAACACTATGTTAACAGAAAGAGATCGCAATACGTCACTCTAGTTGGCGGAGCGTATTATTCACTGTCGCAAGACAACACTTGTCCAATTTAATCGATTCAATCAACTAAATTAATTGAATAATAGAAACATTCCAGCACGAATACAACAGCAACAGATCACAACACGTCACGCTAGTCGCCCGAGCGGTAGGTCACTGCCACGGCTAAACAAGACAGTCCCAGTGACCAGTGGTAGTGGTGCCCCACTGGCTAAATATACTATGATGCCAGGCAATAAATGTGTGAATGAACCGAAGAATTGTGTATCCAGCGGGCGACCGGCAACAGACACCACCCACGGTCTAACTAAAGGTTTCTGTAATGTGTAAAAAGTAAATAAGGTAAAATAGCATTGCGAATGCAAAATAAATCCCATATTAACTATTGCATGGCTTCCTACACATTAATTGATTTTTAAATTCTTTGTAAAATGAGTTGAAATCAAATACCGCACTTGTAATAGTGGGGTAGTTGTGTTGGCTGACGCAAGCCTTGATGCGTGTAAGAGGAATGGGATATGGTGGAGAAATTCGGCGCCGGGGCTTGAAGCGCGGTGGCGTAATTGGCAACGCATAGATAGTACAAATTAAAGTTTAAAAGTGCTAAAAACAAGTTCACAACCTAGGAAATATCAAAACACAGTCGATTGAAGTGAAAAGTAAGGTTGGAGGTTCCAAATACGAGCAAGCAGCACTTTGCACGCAAATACAACGATACACGATAAAATAACAAGTTTACATTCAGATAAGATCAAAACACGATGTTAGTCTATCTATAATAATCTATATAGGTACTTACAGCTGTGGTATCGGCCTTTATCTGTTAAACGCACAAAAAGGCAAAGATTACAAAATCAAAGGTCAATATAATATTAAAATGATTTAATTATTTATTTGAAAATAAGGTCTATTGATATGTCTGTCGGCTATCTCTTCAAGCTTTGACCACTTGTCAGAAGGAAGGTTTTAAAGCCCGGCGTCCGCTTTCTATCTTAGGTGGTTACTAGTTTTTACTCAGAACGACTGCCACAAGATCTCCGCAACCCAAAGGGTAGAACAGAACCAATCCTAGGAAAGGTTTAAACAAACACTAGATGGCGCCTGTCACCCACAACTTAACGTGCCTTCCGAACCGTGCTTCCGAAGCACGAACGGATTTTTTTATCTCATGGGAGCAAAGGAGCAAGCGGGTTACCTGATGGTACGTGATCACCACTGCCCATGAACTGCAACACCAGGGTTGTGACAAGAGCGTTGCCGGTTGTTGAGGGAGAGGGGATGGGCCCCCTTTAATCTTCTTTCTTTTCAGATAATTTTCATCCCTGGTTATTCGGAGTGAGTGTGCCAGAAATGCTCCAACTTGGCAAATCCTGCAGATGCTTGAAGAGCAGATATCTTCACTGACTGCATCGATGCATTTTTACTAATGATATTGATTTGAAACCAATCCATTTAATTACAAAATATATTTTTTTTATATTTTATAAGTAAAACTCTTTATACAGATTTTAAAATATTTCTTGTTTTTCTCCATATTGACTCAGGTGTAATCTAACAATAAAAGTAACCTCCTAACTGTATCCGTTTGCTAACTTGACGTACAGGCATACAGATATTTTGGCATATATATCAGTCAATCTGCGCGTGTGTTTATATGTAAATAAACAGGAAATTTTCTCGTGACTTCGCCCGGGTAAAACTTCACCCCCCCCCCCCCCCCCCCCCTATTTCATCCTCTTCGGAAGGCACGTTAAGCCGGTAGTCCCGGCTGCCATCTGGTAGTCGTTAAAGGAACCACATCAAAGGCCGAGAGGTGGTACCGAAGAACTCTGACACCAGGGTGTGCATGGTCGACTGACCGTGTCATCTCCACGAAATGATGATGATGATGATCCTCTTTGGGGTTGAATTTCTAAAAATCTTTAGTGCTCACTTACATCATGAAAGGAAACGACTATACCAAATTTGAAGTCAGTAAAGAAGTCTAGGTAACTAGGTACTGTAGTTCAGGTAGTTTCAGCTGTGCGTTGATAGGTATATAAGTCAGTCAGATTTGCCTTTTATATTATCGTATATAGATGATAGATCACCAGGAAACCGTCGACTGTGACTCGGCCGGCTTGGCCTGCGTGGGAAGAAAAGCAGCTGAACATTCTACCAATAAATATTTAACTAATAATTCATCATCATCATCATCAGGTCTTTGTTAGTTTCCACTGCAAGAGCATGACCCCTGTACTATCCTCTGTTAGTACAGAGAGCTCCTCCTCTACTGCTCTAGCTAATATATGGAGAGCCATATATTAGCTAGAGCAGTAGAGGATTTGGCCTACACCTTCCACGCTGGGCAGACGGGTTAGAGAGGTCTCTTTGATGTTAATAAGCTCCGTTTAGCTTGTGTTTCCTAAGTCGCCTTCTACGACATCCACGGGAAGCCTTGTAGTGGTCCTATTCTACTCTGCCGGGAACCACACGGCGCACTACTAACTAATTATTGATATTCAACTTACAGTAAACTTTTGGTGAACACTTATATACACACCTCACTCACGAGCACATACTATAAAAATTCACAACTATTCACCAGTGTTATCAGTTTTATCAACGTTTGGTACAGTTTATAAGTGCGTGTGCGCCGGCCGCACAGGCTCGTCTGACGGTGTGTTATGTCATTATAATTTTAATGTAACCAACCGGTCAAGAGTTCGCACAAAAAACACTTCGGCACGAACATTACATGTTCAGTCATAATGCCAAAGGCAATTTAATACAATAGGACGCCGGTCATGCCTTTATTTCTATGATTAAAAAAAAGTGGCTAATTTTTTATGCTTGTGTGCGTGACAGCTTTGTAACGCACACGCGTCCTGTCAATTAATGCCGTCAAAATCCGTCAAATTGGTAGCTATGGATTTGCATGATAGAGTACGAGTATACGTTGGATACATTTTTATTCTACGCTTTTAGGCTAACTAATACACTCTATCTAGCGGACTATCCAATAATCATTCATTGTACCTTTGTCATATAATATAACCGATTCGTTATTATTTTGATATTTTAAGTATCTTTGCAATTAAGTTGATCATTAATGTCTTGTAATGATTTGTTGGTTTAGAAAAAATAGAATGGTTGGAATTTTCATAATTTTTCAAACAACAAACTCACCGACTTCAATCAAACTACTGAACTAATTAAACAAAAAATATTTATTTTTTTGGATACCAGTTTATACATGATGGAAATTGAAAGTTACACATAAAAAAAATTAAAAAAAAACATACAACCTAGGGAACCCTTTTTTCTCCAAGCGCCATATTGTGCACTTAGGCCCTTTTACTATTAGAGCATTGTGACCTCACCTTACGAAGCCACTTGCATATTTTATTATAAACTACGCTGTCCTGCAACTTCGTCCGCGATAACATAATTATAGCCCATGTTATTCGCTGATAATGTAGATAATATGCATTTTATTACTGAATAAACATTAGATATTGAAGATTTACTAAAATGACCTGCCTGAACTTGAATCAAGACACAATAATTATAAAGTTAGCTCTGACATATTATCGCTATTTTTATTCACAAATACTATAGTTGCTCCATGATGGCTTTATTCAACTTTTCAGTTTTGCTCTTTTTATGAGTCTACAAAAAAAAGAGTAATATTTTCAAGGTATTGAAAGAAAGAAAGATAGAAAAAAAGGAAGAAAGAAAAAATGTTTATTTGCTACCTACAACATAAATGAGCATTAAGGAACTTACTACAAAATATACAGGTTTTTTGAAAATGTACCAAAAAGGTCTCCGCTCAGCATATGTCGCAGTGTGAACTACGACGCTGGTCTTCCGCGGATGCCTTATGTTTATTAAATCAGGCAAAGTATACATGTCAGTTTCTTTATCACACCATAAGTCATAAATACCCAATGGAAGTTAGATATGTTATCGTAAGAATCCTTACATATAGACTCACGTTGAAAAAAATCATGACATTCTGTGATATTTACAGGGTACTAGGAAAAACACCCTATTCGTTCAAATCATCAAACAAATAAACAAACAATCATCTGCCTCCATGGTCCAGTGGTTAAGGCGTTTGCTTTGATGACCCGGGGGTCGTGGGCTCGATTCCCACGGGAAGCATACTTTGTTAAGTTGTTTCCAGTTTGGTTAGGACATTGCAGGCATGAATCACCTGATTGTCTGATAAGAAAGATGATTTCGTGCTTCGGAAGGCACGTTAAGCCGGTGGGCCCGGCTGCCATCTGTTGGTCGTTATAGGAACCACGTCAGAGGCCGAGGCTTCGCCTGCGTTATTATTATGTCCTTCTCAGTACCCTAATCTATGTGTATGCAAAATTTCATGATGATCGGTTCAGTAGATACGGCGTGAAAGCGTAACAAACAGATAAACAAACAAACTCACTTTCGCATTTACAATATTAGTTAGGATTAGGATTACTTAGTTAGGATTAGGATTAGGAAGTTGGTTAGTATGGTTAGGATTAGGATAGATAACATAAAATGTAAAAAATAAACAAACCAACTTTCGTGTTTATAATGTTAGTAACACAAACTTCGAAGAATATAAGTACTACTAGGTTAGTAATGGGGTAATGGCTTAGAGTAAGTATAATGGGCATGTTGCCTAAAATTTTTTTCATATTGCTATGTAAAGACCTGCCAAAAATAAACACAAAAGTGACAGAAATACATTTCTAAACAAAAAACTCTTTCAGTTATAAAAGTTTTAAAGACACATGTTTTTAGACGTAAATTTTTAGACGTGAAAACGCGCCGCTGAAATGCTTACATATTTGTGACGTCACAAGCTTGTATTTTGTATGGGTGGCGTGAGAACTTTGTTTGGTTAACTATACGAAATATTTCGCGTATGATAATGGTTTCATAATAAAAGTTGCTCTAAATTTTGCAGACTAAAATACAGTATAATTGTAAATAAAGATTTTCATACTTTAAAAAATGGTCCTATTCGCCCAACTTTAAAGAAGCTTTAAGAGCATAGTCTCATTAGAAACAAATTTTATATAATCTTAACATTAGGCAATGTATCATGTATCGTAGGACGTCACTGCGACTGACAATTATCTTCATTATATTTTTTTTCTCTGTGTAATTTTGAACGACCTTCATGCCCTGGTGGATTTGAACCTTCGAGCAACACGGCCTCCGTATTTGAACCTTTGAAGTTCAATGACAAATAATGTATAATCATATGTTTCAATATAATTTAGCATAAGTCAAGCGGCGAAAATATGCCTGCCTCGGTCATCATCATCATCATTTCAGCCGCAATAGTCAATAGTCAATCATTTTATTCATCGTAAGATATTTCAATATCATTTAGTGAACGTCAATTTTCATTACAATTTGTTCACAAATTTATATTATTGTTGACGCCAATAATTTACTTACGGCTAAGTTTACACCGCTTCCAAGGCAGAGTGCAGAAGAAGCGGCAACAAACTGCACAGTGCATTTTCTCCAAATGACGTCAACTTACAATCTACGACATACCTACCTTGGTCAGGTCGTCCGACCACCTGGTCGGTGGGTGGGAATAAGACCAGGCCCCAGTCTCCGACAGCCCCTGACTCGGTGTTGGTTACATACTCGAGCCGTTTGGGGTTGTAGGTACGTTGTGGCCGTGGCTCTCAGTTCACAAATTTATGAGCTAAAGGCTGGTAGAGGTGACCCATGACCAGAGGGCTGGCAATTTCTTTGCACAAAGAATAAGCATTGCCATACAACGTGGTAATGTTCCAGCCTTCTGGACAACTTTTAACTATAGCTGTTTTTAATAAGTTAGGTAATTTGTTTAATATAAGTAAGCCTACAATATGTTTTTGTTTGTTTATTTATCACTTTTCGAACGTCATTTTTTCTTTATTTTTTTATTATTTGCATAATCGACAAACTAATGTCTATGACAACTTACTCACAGTAAATTAAGTTAGTATCACACAACTACTTATTATTTCCCATCAGATCTTCGCAATTTCCCAATTCGGGGAAATGGCGGAATAATAACCCAAGAGCGGTCCGAGGGCTTCTCGCAAACTTGGGCCCTTGAGGCCCTAATTATGGAAATGCACCGGGTCGAGGGCGGGAGTTCGCAAATGGTGATAGTTTTCGGGGGTATTACGCGCAGACAGTGCGTGGCTGCTGGATAATTCTATTTCTTGTTTGGATTGCACTAATCTGTGGCACGTAGATGGTTAGCATCACATACGCGAAAAAGTATTTTTCAAAATTCAACCCCTAAGGAAGTGAAACAGGGGTCCAAAGTTTGTATTTAACGCGAACAAAGCGGCAGGTGAAAGCTGGTACTGGTGTCATATAAAAACAAAGTGAATATGGCCAATTGTTGAATTAAATGTATAGTATTTATTAAATTTTTGATCAGATTTATCCTTTTTTGAATGTCATCTTGCCTTTACTTGCATAATAGACAAACTTATGACAATAACAACTTAATCACAGCTAAGTTAGTATCGCACACTACTACTTATTATTTCCCACCAGATCTTTGCAGTTTCCCAATTCGAGGAAATGGCGGAATAATAACCCAAGAGCGGTCCGAAGGCCTCTCGCAAACTTGGCCCTTGAGGCCCTAATTATGGAAATGCACCGGGTCGAGGGCAGGAGTTGGTAAATGGTAATAGTTTCGGGGGTATTACGCGCCGACAGTGCGTATCTGCTGGATTTGTATGTCTTGCTGGTTTTAATGTGAATCTATTTCTTTTTTTTCCAACTACGCTGCAATTCTATCATAACTGCACTACATATCCAGCACAAAGCGGAATGCTGCACTCTAGAGCAGAAAAATGTATGGAAATACTGCACTGTTTAGGTTTTTTTTTATCGTGGGACCATAGTTGTCACATGTCATAAAAAAGAATGGATAACCTGACGGCCGTATGGAGTTATGCCTTAGAACAACTGTGAGTTATACAAATGGACGGGTGTATTGCCTTACCTAAAAAAAAAATTTGGCCGTAAAGAAAAAAAGGGCGGGAATTTAAACAACAGATATTTTAACTATTGTAATTTCTCTTTTGTTTTATGTTTCACCTACATTTATTGCAGTAGTTAAAAGAAAAGTAGATTATGTATTGCACTCGTGCAGCAATAACTTACTTTCTGTTCGGTGCGACACTATAGGTACTATTATTCACCCCCTAGAAAAGTCCTTTCCGAAAATAAGAAAACTTTAAGTAGACAAATTAGGACTTTGTAATATTTATCTACCATAGTTTTTAGGTCTCTCTTCATAGAACAGCAAAAAAATTGCAAGTTAGATAGATAATAACTTTATTGAAACCGAAAAAGACACACATACAAACAAAAAATACAAAGACAAAATACACATAAAAAAGAAAAAAATAGTTGTCTAAAGTTCTAATTCAATTCTTGATTTGCACAATGTGTGCAGAGTAAGGCATGAAACGCTAGTCAGTCTGTATCAGGACAAAAATATTTTTTAAGAAATTGCTCCAGCGCCTGGCTGTTTGCTAGGTAACAGACAATGGCTAGCGTTTGCCTGCATTATCGTACAGGCGTTGGACCTGTGGCTGACAATTATTTATATACTAGCTGTTACCCGCGGCTTCGCCCGCGTAATATATAGCCTATGTCCTTCTCGGTACCCTAACCTATGTGTATGCAAAATTTCATGATGATCGGTTCAGTAGATACGGCGTGAAAGCGTAACAAACAAATAAACAAACAAACTCACTTTCGCATTTATAATATTAGTTGGGAAGCTGGGATTAACCGTGTTAAAAAAAGAGGACATTCTTTTCACGGAATCATTGTATTATTTATTATATTTTTTTATGTAATATAATATATTTTTTATGAATGGTTAGTTTTTATCTTCATTTTTAATTGTGTAGACATCTACAAAAATCAATCGATAATTAAAACATTGATTGATAGTTTTTGAGTTATCCATTACAAACAAACACACAAATATAGAAGTCTACAGGTAGGTAGGTTTATTGGAACATTTAATTATCTAGTGTCATATTTACTACACAACAAAGTTGACGTGAACGTTCTGTAGTGACCTATTCTGGGCTTTTCGTTCAAGAAATAACAATATTTATTTCGAATGTTGTTAATTGTTGTCGCCAAACCGGCGTGTCAAGTTATTCCATTGACGTAACTGTGAGGGACACTCTTCACTAACGAAGCGCAGCGAGGCGAGGCGATCATGCTACGTACCTCGTTTATGCAGGTATAAAGGCTGATTGAGGCTAGCTTCCTATTACTTAGCATAGTACTACAGTTGTCAAAATTACGTTTAGTGCATTGTCAGTCAAAAAGTTAATCTAAAAAGTGTCTACACACGTTTCATAGCATCGCTTATAGCATATAGCATAGCTATACATCTTGCAAAGCTGAGCTGTAATGATAACAGTCGCATTTTTACATAATCAAACATCACAATAATACTGTGCGTGACATTCACAGCCTCGCCTGGCTTCACTAAGTCAAGCGTCGCCTCGCTTCACCATTGGAACATCGCCATAACTAGTTCATACTTACACTACACCCGGTATACCGGTAGCCGGTCCGCTCAATGGTCATCCGTCGCATGCCGACGCCGCGCGTGACATAGCGTCGCCTCGCATCATTACTGGAAGTCAATTTTTGAACTAATAGAATCAATCCACCACTCGTTGTGACGTCAGCACTCGGTTCGTATTCACATGTGAATAAAATCAACGAGCGGGCCTGTTTTACGTATTTTTGAACCGTGCGAATGGTTCTATTGCTTAGAGTTGCCAGCAAAAAAAAATATTGTTACGGTAGTAGTACGATAGTAGTATATAGTAGTAGTATTTTCAATCCGACAATCGGACGGTGTTGCCATTTTAGGTACAGTGTCATTAATTCTAGGGGAATTTGATTGTCTTTAGGCAATTGTTTTTCGTAATCTTCATTTGTAGAAAAACCAGTTAAATATGAACAAGATGATACCAAAGACGAAGTCTTCTCAGTAAATGGCGTAATAAAAATAAAATTGCGAATTGTACAAAAGCCTTCGTAATTCTTAATTATGTTTTCTGATTTTATTAACGCAGTGACTAAGGCACATCTAGGGAGGTTTTTATTGCAATTTCTTTTAAAATCTTAATTTTTTTCATGTAGGTGTAAGTAATTTCTTAATTTTTAAAAGGCAACGCTGCAATCGGATCGGCAGCAAATCGGAAGTATATTCCCACTTTTTGTAGACAGTTGTGGCAAAAACGCTAGGATCTAAGGACGAGAATCTAAGAAAAAAATAATAATTTGGTCAAAGTCAAATTTGACATTTTGCACGCGTAGTCCGGTCCGAGTGCTCTCGTGCGACCATCCGGCAAAACCATTCGAATAAAGTTTCAAAAATAGAGCCAATTAAGATTCACCATGCGGAAACTTGACAACGAGTGGCGGATCGATTCTCTTGGTTGAAAAATTGACTCCCTGGAACATCGCTGTATATGACGAGCTCCGTGGTGCAGCGGTCAATACGCCGGCCTGTGACACGGATGGTCCCGGGTTCAATCCCCGGTCAGGTCAAGTTGAAAAATGATATTTTTCAGACATACCTGGGTCTTGGATGTTTATCTGTATCTGTATTTGTTTTAAAATATAGTATCCTTGAGTAAGTATCCCATAACACAATTCTTACTTAAGAACTTAGTTTGTGGCTAGCTCAATCTCTTAATCTGTTTGTCAATATAAATAAAAATATTATTGAAAATAATATTTGAACCAATCAAAATATTTTTTTAAACATAAAGGAATAATTAATAAAATTATTATTAAAAACTTTATCATACAATATTATTATGTTATTTGTCCGTATACATTTATTTATTTATCTAGTCTATACATTTCAATGATCGTCCATCGAATATTGACAATAGCGCGTGACATAGCTTCGCCTCGCTTCACCACTGGAACAGCACCACAACTAGTCTGCACGTACACCCGGTACACCGGTAGCCGGCAAGCTCAATGATCCTCCGTTGCATATCAACGCTAGCATAAAACATATCGACGCTAGCGCGTGACATAGCCTCGCCTAACCACTGGAACAGCACCGTACGTACACTCAATACCTGTGTTCTGTGCCCAATACACCAGTAGCCGGCCGGCAATAGGCGTCCGTCGCATGCCGACGCCGCGCGTGTTTTTCTAGAGAAAGTACTATTTATTACGTCCAGTATTGGATGTCGGCACCCGACTGGAATCTATATCGCTGATTTGCAGGTTAGTTTGGTGTTTGTTCTAGTTTAGTATCTAGCTACGCAACATTATATGAGTATGTTTATGACAGTTTTTAAGTATTCAATTTGAGTATTTGCACTTATGAAAAGAAATATGGAAAGCCCAGTTGCGTGGATTTCTTTTATCATATTTTATTTCCTTTTTTATTACAACTAAGTTTAATGACTAGTCAATTGAGTCCATAGTTCGTTTCACTCTGAGTTCATGTTATTTAATACTGTAGTGTGATGAGCGTATCGATTAGGTATATAGATAGGTGTATCCTTGATTGGCCTTTACAGCGTCGCCAAATGTTGATCAAAAATAATGAAATGGAACCAATCTGACTTTATGAAAAATAATTACTTTGATGAGTAGTACATTTGTGTTTTATTTTACATTTGAAAAGGATTTTATATATTTACATAGGAAAAACAAATTTTACACATAATAACAAATAAAACATAAATAAACATAAATACTGAGAAATAGCGTGAAGCCATAGCGCGAAGAACCGATGGCCGATGGGGCAGAAGGGTTCTCGAATGGCGACCACGTACCGGCAAGCGCAGCGTTGGACACCCACCGACCAGGTGGTCGGACGACGCAGGAAGGCGCTGGATGCAGGCCGCTTCTAACCGGTCATATTGGAAATCCTTAGGGGAGGCCTATGTCCAGCAGTGGACTTCTTGTGGCTGAGATGATGACTGAGAAATAAGTAAGAGAAGAAAATAAAGGAAAACTAAACTATTTAAAAAATGGAGCCCAGAGCGCTGGCATCACAGGGTAATTTACCCAGGAGATGCCAGTCTCCTGGGTACATTACCTTATAACATTTTTGCGTTGAATTGCAAGGCCATGCCTCTGTGCAAAATGAGCGCCAGCTTTTGGGTCCCTGGAGACTTCGATCAGACGTGCCGAGATCTCTCTATACAATTGACGAGCCTCTGCATCCCATGGTCCCCATGGCCCCAAAGTCTCCACAGCGAAAGGCACAAATATGTTCGGCTCACCTAGAACCGCATATTTGCGCCTATTAATGCACTCTGCCGTTGCCGCCTCTGCACCCGCTCTACAGGAGGTCGCTTGTAGGTGGGATGCAGCTACAGTATCTACTTGGCATCCCAAACAAGCGACCGTCCGTTTTTCCAAGGGATGAGGGTCATTCCGTCGGGCCTCTTACCGTCATCTCGGCTGATACCAGCAGGCTCAAGTACTGCCGGCACACCAGCGGCAGCAAAAGCCCGACGGATGACATCATTTACAGCAGCATGGCGTGAAATACGCCCTGCACTGCGCCGACAGGCTAGACCGTGGTGACCCAGAAGATCAACATCTCCCCAGCAGCGACAGCGATGGGGCTCGTTTGTTCTAACCCCTTACCTAATTCGTTTTAAAATAAAATTAAACGTCCTATAAAAGTAAAATAATATATATCATTCAAAACTACTAAGGATTCAAACGATACCACAAACATCCAAATCTGTCGATGCATTTCGAAGTGACTCGTATGTTGGAAGTAACATACTTACAACGTATAAATTTAACTTCTCTCAAGTTCCTGCGTGCTTTGGAAGGCACGTTAAGCCGTTTGTCCCGGCTGTCATCATCACTAATGGCAGTGGTTAAAGTATGTGAGATACCTTTAGGCAGCTTGAAAAATCTGGCACCAGTGTTGGCCACTTACACATGAAAAACAAACAAAATTCGCCTTTCCATACTAGTCCAATCAGCTGATCGGCCAAAACATTAACCTTCCTATTTTGGGCAGTCGTGAAAAAGATCGAGTGAATGGGCGTGAGGAATCATGTCAATAGGCGATGCGGCTAGCAACCCATCACTATTTTGATTCCGTTCTCCACCTACAAGCTCACCAACACGCTAAACGTGGCCTTTAGGTTTTAAAGACCTGGGCTCTGTCTACCCCGCAAGGGAAAAAGACGTGATAGTATGTATGTATGTGAAAAAGACTCACAACTATTGTGTTGTCAGGAGTGCTATTTTTGAATGCTGATCGAAAACTTATAATTTTTATGTAAAAATTTCTTACTTATCATATAACTAGCTGTTACCCGCGGCTCCGCCCGTGTGATATATGGCCTATGTCCTTCTCAGTACCCTAACCTATACATTAAAAAAAATATATATGGTTCATTGTCCTAAAAACACATTTTGTGTTTTCCTGTACGTCCTTGAAAAGGACATCAACGCGTTTGTTTAACATTAAAAGAAATTCTTATAGGGGTAATTTCGTTACTTATTTGCCAGATTTTTTTAAATTTTGTTTACTTAATATTTTTTTAAGTATCATTTCGTTGTTTATTTGTCTTTCTTAAAGGAATTTGTGCTGGGGTTTTTCTCAAAAGTTCTGCAGTCCCTCTTGGCTGTGAAAATTTGGCCTTTGCTGTCATTTATTTTGATAACTTTCTCAAAACAGAGTTTTTTTAACCTACCTACAAAGTTCTGTGATACTTTTTCCCTTTTACAAACTCTAGATTTTTGTTGATATTCTCTCCCAGCAGGTCTTTGACTATTGAACTTGACTTAAGATCCTGAGGCCCTAGGTGGGGCAGAGTGCTTCAGCAGTCTTTCTCCATCGCGAACGGTTTTTGGCAACGCGCTTTGCTTCAGGCCAGGTTAGCCCGATTGTCTTCATCTCCGCCGCAACTGTGCGCCGCCAGGTCTGCTTGGGACGGCCAACTTTTTGCTTGCCCTGAGGCGTCCATTCTAGGGCTTGCCTCGGGATGTGTGTGGGCTTTCTTCTCAAAGTATGCTCCTATCCTTGTCCATTTGCGGCGCATAATCTGTTTGCCTATTGGCATTTCCCGTCACGCCTCCCATAGGCGATGGTTGGAGGTCTTCTTATGTCAAAAAAGGCTGTGTGTTTGCGGCGGCAGCTGCCTGTAGAACAGTATACATACATACATATTATCATATATACAGGCCACGTTTAGCACCTTTGTGGGGCGTAAAGGTGGAAAGCCTAGTAAATACCTAATCCTAATATAAATAACAAATGTATATTTTATGTGGTTCTATGTATTATTCAGTTATTTTTTCTTTATTCATATTCATTCATACACGGAAATTTGTAACAAAAAATACATATTATGCATATGAATAGAATTTCAAGACTTTTAGGTTACAAACTTTAGTTACCTACCTTTGCAAGGCATTGTTAATTCTACTAATGAAACATTATAAATAAATTTCATCATCATCATCATAGTCGTAAGAAGTCTAAGCAGAACAAAGGCCTCTCCTTATAATTTACTAGCTGTTACCCGCGGCTTCGCCCGCGTAATTTATAGCCTATGCCTTTCTCGGTACTCTAACCTATGTGTATGCAAAATTTTATAATAATCGGTTCAGTAGATACGGCGTGAAAGCGTAACAAACAAACAAACTCACTTTCGCATTTATAATATTAGTTGGAACTGGCTGTTACCCGCGGCTTCGCCCGCGTAATATATAGCCTATGTCCTTCTTGGTACCCTAACCTATGTGTATGCAAAATTTCATGATGATCGGTTCAGTAGATACGGCGTGAAAGCGTAACAAACAAATAAACAAACAAACTCACTTTCGCATTTATAATATTCGTTACGAAGTTAGGATAGGATAGTTGGGAAGTTGGGATGGGATTGATGGGTTTGCCATACTCAACACGCTTGGCAAAGGATTATTGGAAAGGATATGAACCCCGAAGTCGTATCACATATAAATTTGTAAAAAAGACCAACTCTAAGGGTGGGTAAACATAGGTGATTGATTTTAAACTCTTTAGTTTATTTCAGAGATTTTTTTTTTGTTAATTTTTTTTATTTTATTAAATTAAATATACAGTGTTATTCTGTAAAAATTTCTGTCGAACAACTGGCAAAAAAATTACGTTTGTTCTGTCATAGCTCACTTAAATATTTATTTTATTCTGTTTTTAGTATTTCTTGTTATAGATGCAACAAATATACATACTGCTTATACATATGCATAAGTAATTTCTAAGGTGAAAAAAAATTGTGAGTTGACGTTGCTTGGAAAAAATGCGCTGTGCAGTTTGTTGCCGCTTTTTTTGCACTCACTCAGCCATAAGTAAATTGACGTCAACATTTTATATTGTTGTAACAGTTGTTTAATCAATTATGACAACAAGTGTTCAAATAAACATCATTATCATCATCATCAGGTCTTTTTAAGTCTCCACTTCAGGAGCACGACCCTCTCAGTACTACCAAAACCATATAATAGCCAGAGCACTACGAGGAATTGGCCTATGCTCTCTACTCTGGCCAGACGGGTTAGGCAGGTTTCTTTGATGTTTGAAAGCTTTTTTAGCTTGTAACATCCACGGGAAGACTTGGAGTGGTCCTATTCTACTCTGCCGAAAACCACACGGCGAAGAACCCATATTAAATATTTTTATTTTAACCCTTTGCGTTTCAACCCATTGTGTTTTAAACCTTTGGGTTTCAACCCTAAGCCGTTTTACGTCTAAAAATTATTTCTGTCGTATTCCAGTGAGAGCCATGGGCTACAAGTGGCTGGTGCTGTGGTCTCTCTGGGCGGCGCGGTTGGTGCGGCAGCCGAGCTGCCCTCTCCAGATCGCCGAAGGCTGGCTGCGTGGCTCAGTCGCCCCTGACGGCTCGCACGTCGCGTACTATGCCATACCTTACGCAAAAGCACCCCGTCGGTTTCAGGTACTAGTTGTTTTCTATCTTTCATCACCACCAGGTCTTTTTAGTCTCCTCTGCAGAAGCACGACCCTCTCTGTACTACTGGAGCCATATCCCTTCGTCCCAGTAGCCAGAGCAGTCAGCGGATTACACTGGCCAGACGAGTTGGCGAGGTCTCTTTGATCATGATCATCATCAGGTCTTTCCAGTCTCCACTGCAGGAGCATGACCCTCTCTTTACTACCAGAGCCATATACTAGCCTGAGTAGTCAGAAGATTTGGCCTACACTCTCCACGCTGGCCAGACGGGTTGGAGAGGTCTCTTTGATGTTAATAAGCTTTATTTAGCTTGTGTTTCCTTAGTCGCCTTTTACGACATCCACGGAATGACTTGGAGTGGTCCTATTCTACTCTGCCGTGAACCACACAGCACATCTCTTTGATGTTTATAAGCTTTGTTAAGCTTGTGTTTCCTAAGTCACTTTATACGACATCCACGGGAAGACTTGGTGTGATCCTATTCTACTCTGCCGGGAATCACACGGCACCTATCTATATCCCAATCCCAACTAATATTATAAATGCGAAAGTGAGTTTGTTTATTTGTTTGTTACGCTTTCACGCCATATCTACTGAACCGATCATCATGAAATTTTGCATACACATAGCTTATAAATTACGCGGGCGAAGCCGCGGGTAACAGCTAGTTAACTATTGTTAACTGTTACTTAATAGTAGCCAAGGGGATTAGTTGGCCATTGAATTAGATGATTCTGCAAATTGAGTTTGGTGGACTTTATAATATGACTAGTTTGGTGTTATAAATTTATAGGTGCCAAGTATATTTTCTTTCATTTTTTTTTTCAATTACCCGAAGTTGCCCGAAGATAGCCTGGAAGAGATTGCTGTGCGATAAGGCCGCCTTTTGTACATTTTTCTTCCTATACATATTTATATTTCATTTTGATTTATTTATTTATTATAAATAAATAAATAAATAAAAATGAAATATATGGTCGTGCTCATGAACAAAAGTCGACGTAAATTATTTGTGCTGGCAACATACAAAAACAACACCTCGTTCTATAATCCAATTGTTCGCATGTGTCGTTATTATAATGAACTGTATATGGATAAAAAAACAATTGACTACTTTTAAAAATCAAATTAAACGTATCCTCCACTGATCTTTAATATTTATTTTCTTTAACTCTTTCATTTATATATTTTTGCTTTGATTTGTAGTATTTAATTTAAGAATTGTAAAAATACAAAAAATTGTGTGGAACTATGTTTTCAAATGTATGTCATGTTGTGTGTACACGTTTTAGGGTCACAATCTGGCTCAGAACCTATGTATGTATATAACCTGTATTGTGTGTGTTTTTTTTATGATTGTAACCTGTTGTGTATACCTAAATAAATAAATAAAATAAATAAATGTGTGAAATAGTTATCTGTCACATGGACTCGTATAGATTTGTCACAGAAGCTCCCATAAAGCAATTAATCAAAGTATCTACGCCATCTTTGATTGCTACCTGTTATCTGTATAGTACTTTGTATCTCTGAACTGGATATTGGAAGATTCACCAAAACCTCAGGGAAAGCCATAAAATGAAAATAAATAGAAATCTTTAAAAAAAACTTATATTAGATGTCATTGATGTGCATTTTCTACTGATATAATACATCTTTATTCCTTGCGGGGTAGACAGAGCGCAAGCTCATTAAACCCAAAGGCCACGTTTAGCGTGTAAATAGGTGTTAGGTGGCGGGATCAAAATAGTGATCGGTTGCTAACCGTATCGCTTATTAAAGTGATTCCTTATATATTTATCCAATCCCTTAACCAAGTTTTACAATCTGCGCGAGGAGAAAGCGGCTGGCATATTTTTTGTTTTTCTTTTCTCCTAAACCAGCGTGGAAGATATAGTCATTTATGTGCATTTTCTAGTAATAACGTCAATTTTCTGTCAATATATATATATATATACGGACAAATCACACAGATTGAGCTAGGCCCAAAGTAAGTTCGAGACTTGTGTTATGGGATACTAACTCAACGATACTATATTTTATAATAGATACTTATATAGATAAACATCCAAGACCCAGGTCAATCTGCAAAAGATCATTTTCCATCTTGACCTGACCGGGGATCGAACCCGGGACCATCCGTGTCGCAGGCAGGCGTGTTGACCGCTGCGCCACGGAGCTCGTCAAATGTTAATCTGCTCTGAAAACCATTCCAATTTGCTAATAATTGCGCGTCGATTTTTTAGTGTTCCGTACCTAAAGGGTAAAAACGACACCCTATTCACGAGACTTCGATGTTCGTCGTGTCTGTCTGTCGGTCTGTCACCAGGCTGTATCTCGTAAACAGTGATAGCTAAACAGTTAAAATTTTCACCGATTATGTATTTCTTGTTTTAGCGGCAATCCTCTAAAACAACAAATACTAAAACCAGAATAAAATAAATATTTATCCCATACAACAAACATGTTTTTGTCGTTTTTGCTCAATAGTCTAACGTTGATAGATAAAGGTACGGAACCATTGGTGCGCGTCCGACACGCACTTGACCGATTTTTTGGTACGGAGTCGCGTGTTCAAAGTTTTTTCCCAAATATATTTTGATATGGGGCCCAGCTGAAGCAAGCTACGTCTCTGCGTTCTGCGTTATACGTGATGGTTTTAACATTGCATCAAATAATTAAATCTCTTTATTGACATTGTACTTATCTATATTTTTACTATTCCAGGATTCAGAACCTGTTCAAGCCTGGGGACACACCTTCGAGGCCGTCAACGAGCACATCCGATGCACCCAACGATTCTCCCCAACCTCAGTCAAAGGCCAGGACGATTGCCTAACTGTCAACGTCTACACCCCGCTCCCAAAACCAGAGAATCTCCTCCCTGTCATGGTCTTCATCCATGGTGGAGGTTTCCGAGATGGTTCCGGATCTCCCTTCATCTATGGCGGAGAGTATTTAATTGACAAAGGAGTCATTCTAGTCAGTGTCAACTACAGACTTGAGATCTTTGGCTTTCTTTGTTTAGGCATTAAAGAAGCACCAGGAAATGTTGGACTAAAAGACCAAATCAAAGCTCTTAAGTGGGTTAAGAGGAATATCAAAGCTTTTGGAGGAGATCCTGATAATATCACGCTATTCGGAGAAAGCGCTGGTTCTGCTTCAGTTATGTATCATCTTTTATCGCCTCTGTCAAAAGGATTATTTAATAGAGCTATTATGCAAAGCGGATCAGCAATTTCGCCTTGGAGTCTTCAATTTGATCCATTAAAGACAGCTAGCCTGCTCGTAAAACAAATGGGTCACAATACAAATGATCCTCACGAAATATACAACCTGTTAAAGGACGTACCAGCAGATAGATTGCTTATGACACGTGTGCCTAGAACCAAAGGAAATATATTAACATCTGAAAACATTTTTGTGCCTTGTGTTGAAAAGACTATTGATGATGTTGAACGATTCTTGCCAGATTATCCTTACAATTTAGTGATTAGTGGTCAATATTATAAAGTGCCGATGATCATAGGCCATAATAATGCTGAAGGGTACATGTTTGCTGGACGAGAGAATGATACGATGATAGCAAACATGAACTTTTACGGCGCCTTGCCGAGAGACTTACAGTTTCCGACTGAAGAAGAAAAAGTGAAAACAGCGAATAGACTTAAGGAACTCTACATGGGTGAAGATGAAATAAGTAAACAGACGTTGACAAAATTTTCATATTATGGAGGAGACTCGAGTATTAGTTACCCTGTTATTTCGACAACTCAACTTTTCCTGGAAGGTTCTAGTAATCCAGTGTATTCGTACAAGTTCTCTTACGACGGATGGCTGAACTTGCCTAAGATGGTGCTTGGGTTATGGGCGCCAGGGGCGACCCATGCCGACGACCTATTCTATATGCTCAAGGTCAGAGTACCACTTATAGTGGAATGCTTCGAGAGATTGATGATCACGCTGTGAAAAGCTGACTACGCTGTGGACAAACTTTGCGAAATACAGGTGGGTTTCTTCCTGAATGTGAGTGTGTTGGTGAGTTTCTTCTTTGTGAGTTTCTTCTTGTGAGTTTCTGCTTTCAACAATTAATGTCATGGGTCCTTGATATTTTTAAAACCAATAAATAAATGATTACATGCGATTTATTTTGCATACACAATGCTATTTTACCTTATTTATTAAAGAATGAAAATAAATAAGAAATAATGGAGGAATGGGGATATGGTGGAGAAATTCGACGCCCCGGGGCTTGAAGCGCGCTGGCGTAATTGGCAACGCATAGATCGTACAGAGATATTTACAGCGAATTTTTTCACCATTAATTATTTTCTTTCTTTAATCAATAAATAAATTACTAAATAAACCTAACTAAAAAATATATATATATTTACAAATCGTACAGTCCCTCCAGATGCTCACCCCTGGGCATCGTGCCCAAAAGGCTGGCAGCATTGCCAAATTGAATGGCAATGCTGATACGCTGAGCCAGGTAGCTTCCAGCCCTTTGGTCACGGGTTACCTCGATAAGCTTTTTAGCCAGGAAACTAAAAAGCTTATGTGCTGATGGACCCCACGGACCCAACGTTTCTACCCCAAAAGGCTCAAATATGTAGTTACCTCCGATACCTACATATTTGCGTCTTTTAAGGGTTTCTGCTCCAGCAGCAGCTGTGCCTGCCTTTGACTTGGTGCTCTGAAGATGGGATGGCGCCAGTGTGTCGACGCAAGTAGCGTCCCACACTAGCGGTCGCCCCAATTTCCAGGGCACCAGAGTCATTCCGTCTGGTCTCTTGCCATCATCCCGTGTCAGGCCGTTTGGTTCTAAAACCGCAGGAACATGGATGCTGGCAAGAGCACGGTGAATTATATTATTTAGGGCGGCATGTCGCCCTAAACGGCCAGCGCTTCTGGAGCATGAGAGACCGTGATGCCCAAAAGCATCTACGGTATCCCCACAGGGGCAACGATGGGGGACTGTGCATTTTGCCCCTAATCGTAGAGCTGCTGCAAAACGAAAAGTGTCACCATGCAACAGAGTACCCAAGTTGGCAGATGGTAGTGCCTGTAACCAGAGCCCAGATTCCCATTCTGCAGAAGCCAACAGGCGGGCGCGCTCTGCAGAGCCACAAGATGTTTGAAGTAACTTATCTTGGGCAATTCGACAAAGCGGTTCATCCCACTGTTTCTGCAATGACGGAAAATCAGGGAATTTAGAATTTGGAATCAGAGCACGCCAGGCGTCCATGGCCTCTGTGGCATAGCAAATGGAAGAAACGTTATTTGCTAGAATTTTATTAAATATCGCTTCAATACTATGCACAGAAGACAAAAACGCCGGGAGTGCTACATGTGATATTTTTCTGATACCCAAGCCTCCATACTTGATAGGTAAGGAGGCTTGGTCCCAGATACGTTCACTAAAATCAATATTTAAAATAGACGACAGAGAATTTTGAACGAATGCGTCTAACTTGTGGAGAAGTTGTGGATATTTCCATAGATGACTACAACGGAGATTGTACGTAAAATTTGGAACAAATAAACAGTGTCGAATAATAATGTAAGCAAAATGTGATTGTATTTTTAAAAGGCGATCAGAAGCAATCTGAAAATTTTGAATTTTAATAAATGTATTATGGACTTTTATGATATAAATTTAAAACCATATCAAACACAGAATATTTATTAATTATATCAAGGAACCATGACATTAATTGTTGACGGAAGAAACTCACAAGGAGAAACTCACAAAGAAGAAACTCACAAGTAATGTTGATAATTTTTAAAATCCCATTCATTTACAGAATTGTTTGCAAAATACTGAATCTCTTATCAAAAATCCCTTTCCTGATGGTCCATCTCAATGAACAAACCCACATGATTTGAAGAATAACAAAATTCAAAGCCTTTCAATTAAAGTAACATCATCGCAGCCGCAAAAGCTCACTGCTGGACAGACATAGGCTTCCCCAAGGATTTCCAGTACGTCTGGCTGGAAGCAGCCTGCATCCAGCGCCTTCCTGCGACCTTAGTCGGGTTATCCGACTACCTGGTCGATGGATGTCTGACTCTGAGCGAGCGGTACGTGGTCGCCATTCAAGAACCTTTCTACTCCAATGGCCATCGGTTCTACATGCTACGTGCCTCGCCCACTGCCAATTATAGTATACCGGTTGCTTTTAAACACTAGCCTTTCAACAGCAGATTTAGTACCTGAAAGTGAAACACTTTCCTTAAAAATATTTTGGGAAAAACCGAAAACAATCATCCTCCTATACAAATTTGCATCAAAGTATGAAATGCTGATTGTTTTTTCATATTCTTCTATTTTTTTTAAATATTTATTAACTACTAGCTGTTACCCGCGGCTTTGCCCGCGTAATTTATAGCCTATGTCCTTCTCGGTACTCTTACCTAACTAACTAAGGTAACTTATGTGTATACAAAATTACATGATGATCGGTTCAGTAGATACGGTGTGAAAGCGTAACAAACAAATAAACAAACAAACTCACTTTCGCATTTAAATTATTAGTTAGGACTAGCTTTTACCCGCGGCTTCGCCCGCGTGATATATAGTCTATATCCTTTTCGGTACCCTAACCTATGTGTATGCAAAATTTCATGATGATCGGTTCAGTAGATACGGTGTGAAACCGTAACAAACAAATAAACAAACAAACTCACTTTCGCATTTATAATATTAGTTAGGACTAGCTTTTACCCGCGGCTTCGCCCGCGTGATATAAAGTCTATATCCTTTTCGGTACCCTAACCTATGTGTATGCAAAATTTCATGATGAACGGTTCAGTAGATACGGCGTGAAAGCGTAACAAACCAACAAATAAACAAACAAACTCACTTTCGCATTTATAATATTAGTTGGGATTGGGATAGTTGGGATTGGGATTAATAAAATTAGTTCTGTATTGTCACGGACTGAACTGGCTACAATAATTTAGCTAGTTTATAAAGTCAGCCTGTAAAATATTACTATTCTGTATTGCGTCATTTCCCTTTTCAGTGATCCCACGCCGGAAGTGACGTCATTGCTGCCAGTGAAGTGGCTACCCGCGAGGAAGGAAGACCCTAAACTATTGGTCATAGACAAACAGTTCTCCATAGAACCTTTATGGTACCCCGATGTAATGCTGTTTTGGAACGATACATATACGAAATATAGGAGAAAAGTGTAGCAATTTGTATGTAAATAAATATCTTTGTGATATAAATAATCTTGTCCATGCTAAGACTGATTTTTGTAAATCCTTTTGTACAGTTGAATTCAGTTTTCATGACTTAAATACTTATATTATAATAAAATATTTTGTTAGTCATTTTTACCTTTATCCTTTCATCAATATTATCATCAGAATTTTCAAGCTGCCTAAAGACATCTGATATAGCTTAACGACTGCCATCAATGATGACAGCTGAGTTCAACGGCTTAACGTGCCTTCCGAAGCACGGAGGAGCTCGAGATATTTTTATGCCACTTGCGGTCACCCATCCAAGTGGAGACTGCGCTTGGGGTTGCTTTACATGTGGAAGCGCTTATAATGATTACACCCACTAGGCCATCGGGCTCCTCTTATAAAGCAATAAGATATGGTGAAAATTTTCCTCGCAGACAGGATTCGAACTAACAGCGACTAAGACTGTACGCTTTACCAATTCAGCTAAATTGGATCGCTATTTATACGTTCAAGTCTACTCCCTTAATCGATGGTCATGTTTATAGAATACTAGATGTTATTCGTGGTTTTACCCGCGTGATGTATAGCCTATGTCCTTGTCAGTACCCTAACCTATGAGTATTCAAAATTTCATGATGATCAGTTCAGAAGAAAGGGCGTGAAAGCGTTACAAACAAACTCACTTTCGCATTTATAATATTAGTTAGGGTTAGGATAAACTGGCAACTTCTATGCTTTTCTGTTCCCGCATTAATTTTTATTATTTAATAGCCATGACTGTCCCTATGTTGGGCAAAGGCCGCTCTTTCACCTTTCCAAGATTCTCTAGATTGTGCTAATTACATTAATAATCAAATAAATTTAATTTATTTCGATTGTTAAAAATATTAAATTATTTTTCTTAATTAAATTTGTTTCTTTTAAATAAATAAATGACAGGTACAGTCGCCGGCAGATAAACCTGATCCCCTACAATTTGAAATGCGTTTATCTGCTCCCAACTGTACATGAACATAATATTATTATATATATATATAGATAAAAACTACTCATTAAAAATAAAACTAATAAGCCAACCAACCATTTAAGTAATTTAAAAAATAAGTACATTTTTACTCAAATAAAATTGTTATAGATTTCTGCTAGTCTGTTCTGTACCAGAAAACAAACATGAGAAGTTGGCAAGAATGCTGGCTGCATTCCATTCCCACGCTGGTTTGCTTATCTTTAGTGCGAAAACGCAGCCAGCTCTCTTATCACCAGTAGTGGAGATCAGGCGAAGAGCAATCTGTAAATAGAAATGTCGCACGCACTAGCAGGCGTATTCGCTAACTTTTGACAACTACGGTGTACATCATTTTCATGGTAACTTTAATATTCATTACGGCTTCGGTATGAATGACTATATTTATTTAAGATATGAAAACCGTAATGGATGATAAAGTGATAATCAAATCGTTGTACACCGAGTTAACAAATCGGCCTGCAGGCATGGTCTAAATGTCTCTACCCTACTGAAGGCGCTGTGGTATCAGACACTAACGCCACCCAACAATTATTTCTTTTATTTCTAAATCACATCTAATTTGAAAACTCTAATAGCTGAATGCCCTAATAAATTACTTGTAGCGTTATTTTTATTACTTTTCTGATATTATAATTTAAGTTTAAGAGAATTACTTCATCATCATCATCAGCCTATACTCGTCCACTGATGAGAATTACTTATTTATCGGTAATAGTTCTCCTTAATTTATTAAATTAAAAATAGTCAAAACTTGTACCAAGAATACTACAAGTAATTTACTAGGGCATTCAGCTATTAGATTAATTAAATTTGAAATAATTTAGGACTAAAAGAATTAATTGCTGGGTGGCGCTAGTGTCTGATACACACAGCGCCTTAAGTGCAAAAAAAATGTAGTCTGCATTTTCTAATTTAATTAAATTAGCATTTAATAGACCTAATCAAAATCAATTTCACAATACACCACAAAGGATATTATCAAACTACTTATGCGCGTGTCAAGGCGATGCCCAAGGTTCAACATTCCTGATTTTTGCAAACACGATCCGTCGGCCCAGCGCGCCTTAAATTGTATAACCCGGACAAATTAAAAGCATAAAATAAACATACAAAGTCGGTGAACGACATCGGCTCCGGAATTTGTTTGGTTTATTACGTTAGCACATCGGTCAAGAATATAGTAGACCTTGCGCGATTTCGAAATATGGCGTGATTCAAAGACGGTCTCAGTTTGTGATCTTGCTACGCGCGCGCTGGTTTTACATTTGTTAATTTTATACGCCGGATGGATATGTTTACAAATCTTTTTTTATGAATAATAATAATAATAAACTATTTCATTTAATAAATAGAGATTTTAACGCGCTAATTGCACGCGCAAGACTTGCAGTCAGTAAAGAATTTTCGCTCTTAAATTATTCAAAATTATGGAATCTTTATAAGTTCCTTATCAAGTATCAACAGTTTTAAATTAATTTGTATAGTGCCATGTTTATACCCTGACCCAGAAGGACAGTGATGTTTTAGTAACATTTTTGGATTTGTGTACACATTAGAATGTCAGTGCGTTCGTTCACATGTGGACAGTGAAGTGCGACTTGTTTGTAAATAAACATTTATTTAGTATGGTGTTTACAAATACTTGAATTTTATTTTATTGTGAATTTTTTGGTTTCACGATGTCAGTGCCAAGTTAAGCGACAAGTGTTTAATTTTAGAAATACGACAAGTAAGTAAATTACGTAAATATATTTGTTTTTTAAAAAGAAGTATTTAATATAAAAAAAATATGTACGGACAAATTACACAGATTGAGCTAGCCCCAAAGTAAGTTCTTAAGTAAGACTTGTATTATGGGATACTAACTCAACGATACTATATTTTAGCTTGACACAAGTTATACTAACTTTATCTTTACCAATATTATAAAGAGGAATAATTGGATTGTTTGTTTGTTTGCATTGAATAGGCTCCGAAACAACTGGACTGATTTTCAAAATTCTCTCGCCTAAAGGAAGTTAATTTATCTGCAGATGACATAAGTTATAATATAATTTACGCGGACAAGTCGCGGGAAAATTTTAATACGTGATTTTTTTACAAATAGAACTATTTTTTTTTTGCAATAATCTTAGTAAATTTTGGACAGATCTTGTGCAAGCAAAATACTGTGATAGTACTACTTCTTCTTTGCCTTTTAACACGATCATATGGGTCGGCACAGCATGCCACTTTCTTCCACAGGTTCCACTTCAATCTTTCTTTGATCATAAATTCTTTTACATACTACTCACCCAGTCCTCCCTTCGCAATTCATCCACCTATTTGCTTAGTTTCCTCTATCTACAAGGATCTAAACCGCAACTCTCCTGCGCCATACATTCGCCTGCTTTTCGCAACCTTAATTTGGTCCAATATTTTTGTATGAGGTGGGCAGTCTATTACGGTAGTACCTATTATATTGTCGTTGACTAAACAAAACTTTCGCATACATTTATATCAGATAATGCGAGTAAAGTCACGGGCTAAATCTATATGTTTGACAATCACAAACAAAAAAAAGGCATAACAACAATACAATGCTTAAAATAGAAAACGCGTTTTATAAAAATAACATTTTTTTTTAACAAAAATACATCAACGAAAAACAAATGACTTCACATAATAACAACAACTATAATTAACATAACTCGCGATTCGACCTTAATTATGTTATTGATGTCAAACGCATTACGCTCCTGCGTCTTATCTTTCAAGAGTCGAGACAAACGTAATGTGTCCACATACCGCATAGTTGATCTGGACACTACAAATGCGTTGGTATAAAAAGTAAGTAAGGATGTCATTATTAGGAGGAGCGAAACTAGCGACACCCGTTGCGCCCGGCTTTAACGACCAGTGAAAATGAGCCTCGTATATCAGGCGTTGCAAACTATGGACGAGGATTTGGTATTTTTACTGGACAGCCCAATATTGAGATGGGAGGTGTTGAATACCAGACATGGTGTGCACAACTAAATAAAAACCGAGAAATAAGTGGGGAATATTTTAATTTGTTTATTCCCCGATAAATTTTTTGAGTACACTCGGATGACCTTGTCATCATTTGACTACATTCTTAGTTACATATCATCAAAATCACCAAAGAAGACACAAACTTTCGCAAAAATATTAGTCCTGAAGAAAATTGTTCATAACTCTGAGGTAAGAATGAAACAATATTTTATTAAAATGTAGGTAGTATTTATTTATGCAGTAATCAAACAATAAGTTGAGAAAAAAGATGTATTATTACAACAGTGTAGTTTCCAGTAGAATATCCTCCATAATTTTGAGAAGAAAACTGCAAACTTTTCATCTATTGCTTTTTCTTATTTGCTGCACCCGACACACCGAAATTAGAATAAGTACTTCACTAGTAAATGACTTGTAGTACTTTTAGTAGAACTTTGCATCAATATCATCATTTCACATTGAGAGATCTACTCATTACCGCCAAAAGTGGCCGCGTTTGACGGTAATCTCTTGATTTGCCAAATGCAAAATAACGAAAAGCAATATTTCAATTTGTTTTTATTTAGTAGTTAAAGAAATAAAACCAGGGGTGGCGCTAGTTGGCTGGTCCAAGCGCTTTAAGAGGAAGCATGAATATTTTGTGGCCCAGTGGGCAGCACCACGTTCTCACTTTTTGAATTATGAACGGTAGTTCAAAAAATTGTTAAAAGGTACGGTAATAGTTTAAATATTCGCAGAACAAAATTTTAAGTGATAGCTCCGTTTTCTTTCAAATTATTTAAAAAAAAAACCGCCACGTGCGTGTCGGGCCACACACAGTGTAGGGTTCCGTAGTTGCGAATGACAACTTTGTGTTCACACTGTTCACACTCGCACCTCACAGTTTAACGACCAAAAACATGTAACAATGAAAATGTATGAAATTTTACATTTTCGAGTACATTTTATAAGTTGGTTGCCTATAACTTCTTAGTTTGTACTTAGTACTCTGCTCTGATAGTTTTCCTTTCAACTTCAGTATATATACTACTGCTGTAATTTTTTTCACGTATACATATCTAACCGTTTAGTAGATAGAGGGGGGGACACTTACCTCTAACAAAAATTTTCACTTTAAAACCAAATATTTCGGAAACGGATCCCTAAATCGAAAAATTCTGTTCTCAACCTCACAATATTTTTTAAAGTACTATTTAATAATACCCAACACGATGGGTTTGTATAGAAAAAAAATATTACTCCCTCTTTACTTATATGGGAGATAAACTAAAAAAAATTTTTTTCAAGTTTTTTTTCTACCATTTCTTGGCATAATTAATATACATACTCATACCAAATTACAGCTTTCTAGTAGTTATAGTCTCTGAGTAAAACCGCAGACAGACGGACAGACAGACATGGCTAAACTGTAAGGGTTCCTAGTTTGCTACGGAACCCTAAAAAGGGGACATTAGAAAAGTCATATATCCTTATGGTAGTCGTAAAACGTGTCAGCGACCTGAATAATCTGACGTCAATTTTGACCAACACACACACTCAATAACAACAAAATCTGAACATTAGAAATGTTCAATTACTAGGTGGACAAGACCAAGAACAAGATCACAGAGCAAGGAATGTCATGTCGCTCGCGCAAGCTACATTTAAATTTCTCCTGTGGGCAAGACCAAATGGTTATAAAAAGCAAGATTTTTCGTTAGATGGCGGTATTAAAATGGAAATATAAATTAGTAGCTTGCTTGCTTCTTAGTACTTTCATTATATATCATTGCTTATCTAGACTATCTAACTAGACCAGAGGATAGCTTTGTGTGTTTGTATGTAATGGATTTACTCAAATAAGTACTACTTGACCGATATTAAAAATTCTTTCAGAACTAGATAGTTATATTATCAGCGAGTAATATGAGCTATATTATACTGTCAAAAAATCAGACCGAGGATATCAAAAATATGCCTATGAACGTCACTATTAGGCTAGTGCTGCGAAAACTACTGATGCATCCCGGTTACAACATGATTTAGAACCCAGGGGCTAGTGATAAGTCACCGGGCTTAGGTCCACTGGATAGACTGTATGATAAAACCGAAACCCACGCGGACGAATTCGTGGGATACCGTTAGTTTAGAACATATGCACTTTTTTTTACCTAGCCTATCGATGTTATGTCCCACTGCTGGGCAAAGGCCTCCCCCTTATTTTTCCATTTACTTCTGTCTATTGCAATTTCTGCCCAACCATGCAAAAACTTGTCGAGATCATCTCTCCACCTCCTTCTTGGTTTTCCTCTACCTCGACGGCCCTCAGGTACCCAAAAGGTTGCCAACTTAGCCCACCTTTCTGACCGCATACGACAAACATGTCCCGCCCAGTTCCACTTTAGTCGGGCAGGTTTTACACCTACATCTTCGATCTGAGTTAAAGAGCGCAGTTCAGTGTTTCTCACTTTATCTATTAGGCGTAGGCCTAGCACGCTATGCTCCATCGCTCTTTGGCAAACCTTGAGTCTGGACTTTTGAGCCTCGGTGAAAGACCATGTCTGTGCGCCATATGTCAGAATGGGCAGGATGCACATATCAAGGAGCTTCCGTTTAAGGGATAGAGAAAGTGTGCCCTTCATAAGTTGCCTCATGGACCAGAAGCATTTCCAGTCGTTGCCGGTTCGGCGATCGATTTTATAAAAATAAAAACCCTGAGCTAAAACAAAAATTAAAAAAATATAGTAAAATTTTAAATAACTGCGTCAATACTGCAATACGACTAAAAAATTCTAAATATATAAGCAATTCAAAAAATGTGTGCAAATCTTCGTGGAAAGTAATTCAATCTAGCCTAGCTTCAAATAATCAAGAACAAACGATTGACAAGATAATCTACAATAATATGACATTTAATAAACCAAATGACATCGCAAATAGTTTTAATAAATATTTTATCAATCTGACGAAAAATCATAAAAAAATAGCATCCAACAACAAATCTGACATTAACAAAAATAAAAATTCTATATTTTTATTTCCTACAGATCATAATGAAGTTTTTAAAATCATAATGTCTTTAAATAATACAAATGCGGTTGGCTACGATGGTTTTCCTACTAAATTATTAAAAATCTCAGCCAATATTCTTGCTCCAATTTTATGCTTTTTAATAAACGCATCTTTCGAACAAGGCGTTTATCCAGATGCTCTAAAAACTTTCAAAGTAAAGCCAATATATAAAAAAAATGAAAAAACACACATTGAAAATTATAGGCCAATATCACTTATACCTATATTGTCTAAAGTCTTTGAAAAAGCAATGCATAAAAGAATGATGTCGTTTCTAAACAAACATAATATACTAAAAGAAGAGCAAAATGGTTTTCAAAAAGGAAAGTCAACAACATTAGCTGCTTTCAAATTAATCTCTAAAATTATGGAATATGTTGACAAAAAAGTGGCAACAACCACAATATTTTTTGATATGTGTATGGCTTTCGACATGGTATCTCACGACATTCTACTGACAAAATGTGAACGGTGTGGTATTAGAGGACATGCTTTAAATTGGTTAAAAAGTTATTTACAAAATCGCACACAATATGTAGAACTGTCTTTTATAAATAATAATAGTAAAAGGGAAGAGAATTATAGGTCAAAAAGGGAGCTGAATGCAGTGGGTGTTCCTCAGGGGAGTATATTGGGTCCCTTATTATTTCTTATTTACATAAATGACCTCCCAAATATAACTAAACACTACTGCACTCTTTTTGCTGATGATATAGCGGTTATTATCCCTGACATCAATAAAAATAAGAATAATTATAATCATGACATTAATAATACGATAAATAACATTATAAGCTGGCTAGAAAATAATAATTTGAAAGTTAATTTAACTAAAACTAAATTTATGCAGTTTCATAATAAAAAGAATAAAAATCTAATGAATTTAAATGTAGTACATAATGATCAAAAAATATGTGAAGAAAAAACCACTACATTTTTAGGAATTGTTTTGGACAACAACCTATCTTGGACACCACATGTTAACACTTTGTGTAAGAAATTGTATCGATTTACATATGCACTCAAAAGGCTTGTAAAAGTAGCTGGACAAAAAACGGCTATACAAGCATACCACGGTTATATTGCCTCTAACATAAGATATGGTCTTAGCTTATGGGGAAACTGTGTTGAGGCTCACAGAGTATTTATCGCACAAAAGCAATGCATCCGAGCAATTTGTAATGCTGTAACCAGGGATAGTTGTAGACCATTTTTCAAGACCCTAAATTTGCTGACTTTTCCCTGTATGTATATTTATGAAATTTGCCAAATCGTTAAATTATTTCCTGATTTATTTACTAAATATAATGATATACCTAGTAAATTTAGTAGAAGATACCCAGAGAAATTGGTTACCCCGATAAGGAAAACAAGTTTGTATAGCGTAAACTGTTATGCAATGGCGGTAAAAATTTATAATAAGTTACCCAGCAAATTTAAACTGTTACCGGCAAAGAAATTCAAAAGGGATCTCTATAACTGGCTTGCAAGCAAATGTTTTTATAGTGTTGATGAATATTTGCGACATTAAATTAAGTTATTTTGAGTATTAATTATCTTACTTGATTTTTTAAATTGACATCTCTTAATGTAACACTGACACTAGAAAATATGTAAGGACTTTAGTTTGATTGTAAAATAATTGAAAGCAGACTGACATTTACCTAATATTTAACTGTATTTTAATATCACGTGACACCTTAACGTTGTCTATTGCATGTCAGTGATGACTAAATGTGTGTTTCCATAATTTGATATTTACCATCACCATATGACCATGTTTAAAGCAATAAATACATTCATTCATTCATTCATTCATTCGGTCCTGCCTATTATCAAAAGATGCTATCTGGCCTAGGTAAACATACTGCAATGCCTGCCCATCCACAATGATCTTATTTTTGGCATGATTTGTCATGACTTTTGTCTTGGTCCGATTCATGGTGAGTCCAAACATATGTACTAGTATAAAGAAATATAAATACACCAGCGAGTCAAAATAATGGCTAACATTATTATGGCTCTGAGTTATGATCAAAGTTTTGATGATTCACATTAATGAGTAAAGATCCATAAGATAAGTGGTGTAGAGAAACTCAAACACGCCGGAAGAGCATCCGTTCTCACCGGACCGAGCCGGACTACGGCGTCGAACTGCAACGTCCGGGATCCGTTCTTTGCACAACGTGCGGTGAAAAGGGAGGCTTCCGATTCAATTAGCCTCATCATCATATATTTAAGAACTTTGTTCTTGTCGGTGGAGTATTTTCCATGTTTTCCTATCCTCCGCCATCTCTTTGACCTCTTTGTACGACACGAAGAATATTTTTATTAACCATTGAGATATAATACTAGAGCAGCTACCTTATATATTGGCATTGTTCCTTTCCTCGAAATTTAAAATTTAAGCGCTGCAGCGCTAAAACAATAACGAGGCGTCCAATCATACATAACTCAGCGCCTCAGCGCTATATTTGCTACTCTCACGCGTTTCCATAGCAACATGTCAACATAATGCAAAATGGCGGGAGGTAATTATATTGTCTTTTTTTGTAAAAAATAATGTTCTTGCTGATAAAAATTTGTTCCTTTGCACTGTGCAGTTTTTGATAAAAATATTACTGCAATATTTAACTCAATACACACCAAGGCATTTTTTATGATTTTTACCAAGTTATTGTTTATTTATCGTGGGAAGTACCACAAGCGAAAGAGCTAACAACCGACTGAGTGAGTTGTGGCGCGATGGGCCACAGTTGAACGGGACAAAGTAAGGATTTGCGGTGTCTTCTCTAGTAGTTATATCTCAATGTTATTAACGTTCGTCTTTCTTACAGTTTAACCGTCATGCTGTACTGGGTGTTAGGGTATGTTTACCAGCTGTCCCATGAAACCAACAAATCTGGCCGTCAAAATGACCAACTTTTACTATGGGTTCAAGGCTGAGAATTAAAAAAAAATCGAAACTTTTCATATAAATAGTCGGGCCGGCCGGTATGAGTAGTTCTCTTTATTTGAAATGATAATATTAAGAAGTAATTCCAAAAATACTCTTAAGTATTTTACTACCGAAGTACTAAAATACTCCACCATCCTAGCGCTCCTATAGAGCAAATGTGGATTGCTGTTCGCATAAATGGATTAAAAATTCTGGTAGGGACCGCATACCGACCTCCTAAAAGAGTGAATTTTGATACATTTCTTGACTCTTTAACAGAATCATTAACTTATTTTTCTAATTATGATTACACAGTTTTACTGGGTGACTTCAACGTGAATATGTTAAAAACTTTTGAAGACAAAACTGTAAAACTAAACCAGTTTTTACAATATCTTGAACTTAAGCAATTTGTAGAAGAACCAACCCATTTTACCAAGCTTGGAGCAACTTTGATTGATGTTTTCTGCACTAATGCTAAGGTGCGCAACATTACAGTTACAAATATAACCGGTGCTCTCGGACATGCAATGATTAATGCCGAATTGTCAGTGAAAAAACCTAAACCACCAGCAAAAGTCATTACATATAGACCACTCAAAAATATCAACTTAGAATTATTCAATAAAGACTTAGAGGAGATTGACTGGGACTCGATTACAGAATTGTCTGGCGTGGATGCCATGGTTGATAAATTCAATAGCTTTGTTCTTTCTTTATTTGATAAGCACGCGCCAGTTGTTACAAGGAAAATAAAAAGTGAAAATTCCTTGCCCTGGGTTACTGATACTTGTAGACACATGATTGAGATTCGTGATGAGGCTCACAAGCGTCATAAGACGTTGGGAACAGAGGGAAGTAAGGATTACTACATAGAACTTAAGAAACTCGTCCAATTCAGCATAGCCGAGGAAAAGAAAGCCTATTTTAACTATCATATTAATACACAAATTAATAACTCCCAGACATTCTGGAAGAATCTTAAAAACAAAATACTAGTAAATCCCTGTGAAAACAACATTCTACCAGAGTCCTTCTCGGATGCAAATGCAATTAATGAGCACTTCTTGAATATCCCTGGTCTCCCTGCACCTTCTTCACCGGATACATCATTTTTTAATAGCCATGAAACAAACAAGACTAGTTTCCATTTGCAGCTTGTATCTGAGAGGGATATAGCGGATTACATAATGAATATTACTTCGAATGCTATGGGCTGTGATGGAATAAACAGGGACATGATCTTACTTACACTTCCCCGTAGTCTAGGCATCATCACTACAATAATTAATACTTCCATTCTCACACATACTGTTCCCCGCCAGTGGAAAGAGGCAATTATTACACCTCTGGCAAAAAAAGATAATCCAACAGAGCTTAAAGATTTGAGACCAATAAGCATCCTTCCTTTTTTGTCAAAACTTCTTGAAAAGGCCTCAAATATTCAACTTTTTAAATATATAGAAGACAATAACATTTTGCCTAAATTTCAATCGGGATTTCGTAAAGGTCGTGGTACAACGACAGCCTTACTAGATGTCGTAGATAATATTCTCGCGGAGCAAGATGTGGGGCGTGGCACTATTTTAACCCTATTAGATTTCACAAGAGCTTTTGAAAGTTTAAATATTTCGCTCCTTCTTGCTAAGTTAAAATATTACGGATTAGATTATTCTACTTTAAAATGGTTTGAGTCATACCTCAGTGATCGATCGCAAAAATTGAAATTGTTGCAAAATAACGGCACTTATTTGATCTCAGACGCACGTTCCGTTTCACGTGGTGTCGCGCAGGGATCAATCCTCGGGCCGCTGTTGTTTATAATATACACCGCTGATCTTGGTAATGAAATATTACATTGTAAGTTCCACTGCTATGCTGACGATGTACAATTGTACATTTCGGCAAAACCAGTGAATATCTTGGATGCGGTTGATAAATTAAATGCAGACCTAGGTAGGATAGCCCTGTGGTCAGAAAGAAATTCCTTATTAATCAACCCATGTAAGTCAAAATACATGATATTGGGCTCAAACAATCAAACTAATAATATTTTAAATCAGAGTACTTCTATTCACATTTTGTCGAAACAAATTGACCGTGTGAAAGAGGCAAGAAACCTTGGTATAATCTTTGACAGCCAACTGCGTTTCGAAAACCATATTTTGAACGTTGTACGTACTTGTTTTTATCGACTTAAAGTTTTATATAAAATTCGAAATCTACTTGATACAAAGGTACGTATTAAGTTGTGCGAGTCATTGATTTTATCTCGGCTTAATTACGGCGATACTGTTTTTGGTCCTAGATTATTTGCAAGAACACGCCGACTGATTCAGAGAGTGCAAAACGCTTGTTGCAGGTACTGTTTTAACATACCACCTCGTACGCATATATCGCCGTATCTTAATAACGCATCAATTCTTAATATGGACTCGCGAAGGAAACTGCATCTAGCATGTTTATTGTTTAATGTCTTACAGCATAGAGCGCCCGATTATCTTTACGATAAAATAAAATTTTCACGCCGTCACAGTCTCTATAGTACCAGAAGTACCCGGTCTTTATTATCCTACCATATACACAAAACCGTGGCATTTACGGGGAGCTTTCGTCACCAGGCCACAAAATGTTGGAACAATTTACCGCCACCTGTAAGACGTTCAAATACGCTTTTTACATTTAAACGACTTTACAAAACTCATTTACTACAAAGTCAAAACGTTCCTATTCCACCCCACTTTTTGTCGCTTAGGTGACGTGGCTCTCTGACTTCCCACTACTATAAATAGAAATAAAAAAAAATCGAGCATTCACAATTATAATAGAAATAATCGTATAACTCAGAATAATTTATTTAATAATTTACTAAACTTTCACCCTATCAACGAAATCTGTTTGCTCATTACTATACACATATCTTAATACATTTCAATTTCTTACTATATCCGATATCCCGTGGCTTAAAATTATTATGATACTTATTATTTTTTCTATATTTAACTTCGTTAGCGCACGCACACCCTGACTCTGGTGGTAGCTGAAAATCAGTGTTTTGCTCGCTGAGCAATGTCCCACACTGAGCTACAGCCTTTTGAAATACTGTAGCACACACATTCCTGAACTGTTTTTAAGTTTAATATTTTAGGTTAATTGTTATAATGTACGTGTGTTATGGTGTCAATAAATGTTTTATCTATCTATCTAAAAGAGATTTATTCAATTTGATCTGATTTAATAGTTGTAGGGAACGCGACCCTACTAGATGTGTTTTGCTAAATAAGAGTCCAGAGATCACGAAAATACTAGATTTATTCTTTTGAGGTAATTATGACTATGAATGAGTGCTATGCGATTTTTTTTTTAAATCTATGTATGCGCCTTTCTTTCTTTCTTTTTAAATTATGGCTTCCACCGAGATTTCAGTGATTCTGCCAATGTCCAGTATAATGAGATACTAAGTATCGGTGTTGTACGGTATGTGGCATCAAAGATGGCGTATGTTCTTTGGCAGCCTCGTGAAAGATTTTGGCGATAAATCTATACGAGTCTATTTAACAGTCTACTTTAACTATTTCACAAATTGTTCTCGAGCACGAGCATTTATAACACTAAACTACACCAATTTCATATTATAAAGTCCACTTGCAAAATTGTATAAGGCAAACGACAACTGAACCCCTTGACTTCCCACCAAAAACTCATGTATCTATGCGCCTACGACGACGGAATGCAACTGGCTCGAGTGCCGCGGGCGCGGTGTAGCGCGGCGTCAGCGTTTTTATGTTAGATGTCCTATAACATCGAACAGTAGTAAAATAAATGAAATGGGAGATGAATAATAAATTTACTGTACTCTTTGTTTATAATTTCATACGGGCTACAATAGACTTATTTTATCGCATTAGGTTATTTAACTTGTTATGGTAGATGTAGGTAAGAAATTTTAATACTTAAATAAAAAAAGGGTTTTTTTGTTGAATGCAAAAATTTTTTTTTTTGTGCCCGTGTTCAAAACAAAGGTTACATAGTTAAATTTTAAGGCTATTTATGGTAATATTGGTTTTTTTACATAAACTCAATATTCTTCAAAGTTTATTTACCCCTATGTTTTTTTATATTTTCATATTTATGAAACACGGACTTTTGAAACCAATTTCAACCAAATTTAAATAAGGATATCAGATAAAAAGTATCCTTATCAGCCCCCCCTATTTACTGAATTGTTACAATGCGGGTTTTGCTTGCTCGAAATTTTTATTTGGAATACAAAAACCGCATTGTAACAGCAAATCCTAGATAGATAGGCATCGACACCTGTCATCCGAGTTAGTAAATAAGGGGGCAGGTTTTTTGAACAAGATGAAAATGAAGTATCGACATATTTGCAAAAACTGACAACAAACAAATTAACCAGGATCGTTTGAGAACTGCTGCCTATAGAGGAGAACAGCTAAACAGACAACGAGACCAAGACATACAAAAGAATATACCTAAGATGAAACGGAGACACTTCACGTTTGCTCGGTTAATTAGAATCCATATTTTTTTTCTCAAATGGTAGTCTACAATTTGTGGTAAATGGTAATCTACAATCTACCATTAAGGATGAGCTAGTCCGGAACTCGAACTCGTCGGCGCACGTGGCTAATTTGCGTGCTATTTCGCTGAGAAAGGGATAGACTCGGTTAAACAGTGCTAAACAATTTACACCAATTTATAAGCACATCGGAACTACAGTCTAGTGTGTGCAAACACAAATATTGTTGAAAATCTAAATCGTCGTCGTCTAAAAATTCGCGAGTATGCGTTTGGGAGTAGTGTTCTTATGATAAAACAGCTGAATGTTTTAATTAAAAGTAAAGTTACTCCTGGTATTTAATTGTGCCCAATGATGCTTTAAAATTACGTGTTGAAACGGAATGTTTTGAGACTCAAAACTTTTAAAGTACATATCATTTTACAATGATGATTCTATACAAGCATAGATAACGACAAGACAAATCGATATAATTAAAAACTTAAACAGTCGATACCGAACAACGGAGTCATCACCCTACAGAATTTGTATGGCGAAACACCCTGACTAGCGTTATATTTAAGCCCACAGTCCGCGAAGCGCCCGACCGTGAAGCACAAAAATTACAAAAAAATTGTTTACCCGCCAAGCCTATGGTCGCGAAGCCCCCGATTGTAAAAAATATTCTATTTTAATGTGTAAACTTTACTGGCACTACCTTGCTCCCAACGTTTCCTTATCGTAAGTTCAACGGCAGTTCTTATGATTTTGACCTATAATGTGTAGCAGGGCAGTTAACACGTTCTTGCAACGAACATTTAGATTTCTACCTGATGTACGTTTTAAACGTTCCATCCCGAATATGGACCTAAGTAAGAGAAATATGAACTTATGAGTAATATGGTCTAGAAGTAATATAATATAAACCAGGCGCGAACGATGTCGTAAATGCAGGTAACTTTGTTTGTTTGTTTGTTTAGTGCGTTACATGTGTGCAGCGTAAATGCTAATCCATACTTTCAAACTAATATTATAAATGCGAAAGTACCTGTCTGTCTGTCTCGCTTTGAAGCCAAAACTACTAAACGGATTTCAATAAAATCTGGTACACAGATAAGTCTTGAGCCTGAGAAAGGGCATAGGCTATTTTTTTCCACAGCACCGCTAGTTTGACTTAGATATTATTCGAGTTTGAATATCGAACGAGAAAAAATTGCATGCTCCTAATAACAATGACTGTGAGAGCGTTATGTCGATTGCTTGTTTTGGTATTCGCGTCAATTGTATTTCAACATAATCTATATTTTTATTAAATAAATAAAAAATATCAGGTTGCCAATTTACAAGTGCTTATTTGGACAAAAATGTATAAATACGCAAAATCGTTTATTACATTATTTATACACCTAACGTTTCGAACACTTTACAATGTTCGTGGTCGCAAGTAGACTAAGTACATCCGCTACGAATGACCTATTTATAAAAGTGTGGAACCCTTCGTAACCGACTCCAACTTCAGTTTTTAGGGTTCCGTAGTAAACAAGGAACCCTTATAGTTTCGCCATGTCTGTCTGTCTGTCTGTCTGTCTGTCTGTCTGTCTGTCTGTCCGTCCGCGGTTTTACGCAGAGACTAAAAGTACTAGAAAGCTGTAATTTGGTATGGGTATGAATATTAATCATGGCAAAAAAGTGGTAGAATAAAATCTTGAAAAAAAATTTTTTTTAGTGTAGCTCCCATACAAGTAAAGTGGGGGAGTAATTTTTTTTTCTCTATTTACCCATCGTGTGGGGTATCGTTAAATAGGTCTTTCAAAAATATTGTGAGATTGAGAACACCATTTTTCGATTTAGGGATCCGTTTCCGAAATATTTGGTTTTAAAGTGCGAATTTTTGTTAGAGGTAAGTGTCCCCCGCCCTCTATCTGCTAAACGGTTATATATAGACACGTGAAAAAAATTACAGCAGTAGTATATATACTGAAGTTGAAAGGAAAACTATCAGAGCTGAATACTAAGTACAAACTAAAAAGTTATAGCCAACCAACTTATAAACTGTAAAATTTCATACTATTTTCATTGTTAGATGTTTTTGGTCGTTAAACTGTAAGGTGCAAGTGTGAATAGTGAGAACTCAAAGTTGTAATTCCCAACTACGGAACCCTACACTGCGCGTGGCCTGACACGCACTTGGCCGGTTTTTTTTTTTACGTGATTTGTTTAGCATGGCAGTCAACACATTATTTAGATAACTATCTCCGGACTGTAAGGTAATGCAGTTTGTTTTATTTTTCGTATGTGTAAGTGGCCAACACTGGTGTCAGATTTTTCAAGCTGCCTTAAGGCATCTGACAAAGCTTAACGACTGCCATCAACGATAACAGCCGGGACCAACGGCTTAACGTGCCTTCCGAAGCACGGAGGAGCTCGAGATATTTTCACATCCAAGTAGGGACTGTACCAGGGGTTGCTTAACATACGTAAGCGCTCATAGAGCTCACACCCACTGGACCATCGGGCTCCTCGTATACATATTTCATGATAGTGATCCAAAAATAAACTTGCTAGTGTACTGCTGTTGGGCTTGCTAGTTGTACTTGCTGTAAACTTGCGAGTTTATTAACCAGTAGTCCACCTTTTTCATCAATGTATGGCATGGGGGACCTAAGAGAGAGCCTAGGGCCATAGGATCTAATGGAAAGATTTAGATTTAGAGGATTAAAGGATTAAGAAGATAATGAAATCAATCCTGGACTTTGGTTATGAATAAGCTAGAATAAGTATTAATGCTATAATAAGTTGTCATACACCAAGTTTAGATGGTAGTATAATTCATGTAAAATTCCTATAGAAGTTATAAAATAGTGGTCATAACCATAAATTGTCTGTATTAATCTGATCGGAAGGTTACTACGCAGATACAACTTGAATAGTTACATAATAATATAGAGCCGTCTTATCTTATACATCTGTGTGCAAGGAGCGAGGGCACCCGGGCGCAAGATAGAAGGGAGCGCCGGAAAATTTGAAAATGGAACCTCACTCATTATGAGATCTTTTTTAGTCTCCACTGCAAGAGCGCGACCCTCTCTGTAGATAAGATAATAGATTATGAGCTTTGTTTAGCTTGTGTTTCTTAGTCACCTTCTACCACATTCACGGAGGAGGAGAGGAGCCCGATGGTCCAGTGGGTGTAAGCTCTATGAGCGCTTACGTATGCTAAGCAACCTCTGGTGCAGTCCCTACTTGGATGGGTGACCGCAAGTGGCATAAAAATATCTCGAGCTCCTCCGTGCTTCGGAAGGCACGTTAAGCCGTTGGTCCCGGCTGTCATCGTTGATGGCAGTCGTTAAGCTATGTCAGATGCGTTAAGGCAGCTTGAAAAATCTGACACCAGTGTTGGCCACTTACACATACGAAAAACAAACAAACATTCACGGAAAGTCTTGGAGTGGTTCTATACTACTCTGCCGGGAATCACACGGCGTCTATTATAGTATACATTATAATGGGTGTACATCATCATCATCATCATACATCATCATCAATACACAAACTTTAAAAGGTGACTCAGCCCATCAACATGAACAACTTTTGTTATGGGACCAATGCTGAAAATTCAATATTATTTTTACCTTTTACATACATTTGGTCCGATCAGCAGACACTTTTGTATGGGGATGTCTTTTTTTTAGTTTCTACCATTGGTCCCATATCAAAAGTTGTTCATGTTGATGGGCTGAGTCAACACTTAATTCAATTCAATTCAATTCTTTATTCCATAAACAATTTTTTACATTGTGTCGGAAATAACTTAAAACTAAACATATAAATACAGCGAAACACACATTCTAAAAATTTAAATACATAGATTATATTAAAACATGTCAGATTTATATAATAACTTTATTTTAAACATTAGGTAATATATATCCAAAATTCTTAAATTATTAACCTCAAAACTCATTTCATTAACAATTAATTGTGGAACTTCATTTAAAATATTCATTAATGTTGTAGAAATTTTTACCTAAAAGAAAGGTTTTCAATTTTTTCTTAAAATAGCTTAAGCTCTCAATGTCCTTGATATCTTTTGGCAATTTATTATACGCTATTAATGCCTGGTATTGATAGCTATGCTCCATTATTTTTAGTTTGGGAACAATATTGTGCTTAAGAGCTCTTCTCCGAGTAGTATTGAATTTAAAAAAGCGTGTGTAGTATGCCAATTATAGGTATTACTTATGAACGTAAAAGCATCACGGAATTTATAATAACATTACAAGGTGAGCAATAAAACTATTATTGTGAAAGGAAAGACGACATTTAACAAAGAAAATTAATTCCCTTTTACCTTACCTTGAAACCCGGGTTTTGTTTTTTGTGTGTGTGAGTGGCCAACACTTTAATAAGGCAGCTTGTTTTGGCCACTATCAGACATAACGAAATTCGAAGATGGCAGTTGGGACTTTGGCTTAACGTGAGCACGGAGCGCGAACTTTAGCCACTGTGGTCACCCATCCTAGAATAGACCACGCCAGAGTTTGCTTAACATGTGCTAGTAATTGGAACATCGTATGCGCCATTAATGGGCCTGGGCTACCATGAGAACCCGGGTGAGTTCAAATAAAATCATTAGACTTTGCTGCAAACATGAGCATTGTACAATAATTTGCATTTTGTTAAACAAAAAAATATTCTGAACATTTCGTTGCAAAAAAAAACATAAAAAATACATTAATCCACCGACAATAGGTTGTAGTAGGCAGTAATTCCCGTGGATGTCGTAGAAGGTGACGTAAGAAGCACAAGCAAAACAAAGCTTACAGTCACCAAAGAGACCTCTCCAACCCGTCTGGAAAGCGTGGAGACTGTAGGTTAAATCCTCTGAATGCTTTTGTTAGTACAGAGAGGGTCGTGCTCCTGCGTGGAGACTAAAAAAGACCTGATGATGATGATAAAGTACTAATACCTATTTACGCGCGGAAGCCTATCCAGACAGTGCCTCATAATTATTATCTCACCTGTTTCACCTCAAACAGGAGCTCGATAGCCCAGTACGCATTATTATATTTTTTTATTCAGTTCATTCTAATTAAACCTAATTACATTTACAAAACACGTTGACCTCTGAGTTCTGACCTACGCCACAGAATAGATAATTTAGTAGCCCAAAATGTGAGTACGACCTACTTCGCACAATCGTATCAGCACTGACACATTGTTTCGTATTCAAAATAAACCTTTAGTTACATATTGAATTTTCTCACGATTTCAAATAATATTTCCATAGGTAGATCTCCTCCCTGTATTTTAATAAGTCTAAAAATATTTGATATTTGATTTAAAAGGGCGAAGGGGTTAAATACAACCTGTACTTGGTAGATTCTGAAGTTTAATTACCAGCGAAATAAAAAAACAGTCAAGTGCGAGTTGGAATACTCGCTGTGTAGGGTTCCGTTGTTGATACGTTCACCTACGGAACCCTACATTTACATTTTAGTTTGTCGACACTGCCCTGATTTTTTTGCTGAGCTAGACCTAGAAACAGTTTAGTAACGAGTCTATGTTTTCTTGAATGACTGTAATGCTCTTGTCACACTCCTGGTTTTGCAGTTGTCCATGGGCAGCGGTGATCACTGATCACTTACCATCAGGTGACCTGCTTGCTCGTCTGCCGTCCTATATCATAAAAAAGTCCCTTATGTAATAACATAGGTAACTGTACATAGCTAACTATTAACTAAGATGTGTGCCATATAGTCTGTCCCATAGCTCACACTGAGTCACAGCATGCACCAGGTACGTAATTATTTTTTATTAAAGGACTACGCTTGAACATAGATTTAAAGAAAACGTTTATGATACCAATGCGGTACAGACCGTACAGGGAAAATGCTAGGACAAGCATAAAGTACAAGCCAACTAACACCATCGCACCGATGATTGCCGATAAACACAACGTACAGCCGTAGTGGCTACAAAAACAATTAATTTAATAGCTGAATAATTGCTCTGTGACATACACGTATATCTACTTACTTACCGAGCATGTCATTAGTGATGTTTACGTATGCTCTGTAAAGTTTATAATATCGAGTAATATCACCGCGACATCAGTCCTTGTTCGGTGCGAGAAGTTAACGTTTGGTTTTTTTTTCTTTCTGGTAAATATTTATACGTTTTATATAAATAAATAAAAAATAATTGTCTGTGGAGGATAACCTTAAGTTTTGGCTTTTCCATAAAATTAGTGCATTTTCATCATGTTCCAAGTTTAAATCATACATTTATTTGCATAAAAACCATGTGATTTGGTGATAATAAATAAATAAATAAATATACACGGACAAATCACACAGATTGAGCTAGCCTCAAAGTAAGTTCGAGACTTGTGTTATGGGATACTAACTCAACGATACTATATTTTTGTAACAAATACATATATATATAAACATCCAAGACATTCCATACTGAACATATGTACACTACACATCTTGCTAATAGTGAAAGCCTGCCCCCGACCCCCGTAGCATGGCACGCGCGACAACGTTTATCGACTATCGCCCTCTTGTTTTTCGCAATACTGAAGAGCGAGAAGTAGATAGTTTATCGCGCGATATAAACGGCGTCGCGGGAGCCATGCTACGGGGGCTGCAAATATTACTTATCCTGCCCCCGTAGCATGGCACACGCGACAACGTTTATCGACAATCCCCATCTTGTTTTTCGAAATACTGAAGAGCAAGATAGTTGATAGTTTATCGCGCGATATAAACGGCGTAGCGAAAGTCATGCTACTGGGGCTGATATCTAAGAAAGTCCTCTAAATTATAGTTAATAGTAATTAAGATTTATTTAAGTAATTCGTTTGCATAAATATAAGGTAAATTTTATTCGGTGGATCAGTAGAGAACATCATATCTTGCTAACAGTGAAAGCATATACAAATATAACTTATCATAATATCTGAGGAAGTCATCTAAGTTATAAAAAGTGGTTTTCTTAAAAGGCACGAGATTAAGTATTTAAAATTCGTATGGTATTTTATTATACATTTCTATAATTGGGGTTTTTTATTTGTCAAATGTTATCAAAAAATCTTTGGCAAATGCCAAAGATTTTATGATAATATGTTTCTTTTTTCATTTATTATTTTAATGACATATAATAACTAATAAAATATTTATATGAAAAATAATAATATGTGTTTATATAAGATTAAATAAATATTGTTACTAACAAAAAATGGACTATGTTGTCTGAAATAAAGAAATATTATTATTATATTTATAGTTAAAACAATATAACAATAATATCTTACATTTAATGTCATAGTGAACGTAGAATTACAAGAAAAGTTTACCATACGTATAATAAACAGGAACTAAATAGTTAAAAATATATTCCATACATATTATATTTGTAATACTGAAGTTACTTCTATATGATAACCTGACACAATTCTTCTTTCTGTTTACGCGATAAAAAATAATACACACAAGTCTTAGTTGGTCAGTGTCGAAAAGACGGAGTTAAGAGGAGCTTGATGGCCCTGTGGTCGTGAGCCATATTAATGCTTACGCATGTTAAGCAACCCCGGCCGCAATCCCAACTGGGATGGGTGACTATGGCACAAAATTTCGGGTGGGCTTTAGAATAGCTTAGCACTAATTTAGTTGTGGGGATTGGAATCGATAGAACTCCATTTGCTCTCCATTAAGATACAGCAGAGCGCATACCCCCGGATAAGATATCTTTTCTTGTAGAATTATAATATCTATTCTCGTAATCGGTAACTTGTACAATTGTATCGCTCTTAAATATAGGAATATCAGAGAAAACATTACTTTGCTAACCCAAAACTCTTCAAGATATAAAGGTTCTACAAAGTCATAATTTTACGTCTCTGCTGACAAAATTCAATAAATGATTGACGTCACTTCATTAGCATGTGATATGGGTGATGTCAGAACTTTGATCGGCAGCTATAGGTTAAATATTGCGTTAATAGGCTTTATAACAAGCAAATAAATAAATGAATGAATGAAAAAAATTGGTCAAAAGCGAGTCGAACTCGCGCACGAAGGGTTCCATCCGTACCACAATCTATACAAATTAGAAAATACATGGTTGTTGTTTGGAAGCCCCCGTAATTGTTTATTTTATTTTGATGAGGTAATTATTTATTTTTAAGTGAAAATAAAACTAAAAATTCCGTTAATATTTAATAGAGTGTCCATTTTATGTTATATTGTTGTAATGCGTAATTTTGTGTATGTTTTATTCCACTGTGTTATATGTGTTTTCATTAATCAAATAAATCTATGTCTAAGATAATAAATTTAAATTTTCAGACTATGGGCTCCATCCAGTCGCCGAGTTGATTCCGGCCATGAAGTGGGTGGCCCTCCTGTCCCTAATCGCTGCTAACGTGGTGCAGCAACCCTCGCCCGTGGTGCGCCTCGGGGATGGGTTGGTGCGCGGCAGCGTCAGCGAGGACGGCCGCTTCTACCAGTACCTCGGCATACCCTACGGGAAGGTCGACCACAGGAATCGGTTTCAGGTGAGCATTGTTAAAATAATTATTTTTAACAACAAACTAAAACCGCCTTCAACCCTACACGTAAATGTACAAACTGGATCTAAAAATTAAGTTTTAGTGGGTGTGGTAGTTCAATCAAAATAGAGGAACAACGTCGACATCAACTTGTCTTGATTCGCGAAACATTAAACAGAAATAAAATAAAACCAAACGGCAAACTTGTAATTCTTTTTGTTGGTTTGTGTTGAATTTCTCGATTTTTTTTTCTCAAAAATATGCATCCTTTAGACATCGTATTATGTTACTAAGAATCTTGATTTTCTCCCATATTTAAAAAAATAAAAAGTTACAGCGAAAATGACATCACTTGGAGAAAAATTAAATTCAAGTTTATGAATGAAAACTTTTTTAAATCGCAGAAATATCGAAATCAGTTTCTTAGAATAATGTTTTATTTCACATAAAAAGATAAAATCATGCATGACCCTTATAACAGTTAACTTGTCCAATTATTAAGCAAGTTATTTTTTTGTGCAAAGGCAAATCATTCGACAAAAAAGTATGGCATAGGTATGATAAAATACCAATATTATGTTTAAGTAGGTAACACTTTAATGTCAAAAATGAATCTTTAAATGGTATTCGACTATGCAAAACTAAGATTTGAAAAATAAATGAGTAATAAAATAAGATACCTTATTCCTCAATGCCAACATCCGGCAAATAGTGGCGTAGCTTGCTCTAGTGTAGCCCTTTACTTACATTTGTCTAGGGCCCTTCAATCTGACTGTAAATTTCTCTCACTCGAAATCTTTATATATTTTTTCATTAGAAATAATTATTTAAATATGTAAACACAAACCTCAATTCAAATTAATCTGTGCCACTATAGTTACAAAGTGAACTCTTGAGGATGATTTTAGTAAACGGGTAATAGGTCTAGGAAGCATTAGAATAACAATATAAAGAGTTTTGAAAAGATGCGCAAAACAGGCTTGTTGGGAAATTTATTTGGGGCCCAATATTAAAGAACTAAACACCGACAGGTTACGCACACTATAATAATTCATATTTTTGGCAGAAATATTCAGCGTGAAAATTGACCCTTGACATACCCTTTTAAAGAAGTGACTCAGCTCGTCATTAAAATTCGGCATTTTCATACAAAAGTGTTCAGCCACCCGGGTAATTTGTACGGGAAAGTCAAATTTTTTTCGAACTCTTAGCATTTTTCTCATTGTATGTTCATAATGATAGTCTAAATCAGCCCTATTAGGAATGTCGACGTGGTATATACACGCTGTATACAAATGTGTCGGTTTTTGGTAACGGTGTCGAGAGTTTGAAGTTTTTTCCCATCTCAAAAATGACCATCGCGCCTAACAATACTTACACCTTCGAAACAAAAAAAAATCACGGCCCCTGTAGCCCGAGAGCCCCGTATCACTGTAGCGGCTGATCCTGCGGTAGCTACGCCCCTGCTGCCGAAATAATAATTTTGATACAAGTTGCGAAGTCGGAGAAGATAAACACAAATCCATTAGAGCGAAGTCTCGCAGGTACCCGAAGTATCTCCAAGTATTGTTGAGGGCAAGGACGAATCATTTCGGCGAACGCCTAATTTGTTCCATTGTTGTTATGCTGAGTTTCAGCCTGAAATTTTATTTATTGTTTGTGTATTTAGAAGTCTTTTGAAAGATTTTATTTATTTATTTTTAAGTACTTAACAAAATTTAGGCTGTGTGGAATAAACTTAAAGAAATTACGTTTATTGCACAGAGTCAAAATTTGTTATGGAGAAAAAAATCTTATACAATGGACTTTAGATTAGTAATCTTTTCCGGAGTGTCTTAGGCTATGTAACGTGCAAAAAGCTGTCATCATCATTTCGTGTATGTGGCCGGTCAGTCGACCATGCACACCCTGGTGTCAGAGTTCTTCGAAACCGCCTCTCGGCCTCTGACGTGGTTCCTTTAACGACTACCAGATGGCAGCCGGGACCACCGCCTTAACGTGCCTTCCGAGGCACGGAATCATCTTTTCTATCAGACAATCATGTGATTCATGCCTGCAATGTCCTCACCAAACTGGAAACAACTTAACAAAGTATGCTTCCCGTGGGAATCGAACCACGACCCCCGGGTCAACAAGGCAAATGCCTTAACGACTGTGTAAGTCGATATGGCGGAAGTAAACTGTAGAAAACGGCAGTCGGGTTATTTATATCTTTAAATGATGCAACTTGGTATTACTACTTGGTACCTTTTCTGGGTATGGTGCCCTAAAAAGTCAATTGAAGTAATTTTATTGTATTCTATGGTTACCGCCTTCTAACCAACTGACCGATTGCCGACGTCACTGCTAACCCAGCAATGCCAATGTCACGCCGGTCTCTTGACACACTAACGCTGGCCATGACACACTAACGTTAGACGCATAACGCGTTATTGTTCCACGGCTGGTCTAAGCTGGTTCCGGGTGTTTCAGTTTGTCTATACCACGTTCAAAACGTACTTAGAAAAAAAACCGCGTGGTTCCCACTCCAAGTCTTCCCATGGATCGTAAAAGGCGACTTAGGAAATAAAAGCTAAACAAAGCTTATAAACACCAATGAGACCTCTTCAACCCGTCTGGCCAGCGTGAAGGGTGTAGGCCAAATCCTCTGACGCTCTGGCTAATATATGGCTGAGCCATATATTAGCCAGAGCGTTATTCACATCATTATCAGCTCTCTCTGTACTACAGAGAGAGCTGATAATGATGATGATACGTACTCAAACCGAAGGCGGACATATTCCCTCTTCTTACGGCCTTTACTCCTTTTAACTTTCAGCAAATGATATTGAAATATCTTATGAGTAATAAATTATTTGACTACTGACTTTTACCCCCCGGGCCTAACCACGGTGATGTTTTTTGTAGCAGCAAATGCAAAATGCATCATTGACAAAAACAAATACATGGGTTTCTAATTGAAGCATACCTAGATGCCAGATTAAAGGTCACAGCACACTTTGAATAACCATTCAACACGATTCCTTACAATGCTTAAATGTAGTAAGACAAATATTATTAAAACTTATCATTTAAATCATAGATTTAAAAAAAATCATGATTTAAATGATTGATTTTAGAAACTTTACTCGTAAAGCAGCTGACATGTTAAGACGTTTCAATTACGCATACAAACAATGGAGACCTAGCTATAGGTGACGTGACAACTTTACAATTTGCAACTCATTGGTGCTGCAAAAACTTAATGGCTTATGCACGCACACGCACATTCTATTAATATCAATTCAATACTAATACGACTGAGGAAAAACTCTACGTTAACAGTAACTATTATTCTATTATTATAATTTATTCGTCATTGCATTCTATTTGTGCAGCTTTTTGCAACTACTATTATTAATTCTGTGACACAAATACATCTCTGTGAGCCAATTCAATAGAAATCTAGGAATTGAAGATCTGAAATGTTACGATTGGTGGCGTGCCTGAAATATTATGTCGCATTGCGTGCCATTGGGCCATCTCTCTCCTAGATTTTCTTACCGACGCTTAAGGTCATATTTACGATATATGTAAAATAATGCAACGATAAACTGATATTTTTATCGAAGCATGAGACGTAGCGAATAAATATTGTTACTTGAGAAACCGTATTTCTGATAGATCACTCTAACCATGCCAATAACATTGATACTGATTAAGATTTTATCATATTCCAGGCTCCGTTGCCTCCTCCGAAATGGGAAGGCATCTTCGAGGCCTCGGACGAGAACACCTGGTGTCCGCAGAAGTTCCGCTCCGTCGTCATTGGCGACACTGACTGCCTGAAGCTCAACGTGTACACGCCCATCGACCGCAAACCAGATAAACTGCTCCCTGTCATGGTCTACATTCACGGAGGGTGCTTCTTTGAAGGCAGCGGCTCCTCTTTCTTTTACGGAGGAGATTTCCTCGTACAGCACGGCGTTGTATTTGTTGGGATCAACTACAGACTTAACGTCGAAGGATTTCTATGTCTTGGCATTAAAGAGGCACCAGGAAACGCTGGTTTGAAGGATCAAGTAGCAGCTTTAAAATGGATTAAGGATAATATAAGAGAGTTCGGTGGAAACCCTGATAGTGTCACTTTGTTTGGAGAAAGCGCTGGGGCAGTTTCCACCTCGTTTCTGATATTATCCCCAGCTGCTAGAGGACTTTTTCATAAAGCCATATTGCAAAGCGGGTCGTCGTTTGCCCCTTGGGGACTGCAGCATGATCCGCTGGACACAGCTAGTAAACTAGTCAAAGAATTCGGATACAATACCAAAGATCCCTACGAGATACACAGTATTCTTTCCAATAAGACTGCAAGTGAGATAGTATCTGCTATTAAATATACTGAAAATAAGAATTGGATAACAGCTGACATGCTATACGTGCCATGTGTTGAGAACGACATCCCTGGTGTTGAGCCCATCATAACTAAACATCCGGGGCGAATAATAAAGTCAGGTAATTATACAAAAGTGCCAATGATCATAGGGTATAATGATAATGAAGGTATTTTCTTCGTAAGTAAGGATTATGGGACGAGTTTGAAGGAGTTTGATGTCTTATCACCGCTGCAACGGGATTTGGTGTTTTCGAACGATATCGAAAGAAACGCGACGGCTGAGAAGATCATGCAGCACTACTTCTCATCAGATGAAGACGATAAAATAATGAACATGGTGGATTTATATTCAGACGTGCACTTTAAGTATCCATCAGTGGTTGAATCTCAGCTGTACTCAAAGACGAGTGAGGAGAAGATTTATTACTACTTGTTCAAGTACAACGGGTACATGAACATGCCAAAGCTGGTGTCGATGTTCGGGGGCAAGAAAGGGGCGTCTCACGCCGACGAGCTGTTCTACATCTTCCGTCCGAGGGGCTTCCCGCTGCCGCATCGGTATCTAGAGAATAGGATGACGAGGAGAATGGTCACCATGTGGACTAACTTTGCCAAATACAGGTAAATACGCTTATATACGATATGTTTCTAAGACCCAGTTCGATCATTAAAAGGGCGAGTCAGCCCGTCAATAATAACAACTTTATTATATTATAACCCATGGGACAAATGCTGGACATCCGAAAAAATGGTTATTTGAAAGAAAATGTTTAAAAATCTAATTTCCGGCGTACTTATACGATATTAGTGCGTTAATACTATTATTAATATATGTGTTTGTTATAAAATATAGTATCGTTGAGTTTGTATCCCATAACAGAAGTTTTACTTAAGAACTTACTTTGGGGCTAGCTCAATCTGCGTGATTTGTGATTTTTTATTTATTTATTATTATTATTTGTATCTCTCTGAGACTCACGGGTGTTACCCCGGTCCTTTGGAAGGCTTGCGTGGGGATATAGATCCAACACGTAGAGGCCCTTTGGAGAAGTTGATGTAATGTAGGTCTCCAGCCAGAACCCATTCCTGGAAATACCAATGAATGATATGTCCTCGAAAAGGTTTTGGCCAGAGGTGGAACTATTGTATTAGAAAAAGGGAAATTATTGGACTATGGGGGCGAGGGCTCTGACCGACTCTCTGGAGCACTCGGGTCCGTGGTGTCGTTACTTACCAACAGCTCGCCACAAGCTGCCCTGCGGGCTTACTATTATTGTTACTGTTATTAATTCGTAGAAGAAGTAACCACATCCTACGAATTAATATAACTAATCTATATAATATAACCATATCTAAACTGTTTATAGTAGGTATACCTAAGTAGTGCATTGTTTCGTATAAGCAAAAATCTGCCAGAGATAATATTTAAGAACATTTATGCCAGGCGCGATGTCATAGCTAAAACATTTAGGTTTAATAATATAACCACAGTAAATGTAGATAGATGCGAACGGTATTATCCCTAATATACATATAAATCAATGTAAAAAAAAAATAAAGACTACTTATACCTATTTGATCAGAACTTGTTGTCACTAATTCCAGCGAACTGATAATTAGAGTAGGTATATGGTAGATCCGGCTCTGTTACTTATGTTAGTTAGAAACATAACCTCTAAATTTGATGAGCAAGGAACGTAGAACTTAATACAGAAATCTGACGACAATAATATTTGTTTCCAGCGACCCCACGCCCATCACATCACAGCTGCTGCCATTCCGCTGGCAGCCGAGCCGGGACTCAAACCCGGTGGCGCTGGTCATCGACCGCCAGCTGTCCACCGCGCCACTGTGGGAGCCCGCCCCGGTGGCCTTCTGGAACGAAACCTACAAGAAGTACCGGAGGAAACGATACGGCTTCCGGTACTCAGTAAAATAAGTTTATTTAATACATAACCAATATAAACAATAAAATATAAGGGAACAAGGTGCATTATTTCTAAAGTTGAAAAATCCGATTCCATGCCTGAATAAGTTCATATTTATTTACTAATTTATTTATTGTGTATGTACGCATATATGTTTCTTCGTTTGTTCCTTCGTATCTTCTCAACTACCCAACGTGCTTGGTTCACTAACTGGTGGAACCACAACGATAAGCCTAACATAATATGTTAGGCTTACATAATATCGTTGTGGTTCCGCCAGCGCCATGCCACCAGTTAGTGAACCAAGCACTCGTTTAGTGTAACTCAAAATGCATAAAGTATTATCTCTCATAACACGCAGATCATAATAGCCGGTATTATCCGCTAAGATAACGTTATATAACAATACGCATCAATCGGAAAATGCATATTCACAGTAATCACAGTTTGCTGAACACTAAGTATCTGTGTTCCTGCAGGGAAGTCGAAAACTATGCGGCACACTATTTGTGTTTCGCAAAGAAAGTCGAAAACCGCGCGGCGCATGTATTATTACTTTCCGCTGAGATAACGCTATAAGTTCCAAACTTATTTCTTACGTCAATACGCGTCGATCGCGAGGAAGCGAATATTTTCACAGTTTGCTGCACACTATCTGTGTTTCGCCAGCGAAGTCGCGGGGATAGGGTTGTCACAAGCAAGTCAACGTTTATAAAAATATAGAGGTTTTCGTACCCGTCGAATGAAATAATTCATTATACTAATAACTGAAAGCAATACAGTTCGGTATATGCTAACTAATAATAAATAATATGAACACTGCTGGACAATGGCCTCTACTTTATTCTGTAACTTAATCTGTTCAGATCGGCAAATTATCTTGTACCTACGCGTGTGACCTCTTTTGTGACTCTAGCTGGGCAGTTTCATCGTTTATTGGCCTGCCAATCCCCATTTTTGCCAAGCTTTTGTCCCTACATCTATATCCGTTGTATTTAGTTATGAATAAATAATATAAATAAATAAATCTATGTAACATGCCTTAGAGTGAACTCTAACTGGATAAATCCTCTAGGAAAAGGAATACATATTATATTTATACTGTGTGTCAAATTTCATCCAAACTTGTTAATTTTTGAGGTAGAGTAGAAACATCTGAAGTTAATTAAAAACTACAAAATATAGTAAGAAAGAAGCCCCTTGATTACCTAAATAAATATTCAAAATATGTTTTAATTACAGTAACTTAGCTAGCCAGCTCTGAATACAGAAATCGAGCTATGGAAACTCTTTCACGCCCACGTAGTCTTGCTAGAGCAAAGTTTTTACCATGTCTTAATGTAAATATTAATAATAAGTATGTACATAATAAAAGTTAACCATCGGTTCTTCGCACAAAGTGCTATAGCTTGGAGAACCGATGTCCGATAGCGCAAAAAGGTTATTGAATGGCGAGGCGACCACGTACCTGTAAGCGCAGCGTCGGACACCCACCGACCAGGTGACTGATCAACGTTGCAGGGAAACGCTGGATGCAGGCCGCTTTCAACCGGTAATTTTGGAAATCCTTAGGGGAGGCCTATGACTTCTTGCGGTTGTAATGATGATCATGATGACCTTAATACCAGCCGATTCGGTCGGTACTTTCTTCTTCAGTTTATACATAACTAGGATTCTAGTGATTCCCAAATTCTTAGCGTTCCAATTTCCTTGTCGATGTTAGTTGGCAGCCCTAGCGGCGCGAGTCCGGCGGCCGCGACAAATTGAATGAAAACATTGAATATTTATTCTGAGACGATGCAGTCCGTGCGCTCGCGAGCGACGCTCTGTGGATGAGCCAATCCAATATCCTGATATTGGCTGATATTGGAATAGTCCTACCTATTTACCAAAAAATGTCTTGGATAGATAGTAACAGCTATCACTGGTAGTCGATTAAGGAAATCAAAGCGTGTAAAACATGGAGCTCGAAAAAAGGTAACAAATTAATTGAAAACATTGAATATTTATTCTGAGACGATGCCACAGGATGCAGTCCGTGCGCACCCGTGAGCGAAGCTCCTTGGATGAGCCCATTTCGAGACTATTTAAAAATTACTTCTGTTCTGCTCGGAATCAAAGAAAAAACGTAGGCTGATCACTGTAGTCGATCAAGGGAATCTAAGCATGTAAACTTCGGGAAACCTCGAAAAAAGGATACAAATTGAATGAAAACATTGAATGTTTATTCTGAGAGACGATACAGTCCGTGCGCCCGTGAGCGACGCTCCATGCATAAGACAATCCGATATCCTGATATTAGCTAATATTGGAGTAGTCCTGACTATTTACGAAAATGATGTTTTCTTTTCTGATCTAGGTCAAAAAGAGCGAAATTATCACCAGCTATCACTGTAGTCGGTCAAATAAATCAAAGCATGTAAACCTGGAGTAAGCACAAATCTTGCACTAAAAAGGTTAAATAACAAATTGAATGAAAACATTAATATTTATCCTGAGACGATGCAGTCCGTGCGCCCGCGAGCGACGCTCTGTGGATGAGCCAATATCACGACTATTTAAAATAACGGCTTCTGCTCTGTTCAGGATCAAAGAAAAAGCTTAAATTGATCACTGTAATCGGTCAAGTGAATCCAAGCATGTAAAACTGAAGAAATATCGAAAAAAAGGAAACAAATTGAATGAAAACATTGAATATTTATTCTGGGACGATGCAGTCCGAGCGCCCGCGAGCGACTCCCGTGGATGGATGAGCCAATCCCATGTCCTGAAATTAGCTATATTGGAATAGTCTTGACTAGCTCTGTATTATAATATATTAAATATCAAACTTTTGCTCCTCATCATCATCATCATTTCAGTCGCAAGAAGTCCACTGCTGGACATAGGCCTCCCCCAAGGATTTCCAATATGACTGGTTGGAAGCGGCCTGCATCGAGCGTCTTCCTGTGACCTTTATTAGGACGTCCGACCACCTGGTCTTTTGCTCCTAGTCATATTTAAATTTGTCTAACAAGAATTCTTCCATACTATAATAATATCTATCTTATAATTTTGGTTTTAAAGTGGTTTTTAACTAAAGCGCGTTCTTGAAGCTCTCGAAGTTCTCGAAGCCTGTAAAGCACTGTCTTCCTACATCCCGTCCCGCTGCCCCTGGGATCATCTCGCGGCTCTCCTTTTAATATTTGATCTGCATATTTATAAATCGCGGCGAGCGGGGCCGCCGGCTGATTTACTGTACTTAATTCATGTATACTAGGGACTCGCTACGGCTTGGCATACTAGCTGTTGCTCACGACTTCGTCAGTGTAAATTATAGCCTATATCAACCTAAAATAAATGAATTAAATACGGTTTTATTGCGTTTATTACATTATTTATACACCTAACATTTCGAACACTAATAGTGTTCGTGGTCGCATGTAATCTGACCTGACGACGATGACGAACACTGTAAAGTGTTCGAAACGTTAGGTGTATAAATAATGTAATAAACGCGTTAAAACCGTATTTAATTAATTTTATTTAAATGTGTAACAATCGTGAAAACATTAAAATAAATTAGCCTTCTGTAGTAAGTATTTTGGAAATCGATCCAGTAGTTCCAGAGAATGTTCGGACCTCGGAACCTATTCAATGCAAACAAACAAACAACAATCGAACCTATATTCTTTATTTAATAGCTGTATCCCACGACTCCATCCGTGTAGGTTTCAATTTTATCACACAGTCTATCCAGACCCCAGGTTATTAGATAGAGACATAGAGTCAAAAAAAGTTTAAACCATAAACTAATATTCCTTAAGTTTTTTTATTTCTGATTAAAACTATCGCAGAATACTAAATACGGGTCACTCACGTATGAAGTATGCTACAGGCCGACATGTTTTGACATCACCCGTTCACATTCGCCCTGAGGAAGACCTCCGGATGAGGTTTAAGGCCGCACACTAGGCACAGTAGCGACGCCAATCATTTTATTACTAATACTTTACAAATAGAAAGTAATTCAAGAATGTAAATCTTAAAAGCACTAGTAAATAACCTGAAGTAGTTTTGGAATCATGTTTAATATTATATATTGTGGGATGGAAGAATGAAGGAAAATCCAGAGTAACTCATAAAATATATTATTTACAACTTGAACTCTTTACATAAACGTCTTATCTTGATAGCGGATGGCGTGCGACTCGCATATCTCTTTCACTTCTTCGCTAAAGAAAACGTCATTCATTCTTTATTTAAAACTTCCATAATCTTTCTCTTAATTCCATTCAAACCTCTTTGCACATCCTACATCAGAATCAGTGAGAATTATGAGAATCAGATTACCGCCAAAAACGGCCGTTTTTGGCGGTAATCACGTTTTCTCTTAATGACTGATTCTCATAATATTAAGACATGATTCCAAAAATACTTCAAGTTATTTACTAGTGCTTATATGATTTATATTCTTGAATTTATTTCTATTTGTAAAGTATTAGGAATAAAATTATTGGCGTCGCTACTGTGCCTAGGGTGCCCCCTTAAACATGTCGGCCTGTAGCTGACTTCATGCGTATGTGACCCGTATTTTACACACTGTTAATATTCCTTAAGTTCTTTTTAAGTTATATGCTAAAGATTACAATTAATATCACAGTTAAAACAATGAAACGATAAATTACGCGACGTAAATATCAAATTGTTTCTTAAAACTTATACTTTATTGTATTGAATTGGTGTCAAAGGTTAAATATTTATTTTAATAAATTATAATGAATTAATCTAGGTTTAATATTTTTTAAATCTATTTCTGTTTAATTCCGAAAAAAATATTTTGTGATACGTAAGCAAACCTGCTTGAATTTAGTTCAATATGGGTTTTTCGGGGCGTGTGGTTCTCGGCAGAGTAAAATAGGATCTTGCCGTGAATGTCGTGGTACGCGCGCGTGGAGAATGTAGGCCAAATCCTCTGACTGCTCTAGCTCACTCTCCACGCTGGCCAGATGGGTTGGAGAGGCAACATGGCACATGCTATAATATCTTCCGATTATCTTACTGAAGTCTATTGTTATCTAAATTGCACTGCTCCCTGCTCTCACAGGGCACGTATCCCCTCTGGCCATAAGTACAGAGGAGATCTAAGAAGAAGCGGTCCTGCTGCAGCGGCGCGGTGTTGACCTTCAGGGTCCTGTTCAGGACCATAGTGTACGAGGTGGTGGAGGTCGAAGCGGGCCAGGGTACTGGTAGTAGTGCTGTCCGCCTGGGGGTAGGGTTACTGAAAATAAAGAAAGGGCCAGGTCATGATGGAAAACAGTATCTTTCAGATTGACCTGGTTCTTGGTTGTGTATCAACATAAGTGTCTATTATAACATTAGTTTCGTTTAGTTAGTATCCTACAAATAGGTATCCTCCTACGACACAAATTCAACATTTACAGTTTACAATAAAGTGCAACACTTTACAGTGTTCGAAACGTTAGGTGTTAGGTGTATAAATAATGTAATGAATGATGTAAGTAATAAACGCGGTAAAAACGGTATCAAATGAATCCTATCCGTTTGTTACGCTTTCACGCCGTATCTACTGAACCGAATATCATGAAATTTTGCATACACATAGGTTAGGGTACCGAGAAGGACATAGGCTATATATAACGCGGGCGAAGCCGCGGGTAACAGCTAGTTTTATATGTATAAAAATCGCGAAAACATTAAGAAAACATGACACAAATTCAATCTGTGTTATTTGTCACTATACATAGAGTACTATGTATAGGGTTAGCTAGCTTTATAATATTAGTATAGATAAGTATATCTAAACTAATATTATAAAGCTGAAGAACTACTGGATAGATTTCAAAAATTCTTTCACCGTTAAATAGGTACATTATCCTTGAGTGACATAGGCTATTATATTATACAACGGGCGAAGCCGGCGCGGACTGCTAGTACATTTATAAAGTTATAGTATGGATTTAAAAAAAACTACATTGCACTGATAAGTTACCTAGATGTGACGTGGCGACTATACAAAGTTATCTCGTATTGTGTGGCAACGTCGGAAAACTGTTGAGAAACTGATGGAGTCACCGGTGAAAGCCATTTGATTCAACGTGCACGTAACTGTCTCTAATTGCGCTCTCTAATAACCACTTTGAATATAATACATACTAGCAGTCTCTCCCGGCTTCGTCTGTGGTACATACCTAGTCTATGGCAATCAGGGCTAACCCACCCATTGAAAGAAATTTTCAAATCAAGTCAGTTATTCCTGAGATTAGCGCGTTCAACCAAACAAACAAACTCTTCAGCTTTATAATATAAGTACTTATAGATACATTTATTAACGACCGCCGTGGCGCAGTGGTTAAAACGCCAGCCTACGACCGTACCGAATTCGATCTTCGGCCGTCATGATGGAAAATGATTTTTCAGATTGGCCTGTCTTTAGTTTCAGTTCCATGTATGTAATGACAAAGTAATATTTGCTGTTTATAAAATTGTTTGTTTTTTGTTTTTCGTGTGTGTAAGTGGCCAACACTATTGTCAGATTTACGGCGTAACGTGCCTTCCGAAGCACGGAGAAGCTCGAGATATTTTTATGCCACTTGCGGCCACCCATCCAAGTGGGGACTGCGCCGGGGGTTGCTTTACATGCGGAAGCGCTTATAATGCTTACATACCCACTAGGCCATCCCGTATATCGCAAAAACTGCTAAGTATCTCGTTCAAACCAATTTACGTTGAAATTGTTCATTGAGATTAAATTACAAACAGCTTTTTTTTTTAAAGTAACTTAATACTAAGTACTACTTATTTTCACAGTTAGAGGAGGGGACACATTTTATTACTTTGGAAGTATATAGTAGACGAGCTCAGCGGTCAACACGCCTACCTGCGACACGAATGGTCCCGGGTTCCATCCCCGGTCAGGTCAAGATGGAAAATGATCTTTTTCAAATTGGCCTGGGTCTTGGATGTTTATCTATGTATGTATTTGTTATAAAATATGGTATCGTTGAGTTAGTATCCCATAACACAAGTCTTACTTAAGAACTTACTTTGGGGCTGGCTCAATCTGTGTGATTTTTCCGTATATATGTATGTAAGTATGTATTGTCTTTCAAACGATTAAGTTTGAGAAAAATGGTTGTAGGAACCTCAAACCTACCAAGTTTCAACTGTGTATTCTTATTAGTTTCGAATAAAATGGCTGTGACGTACGGAGAGACAGACAGGCAGACATGACGAACCTATAAGGGTTCTGTTTTAGCCATTCGGCTGCGGAACCCCTTAAAATCTCAGAGCAGGTTTGCCACTTAGGTACAAATGCGAATAATAAATATGACTAAGTAACTCCGAAACGTTATATTACAACCAGATAATAATTTACATCATTTATTTATTATTCATCATCTCAGCTGCAAAAAGTACACTGCTGCACATCGGCCTCCCCTTAGGATTTCTAATACGACCTGTTGGAATTGGACTGCATCCAGCGTCTTCCTACGACCTTGGTCAGGTCGCCCGACTTCAGGCCTATTTGCTAACTCGGTGTACAACGTTGTGATAGTCACTTTAATATCCATGACAGTTTTAATATCTTAAATAAAATATAACTATTATACGGAAGCTGTAATGAATATTTGAAGTTATCATCAAATTGATGTACCTACGTACACCGTATATACTTGTTAAAACTAAGCGAATATACCTGGTGGTCGGCGGGTGTCCGACGCTGCGCTTGCGCAAACGTGTTTGCCATTCAAGACCCATTTATTATTAAATATAACCCGCCATGTGTATTATTGGTTAGCAGTCGCTAAATTCTATTTTCTATGCTTTAGAAGTAATTTGTGTCATCTTTTGTGTCGCAAATAGACAAACATCACCGCAACCGCATTTTGTATTTTACGTCGAGTGTTATAAAATTGTTGACCGTTGCCCAACGAACACACGGACAGCAACTCACTATACTTAGTAAGCCTAGTTGCCTCACCGATAGCAAACATTAAAGGTTGAATTTGCAAATCTTTATAACAATTTTATGAGCATGCGATGCAAAATTAGCAAGATATTTACTGTTTAGCAGTCTTATTAATATCGCTTTTCATTAAGTTTTCTCACACATACCAATTTATTTATTTAATGACATAAGTGTAAACTTTTGACTTTAAATATAAAATCTTTATTTTTCAGATACAAGATCCATATACATACACATACACAATACATCATAAGCACAATATAATAATAGAAATATTTGCATTTATTCATAATAAAGAAAACAATTTTTTTTATTGTTTATTGTCTTGTATAAAAAGAAGAAACACGAGAACTTAAGAAATTACCCAACAGATCCTTCAACAATTTGAAAGCACTTTTCTTTTTTGTAATGATTTCCTGAAGAACGTTCTTCGTACGACTTCGACTGCGTAAATTATAACCTAGTACCTATGTCACCCGCACATAAATTAGCTTTACTACATGTGAAAGAATTTGTAAAATCGGTCCAGTAGTTTCGGAGCCTATTTAATGCAAACAATCAAATCTTTCCTCTTTATGTCGTCCAAGCCGTATCCGGCGATGGCGGCTCCTATGTGTCTTTCCCGGGGTCGTTGTTGTGATGGGCTCTAATGTGGCTAGCAAAGCACAAAAATGATGATGATGATGCAAAGCGCCAAATACGGAAGACTCGTCCGAAGCCCTCCTACAACTATACTTTCAACTCTACTGGCCAACTTTTTTGTGTGCCATGCGACCGAACTTTCCTCTTTATGATAATAGTGTAGATGTTTTCCTGTAAATATTCCAAGATACGAGAAATTCTGTACAAAATAATATAATGGTCAGTTCTAAACTTACCCGTACTTCATGAAGTTCGCCAGCATCGTGGTGTATCTGTCGATGAACAGCCTGTCATCCTCTGACAGCAACAGTGACAGCCCTCCCGGCTTGAATACATAGAACAGGTCATCTGAGTGCGTGGCGCCTTTCATCGCACCAGCGGCGCCACTCCCAAACAGCTTGGCGAAGTTCCGGTCCCCTTCGTAGGAGAAGACATATTTATAAACCGGTTCCCTGGAATATTTCACCAAAAGATCTGCAAACGCATCAAACGTAGCGTGTCCCATCCAATCTGAATAAAACCTTACTATACTATCCTTAGCATTTTCATCTACAGCTCGTTTCCCAAAGTAGTAACTACGAATTTTGCGAGCGATCCGCTCTCTATCTTCTTCGGAACACCAAGAAAAGACTGATGGCAGTCGCTTTTTGAAGTCTGCATTCCATTCTTCAAGAGTGCTCCTTCGGTTTATACCATAGAACAACATGCCTTCCACTTCTGCGACGCCTAACAATACGGGCACTTTGTTGAAATGTCCCGATTTTATTATCTCGTATGGAGGACCGCGGAAGAAAGGATCTGTCAAGTTGCTGTCCACACATGGACTATATTTGAAGTAGCGGGAGTTGTAGGAAACTCCAAGCGTAGCCTTGAGGATCTGTCGCAACGGGTACGTCGTAAAAATGTTTAAAAGATCCTCTTCATTCTGCGCGTCTCCTATTTTATTGGCATCTTCAAACACCGGTCTTATTGGTTCTGCGTTGAATGCCCACGGAACCAATGGAGTGCCACTCATTAAAATAGCTTTGTGGAAGAGTCCCTTGCTGTGTTCCGACAGCATGTGCATCGCTGCTGAGCTGGCTCCAGCGCTTTGGCCCGCCAAGCTCACATTATCTGGGTCGCCTCCAAACGCGGCTATGTTCTTCTTTACCCATGTTAAAGCTGCTGTCTGGTCTTTTAGGCCGAGATTGGCTGTACCATTAGCACATAAGAATCCTAAGACACTCAACCTATAGTTTATGATAACTGCGACTATGTTTTTGGTGACTAGAAACTCTGGGTCGGTGATGGCTTTGTTTCCGTAGTAGTAGGCTCCTCCGTGGATAAAGACGAACACCGGGAGATTGTGACCGGGCCTGGCGTGGCCCGGGGTGTACACGTCGAGCTGCAGGCAGTCCTCGTTGGTGTGCGTGATGAAGGTGACGGCCTGGGCACACGAGGTGAAGCGGCTCACGGCGTTCAGAACACCTTTCCATTTCTTTGGTTCCTTTGGGGGCTGAAATAAGTTGGGAAACTTTAGAATGAGCTTTGTCTAGTCTACCTATAACGGTACGACGTTACTTATTTGCCGATGATGATCAATCGAGCGTTTCCCCAGTTGTAAGTTAATGCTCAGACTTGATTAATTGAAAGTTTTACGGCCTTTTAAGTTAAGTTTTTCCAGAACCCCATTAAATACTTGTGAAAATGAATTACAAGTAGTTAACCGCGCCGCGAATCGAACCCAGTGCCCTCATATCCTAGACTGACGCGTTAAACACTGCACCACGGAGGCCGTCAACGAGGTAAACTTTTTGTTTAATTGTAAAGTAAAATGTAGGAATACCTAAGATTTTTTTTGCATATAGATTAGATGTTCATAAACGTCTTTTTAAGTAGGTAGTTCATTTTAATCTATAAAAGTATGTGTTTGAAACTTACAACTACTTATTCCCTTTGCTTCAGCTCGTATCTATAATTTCGAAATCATGTTAGATGATTTCTTTGACTATAAGCTTAATTTACACAAAGCGATGTTAGTATATTTGTTGTAACTTACTTGGAATCTCTCGCTGCTGGCGTACGGTATCCCGTAGTACCGGTTGACCCCCGACAATGCCCGCACACCCCTCAATTTACCCTGCTCTATTTTTACAATAGGGGTTGACAATGACATCAATGTAGCACTAATATAACTACATATCAAAGAAATGCAAATGAAAAATAGAAAATATATCATGTTTAAGTTTTATCATTTGTTTTCAGTTGTTTATGTATATCCGACCACACATGAAGCATCACTGCTCTTCGTAAAGTGATTCCACTCTCAAAGTTATAAGGTTTATGCTCAAATTGAACTGAAGTGTTTCACAATTGGCTCTCTGTACTTCAATTAAAACGAGGATCACGAAGCAGCCGGCTTTAACATGACTGCATTCCCCACTAGTGCAAGTTTAAATCTCATGCTATTTATTTTTAACAATGACACATTTATTTATAATTAGTTATATAAATTATCACTGTTTGTTTGTTTTTCGTATGTGTAAGTGGCCAACACTGGTGTCAGATTTTTCAAGCTGCCTTAAGGCATCTGACATGCTTAACGACTGCCATCAACGATGACAGCCGGGACCAACGGCTTAACGTGCCTTCCGAAGCACGGAGGAGCTCGAGATATTTTTACGCCACTTGCGGTCACCCATCAATTATCACTGCACTATTTTGCCACACTAGATAAATCAAAAACTTCAATAAAGTTAGGTACTGAGTAAATTTAAAACTGTTTTGCAAACTTTGTAAATATTATTTGTATTCTCTGTATTCCGTGAACAGAGAAATGCCTACGATAAAACACTAAGTACCTCTTTCAACGATATCCTGCCAAACGTAACCTATCATCAACGTAGGACTATCACTAATTAACAGTAGTACATAATTGATAATTTGTTTAGGCGCGGCTCCCACACCGGTGTAGTACCATTATTATTTCTGTGCCGGTGTCACACACAATAGAGTCAATTTTCCGAACATTTGTCACCACCAAATTCCTCAAGATACGTGTGTCTCCTTTTAGCACTGACTCAGTACTAGATAGACTACGATGGAGTATGGTCTCTCAGATGGCGAAAGGCTAAAGGCTTGCGCTTGCACAACCTAGATTCTCTGGCGCGGGATGGCTTAGATGCCACAATACTGTCAGTACGGTCTAATACAGGTATCGCTAAAGATTCAGGTTCTGGAAGCCATTTGTATAATGGAATCACGCAAATCTGTTGTCCTAATGGCGGACCCCAGACTTTGCGAAAGTAATTTATTTCCCACTAGTAGCAACGCAAACTTGGACCTCGCGGACATTTAATGAAATATCTCAAAAACCGATTTTGATGCCCAAAGAACTTGAAAATTATACTAGTAGCCTACATATGTTTTTAATTTGATCTCATTTGGAGATATAAGGACCATGCGCCTTAACTGGCCTTAACCACCCTTAACTGTGTATAAGTGGCCAAGAAGATGACCCTTTGCTCGCAGCTTGGAAAATCTGACTTAGGCCTTTGCATTTGCCATCACCGACTGCCATCTTACGGTGACATTCGGAATCAACAGCTTAACGTGCTTTCTGAAGCTCGGAGAAACTCTAGACATTTTGTGAAAGTTGTGATCACAAATCATTGTAGGGTTGCATGATGACATTAGTCAGCCTAAATAATGCTTACTGGGCCGTTGAGCTCCTCATGAGCTAATATCGCTAATGATGACGACTGGCCTTGAACTTGAGGAAGGAATGCATCAAGAGAAGTCAACGACACTGCTTGCAATATTACTGATACATGCAACTTTGTCCAATAATTATATATCAAGTTATTACCAGACTGCAAGAGGTTAGGAAATAATTTTTGCGTGTATGTCATTGCCTACTTCGTATCATCGAAAGGGCTGGTGGAATTTCTGTAATCAAGAATCAAGGTTTCGTTTGATTCCTTGACTTGGTGTCATAAAACTATAAAACGTAGATAAAACGGGAAATAAAACAAATATGTACTTACTCAAAGATTAAGAAGCATACTTTTTCATGTTTTTACTTTTAAAACCTAACATTAACAAAACATTATTTATTTATTTTTAATTATTCATTCATCGATTATCAATCAAACTAAGCATTGAAGGGCTAAAAGGCTTTAACATAGCTCAAGGCTAAGGTAGGTATTAAGTATAAAATTTTCTCCGTAATACACATCTTCATAAACTATCACATTTATGATATTTGGTATTTACAGATACAAAAATATTTGACTATTTATTGATGAAATCAGTGACTTTATGGTACTTGACGCTTTGTGTACTTTTACGAAGGAGTGTCCCACGAAGTTGCACCATTCGACACCTCTGTGTCACAACCACGCAACTACTAGTAAGTCAACAAATCCTAACATCTATACAAAAAATATTGCGTATGAATTTCGTACAATGAAAATACACTGTTTTGTTCATATATATTTGTTTATTCTAATCTAACTAGGTATGTAATCGATGACCCAGTGATGTCTTTAATGTGATGAGTGACCGCAAGTGGCATAAAATTATCTCGAGCTCCGTGCTCCGCAAGGCACGTTAAGCCGTTGGATACGGCTGTCACCATTGATTATGGTAAACAAGTCCATTATTGCAGTCATCATCATCATTTCGTGTAGGTGACACGGTCAGTCGACCATGCACACCCTGGTTCTTCGGAACCGCCTCTCGGCCTCTGACGTGGATCCTTTAACGACAACCAGATGGCAGCCGGGACCACCGGCTTAACGTGCCTTCCGAAACACGGAATCATCTTTCTTATCAGACAATCAGGTGATTCATGCCTGCTATGTCTTAGCCAAACTAGAAACAACTTAATAAAGTATGCTTCCCGTGGGAATCGAACCCACGACCCCCGGGTCAACAAGGCAAACGCCTTAACCACTGGACCACGGAGGCTACTAAATTGCCATTGCCTGTGTTATTGTGAGGAAAAGAATCCTCGCAATATCACCGACCCAACAAGAACCTCTTCCATCGCACCTCACACCATTACATCAACAAAGATTTCATCCTCGAACTTAAATAAGTTAGTAAACAGACACGAGCCTAGCTCTGTAATGAATAAAAGACAAATTCAGTCTATCTGCGAAGATGACAGTGTAATGTGTTCGAAATGTTACGGGGGTAAATAGTGTACCTAATAAATATAATAAAACCGTATTAAAAGTTAGTAATTTTATTTAAGGCGAGGTGAGTTCACACACTAGCGCCACCCAGCAATTAATTCTATAAGTCCTCAAAATCATATCAAATTTAAAAAATCTAATAGCTGAATGCTCTAGTAAATTACTTGTAGTATTATTGGTACAAGTTTTCACTATTTTTAATTTGATGAATTAAGAGAACGAATTTTCATAAACATAGATTGTAATATCTATAAAAAGTAACAAAAAGAATACTACAAGTAATTTACTAGGGCAATCAGCTATTAGATTTTTTAAATTTGATTTGATTTAGGAGTAAATTAATTAACTGCTGGGTGGCGCTAGTGTGTGAACTCACTTCGCCTTAAACAGGTGAAGATTTTAAGTACCCATATTCAGGACAGGACAGCAGGAAACGACCAGCTATATAACTATTAGCAATATTTAGTAGTAGCATCTTTAAAATAGTATTCAGTTTTGAAAAACATAAAAAAATAATACTTACACCTTTTTTTGAACTCGGTTAAAAAGACGTACAGTAGGTAAGTGCCTATTACGGAAGTGGAAAATAAATGCATATTTCATAAGAACTTGGAAGAACCGCGGCATTAATTTATATCCGGCAATTACCCGGCGCTGAGCCGGATAATAGAGAAAAATACCCGGCTAATTGTTATAAACTGGGCAAACATGCAAATTGCAGGCTCTCGGTTCAGGAGTCGGTCTGGAGTTCGTTGTCGAGTTGCAGGGTTCTAGTTAACTGTATTATTAGGGTTCCGTGCGTAAAAAGTAAGAAAACCTTAGTTGAAATCATAAGAACCCTTCTATAAATAATTACTTTTAAAACGTTTCAATTTGTCAAAACAACAGGGCAAGGAAGCCCTAGGGCGAATGCCTCTCCTTCCCTCTAACAAAAATAAACATGAAATTTGGCATTATAGGAAAAGAATCCTTAAAGTCACATTAGAATTTACTATAAAACGGTGTGTATTATAGTAAACTAGCTGTTACCTGCGGCTTCACCCGCGTAATATATAGCCTATGTCCTTCTCGGTACCCTAACCTATGTGTATGCAAAATTTCATGATGATCGGTTCAGTAGATACGGCGTGAAAGCGTAACAAACAAACAAATAAACAAACAAACTCACTTTCGCATTTATAATATTAGTTGGTTATATAGCCTATGTCCTTCTCGGTACCCTAACCTATGTGTATGCAAAATTTCATGATGATCATGATGATCGGTTTAGTAGATACGGCGTGAAAGCGTAACAAACAAACTCACTTTCGCATTTATAATATTAGTTGGGATTGGGATAGTTGGGATTGGGATAGTTGGGATTGGGATGGGATGGGATAGTTGGGATTGGGATTCAAGTCAAAGTGATCACTTACCATCAGGTGACCCACTTGCTCGTTTGCCGTCCTATGACATTAAAAAAAAAGATCTTTTACAGATTGACCTGGGTCTTGGATGGTACCTATGTATAATAAAAAATACTATCGTTGAGTTAGTATTCCACGACACAAGTTCACAACTTACTGGCCCAGGCGAATGTGATCGAAACGCGCGCACGATGTCGTCATAAGCCGCATTTTTTTAAATTATTTAGGTCGTTTTATGCAAAAACCCGTTGTTTTATTTGTTGAAAACCTTCATTTACATACCCTAATAAACAACAAATGTACACTGACACATCGAGCCGGATACAAATATTACAACATTATCTGCAATAACTCGAAGCGAATGCTCGCGGGGACCGGCCGTTAAATAAAAAGGCCAAATTAATTCCGCCCTCGCGCCTGACGATTTTATCAAAACCGACGAGACATAAATTACCAATAATCGCAGCCCGGCTCAATCACCGCCCGCGCCGGCAAATTTATCGGGATCCGATATTTCTTTCAATTATCATATTATTCAATGAGTCGTATTATGTTGTAGGTATAAGAGTGCCTTGCACGAGCGTTGGGTTTCGACCACAATCGTAAAAAAAAAACTTTTGACTCAAAGACACACCTATGTGGCAGATTTCGAACCTTTTCGAACTGAACTTACCTGAAATAGTTACCAATCGCTCTTTCTTGTTATATTCCAACATTTAACAACTAAGAGCACAGAGCACAGCACGGCACAGGGCATCATCATCATTTCGAGTAGGTGACACGGTTAGTCAACCATGCACACCCTGGTGTCAGAGTTCTTCGGAACCGCCTCTCGGCCTCTGACGTCCGGGACCAACGGCTTAACGTGCCTATCGAAGCACGGAATCATCTTTCTTATCAGACAATCAGGTGATTTATGCCTGCAATGTCCTAACCAAACTGGAAACAACTTAACAAAGTATGTTTCCCGGGAATCGAACCCACGCAAACGCCTTAACCACTGGACCACAGGGCAAAGAATGTCTCTGTCGCTCACGCTACTAGACCCTTTTCAACACATTTCATTCCAAAGTAAAAGCGTGTCAGGAAGCGGCACCGTTTGTTGAGGTTTTGGGATTCAAGGAAATTGTAGAAATGCAAAAAGTCCATCTGATTTTTATGTAGGTACATCAAAATTTAACTTATTAACCTTTTGGTGTAATTTTGATACCGTATCACAGCACATTGGAGCATTTTTACGTATTTTTGAGCACGAACTGACAGTCTTAGTATGCGAGTTTCGCCTACTAGCCGGGCGCGGGGTGACACACGGTATTATTATTAAGGTCGTCTCTAGCAGGGCTTGAGCGGCAATCCTTGCTCTGTGGCCAACACTAAAACCAGCCAAATGAGTACGGCCTTCTGCTGTGACCGACGGACGGACGGACGCGCATCGGAGCTTTGTACAAGTGTCCCGTTTTTACCCTTTGGGTACAGAACCCTAACAAGGATTATCTTATTTGGCGGTCCGTGTCTCTACCGCGTCCAGCCCCCCCTACTATTTACCTATTTACTAACTTGGATGACAGGTGTCGATGTCTATCAATCTAAGATTTACTGTTACAATGCTGGTATTGCTTGCTCGAACTTTTGATTTGAAATACAAAAAACCGGCCAAGTGTGAGTTAAACTCGCGCAATGAGGGTTCCGTACAATATGCTTCGTGAACACACACACAATGTGCAAAAATAATTTATTCAATTGACTAGCGCTATCTAGTGGTGTTTTAGTGAACTATTTCCCTAGATGGACTTATTATAGTGAGTTTACCACTTTATTTTCAACTGATAGAATTCTTATTTTTTTCCTGTAATCTCCAAGCAATGAACTATATTTTGTAATTTATTCGAAATTTTAGGCCCAGTAGTTTCGGAGATCAGGGGATGGTCAAATTTTGCCTTCTTTCGTGAATAAAATCAAGTGTTGATTTTTCCCGAACAAAAAAAATATTTTTGAGATCCTCATAACAAGCCCTTTCATTTGATATATAACACGGTAAGGTTTGCAAAACTTTTTTTTAACATTTCCTATTTGGACCCCCTAAATTTACCCTATTTAAAAAATATATATATTTACTTTGCACGTCCGTGTTTGGGTCATAGGTTTACACCAGTAGTTCAGAAGATTCGGAAAAAATCGACTGTGACAGACGGACGGACAGACAGACGCACGAGTGATCCTATAAGGGTTCCGTTTTTCATTTTTTGTACGGAACCCTAAAAACCGCATTGTAACAGCAAATCTTAGATTGATAGGCATCGATACCTGTCATCCGAGTTAGTAAATAGGGGGGCAGGTACGGACCGCGGTACGCCTGTTGCCTTGTAGACTAGATGCAAAAAAAAAAAATAGATACTGTAGCAGGGAAGGTTTATCTAGGATATTTGAAACGCTTTTAGCGCCTTCCAAATTACAAAAAAAGACCTGAGCGTGATGACATACATACACACCCGTTAGAATACCTAGACCTTCAAGAACGTAAAAAACAAAGAAACCGTCTAGAACAACCGATTGGGCCAAATGAGACACCTGCCACGCAGTACCGTCTAGAACAACCGATTGGGCCAAATGAGACACCTGCCACGCAGTACCGTCTAGAACAACCGATTGGGCCAAATGAGACACCTGCCACGCAGTACCGTCTAGAACAACCGATTGGGCCAAATGAGACACCTGCCACGCAGTACCGTCTAGAACAACTGATTGGGCCAAATGAAACACCTGCTAGGCAGTACCGTCTAGAACAACCGATTGGGCCAAATGAAACACCTACCACGCAGACTTTAGAGGCAAAATTAACACCATTTACACAAGTCTTGCCTTATATAACCTGAGCACAGTGCATACTGAATACAATAGAGCACTATTTTAAGTTGTTTGCTCCGCTAAGAGCTGTTATATTGAGGGTGCGAAAAAATTTTTTAATGGTTTATTAGGCGAGTGATTATGGAAGGCGGCTTCTGTGTTTTTTTTCGTTCACTGGTAGTGTCGTTTTTATTTTCGGAATTTGACTATTTTGCATTAGTAATTTTGAGGATGTTGTCTTTTTGGGAGGTTGTCGTTCTTAGCCTGAGGGGTCATTCTTTCAGTCTGTCTGTTCCCCTCGATCCACTTAAATTGAGGGTTTGAAATGGTGTCATAATTTTCGAGCTGCCTTTAACCATCATACACACTATAACAACGAAACAAATATGCAGGTCTCTTTCACTCGAGGTAGCCCGACACATCTTGTCGTCGGACCGGGCGGGGATCGAACCCAATACCGCTATGGTATGGTGGTGTATACCGTCGACAATTACATCAACATCACTATTCAAACTTGCATATTACTTAGCGCTTATGCCCCGGATAGTAGTAGGGTTGCAACAATACATAATTGTTGGAGGTAATAAAACTATAAAATTAAACCCACATGGCAGTTTAAACACAATATATTATTAAAAAAGAAAACAATACAATATAAGAACAATATTGTAGAATCATCTTTACAGAGGGCTTACTACGGTCGGCGAACTCGCGCGGGCCTCGAACGCGACTCGATAGCGATTCGCCCGCGCGAGTTCGTCGCCGAGCGCTCGCAGGCGTGGCTTTTGGCGAACAGACATGCATGCTCGCGATGACGCACAGACCGATTTACACACGACCATTCAGTGTATTCTTTTTTATTTAAAGTAGTGTTGATTAAATATCTTTACTAAATGGATCGTTTCGTTACATAACAAAAATAAGTTTAGTTACAAATATCGTTTAGTTGACTTAGATATTTAACTAATTATAAAAAAAAATCTGTTACAAGATGCCCAACAGATTTGAAACAAGTTATGGCATGACGATATAAGAGAACGTCTGTTTACTTTCCGTCACAACCCAAAAGATGTTACACATTAGACGAATAAGTATGAACTAAATTCTTGATTCTTGACACACAAAGAATATGGCGTACATATTCATGTCAATCGAAGGAATAAACGTAAGGAATCGTGTCAATAGGCTATCTATATTGATTCCGTTTTCTACACATATGTAAAACGTGGGCTATTAGCCTTCGTTCGTGTACAAATCGGCCTATGCGTAGTCTAGCCATGGACCATGGGTCGGGTGTTACCCCTGCTCTTACCTCACAAACACAAGCATACTCGAGACGCAGGTAACAGTCTAAAAGCAGCGGTAACACTTCATATATCTTATTATCTCTACGCGCAAACTCCGAATCACATATCATATAGCTCTATATTATGTCGGCGGCACTGTCCGTCCCGCTCGTGCATGGCACTAAGGCTGCGTAGTTTAAAACTGTAGCTAACATTTCGAGTGCGGATATTCGGATCACATAATCACATATATTAAAACTTACGTGAGATAAACACTCACGTTTACTAGGTAATAGCTGATCAGCCAAAGTTGACTTTCAAACTCGTGCTAATTTGAAAGTAGAAAATCAAACAATCAAGATGTACTCGTAGTAGGGGTTACTCACGAGCCTAAAATGTCCCATTTGGTAAATGCTCAGATTAATAACAAAAGGTAAATGTCACAAAACTGACAATAATCAACGATATTTTGTTTTTCAATTTTCAGTATGGTATGGTTTTTGATTGCATCCTATAGTCGCAATTTTCCGCACTCAATATGTTATGTTCCAAGACTTGATTAAAATTGTAACAGCCCGCGCCAAACTTCATTGCGGCTCAGACATCGCGCGTGTGGTCGCCCAACACACAATATTAGGTTCAGAGGTGTGCGCGGGGAGGCGGGGCGCGTACTGCGCAGCTCGCAGCTCATATCCGTCTCACAATAAAGTTGGACGCGAACTATACTCCCCAACAAAATCCCATGAGGGTGAGTCAAGACTACTAAAACTCGTGTTTTGGAATAAAGCTGCGTCAAAATAAACAGATTGGTTGACGCCGACAGTGCCCCGAAAATCCCGTTACAATATTTATATTTATCTATACCGATATATCTATAATATACGCAGACAATATACACGGTGTCAGTGCGCTTGCACCGACTAGCAACGTCCGGTCGTTGTCACTGTGTTCACTCTACTAACGGTCGAAGCAGCGTCCGTACATCGTGCTGTTTTGTGTATTCCAGATTAAATGAGCTCGATTACCAACAATGCAAGCAGATCAGAATGCAAGGAGTATGTTTACCTAAATTTCAAGTCTTGAACGAATTTTTCATGGTTGGGTCGTTCCTAAACGCTAGTAAGTAGTTTTTGATTGCGCAAAAAAAAAATATGACGTTCGAGAAGATACATGTATAAAGTTTTGATTAAATATCTTTGACTTTTGACTTTGACAAGCGGATAACAACAGCGTACTACGTCACGCGAACTAGCGAGCGCTTTTCGGCAGCGGTATTATTCACTGCTGGGTTTTATCACTCGAAGTTTATGTATGCCTCTTGCGTTCCGTCCGACCACTGATTATCAACCACTACATAGCCTCATTGAGAAAAGCAAGCAAGTTGGAAATTACAACACAACATCATACCATTTTAAAGTTTTGTATGGCGACTAAAAAAAATTAAGAGAAACGTAATATCTATATCAAAATATAGTTGGATATTTCAGTTATGTTGCCATCCGAAGCTGAACCAAAAATATAGAGAAAGTAAGATTAACACAACATTTTACTTATGATTGATATTTATAACGTAATCTGTCTACTGATCAACAGAGCCAAGTTCACGAATTCTCCGACAACACATAACAGCACGCAGCACGAACGTACATATAAACTTATATAAAAAAATTGATTGATTGGAAATAATAATGGACATCACATTTTTAAAAAACATTAGACCGTTCTATTTGACACTTGGAGTCCGTGTCTGCTCGTAAGGCTTGCTATGCGTTGGTCTGCGGGCCGCGTGATGGTTCTATGTACAACGTCCGGCGACCCGTCACAAGCGGGTCACATGGCGACCCGTCACAAGAGGGTCACATGGCGACCCGTCACAAGCGGGTCACATGGCGACCCGTTACAAGCAGGTTACATGGCGTCCTTTAAATATTCCGCGTACAGGTGCGATATAATATAAAGCACAGCTTAAGCATTATTTTGGTTATTATACACGTTCTTTCGTTCACAACTTTGCACTCGCGAACTGTTTTAAGTTACCGAGTAGTTGTTTTCCATCTATCTCGTAGCCTGGAGGCGTAGGCATTCTTGTTTGGCAGTGAAGTTGTTCCGATCGATCTGGGTGCAAGGATGGTTCTGTATCGGCTGAAGATTCAGATTCCATTAGACATCTTCATGATCTTCATTCTTCTCATTTTTTGCCTATTATGAATAAGATTAGCAAAGCTTTCGTTTATCTAAAGCCTGCTTGCAGCTGCATTCAAAGAGGGACTGACGAAATTTTCATTTGATATTGCTATTTTTAGAATATTTTCAACTCTCAATCGTTTTAGTTTAACCGTCTTTTAATCCATAGAGTACAAGTCGTTACCATGCTTGTTTTTCATGAAATTATTTAGGTATAATGGACAATAAATGTTGTTATTTCTATATTTGCTTTGCTTTAAATATCAGAAGCAACATCCAACAATCGAGCTCTGGAATCTGAACGAAAGCGGCTGCCGACCCTCCATCCATTAATCGCTGTAGCACTTGTGGGAATTGACACAACCTCTGTGCGGGCGACGCGCGCGCGTGCGAGTGCGTGCGCGCGCGTGTCAGCGGCGCAGCAGCGCGGGCAGGTCGGCGAAGGCGCAGGCGCCCAGCCCCGCGCGCGACATGCGCCGCAACAGCTCGCGCGAGTGCGACACGCACGCCTCCACCGGCGACACCCACTGCATGCCCGCCGCCTCTGTTCGGAAAACACTACATTCGAACGAGTTCTATACAACGGGGAAGGGATATACCCGTAGTAAATCGAACCACGACCTCATCATCATCATTAGCCTATACTCGTCCACTGCTGGACATGAGATCCATCTTCGGCTGCTCGCATCCAGCACCTGCCGCAATCATCTTGCGCAAATCATCACGCCACCGTACCTGAGGACGTCCTACACTACGTTTGACGAGACGCGGTCTCCACGACCTACGTTGTATGCGAACGTCAATTTTTTTGTTTGGTTTTTTGATTGTTATTTTAATTTAATTATACTTAATTGATTTAGTATAGCCCGTGGTTCGATTTATTATGGGTATATCCCTTCCACTTTATATAAACAGTCATGTATCTTAGTCATAACTTATTTTTTTAAATATTCTGAAACCAACTGTAATGTGATGAGTCCTATACTATCAGATACCTAAGATATATCGCAGTGGCATCAATCAACGGCTTCGAATACAAAGACTTCTATGAGGTGGATGTGTCCTACTCCAAGAAAGTGGCATTCAAAAGCAATCGTGTCACGTAACGCGGACGGCGTTGTCACAGTTCGATGTGAGGAAAGCGCAACGGTGTTAATTAGCTCTCTTTGAACGCTTCAGTATTTAGTACGTACGACTCGTCTACCTCTGTTTATATAGAAACTTTGCGAATCTGTCGAATCTTTGTCGAAGCTGTCGATTGATGCCAGTGCGATATTGCTTAGATATCTGATAGCACCTATCTTACCTTCATTGGGGCCGACTATAAATCGGAAGCACGTCTAACCTTTGGGTTATTTTGTACTTAGCCCATGCCTTACTCACCCACACAGTGATTCCCGAAGGACTGCATGAGCTTCAGGATATCACCTGGTGCGTAGTGCCTGTAGTTCTCTAGATTGGGATACGCCGATCCGAAAACGTCCGAACGCTTACCAGCCAAAGAGTCGCAGTAGCACAAGATGTGTCTCATTGCCTCCTCTGATTCCTCACATGCCCTACATAGATAGCACCTGTACTATACTAACTCACTCAAATTGCTGTGAGTTCCAGAATATTCAAACAAATAAGTTATGAAACAAAAATACGACGTTCAAAAACATATCGTACATGAATCCAATTTTGAATAAGGAAATCTTTGACTTTAACTCACGTTACGTACGTATACGTACAATATTACCAACGGTCAGAGACAATGATAGTTATTAAAAGCCAGTTTCTGAAAGTATTATAGACACTTTACGGTCCGTTTTCAGATAAAATTAAATAAACTCACCCAGTATAGCGGAGTTAAGGGCTTCGCAGACGGCTTCGCGCCTCACGGGCTCCAGTTGCCAGCCCACAGGGCTGTCCCAGGGATTACTGTACGCTAACAAACTAAACGCGTCCTGGAAACAATTATTTACCATTTATCAAACAATCGTTTTCACTTAAACTACAACTCAGCTTCAAAACCATTTAAACGCGAATATTATGAAAGCTATCATACAATTTGACAGGCCACAAGTGGATTACTTACGTGATTTACGTGTAAAAATAAGCTACGGATACACATGCTAGTTTTGAGCACGCTACTAATGAGCATGCTTGTGTCCCGCACAAGCACGACCAGCATAGATACTGTGTACGGTTAACTCATTAATTTCCTTCTCTCTTCCATCCCCGCTTCTGATAGCATGCTCTTTATTTCTCCATGTGACATTTCTTCTTCGGATGATTTTTTTTTCGAATGAAATGTCACCTAACCGAGGCTGTTCACACGTGCTTTTAAATATCACATGCTCAAAATTAGCACGGAAGCATGCTTCTAAGTAGCATGTATATCCGTACCTTTACAATTTATAAATGTAAGGTTTCCGATACCACAGACCTTATCGGTGAAATAACAATTACTCTTGGATAAATATTGCCGCTTGCATTGCAAAGCTTATAAACATCCAAGAGACCACTTCAATGTCTGGCCAGCGTGGAGAGTGTAGGCCAAATCCTCTGACGGCTTAGGTTAATATATGGCTCTGGTAGTACAGAGAGGGTCGTGCTCCTGCAGTGGAGACTAAAAACGACCTGCAGCTACGGTGTACATCGCTTTGATGGCCAGTTCAACATCCATTACGGCTTTCGAATGATTGATTATTTTTATTTCAGATACAAATAGATGTTAAAGTGACCATTGAAACGTTGTACACCCGTAGAAGCCAAACGTTAGCAAATAGGCCTGCTGATGATGATGATGAAATATCGAAGGCAACTCACCTCCAACATAGACTTGTGGTACAAATCCTGCTGCAGCTTTTGCGACATCGCATACAGCTCTCGGCCGAACGCGAGCATGCGTTCAACCGACGCGCGCGCGCCGCACCCTCCCTCCGGGTCTGTACGCAGGGGGGACATTTTATATGACGCATGTTGTGTTTCAGGTCGAAACCGATGGCAAAAATACTTGAATGTATCTGACGTACGAAACATGTTCATTTGAATTACATACATATAATCTCGTCTTTATCCTATTTATTAAATAAAGAAAATAAGAAATGGTGAAAAAATTCCACGCGGGTAGGACTTGAACTGCGTCTAGATCTCAGTACGATCTATGCGTTGCCAATTACGCCACCGCGCTTCAAGCCCCGGCGCCGGCTTTATATATTTTCTTAAACTTGTCATGTCAGAACATTCAAATTCCTTCGCCATATCTACACAGATTAGTAAACAAGAATCCTTGCAGTAAAAAAATGAAAAATTTATCCAAACATGTGATAGAAGTTCACAGTTGTGTGTAAGGAGTTCGGTGCGCGAAACTCTCTGCTTTTGGGACACCCATGCTGGTTAGAGCCCCGTATATACTTAGATATATAGATATAGTATTATGGCAATATATAACAAGCGGTACTTTACTGCATGCGGCCGATCCCGAACCATCCCATAGCCCCATGCCATGTCCCATATCGTCGACCATGCAAATTTAAACCTAAATCACCTTAGGCGTGCATCGGACAAGGGGCATTTGAAGATAAAAATGTTCGCAGTGCACTCTTAGAACCGCGCTACAATAGATTAGCATGGTATGGCATCGGAAGCGACGCGTCATTTCAAAACAAGCTATATGTCTAGTGACATAAGATGCAAAACGGCGGCTGCACGCTTGCGGGCTTCTAGTCCGCACGAGTGCGCGCCAGCCCGCCGGCCGGCTCGACACGTTCAAACAGTTATGCATCTTAATCACCAAGTATAAAGGGTGTTTTGAAATGACGCGTCGCTTCCGATGCCATCCCATGCCAATCCAGTGTAGCGCGGCCCTTAGGCGCGACACAGACGACGGACAATGGCGGACAAAACGTCAGGGCGTGCTCTTATTAGTAATGCAATAAGGTTGCAATTTGTCCGCGCAATACCTCATGCCACCTGACAGACATACGCAGAGTAAGTGCAACCTTATTGTGGTAGTCATAAGCACGCACTGTGGACTTTTGTCTGCAATTTTCCCTCATCTGCGTTTGCGCCTCATTATTACGAACATTAGGATTTCTCTGCATATAACCGCCATAATTATGAGAGCGCACCGCGAATATATTGCAACCGTCTTCACAGTTTTTGCGGTTAAATGTGTTTGGCATGCAATTTATTAACAAAAGAATTTAAATGAATTTAGCACGTTCAAATGTACGATGTAAAAATCGAACACCAAATTTAAAATTGGCAAAACTATCATCAAACACAAAAAGTCACGAACTTAACTTTTGTTAATAGTTGTTCGTCAATGAGTGCTACCGAATCATGCTCCGTACATGGTGCGTTTTCCACACAATAGAGCAGAGTACAACTGTTAGAGGCTCGCTTTTCAGACAAGCTTGTGCTAGAAATATGAGCTGTGAGAATAACGTATTTATTAATTCTCAGTTTCTCACTTATTCTTTTAGTGCTCTCAGGGCTACGGAATTCACTAAATCAATAAAATCACAAAAACTTTGTCTATATTTCTCTATTTTTGCCCTGTCAAATAACGAATCAATACCTGACAACGAGGCCAGATGTCCTGTCCGCTATTGACTTTTAGAATGGTGTATAAGGTTTATTTTCTTGCCTAATACAAAATATTCGTAGCACAATTTGACCGAAAAAATGCTTGCCTTTCTTATAAACAACCAATTTAGTCCCTTTTTATAATTTAAAAATTAACTTATTGTGTTAATCTATTGACCAATTCAGCTTGCCAAATAAAAAAAAACGTTATGTCAAGTTGAAAATCGACGGAACGGAAATAATTATACTGGTTGGATTGGAACTTACCTAGCAAGCGGTGACGTAGGAAATTGGCATACTTACGTCGTGTCGTGATCAATGAATTATAACTTAAGGAAGTTATCACACGGTAATTCCAATTCTGTTAAAATATGTTCCCTTTATTGAATCCGAATTATCGGAACACTTTAGATCGTATTTTATATATTAGGTCGGGGAGAAAGTAATTTCGTATTTTGTATGAAGATTTTATCCGTCCATACAAAAGAGGTGTAACTTTGACATCAAATTCTCAAAAACAAAACGGCTAAACCAACTTTGTGCTATTCTTACTGGGACTTCGGTATGTTCATTAATACTAAAATTCACTTTCTGCGTATTTTGCATAATCTCTTTCTTTTTTAATTAACTTTTTAAAATGTTAATTTTTTTTTCGTCTATTTGATACATTTTTAATAAACAAAGAAACGGTTAAATACTTAAGGGAAAATATTTTGTACATTTCTATATAATTCTTGAAAATTGTACCTTTCAGATGGTATCTAATTCAGCCAGATACATACAACATTACCAAAGATATTTGATTACAACTTTACACATAAAAATACGAAATGACTTTTTCCCCGACCTATTATATTAGTAGAATAGAAGTAAAAGGGTATAGTATCTTAAATAGGCTGCAGTCAACTTTGAGTAAAAATAATTGGAATCACCGAGTAACCTTAAGAGTGATGGATAACTGGTAATGATAGTTGAAGGTACAGGAAATAATGTAGGGAATCCATCTAAAAGACTACACAAACTTTAAAAACAAGTAAGTTTTGTGCTTGGTAAGAAAATAGTGGGTGAATTCGGCGTTATCACTAAATAGAGAAGGGAGTATTTTTAATATTATTATTGCGTAAATGTGTTTTTTAACAGTTACAATATAATCAAAATATGGTCAACTGTTTTATCAAGATGAGACTGACAGAATAATAACCAAAATATGGCTAGGAGGAGCTGAAATAAAAAGATTTAAAAGGAGATATTTTTTCTTTTACATTTAAAACCAAAAGTCATAATCTTGTAATGTGAAGCCTACTCAATTGGAGTGTAAATTATACAGAATTTATGGTCAATGACAAGAATCCGTCATGTCCAAAATCTAGCATATAATGCCATATACCTATTCCAAGATACAACAAAACCACATTATATGAAACCGATGATAAGGTATGATTGAGGGAAAGCACAGGTAAGGATGGACAAGGAAATTCCCTCCCACATCCACAGACGCAGGACTGGTGCGCACGTAAAGAGTGGATAGCCATGTAACGCCTTTGGCAAAGTCTTCTATACAAAATGAGGTAGACGAGCCTTACGTTACAAATTCTGAACCGATCAAAGGGAGCTAATTACCACCGTTACGCTTAGCTCACACCGAAACCCTGTGAAGACGTCGTCGACGTAACATGACACGATTGCTTTTAAATGTCTGTCTTGGATTAAGGCGCGTTTACCTCAATTTATATAGAAGTCTTAGGCCTGCGGTACCCACCTGGATAGTCGGCGAGCAGCGCGGCCACGCTGGCCGTGACGCCGGGCATGCCCTTCACGACCACCTCCGTACCTACAACCGCACCCACGTCAGCCCGCGCCCGCGCCCGCACCGCGCCTGTACCGTTCGCTATACTACCAGAGTCGTTTCTTACTATTTCGTAACGATAGTTATTACATTACATGGCACGCCTGCCTAAAGAGATATTTTTTGTGCAACATGGCAAGTTGTAAATCTTAACGGATTTTTACATATACTGTTGAAATCCGTACACCGGCACCCCACCGTCTCAAGTGAAAAATGCAATACATTTTTGGCAGGACAGGCTCCCAAGTGACAGAAGCAATATTTTTTTGGCAGGACAGACTCCCGAGTGGCAGTGGCAACATTTTTTTTTGGCAAGGTATGTTTGGTTTATGTGTTTTGTATGAACAAATTGTTTCAACTCTTTGTACGATGCTAAGATTTCAAATAAAGAGAAAATGTTAGAATTCGCTCTAATTCGGGCTTCATCACATTTGCGAGGGTACATAGAGAAAATACTTTCTATCGTCACTTCACAGCGAGAAACAACTTAGAATTTTGACGATAAAACTCCTAAACGATTTACGCGAGACTAAAACAATAGAAAATCGATTTTATAATAAATAAAGTACGTTCAAATGACAAGTTCATGTTTTACCTTAATCCCAATTACTATTAATAGAGACATGGCAATTAAAAAATGCTCAAGCGGCGAAGCTGCGAGGAGTATTGACTGCTCTCGAATTATTTTCTTTTTATTTATTTGTTGCTTTAAAATGACCAAATCCACGTGTTAGAGACCCAATCCAGAATGCAATACTCTCTCAGAAATACTTCTGTAAATTCAAAATTTGTAGGAATCTTGAGAGGGGCGAAAGAAGGAATCAACGTGTACTAGGTAACACGCGGAATAAATACGTCATGTCATCTGAACCTACGCCTTGCAAACAAACTCGCTGAACTACGTCGGCGTGGGGCGCGGGCGTCTGCTAAAACAAACATAATATGCGACTATGTGCCGATGTGTGCGCTAATGCGGTGGACGGGATAACAAGCGCGCTACGCATGCACTGCAGCTGCCGGCTTATGTATCTGGCAACACTTGCGCCCTGTTAGTGTTAGCTTGCTGCTGGGAAACGTAGCAACTATCTCCATAACGAATGTTATATAAACTTTGATTCAATATCTATATTAAAAGGATAAACTGAATGACTGACTGATATCATCAGCGTACAGCCTCAACCCCTGAGTCTAGAGACTTGAAATTTTGCACACAGGTTCTTTATACAACGTAGGCAAGCACTAAGGATTTTTGGGAATTCGATCCCTAATAGGTATTATATAAATGGACAATGGATAAAACATAAATAGTCCCTTTTATGGAGTGGTGCCTGATTCCCACTACTCGCCTACGTTAGGAGCAGTATGGGGCTTCAAAACCCAATAAAACTCCATGGTAGTTCTGCTCGTCTTTGGTCGTTAAATTACTCAAATATCCAGTTTAAGGACTTGATTAACCCAATACGCGTCTACTCGCGCGAACACACTTACACAATATTTGTGAACGATGCATCAGAGAATAACCTAAAAGGAAACCATTTATATTGCTGATGTATAAAGAAGTATTCATACTTATTAGCGGAATCATAAAGATAGTTGCTACATTCCTCTATTCTATCCCAATACTTACTATACTTTGTACAACATCACTTTCTAATACTGGTAGCAACAAACTGGTTACAAAACTTCATGGTCTTCGAGTTTCCAGCTTATGGAGCTAATTACTTTTGCATTTAGTCACATGTTAGTACTAGTTTTGACTGTCAATAGTCAACCTGTATGGGATGGGATGGTATCAAAACGTCCCGAAATTGTTTCGATATAAAAGGTATGCTATGATTAACTAAAACTATTTAAGGGCAACTCTAGCACATACAATTGAGGCTTTCCGATAAGTGATGGTAGCATTGGATCTTATTTTGACAAAACTTCGTAGTAATTATAATCTAGTGTTCATTGGACTATAGATATCAGTGTTATAGATCGTCTCATCTAAAATGTTACTCCACTCCTCTCATTATGATTATTTTCATATGTGAGGGATATACATACTTTTTGGATTTTTTTTAAATATGCGTGAATGTACTGTAAATTCGGATAAGTCCATGAATTACAATGTCAACTGTAAATCTAGGCACAATAATAGTAGCCGGAGAGTACGCATTGTATGTAATGAACGCGTTAGGTTTCGTTCGCTTTTAAGTCATAAATGACTAGTAAGTCAACAAGTCCAACGTTTTGGAAAATTTTACAAAACATTTGAAAGACAAGGGCACAGACTAATTTTGTATGTGGGACGTTCACTTAACATGTTTTAGTTATGGCAGCACAGCAAACCTCCATTAAACAACTTTTTTCAAAAAACTATTTGCAAAATATTATGATTCCACCAGCCATGCATTTTTTTTTTCTTATATTTTGCAACAATCTTTTGGAGAAAGTAGTTCAGAGTGCATAAATTGCCCAAAAAGTTTCCATCAATCATTTATCAATGTTAAAATCAATATCTAAAAAAAACATGCAAACTAAAAGCGTCAGCAAATAATATACACGTTTGGAATAATGTGTCTAACGGAACAAATAATATTAGTATGGATGATATGGAGTGCAAATCATACAAAATTGAACGTAAATATATTACATAAATTATCATAAGTGTACATTATTACAATTAATTAAACTTATATAACAATCATAAATTTGTATGCGGTAGCCAATTGTCGAATAAGTAAATAATTTATAATGGGGCCAGATAAAGCGTAAAATAATAATTAATTATATTTCACTCGTAAGTCTTTATATTGGGAATCGCACCCAATATTTTATATCATATTTACCATACATAAATTATACTATATATTATAAAACTTTCAGGGAATCTCCATTGGAGTATTTGTTATTACTTCTTTACCGATGGTTTGACGTTATCAGTTGATTACGTCAACATTTTTGTCAAGTAACTCATTTCTTAAATCCATTTGCTACTTGTACTGTTTTATGATGCTCGTACTCAGTAAGCTGGCTATTATGGCCATCGGTTAATTATAAGCCCTCGGACTATTCAATCCAGCTTACCGTACTTGCATCATAATGTATTATATATCCCACTGCAGGACATATTTATCTTTACTGCAATTTTAAAAAAGGGCACAGTGGCTTGTGTCGTCTAGGACCTTACAGATCGACCCACAACACATATTAGTCGATAAGAAAAGTGGTTTATCATTTTCACATCTAAAACTTATATTGCAATCACAAAAAAAAAACAATAATACTGTTAACAATCACTATCAAAATTATAAATTTTCTTTCTTAATTTTCGGTCACTATTATTTATCACACGACTGCCCGGAAAATATGTATAATGTCAGTGACATTACAAATATTTTCCTATATATGGTATGTGACATTATGTCACAATTCCATGCATGTATGACAGTTTCTTTATACCACCTTAAAATCCTTGCCCAATCCCGAGCTACACAGGCTTTAATCGTTTTGGCAGGACAGTCGTTTTGTTTTTTCGATTATTATGTTATGTAAACCACTTTAATGATCGACTTTGGTATCGCCTTAGTTCACAGCAAAGTGGACTGTATATGGTGGTAATAAGGCTGACATTTACCTGCGTGCGCGCCGTTGGCGGCGTGTGGCGGCGCGGGCGACATGTCTACGTCCGTGTCGCGCCGGGGCGCCACGCCTGCAACCGACATAATAAGTCAAACCTTTATTTAAAATAGGCTTCTACACTTATTAATTTTCATAAATAAATATATACGGACAAATCATACAGATTGAGCTAGCCCCAAAGTAAGTTCAAGACTTTTGTTATGGGATACTAACTCCGTGACAAGTCGAGACTCGTTTGACGAGCTCCGTGGCGCAGTGGTCAACACGCCGGCCTGTGACAGGGATGGTCACAGGTTCGATCCCTGGTCAGGTCAAGATGTAAAATGATTTTTTACCGGACAGGGGATCGAACCCTGTATGTTGTCGCAAGTTGGCGTATTGACTGCTGCGCCACGGAGGACGTCAATATAACAATTGCATATGAAGAACTTGCATGGACAATAGATTTTGAGAAAAATGTTTCCAATATTTATCTCCTAAAGGCGTAAAATATAAATATGTTTGCTGGTCCAGTAAAAGTAATGAAAATTTTAATGACCCCTTTTTGCGCAGACCGTAAAAGTCATCTGAAGGAATGGATGAATAAGTTATTTATAGGTAATGCAACAGTTTTGAGTGGCCTTTGGGTCTTATGGCCTTAGGCGTAAAACTAACAGAGAAGGCATACGGAGCAAGCGTGGGACACGCCGTAGGCCAAATCGTCTGACTTTCCTGGCTAACAAAAGGGCTCTGGTACTACAGAGAGGGTCGTGCTCCTGCAGTGGAGACTGAACGACCTGATGATGCTATCATTATGTGGTAACCAACATTTTCCACCTTAGGCCACCGGCCTTAGGCTGTGTGTACTCTGTGGGGGATAGAGACGTGTGTCACTGACCGTTGGTGTGGGGCTCGGGGTGGCGGCTGGTGTGCGAGATGACGGAGGTGCAGACGCCGTTGCTGGCGGCGGGCGCGGTGCAGCTGCCCTCCGCGCACGTGCACGTCGTCGCCGCCTCGCCGCACGCCTGCAAAAATAATATATATTTAGATTTAATGTTATGATTCGTCATATAATACTCGCACTCGGTTAGCTATCTTAAATTAATTTATTGCACGTCTAACTAACGCCAGATAAATTCAGGACTATAAAAAAAATGACGTTGCAGCAGAAACCACAGATCGTAGTCCTGCAGCAGCTGGGTACAACCGTTGGGTCAGATCGATAGACCAGTAGTCTCCTCGATAGACCAGTAGTCTCTCAATAGACCAGTAGTCTCCTCGATAGACCAGTAGTCTCCTCAATAGACCAGTAGTCTCCTACCTCCGAGTCGAAGCCGTTGACCATCTCCACGAACTGCCGGCAGTTGAGCAGAAACAGCAGGCCGTAGTCCTCTCCAGCAGACCCGGGTACAACCGTCAGGTCAGCTCGGTAGACCAGTAATCTCCCACAATAGACCAGTAGTCTCCTCAATAGAACAGTAGTCTCCTCAATAGACCAGTAGCCTCCTACCTCCGAATCGGAGCCGTTGACCATCTCTACGAACTGCCGACACTTGAGCAGGAACAAAAGGTCGTGGTCCCTCTCCAGCAGACCTGGGTACAACCGTCGGGTCAACTCGATCGCCTCGCCGATACGACCCGATAGCACTAGTTTTGATACTTCTGTAACGGGACAAATAAAACCACATAAATAATTCTTCAGACAAGTGGACAAAATACACAAGGCGACTAGGTTATAATTTATAGATGGAATTATTCACATACAACGTGATTAGCTACGCGACAGGTGGGTCTTTGAAATTTATCACACTTAAACCATTCTTACAGCTCGGGGCGGCAAATCATTGCGAGGTTCTGTCCAGGATAACCGAAGCAATTATAGCACAGAATTGTGTTCTCTATTTCATAAAAAATAAAGGCAAATATCGAATATATATAAAAAAATTAAACAGTTCTATCAAGGTACTAAAGAGAAGACGCTTTATTCTTTATTTGCATAAATGTAGTTAAATACATGATACAGATAGTAGGATCAATAAACAAGTGCCAATACATTTTGCCTGCGAAAGGCTATATTGACGGTTAGTACTCACTTTGTCTATTTTTGATACTAGCCACATCTTCTGTGATGGGCTGTGAGGTGGCGCGCGAGAACGCCTGCGCCGTGCTGCAGTAGCCGTGGTGTACGAGGTACGTCGATACCATTCTGTAACAAACAAGTTGACTAAATTATTAAACTTATAAATAAAAAACCGCGTTCTGGGCTGTGAATAGCACTGAAAACTCAATTTGTAAGTGATAACATACTTGAACCCATGGCATCGGATGCCATGGGTTCGAGTATTGCTCGACTGGACTCGTAGCCAAAATAATTCAGATCGCGTGTCATCCTTTTTCCATTCTATTTAGGATCAACATCAGCAAGAATTCGAGATACTATCGGACAGCCATTGAGAAAGGACCCATCACACCCAACCGTCAAGATGTAACACGCATTTCAAGACCAAACAATAAACCAGTTTACTACGTCACCTTGTATTTCCAAACTAATTTCATCAATCTAGCAGCAACTTAAAAAAAAAGGTTTTGATTTATCGCATTTATTACATTATTTATACACCTAACGTTTCGAACACTTAACATTGTTCGTGGTCGCAGGTAGAATAAATTGACATTTGTCTGGTAGGTATTTTATAAGAACTGCAAAATCTACCGCCTAAAATATTTATTGATAACGTTCCGGATGTACGCAGTATTGGCTCACGGTGTCTAAAGGTCTTGCAGTCTTCTGCTTAGCTTGAGATCAAATTAACTTGATGACTGGATCCCAAGCCGGTGGTAAAATGGCAGGAGACAGAGTCTAATGGCAAAAGAATCAGATGCCACGTTTAGCATGTTAAGGTGGAAAGCGGAATCAAAATAGTGATAGTATGTTAGGCGCAAAGCCTGTTCACATGACTCCTTAGACAAAGAAACCTGTGTTAAAATAGCGATGCTTTGCTAGGCGCATAGCCTGTGTACCTGTGTAACACCTGCTGCCACTGGCCCTGCTCGTCGGGCAGCGGGAACTCGTCGATGGCGAGCCGCGTGCGCGCGCGCAGCTCTCGCAGCATGTCCTCGATGTCGAACACGAACGGCTGCTGCCCGAAGTTCGCGTCCACCACCTCTCCGGGGGTCTGGAGGCCGACTGTCGGGTATAGGTTTGGCTGTGGAGCACAAAAAAGTCTTTTATACAAACAATCACATTTAAGAAGAAACTCATATCACAAGAAAAGCATTGTCGAGCTCCGTGGCGCAGCGGCCAACACGCCGGCCTGTGACACGGAGGTTCCGGTTCAAAAATGATCTTTTTAAGACCTGGGTCTTGGATGTTTATCTATATATGTATTTGTTATAAAATAAAGTATCGTTGAGTTAGTATCCCATAACACAAGTCTTACTTAGTAAGAACTTACTTTGGGGCTAGCTCAATCCGTGTGATTTGTCCGTATATATTCATTATTTTATTTATTCGATTTGAAAGTGGATGGTACGCGGAACAGAGGGAGACCTAAGAAACGATGGATCGATTGTGTCAAGAAAAGTATGAACAAGAAAGGAGTGACACAGACAAAAGGGGATGACAGATCAAGGTGGAGAGAGCTGACATACAGTGCCGACCCCACATAAAAAAGTAAGATAAGGTAAATGAAGAAGAAGTCACATTTAAGAACCAACCACAGAGCGCAGAATATAGCTCGCTCGCGCCCTTACACAGACGACGAACTATAATAATACTGCATGTAAACCCGCGCCCGACTAATAGGCGAAAGTCATGTAGTCGGCCTGTCAGTTCGTACTCAAAACAACGTAAAAATGCCCAAATTGGCTGTGATATGGCATCATAATTGCAGTAAAAAGGTTAATAAACAAAACTCTGATGTAACCTTTATCACAATTAAGTAAAAAATAGCAATATTGCATTTTTACAAATTTGTACCGTAAAATCCTAAATCTCAATAGACGGTACCGCCCACTAACACGCTATTTCGTATGAAATGTGTTGGCGTCTCTAGAAGAGTGTAGAATAAATTAACAATGAGTTTTCTGAAATCAGTGACGGCAGCACTGAGGTGTAGGATCCGATAAGCCGTTACCGAACAAATGTGTCATAACTATTTACGGATTACGGAGGATGATAAGAGTCCGAGGACTCTAGTAGTTCAGAGTGTCGCGCTCCTGCAGTGGAAACTAATAAAATTCTGATGATGATCATAGTCCAACAAGTAGGTATTTTCTTATATTTTTATGGAATTTTCATTTTCAAACACGATATAGTATCAGTAATATTTATTGCAATCACAATTTGGTAATTAACGGTTTGTCACATCACGAGCCAAAATAAATAATCCAATTCATTAAAAATCCATTTACACGAGCAAGCGCTCGGTACTCAACTAATTTGATTTTAATAACGTGCATAATGCATACAGTAAATTTACTCCAACCAGGTATTTCTGGGTCATGATAATTAGTTTTTTATCATCATCGTCATCATCATCATCATCATCATCTGGTCTTTCTAGTGTCCACTTCAGGAGCACGACCCTCTCTGTACTACCAGAGCCATATATTAGCTTGAGTAGTCAGAGGATTTGGCCTACACTCTCCACGCTGGCCAGACAGGTTGGAGTGGAGTGGACGCCAGTTTTTTTATGATAAGTTTTAATCCATTTAACACTTCTTGCCTGATGGAAACCAACGATGACGTTTAGGGAGGTACAAGGAAACTAAATAATGCCTATTCACTTTTGCCTTGAAAATCCCTAAATTGTACGAGACAACAGAATTAATATAACCCAACTCATATGTTTAGACCAGAGACCAGTATGATTAACAGTAATAATAAGAATCTTGCCCTTAATGTTGGCGTAATGAAATATTCTCAGCCTTTACAGGACCTTCCCTGGATTAGTGTTAATCTAGGGTTGGGGTCCCGTAAAGGCCCCACGCGCGTGCAGAGCCGGCTTTGCCCTGGGGTTAACTGCCTAGCCGTGTGTAGGACGCGCCACTACTGTATTACTCAGAGCAAGTGTCTTTATCTCCCATCGAATGTATAATATTTGAATATGAGGTCCAAGTATATCGGTTAAGAGCATGTCACCATGTCGTCGATGAGATTCACTCCGCGGCCAATGAAATCGTGACATACTACATTCGTTGTTATAAGATAAAGCAATCGGTGCCAACTGGATTCCTCTGGATGCGAATATTGCGAATATTCCCAAATATTGCGATTTTCGTGTAATAGCATGTGTTGTCGACCAGGTTCACTCTGCAGCCAATGATGTCACCGGTGGTGAAGGTGGGTCCGTACGGCTGCCCGGTGATGTACTACTACCTTCACAGAAAGATGATGCAATCTATCCTCACCAATAGTCCTCTGAATGCGATGCCCAAATGATGTCCGTTTTTCGTGTTGAAGCAAGTGTTGTCGACAAGATCCACTCCGCAGCCGATGTCGTCACCGGTGGTGAAGGTGGGCCCGAACGGCTGCCCGGTGATGTACTACCTTCACAGAAAGATGATACAATCTCTCCTCACCGGAAGTCCTCTGAATGCGATGCCCAAATGATGTCCGTTTTTCGTGTAGAAGCAAGTGTTGTCGACAAGGTTCACGCCGCAGCCGATGACGTCACCGGTGGTGAAGGTGGGTCCGTACGGCTGCCCGGTGCCCGACGAGCAGAACGAGTGGCCGTCGTCGCCGTGATAGCCGTACGAGTGTTTGTCCCAGCCTGGAACAACGGCGGCAAACTTTAAAAACAAGTTGATAGAGCGTCGTCCCAACCGCTAAAAGTTCAGTGCTGGACATAGGCCTCCCCTAAGGATTACATCAAGAATTTTGCCATAGCCAACACGTTTGGCAGTACGGTTGGTGAGCGCAGTTTGTTTGGCTTATCTCACTTTAAAAATAGGAGTAGGTTGGACTGGGGCAATGGGATAAAGGTATTTGGGATGCTACTTGCTCATCTGAGCCATTTTACTTTCTTATGTAAAAGTAGCAGCTCGGGGGGCCAGGCGCACGTACCCGAATGCCATACCCATCTGATAGGCAGTTCAGTTTACTGACTGACCCCTGACTGTAATAAAGACTACACAAATATAGGATATTTTAAAAGAATATTCAATGAGAGACGTTGGTAAAACAAGAATTCGGAATACTCTTCTCATTATTTTTGACCTGCGACTTGATTGTCCCCTGCATGGCGTGTATTCGAAAGTTACGAAGCTAGTCTTTGGGCAAATGATCGTCAAATATTAAGCGACGTGACGATCGTAACTCTTGGTAATTTCATCCCAGTAGGTACTAAAGTGAATGGAAGTTTACGTAGGGTAACAGATTTCCATCTGATATAAATATTGAACAACTAAAGAATATAATTATGAGTCATTTAGATTAAATGAAAACTACGAGTTTCGCGACGCGATTCATGCATCTTACGAGTATCTCGGATGATTCGCGATAACGTTATATCTGTCGGATGCAGTCATAATGGGTGAGACAGTTCTGATAAGGAGCAATCAGCAAAACGCAATGCTTAATAGCATTTATAGTAGCTTATATAAATTTATGTCTTTTACCGACGGAGAATATTTCGCGATTTAACAGCTTCTGATAATCTTCAAATGCTCATAGGATAATGAAGACCAAGATGATCAGGTAACTATTTTGGTGGGCACGCCAAGCAATTGCGCGATGATGACAAAATGAGACGATTTTCTGATAGCCATGTATCCGCGGCTTATACAACAGAATAAGAAGAACTGCAGGAACTTATCCATAAAACTTGATCTGGATGAACTTCCGGTAAACTCACCAGGTAGTCTGTTCATGTTGACGCCATGTGCAGACAGGCCGATGCCCATGTAGCCGTCTCGTCCCTTGGAGACGATGCGCACCTCGAAGTAGTAGAGGCCGCACGCCGCCGGGATGGGATGCGTGGCGCGCACGCTCGCCGCATCCTTGTGTGTTTTGCCGTGACCTGCAGAACCAATAGACGAAACTTGAAAAATCGGTTCATTGTTTATTGGCAACTAGGACAACTAGCTCATGCGTTGGGAAGGATATGCAAGTGTTGAAAAGGATTTGAACATTTCTGGCGCTAAACATATAGGATCTATTAGTATAGCGAACTATATACGTTATTAAGAAAACTACTCATTAAAAAGTGGCCACTTTTGGCAGTAATGAGTGGTTTTCTTAATTTACCAAAATGCTAAATAATGAAGACTAATATTAAAATTACTACAATTTATTTAATAGTACTGAGGAAGATTTATTCATTCTAATCTAATATAGATATACAAGAATAAAATGGCGGGTAGTTTAGCTGATCTAAGCCAATGATATAGTTAGTGGCCAGTTTGTGATTTAAAGTAGTGGCCTAATTTCTCTACTACAAGTCCCTGGTGGCGCACGAACAACTAATGGCGGAAGCACACAAAGCAATCCATCAAAGTGCATTTAATAATATCTTCATGTTGTCAGGTGATAAAATCTCGCGGTCGCAGAGCCACACGGAAACCTGCGCCAGCTGACAACGACAAGTTATTTCTACACAGAAATAATTAAAATAGATTGCACCAACGGACTCTGTTCTGCCGTCTTGTCTCATTTGCGCATTGCGATCCGAACGATCTTCGCTGAAAAACGCTGGCAATTTGTGTAATTCCTGCTCGAACAGAAGGCTCGCTGTCTGTCTGGGCTGGGGTAAAATTACGCGATGTACTGGTAATTGAAGGGTGGGCTAAATTTGTAACGTTATTTGAAGGGAAAATTGCATACGAGATTATTTATGTGCCAAAGAACTCAGACGTAATTGTAACAAGTACTGAATCTTCAGTACAATATACGGTATTCTACTCGTACGTAACAACCGAAACCTTAAGATAAAAGCTTGATGAATAATGAGAGAGTTGGTTATCGCCCGTAAAAAAAGCAATAGACTGAGATGAAGAAGTCTTATAAAAAGAAATTAGGCTATGGTAATCGCTTTCCATCATGTGGGTCGTATTATATGTTTGCCTACTTAGATGTAGCAATAAAATAAAGAAGACCCAGTCTTCTTATGGACTGATGTAATGCGCAAAGTTTTAGAGAGGCTATATTATTACCATTGCCTGAGGTGCTTAATCGATGTATGAATGATATGAATCATTGAACCTTTTCACGTATACACGCTAAGTCTGAAGGCAAAGTGTAAATAAACCTAACAATGTATAAGGCTATAAATTAAGCGACAACCTTTTAAACTCAAGTGGTGGTCAATTATTTGATTCAGAAAATGGAGTCGTTAATCAGAATGACCTACTGTACGTAGTCAAACATGAGGGGTGTGAAAGCAGTTTATGAACACGTACGTATAATTCAATATCTCCTGGGAAGATGAAAAAGGAGATGAATATGATAGATGGAAAGTAAAGAAATTTCAAACAATATAATGGGTTAAATTTGTAGAAGTTCCAACTGTCTTTCTATTAGGTAGATTTTTGTGTATTAGCCTAAATCTTAGGAAAATTCTATCAAGATGACCAACTTAATCTAAAGTTAATGTTCTCTTTTTATTGGCAGCAGGACCCGGCACAGAAACTCGGTAAGGATTGTTTCAAAGACACAGGCAAGAGTGGTAATATTATTAGTGTTTTTAAATTTTAATGCCGCAATCTTAAAGGGTTGGAAAGTGACCTTGGTTCAGCAATGGTCTGTCCCATTGCAGATTGTAAATATAGAAATTTATTAACATAAAAAATCTCGAGCCTCTAAGAGACGGGCAGCCCCCTGCCCCTTAGCAACGTCTTTGTACTCCACAATCTACCCTAGAACAAACTTAACCGATCATCAGTAAATATTACCTAAGACCCCAAGAATGGGAGTAGGTCCAGCAAGATGAAAAGGTTGTTATGAACGCCAAAATCGACAGATCTTTGTGCCGTAATGCGGAGAGTTGCGGATGACTTTGCGTCGACATTGCGTCCCGCCTGCCGCCTACGCAGCGTCGACTGCCTATTCACAAATAGGACGAAATCGTTGACCTAATTCCACGGATTACCTGACGTGTAGAAAGAAAGGCAAAAGATATCACTGATAGATAGATAAGGATAATACTTAAAGATACAGTATCATGACTTTGTATTTTGGGACAAATAAGACTTCTTTGATTTTTGTTTGTATTTTCTCTCGTCCCTTCTTTGTTGTCTTCTCGACTTTATTGCAATCATCTAAATATGCGAAACCCTAATCGAATAGTAAGATGAAACTCCAAAATATCTACGCGTGAGTGTAAACTCTTGCTTGATTGACACGAGGATACCAAAAACGGGCTAAAAATAAACGTATCCTAATTTAACACATCTACCAATACAAGAGCGATGGGTGGTTATGCCCGCGCACGCACGACTCGACAAGACCCCTTAAATTCATAAATAGGCCAAATTCGTTGACCCAATTCGAGGGATTACCCCCGAGGTCACCGGTTATCGGTGGTGATATGAAGACAGTCATCAAACACTTTATTTGATAGCAAATATCCAGCTTATGTCTAGATTTATCATCAACAAGGCAATTTTTTACGATTACGATAATAAATCTTGATAAGAAAATTTCACAAGCTCTTGCCGAAACATAGATTGGAGATTATATGCAAAATATACATATTACATTAGGACAGTAATCGTCGTGATAAAAATCTAATATTGTGTTTTGGCCAATATAAGCAAGTAGTGAGTTCTTGTCTGCTCTGTTTAGAAGACTAGAAATATAGGTAGGACACTAGATATTGTCTAGTTCAGTTTAGGGCATAAAGACACTTGTACAGAATGCGCATGGTGAATACTCAAAGTAAGGGTGATGTATGAATAAAGGACACCGTCTACCGTCCCTTCATAATAAAACGATGAACAATACAGCCATAACTCATAAATGCGAAGCCAGCAAACGACGCTCAGCTAAATAAATTAGCAACTAACAAAAACCAGAGAAACAAGGTCGTGCGGGAATGTTAACGACCCTCCATTGAAACAAACATAGATGCAGGCGAACGCTGATAATGCCGAAACAAAACAGAAATATTTACTACGCCAACATTCACAATAGAAAATAAACTTAATCACACTAATTTAAGGCTGAAAATGTTAAGAGTTCGCGTAACATACGCGGTCGGTGAAAACCATCAGTCTATCGCAAGGCCAAGCTCTTGAAAGAACGGCGTGGCGTTGTATTTTATTGCGCACAATATTTTGATAGCAAACAACAAGTATTGTGACGTAACAAATTCTAATCACTATGAGCGTTATGCTGACGATTAAGTTACAAACAAAGATAATTTTCAAGAAACATTCTAACAATTAGTGATTCATCAGTTCAACACACACATAACAACAACTCAAAACAGATAGTAAACCAACCCGAACTTTATCTTCGCATCAAATATAGCAGCAATCTTTCTAAAATACCCTATAAAAGCCAAACCAAAATAAGTCCCATACCAACCAAATTGCTTTTATTTATAACTTCCACTTTTCAAATATGAATGCCCTTTTTGTCCCATTGAAATTCAATCAGTCCCTTCTGAATTACAGATCCACCATATCATGGGTTACCGCGGCAACAAAACAGAAGGCGAAACCTACAAACGAAAATAAACTCAACATTTATGTTCACAAAGATACTTTTTAAGTAGATACATATTAGTGAATAGTTTATTTATTACACATCGCAGTAACACCATGAGAGGCGAAATCTGCAAGCTGAAATAAACTTAAGGCTAACCTAATTGAGGATCCTTTTCGAGTGGATAATAATGGATACGTATTACGCGTCGGATTTAGCTGCTGCGCACAAACACACAAAGGAGCGCGTACGCACGCGGCCGCACAGGTTAACGACACCGGTGCCTGTTTACACAACACGTCCAGATGTGTGGGTAAGCTATCCCTGTGATAGTGCTGATAGGCGAAAACTTATGATGACTCACATCCTGAGGCTTGATTTTACCAAGTCAAGTCCCAAAGAGCTTGATAAAAACAATCGTATTCTTAAATTTTGCGTTCTTCAGCAAATAAGCAAACTTAGTGATGATGTTTCTTAGCAACGGTCTAAAAATCTCCAGAAGCTCGATTTGAACGGCTTATTATGAAGGGATAGCTCTTTATGATTGGTGGAATGCGCGTTCCCGAACCATTTGTTTATAAGTTATGCTTTCAGAACTGTCAAAACTTCTGAGACGGCTCGTCCTACCTATTCGTACAAAGATTTCTTAGGCAAACTACTTAAAATCTACCTGACACATTGTCCAGCCAAACAGAACCCAAAAGTCTAACAAAAACATGTGTACGATTTGCAATTCAAAACAAGCACGAGGCGGCCGCGTGGTGACCGTCACCGCCGAAATAGATAATAGCACTAGCAGTAAACATTAATCGACTTTTTGCAGATACGTGAATGAGATAGAAGAAACTGGGGATTCGTCCAAATAGGTAATTAATAGTTAAGCCACACACTAAGGATCAATAGAATTCTGGATATTTTTTAGCAAAAGAAAACGTAATGATGAAATGCGTTGTTGGTTCGCACCCGACTGAATGTTTTAAAAGGAAAGTAGGAGGAACAATTTGTTACCAAATTATCAAAATCAACACAGCTTTTGGTTAGCTTTTGTTAATGCCAGCGCCGTAAGTGCAATAAACTTAATAATAACTTTTTGAAGTTTGCACATTTAGTACCACGCACTGGCAATAAAGCAATAGGAGTTGAGTCATTATTTGGAATAATTGCTTTACGACTGCGCACTTGTAATTCTGTTTCTGGTGTGATTTATCACCAATGAATGTGTATTGCAATCACTGGACGCAGGATAATTTCACTGACACGGTCAATTAAAATAGCTACATATGCGCATGTGCCCATACAAATATTTTTGGATTCTACTCCACTCATTTTAGCATGGTCTAAATCTCGAACTTTATTTCTGATAAAAATGCCAATCTGACAGTGATTTCCAGTTAGTCAAATATCTAAGAACCCTAATCGTTTCAATCAGTTAATCTAGCTGTCGTCCCATCGACTCGACCTCGCTCCTTTACGACATTTCCTCGGATGCTTGACGTGGTTGCGTTTGGTGCTCGGCCAACACTCGCGTGCCTGGTGAACACCAACGCGGAATTCGAGCTAATTCCGATTTAACTCTATTAAGTGCTAGCGTGTTTATCCCGCTCGAATAGTCGCTGAACTTCAGCGAGATTGTTCTCGATTAGACTGTCACTTTCTCTCTATGTGTCTGTCACAGATTTATTATATATCAGATTGCTTCACACACTCATGAGCCAAGCACAAGTCTCACAAGTCACAATCATACAAGCTACATACAAGTCAAGTCAAGCTGAATGAGGTGTGATCGCGAGACCTTGCGTTGCGCTATTAAACCACTGAACCAATTCCCAATATCAGTATCACCTGACAACCAAAATCGAATGAAAATCAGCGATTGGAATTTTCAATCTATGCAGAGAGGTGCGGAACTGCTACATTTGAACTCCATCAAAGTTTTGCACCACGAACATTTCAATACTAAACAAACAACAAACATGGCAAGCCAAACATGAACTTCCAAACGGAACTATTCGCCTCGTTGGTTCAACAACGCAAGGCACGCCAGCCATTCCATAAACTAATGTATCACCGTTACGTGCGGTGATTTGATCTTCCGAATGAGATTAACAACTGCTTAGTCAACACGACAATGAGATATCATTCATGAATATGTAAACAAGAGCTATTTCTGAAGAGGTACTTTAGAAGCTTGAAGTTCCCATATGCTGATATGGTAGGTAGGTTGCATAGACCAAAGGACTACTTAAAATACTAAAAACAACCAATTTCAGCAACGACTATTAATTCCAGTTAACAAAACTAAAAACTCCAATTCAAATTTCGTTGAAATTTTATCATGTTCGAATGTAAAAAAGGTAACATACACACATACATATTATCACGCCTCTTTCCCATAGGGGTAGGCAGAAACTATGGACTTCCACTTTATGAAAAAATGTAAAAAAGGCTAAAAAGCGTTTCGACTCGAAAAGAAGACAACAAAACCTAAATGCATATTGCATAAGGTCTTGACCGTTATATTAATGCACATATAGCAACGAAGTGAATCAATGTAGTCTTCGAACGCACGGAATTAGCAATCGTTAGCCGTCGGCTGCACCTGCATCAGATAACTCGCATGGAAACGGCGAATCCAACGTGACTCATCCGACAGGCGTTTGACCTCATGCAATTTAAAGAAACTTTAGACTTCTTCAAAGAGCAACACAGTGGACCAAGTGAGATATGTATAATTAAGAAGCAAAAATATTGGGATTCCTAACTTAAGTCAGCTATAGGCTACTTCCTGGTGCTAAGTCATCGGGACAAAGGTCAGGGTCTTTAATGCACATATAGCAACGCAATAAATCAATGTAGTCTACGAACGCACGGAAATAGCAATCGTTAGCCGTCGGTTGCTGCACCTGCATTAGATAGCTCGCATGGAAACGGCGAATCCAACGTGACTCGTGAGCTGTTCCCTAATAAAAAAAAAAAAAAAAAAAAAAAAAAGACTCATCCGTCCCGTCAGGCGTTTGACCTCATGCAGATTCGTTAGATTTCTTCAAAGAGAGCAACGATGTGGGGCTAGAGTGATATGTGTAATTTGAAACCTGAAATATTGAGTATAGTTTTTTGAATCAGTTACTTTGTTGCAAAGTCATCGGTACAAAGGTCGAGGGTCTAAATAAGGCTTCTAGCCCTCAACAATAAACGACATAAAGATTGACGTGGGAGAAAGTAATGAAGGATATAATAAAACGAAACAGAACACAAAACAAATTAAGAGAGGACCATAACATGTTTTAAAAATCAGATCACAGTGAGTCACCAGTCTCTTGACCTGTCTTGGAATCCTCCATAAACTCGATAATCCAGTCTGAATGGCCGCCTCATATAAGCGGACAAACGGTTCGATTTTACGGGTTTAACGCGAACTCCGTTCTCTCGTATTATGTGCACTTTATTAGGTGCTGAAGTTGAAAACTTTATTTATACATTGCATATCGAGCTTATCCATACATCGGCCTAATACATACGCGTGTTAACCTCGATATACTTTCTTCCTATGAAATCAATTCGGAGTATCAAATAAATTCGTCCGTAAATAAATAACATAGATATTTCGAGTCGACCCTTAGGATAGTCTGGGACTGCAATACGCAAAGTGTAGAAAATCCTTAGTCTCTTAATCCATAGCAAACAAGCTCCTTGATCCACGGCTTAGTTAACATTCCCTTAATATGATGCAAAAAACTATATTCTTAGACAGAATCGATTTTCTTAGAGAAATGCACCTTTTAAAGTTCGATCACGTACGAGTATCTTAGAAACAAGAAGAATTTTATCTCCAATCTATTTATGATAGCTTCGTTCGATCTAGTATAAGTACTAAGAATTCACTGGTATCGGAAATGTAATCGAAGAACGGTACACACGGTTGGATGAGTCAGCAATCTGCGAACCGTTCGTAGTGGAGCGGCCAACTGTTGCTGCAATCCATTATCATAAGCGCCATAACATTAAACTATACCTAAGGAAATATATTCTAAGTGCACGTGGGTAATGTATTCATTTCATGCACATTATAAGGGACGTGAAGGGCTGGTTTGCCACAGAATTACAAAGCAGCAGGGAATATTAAGGAGGTGCACGTCTCAGGCAGATGTTACAGGAATGTTATATGAGACATGCGTAGGCAGCGTCAAGAAGCTCTTTACGTCAAATCCGATTTTGCATAAAAAAGCAGCGATGTCTTTAACTTCACGTATTTGATGTGAAGCGTGGATTTGAAATAACAATGTGAAAAAGAGACACGATGAACGGAAGATATTGGGTGATTGCTCATATTCGCATGTATAATTAGAGCAAAATTCGTTCAGATTTTTTAGCTCTCTTCTAGTCTTGGTCTTGGTACATATTATGAACAAAGACAATATGTAATTATGAAAATAGGGGAAATAACAAAGCTAGACGCATTTTCTATCAACGCATTCTATCAGTCAATTATTTCTTAGTTCTGAGTTAGATTAGTACAATGCTGTGCAAATCATATACTAAAATTGTTATTACAGGCTGAAGAGGAAAGCAAAAGATGGAAAAATTGCAAGCATTGAAGTACATACGCAAAAAGCTGCTGCCCTATGGCGATTGCACCATGAACAAGAAACTGAGTCGAATGCCATACATTATGTTCTTGTTGATAATTAACATGAAATGCATCCGTAATATGATCTTGATTGATTTTATAATGGTTATCGTTCAAACGATTACGTTTTCTAGGGCAGACTGAGGACGTAAGTGACTGGAACACTAAATGCAAGTTTCCAGTTTCCTGCCAAAAATGCAAGCTCCACAAGATACCAGCTCGTTGTCACACGTGTCGCGCGGGCGATAATCTTGCCGATTCATTACGCCCGTCAACGCCACGTGTCAACTATATTTTTACACGTAATGCAGGCAAAAGGAGACGGACTAACAGAAATAGTACTGATCACGCTTTGGAGTAAACACATAAACATTGTTATTAAACACTCGGTGTTAACGAACAGAGCGGCCGCGACCGGGTTTTCGAAAGTTTGTTTTTGGAAGAACCTGTTCTACAACCCGTCCTATTCAAATTTGCCATTAGATCTTCGTCTCAACATTATGTCCACTGTGTGGCCCATTCATTATGAGATCCACCTACATAAAACTTATTTCTTCAGCACCAAACGAACAAAAAGTGGAATTAAATATTACTTCAATCATTATCACACCAATTCTACGTTAAGAATATGGTTGGTTTAAAGAAAATATTTTTTATTGACTTAAAACTAGAATCAACGCTTGTATTATCAAGAGCAGATTCTTAGAAAATTGAGCATTTGAAATTAAAAATTTTAAAATGCTCCTGCTTCGGTCAAAACCAAGGCTAGAACGGGATATTACGGAAACACAACGGTATACCAAACTGCCCACTAGTAGCATTGGCAATGTCGCTTCGGATAATGTGATAAACCGTTTTGATAAGGCTGATAAAAGTAATATTTAGAGAAAGGGAAACGGAAGCTCTGTTCATTACCACGAGATAGGTTACTTATATAGTTGTATGTGACGTACGATACATCCAGAGGCGTAAGTGGAGGTAGGGCAGGTGGGGTCGGCGGCCCGGACCCTGCGTCCCACCTTACAACAAGAGAAAACATCCTTCCATTAAACAGTCCACAGTCGGGCCCCAAACACCACTTACGCTTCTGGTTGCTCGGCGACACGATCTTCTACGAGCTATAGCATGGCGAGATACGTCAGATCTCCAGTGAGGAATTACAAAAGTAGGGTGAAAGGTGATTGTTGGAAGTGCCCTCAACAGGCTCTCTCCACATTCGCCTCTCCCCGCACTTTAATAATTACTCAGGGGCGGTCTGAATTATCTTGACGCACTATAGCAACCAAGCCGCTAGTCCAGATGTTAAGACTGCTGCCTGTAACTGGTCTCCAAAAAAGGATCGCAGTATTGAGACCACTTCCTGATCTGTCTTAATCACTTCTACAGTATTTTTACCGTAAGAGCCAATTTTGTGAAAATATCATGAAAAAACAGATAGATCAGGAGGTGGTCTGACTTCTGACGTGAAGACTCGACTGGAGCGTGCGTAACCGAAAAACTGGCAAGTGACAAGCAGCGAAGCTGCTAGCGAACGCGTCATGCACACCCTGACTAAACACGAGCATTTAGAGCAAAGTGGTGCTATGGAGCCGGATATACTACACTAGATTAAGCTTACAGTTAACTAGTTTAACTACAATTATCTTTAAATTAAATATAACTAGCATCAAGTCATTGTAAACCAAAGTAGCATGGTAAAGAATATTAAAGCTAATAATAGTTCTCATTTTATGTCTGAACCCTAATAAGTAAAATATCTCATTTAATTGCTACATTGACGATCGGATCAATTCATCTCCAAGCCATGAATGGTCAGCTCTCTATAAAATTAGCTTTAAAACAATAAACCTAAACCTTAATCAACATCAGTACTAGTCGCATTGTTGTCCACAACACCCAAATCCCGAAACTTTCAAGGTCTCCTCTCCGTTAATGAATACATTAGAAATGTTAATGAACAAGCTGATTACTTATTGTGTCTTAATGAGTTTTTAAACCAGTCCATCATTTCACTTATTGTTAAGTTAATAGTCTTAATGATAGTAAGTTTTACGACGAAAATTGATGATAGGACAGAGTTAAGAGTTAAATAGATAAAATAAATCTTAACATTAAAGTTAGGTACCTATATGTTTATCCCACCATTAAAGATCATTTGAATCGGTTTCATAGGTGTAGTCTATTATGTCTTAACCATGGAGGAAGCTCGAAAATATTATAAAAAGAGTACTGGCGAGTGTTACTGTTTCTGAAGTTCACACGATTCGTTCAGTTCCATTGTATTTTAGAAGCATCAAACATACAAAAATATGTATGTTTATTATGTATTTTTCAAGTAAGAGTTGTGATAAAAAAAAAATAATTTGGTTTTTTTACCTTTTCCACTGTTCACACGATTCGATGGCTCCGTACCACAACATAGTTTTCAATACATTTGCTAATAATACGGTTCTTATGACATCGAAATCTGTATCGTAATGATGTATTTTTTAATACATTTGCTTATAATACGGTTCTTATGACATCGAAATCTGTATCGTAATGATGTATTTTACGACCCTTGTGCTTTTTACTTTACACCAATCACAACCGCGCAATAGCCCAATGCCACAGATGCAAAATTTAAACATTTTCATAGAATCCGATCCGAGCAAAGAGTTTCAAGTTCAGCGTGAAAACTTTTTTCTGATTCGTGAGATGTGATTTTTTAACCGATTTTGAAAAGGAGAAGGTTATTAATGTACTTTTTTGGAGAACATAAACCTAAATAAATGTACCTGATTATTATAAATGTATTTTTACAAACTGCTCTAGTTCCTAACTTTTATAAATTCCTTATTTGCTGAACTTTAATCTTGTTTTAGTTTAAGGTAATCACAAATGTATTGAAAAACATCGTATGATACTCGTACGCTAAGTTGTCTATTATAGTCGTCGGTTTATTATAAGCACTCGGCTTCGCCTCGTGCCTATAAACACCTCGACTATAATATCCAGCTTACCGTACTTGTATCATAATGTACTATTATTATCCTAAAGTATTAGGCCTTGTGACCTAATCTTCGTCGTAAGTCACATATCATCTGAATAGCAAAACAAACTACCGCGGAGGAAGGGGGAGTGAATGGTGGCCTTGCCCCAAGCTCCCCGAGCGATTATCTCAAATCAAATTAACTTCAAGACTACGTGTTTTGTTCATTGAATTTTGTGATCTATTTTTAATTGTCAGTTCATCGATCCACCATCACGTCTTTTTGAGTCTCCACTGCAGGAGCACGACACTCACTGTACTTGACTGTACAACCAAAACCATAACTAATTTATGGCTCTGGAGCAGTCAGAACATTTTGCCTACACTCTCCAGGCTGACCAGACAGGTTGGATGTTTATAAGCTTTGTTTAGCTTGTGTTTCCTAAGTCGCCTTCTACGACATCCTCGGGAAGGCTTGGAATGGCCCTGTTCTACTCTGCCGGGAACCATAAGGCTTGCCCCAAGCTAAACAATTGTTAGTTAGTCATATTTATTACACTGGACATTTTTAAAAGTTGGACAGTCGTGTAATCTCTTGAATCATATATCATCTAAATAGAACAACAAATTTCCCTGTGGTCCGCGCGGAGGGGGGGAGTGGCCTTGCCCCAAGCTGCTTCGAGCGATAACCTCAAATCGAATTAACTTCATGTTTCGACACAATCCCTTGCGTGCGGCCGCTTTCGCGTCCCTAGTCGGTAACTCAGCGATTCGGAAGTTATTTACATACATCTCTTCATTAAAATTTGATACGAACTAATTTAGACATTAATAAAGTGGCATCTTGAGCGGAAGATAATGGGAATTAATCAGAGAGTATACAATTTAAACAAAAATAAACATAGCCTTAATAACTGCTGGAAAACGAAAGGTGGGAAGAAGAAGGAAGTCGAGGTTACAAAACATCAGGCAAAGGACAGGACTGCTAAAGCAGCTGAGCTGTTCCGGCGAGCTAAGAACAGAACAGACTGAACTAAGCTGATAGCTGACCTTCACTAGTTGTGGAGGAACCTTAAGAAGAAGAACTAAGAAAAAAACAAAAATTTTTGGAGCATCCTAACAAGCCAAAATAATGCTGCAATATTAGCAACTCAATAATATTTAAGGTTGTACAAGTAAACATAACATCTTCCATGCCTGATGCAGGCAAAGTGAATTGACAGCTGACATGCAAATGGAGAGCCTAATAATGCAAATCTAACGCAGGTTGCATCAGATCCTTGACTGTCGAAACCGGTTCCACTTGACATTGATTGGCGTTTGAGCACTAAAACGCATACATCTAGAAACTGTAGGAGCTTCTGCATTTATTTGTATAAGTATCGCAGGTAGACTTAGATCCTAAAGACTACGTAGGGCTTGAAGGTGGATAAGAGAATTAAACCAGTAATAGGTTCATGAAGATAAGCGATGGGTCATACCGATGGAACGAACAGAATTAAGTACGAAAGAATATGTAATTTTCGGAAGGGGGAACGGAAAATCGCACTGGAACGACGGTCTAAATAGTAAATATTATAACGAGAATATACCTTTTTTGAAGCTTCATTATTAGGAAACACGTTCGCCTAAATACTCGTAAGTCGTGAGATTTTATCGCCATGAATAGACTTGTGAATAAAAGACTTCTTGCAGTCACTTTCGGTATTTTTTGCCTAGGCCAACATAAACCCGTTTGATTCAATATCCTGTTCCAATATAAACAATGGTCGATTAGTCTCTTTGGCCAATGATAGCCACGAAACTGTGTAGTTGGATGGCACCGCATATACAACTTTTTGTTTTACGTGAAAGTCTATACCACTGACACCGTGCGAGTCTATCGTTAAGTTATAGGCTTAAGAACACCTAAAGAATTTACGTCTTTCTAGCAATATCTTAGATTTTCACTTTCTTCCAAGATAGAGAGAAAACACACTCGTACGAGTATGATTTATTCTGCTCCTATATATCAACACCAGTCGAGTGTCTCCTTGGCTGAGGTCGTGTATTCCGATACCGGCATTGACGCCGACGTATTATATTATCACTAGGCGTACCTAGTATTGCAACCCTGAGAATGCGAGCGCATTTTATTACCTTTTGTGACTGTCATACTGAACTCCGATTTTGAAGTATCGGTGTATGTGTATTCATAATGAATATGAGATAGATCCACATGGCTTAAAAAACATGCTCTGGCGAATTACTTAAATGAGAATGTTTATCGTCGCGATGTACGGAACTCCAAAAGTTTACTATGAAGAATTACTAATTGAGAAAATTCATTATTGGGAAGTACATATCGACAATCGACTTCGTACTTCGAAATACCATTCGGTCACCACACCATAACCGCAACAATAGGCACAACCATTGGAACAGTCTGTTAAATAGAAAAAATAAACAATGTAGACAAAACATTTAATGAAATAATAAAAGAACAAAAATATACATGTTAGAAAATATAAAGAATAACAGCCAATATTTAAAAAAAAAAGGAAACGTATAATATATAGTAGAAAAGTCTATTCGAATACTGCCAGACTATTAGTCTATTTTGATATTACAGCTTTCTTGTTGGTAACAATGTAATCACTCGCGAGTCAGTTCCTTTATATAGTGCAAGCCACGCAGACTTCAGTCAACGCCAGACCTGCGTAATAGCATTGACGTGATTGAAACTATTGTTGAATCACCTAAGGCGATATTGAATGATGCAAGTGTAAAAGCATTAAAACCAAACAATGGGTTTGCCCTCAAGATGTAGGATTTGTTGCAAAATGCTTTACACAGGAACAAAGTAAGTCTTTATTCCTTTTGCCTTCCCTTGTATCGATGTGCCTAATGGTATATCCGAAATTCACAATTTTTTTGTAAGGCAAGAATTCTCGGCTATATTGCTTAATGTTGGTCTTCAGACTTTGGCAGATGAATTTACGGATCTTGGAAAATTTGACACAGACGAAAATAAACTTGATACAATTAAGAGAGATGACTAAAAGTCATAGCCAGTATAAATATTAAACCAAACAATAAATTATGAACATTGTATAAATAACTTAAAGGACATCATCATTTCGTGTAGGTGGCATGGTCAGTTGACCATGCACACCCTGGTGTCAGAGTTTTTCGGAACCGCCACTCGGCCTCTGACGTGATTCCTTTAACGACTACCATACGGCAGCCGGGACCACCGGCTTAATGTGCCTTCCGAAGCACTGAATCATCTTTATTATCAGACAATCAGGTGATTCATATGCCTTCAATGTCCTAACCAAACTGGAGACAACTTAACAAAGTATGCTTCCCGAGGGAATCGACCCTCGGGTCAACAAGGCAAACGCCTTAACCACTGCACCACGGAGGCAGTTGCACAGCAGCACTTTAAGGACGAAGTAGCAATATAGTACAACGGCGTAAGATAGCGCCGTCAGCTACTTATTGGCATTAACCTTTGAGCTCAGATTGCTGTCCTTTTTAGTAAACATCTCGAGACAATATTTAACTTTGAAGAGAACAACCACTCTTATGCAAAATATATATATTTTTTTTTATAAGAATTTGATGAAACTCTCATTTTGCTTATGTCGCAGTAGTCGCAATATGGTGGTAATATTGTGGAAGTAAATAAAGTATAACCGCTTGAGATATCGCCGTCTGCTGCTCATTGGCATTATAACCTTTGAGCTCAGACGGCTGTCCTTTTCTGCAAACATCTTGAGGCGATATCTAACTTTGTAGAGGACGACCACAACCACTGATGTGCGTCTAAATATTAAAAAGTTTAATGATAATTTGGTGAAACATGTATTTTAATTATTTCGCAGTAGTCGTAACATGGTCGTAAAACTGTGGCAATGGACAAGCTTATGATAGCGCTGTCCGCTGCTTATTGTCATATAATAACCTTTGAGTAGATATTTAACTTTATAGAGGATTACCACTACTGCATGTCAGTTTGTACAATTTAAGGTAATTAAAGATTCTAACACATATAACACTTTTTTTTTTTTATTTGGAAGTAGTAACTCTGTGTAAAGGAAGGGAAAGGCATCCTAAAATAAACGAATTTAAACATAAACCTGAAAAATGCAATGAATCAAACGTTCGGAACAAAGAAAGAAGTGAATGAACCAGTCATATTCACCTTTGAAATGTAAATTTAATTTATGCACATGTTGAAAACAAAAAGAAACAAATAAACAACTGAATTGATTTAAGTATTACGAGAACATGTATTTTACGTCGTAAATATTTTAATATCAAACACTATATATTGTTTTTTATGGTACAGATATGAACTGAATTAGAAAGGGAATAAGAATTTGAAAGAATGACAAATCCACAGTTATCCCTACCTACGAAAATATTAAAAGTAGCGCTATACCCATACATAACCAGCATTATGATCTTTTCAAAGGCTCCTAGTATTACAAACTAACCTATGTACGAGAAATATTCCAAAAAAATTAACAAATTTTGAACAGAAGAACTTTGGGCATCTGTAAATACACAAAAATTGGTCGGTATTTATAATGAAGATTGTTAGGAGTAATACAGCTGTGACAGACAGTGTTTTGTGTCACTCAGTAACAAGAAATGGAATCGATACCGTTGAGTTAGAAATTTAAATAACATTGAGTGGTGGCGTGTCGACAGCCAATATCAGAGACGGGAGTTATCGCGCAAAATGACATCCAGTTCAAGAAGAACTTCAAAGAAAGAAAATAGCTAAACAAATACAAGGAAAGGATCCAAAGTCACAGCTCTGGACGAATGGACAACTGACGCAGTTGAATCCAAAAAAGTCCAAAATTACATTTGTCACAAATGTGTTTGTTACAGATAGCACCTGACCTAATTTCTCGGGCGATGTTATTTTTGACCTACTTCCAAACAAGAGATATCAAATCAAATAGATGCATACGTAACGTATGTTCCGTTAGATATGAACTGATTTTGTTGACTTTAAAGCTTGACGTGAAGGAGACAGTTCCATTATTTCTAAATGATTGACTTGAATTTTTTCTTTACACTGACACGCGCCTAGTTTTCAAGCTAAAGAAAATCAAAAGATTTCCGTTATTTATTTTGAACACCATTGTTTTTAGTGATGAGAATAAAACGCACCTGTGCTAGTCACTGAAGAAAATTGTTGCTAGAAAGAAGAACAAACGATACAAGTAATAAAGCAAAGTATCTTTGTACACGCGCAGCTAACAACAATCACAGATAAATTGAAGTAGAAACGAACCGATGCGGAGCACGGTTTAGATACGGAATCTATTCGTGCCAATGTTGAATCGATTGGACGTGCAAATAACGCTGTTTCTATCATACATTCGGAATAAATACTGCACCTGAATACAATCCTTTTCCAAGTTGATTATTCACTTTATTTGAATCAAAGCCTGTATTTCAATTATTTAAAATACAATATAAGATAGTTGGAAAGAGATCACTTTTGACATGGTGAAATCGGGTCATGCATGATCTAAGCGACTTAGACATTTAGACATACAAGCGAGTGAAAATTCCCAAAAACTGAAGATCTATCTACACAGCAGTTGTAACCTACGTTCTTGTTTTCCAATACAAAATGGTTTCTTTGAGAAGCTGAATTATTAATTAAGGAATCTACATCATACGTACTCCGGAATCGAGGCAAGCATACAACTTTGACAAATAACTTCACAGCATAAATCCCGCTGTTTTAATAGCGAACCCCGGGTTCCGAACACCACAGCTAGAGTTAAGTCGCTATGAACTTACTCGAATGACAGTTCCGAGAGCAATAAATAAATAGACCAAGCGAGTCGCTTTCAAACCAACACTAGGACGATGTTTATCCCCTCGCTGCTTGGTCTCCCTCTATAAATTACTCGGCATGAACTGTTTTCAAAGCACCCATTGATTTATTAACTTCTTGGTAGTTACGAGTCATACCTCATTTTTGTTCGGTACTGTTTAGAGTAACAATAAATACGTATATTTATTACCGAAAAATAACAAGAATCGTAAGTTTATCAATTTTTCAGTTAGTTAATGAACATTTTCAACTGCTGTTTATGATTTTGCGAAAGTTGATGAACTACTTCGAAAATTGCTTAACTTACGATTCTTGTTATTTTCCGGTGACATATACTAATCGAGGAAAAATTAATAAGGAATCCCAATCCAAACTATACCCACCGCTTATGTATTAGTTTTTGGGAGACCACTATCAAGATTAATTGATCGATATCAAGATTCGTATAAAATTATACAGCGTGGATATTATCAACTAAGTTTCTGTCTTAACACGACGAGTGAGCGCCGGAAGCCGTAAATCTCTAATAAGTAAAACTTCACTAGAAGGACGAGTTTTACAGGGCCAGCCCTAAGGAAGTGACTGAAGCAGTCGTTCAAGGCATCAATGTCCCTAGCCACATTGGTAACGGAGACGGACTTAAGAGTCGCCTGAAAGGGGATGTCTCCATACAAACGGAAAAAGGGAATCGTCGCAATATTTGATAATTTTGGAGTAAATTTAATCAATTAATCTCATTATAATCTACGTAAGTTTCTAAAAAGCTTGCTTAAAATACCAATGGTTTGAGAATTACAAGCCTTTTCAAATTTGTATCGAAATCTTGAGAGGCGTATAATTCTCAAACATTTGATAATTTAACCAAACTGTATAGGAACTTACGTAGATTATAATGAGATTAATTGATTGGATGTTTAATTTTGCCCTAAAATTACCAAATATTGCCACAATTCCCTATTTCCGTTTGTTGCACGCGCTTTCAGGCGACTCTTAAGGAGTAAATTAAGGGGGAACACTAGGCACAGTAGCGACGCCAATCATTTTATTCCTAATACTTTACAAATAGAAAGAAATTCAAGAATATAAACAATACAAGCCTTAGTAAATAACCTTAAGTATTTTTGGAATCATGTTTATTACTATCGGAATCAGTGAGAATTATGAGAATCTGATTACCGCCAAAAACGGCCGTTTTTGGCGGTTATCACTTTTTCTCTCAATGACTGATTCTCATAATATCAAAACATGATTCCAAAAATACTTCAGGTTATTTACTAAGGCTTGTATTGTTTATATTCTTGAATTTCTTTCTATTTGTAAAGTATTAGGAATAAAATGATTGGCGTCGCTACTGTGCCTAGTGTTCCCCCTTAATATACCATACCGCAGGCGGTAAATTTACGCGGCGGTTTAAGGCAATGATTTACCCTTTTTTTTAAAGCGCTTAGCGCAGTCTGTAGTAGAGATCAATTAATATAGCCATAAAAATCTGGGAGTAGTATCCTCAACAGTCAACATAATAGTAGTTTCCCAAAAATTGCTACCGAAAAAAGTTATGGTTGCTTCGTTTAGTGGAAACCTCTAACTTAAGACATGCATCAGTACAAATACGAGTAAATTTAATGACTCTGTAGAATCGGAAACCACGACAGCATCGCTTCCTAAACCCCCTGCTAGCCCTATGCCTATAAATTTCTCTGCGTGAACTGTTCTGAAAGCAACCCCTGATTTATTGAGGTGGGGTTGGAAATCTTGATAATTGTTTACAACAAAATCACTACTACACGGGATGCCCAAAACCGCTTTTAGTAAAGAGATTAGTAATAGAAATCCACTTGTTTTTTAATTTATGAAGTAAATCTTAATTTACTTTTTATGAAAATTTCCTTTAAACAGACCCCAAGAAGATAAATCACTCTTGTGGGAACATTGAGAGAATGATTCATCTAAATTAATCATCATGATGATGATGATCGAAGTTACTTAATGAAAACCAATAAATAGATTTGACATCTTTCCATTTTTTGCTTCATTCAAAAACCAAGGCGAGTAAGTCAACACTATCCCACAATCCACGCTTTTTGTGATACATTTTACTAAGAAACTAACAATCCTTTAGGTTTTATTGTCATTTCAATATTCAATATGTTCTTAGGCAGATGTGTTATCTATCATAAAATACGCATCATGAAAGTTCTCATTAAACACCGTGTTTTGCTAGTAATAGAAATTCTAAAAGAGGCTGACTTAAAGATTGTCCTGAATTACTTCAGATGTGTTATCTATCATGAAATACGCGTCATGAAAGTTCTCTTTAAACACCGTGTTTTGCTAGTAATAGAAATTCTAAAAGAGGCTGACTTAAAGATTGTCCTGAATTACTTCAGATGTATTATCTATCATGAAATACGCGTCATGAAAGTTCTCATTAAACACCGTGTTTTGCTAGTAATAGAAATTCTAAAAGAGGCTGACTTAAAGATTGTCCTGAATTACTTCAGATGTGTTATCTATCATGAAATACGCGTCATGAACGTTCTCATTAAACACCGTGTTTTGCTAGTAATAGAAATTCTAAAAGAGGCTGACTAAAAGATTTTCCTGAATTACTTTAAGACCAGCATTAAAAATATATTCAACCATATCAGATACAATGTTCTCCGCAGCAAGCGATAGGTAGCGCAATAGCGGCAAAACGAGCGGTCGCACTTTCACTCTCGCCACGGAGTGCCGTTGCATCATTATGTTCTTCCTCTGGCTTTTACTATAATTTTCTATTATATTTGTCGTAGAAGCCAGTCTTAACAATATTTCTTCTATAGAATCGGATGTTAACACTTTAGATGTTACTTTCACACGGAATTGTGTGAGGTGAGTCATTTATTCATTAAACTTTTATGTTCGTTTACTGTCTTCTCTTATTGTTTTCTTTTACTCTTTAGTTACGCTTCGAAGTTTTCTTCATTTATAACGAATTTGCTTTCAATAACTTTAAATGAAAGTAGAGTTTTTGTATCTACTTTAGTTTAAGTCTCCTTTCTTTAGATTTGTGGCTCGTATTCGGAATAGTCATACAGGTTAGCGGTTTATTTAATACACATATATTTATTGTACACATGTTTACAAAAAATAAATGCGGTATGCGGATACCGGGCTCCTAAGCACTGCAGCTGAGGAATACGCTCAAATGCGAGGGAATTATTAGGACAATGCTCCGATTGTTTCGGAGACAGTAGTGTCTCCGAAACAATCGGGTAACAAAACAAAGTATACAGTGAATCTTATCATAGGCATTCCACAAAATACTTTGCTTAACATAAAATTAAATTTGAAAAAATGTTAAGAGGATTAGATTCATGTAACCTTTTTATATTAAACATAACGGTTTCAATCACGTGTTTTTGGTCGTTTCGACACCGTTTTGTTAAATAAAAAAATTATATTCAACGTTAGTTTAAATAATATTGTTTAAACAAGTTCTCTGAAACCGTTGAATAATTTATTTGATCCATGCACGATAAATAATTACTTGACTAACCCTTTGTTTACGTAACGAACGTCAAAATTACGCAGTTCGTCGATATAAAGGCGTGGTTGTCTGTAAACATGGCTTGCTTCCGCTAGTTAGTTTGTGAGTGTTTATATCAAGAGATGTAATCCAAATCATCAACATAGATGACAGTAGAAATATGGCATCTCGCCAATTTCTACAAGTTTAGATCTATCGTTAAATCTGTTCTTAATGGATGATTAACTCTGGTGGGGTCTCGCGTTCAGTAAATAACTTGCGAGATACTTGTTGGAGAAAAAGTAGAATCTTCAATGTTTAATAAGAGGAACAGGTGTCACGATTACGATTATGCTACGACCAGCACGGCTACTCGGTAACTTTCAACAACTACGATTCACAACGTTTTGATTGTCACTTTTAATATCCATTACAGTTTATATACTTAAAAAAATTGTGAATAATAAAATGGCGGCATATATTTTGAAGTGACGATCAAAACGTTGTATTATTGTACAGTGGGCCACATAGAAGAGTATACTATCCTCATACTAATGGCATATCTATGTAGCCCACTGTACATGATAGTTGTAAAAGTAGTTAGCCGGACATTTTGCCGAATGTTTTAGGTTTAGAGCAAATCGTTACTTCCGTTATATTACATACATTAAATTATTTAATGTAAACAATTCTATTCTACTATTCAAAAATGTGTTACTGGTTAAACCTATCAAAAGTTACTATTTAACTACTAACAAACAGATGGTTTTTACAATCAATAACTTTTCATGGGACCAACCGCTGAATTACGACGAAGGCAAATTGCCAAACGCTATATTATGTTTGGATTGAAACGTCAATTTGCCAATTTTATAAAGAGGAAAGATTCCTGTGTTTGTTTGTAAAGGATCATATTAAAAATTACTGAAAGGATTTTAAAATCTTTTACACATACATTCTTTTATACATTATCAGCGGATGACAAAACTTACAATTTATGCCGACGAAGTCACGATTATACGGCTACTTTTTTTCTTAGTCATACTAACACAAGTTACACCATTTAACTTGTATTTGTAATCAAATAGTATTTACAATAATTAACTTTTCATGAGAGAAACAGCTGAATAACGGCCTCGGCCAATTGCCAAGCGCTACAAGTTTAGAATCGTAAATCTATTACTTGTTGTGTGTATAATTTCCTATCCGAGAGCTGTTTTATCGCAGCAATGCGTAATGTATTATGCCACACCTTTTGTTTCAAAGCAATTTATTGCAGTATTGTCCGCTTCAATTTTATGATTATCGTCTTTTCCTTAGCATGCCCACAAAAGGCAGCTATTGCAAGACTACCTACGTATTTGTAGTTTTGTAATTTTCCGGGAAGAAAATAGCTTTTATCTCCGAAATTTTATTAGGATGGGATGAGCTGGGTTTATCAAACATTAGAGTTCGTTGATTATCAGTGTAACATGTTTGTTTGTATTTTTATCAAGGACAATATTTTACAAAAATTGATTTAAACAAACCTGAAAAACAATTTATTATTAATAATGTGAGGCAGAAATACAGATCCTTATTGTACTAGAGTATAAAGGATGCTGTCTGTCCGTCTTCGATCAAAACAACGTTTGATTGTAGGTTGAAAGATCGGTAGGAAGATTGAGAAAATGGTGGGCGATCATAGTCGAACAGTATGGGCGGCGAAGGGCCGCCCTTGCTTTCGAAATGGGACCGAAATGGTGCATCTAGTAACTAGGTCAAGCTCGCCTGCGTCAGGTCGCCACGTGCTGTCCCCCCGCTGCTAGTCCCCCGCCAAAATGAACTCCAAACTAAAAGATGTCCTATGCAAACGATATAAGACCGATTTTCCCTTGATTATGTTTTACACTACCGGCCTTGGCTAGCTTGTTCCGTCGATTTATGATTATAGACCGTACTGTGTCGTGTTTAAATTTAAATTAGATTGTAGCGATGCTCTGTTGCAATTAACAATGGCCCGTAGTAAGGCTGTGTTGGCTGTTTGGTCGTGTTTAGAGGAACATGGTTTTGCATTTTAAACCCAGCGAGGCGGAAATGTGGATAGGCTTTGTCTGCGACTTGGCTTTTTCATGAAGAATACAATTTGCGTGAAAGAAAAAAAATAGCAGTCTTATTCTGTATTCTCCAAGCCCTTTAGCCGTCGTATGCAAGTAATCCAGAAATAAAATACTAACTACATTGAGATTTTTTTGAGAAACTTGTGATTGAGAAAACTTGGTGCATTGGTATCTGCAACCAGAAATGCCATGGAAACTAGAAATGAAATTTGAAAAATTTCAGCATAATCCAACTAGTTCTTTGTAAAATCCAAACTAGATAGATGTTTATGTTGGATTATATAGTGCAAAAATTAATATACCTAACAATGTTCCTTTGTTCTACCTATTCAACTTATTGTTTATTTGACTCTCCTCACACCGCGTCACGGGATCTTGTAAGACGGACGTATTGCTTCCAAGTGAACGAATTTAAAATAAATATTTCAATATTTGCTTAACAGAAACATTAAGTATTTTATTTTGACCCCATACCTCCTATAGGTTATGGGCCCAGTATAAAAAGGACATTTAGTAGATTTAGTAGTGCATAGTGAAAGTTAAGTGCATAGTGTTTATGTGATAAAAACAAAATTTGTGACAATGGAAAAAGTGAAAAGGAACATTAAGCCCTTTGATGGTGAAAAGTACAGTGTGTGGAAATTCAGGATTCGTACATTGCTTTCCGAATTAAACTTGATCAGTGTTATCGACGACGAAATTCCTGGAACGCGATCCGCTGAGTGGGATAAGAGTAATAGGGCTGCCAAAAGTATTTTGGTCGAATATTTGACGGACTCGTATCTAAGTTTCGTTGATGAAAGTAGTACTGCACGAGATGTTTTCAAACATTTTGATTCAATATATGAAAGAAAAAGTGTAGCAACTCAATTGGCTTTAAGAAAACAGTTATTAGGTTTGAAATTAAAAGGAGATGTATCATTGATAAAACATTTCTCAGTATTTGATGATCTGCTGACGGAGTTATTTGCTGCCGGAGCCAAATTAGAGGAAACAGATAAAGTGGCTCATTTGCTACTTACTCTCCCAAATACTTATGATGGTGTTATCACAGCAATTGAAACACTATCAGAAGATAATATCACTCTCGCATTTGTGAAGACGAGACTTCTTGACCATGAAGTAAAATTGAAAAATGAAAGTAGTGACACAACTCTTAAAATACTTCACGTCGAAGATAAATACAATAATAATAAAAAAGATCACTCACAACAAAATGTTTCGAGAAACAAAACATTTAAAAGACCATATAACAGAAAATTTATTAAATGTTATCACTGTGGTCGCAAGGGACATAAGAAACAGGATTGCATTTATTTTAAAAGAATAAATATTCAAAATAATGCTCTAGAAAAGACTAGACACGTCCAAAATATTGCCCTGCAAGAGGCATCGACTTCTCATACTTCTTTTTCAGGATTTGCGTTTATGACTGGCGCATACCATTTTGAAAAAGATAACTCTACAATCCAATTTCTATTAGATTCAGGAGCGTCTGACCATATAATCAATAGAGATGATATATTCACTTCCTTTGAATATTTAAATCCCCCTGTTAAAATTTCTATCGCTAAAAATAATCAATTTATTTCAGCAACTAAAAGGGGTAATATAAATCTTATCAGTAATACAGGAGTTCAAGGAGTGCTGTCCAATGTGTTATTCTGCAGTGAGGTACCACACAATCTGTTATCGGTGACAAAAATGCAGCAAGCTGGGTTTACAGTAGTATTTGATGAGAAAGGCACACATATCACAAAAAATGGTAAAATCATCATGAAAGGTAAGACTTTGAATAATTTGGTCGCTTTAGAGTTTAAAATACCTGCAATTAACGGTGAGTCTCTTTCCCAAGCATGTCATGTTAATTCAAATAAATATGAACTATGGCATCAAGGCTTAGGACATATAAGTAAAACTAAGTTCTTAGAGTTGAAACGTAATAAAATGATTGAAGACATAAATGAAATAGAATCAGTTTCTCCTCACGATAAATTGTGCGTAGCATGTATAAATGGGAAGCAGACTCGCCTGCCTTTTAATAAAGTCAAAGACAAGAGTTACATAAAACGCCCTCTCTATATAGTGCATTCAGATGTTTGTGGGCCAATCACACCTCCAACAGTTGACAATAGAAACTATTTTGTGTTATTTGTTGATGATTTCACACATTATTGTGTGGTGTATCTGTTAACTTACAAATCTGAAGTGTTCTCTGCATTAAAAGACTATGTAGCTAAAAGTGAAGCAAAATTCAATTTAAAAATAGTTAATTTTTACACTGATAACGGTGGTGAATATTTATCTACCGAGATGAAAAACTATTGTAAAGAAAAAGGTATAAGCTATCACTTAACAGTTCCTAGAACCCCACAGTTAAATGGTGTCGCAGAACGAATGGTTCGCACAATAACGGAAAAAGCTCGTGCTATGTTAGATGATAGTAAAGTAGAAAAATGTTTCTGGGGAAATGCAGTCTTAACTGCAGTTAATTTAATCAACATTACGCCTACAAGAGCTTTGAGTCAATCTAAAACACCATACGAGATGTGGCATGATAGGAAACCGAGTATTAAAAATCTCAGAGTGTTTGGTTCAACTGTGTATGTTCATAACAAAGCCAGTAAAAATACATTTGACAACAGGTCATGGAATGGAATATTGGTAGGTTATGAACCCAATGGTTATAAAGTTTGGAACACAGAATGCGAAAAGTTTGAAACTGTAAGGGACGTTGTTATTGATGAGACTAATTTCATCGAATCCAGGCATATATTAAGACCTGAAGGGAGTAATAACAAATATTCCCAAGACGAAACTGATATTGTGAAATCAGTGTCTGATAAGTCTCATAATACAGGTCTGAAATCAGATATCTCTAAATCTGATAAACAATGCAGTAGAAACAAAATTCGTAGAATCGGTAGTGAAATGCCGTGTGAACCTGAAAGTGAATCTGAGAGTAGTTTATCGAACGAAAATCAGGAAAAACCTGATGAATTGTTAAATTTGCGAAGGAGTGAAAGACTCAAAACTCGGTCACCAATATCATATAATGAAAATGAATATGATATATATAGCGCTTTATCAATCACAAGTAATGTACCTAAGTCATTAGAAGAAATAAAATCTCTAGATGATAGGGATCAATGGGAAAAGGCAGTCAGGGAAGAAATTAATTCTCTTGAAAAGAATAATACGTGGACTTTAGTACCTAAACCATGTAATAAAAATATCGTTGATTGTAAATGGATATTTACTATTAAAAATGACGGTTTCGGTAAACCTTCAAGATATAAGGCACGTCTTGTTGCTAGAGGTTTTACTCAAGAATATCTTACTGATTACAATGAAACATTTGCACCAGTTGCTAGGATAGCAAGCTTTCGATTTTTAATCAGCTTTGCAAATCAATACAATCTATTAATTCATCATATGGATGTAAAAACAGCATTTTTAAATGGTACACTGAAGGAAGAAATATATATGGAAATTCCTGAAGGTGTTACCTGTAAAGATAATTACGTATGCAAATTAAATAAAGCACTTTACGGTTTGAAACAAGCTGCCAGATGTTGGTATGAAACATTTGAACAGTCTCTCAAAGAAATAGGTTTTCAAAACTCTCCAGTTGATAGGTGTATATATGTGAAGGATAGGGGAGACATTACTAAAAACATTTACGTCATATTGTACGTTGATGATTTAGTAATAACGTGTGCAGATTTACAAATTATGAATAATTTTAAAACTTACTTAATGACAAAATTTGAAATGACCGACTTACAAGACATTAAATTATTCTTAGGCATTAAAGTAGAGAGATACTACGACAAAATTACTTTAGACCAAAGTGCTTACATAAAATCAGTTTTGCATAAATTTAACATGAGTGAGTGCAACCCTATTAGCACACCAACCGAGCTCAAGTTAAACTATGAAGCTCTTAACTCTGATAAGAAGTGTGACGCACCATGCCGTCACTTGATCGGTTGTTTAATGTATGTTATGCTTTGTACGCGTCCGGATTTAAGCGCTAGTGTGAATATTCTAAGCCGGTACACGAATAAGAATAACAAAGAATTGTGGTTGTGTTTAAAGCGAGTTTTAAGGTATATTAAAGGCACGATTGATTTGAAGTTAACATATACGAGAAATAATTATGAGAATATTCTATGTGGATATGTCGACTCTGATTGGGGTGGCCACGATTATAATGATAGGAAAAGCACAACTGGATATGTGTTTAAATTATTTGACCAGTGTACTATAACATGGTGTACAAAGAGACAAACATCGGTAGCGGCCTCATCTACTGAATCCGAGTATATGGCTTTGTATGAAGCTGTAAAGGAAGCATTATGGCTTAAGTCTCTGGCAAAAAGTATAAACTTAAACATAAATAAGCCCATTATTTTATATGAAGATAACAACGGCTGCATTAGCATAGCTAGTAATCCAACAAGTCACAAGAGATCGAAGCACATTGATATAAAATATCATTTCTCGAGAGAGCAGGTTGAGAAAAATGTAGTAAAGTTAAACTATATTTCCACAGGTGACCAGTTGGCAGATTTGTTGACAAAACCGTTACCACCGGTGACTTTTATGAGATTGAGAAAAGAATTGGGTTTGGAATAAGTTTTAGTTTTTAAGTACAATTTCTTTAGATATAATGAAATGGTCTGGTCAGGTTTTTCTGGGTTTTCCCTGATCCATAGCAACAAATGTTGGACCATAATTGTACACTTCTCCCAGACCCCACTTGGAAGTACATATGTTCCGATCTGTCGTATTCATAAGTTGATGTTCAGTTATTTTGTAATGTTGAGCTGTATACCATATACTGGATTGTAAACTAGCGATGAGCTAGAAGTTAGGGATTAATTTTTGAGGGGGCGTGTTGGATTATATAGTGCAAAAATTAATATACCTAACAATGTTCCTTTGTTCTACCTATTCAACTTATTGTTTATTTGACTCTCCTCACACCGCGTCACGGGATCTTGTAAGACGGACGTATTGCTTCCAAGTGAACGAATTTAAAATAAATATTTCAATATTTGCTTAACAGAAACATTAAGTATTTTATTTTGACCCCATACCTCCTATAGTTTATCTAAGTTAGAAGTTCCTAGCAACAAAGGGCTGCTGTTCATCGTACTGCAATGCAATGCTATTGACTATTCAGCTAACTGAAAGACCTTTATAAATCGCTCGAAGCTAGATCATGAAACCGATATCGAAACAAAGGAACTGTTGATAAGTACGATGCAAAACGCAAGCTGGTAACAATAGCTGTAAGAAAATCACTTAAGAGATATCTTCTTAAAACTAAAGCAAGAACCACTTTGTATTTAAATCCATCCGTACAAGGAAAAAAGCAGTCTTGGATTTGTGGTGAAACCAAGAGGGATCATTAGTCATTAGCATATCATCTAGATACAAGATATTTCTTGGATTGATTTTTATATTTTGGATAGAGGTAGTTTAGAATTTATTCATTTTATGTTTATATAAATGGTGGTATTAATGTTGGTGCGAATATACATATAAAGAGCTATTTAAAGTAATGGTCAGCAGTAGCGCAATATAAGGATGTTTGGAAATAAATTGAGGAGACTAATAATGGAGAACCGGCAGCGGGACGATATAAGTTAGCTAAAAAATGTTAATAAATGTGTGTTTTATCGGTAGAAGCTGACAATGTCCAACTGCCTCAAGTCATTACGTAAGTACAGGGACGAGATCATAGGCCAATGCGAGCGACCCAACGTCACGTAAGTCCACCTGCTAATGCTTTATTTTGTGTACTACAGTTTAAATAAATCATGAAACTTATATAAGACAAAGAGAATGCAGTGCGATACAAAACGCAGCGAGACAATGGCTAGCAACTCAGGGAGGGTACTATTACGGATCATCGGCTGCGCACAATGGACGCCGAAGTCGTAAGCGTTGATACCTTACGTATGTATTTCGACAGCAATGTATTGCGTTTCTATTCTTAATCTGAGCACAAAGCAATATAATATAATATTTGATAATCTTTTTGTTGATGGGTAAAAAATTCATATAAATAGAATGGTCCTATTCTGTCTTTATAAGAGATGTTGCTTTGGAGGGAATGGATAAATCCAGGATTGCTATCTTGTATCTGCTCAAAATACGCGTAATGAATTTTAATAAAAGAAATTGCTTGTCTTAAGGAGTGACACTACCTAAACTACTAAAAACTACCCCAGATATAAAACAGATGTTAAACAGTCAACATTATATAGTCACTACTACATTCTAACAAGCAACCCCGTCAAAAGAGCGCACAATTCCCAATATAAGAATATATGTAAAATAATTTTAATTTGACGTTGAAATTAATCTAAAGTTGAAGTAGGAATGGCTAATGAGCAATTTAATTAATATTTAATCTTGTGTCAACCTTCAGTGAAACATATTTTCAAAGCGCAACACCAATTTGTTTAGCTAGCATGAATTTAACGCGAGACATCACCCTGCGTAACACGATACATCGTATTGCGAACATGACGATAATATTGCGACGTGAGAATGAATTTGTGAGACAAGATAAAGCAACGGAATAAAAGGGATAGAAATCTCCTTGTTTGCAAGGATCTCGGTTTTACAGAGGAGTCCTCGCGTGAAAAGATCTCTTCACGGTCGACAGCGCGCGCGTGACAACTCTGATCTTGCAGGCTACGGTGGCCAATTTCAGTCGGGTATCGTACGCCAGTTTATATATCAGAATATTTAGAATAATAAATTATTTTTATTAAAAAAATATATATGGTTTGCTAGAAGACACGAAAGAGACGATACTTATAAAATAAACCTTATTTTTTAACAGACATTTATGGCATGGCATAATAATTAGCGTAAGTCACCTGACATATTCTTGAGACATTGAATAATGTAGAAATTGCGTCCAATATTTCACGACCTGACATGAAATATCATATTGTAGCAGTAATATTTCTGTATTTTGTAGTTGTTTAGACTAAAATCACCTTTTATTATGTCAAAAATGACGTACACCGTGAAACAATAATAAAGTGCCTACAATAGAAAATATGAGACGTCCCCGATGTAGCAGCGATATAATAAAATCGATTTGAGAGACGTTTTACGAGCTGGCAACCAATGCTATTTATACAGGGAGTCGGGAAGTAGCGCTGTAGCCAAGGCAGAATAGGGCAAAGTACTCATACATAGAATATGCACTCTTTGTGAACTTGTCTTGACTAAAAGCCGTTTCACATAGAAATTCCTCATCGAAATAAACATTGAAATCGAATTAATCAATATAACGCACAATAATGTCAATATTTTTGTCTTCGATCTTTCTCGATTAACTACCGCTATATAAATAAGTAAATTATAATTAATAGGTACCTAGTTAATTTCCTTTCGGTTTGTGATGACAAGTTCCCGATTCGTGCGACCGCTTCTTGACGAGACCACCTCCTCACTACGTGACCATTAACTTATGTTTCAAATAACTTGTGACTTAAGATGACGGGCTTAAATGAACAAAGAGGCAAGAGCATTTGAAAGCCATGGCAAGTGTCGCCAGTCGCCACAAAGAAAATGAGGATGGGGCACTTGACTCAAGTCAAAAATTCATGAAATAAGATCAAAGGAGATCGTTCTGAACTTCATCTAGTTACAAAGCCAGCGCGACCAGCAGGCCTATTTGTTAACTTTTGACAACTACGATGTACAACGTTTTGATGGTCACTTCAACAGCCATTACGGCTTTCGTAAGAGTGACTACTTTGAGTTAAGCTCTATAAACCGTTTTGGATGTTAAATGACTGTAGTTGTCAAAAGTTAGGAAATAAACCTGCAGTACACCGTGGCTTGAGACCCATTTAAGCGGCCCTCTGGTCCCTGTAGACGGCCATTTTAATATAATTGCATAATAGCTCATCGAAGGACTAATATCCGAAACTCATAACATTAAAAGGACAGAGAAGATCGTTTATGTTTTGAACTCCATGCAACTACTCACAACGCTATGAACGCTAGTGCAAACCAGTACAGCGTGGCGTGTGACCCCATTCAGACGGCCCTTCGGTCCCACGGGCCCGGTCACCCTTCTCATTATAAGCCTGCGGACATTTCATATTAATGACCCGAAATTAGCAGAGGTCTTCGTAGATTGTTTGTCAACAAATACAATATCGTATGACCGATATTAGTCGTGAATTCTTTACCGTAACTCTTGAAAAGCAGATCATATTGTGAGATATCACACACTTCGATATAAACACATTGGTATACGAGCTTTTATGTTACTTTGCCCAGGGGTTTAATGATATCTCTGGTGAATTGAATTTCCACTTAAGAACAGAAGTTTTTAGTTCTGGCTTCCTCTTTTTACATGATTATCATTACCAACCAGATCAGTCCTCAAATTATGTTATTTTCAAGCACAGTTAATTGGTTCCATTTAGTTTTTCATAACATGCCAATTTTGAAGATGATCAAATGAGTACATGGTTCGTTGGAGCGGGAGGGTGGTGCAGCAAACAACATTCATGAAAGCTTCGAGTAGCGTGAGCTTAGAATTAATTCGCGGGGCAATTGAAAGGGCCGTGAATGGTTTAGGGCGGGCCAGCCATTCAACACGACTAGGGTTGGCTAGTGTTAGATATTTATGCGCTTGATCTGTCCTATCAAAAGAAAAAGAACATGGTTTAGGAAGGGCGGTAAGGAGACATTAACAAACGAGTGTTATCCGTTAAATAGTATATAGCGCGACCATGCATTTAATGACACTATTTTAGTGTAGGTGTGATGAAAAAATGCTTCATCACTACATCAAGCTACAAGCTCGGTCATTCTCGTTAAGTTTATTCCCAATGATGACTTATGGAAGCGTATTCACATAAACAACGATTTCTCCGCCGCGATTTGAAAATGTCTAATTTGTGTAGAAAACCGCCTACAAGTTGCGCGTGTATCGCCCGTATCCGTCAATTATTTGATTTTGCCCAGCCAAATACCAACCTTGGAGAAGAAACAGAATTACATGACTATTAAATTACTGATAGTATTTTTTATGAAAAGTCAAGGAAATGACTAATTAAGTTATTTGACTGGCTATTTTAAATAAACATGCCGAGATGATTACTTCTGCAGAGTATACACGATAAGATCTAAAACAAACTGGAATCTGATGGAATATCAGAAAATTCGTCCACAGAGACGACCCTAATTCGTCCCTCGTACCAGTGCGATGCCCTCCGGAGGGACGAAATGCGATGTGTGCCGGGATATCCATGTAGGCAGCGTAAGCTGACACTTTAGATCAAGATGTAGAGATGATAACTTCTCTAGGGTATAAATTAAAAGGTTTAAAATAAACTGGGATATGGTAGCTAACTACAGGTCGGGAATCGTTTGATAAAGGCATAGACAAGGTACGCCTATTCAGTAAAATAAAATTGTTGTCCTTTTACACAACTTACTGCAATTATCGAACAAAGATACGGTACTATTACTTTGTGGAGGTTTATAAGCCTATAAAAAATTATGAAAGTGCGAAAAATTACATACATACAAATATAGATAGTAACGTTTGTAATCAATTAAAAGTCGGATTCCGGGGTCCTCTGTTATCATAACATTCACGCTCTTATATGATTTTGCAAAACTTTTACGGCTGGTCACATGCCTGACGCCAACCCTTCTAGTCTACCTTAACTCAATTGTATAAACGAAACTTTTCACTCACTACTTGCTTTTCTCAATCAATATTTACGTATATTGCCACAAAATTATCTTAATGGCTCCTACCTATTTACTACAATTCTGTGATCATTAACACCCACGCCGCGTAGTAAATTCCGCTATCGAAACTGCAGTTAAAATCACAATTAAACCTTACTACATCGAAATAGAGACTTATTTAGAACTTCATTTACGGCTTGTAGTTGTAGTGTACAGTCGGCCATTAAACAAAATTAATACTTAGATCGTATCACATTGAAATAGAGACCTTTTTAGAATTGAACGGTGCGGTTGACGTGTGGATGACTATTTATAGTAGAAGGCGAATCGATTCCAGGAAAGCCACTAGTATTTGATAAGTTTGCGAATAATATTATTGCAGTAAACAACGTAATTCTATCCGTATCACATACATCAGAATATACTATTGTCATTGCGCAATAAACAGCTCGATTTAGTGACGGTAATTTGTAGAAGCTTCGAGTTTTATTATGCTATTTCTGAAGTAGCAAATCAGATTGAATCTTGAGTCATGGCTGTAACTTTAAAATAGGTTTATGCCATAAAATATCATTAATATCAGATTTTATTTGACATACCTAACGACTCTCAACACCCGAAATCAAACATTTTCGGCGTGTATTGGATGGTGACACCTGGCGATCCAGATACAATCAGGAGCTTATGACATCTTCACATAGCCAAACTGAATAAAGGTGACGCGTCTTGGAAGGGCCGGTCACGTAGAGCGAATGGAAGACGAAAAATTTTTCTAGCGCCTTCTCAATGGTAAACCTGAAGGACGGAGACCGCCCGGCAGACCCAAACTTCGATGGTTGGATAGAGTGCAGCAAGACCTAAAAGTACTGGGCGTCTGAAGATGGAAGGAAAAAGCCAAATATAGAAACGGCTCGAGATTTACTGGACCAAACCTAGGCCTTCATGGGGCTGAAGCATTTGCGGAAATCAAAAATGTTAGCCACTAAAACATGCGGATAAATATTATAATATAATAAATATGTACAGGTAAACAATTCCGGCAGCAGAGCCGCGGACTAGTCCATCATTGATATTTACAATGTTGCACCGGCTTTGTGCCGTCAAAATCAATACGAGCCCCGATTTCCCGGAACGCGAGCCCGGCTGTCTGGACATCGTGCAGTTTTACATGTCTCGCTCAAAATACACAATACATAAATATATTCGAACAAATCACACAGATTAAGCTAGCCCCAAAGTAAGTTCGAGACTTGTGTCATCATCATCATCATCAGGTCTTTATTAGTCTCCACTGCAGGAGCACGACCCTCTCTGTACTGCCAGAGCAGTTAGAGGATTTGGCCTACACTCTCTATGCTGGCCAGACGGGTTAGAGAGGTCTCTTTGATGTTTATAAGCTTTGTTTAGCTTGAGTTTCCTAAGTCGCCTTTTACGACATCCACGGAAAGATTTGGAGCGGTCCTATTCTTCTCTGCCGGGAACCATACTTTATTTTATAATAGATACGTGTATAAACAAACATCCAAGACCCTGGTCAATCTGGAAAACATCATTTTTCATCTTGACCTGGCCGGGGATCGTACCCGGAACCATCAATGTCGCAGGCGTGCTGACCGCTGCGCCACGGAGCTCATTAAAGTTATTATTCAATACGGAATAAACATTAATAACAAACAGGTTCGGTTATGCCTCTCGACTGCTCCATTACTCAGTGGAGCATACGGTGTCTTCTGCCGAAAGTTTTATTTTATTATGTGAATTAAAAGAGATCAGAAGAGTAAATTACCTTTTTACATACCCGAGGTATTGTTAAACTGTTAAATATAACTTAACTCGCTCATATAGATATAGCAATTAAATCGACAAGGTACCAAGTAATACGAACTGACAAAGTTAAGTATCGAGGCACTTTAATTTGTAGTATGTATTGATGACGATTGTCTTATGACTTCTTAGCTTTATCTCGCGAATCTAATACCTGGAACTATACAGGTTGATAGTATCTTTTTCTTTTCTGAAACTGGTTTGTTTCATGCGATCGTTTTTCAGCGTTCACCCCGGCTAGCGGGGATAATGTGAGGGTAATGACCCTGCAACCAGTCCCGACTTGTTCCAGTCTAGGCTGGCTTGTCCTCCAAGGATGGATACCTTGCAGTCCACACGTCAACCGTGACTTCTTAAAGGGCTATATTTCAATTGCTCTTGTCTAACACTGATATTTGTCGATCATATAATAAGGTTCGCGTGTAAAAGTGTTATTAATCGGTTGTTCACGTTTGTTGATAAATTTTGAATAGAGTTTAAAAAAGAAAAGATAAAGTCGTGTGACATGCTTAGGATTCTTATGTAGTCTACAATTTCAAAATTTTTGAAAAGTCTATTAGAACAAAGGCAAATTATACTGTAGGACTCTGGTTGTCTGTGGACTCATATACCTACTGCGTTTACTTTGACAGCCTCCGTGGCGCAGCAGTTAACACGCAAGAGATCGAGATCGATCCATGATGGAAAACAATATTTTTTAGATTGGCCTGGGTCTTGGATATTTATCTATATTTGTATCAATTATATTAAAATTATAAATTTATTATATACCTTATAAAAGGTAGTATTATCGTTGAGTGAGTATCCTACGACACGAGTTCACAGCTTACGATGGGTTTTATAACACTTATCAATCTTTGGGATTGATAATAAAAGACTGATCATCTGGTGCTCTCTCTCATCTGAGCATGTTCCTGATTACAAGCTGCTTTGGAGGCCAGGGCCCGCTATTACTTATCATCAGTAGCATCATATAGTTAATAAAACGAACATATGTGTTCGTATTTAACACAAACGCACATTAACCTCTCTTTTACAGGACGTTCAACAATACAAGTCATAATCATATGTCATAATAGTAATAAACGCAAACTTAAAGCTCATAATTTTCTGTAAGCTTCGAGAAACCTCGGAAGTTATGTTGTGATATAATGTTTTGTCGTCAAGGACTGCGGCCTTCGACGATCGTCGAGGCGAGCACAAATAAAAAGAAGCCAGAAATGTCTCAATGACACAAAGTCATTACGTAACTCGTAGTAAATTTAATTACAGATCATAATGTGCTGTAAGCTTCGAGAAACTTCAGAAGTTATGTTTTGTGACGTAATGTTTCGTCGTCAAGGACCGCGACCTTCGTGGATCGCCGAGGCAAGCACAAATAAAGAGAAGCCAGATATAACGCTTAATGAGACTGTCATTAAATCGTAGTCAACTTTATTAAAAATTAAAACTCATAATTTGCAGTGAGCTTTTAGATATCTCGGAAGTTACGTTACGTTGTGTGACGTAATGTCAATTATTAATTCTGAGGTAATGTTTTGTCGTCAAGGACCGCCAACCTTGGCCGATCGCTGAGGCGGGCATAAATAACCAGAAGCCAGAAATAACGTTCAATGAGTCAGTGTCTTAAACGCGTTGTAAACTTAATTAAATCTCATAATTTGATGTAAGCACCGAGTAACCGCGGAAGTAATGTTGTTAAGTAATGTTTTGTTTTCAAAGGCTGCAGAGTGCAGCCTTGGGTGATCGCCGGGGCGAGCACAAATATAGAGAAACCAGAAATGACGCTAAATGAAACAAAGTCATAAAGTCGTAGTAAACTTAATTGCAGCTCATAATTTGCTGTAAGCTCCGAGTAATCTCAACTTATGTTGTGTTAAGTAATGTTTTGGTGTCAAAGGCTGCAGCCTTGGCCGATCACTGAGGCGCGTGGATCAAAGAGAAGCCAGAAATGACGCTGAATGAGACAAAGTCATAAACTCGTAATGAACTTAATATAAACTCATAATTTGATGTAGGGTCCGAGTAACCGTGGAAGTTATGTTGTATTAAGTAATATTTTGTTGTCAAGGACTGCGACCTTTGACAATCGCCAAGGCGAGCACAAATAAAGAGAAGCCAGAAATGTCTCAATGAGAGAAAGTCATTAATTCGTAGTAAACTTTATAAAAAAATATTATTTGATGTAAGCTCCGAGTAGCCTCTTGTCGTCAAGGACTGCGGCTTTCGACGATCGCCGAGGCGAGCATAAATGAAGACAAGCCAAAAATAACGCTATTAATGAGACCAGTCATTAACTCGTAATAAACGTAATTAACTTTTAATTTGATGTAAGCTCCGAGTAACCTGGGAAGTTATGTTGTGCGACGTAATGTTTTGTCGTCAAGGAATGCGACCTTGGCCAATCACTGCGGCAGGTATTAATAAAGAGAAGCCAGAAATAACGCTGTATGAGACGAAGTCATTAACTCGTAGTGAACTTAATTAAAACTCATAATTTGATGCTTTACATTTTCTTACTAGAAGGAGGAGATTGTATCTTATCAACAATTTTATTCTTGCAAGCCGAAGCTTCATTCCTGAACTTTCGCTTTTAGTCCTTGAACAAGTTAAGCGTTCAGCCAGAATACTAATTCGGTTTCGCATTAGCACGTGTTATTTTTTACAAGCTAATCCAATATGACAGATTATTACATTTGCTCACTGGGAAGAATTTAATTTTTTTTAACAATTTTATCGGTCGTTCAAACTTTAACTTTATTTGCCGTAATAATTAAAACCATCATACACACTAAACACTTCTCAAATCTCGTTTTGTCACTGTCTAGAAAATCAAGCGAAACAAAGATAGGACGAGGCTTAAAAATATCATTATTTCAGATTCTTTTGAGAATTCGGAAGTATAAGGTAGTAAGGTGATCAAAGAGCTAACGTAAAAAAATGTAACAAAAAAAATACCTTGAATTGACACTCGTATATCTTCATATTACAACGAAACTCGAAGTAAGCTTACGTTACAAAGATCGAAGGTTACAAATGAATGACGATATTGTCATACATAAGATACTGCCAAACATATGCTAAATTGATGTTTGACCGCCACATTACATACTCTTGTCCATAGGTTGCTATGCCTTTTCCCTAATTAAATTCCTTTTCAGTTAGCCTTTCACCTTGTCTTTAGAAGCAACTAAATTCCATGGGATGAATGAGGAGTGCTTGAGAAAAGCTGAAAAAGATTCGTGCAGGAACATACATTAACGAGTTGGGGAGTAACGAGGGAGCTCAAAAGTGAAAATAGAAGAGTGTTTAGCTCACGCCTCAGTTGCTATTTTGAACGGGCAAGTCACTAAACGAGCTAGCTATATTGTTATTATTGACATGACTAAGCACAGGAAAATTGCTAGTCCTAATCCTAATATTATAAATGCGAAAGTGAGTTTGTTTGTTACGCTTTCACGCCGTAACTACAGAACCGATCATCACGAAAGGGGTTTGGGTAATTTTGTATGAGCCTTGGCATGATTTTTTTTTTCAGCGACCACTAATATAACTAGTATTTTTAATTAGCCTTATAGTTGAGAATAACAATATACAAAACATTATTGATGTAAACTATATCGGAGCCGAAATATCAAATATCAAAATAAGACAAATAATAAGTAAGTCGTCTATATAGATGTAATATTTTTTAACAAAAATGATTTGATTAAAGCGTATAGTATGTCGTTATGGATAGGAATCTAGACTAATATTATAAAGAGGAAAGATTTGTTTGTTTGTTTGTAATGGGTAATCTCAGAAACGACTGAACTGATTTAAAAAATTCTTTCACCATTCGAAAGCTACATTATCCCGGAGTGAAATAGGCTATGTAGGTACCACGAGCGAAGCCGGGGCGGACTGCTAGTGATAAATAAAATGCAACAGATACACACAAACAAATCATTTATTATAGGCACATACAATATCAATATGAATATATTACATTATTATTAGTTTACAAGATTAGTTATTTTCCGATTTATACAATTTAGTTATTTTCCGGTTCATCGTAAACTTCATTTTCTTGATCATGTCGTATTATTGTGTCTAAAAACTGAGCTGGGGGAGATAGATTATCTTGGTATCTACCCCATCCCAAATACCATATAATGGACATTACATGCGAGCAACAGCCTAGAGTCCGTTTTCCGACAACACATGAGCAATAATGGCCCAATATTGCGCTGCTTCCTTCTAGTTCCCTTTCTAATAAAATATAAACATAATAAATTCTGCTTGACACGTGTCTTGATTGAATTTTTCCTCTAAGTAGCCATGGATTCCGACAATCCAAATTCTGCTCTCTAAAATCTTCTATGTGGGGCTCCTTATATATTTCAATTATATACGAACCATTTTTTACATGCTCCCCGTAATAACTGCGGGCTTGGAGAATTTGATACGTTCCCAACGCATATATAATAAGCTCGTCCATACTTAATATTGGGAAATCATTAAAATCTAATAAAGCCGCATCAATAGACTGAAAACGAGCCCATCTACGATTGAGATTATTTTCTATAACATATTCACTTAACCTGTTTCTGTCACCATCACATTGAATTATTTTGTTTACGATTTCGTTCACCAAGCGGTGGTCGGTTAGGGGTTTGCCAAAAGCATTTAATAATGCCGCAGCAATTTTTATCTCGTCGAAAAGATGCCTTGCAGCTACATTAAAGTATTGGTGACGTAATTGGCGAAACTGATTTTTTAATCTGCGATTTACTGTTTCTACAACCCAACGGCAAATAGTAACTTTCCTAGAATCATTTGCTTGTCGCACACTTAACTGACTTTCATTTACGTCTTTGGAGGCTGGCATGTACGTTTTGTATCCATATGACTCCACTTCATCAATGCAATCTCTGAAGCCTCTATCTAAAATGAGTACATCATTTTCACGAAAATACCAATGAAATGTATCAGTTTCACTACTCATAATCTCAGACAAAATACGAGCATCTGAAGTAGTAGCTTCATATAAACCATAAATATCAACTATATGACCATCAGGGCATACTACTAAAAAGGGTTTTAGTAAATGACGAAACTTGTGCAGACTATAGGATTTTCTTTGAAAGTAATAGTTGCTGCTTTTTTGTAAATATATATAAGTCCCGTCTAATATAATTATGGCTCTACGTTCACTCAGAGGAGCATTTGGATTTCCAAATAATACATTTGGGATAGTCAGACAACGTGATATGACTTCTTCTCTTGTAATATGATCATAGCCTAAATTCTGTGGCACAAACTCTGTCATTAATTCTTGTCTCACTTCTCGCATTATTTTTTCAAAAGTTTTTCTTGTCATTTTGAATACGCTAGAAAGTCGTTGATTTGATTCACCGGTGTGAAGTTTTGCAAGAACTGTTGCAAGGGCTGTTTTAGCCTTTTTGTGATGTTGTGTGATACTTGGGGTTGCTTCAAGAATTCGCATAAAGTTTTCCTTAGAGAAACCAATGTAATAATGAAAGACTCCATTATTAATGGAAGAAAGTCTCTCAAAATCTAAAAAAATTACTACGATTTCTTAAAATATCCATCATGTCTTTCACTTGCTTCGACGAGAAACTTGCAATTACACGACGTGTTCTTGTTTCAATATCTTGAAACCCTGAATCTGAATGCTCTCTACATACACGTGTACCCCGTGGAAGGTAAAATCCTTTATTTTGAAGAATTGTGGTTCTTATGTCAACATGAATTCGTTGAAGATTGGTGTTGGTGCAATCAGCAAAAATACATAACTGTGTATTAAGTGGTGCTCTGGAATATCCAGGAACTTCAATCGTTTGCGGTCTACTAACTTGCACTTGTTGGTCTCGCATATTTTCATTAATAATAAGATCTGATTCAGATTCCTCTGTATTGCCTCCTTGCGATGAATCATGCTCTAATACTTGATCATCTGCATGTTGTTCAAGTAGGTCTGGTGCAACTTCTGCTTGTTGATCTCTTGAGACATAGCGCTGAGCTCGAAAAAAGCATGGTCGACATATCCGTTCATCGCCACCAAACTGTAAAATACAAAATATAGGCTTAATCAATATATTTGTATACGTATTAGCTCCATATATAGGTAAAAAATAATTAAAACACATCGTAGTACCTAGATAAATCTAACTGGGTAAATTGATTTAATTATTTATTTTTTAGTAAATATGAAATCATTTCCTCTTTTACTTGACTTACGAACATATAGCAAGTCTCAAACATATAGTAATCACTAAAAAAAGTGGCACGTACTGCATCTTATTGCATTTATGCCGGTTTGGGAGCAAGCGGAAGAAACACAAGTACTAATCTTCTTTGACACTCAAAAGATAATCAAGGTAAAGGGGAAAATATAACCAGTGGCCAGTTTTCAATAAGTTAGGAATGGCTTTGTGACGAGTGAGATCGCTTTAAGATATGTACTTCAAACAAAATATAATTGACACTGGGATATTGTACCTACATGAAATAATGTTTGACACAACAGTCCCTGAGTTTATCACGTTTTAACAAACCAACTGTTTTTTAATATTAGTGTAAATAAGAAAGTTAAACAATTAATAATTATATAAGAAATGTCATCACTTACCTCAAGAATGTTAATAACTTCAATGCAGTATGCCATTAAACATGGGTTTTGCTCCATCAGTTGAGCCGTTAACACCATAGATCTCCTGCGAGTGCCGCCAATGCGGTTCAAACTTCGATGGCAGCCAACACACGATGCTCTATCTGCATCCATATTGTTTTAAAGTCCAAATCACTACAGCAAACTCTTAGTCCAGTTAGTAATGCCAGGTCACAAAATAAGATAATAAAGAGAGAGTCCAAAAACAAAGCAAAGGTCGTGGTAATCAAAAGTATATAACGCACTTGCACACACTCAACACAAAGGTTAAACGGGAAGTGAATCCTGCCTGCGCCTGCACCTCTTTCCTTCACCCCTCCACTCCACCCTGCTCGATTTTCAAAGCCTAACCGAGTCAGGTAAATGAACCCTGCGCTGTGATTGGATGAACGCGACCGGTAGCGGGCCTTTCAACTTTCTAGGAACTTCCCATTGTTTGTTTACTTAACGCACTAAAAGTTATGAATCACATTCACCCTCGGTCTTTTGTTATAGAAAATTCTCTAATCCACATCTGACATATCAGTTACCTTCGAATGGCTTAAAAAATCTGTGTGTGAGACTTATCATGTCTTCCGTGTCATTTTATGCCATATGAAACAATTTTTTCGTAAAAATATATAAGTACACATGCATGAGTGCCTGAAGTAGGATATCATCAAATTCTGCGTAATAAAAATAATATATTAATGTTTGTTGTATTAATTATGAATGTCGCATACCCCACTGTAACTGTTTTTATTTTATATATAAATAATATAAATCATAGAATCAAGTAATATTTACACGAAAAAATAATAAAATAAAGATCCTGTTTTGTCTATCTAGACGACATTATTGTAATTTATTTTTTAATTATGAATGCCGATATCTCGGCTCCGATACACTGTAGACAGAAACGGCCATAGATGAAAATAAACATCTTAATATGATCTTTCGAATGAGTAAACTTTGAACGGTGGTCGCAAATTTTGAAAATCAGGCCACTTTTACCCAATGCCCTTTGGCATACACATAGGTTAGGGTACTGAGAAGAACAAAGACTATATATCACGCGGGCGAAGCCGCGGGTAACAGCTAGTTATACATAAAATTCGAGTAGATCGGAAAGTTATTGGCTTAAGAAAGATTAAAAACAATATCTAAAACCAACATTCGCCGTCTCATTAATTCAGTTCGATCTTCAACCAATTATTTGCTAAAAATAAGTTTGACTGGCGGGTTATTCTCCATTTGTGATCCCCTTGTTACTTTATTACCCGTGGTTCCTGAGAGCGATCATGAAATCGCGGCCCTAGAGTTAGGGCTGCCAACCGTACTGTAATATACAGTATTGTACTGTATTTTGGGACTCTGTGTCTGACTATTGAAAAAATGTATAGTACGCAAAAATACTATATTCGAGTACAATAGATGAATATTTATTTATTATAAAATAAAAAAATACAGAACCTGCAATTATTGAACGCGCCTTTTGTTCGACAAGACGTAACGTGCGTGTAACCGAAAATAAATGAGTAAACTTTGTCTATTTTTTATACTTCCCTAATAAAATACTATATTTTATGAAGCGTACTTATCTTACTTACTTAAGCGTATATACTTGAGTTTATATATCTGTTTGTTTGTTTGTAACCTCTTCACGCTTTATCTAATGAACCAATCTGCAATTTAACGTACACATAGGTTAGGTGGTCATTACGAAACGCTAGTAGTTTTTCGATTTTGCATATTAAAAATTAAAAATAATAAGAAAGTAAAAAATATGACGTTCAAAAAGAGATACAATTATCCAATTTTGAATAAAAATCTTTGACTTTGACTTTGTACTGAGAGGGACATAGGGTTCCTTTCATCCCGGAAAAAAAGTACTGTTCCAGTGGGATTTGCGATAAACGACTCGGCAAATGTATACGGCAAAATTATACGCCAGCAAAATATAGATCTAAAAAAAAAAACTTCATTCAGACAAAAAAATGTTGACAACCCTACCTAGCGCCCTTCTGGCCGCGAGCGCGCTACCGGTTTAGGGGCCTACTCTGCACCACCGCTAGGGTCAGGGACCTCTGCATTATTATCTCAGGTTGTTTTAATCTCTGCAGTGTATTACGAAGTCTTTGTAGCGTAATATATTTTACATCGCTTTTTTTTATACAATATTTAACAAAAAATATTGGCAACCCTACCTAGAGCCCTTCTGGCCGCGGGCGCGCTACCGGCTTAGGGGCCTGCGCTGCACCACCGCTAGGGTCAGGGACCTTTGCACTATTATCTCAGGTTGTTATAATCTCTGCAGTGTATTACGAAGTCTTTGTTTTGCAACGGTACTTACTCGCGAATGTTGTCGGAATAAATAATTTTAAGCGTTGTTTTATTAAGAACGGAAGAAGCTGGCAAATACTATCAGCGGTTAGCTCGCTAACTTTTAACAGCTCGGCGATCAACGTCTTGCTTGTCATTTCAAAATGCATGGCGGTTTTCATATTTTTAACTATTTTTTGGTAAATATTGACCTCATGGCTCATGGCCTAAGGCATGATCAGCAGTCCAACATGGATGTAAAGATTGTTTTTTTTTTTCAAAATTTTTATTTTTTTATTATCATCATTCATCCATCATCCCCGGTGTCATCCATCACTGATGAGAGTCGTTAAGCTATATCAGAAGCCTTTAGGCAGCTTGAAATCTGGCACCAGTGTTGACCACTTACACACACGAAAAGCAAACAAAACAACTTTTATTATGTATGACCGATTGATACTGTAAAGTGCTTGGCCAAAACATAATAATTGCATTGTTATTCGACATACATAAGTACACTAAACAGCTTAATCGGTTGCAACTTGCAAGATTTGACCCTCGCAGACTAAAAAATGAACATGGAAGATAAATAAAACCTTGTATAAACTAGTAAATATTGACGTAAATGTACCCGTGAAAATTACTCAAAGTCGGTTATTTCCGTCCCCTCAGCCGCAATGTCACAAGAGAACCGAACAACAACTCAAGTTCAATGAAACTCATCAATGATGATGAAATAAACTCAACCAAATTTTGAATAGAGTCAACACAACAAAGAGGAATTCGCATTATCGGTAGTGCAGTTAGCGACCGGATAAAATACCTCCAGGACACCAGACAACAACGGCTGAGGAGTGCCGGGTGCTGGGTCCTTGCCCGTGCCGTCTAGACACGGAATCGGGAGCCGGGACCGGCCCGGTCAACAACCGGCGGAGCGTATGCAACGCAGGACTAGGTAGCTATAGTATAGAAACCAAGCTTCATAGCGCGGCGTTAGCAAGCAAACGTCTACACCACAGGGTTCAATGCTGGCAGCTAGTACAATATTTAATTAATTCAGGGGAAATTCAGATAATTTTAATAGGTAAAAATATGTAGCGTATGAACCAGCCGAGTTCAATGCTCGCAAGTAGGAATTTTAAATGATTTAGTGGAAATTCTAATATTTTGAGAGCTTTACTTTTGCAGACGCGACATAAAGTCAAATGCCTGGGGTTCAATGCTCGCGACTGTTGCATTATCTAATATTTCTGCTAGGTATAAAAAAACGCAACACACAGACAAAAATACAAAGGTTAAAGCCGACACAACAAAATGAAAATCTGTTTTTCTTTTACATGAAGTTGCGTGACTGCATCTTTATCAAACTTTTGCAAATCCCTTACACCCGCGTTAATAAGAGACATGAGAAAAACATATGTGACTATTATATTTTTTTACTCGATATAGGATAAATGAAAATATTCCGATGCTTAGCAGTGCAATTAAATCAACTCTCACAAACAAGACTTTGGTGATGTTCTTATCTTACCATTGAATTAACTTAGCAAAAAAAACATCAAAATTAAAGCATTAAACGGGAAAGAGCCTATTCTTTGTACAGGAACTCATCTAGCGCACCGTTACACCTTTGTTCGCACCCCGATTATTTGAATGTTCTGTAACTCATTATGAGCCTATGGCGTTGTATAAAAAGGGTGATTCAGTCCGTTAATATTAACAACTTGTCCAATAGTGTAAACTCAAGAAAAAGATATTTCCATATAAAATATTCAGCCTTAATCTTATATCGGGTGAATAACGGTCCAAAGCAATCAAAATTCCGCTATGTATACAGCTTATTCTCTGTCCGAAAACTTCTTTAGCGCCCTGTCGATTTGCCCGGATGCAGAACCGTTGCAATTTTGTTCGTACCCTGATTATTATTAGAGCTATATATGTACTGTATGTAAGTCATCATGAGCCTATACATTTAGGGCTTATTCTCTATCCGAAAACTTCTCTAGCGCCCGGTCGATATGCTCGGGTGCAGAAACCGTTGCACCTATGTTCGTACCCCGAGTATGAGCAGAGCTATTTTTGTATTGTATGTAAATAAGGTGCCTACATTTAGAGCTTATTCTCTCTCCGATAATTTCTCTTACGACCGGTCGATATGCCCGGGTGCAGAACCCGTTGCACCTTTGTTCGCACCCCGATTATTAGCAGAGCAATTAATGTACTTTACTTAACTCATAATGAATGACAATTAAAGGGGTGATTCAGCCCATCGATATACTAGAGACAAAAAAATAGATGTTCCCATACTTTTTAATATTTTAAAGGTCCAAAACGATCAAAATTCCGCATGTTCAGAGCTTATTCTCTGTAACCTCCCCGTCTATATGCCTGGGTGCAGAACCAGTTGCACCTTTGTTCGTACCTCGATTATTAGCAGAGCAATTAATGTACTTTACTCATACTAAATGACAAAGGGATTCAGCCTATCGATATACTAGCAACAAAAAAAAATATGTTCCCATACAAGTTAATATTTTAAAGGTCCAAAACGATCAAAATTCCGCATGTTCAGAGCTTATTCTCTGTAACCTCCCCGTCTATATGCCTGGGTGCAGAACCAGTTGCACCTTTGTTCGTACCTCGATTATTAGCAGAGCAATTAATGTACTTTACTCATACTTTCGCAAACGATCAAAATTTCGCAATTTTCAGAGGTTATTCCCTGTCCGCTCCCGGTCGATATGCCCGGGTGCAGAAACCGTTGCTTCTTTGTTCGTAGCCCGATTATTAGCACAGCGATTAAGCACTCTCGTAAATACCACTTGTGTCGGGGCTCGACATCGTCGAGACAGATCATTATATTTTAGACGTTGAGACAGGGTGCAATGACACAGGCAATGCCTTCGCAAAAGTTGACCAAGATTCTTAGTTAAGAGTCGCCTGGAAGCGCATGTCTCCATACAAACGGAAAAAGGGAATTGTGACAATATTTGATAATTTTGAAGTAAAATTAAGCATTTAATGAATTAATCTCATTATAATCTACGTACGTTCCTATACAGCTTGGTTAAAATACCAATGGTTTGATAATTACAAGCCTTTTTAAATTTGTATGGAAATCTTGAGAGACGTATAATTCTCAAACTATTGATAATTTAACCAAACTGTATAGGAACGTACGTAGATTATAAAAGATTAATTGATTGGATGCTAAATTTTACTCCAAAATTAACAAATATTGCCACAATTCCCTTTTTCCGTTTGTATGGAGACATGCGCGTCCAGGCGACTCTTAAGGCGCTCTTATAGTAACACTAGCGCCACCCAGCAATTCATTCTTTTAATCCTTATCAAACGACTATAAGTGAACTGAAAATGTATACCAAACTACTACAAGTAATTTACTAGTTTTGTACTTGTTAGATTTTTAAAATTCGATTTAATTTAGCATTTTAAGAATTTAATTGCTGGGTGGAGCTAGTTTTGCTATAAAAGCGCCTTAACACTCTCTCGAAGGAAAAAAAGTAGTTTAATAGATTTATCTTCATTAATAGTTTTAGGTTAATTTAAGAAAAAAATGATGTTGTTTGTTTTGTTCTTCTTGTGTGTATGTGGCCGATACTAACCAAGTTTGACAAAGCTTGAGGACTGCCGTCCGAAGATGACCGCTGAGATGGCTTAGCATGCCTTTAAAAAGTAACTGACGTTGGAAATTATAACAAAACATAATTTGATTCAAAACAATATTCTATACATAGATTTTTGTAACATTAGAGAAGTGCCGATCAATTGCCAATGTGCTAATGTTGGAAGTTATAGAAAAACTTTATAAAAAACCGGCCAAGTGCGTGTCGGGCCACGCGCAGTGTAGGGTTCCGTAGTTGCGAATGACAACTTTGAGTTCACACTATTCACACTCGCACCTTACAGTTTAGCGACCAAAAACATCTAACAATGAAAATAGTATGAAATTTTACAGTTTATAAGTTGGTTGCCTATAACTTTTTAGTTTGTACTTAGTACTCAGCTCTGATAGTTTTCCTTTAAACTTCAGTATATATACTACTGCTGTAATTTTTTTCACGTATCTATATATAACCGTTTAGCAGATAGAGGGGGGGGACACTTACCTCTAACAAAAATTCGCACTTTAAAACCAAATATTTCGGAAACGGATCCCTAAATCGGAAAATGGTGTTCTCAACCTTATAATATTTTTGAAAGACCTATTTAACGATACCCCACACGATGGGTAAATAGAGAAAAAAAAATTACTCTCCCAATTTACTTGTATGGGAGCTACCCTAAAAAAAATTTTTTCTCAAGATTTTTTTCTACGACTTTTTTGCCATGATTAATATACATACTCATACCAAATTACAGCTTTCTAGTACTTATAGTCTCTGCGTAAAACCGCGGACGGACAGACAGACAGACAGACAGACAGACAGACAGACAGACAGACAGACAGACAGACAGACAGACAGACAGACATGGCGAAACTATAAGGGTTCCTTGTTTACTACGGAACCCTAAAAAGTAATGCTATTCAGAAAAAATTTGATAAACTTTATCCCTTGCGGGGTAGACAGAGCCCAAGGTCATAAAAAAGGCCCTTTTTAGCATATTAGTGGGCGTTAAGGTGGAAAGCGGAATCAAAATAGTGATGGGTTGTTAGTAGTAGTAGCGTTGCCAGGTGTCTGGAATTGCGCGGGACGTCCCGATTTTCAGGGGACTGGGGACGCGTCCCGATTTGTACCTGATCGGGACACTAAATGTCCCGATTAATTAAAAAATTAGAAAGATTTTAAATACATATTTATTATTTAATTTAGGTAAGTAATATAATACTGCACTTCCACTAGTAGTTTAAAACGCAATTAATGAAACCCCTTGTTTTTTATTTACTGTCCCGATCTGCAACCCTAAATCCCGATTTTTTTGACCTCATGTACCGATTTAAAACAAATCGGACCTGGCAACACTAGTTGCTAGCCGCATCGCCAATAACGTGGCTACTTAGAATTTTGCCTATACCTTGACTGGCTTTTACGGTCTACGGAAAAAAGTAGTTGTTATTATCTATGTTTTCCGATTCTCCCAAACCAGCATGGAATAGTGGAATATTTGTGACAAAGCAATTTAAATTACAAAGAAAAGATTACATAAATGAGAAACAGCCAGACAAACAGCATGGTCAACTTTCACCTGACCTGACCGTTGGTTATCTAATCTGTGAGCCAAGGTTACTATAGTAGTAATCGATGTTTAGCACCACCAATACACATCTTCCATTGCGTAATATTATTTCTTTGCTTTGGTGCACTTGGTGTGACTAAGCCAGAATCATGACTTTCATTATGAAAAACATCTTTGTCATCATAGTTATAGCTTTCCATGAGAGGCATATTGATTTTACTATAATATATTACTACTTAATACAACTTACTATATTCAGCAATTCATTCCTCCGAATGACCCCAGCAAAAAAGTGAATTATTTACAAAAATTCAAAAACCAACTTAATTATTTTGCCTGTTTAAATCCGGGTCGGCCCTCATACTGTGACGCCAGGACATTCTGTCCTGGTTGTCTTGATTGATTGTAAAGCCAATTTTAAGATAAATTCTCTTTCTTTAAAAAAAGGTAGTCATGAGACTACAGTTTCAGCAATTTTTTCATACTGGTTTAGGAGAAAAGGAAAAACATAGAATATCACTTGTCTTCCCGCACAGACTGTAAAAGCCAGTCAAGAGATTGGGCGAAAATCTAAGGAGTCACATCAATAAGCAATGCGGCTAATGACCCATCACTATTTTGATTGCGCTTTTTACCTTGGCGCCCACTGATATGCTAAGTCTGACCTTTGGGCGACAGAGCCTAAGGTTACCTTAGGCTCCGTCGACCCCGCAAAGAATAGAGACGTGGTAATATGTATGTACCTATGTAGTTTCAGCAAAAACTACATACCTATAATAAGTAGGTGAGAAGATAGATTATATGCAAGTATCTTGATGTGAAAAAAATATATTGCTACAAATTGGACATGTAGCTTTATTTCAATCGATCTATAGAAAAGTAATAAAATGTCTATTCTACAGCCAACTCTTGGTTTAAAAAGCAATAAGTATATTTTACTAGTTGTTTTATTCAAATATCACTAGCTGATAAGGTAACTGTTGATATGATTTTTAAAATCAGGCTAGTATATTTTTAGTTTATCCCTTACAAACAAATCTTCCCTCTCTGTATTATTATTTGTATAGATTGGTATAGATGTTAGTAATCAATATAATAATCAATCTGTGTTCAATAAAGTTTGATTTAATTACAATTATCCTATCACAAATACTGTTTACAACATTTTCAAAAGATCTTAGGATATAGTTTTACAAGTTCAATCAGTAACTTAAGTAACTTTCCACTGTGTTTTAAACACAAATTTGATTTCAATATAATCCTTTACTATTAAGTACCTAATGCTAAAAACCAAACATAACTAACAAACGAATGTATTCATTGATCATCATTTTTGTGTCTGCCATTTTATAAGAGAGGAGACCTTGTCCAGTCGTCGCAATATTTCTCACTATGGATTATGATCGTATGATAAAGCAACGATTCTAGAGTTCGTTTTAGACACGTTTCAGTGGACAAATAGCGGAGAACCATTAGATATCCCTTGTTGATACAAAATATACGATCAGCTGATTTCTTTGTTTGACTAATGCGACGGCAATAGCACCATACTACGACAAAGTGTTCTGACACGTCAGATGCGCTGCTAATTACGTAAACTACACCAAACTCTCCTCAATTACACATAGATCGTTACGAATCATACGTATAGGGAGTTTCGTTATTTAATAATGCAAAAACAAACCTTGAAAGTTCTTACCTTTGTAATGGACTCGAAGATTATTTTGAGACAATCCAATGTAGCTAAATTTGTCCTTGGTACTCCATGATCTGGGTAACGGCGTTTCATCTTCGTTAACATTCGGATAAAGCAATTTTAAACGATCTACAGTATCACTTTGCACTTGATTTTGGGAATCCATCGTCCCCCGTCCACTACCTATCGCAGCCATTTCTAATTTCTGTATTTCATGTCAGGTCAATCAGTGACGTCACATCCACTAGTGATTACAATCGTACACCGAGGGCGCTACTGTGCTCGTTTGAAAAACCATAGAGTAAAATAAAACGATGAAAATCGTAATTTACCGATAGTCTTTTGTAACAAAATCGATAAATTAATAAAGGTAAGGTAGGGTAAAAATAAAGGTAATCGATAAATTAAGGTAAGGTCAAAGTTATTTTACTTAAAATTGAGTGCCTATTTCCTATTTCAATAGTTTTCTTATTCGCAAATGGAAATGTTCAGTTCAAATAGAACATAGCTATTAGTAGTTCATTATCGATTATCGTTAATGCCAGCCAGAGTATAACTGATAATCTCTACAGAAACCAAAGTTATTGTTCGATAAGATTAACTTTTATGTATCGTCTTTTTGGAAGTTATTGAGTTTTTAATGATGACAGCGAACCAAGGATCTCCAAAGTATTTAAAGCATATTTTAAACAATGTCGCCAACAAGTTGAAACTAATTAAAAACTGTACAAGTGAAATTTTAGAAACGCAACAATTATATTGTGATGAAGTACTAGAGGTAATAAATTGCACTACTTGATGCATAAGCACGCACACACCACAGCACAGCACAGACTACGGAAGGCACAGAAGCAAATCACTTTAGTTATAACACATATTATTATAAATAAGTGATTGCACCAAGTGGAGTGGAGCAGCAAATAGAGATTCTTTCTTTCTTCATTTCATTATCCTTACAAATTAATGAATCTGAATCAGAAGCACATTTACTTATACATAAGTCAGGCAGGGGTGCGAAGCGAAAGTAACGAGAATAACATCAGCGACTAGTCATCGTTAAAAAGCGCACGTCCGAACACATGGCGTAATTTAGTTAAAGAGTTACTATATCTACTTTGATTATTTATATTATTTGCCCTACGCACTTACTTACTATAAGGTAAAATTTTTTTTTTTTTTTTTTTATGTCAGAGGACGGCAAACGAGCAAGCGGGTCACCTGATGGTAAGTGATCACCGCTGCCCATGGACTAATGTAACACCAGAGGTGTCACAGGAGCGTTGCCGGCCTTTTGTTTTCCCTCCCCAGAGGGGAGGGGGGATGGGCCTCCGGCTCTCTCACTCACCGAACGAAGTATAGAAGCTGTAAAACTACTACTCAAACGTCGATTTTCTGTGAGAGTGTGGTACTTCCCCGGACGAGCCGGCCCATTCATGCTACCAGCTGAAGTGATTTTTGCCGGTAGCGTGGCTCTACCACAACTAAAATTGATTGATTTGTTCATTTAAATAAACTTCCCTTCCCTCTTTCCATTTCCAAACACTCAGTTCATGGTAAATAGAAGATATGTAAGATTATTATTCAAGAATTTATTCATTTGTTGCACAAGTAATGTACAGTTAAAAAATTCTATGCGTATGCTAATGCATAAAATATATCATTGAGTTTTAGTTTAGAAATAAATTGAATGTATTCTTTCATGAATCCTCCAGTCTTCTTGAGTATAATTTACATTCACCTGGTTGTTTTTGTTACAGATATACCAAGAGGCATTTAATAGTCTTATTGAAAATACGACCACCTTTAAAGGAATCCTTGGTGAAATAAAGCAGTCATATGAAAACGCGTTGAATATAAGAAACGAACGAATATCTCAATTTATCATACAAGATGTAGGTGAAGTGATCTCAGCTCTTCAATGACTTACTTATCCCCAAATAAATACTACGCTGTTTATAATTACCTCTTCCACGCTGGTCTGGAAGTAAAGAAAAAACTTAGAATGTACCAGCTGCTTCTCTTCCCGCGCAGATCGTAAAAACCGATTGAGGGAATGATAAACCCATTACTATTTTGATATTGTTTTCCATCTCCACGCCATGCTAAATGTGGCTTTAGGTTAGGTCTTATAGACCTGAGCTCTGTCTACCCCGTAAGGGAAAAAGACATGACAGTATGTATGTTTATAATTAATCAAAACACCAGTGTAATAAACACACTTGCGTAGTGTAGTTATTAAGTTGCGTTAATACGTGGTCAATGTGTAGTAAGTAGTCCACTTTATTTAGATTAATGATGATGATATTGATGATTCACATACCTATTTATTACATTTTTTAAAACTCTAAAACATTTTCAAACTTCTATATTGAGAGCAAGAAAGTGAAATAAAAAATATGACAAGAATATTTAGTAAATTTATTCAAATATATTCAAAATAAAGTTTATATTAAATAAAATAAATATTAAAATTATACATTTTAAATTATATAAGCATGGTGCATCCCTAGTACCTTACGTGTTTTGACAAATGTCATGTTTTGACTTTTGTTTTGTTTTGATTTTTTGACAGTTGTGGATTTAAAGTAGTTGGTTTTGTGATGAATGACGAAGAAACAAGATATCTTCATATTTCATCATTATTTTACATACATGTTTTATATCTCCAATTTAAACTTAAAGTATCCTGCAGTGTTACTGTGTATTTTTTCACATTTGACAAGTGTCTGCAATGTCGGTAATCGGCGACGCTAAAATGCCTACAGTTTTCGTGTTGGACGGAGGGTTTTCTTCGCAACTCTCTCGCCATGTAGGCACCACTGCCGATGGAGACCCACTGTGGAGCGCCCGCTTCCTGCAGACTCGCCCAGAAGACGTCTTCCGCACGCATTTGGACTTTCTTCAAGCTGGTTCGGATATCATCATTACGAATACTTATCAAGCCTCCGTCGGAGGATTCGTTAAACATTTGGGTGTAACTCCTGAAGAAGGGCTGGGCATAATTCGGCGGGCCGTAGAGCTTGCGAAACGAGCTAGAGAAACGTATCTTGAAGAGTGCCAGTCACCCCCAGAACGCAGGCCTCTTATTGCCGGTTCGGTCGGGCCTTACGGAGCTCATTTAAACGATGGCTCGGAATATGATGGACACTACGCCGACTATACGTCTGCGGAGACCATGCGTGAGTGGCACACACCTAGGATAAAGACATTGCTAGAAGCGGGAGTCGACATACTGGCATTTGAAACCATACCCTGTCAAATAGAAGCTGAGATGTTGGTGGAGTTGCTTAAGGAGTTTCCCAAAGCCAAGGCTTGGCTGTCATTCAGCTGTAAGGATGACAAAAGTCTTGTACATGGTGAGGATTTCAAAACTGTAGCAAAAAAATGTTTTGATTCCAACCCAGGGCAGATAGTTGCTATAGGTGTTAACTGTTGTTCTCCAATTAGTGTTGCCAGTTTGTTCAGAGGGATCAATGACCTAAGGACAGATAATCCTATACCTTTTGTGACATACCCAAATTCTGGAGAGAAGTTCAATCCAGAGTTAGGATGGGTCGACAAAGACAAATGTGTTGGGTTGGACACATTTGTGCATGAGTGGTTGGATTTAGGAGTGAGGTATGTAGGAGGGTGTTGTCGGACGTATGCAGAGGACATCACTCGGATAAAGACTCAATTAACTAGCTGGATTGAGAAGAAAAACCAGGAGAGAAAAGTCTTTTCTAAAATTTCCTAAAATACTATTTGATTAAAATGAATATTATAATCAAATCAAATGCTCCCTATATAATCTTATTTTAATGCAAAACGCAAAGCTTTACACATTTACAATAAAGGTGATTGATAACAAAGGTGATTTGCTAATGTATTTTCTCATTATTAATATATATTAATACACTGATGCTTCGAGCAACACGGAAGGGAGTAGCCATACGCTGCATTCCCCTCTGTCAAGGTACAAGCCAAAATTAGGCATGCATGTCTATGTGTTAGTTGTGTGTGACTCATCTGTACACAAATTATTTTTTCTTTTTTATGTCATTTTTTGTGACAATGTCATAATTACTATCAAGTGACAGTTTAAGTTTTGTATGTAGGTGTGCGGAACTAAACTTGTGTGCACATTTCCCCCCGCAAAAAATGCCAGAAAAATTGTCATAGTAAATTGTCGCTTTGCCCACTCCCTCCGTCCGGTACGGAGGCCGTGTTGCTCTCGAAGCACTGATGACATGCAACACATTGTAGAATTTAAGTGTGCCGTAGTATTGTAAGATAAAAATTATAATATGTACATTTGGATAAGCTATTTATTCTATGGGCCTTTATTATTGTTATATTCTGTTAAAAAATATATATATTTACATTTTCAAAATTTAAAAATAGAAACAACAAGGTGCTTTTAGAATTTAAGTATGATATAAGATATATTGATATAGACTATTCCCTAGTATGTATTTCTTCAGTTTTTTAACAAAATTCAATGATACTTTTAAATATTTTTTAAGTTACTTTCCGCCTATTTTAAGTTGAACTCTATTCTAGCATTGTCTATTTGAGTTATTTCATTAAGCAGTTAATGCATTTCAGAAAGCATTCGGTTACTCAGCTCGCAAAAAGCAAAGAGATGATAGAATCAAAGCTCTTGTTGAAGAAATTGATGACCTCAAAGAGAAAAATATGAAGTTGACCTTTGAGATGTCAAAATATAAGAAAGATATGGGCAAGGTGTGTAAATACTGTGGATTGTATACCTACAGTAAATGAAAAAGCTATATATCAGCTCTGACCAGCTTGAGATTGAAATTTTTAATGGAAGGTTTTTCTATGTTTTTATCGCTCACTCATTATCATTTGTATTGTACTGTTATTATGTTATGTTAAAGATGTGAGTGTGTCATGAAGTTCTGTGTAGTATTGTATAGCTTTCTGTGCCAAAGAGACAGTTAATGCCATCCATATTTTGTATTATTTGTGTGTAAAGAATTATATCATATTGAACCATTTGTCCTGTGTTTCATATTGTTTCCAATATATTATTTTCTCGACACCCAAGGCCCAAACCCCCCAGGGTGTGGCGACTGCCAAGGGGCTCGAGTTATTTTTTACTGATTTTATATCTCCGAACTACTATATGAGACGCACGCAACCATTGCTTAAACCCCAGCCTAGTGGTAATCAAAAGTACTCTGTGGTGGTAATCAACCACCGTTGAGGTACGCGCACAATATGACGGGCGGCATCGCAAAAATCTGCATGCTCTTCAATCCGGTGAAGCACTCGTGTGTATTTTCAAACAAAATACACACGAGCTTTTCAGCGGATTGAAACTTCCGGTACGGAAGCCGTCTTGCTCGAAGATGAAATGGATGCGGATTTTTGCGATGCTGGCCGCCTTTTAAACCTTCTACCTTTAAATGTACCTACAAACAAAAAATTTCGTCCCTCCCGTGCTCTAGAAGACCAAACCCCTCCCCTCGCCTAGTTTCTCTGGGACGCCCTTGGCTACACCCCTTGCCATTTTCCTTTCCATTTGGTTGGCCGCTTTCAAAATCAAAGTTGCTATGTAAGTATTTTTCTTTGTTCGTTCTTTATATATACCTACAACGTGGAAGGGACATACCCGTAATAAATCGAACCACGGTCTATATTAGTTCATTATAGTATTATATTATCCTAATTAATATTATAAATGCGAAGGTGAGTTTGTTTGTTTATTAGTTTGTTTGTTACGCTTTCACGCCGTATCTACTGAACCGATCATCATGAAATTTTGCATACACATAGGTTAGGGTATCGAGAAGGACATAGGCTATAAATTACGTGGGCGAAGCCGCGGGTAACAGCTAGTAGTATTATAAAATTAAAATAACAGCCAAAAAACAAAAATAAATTTCGGCGTTTCCATACAAAAGTGTGCAGCAGACGATTTGTATGGGAACGTCAATTTTTCTTTGTTTTTGACTGTTATTTTAATTTCATTATACTAAAGTGATCTAGTATAGCCTGTGGTTCGATGTATTACGGGTAGGTATGTCCCTTCCACTTTGTATATACTCGTAGTATCCTACGCCACAAGTTCATCATAACTAACTAACAGTAGGGCTAGCTCAATTGCGTGATTATTCCCTATATATTTATTGTTTATTTATCTTTTTTGCTTCACTCTGTCTCATTTCAATGTTATTGTGACTTCTAGCTGAAAGATGAGAAGTTCTCTGACTACCTCACCCTGATGAGAGAGCGAGACGCTCGCCACACTCTGTACTTCGAGAACTTAGGGCTTCAGATGAAGCTGAAGGAGCTAGACGGCAGCTCTTACCCGGTGGATGAGGCTTATGGGGACCCCGTGGTGTTGAGGATCGCCCTTGATCGATGCAGGTAGGTACCGAACCACGTTTACGCATTTTTTGAATGCTTTTGACGGGCAGCTCATACATTTCTATCACGCAAGAATATATGATGGCTTGTTGGATAATAGTTATTATTCTATAGGCCTTACGAATACGCTTCTTTTATATTTGAAGTCGGTTGTTCTAAATCATTTACTGAACTGAGTAGGTAGGTATCTTGAGGAGTAGTCTTGTGGACTGGTGTATTCACTCTTATTAGAGATCATGATAATCAAATGTGAATAAAATTTCATTTCATTTTTCTCTCTGGCTCCGCCGTGCTTCGGAAGGCACGTTAAGCCGTTGGTCCCGGTTGTCATCATTGATGGCAGTCGTTAAGCTGTATTAGATGCCTTAAGACAGCTTGAAAAATCTGACACCAGTGTTGGCCACTTACACACACGAAAAACAACAACATTTCCCTGTGTAATTTTCAGACCCGCATAATTATTCCGCATTCTACGAGATTCTACGTTTCTCTGTCTTGCTTTTAACCTCCTCTCACTCTCTCTTTCTCATCTAAGCGTTTTACTTTTTTAGAAAAGCATATGCTATCACAACAAATTAGGCACCAAACTTATGCCGTCGTTCATGGCTTTACATTTTGCTTTAGAGAACAACTTTCAACGACGCACACAGAACTGAAGAAGATGACGGAAAAATATGCAGACACAGTGCCTCAAAGGGAGTACGACATTCTCAGCGCTAAGAATGATGAGAATTTGAAACTTCTTCAAAAACTACAAGAAGAAATAATATCCTTGCAAGATCAACTCAAGCGTGTGTCCTGTAAGTACGATTCCACATCTTCCAGCTTTGAGGATGATAGTAGTACACAGTCCATCATAGAGAATGCGTCATCCTCAGTTCCTAAAATGTGAGAATTTGAAGTGGGTTTAGACAGTTTCAGGCAGAAGTTAAAGTCTTGCGCGATCAACTCAAAAACGCGTGCCCCAACTTCTTTTACGGATAAGTCAAACAAGAAACGAGCTGATGTATTGATGGAATTTGATTGCTATGCTAGCCATGATCAACTTATTTGCGTAGGGTAGGGGTACAGGTTGTCCCCTATGACCCTATCTGACAAGGATCATTGCGCTGGTTTTAATAGATGGGCCGAATTACCCCGGGGGTTCAGGGAGGCGGAAAATGTTTCTTTCTCGGACAGAGTTACTCCTCCCTCTCTCCCCGCGGCCTTCGAGGGAAAATAATAGAGTTCGCTAGGGCTTCGAGCAAAAATGGGGTAGGCACTGGTGCAGGGGCGATGTTATCCAGCTGACGTTATGAGTTAGTCTTATATGCAGTGCCAGATTCAGTCATTCGCCGCCCCTAGGCGCCACTTCCCACCGTTACGCGGGTGTTAGCCCAAAAATATTTAACCGACGCTTTGTGACTATTATCGCCTCCCGTATAACTTCAAACTTATTCGGGCACCCGATATAAATGAACTCTCGTGATTTGGTTACCTGTGTATTTGCAGCAACTAAGAAGTATTTGGAAGAGGAGCTCATTGAGAGTAAAGAGCGCTGCAGGGAGCTGGAGCGCGCAGGCACGCCGCGCCCCCAGTGGGAACTCTGTGCTGACTTCATTGGCGGGGGACGAGACAGGTATATATATATACTAAGTCTGATGCCTGGTGAAGCTAACGAAGCAACCAAGGCTTTAGATTCTAATATAGTAAATATAAGTAACTAATAAATGGTCAGGGGGTCATCCTCAACTGCTTGTCCGGTAGTTGCGGGTATGGCATCGGGTAACAGCACACTGAACGTTACAGCACCCTAACAGCACGCCCAACCTCCGTCGCTGCAACTTCATCCACAATCCATCCGAGCAAGAAGCATCCTAAATACATTTCGAGCTCCGTGGTGCAGCGGTCAACACGCCGACCTGTGACACGGATGGTCCCGGGTTCGATCCCCGGTCAGGTCAAGATGGAAAATAATCTTTTTTAGATTGACCTGGGTCTTGGATGTTTATCTATAATGTATTTGTTATAAATTAAAGTATCGTTGAGTTCTTCTTATCGTGTCGATGGCTCAAAATGTCTAAAAGTCTTATATTTTATCCCTCCAGTATATGTTGCAACAGCCACACCACTTGCTGAGGCGTAGTTGAGGTCGTACTTATGTAGTGCAGGTAGTGGGGCACATGGGTCACGACATGAGGTGTGACATGGTCTGGTCTCTTTGACCACATTCACACTGAACGTTATTTTGGACGATGTAGGCACTTGGCTAGGTTGTGCTTACATCGGCCTACCCCAGTTCGTAGGCGGTTAAGACTTTTCCATGTAGCCCATGGGAGTTGAGTAGTATCCCATAACACAAGTCTTATTTAAGAATTTACTTTGGCGCTAGCTCAATCTGTGTGATTTGTCCGTATATATTTATTTATCCCGTCCTAATTCAAACCCTTACACACTTTTACCCTTCCCCTTTTTCCTCGCTTAAAAGGACGGTTTTGATGGACAGCCGCGTTGAAACCGATATAAGCCAAACAAACTGTGCTCACCAACCCATTTGCCAAGCGTGGTTAGTATCGCAAACCCCTCTAATCATGGATACCCTAGAGGGAGGCCTGTGTCTAGCAGTGGTCTTCATACGGCTATAATGACTTCATTAATATTAATTCCATAGATTTGTTCGCTGCAAAACTAATGCAGCTCTAAAGTTAATGGCAAACATTATTCAAATCTGATCTGATCGAATGTAGATGGCGTCAGCTAGCCAGTGACCTGTCCTCAAGAGATATCCTTCGAGTGCTTCTAAAGGAACTCGGGCCAGCAGCAGAAAGCGAGCAATTGGAACAATTCGATGGCTTGGTAAGTAGGTACACCTTGCATAACCGTGCTCTTTCAGATTTAATCCGCCTCGTCATCCGAGCATGATTTCCGTTGCATCATCAGTCACACAAAGTGAATAAATAAATAAAGAATCATTTATTGCCAAAATTAAATCTCAGGTTTATAAAACATTATCCACTTCTGTGTTATAACAAATACTGCGTTAGGTCCCATCATAATCGATTACACGGAAATGCTGTTGATGTAGCCAATTAATTTAAAATGCAGTTAAAAGTTGAAACATATAATAAAAATAAGAGAAAATCCCAAATGATTTTAAGTTCAGGATCACCTAAAATATCCTGCAGGGCATGGACCCCATGATCCCTCCATACCTGCGCTACGAGGGCAAAGTGCGCAACTTGCGGCTCTCCCGGCGCGAAGTCAGCGTCATCATCAATGACATCTGGCTGGGAAAACTCGAACACGGCCACGACATGTCCATGCAGGATTACGTCACCAAATACTTCGAGGACAGGTAAGGATTACCTCTCTTGTATCTAAACAAATTCCCAGTTACATTCACAGCTGTGATGTTTTGGAGCCAGAGAAGTGCTTGTTCAAATTGTCTTCACTCCGCAAACTTCGTGTCTTTGATGTCTTCCATGTCAGTTATTCCATGAAACAATTCGTTTCGCGCATAATACAGCTCGTAAAAGAACGTAGCTGTCATACAAAACATCGACAGGCGAACGATTTTTGCTGGCTATCCAGCACTTTATCTTCTGTACTTGTAGATACCAACAACCGAGCGTGAGAGCTGAATGGGCGTACAACCTCTGCGCTGGGGCTGAGCAAATGCTGGATGAACCGCAAGTCAAGCTGTTCTGGGGTGTGCTGCACGGGCATTTGAGTGAAGATATCTATTGGGGACACCGAGCCCAATGGCTAAGGCTGAGGGAGTTGCTGTACAAACATAGCAAAGATGCAGAGGTAATTCTGCTTTGTAGCAAGATCTTTGATACCGTCAGTTGCGCAGGTGACTTGTCTGGACCTACTGTACTGAGTCAGCGTTTGAAAATTTTTGACTATATACTTGAAAATCAAGGTCTGTCACAGTTGATAATTACTATGAGACCTGTCTAGAAAGCCTAGCTTTACCGTGTAATATTGACCTCACCGCATATGCACGCATTCAAGAAGTCCGGTTAATTCATTAATACAGATAAAATTTGTTTCCCATCCCAGACAATAACAACGGAAGAGTTTGAGAAGCACGCGAAAGCTGCGTTTCCTCTGAAGAGTGAGGTGGACATCAAAAATCTAATGGATGTCATGAGGAAACAGCTCAAACTGAAGATGAACAGCAATGAAGTCAACTTAGACAAGCTATTCCAAGAGGTAAAGCCCTTTAACTCAGTTTAATTTTTCATGGTTACAGTTGATTTTGAGAAGCTAGTGACCAATGCATGTTATGCTATAGAAGCCCTGCATGAATCCGCCACATAATTATGCGCCAGTGATTGAAGTGCTTCTGTTTTAAAAGTCCATAACCATATGCTATTTCATAAAGATGTTCAGATTAAAAGCTATGACTGAAGTATACTGTGTTAAAGTAGATACTTTCTTCTAGAATCTTTAGCCACTTTCAATATCGTACCCACTTTTTCTACTATACTATTAAACTCTGACCCAGAACGAAGAGGGCTTCGACCGCGTGGAATTCGCGCGAGAACTGTACCGCCAGCGGCAGCTAGCCCAAGACAAGTACATACGCGAGGTGGTGGGAGAACTTGGTGGCAAGCATGCTGCCAACCACGCCGTCTCCGTGGAGAATGTGAAGCGAGCCTTCGCTATCGTTGACCCTGCTATCGGTGAGTCATCATTTCAGAAAACATGCAATACGGTTCAAGTGTCACATGAGATGGTGTGGAGTGAAAAGTCAAAGTTTTTTATTAAAAAAACCGGCCAAGTGCGTGTCGGGCCACGCAGTGTAGGGTTCCGTAGTTGCGAATGACAACTTTGAGTGCACACTGTTCACACTCGCACCTTACAGTTTAACGACCAAAAACATCTAACAATAAAAATTATATGAAATTTTACATTTTCGAGTACATTTTATAAGTAGGTTGCCTATAACTTTTTAGTTTGTACTTAGTACTCAGCTCTGATAGTTTTCCTTTCAACTTCAGTATATATACTACTTCTGTAATTTTTTTCACTTTATCTATATATAACCGTTTAGCAGATAGACGGGGGGGGACACTTACCTCTAACAAAAATTCGCACTTTAAAACCAAATATTTCGGAAACGGATCCCTAAATCGAAAAGTGGTGTTCTTAATCTCACAATATTTTTTAAAGACCTATTTAACGATACCCCACACGATGGGTAAACAGAGAAAAAAAATACTCCCCCACTTTACTTGTATGGGAGCTGCCCTAAAAAAAATTTCTAGATATTTTTCTACCACTTTTTTGGCATGATTAATATACATACCCATACCAAATTACAGCTTTCTAGTACTTATAGTCTCTGCGTAAAACCGCGGACGGACAGACAGACAGACACATGGCGAAACTATAAGGGTTCCTTGTTTACTACGGAACCCTAAAAATGGATACTTGTATGTCTATTTGAACGTCATTTTTGAAAAGAAACTAAAAAACTTGAAAAGAACCTTGTTATTCCTACAATATGATAGGTACCTAATCATTATTTTAGCCAAATATCACAATAAGTTAACTAGACGAGTAGACTGCACAGCAAACGACAGTTAGCCCGATATTAGAACATCTGCGTGTTGGGGCAATTTTTGGAAAGCATGCCACTAACCACGCCATCTCCGTGGAGAACGTGAAGCAAGCCTTCACCATCGTGGATCCTACCATCGGTGAGTCATCAAGCAGGCATACGGTCTAGCTGTCATATGAGGTGGTGTGGTGTGGTATAGAATAGAAAAATCTTTATTCAGTGAAAGCATGGGCAGCGGTGATCGCTTAGGTACCATGAGGTGTGACCCCTTGCTCGTTTGCCATCCTATATCATCATACCGCCCTTCCTATGTGCTAATATCTCAAATTTATAATAATTTGACATGCTTATGCACAAGTGGTGAAAATTCATCTAAGAAAAAAATTATAATTTCGATTATCATGTAAGTAATCAATAAAAGTACTTTTAAAAACATTAAACGCAAATAACAAATCGTTTTATTTATTTATTTAATATAGGCACGCTTACAGCAGTTACATACATAAACAGTTTTGACATAATTATTAGATAAGTACACAATGTACGGTGCGTATGTACATGCCAATTAGTAGCGTACACAACATTCGCTATGTTAATAAATTCGCTACCGTAATTATAATTACAATTACACTTATACAAGTAGGATTCAAAAATAAAGGATTATATATAAAATTATAAATTTATTTATTAATGAAACATATCGATTTAGAAGCACATATTCCCTTCACTAGATAGTAATTTTTTATTTACACATAATTACAAATATAGTTAAACAAATAAAAATATAAATACTTATGATTAAAAAGAAAGAATAATAAAAAACTTAAATCTAAACTAAATAAAAAACGGAGCCCAGAACGCTGTCATCACAGGGTAATGTACCCAAGAGACTGGCCGCATTTCCACGTTGAATCGCTAGGCTCAGCCGTTGTCCAAAATGAGCGCCAGCCCTTGGGTCCCTGGAGACGTCGATCAGACGTGCCGAGATCTCTCTGTACAATTGACGAGCCTCCGCACCCCATGGCCCCAAAGTCTCCACGGCGAAAGGCACAAATATGTAGGGCTCACCTAGAACCGCATATTTGCGCCTCTTAATCCCTTCTGCAGTTGCTGCAGCTGCACCCGCTCTACGGGAGGTCGCTTGTAGGTGGGATGAAGCTACAGTATCTACACACGTGGCATCCCAAACATAAAATTATATAAACGTAACTTATATAACAGCTTAACAGTCAGTAGATAAACGTTTGTTGCAATATATAATGAGTATGACATATTGGTTATTCCTTATATTTAAAGTGTTTCAGCATTTTAGATTTGAAAATTTTATAACTGTCATGCAATATGTCCAGTTCAGGAATTTGCTTATTTAATTCATTATATGAAGTACATATTCTGGCAAGAGGTTGATGAAGGCCGAGGTTGGTTCTGTAATTTGGTAGGCTAAATTTTTCAGCAGTATAACATACAAAGCATCATGCCCTCGACTTTTCGAGTCAGAACAGATAATGCGAGAATAATAGCAAAATCAATAAGTTCCGCAAACACGATAGATACGCCTAGATACCTTCGGCAGGATAAACAACAAACAGTTGATAGCGCTTATCAGAGGGGTATATGCGAGGTCGTGTTAGATCTTATACTTGACTTATTAGGAGTAGATTTGATAAATAGATGATGTCATAGAAAAGGAAGTTATTAGAAAAATATACAAACAAGACAAGTGGATTAACAAATAAATATATTTATAGCGATAAATTACGCAGCTTGAGCTAGAATACTCTCTTATGTGCGAACGGGACACCTGTACTTCCCGTCTCACGGTCAGACATAAATATTTGCACAGAATTATGGTTTCTATTCTAAGGGCTGTAAGAGTAAATATCATACTCGTATACAGCGGCGGATTTACAAATTTGCCGCTAGTAGTCTATTCAAACTTGCCGCCCCTACTGAGTATTGAAATTCAATACGTTAGTTTAGTTCACAATCATATTAATTACATTTAGTTATTCAGAAATTGCTACTTTATGATGTGTTCTATCGTCCTCATTACATCGACTTTTTCCCGTTATTAGTATGATTGTGAAGTAGGTGATATAGTGAAGTAGCCGCGGGTAACAGCTAGTCTTTTATATACGGATTACGAACGTAATGTGTATAAATATAATTATATTTTTTTTTATTATTTGGGCTAAATTTGCCGCCCCTCTAAATATGCCGCCCTAGGCTTCAGCCTACTAAGCCTATTGGTAAATCCGCCACTGCTCGTATATCATTCTATCAGGGTACTAAGGAGAAGACGCTTTATCTGTACAGTAGGCGTCTTCTCCTTAGTCATCATCATCATCAGCTTGTACTCGTCCACTGCTGGACATAGGCCTCCCCAATTGCACGCCATCGAGATCTATATTCGGCTGCTCGCCGATCTCCTTAGTACCCTGTTTCAATTTTTAGTACTTAGTCACCTGACTAATACTTAGGCATCTGACAAATACTTAGTCATCTGAGACGCGTTTATTTTGCAGACCACATCCGCATGGAACGCTACATCCGCTGGTCGTTCTCAGAGCAGAGCGCGCCGCTCAGCAGCGTGACGCCGCTGCCGCTGAAGACCGTCGCTGCTCGCCTGGCGGCCGGGGACATCGAGCGCGTGGGGACCAGATACAGGCCTCATCGCAAGAGCTACAAGTGATCGTACATTGAATTAACGTTTTACATTTTCGTCTTCGTTAAGTATCTATGAGTATGACTTTTCGTTCGATGCCTGAATATCCCACACAACCATTGGTAGTACTTTTTTACCGCTATATTATTTTGGTTTTCTCTTTACTCATAGATAATTTTAAAACCTTAACCAGTTTTAGTTATAACTTGTAACGATGTAAGCACAACCTAGCCAAGTGGGGCTATATCGACCAAAATAACGTTCAGTGTGAATGCGGTCAAAGAGACCAGCAGGCCTTAGCAAATCGGCCTGCAGCAGGCCGATTTGCTAACTCGGTGTACAACGATTTGATTGTCACATCAGCATCCATAACGGTTTTCATATCTTAAATAAAAATAGTCATCATACCGAAGCCGTAATGAATATTGAAGTTACCTACCATAAAAATGATGTACACCGTAGCTGTCAAAAGTTAGCAAATAGGCCTGCAGACCGTCACACCCTTCGAGCAACACGGCTTTCTGGTACAGAAGCCGTGTTGCTCGAAGGTCACACCTCATGTCGTGCCCCATGTGCCCCACTACCTGCACAAAGTACGACCTCAACTACGCCAGCAAGTGGCGTGGCAACATACTGGAGGGATAAAATATAAGATTCTTTTTTACTTTTTGAGCCATCGACACGATAAGAAGTTATAACTTCTAGTTCTTCTACACTTTATCGCAATTATTTCTGTGTGGAGTAAGCACAGCCATCAACTATTTTAAAAAAAGTGTCGATTGAAGGTTGTATGTATCACAGGTATGTATGGTAAAAAAGTTTGTGTGAAATAAATAGTGATTTCTATTTTTTTATACGTGTTTTTATGCATTCAAAATTCTTGTCCTACCTACTTTTATTAAGTAAAGAAATAAGTTGAAAAAACCGGTCTGCGTGGAATATTTTCCTACTTATTACTTAATTTAACGGACCGGAGTTAATGCTATTGGGGTTCTTTCATGGAGATAGGTATATGTACTACGGAGTCTCATCTTTGGGTAGAATGAAAATATATGAATCGATTATCGATATTGTTAATGTAAAGTCAACACAGAGCACAGCACTATTTTGACAGCGTCACGCACGTTGATTAATTGATAGCTGACCACTGCCGAAAAACTGCCTTTACGGATTTTAGGGCATAGAACACACGTCAATTGACTTTGAATTTATGGCCCCCCATAGAAACTCAAAAGGAATTGTATGGCATTTTTTTCATTTTCACCCTCACTCCATTATTTGTCTATGATCCTTATTGCCTAGAGAAAACATATGGCAGTCGGTCGTCTGATACTAGTAATAGTATCTTCTTCGTAGTTTGTGTAGCTGACTGTCAGTGTCATATTCAAAAACACATGTGAGTTTGTTATTGTTATAAATAACATGTTATTTTATTTATGAAAGTGGTAAATTACTAGAAAATATGGCTGATATAATTGACAATGAAGAGATTGATAAAGATACTGTGGATCAAGAAACTCTTCAACAGCTTTTTAATAAGAAATACGACTTGATATCTGAAACTACTGTGTCCCTAAAGAATACTTACATAAACAAGTTGACTGGCACCAAGTAAGTACTTATCCTGAACTTTATAAACTATCTTTTTTATTTTCACTATGAAAATTAAATTTAACCCTTTTTTGAATAAGTATGTTGATTTATTCAAATTATAACCTCAAAATGATAACATGATTCCTTGCTGGATGCAAATGGCCTACCTGCACTGGCTAGCTGCAAGTTGTAATAAGGGACTTTAAAACTAGCCAGGCAATAGAAATAGCAATTGTACGCAGAAACACATCAAGTGCTTTCTGGATAAAAATTCGTGGTTTTTTGAAAGCATGTTTCATTGTAATTTATTTTCATATTGTTTATAAATAAAAAACTTTTATATCTCAATACATGCCAATATGTATGTCGTTCACATTCTGATCTGCATTTGATCAGTGAACATTCTTGGGTTTTGTTTGACACTCTCGTTATGAGTTTGAGTGCTGGAAAAATGCATTTATTTATATGTACTATTCTAGATCATTAAAACTAGCAGTGAGTTTACAAGACAACAGCATAGAAGTGTATGAATTCCACAAAGGTGCATTATCAAAGACATGCAGACTCAGCGGACACAAGAAAGCGTTGAAGGAGGTGGTGTTCAGTCCTAAGGAGGACCACTTGTTGTATTCAACGGGAGAAGACGGGCTCGTGAAGTTGTGGGACACGCGGCAGAGCGGCAGTTGTGTGCAGGAGTACAAAGGTATTATAGTTTCTCTATTTCCCCCTCAGTAAGGCAGAATCCCTTCTATGTTTGCAGGTACCTCTTATACCACATTTTTGCTTCCCGTCAGGCAACATAAGGGTCAAATGCAATCTACTTGTACATAAAAAAATAAAATTTGCTGCTCTCATAAACAATAAATATCAAATGTGTTTTGATTGTATTGCTCTTATTGTGTCATTCATCATCATCATCATCATCTAATATAAATATATAGGGACACACCACACAAATTGAGCTAGCAAAGTAAGTTAAAGTTAAGTGAACTTGTGACGTGGGATACTAACTCAACATTGCCATATTTTTTAAATGATACTTATATAGATAAGCATCCAAGACCCAGGCCAATCTGACAAAGATCATTTTCCATCTTGACCTGGCTGGAGATCGAGCCTGGGACCCTCATGACACAGGCTGGTGCTACAGAGCTGATTACTGAAACTATATAATGATGATGTTATTGACTGTCAAATAAACTCTTTATCAATTTATCATACATGAAACAGAAGGGACAAGACAGGGTCGCTGGTGATTAGGCTTTTAAATTAAATACAGAACTTGCGCGTAACAACGAGTATTTTAATCCATTATGGACAGTCAGATTAACACTCAGCATAACAATATAGTGGCTAGGCTTATGTTGTGCGGTCGGCTGCTCGGCAAAAAGTGACGCGTTCGCTCGGCGGAGCGCGCCGCGGTGAATACAACGGCGATATGGCGGGCAGTGGGGCGAGCTATGACGTCACGCCGTGTCGCAATTCATTCGTTGCGTTACATACAAGTATCTATTTGATCACAGAGATGATTTTTTGATGTATCTAAGTGTATTGTAATACATGCTGTAATTTGTTTCCATTGCTTTATTTTAGATGATGACCCAGAAGCAATAGTCCGTCCGTATGAATGCATGGACGTGTCTTGCAACGGGCGTGTGCTGTGCGCGGGCAGCCAGCTCGTGGAAGACGACGCCTACCTTGTCTTTTGGGACACCAGGCTCACCAAGCCGCTGGGGGGCTACTGGGAGTCTCATACAGATGATATCACCCAGGTAATCCACTATCATAAAGAAGATTTGTGTCTATGTTTGTTATGGATCAGCCAGCTCGTGGTAAACGACGCGTACCTTATCTTCTGGGACATCAGGTTCACCAAGCCGCTGGGGGGCTACTGGGAATCTCATACAGATGATATCACCCAGGTAATCTATGTATCATTAAGAAGCTTAATGTGTTTGTTTGTTATGGATCAGTCAGCTCGTGAAAGACGACGCGTACCTTGTCTTCTGCGACACCAGGCTCACCAAGCCGCTGGGGGGCTACTGGGAGTCTCATACAGATGATATTACTCAAGTAATCTATTTATCATAAAGAAGATTTATGTCTATGTTTGCTATGGATCAGCCAGCTCATGGAAGACGACGCTTACCTTGTCTTCTGGGACACCAGACGCCGCTGGAAGGCTACTGGGAGTCTTATACAGATGATATCACACAGGTAATCTATATATCATTAAGTAGCTTAATGTGTTTATTTGTTGTGGAACTGTCAGCTCGTGGAAGACGACGCGTACCTTGTCTTCTGGGACACCAGGCTCACCAAGCCGCTGGGAGGCTACTGGGAGTCTCATACAGATGATATTGCACAGGTAATCTATCTATCATAAAGAAGATTAATTTGTTTGTATGTTATGGAACTGTCAGCTCGTGGAATACAATGCATACCTTGTCTTTTGGGACACAATGCTCACCAAGCCACTGGGAGGCTACTGGGAGTCTCATACAGATGATATCACCCAGGTAATCTATCTATCATCAAGAAGTTTAATGTGCTTGTTTGCTATGGATCACCCAGCTCGTGGGAGACGACGCCTACCTTGTCTTCTGGGACACCAGGCTTACCAAGCCGTTGGGGGGCTACTGGGAGTCTCATACAGATGATATCACACAGGTAATCTATATATCATTAAGAAGTTTAATGTGCTTGTCTGTTATGGATCAGCCAGCTCGTGGTCGACGACGCTTACCTTGTCTTCTGGACACCAGGCTCACCAAGCCGCTGGGGGTCTACTGGGAGTCTCATACAGATGATATCACCCAGGTCATCATCATCATTTCGTGTAGGTGACACGGTCAGTCGACCATGCACACCCCGGTGTCAGAGTTCTTCGGAATCGTCTCACGGCCTCTGATGTGGTTCCTTTAATGACTAGCAGATGGCAGCCGGAACCAACGGCTGAACGTGCCTTCCGAAGCACGGTATCATCTTTTTTATCAGACAATCAGGTGATTCATGCCTGCATGTCCTAACCAAACTGGAAACAACTTAACAAAGTATGCTTCCCGTGGGAATCGAACCCACGACCCCCGGGTCAACAAGGCAAACGCCTTAACCACTTGACCACGGAGGCAGGCACTGGATCACCCAGGTAAAGTTATATTATAAGAAACAAAAATTTTAATTTTTGTTTGCATTGAAAAGGCTCCGAAACTACCGGACCAATTTTCCAAATTCTATGCACCTATAGAAAACTAGTTTACCTGTGGGTGACACAGGCTATAATTTACGCGGACAAAGTTCACTCGACGGACGACTCTCTACATCAAAGTTACTTTGTAACAACTATTTTTCGAACCTAGCAATAAAAAAAACAAACAGTAAAATCTTTCCTCTTCATAATTATCATAGACTAGCTGTTGCGGGCTTCGCCCGCGTAATATATAGCCTATGTCCTTCTTGGTACCCTAACCTATGTGTATGCAAAATTCATGATGATCGGTTCAGTTGATACGGCGTGAAAGCGTAACAAACAAACAAACTCACTTTAGCATTTATAATATTAGTTGACAAACTCACTTTCGCAATTATAATATTAGTTGGGATTAGTTAAGATTAGGATTGTAATAACCACTTTTCTTTTCAAACAGGTGAAATTCCACAAAGAAAAGACTGAACTAATAGCCACGGGCTCCATCGACGGTCTCCTCAACATCTTCAACGTGCTGGAGCAGTCAGAGGACGACGCGCTGGTCTACTCTCTAAACGTGGAGAACTCCGTGGAAAGGGTAACCTGGCTGGACGCCAAGCGAGTGGCCTGCATCACGCAGTCTAATGATTTGCAGCTCTGGGACGCTGACACGGGGGATTTGGTTAAAAGTTACGGCAGAGACAAGATTGCGAGGAGCATTAAGGTATATTCAATTGTATATTATAATATACTTGCTGTCACCCGCGGCTTCGCCCGCGTGATATATAGTCTATGTCCTCAGTACCCTTATCTATGTGTATGCAAAATTTCATGATGATCGATTGAATAGATTCGGCGTAAAAGCGTAACAAATAAACAAACTCACTTTCGCATTTATAATATTAGTTAGGATATACATATATATCCTATAGTATAGTGGTATAGTATTTATGCATTAATTAAACAAATGATATAAACAGAATTGAGAATAAAAGTCTAGGTTAGTGTGAAGGTTAGGTTTGTTAGGTTTCCTTGTGACCAAACCAGGAGCGAACGACTTGGCCTCAGAGGGTAATTTAGGTTTAATTTCCCGTCACTCTTAGTTATTCGTACACTTATCAATACAATGACGTAAATTCATTATATTTAATACTTAATTTTTTTAATTTACAGTCACTCGATTAATATTAGCCTTAAACAATTAACATTTCTATTTCAGAGGAGCAAAGACGATGACTGTTACGTAGTAGACGCGTTCATGACTGCGGACGACACGCCTGTGTTGCTGGCCGGCTCCTACGGGGGGGAAGGGTGAGGCAGTAGTTATTACATTTTAATAAAAGTAAAACTAATAGCTGTGTGATTCCCTTCAGAGTAGAATAGGACCACTCAAAGTCTTCCCGTGGATGACGTAGAAGGCGACTTAGGAAACACAAGCTCAACAAAGCTTGTAAACATCTTACAGACCTCTCCAACCCGTCTAGACAGCGTGTGCCGGTGTTATACAGTCTTTAAGGCCATACATAAATTTTTCAGGGTTCCAGTTCAGTTGCTGCCTCCCAAAAAAATGAGAGATTATTCAAAATTTTGTCCTGCGAAGCCCTAGCTAACCCTTCAAACTATTTTATGAACTACTGTTTATAATTTAAAGTAAAAACGTGAAGCTTTTCTTAGCGTTTAGCTATAGCCCTGTAGATATTGGCACAGATCTGTATATTTGTGGTATTTGGCGAGAGAAGTACTACAAAGAAGATTGTTATACGATAATAATGCGGTGTTATATCTACTTGCAGGGACGTCCTGAGATCTCTGTCCATCACGAACAAGAAGCTGCTGCCATGCGCCAACTTTACAGAGAACAAGCAAGTCGTCAGGTGCTGCTGGTATCATAAAGATGTGAGTGTACCACCATCCCTAGCCGTACCTTTGATGATGATGAAGATAAAGGGTCTGAAGATCTTTTATATAAACTGAGGTAGACAAGCCCTTCTCTAAGAAACAGACATTGAAAAGCAATGCAAAAAACGCAGGCGGGGTCTTCACGCACAGAGTTTAGGTGTGAGCCAATCGCAGCTCCCTTTGAACGCTTTAGAATGTGGTACGTACGGATCGTCTACTGAGGTTTATATAGAGGTCTTGGTCTGAACATGGTCTCGAAAAGTAAGTAGTCGACAGAACTCGGCCATGAAACATAAGTCTTTTGTGTTTAAATTCATTCGATGTGTCTTGACAAGCACTTTTGGGTGGATCATGCCAAAGGCGTGTCGGCGATTAGTTAAAAGTTCTTAATTTTACACGTGCGCAATTTAGCAAATTATAGTCGGGACTAATTCTTGTTTGACTATGTAGTCGACTGAACTCCGTACGTAATTGATACTCACTAAAAAGTGGTGGTAAAAATATATTTTATTTAAATAATTTTTTACGACGTTCAAGTTCATAACTAACTGTAGGGCTAGCTCAATTTGTGCGATTTGTCTATTTATGAATTTCTTTTGAGCCTAATTGATGTTCTACATGTCCAGAACGAGCTGTTGGTGACGGCGGGCGAGGCGGGCGCGCTGAGCGCGTGGGCGCGCGCCGCGGCCACTGCCGCGCCCGCGCACGGCAAACTGCACTCCGCGCTCAGCAAGCTACACGTCAATAGACACAAGCCCTACTGAAATATACCTCTAGAACGCAACTCGCCTTTTCATTGCCTGATAAAGTTGCCAGCAACATAGTCCTCATAAATTATAACATATGTCAGCAATTTTTTCTAATGACTCATCGGATAACAAGCAAGCGGATCACCTGATGGTAAAAGATCACCGCTGCCCATAGACTACTGCAACACCAAGGGTGTGTGACAAGAGTGTTGCTGGCCTTTTGTTTTTCCCTCCCCAAAGGGGAGAAGGTCTCTCACTCACCGAACGAAGCATAGCAGCGATAAAGCTCCTACTCCAACGCTGATTTTCTGTGAAAATGTGATACTTCCCCGGACGAGCCGATCCATTCATGCTACTAGTAACGTAGGTCCACCACAAGTGCCACAACTGAAATAACTGTTCAATAGGTGGATCTCTTTCCTCTTTAAAATCTTGCAGATGAGAGAGAGACCATCATCCCCGCGTTTTTTCCAATGACGTCCTCGGCTGTGATTCGTCGTAGCCCGGGGTCCTCTATTATAATAGCATTCATGATATGATCGGCCGACCGCCTGCTCGACGACAACCCATCTTGAGTAAAAATTTCTGAAATATGGCCATAGTACAAAGGCAGAAGTTTGTATTTTGAAATTAAAAACAAACCCAGTTTGACACTGAATATGCCACAAGGGTTGCCCTGTCAAGATATAGGTAGCTTTGCTACTCAGAATAATAACTGAGCTTTGCTAGGTATAAATAAAAAACAAAACTTCAATAACTTACTCCTTTATTACGAAGTCTCGAAGTAAAAGCTAACAAATACGAAAACATTTTACTAATTAAAATAAGGGCACATCTCCCTTGTATAATGCGGTAAATAATCATATTAAGACGAACACACAAACATGCCATTATTCTAAAATAATATTACTCCTCTCATTTCGACTCTATAGCTCTGTTATACAACTCTCTACTATTTCCTCAGTATAATAAATAAAAACAGTACTTAATTATTCTAACTACTACAAACCAAGTGGACCTAGATAATCACGATATGCCCTAAGAATCGTACCAGTTTGTTTGTTTTTCGTGTGTGTAAGTGTCCAACACTGGCGCCAGATTTTTTAAGCTGCCTAAAGGCATCTGACATATCTTTACGACCAGTGACGCACATTTTATACCAATGCATGCAAATGTGTCGTAATACAAACTACTACGTCTGTATCACTCAAGGACGCAAAACGATATGCCACAATATATATACGGACAAATAACTGCTATCTGATATGTAGCAAGCTACTATAAGATCCTTTGACTCAGACCCTACCTGAGGAAGTGGCGGGGCGCGGGGGGCATACAATGTAATGCTTAGGCAGAAGTCATCTGGGCTCTCACCAACAGCGGCCACCCCGCACTTCCCCGCATCCCTCGTTTCAAGTTAAACGCTCTAGCTATAGTCAGTAGAAAGTTGCACAACAGAGTCAATGTAATAATAATATATTAACTAATCTTAATAAATACTATAAATTTAAAATATTCATGTCATAATAAAGATCAATTGGAATAAAAAATAAATATGTCCAATGTGATTAGAAAACATTTTTGTATAAAAGAGATCAAAGGTATTTTTATTATGGCGGTTTCCGTATACCTTTACAGTAATCAAATTGGGATAATTTTGATAAATATAGAATTTGTACTCAATATAATTTACAAACGTAAAGTAATTTGAAATAAAATCAAAATAGTCATATTTAATTGAAAACTATTTCACTTGTTATGCCTAAACTTATATCCTATGGAAAAATCGAATATGGCGAGCCAACCTCGGAGGCAGCAGTAATCATTCGATTTTAAATTCTTAATTTTTAAAGCATGCATTTTTTCGTTTTTAACCGACTTGTAAAAGAGAAGGTGCAGTGTTCGTTTCTAAAACACTAAAGAATGGATGTTATAAGGCTATTGTAATCTACATATCATCCTTTTTTTGTACAATTTATGTAGACTTTATAATATCTTGTTAGTAGCTTCAGAATAGCAGTGGTTTTATTAGCATCTTTAGAAAATGTTAAAAATCGCGTCATCTTTGGTTACGTGAAGCTGGGGCCGCGAGATAACGCCGCGGAGAGTACCGTGATAAAGCATAATAAACAAACAAGTACAATGGAAAATTCGCACAGCAATCTGAGCTTGTTAGTGATGAAGATATCTCCGGTAGCAAGACGCAGGATTGAGACCTTCGAAAAAGTAGCTGCCCACACATTATTACATCGCTCTAAGAACACAAAAGCCTTAGAAAAAAAACCGTGAAACAATCGAAAATTTAAAAATAGTTCCATACAATAATGCGATTTTTCTGGTAGGTCTGAAGGTTTAACTTCGTATGTAGTCAACGACAAAGCGCCCTTATAGCTACCTGCAAGTATTTCTGTAATAAATATTTACTTACTTATACATCTGCCACAGGTGATCACAGATGCGGGGGAGGGGTCAAAAACGCAAAAAGTCGTAACAACTTAAACATTTTGCAATTTTTATTATAAGGCAGAGTCCAAGGGCGCTTTGACGTATATACTTAATCTATATTACAGCTCCTCCAATAAAGTTCACAGAATTCGACTTAAAAACTGCGATACCTAAAGGAGTTTCCACACAGCCATTAGAGATATCCCCACCAAAGTTAAGCTATCACGGTATTTTCGTACAACGTGTATCTGCGCGCCCCGGCGGCGAGAGAAGCGCAGTCAGGCGAGCCGGGGAGATCACTTCGACGCCAGGAACATTATGAGTCTGCAAAGACATGAGAATCATGTGAGTAAGCAGTCAAGTGCGAGTCAGTCGAATAACCGTATAGAAAAAGAAGAAAAAATATTTATTTGGCTACATTGAACATCTGTTTAACAATTACACAATTCATACAAGCATGCACCAAAACGGCCTTCGCTGAGCAGGTGTCTTGCCTTGGTATGAGCCACAACGCTGGTCTTCCGCGAAAGCAATCGGTACGGTTGGTTTGTCGCTGAGGTTGTGGAAAAAAACTCTTTTGTCACTACAAGTACAAGTATGACACGAAGTTCACTCTGAGAAAACTCACAGTCAATTGATTGTCGATCGCCCCGTCCGTTCTGGGTTTTAAGAAAGTTCCTCCTTCGGTCCCGACCTCGGGCAGCCAGAACATGCCATAGTAAAAATAAAATATTCCATAATGCATGTGAGACAAACTATGCTCGTGAATGTTTTAGGAGCTTCGCAAGATTATTGATTCGGCGTAAGTTGCCGTCAGTGGACTGTAGAACTGTGTGTCTGTCTTATCACCTGAAGTGCACGGCCTTGTTGCTGAGCAGGCGGTTGGTGTCGCCGGCGTCGGCCAGCGGCAGCGGCTGCGGCGGCGCGTCGCCGTCGTCCTCGCGGAAGGTGTGTGTGGCCACCCGCGGCAGCACGCGCGCCTCGCCGTAGGGCCCGCGCAGCCACACCCACTGCAGCACTAGCGGACACACCGTCTTGCTCTTCAGGATCAACTGCGGTATCAAAAATTTCCTATGTTTTAGGCGACCCTCCTATTTTGATACCATTTTACTCCAACACGCTAAACGTGACCTTTAGCTAAAAAATCTCGTCGTCATCGTAACCCAAGGCTACTCCTCCGCGAGAGAATAAGTCACGATAACAAAACTTTTTAACGTAAAAATTGAACCGCCGAAATGCAAAAATCTGTCATGCCCTATTTTTCTACCCTTAGGATTGGTTCTTTTTTCCAAATTTTTATAGTGTAGTATTGTAAGTGTCCAACTTGAGGGACCCTTTCCAATGAAATTATCAAAATCAGTTTAATCAGTTAAACAATTACGCGGGGTCAACCATAAAAAATGCACGCGTAGTATTGATAATCTCCTCCATATAAAAAAAGTCATTTATTTACTTAAAATAAAATTAATTTAGTTAGTAATTCGGCGCTCTATGAAAAGACATACGAAAAACAAATGTATATTATACAGCCTCTGTTTCGCGCTAATATTGAAGTTTTTTACAGGTAAAAAAAAAAATTATATTAAAGCGACAGGCCTACATGTGTCTTTCTTATCCAGAGGTCTTCCTCAACGCGAATGTGATGCACTGTCATCCCAATCCGCATACTGAGTGCATGTCATTCGCCCTGAGTACGACCTCCGGATGAAGTCGAAACATGTCGGCCAATGTCGCTGTTATAATAACGTCTATATCAAAAATAAAAAGGTTCAGTAATTTGGGAGTTTATCCAGAGCAAAACATAAAAATAAGATGAAACTTTTTCTCTTATAATTAGATTCATATTCGCCCCAGTGCACCAAACGGGGCCTTCGAGATATACGAAGAAAGTGTGCCAGGTCGCCCGCGACTGTGTCACGAAATGCAGACCTAGATATCTAGGCTTTACGTAAATACTGCATTTTACTGTTCAGCATTAAGTAGGTTTTATTTTTTATTTAATAAAAGATTTTTACTTCGCGTAAAAAATAAATTAATGTATTTGAAAAGTTGAAGAAACAATTTTGTATAGAATTTACTTAAAACTGAAAAAGAACGGCCAAGTGCAGTGTAGGGTTCCGTCATTGCACGTCATATACGACTATAACTAACTTTACTTGTGAACACTACTTCGCTGTAAAGGTTTTCCTTTGAACCACGTTAATGCTTGACTTTAAACGGAACACTTGACTTTAAAAAAATGCACTTGAGGCTTAATATCTCATAAATGGATCCCTGAATCGAAAAATTGCGTACACCAGACGGACATGGTGAAATAATTATGTTTGGTTATTTGTTTACTAAGAAACCTTAAAACCAGTTGTAAGATTATCCAATCTGTCAAAGTAATAATAGTAAGTGACCATCACTTGTAAGATTATCCAATCTGTCAAAAAACTTCCACTATGTACGGTTAATATTCTAATCAAGAACAACTTACCACCACTAATGGAAAGTGATCCGACCAACATACATCATGCATTACATAAGTATTACAAACTGTATCACTAATAATAATATGTAACTCTCTAATTTTATCTAAACTTAATTTTGGAGACATAGTTTATGGACCGCGACTCTTGTGTAGAACAAAACTCTTTGTGCAAAGGGTACAAAATGCTTGTATTCGATTTTGTTACAGTGTTCCCCCGCGAAGTCATATAACACCTTTTCTAAACAGGGGCTCTCTATTCAATATGGAAGGTCGTAGACAGTTGCACCTTGCGAGTTTGGTGTTTGACATAATTAAGTTTAAAAAACCTGACTATCTTTATGAGAAAGTGCAGTTCACCTCGCAACGTCATCCCAGGTCCACTCGTCCGGTACTTTCTATACAGAGGCACAGGACAGTGGCATTTACAGGAAGTTTTAGATATGCGGCAACAAAGTGTTGGAATAATATTCCACCTCCTATAAGAAATATCAATACGAAATTCACATTTAAAAAACAACTGAAATCATTTTTACTCACAATTCAGAAAACTATATTCAAAACACTTTGCTTGCCGCATAGCTGAAACTTAAATTGAGTTCTCCCTTAATTTATTTATTTATTTTATAAGTATAATTATCAATAAGTAGTATTATATTGTTGCACTTTGCACTATCAAATAATAAATATATCAATTATGTATTTTGCTTGCCACGCATTAATTTTACACTGCGTGAGACAAAATATTTTGTTTAAAAATTGTAATAGCGCGTCATCTCAACTAAGCTGACAGCTGAAAATCAGTGGTTGCTTCCCTGAGCAACATTTCGCTAAGCTGTAGCCTTTTTGTGCTATTGTGGCACACATAAGTCATGTTTAGTTTTAAGGAAAGTTTTTGTTTGTTTTCAATTTTAATATGTATTGTATGTGTGTTACAAAGAACAAAATAAATCTTTTATCTATCTATCTATCTAAACTGATAGCAAAACTGAGAAAAATATTATGTAAATTAATTATGCACTTCTTCAGAAGTCGCATAATTAAGTTACATAATATTAATTATGTAATTATTAAACAAAATTGAAAATACAGAACAGAACAGAGAACAGAAGAATACCTAAGTTCTTTGAAAATATATTTTATATATTGGAACTAATAAAAAATTCGCTACCGGCGAAATTCACTTTGCTTGGCTCTCTCTCACATTCGGCTCGTCCGGGGAAGTACCGCACTCTCACAGAAAAACTACGTTTGAGTGAGTGTGAGGGTGAGTGAGAAAGCCGGAGGCCTGTCCCCTCTCCCCTCTGGGACGGAAAAATAAAAGGCCGGCAACGCTATTGTCACACCTCTGGTGTTGCAGTTGTCCATGGGCAGCGGTTATCACTTACCACCAGGTGACCCGCTTGCTCGTTTGCCGTCCTATGACATAAAAAAAATTCGCCGTCCGAATTCATGTGCTGGGCATTGGGCATAACACAGATCCTTGCGGTACACCAGCTGATTTAAAGACAAATATGTGTTGATTACAAATATACTAGTGTTCTGATATAATGTATAACTGAAAACTAACAATTCACATGTATCAATTCTTCAGCTATCAGAGACTGCTCGCTAAATATCTCTGTTTCAGTAGAAATTACCAGTGACACATAATCAAATGCCTTCGTTACGTAATACAAAACATTGCTGTGTGTGACTATTGTATTTTTTGCAACAAATTAACTGTTATTAATTATATTGGTAAATAAACGAATTTTGTTTTCGAAATGTGATATGAGGTATCGTAAGATTCGTATTTACCCCCGGAATGTCATAAGCTATGTGAAGTCAGCAAATAATCAAAATGGCTAAAGCCTATCTTATTCACGCCCGAACACTCAAATGCATCTTAGAGGTATCTTACTTAACCAACATCGTTCTCAAGTCTCGTTCTGTCACTTTCTAGATATCCTAGCAAGACAAAGATAGTCTGAGATTAAACATTGACACTAGTTTAAGCAAATTTCAAACGATACACAACGAAAGGTGTTCTTTACCTGGTACGTGATCTCCCTCTGTGAGCTCTGCGTCGGATCGCGCTGGTTCTTGTTGACGAAGGCCTTGACGACCCATTGGTGGCCGAAGGCCGAGAAGCGCGACGTCTCGTAGTATAGCTTGTGCACGAACTCCTCCGTGCGGTACGGCTTCAGCTGCAGGTCTGTGGACAACAGTTTTCGATAGGCATTACTCAATATTTTAAAAAGAAATCTTCGAGTAATGTCTTAAGTATTCAAAAGTTATAATCGATACTCGAACATATGAACATTGTGAAAACTCATTCTTATTAGTACTTATGTATGTTAGACTACCTACTACATTTATAGGATTTTTCGAAACTTGATTACAATCATCAATTCTAGACCTCTCCTTTTAGTCCTAACCATCAAAGCTGATTATTTGATAATAGTCGTTATACCGTCTGCTGCATATACCGAGCAGCCGTTTCGATGGCCTCCTTCAGTTTTCAGCACCAGCTTGCACGTCCACGACATCAGCGTTGGATTTGTGCGGGTGCGAAAATGGGCGTTCCTCAAGGATAAATTCTAGGCCCTCTCCTTTTTGGTGTTTACCATTCATCATCATCATCATCAGGTCTTTTTTAGTCTCCACTGCAGGAGCACGACCCTCTCTATACTACCAGAGCAATATATTAGCCAGAGCAGTCAGAGGATTTGGCCACTCTCTCCACGCTGGCCAGACTCAGACTTGGAGTGCTTTCATTCTACTCTGCCGGGAACCACATGGCACAGTAGAATGAGACCACTCCTACCATTATGAAGATGATATTCTCATAACTCAGCACTTCTAACAACTGTTTATACAAAGCAGCGGTTTCAGCGGCCTTAGCCTGTACATCCACGATATCAGCGGTGGTTTTATGTTGGTACAAGAATGGGCATACCTCAAGGATCAACTCTAGGACTGTTCCTTCTTAATACTTACCGTTGAAGGTGATTGTCTCATAACAGAGCAAATCCAGAAACTGCGTATACATAGTAGCAGTTTCGGCGGCTTTCTTCACTTCGGTGTATTTGTGAGGGTACAAGAATGGACGTTCCTAAAGGATCAACTCTAGGGCTTTTCCTTCTAAGTGCTTACCGTTGAAGGTGATCTACTCATAGCTCAGCAAATCCAGCAACTGTGTGTACAGAGCAGCTGTCTCAGCGGCCTTCTTCTCAGTGCCGGCCAGCATGGCGACAAGGTCAGCGGTATTTTTGTGCGGGTACAAGAATGATCCCTGCTTAGTGCTTACCGTTGAAGGTGATCTTCTCATAACTGAGCAAATCCAGCAGCTGCGTATACAGAGCAGCGGTCTCGACGGCCTTCTTCTCAGTGCCGGCCAGCACGGCGACGACGTCGGCGGCGGACTTGTGCGGGTGCGCGCACGCGGCCTCGTGCGCGCGCGCCTCGTGCGCCGGCCCGCGCCACGGACACCCGATGCACGCGTAGCTGCAGCCCGTCAGCCTGCAAACGTCCCCTTATTTCAATAAAATTGGTATCATCAGTCGGACGGCAAACAGTAATGTGACAAGATGTGACACCCAGTGCTCGGACAATGTCGCGTCTTCAAGAGTGCCCATCATGCCCCAAAACCTGCTCCCTATTACGGATTGCTATGACAGAGTACTGGTCGGGAGTCCTTTAACCATTACATATATATATTAAAAGATCAATATCACATTCGGTACATAGACACAAATAAGCTATCGAGTAGGTTTTGGCTTTAGATCCAATGAGATAACATTCGACTGACATGTCGAATTCTAAAGTATTTTAGGCTTCAACATTACAGTCCACAAACCACCTTAACCCGTTCAATAAGTACCAATGAATTAATAAAGCAAATGCAATAATTATAATAAAATCCGAACTACACTAAACCAAGGCACATTCGTGTTACAATTCTATATACCTAGAGCCAGTTTGGTTCGCATCGCGCCGCACCGTTAGCTATCATCTATTCTATGTTAGTGCGGACAGTCACGTCACCTGCAGGCGTGGGAACGCATGCAGGTCGCGGACGTGGCGCGGACACACCGTTAGCTAGCACTACTCTATGTTAGTGGACAGTCACGTCACCTGGAGGTGTGGCCGCGCTTGCAGGGGGGGGACAAGAGGCGCGGGCGCAGCGCGGCGAGCAGGAGGGCGTACACCTGCCACACGACGCGAACCAAACTAGCTACGTAGCTTCGTTTCGACTCCACTACCATTTGCGAGAACTTGTACTGCCTGCGGACACAAGCGGGCTTCAGTAGGCGCTTGACTACTAGATGAACTAAACCTGTCTTTGGATGTGATGACAGCCTCCGAGGCGAAGAGTCTTTGAATGAGGTGACATGCTGGCGACACGATGGGTCCCTGATTTGATCCCCGGCGTCATAATTCAAAACGATCTTTTTCAAAATGGCCAGTCTTGGATGTTTATCTATCATAAAATATAGTATCGTTGAGCTAGTATATTACGACACAAGTTAACAATTTACTGTGAGGCTAGCTTAATTTGTATGATTTGTTCCTATACAATTTTTTTTATTTATCTCCTGCGATGAGCGCATACGTTAATGCTTGCACCATGGTATGTTCATGTGTTGGTTACCAAGTGTATGCGCTCTAAGATCATGAATTTTTGAAGGTGAGACCTGCAGAGTCAAGCGGGCTTCAATAGACACTGACTCGTATAACATTACATGACATATGTAGGACCTGAATTAACACGTCTGATGACTACTACTCTTGATGTGAATTTCCTACGTCGGGCAAACACATTTACACTTGTGAAACTATTTTCGGGTAGAAAGGACTGTACCTATTCACTATTTATGAAACTTATTTAAAAGGACATATTTAAATTTGTCGGATCAGAAAGAATAATATTATGCCTAGGTCTAAATGATGGTGACAGTCGTTATGTCGAATATGACCTATTACAGTTTCTGGGAAACTTCTGAAATATAGATACTACTGTGTTTTGAAAGGGTTAACCAAAGATTTCTTAGTTAGCTTTGATTTAACAATCTTATTCCATTTGCGTATTATCTAATTAACTGAGTAATTATACCTATTAGAACCGGTATAATGACTGGGATCAAACAATTATTTAATAGGTTGTATAATAAGTTTGATAATTCATTTTACTTTCCCTTCCAGACATAAACTCGTTTGATCTGGGTTTTTTTGACACTCTTGCCCAGGTCTTTTATTTTTATGTATGTTCCCCGACCTCTCGAAGACGCCTGGACCTGTTTTAAGAAATTCTTTTTTTTTGTCAGAAAGGTTACCCTAGATTGTCCCTTGGTCACCAATCAAGTCAGATTCCAGATCCTCGAAAAATTTAGGGAAATCATTTTTTTTTATATACTTACATGACTTTGTTGTACATATATTATTCCTTTTCAAACTTCAAAGGAACACTTGAAATATTTGCTTTTTAGTTCAGTTCCTGTGTTGTTTGAAGTCGGTTTTTTTTACTTAATTATAATTATTTAGAACTATTATATCGGAAAACTTAGTGGACAAGGTACCACTTTATTGACTCATTTTTGAAAATAAAATGGAATTTGGTCTTTAACTTTAAACTGATAGAGACCAGCTACATAACAGATAAATCATCTAATATAGTTTACAGATGCGATAATATGAATGGCAGTCGAATTGTGGCAATAGAATGCCTTGTATCTTTGCTTGCATTACCTCACCTACACACATATAGTTACAATAATTCGACAATGATGTCTATGCTTGGGATTTTTTGACCGTTAAAAAATAAAAAAACAGTTGTATAAATAAAAAAATCAATAGCACTATCCTCACCTCTCCTCACAGGTCTTCTCCTCATGATGCTGCAGCGAGTGCCTCGGAAAGACGCGCGTACAGAACTTGCACTCCGAGGGCAGTTCCGACACCGTCTTCTCCACGGCCAGGTTCCTAGAGGCCGAGGTCTTGGAGATCTCCACGCGGCAGTTGGGGCACGTGGCCGCCTCGTCGCGGAGCCTCGCGTCCGCGAGCAAGTGCGTGAAGCAAGGGGCGCACATTAGGTGCCCGTTGCTGCACTGAAATTGAAACCTGGTGTCAGAATATATCTATGGCTCGACAAAATGATGGGATGATTGTGATTGCTATCGTCCGTAAACTATGCACATAGTAAACTTGGATGCATTGCGTTTTGTCAAAGATACTACTTTGTCAATATAAGGTTGTTATATTCTATAAATCTAAATATGGTGATTGATCAACAAAGTAGTAAATTTTTATAAAACACAAAACTAAAATTAAATAAAGTCTATATAAAAAAAGTTCCATATGATTGGATTCAAATACTTCGCAAATTCACCTACATTACATTTTTTTATAAAAAAAATTATATTTGTATGGAGCCTTTCTTATCCAAATTTACTGGATTATAAATGTGCTAGTTTGTACGGACAGGTAAATGAGAATGTGTGTGAGCTACGCGGTCTACCTCGGCCCCTCTTGCTGTGGCTCCTGTAAACAGACTAACAATAATGCTGGAACAGAAAACAAACCAAATTTAACATTGCTCTGTGTTTGCCCTATACTCTTGTGGAAAATTGTATAATTGAACTGTTTTAAAGAAATGTTATTTTACCATGTTATTTTCAAAACCTCAATGTATGATGAAAAAATTATTAAAATTAAAAAATGTGTGTGTTAAAACTGAACTGCAATTATAATATGCCAAGTGAAATACGAATTTATGTTGAGAAACTAGTGTGAATTCAATTAATAAGATTAGTACAATGCTCTGGCTAAATAAATTTATTTAAATGCAAAATCTATGATTTACAAAATTTGTGTGTTCCCTTCAAATATTAAAATGTACAGGTGTGCTTGCTTTCTAAAGGATCTGATGTTTCTAGGATAGGGGTTGATTGGGAGTGAGAATAAAGAAAGAACTACATCTCTCAACATTTCTTTATTGAAATGCAATGTTACAAGAGCAATACAGGCTATTTACTCACTATGACGACATACACACTATGCTAAGTACAATATCACAGGTTTTCTTACTGCCTAGTGTAGCCATGACAATGGAATACAAAGGAAATGGTCTTTATCAGTCTTTTATACATTTTGAGAGATAAATAGTACTTATTACAAATAAAAATGTACTAAAACCAGCCACAACAGAGGCATAGTTCTAAGGACATTCTAATTTGTGCATAAACTGACCGACATACAACGCGTATAAAGATTTATGACATAGGTACAATGTTATTCGACGCCTTGATACTAAAACAGAATTAAAATATTCTCCGATAATGATAAAATGCGCTGTGTAGGCGTCTCCACGGCGCACCTTGTCATTTCGCAACCTGAATCGAACTCGGGAGAGTTCGACCTTCCATTACGTAATTTACGAAATATATTTTCTAAAACAGCTGACCCGTACGAAAGGCGTAATCAGCTGTTTTAAAATACCTGATACACGGCCGCCGGAGGCAGGTCCAGGCAAACTGCGCAGCAGAGGATGCCCCCGAGCCTATGCTCGAGCTTGTCGGACGAATCTTTATCAGAAAGCCTTCGCTTTTTAGGCGCTGGCCCCTCATCTTCCTCCCTCACTTCCACGTTCACGTCGCTAGGGACAACTGTCTCGCTAGACGATGGAACGGGCTCACTTTCGGGGGCTTCAGCCATCGCACAAAATATAATAAAAAAACACCAAGTTACTGATTGATTAACCCAGTAAAAACAGTACACAAACAAAAAAACAACGAATATCGACAAACAAAGGTTTGTTGTGTTTATATATGACCCCACCCTCCCGCAGCTCAATCAACCCGCCCGCATCCACATCGCCTACGTATAGTGAAGTGATGTAATTAATCGATAGAATTTTAAATCTAAATCGATATTGACTTATGAACTGACGACCTCTACTTTGCATCCCCGGTCAAGAAAGATTAAGAAAGAAAATGATCATTTTCAGATTGACTTGAGTATAAAATGAAATCGCTTCCACTGTCGATCTTACTCCTCAACGGAGTAGAATGCAGTTTTCAGCAATGATTTATAGTAGTAAAGTTTTTTTTTCTATATATTTATAATACATTCCCAGGCGCAGCCGGGACTACTAGGTTGTTATAAATATAAAGTATCTTTGAGTTGTTTTTGTTACCAGCATTACTGATGTAATGAATGACCCTACTCATCACATTTTATCATACATTTAATTGCTGAAGGATCACCACCTGCCTGCCTATTTATTACTAACTCGGGTGACAGGTGTCGATGCCTATCGATCTAGAATTTACTTTAATGCGGAAAGTTTGGTTGAACTTTTTATTTGAAATACAAAACCCGCACTGTAATAATAAATCCTAGATTGGAAGGCATCGACACTTGCCATCCGAGTTAGTAAATAGGCAGGCATTATCATAAATAGACACGTCCCTTTAGATAGCCCCATAGAAACAAACCGGCCAAGTGCGTGTCGGGCCACGCGCAGTGTAAGGTTCCGTAGTTGCGAATGACAACTTTGAGTTCACACTATTCACACTCGCACGCACCTTACAGTTTAACGACCAAAAACATGTAACAATGAAAATAGTATGAAATTTTACAGTTTATAAGTTGGTTGCCTATAACTTTTTAGTTTGTACTTAGTACTCAGCTCTGATAGTTTTCCTTTAAACTTCAGTATATATACTACTGCTGTAATTTTTTTCACGTATCTATATATAACCGTTTAGCGGATAGAGGGGGGGGGACACTTACCTCTAACAAAAATTCGCACTTTAAAACCAAATATTTCGGAAACGGATCCCTAAATCGAAAAATGGTGTTCTCAACCTCACAATATTTTTGAAAGACCTATTTAACGATACCCCACACGATGGGTAAATAGAGAAAAAAAAATACTCCCCCACTTTACTTGTATGGGAGCTACCCTAAAAAAATTTTTTTTCAAGTTTTTATTCTACCACTTTTTTGCCATGATTAATATACATACCCATACCAAACTACAGCTTTCTAGTACTTATAGTCTCTGCGTAAAACCGCGGACGGACAGACAGACAGACAGACATGGCGAAACTATAAGGGTTCCTTGTTTACTACGGAACCCTAAAAATCAGGACCAGCGGATCTCGGTGGCCAATCAATGTCACTGTTTCTCAAAATTAATCGACCGACCTTCCGAATCGACGTTTTTTTAAATGTTTCTATCGTGTCTTGTGCCGTGTGACACTGATTCAAACACGTTGTTATGTCGTAAAACGCTCCATAACAATTTTGCCATACAAACTTACATAAAGTAATTTTCATCCAACAACTGTCATATTTACCGCCAAAAAGTTATATACCTACCTTGTGTATACCACGTTGTATACCTACCTCCAAGTTGGCCACCCTGTGCAAAAATATGTTCTTTCTTTGATCCATTCTTTATGATGTAAAAAAAACTGAATTTGGTCATAGAATAGATCACATTTACTATCAGACTAATCTAGAGTTCTATCAAGCTAGACAAGATAGATATAAAGACAGAACCTAGGTAGATTTTAATATTTGTGTGTATGGCATGGCAGCACTAATTTTAGTGATGCGCTAAAAAGAGGGTGAAATCGATTATGTATTCATAAAAATAATTTTTAAAGTAAAGCTGACAAATGTACATAAATAATACCCAATCTTGTGAACTGACGGAAAAGACATACATAGTATAACTTCTTTATCCCTTGTGGGATAGACAGAGCCTATGGCCATTAGACCAAAAGTATCCCAAATTCCACATTTAGCATGTTGATGATTTTAAAGATCTAATACGGAATCAAAATAGTGATGGTTTTCCTTAGATTTGTGAAAAGAGAGACATAAAAATCAAATAGATCAGGTATCAATAAAAACAACAGAGTTATTTGATTAATCTCCATTTATTTTTGGATATCTGATGGATCATCCGCAATATTTCAATCTTATTTTATATTTTACATCCTAGATGTGTAAAGTCTTGGTCTTGGATAGTATAAAAACACTCACTATTTTTCATTCTACGGCAATCACATGCACAAACTGTGTCCTTCCTTTCTTAACTTTCCGTCTCGTCAGATTTTGGGCTTTTTGGGTAGAGAGCCAAATGCAGAGATGACGGTGCCTTTGGTGCCTGTCACGTTGCTGGTCAGGGGTTGCTGTACCAGCCCAGGTTGCTTGATGGTTGGCTTTGTGCCTACATTTGGGGCTGCCTGATCCCATTTTGACTTCCGTTTCTTCTCATCGTCACTCTCAGACTTTTTCACCACACCCGTCACAAAATCTATCTTTGATAGCTTCTCCTTTCTCTCTTTCTCTCGTCTGTCCATTTCAATCTTTTGTACTTTGGCTAACTCATCATAATATGATTCTTTCCCCCATTTCAGAGGATCATATATTTCTGGAGGGTAATTTGTATCTAACTCATTGATGTCGCAAAACTGAATCAGTTTTTCATATATGCTAGGGTTTCTGAAGTTCTTTTTGTCTTGTATAAGCCTGTTCATGTCGACACCTTCGTTGATCATACGGTTGTAGAATTTTTCAATTTTTTCTTGCAGTTCCTTGGGGCACTTGCCGGGCGGCTCGGGCGGGATGGCCACGCCGTCCAGCGAATCGTCGGGGTCGGAGCGCGGCACGGCCTCATCCGTGTCGGTCTCCATGGACAGGCGTCGCATATCATCCTGGTTCTCCGGCGACGGCGACAACGGCTCCTCGTCCGTCACCACCGTGTCGTCCACATAAGATACGAGCCGCCTCTTAGGTGACACTGGTGCTGACGCGGGTTTACTCGCTTCGTCTGCTTTCTTGGGGCTGGCCGGGGCGGAGTGGGCGGCTTTGAGCTCGTCTTTCTCCGGAGTTTGTTCATCTTCAACGATGTCTTCCTCGCCTTCGGAGTCTGTGTAGGTGGCCGTTAGAGATGCTAATGCTTGGGATGCCATACTGATAATTATTCGCAATTCCTTCTTAATAAATTGTAACTGTAATTCCAAATCATTGAAAATAGCCTAAATAAATACGAGGATATCAATAAATAAAAGTAAACTTAGTCACGTTTCGAAAGAAATGTCAAATCAATAAAAATTGTCGTGACTGTCATCTATCAAAGTCATGTCGTTCAGAAGTTTTTGTGAAGAAAGTACATTGTATTGTACCTATGTATTTTTTTAACATAAGGGATTTCATAAAAAGTTAAGTGCAAGAGATGCTTTTAGATAAGGAACTTCAATCAAGACTGCAAGGCTAGCAATGCTAGATTACAATATGCACACCCCGCTTTTTTTTTACAACCTAAATAATTTGAATTCCCGAACGGAAGAATCGAAACGTCAAAATATACGAGAAACAATCCGCAACGCGTAATAACTGGTCCTTTCTACGCAACATTTTGTTACACATGTTATAAATAATTAATTTTAAACATATGGTTATTATATGATTTCTTCCCAAAACAAGCTATAAAACATAAATCGTAAACCGTTAACTTTGCTAAAAATCAACATACAATTCAACTTTGCTAAAAATATTATTTTTAGCAATATAATAATACCTTAGGTTTCTACTGACTATACAGAAACGTAAACAAACGTCAATTTAATTTGACATTTGCTGTTCTGCTGTGTGGAAGGAATCGAAGATTATGATGAGATGGGGGAGTTGAGAGTCGTAGAAATCCAGAAAAATATATCTTACTGGCCGTAATAAGCATCTAAACTGTGATGAGAAAATAACTTAGAAAATTAATTTAGTTTCCCGGCAACACGTAGGAGAAGGTAGCTAGTAGCGATGGCGACACAGCCTAGTGACTGCACGGAGTTTCCGCCCGAGATCATCTTGAAGCCCCTGGCGCTGATCGGGCTGTCGGGACTGGATGCCGTCAACAACGCCGTGCACCGCGAGATATGGGACTCGTTCTCCAACAACAGGCGCGCCGACCGCGCTTCCGTGCGCTTCAAGCTACTCAACAACACTTTCGAGTTCCCAGTCGTTAAGCCCAAGAGAAGCTCCTACGAGTGGTATATACCCAAAGGTATTCTCAAGAAGAACTGGATCCCGAAGCGAGTATCGCTGATTCCCGCCGTCGTGGTCATTTTTTACGACATGGAATGGAATGACCCACAGTGGAACGAAAAAATTATAGAATGCGCATCGAAAGTACAGTCGATCCGCGCGGCTGTAGAAGGCCACACGACCCGCGTGGCCGTCGTCGTGATCCAGAACGGGCAATCGCCGCCGCCCTCCGAGTACATGCTGGGCGCCGAACGTGCACAAGCCCTGTGTGCAGCCTGTGAAATCCAATCCAAGTCTCTATTTGTTCTTCCTCACAGCGACCACTTGATGGGGTACATTGTTCGTTTAGAAAATGCATTTTATGACATTGCTCAAAATTATTACCATCATGAAACTAAAACTATAAAGCAGCACAGAGATCACTTGAACAAGACCACTCACCAGTACTTGTTTGTAAGACATCAGTTTAAACTAGGATTCCTCAATGAACTAAAGCAGGACCTCAGTACAGCCCACAAGCATTACATGCATGCATACACCAATCTGCTGGAGACTCGCACGGTCGACACTAACATACATGAAGTGAGGACTGTAGCTGGGTATATCAACTATAAACTGTGCAAGTTATTGTTTGCTCTAAACCTTCCCAGAGATGCTATAGCACAGCTGAAGAATCACATTGAGAGGTATAAGAATAGAGTAGGCTCCACTGAGCTCTTGTTTGAACAGTATGCCTGGATTGCCAGACAATACAGTGCCTTTGGAGAGTTGTTTGATGAAGCAATCAGAGCTGGATTGCCTGCCATACAGTCCCAGCACCCAGGCTTCTACTACCAGCATGCAGCCCAGTTCACTGTAAAGAGGAGGCAGGCAATGAGGTCAGTATGCAGTGAAGCATTGCAGTATCCTTCAGGACCAGATCCTCTTGAAGGAATGGTAGAATTCTATGGCCAGAGACCCTGGAGACCAGGCCGGCTCAGTGCAGACCCTCATGACCCCCAGAAAGAACAGGCTGCAGTGTTGGCTCTTCAATACAATGAAAGAGTCTTCAATCACTCTGCTATGATCATCAGTTTTCTGGGCTGTGCTATTTCCCAATTCAAAACATTCCACTCTCCCCGAATGAGAAAACAACTTGTGGTTGAAATGGCCAATGAGTATTATTATTCAGCAGACTATGGCAAAGCCCTCACTCTCTTGACACACATGCTGTGGGATTACCGCAAAGAGAAGTGGTGGTTTCTTGCCTCTCATGTTCTGAACCGGGCCCTGCAGTGTGCCTACTTGTCAGCAAAAATACAAGACTACATCCAGCTGTCAGTGGAAGCTTTGTCCAAACACATCCAAGTGCCAAACAAAGACAAAGATAGGATATTCAGAAACATAATGTCGGTTCTCAGTTGTAATATTCCTGGGCCAGAGCCTGACTTGCCCGCATCCTCACAGAGCAAAGCACTTGAAGCTTGGCAAAGTGCGATAGACAAAGAGCCTCTCTCTGTGGCTGTGGACATGTCCAACATCTCCAGCTTCTTGGAAGTGAAGCCCAAATTCAAGCAGCAACGGTATAGGATGGATGAGATGGTTGAGGTTCAACTATATGTCAGGTTGGCTTATGAAACTGTTTTACAATCAGTCAAAATATTTATAACAGTGTCAAGTCCATCTGAAACTTTAGAAATACCAATAGCACAAGATGGAAGTCACTCCATATCTCTAGAGGGTGGGAAAGTTAAGAGGTTTCTTTGTCAATTTAAATCAAATCCCCATGACAGTGGCTCGGAACTGCACATTAAAAATGTCTCGCTTGTCCTGGACTCTGATAGAAGAAGAAAAGTTATAATGAATTTTAAAACTGAAGACAGTAAAACAGTAGACACCACTGTACACCCAGAGCTGCTACATTTCATATTGAGCCCTAAAGCAGATTATGAATTTGATTGTATAGTGCCTTTGACAGTGGCTAGTCTGACATCAAGAGACTGCAAAATGACCATAGAAATATCAAACTCAAGCCCAGCGCTGCAGGGAGAGTGGTTCCCTACCACATTCACCATCACCAACAATGAGGATAGTGGTGTGTATGATGTGAAGCTGGCATTATCTTTGTTGAGTTCTCCTGACAACCCAAATCCTGAGACTGTCACAGAACTGGGCCTCAAAGAGGGGGAATCCCAGCCCCAGCCCATTCAGCTGTCTGCAGGGACCATCAGCCCCGGCGCCAGCCACACCAGCCTGTTTTATATGAAGACAAACAGAACAGCTACCACCACTGTGCAGATTAAGGTGACTTACACCATTGACCTCCCTGAGATCTCTAAGTTGGAGTGTGTAAAGGACTTCACAACTAAAATCACAGTCATAAAGCCTTTTGAAGTTATTTCTAATTTTGTTGCAATGAATTTCAAACCCATCACAAAGTGTTTTGTAGATGACCCATTTATAGTTATGCCTCAGATTAAAATTCTAAGCCCTTGGGATTTGCTAATAGTTAGTACGGACCTAGAAGTAGTTGATTGCTTTAGCCATAGTGAAGATAGTAAGTCAGCATCCTGCATCAGCAATCTAGAAGTAGCAGAGAAGAACATTGCTTCTGATGCTATGTGTATAAAAGCCAAGTACAAACCAAAAGACAACCCAACTAGAGTTGGCCTTTACAATATAACTTGGAGGCGGAAGAGCAATACCAATGGACACTGTGTCATGAGTAGTACAGCCCTGTCGGGTCTCCCCATAGATGAATGTCCTATAGCTATTGAAGTCAATTACCCAGAAGTAGTGGAATTACAGACTTCCGTGCCTCTGAAGTGCACATTGTATGGCAAATCCACAGCCCCAGTGCGACTGAGCCTCACTGTCGAGGGCACTGATGCCTACATGTTTTCTGGTTACAAGAAACTGTCCGTGACAGTGCCTCCTCGTGACAAAGTTGAGTTGAACTACAATATTCACCCTTTGGTGTCGGGCAACACCACCCCTCCCCGGTTAAAAGCCACAGTGATCGGAGACACCTCTTGTCAAGAAGTAGTAAAAGAAATGTTTGAGAAAATCTTTCCACAGAATATATTTGTTATGCCTAAGTACAATAAATGAATTGTATCAAGTGTTATCCTGTTTCATTGAGAATATTGTAAATATTTCTGAACAAAGTTGTAAGTTACACTAGTTACATTGTAATTATTATAAATACTAATAAATCCAGTTATTTGTTACTATGTTTTTATTAAAAAACCAATAAAAGTTCATAATAGAATCACTTAGTTATACCTGCAGGCCTATTTACTAACTTTTGGCAACTACGGTGTTCATAATTTTCATGGTAACTTCAATATTCATTGCTTCGGTATGAATGACTATTTTTATTTAAGATATTAAAAACCGTAAGGGATGCATAAGTGAGCATCAAATCGTTGTAGGTACACCGAGTTAGCAAATCAGCCTGCTTTTCTGGGTGTTGATTAAGTACTACCTTTTTACTACAGTGAGAGAGTCAAATAAGACTACTTGATTAATTACAAAATATTTATTGATAATACCAAACACAACTAATCTTTACGGAGTTCAAACTTCTCTTCCTGAATACCATTGGCTGTAATGACAAGGATATAAATGCTGTCACCCGTGTAGATGTCTCTCTCGGCAGCACTGATGAACACATCCTTCAGCAGGGCCAGGGCCTTCTCTCTGGGCAAGGGTGCTTCTGTAACATTCTGCATGTTCTTCAGCCCAATTTGGTTATCGAGCAGAGGCTGCAGCTGCGCGCCCGCGGAGCCGCCCGCGCGGTAGTTCGAGCGCTCGCAGTGGCCAATAGGATCGTAGCTGTAAACACAGCCTTTTCCGTCGGCGTCCAAGCCAGCCAGTACATTAGACACATAATATGGGAAGAAACGTTTATAATACAGCATTGTGGAGAGCATCTGCGCGACGGCGGGCGTCGACATGGTCTTGTTGTGCTCGTGTGAGTACATCTGCATGCGCGCCTGCAACAGTCTGGTCAGGGTGAGCGTGTCGCACCAACAGCCCGTCGCGCCCAGTACAGTGCTTTCTGACAGCTTGAACAGCTTCTTCTGCTCCCTCGTGTAGATCGAGAAGCCGGTACTGAGTCGTGTGTCGGCTCCTATAACAGCGTAGTCATCGCCGGCGATGGCCACAATGCTACCGCCGTTGTCTGCGTATGGCTCGAAACGGACCTGTTTGGCTCCAGGGACGGCATACTCAGGAAAGTTTTCACTTACGCTCATCATCTTGAAGTCGGTATTTTATGCTTTTATATTTTTCTTTTATAATAAATTAATACCACTACGAGAACTTTTGGAAATGAAGAAACGAATGACATGCATAAATTCTTTTGATTGTTTCATGACAGGTGAATTGACAGCTTCTTTGCTTGACAGATCTTTATTTTGTTTGTATATCGGCTATCGGCAAAGAACATTATACTGAAGAGGCCATGATATTATCGATTCGATTTAAGGAAAATCAAAATCAAACCAAGTGCATCCCTAGAAATATTAGCATTCCTCTATGGCAAGTAATGACATAGAATGACATTGACAGTAAAAAATAATACAATAGACAGAATCGGTGCGGTGACGTGTAGCAATCAGATTAATCCGAATACTTATCTCGTTTGTTCATAAAATTAACAGAAAAATGACTTCGATAGTGTCTGTAATTCCGAAATTGTATCAGGAATACACCAACAGAACTCCAAAAAAGCTCAAAATCATCGATGCTTATCTACTTTACATCTTCTTGACCGCCGTAATCCAGTTCGCGTACTGTTGTCTTGTCGGCACATTTCCATTTAATTCCTTCTTGAGTGGCTTCATTTCTACCGTCAGCTGCTTCGTACTAGCCGGTGAGTTCAATTTAAATGACAATATTGTAATTATGTATAGTCAATGGCCATTGTATTTGATTGAGGCTGTGAGATTGTTGATAGTATTTGTGCATTGCCGGCAATGTAAAAGCATAACTACCCAGGGCCAGGGCTCCGATTTTCTGAATGATATCTGATAAATTTGACGACAAATACTTGTATGCTGTTTGTCCCTCAAAAAAATTGTGAATTATCAAATGCTGCTCAAAATCAGAGACAGCACAGTAGAGTACACATATTTTATGCCTACTTGGCTTTAGAATAGAATAGAATAGAAGAATAGAATAGAAAAATCTTTATTCAGTGATTTAGCCATCTATGTAGGCTCAAATCCCTAGAATCAAATATAGTTATATTTTTGTACTATTTTATTGTAGGACAGGGAAAGGTTCCTTGATTTTGAAAGCAAAAAAAAAATGTTTTGTTATACAATGTTTAACCTAAGCTGTTTTGTTTACAGTTTGCCTGAGGCTTCAAGTAAACCCTGAAAATAAGTCTGAATTCATGGGACTAAGTGCGGAGCGAGGATTTGCAGACTTCATCTTTGCACATCTTGTACTGCATATTGTCGTTATCAACTTCATAGGTTAATGTTGTAGTTATTCATATGTTCAGCCTTTATGATCACAAAGATCTATTTACTATGGGTTATTATAATTTTTAAGTGATAATTAAAACAATTCTCCATTAGTAATGTTTTATTTTGACTAGTTTTGAATCAATTTTAAAACAATTTGTTTTATACCGAGTGTAACAACAATATCCTAGCTTACATTACTGTGAACATATGGTCAACTTATAAAATTACAATAAAAATAATAAGTACCAAGAAAGTAATGTAATGGCCTTTTAAGTATGCCTTTTGGACCAAATAGAGTGTAGCACACTTTGTATAATGAGCATTTTAAAAACTTTGTTTCTATATGGTTTCCTTTTAACAAATTCGAAACAAAATTCTTTAGCGACACATTTGTGCAATAACAGCTTCGGTCCAGTCAGAAACTCATCAGAGTGCGAGTATCAATTACTAGGTTCAAATTTGTCATTGTAGCATTTCATTTGTTGGAGGAGTAAAATTTACATTTCAAAGGCCAAACAAAATCATAATACATAAATGATACAAATAATTCAAACAAATATGTAAATCTAAATTACTACATGTAACAAAAAAAATAGTTTTACTTTATCAACAATAGCTATCATGAAGGTGCACAGTGGCAACATACAGTTTTGATTTCCTATTTTATGAATAACAATGTTAGATGTGGTTGTGAGAACATTTCACAACATCCAAAGTAGCAGAGATGAGTCTGAGCGTTGACCAGCGTGCTCTTTATCTATATAGATCTCTATACCTTTTCCAATTCAAGTTTTGCTAGTCAATCATTATTGTGTTATCCTGTACCATTAGAGATGGGGCTTTTAAGTTAGGCAGCAGCAGCAACTTTCGCGAATTTTGTATGAAATGACTGCGACACTAGTGTCGCCGTCGCGACCTGTCATTCGATACAATAACGCGTGAATCACGCATACAATCGCGATACTTGTCGCTGCTGTTAACTTCAAAGTTTACCTTAACCAAAGACAATATAATGCTAACGAAGTTATCTATGTTAGTATTATATTCTTTGGTGCATAGCACTCAGCGCAAAAAAATCTGGTTGGCACATGTTTCATGTCAATGCTATTTACAACCCAAGTGAGAAATATTAAGGGGCCTTTCCCACTTGGCCAGTGACTAGCATTTGAAATGATTCACATTAACGCTCGTCTTTGTCTACATACAAATTATAACTATTAGAAAAACATGTTTGATTATGATGATACATAGTGAGTTAAACACTTCTACAGATTTACAAAAATATGCATTTTTATTATCAGTTTTAATGTTATACACCCATTGAGATTTAACTTCATTGTTCCTCGTTATAGCCTGAAGTTGAACTTATCAGTGAAATAGAAAAATAGTCTCTCAAGGATTTCATAGAAAAATAAATGGTAGCTGCTGAAAAGCAGCTTACAAGTGCATCGACCTTGTTCGGTCACTGTTAACAACGTAACAATTAGAGAATCAATGAGCAAAGCTCTCACGCAGGGCCTCTGTTGAAACACGGCGCCGAGCGAATCTGTTTTGCAAAACTAATTTGCGTTAAAAAAATTATAGCATAACAGATTCGTGGGCCCATCGTGCTTAAACAGAGCCAATTAGGGTTGCCAGTGTAAATAAAGCCGGGTTTAACTTATAGTTTTGATGGTGATTAATCATCTTTTTTTTGTTGATTTTTGTTTACATTTTATTTAAAAGAATATTAAATGATTTCGCCTTATATAAACTTGCACATTTAAGATCTGGCAACCCCACTCACACTAGGGCTTAAATTACGTAAAACTATCAGAGTTCTAATGAAAATATCACAAAAAGTGAATAATTACGACTACGCTATGGCTTGTAAATTAAAACAGGTTCATCATCCACACGAATAATTTACAATCTAGTGTCTACTGCGGACACAGAGGACGTCATTCATCGATTTTGATGATCGCGTCGCGTTATAACTACAGATGTCAAAATTGCAGTGTTTTAAGACCTGCAGCTTCCAAGCAGTCTTTCAACAAATTTGCCTCATTTCAAAAGCATTGGATGAATTGTTGAAAAGGCAGCGTCCCGCCGTCGCGGCGTCACTGGTGCGATAACTCCAATACATATGTTCGACAGTCTTTTTTTGTTTCAAAGCCAGCGCTCGGCGCGAGCGTTACGAGCAATCTACTGCCTGCGCTCAGCCGCGCACCCCACACATTAGGTGTAATTTCGACAAAAATTTATAACGCAAATGTTTAATAACAATCGAATATGAGCAATATTTAAATTTAAAATATGTACTCATTATGTAGTTTAAGTTTTATGCCGAAATTTTCAATTATATGTACATATAAAATAAAGAATATAAGTAACATAGCATTAAATATGAAATACTAAACAAATGGTTTCATTCATGTATCTTTAGTCTATACCGAAAACCATCTTCAGGTGGAACTGACTAAAAGTACGTGAGCGAAACCATTTGTTTTAGTATTTAAATTTAGACATCTCGCGTAAGTTTTGACATTGGGGGTCGGTCAAGTATTACGTAAGTAGAACATCAGCTATTTTAACCCCTCCCCCCTCCCTCTTTTCTCTTAATAATATTAAAACTTACGCGAGATAAATTCATTATGAAAACACGGCTTTTCACGTTTTATTACGTCGGATCTGCCGACTAGTTTCGGTCTGTTACGAAGACCATTATCGGGGCTCTTTTCCCTTGTTTGTTGTTGCTAACGTGATTAGCACGAAAGTCCCTATAATCATAGGGAAGTCAAGAAGAGTTTTCACCGATGCTTAGGTAATATTTGAATGACCCCCATAACAACATTAACGCCCGAATTTATTTATGATGCATCTTATCTAAAATCGTCTTCAAGTCTCGTTCTGTCACTGTCTAGATAACCTAGCAAAATAGAGATAGTCTGAGATTTAAGATTGACATTAGTTAAGATTATTTTGATTTTCATTTCAATTAGAGCTTGCCAAATGAGTTGGTGGCCACATAGTCGCAGCGAAGCTAAGTGCGTGTGTGGGTGGTGTCGGCCGTGGCGGGGGCGTGGCGGGGAGCGGGGCGGGGAGCGGGGCCGGGCGCGGGCAGCGACACGCGCCGCGCGCGCAGCACGCGCCGGCCTCAGCTGTGCGGCGCCGGCTGCTGCTGCTCTTGTTGCTGTTGCTGTTGCGGCTGCTGTTGCTGTGGTTGTTGCGGCAGTCGCTGCAGGTACCGCTGGCGCGCCGCGGCCAGCAGCGCGGCCTTGCGTCGCTCCAGCGTCTTCTGCCGCTCCAGCACCGACGCCGAGAACCGCGGTTGCAAGTCCGTGCTGGAACAAACATTGTGGCACTGTAGCCTAGTGACATAAGGTCACCCTACACTGCTCGCCCGGTGGTTACAGGTATTGCAGCGAGTAATGAGTACGCACGCCCGACCTCCTCAGATGGATTGGAGATGAATTTGTAGCAGCTCAGGAGGCCGGCCGCGTACCCGATGCCATGCGTACAACCACTGGACAGGCAGTTGAGGATAACACCCCTAACCATATGATATTATTTGCTATCATATTAACCATAAGAATCACCAAACATAAAAATCATAAACCATTAATTTATCAATTTGTAATATTTATTCTTCTTCTTCTTATCGAGTCGAAATGGTTGTGTTCACGACGGCAGCCAACGGTGAAAGAATCATCGAGATCGGCCCAGCGGTTACAGAGATACGAAGAAATTAGTGATTGTGTAAATACTCTTTTTTGTATAGTCGGTTAAATCTAATCTCTTATCTTTGATAACGTGTTATGTTTAAGGTTTGCTTTCATTTTTGTTAGATAGTGATTTAACGTAATAATTTTTTAGTATACTAATATGATATTTTTAGGTTTTTAGGTAGGATAAGAAATTTATTGTATTTATAGCCTATGTACCTCAAATAAAGAATTGGTTTTCTGTTGTTTTATTTAGAAATGGGACAGGCTATAGGGAATTTAGATATAGCGAACCTAGAATAGAGTTAGGTTTCCCATAGTAACTAATAGTTAGTACATGGTAAAATAGATTTTCCTTAATATTCTTGCGAAAATAGATAAAAGTTAGGTCTTAGAGTTAGGTCTAAGACTGATTAGGTCATAGGCATAGGTTTAGGGTTAGTGTTTACGCGGGAAACGCTAGGATTAGACTGCGAGACGTTCCGACTCGCGAAATAGTATTTATAAGGCCCCCCTCTGGCGCGGGGCGAGGGGTAGACGCCGCTGCCCGCGCATTTTATAGTGGCAATTTTCCGGGGTGATTTTCTCGCGAACTAGCGTTTTCCGCACTTAGGAAATAGTGTATCTAGGTAGCCTAAGTAGAGACCTATCTAGTAGTATAAGTTTTATTAATAAATGTATAAAATTGTATGAGAAAATTGGAAAAATAAAGATTAGCAGGTAGCGGGGCGCGGGGGATGAGGTAGCGCGGCCGCGGCTATAAAAACGAGCGTAGCTCGCCGTACAGGCAGTTCAGTCGTCGGGTTCCCATCAAGAAAGAAGAAACTCTGGAAGAAAGAAGCCTCAAGATTTCTTCTACCAATAATTCTGCCTGGCCGCTCTGTCCGTCCGCCACGCCTGTCGCCCTGTCGGTGTATCAGCAAAATCGTGTTTTATTCCACCGTTTTCTATCCTGTTTCTTTGATAAGGTTTCTTTGACAGTCAATCAGGTGGAATATTCGAGAATCTTCGCCCACAAGCTACAGTCCACCGTTCTACCGTGTCGTTGCTGACCTAGAGGAGTAATTAAGGAGCGGCGCCGTGTAGTATCAGACGTCGGTGCTGCTCATTTGGTCCTTCTTCGTCGGATCTACCCCAGCGAAACGAAGATTTTCGAAGAATCCCGGGTTCAAGAAACAAGAAAACGGAAGAAATGGTCGTCACACGTAGCCAACAGGGTGATGAGAGGCTGGAACCAGGCACCACGAGGAGGAACCCGGTCGATCGTGCTCAGCCAGGTGTATTAGTTGGGGCCGCCGAGAACGTCGCACGCCCGCCACCTGTATTGGACGCGTTTTTGTCGTCGTCATCCACCGCCGCCGCCGCCGCGGCCGCCGTCGCCGCCGCCAGCCGAGTCTCGCCCCTCGAAGAGTCAACAGGCATGTCTACGGAGGAAGAAAGCGTACACGCCCGCATAAGAGAAGGCTCAGCGAGATCAAGCACGTTAAGGCCACGCGGCGCCCAGTCTGTCCGATCAACGGCATCGCGAAAAAGGATTTTGGCAGAGTTGGAAGCCAAGGAGAGACTGGCCGAACTACGTATGAAGGAGATCCAGGCCGAAAAAGAGTTACAAGAGCTACGCCTGAGACGCCTGCAAATTGAAGAAGAAGATGAACAGTCGGAAGAGGACCGTGAAGACGAATTTGAGTCGGTCAGAATCCAAGAATGGATTAAGAGGACGCCGCTCAAGGAAAAAGAGACTGCCCAGCCGCCGCCCGAGGAGAAAAAACAAGTCGCCGAGGAAGAAGTGCAACATAGAGAGGATAAGGCACACGACAAGACGGAGGAGCCAAGACGGGCTTCGGATGAACAAGGGACCACCCATCTTACTCAGCCGGTCGTGGATGTTGCAGCCTTGGCCGCGTCGTTGCTTAACGCCGCGCGCAGCAGTCGGGAACCGCCGAAGTACATACAAGAACTTCCATTTTTCAACGGCAGCAGTCATGAGTGGCTTGGATTCCGGGCCGCGTACGAGGGATCAAGCAATTTCTTCACGCCGACCGAAAACCTCGCCCGCATAAGGAAGAGTCTGCGAGGTGTCGCCAAAGAAGCCGTCGGGTGTCTACTACTGAGTCAGCCCGACCCGAAAGTGGTGTTGGATGCGCTGGAGCGAAGATTTGGAAGGCCAGAAGCACTCATCCACGCCGAAATTGAGAAAATGAAGTCCCTACACAAGCTCACGGACAATCCACGGGACTTATGCATTTTCGCCGGTAGCGTCAGCAACATCGTCGGTACTATAGAAGCATTGAAGAAACCGCACTACCTATATAACCCCGAGTTGGCGCGCATCGTTGTAGAGAAATTGACGCCGATTCTCCGTAGCAAGTGGTACGACTACGCCGCCAAGAAAAAAGAAGAATCGCCGGACATTAAGAAGTTGTCAATATTCCTCAACGAAGAAGCGGACAAGTGCGGCGCTTACGCTCTACCGGAAACTATAAGAGAAGAAAGAAGTTTTCAAGAAAGAAAAAACTTCAAAAAGGAACGCGCTTTCACCGTGAAAAAAGATGAAGCTGACTACACTCAATGCCCGTCGTGCAAGAAGCAGCACAAGCTCACCGAGTGTCAAGAATTCCTGGGAGCTACGGTCAAGGAAAGATGGGAAATAGCAAAGAAGAATCGCATATGTTTTCGCTGCCTGAAGAGTAAACACAGAAGGTTTGCCTGCCGAGCCGCGCTGTGTGGAAAACAGGGCTGCGCCATGCGACACAACAAGCTACTTCATTACGATCTGCGTGAGTCGGCGCCGCAAGAACAGCAACAACGTGAAGCGGTGACGTCAGCAAAAGAAATCACCGCCGCGGCAAGCAACACGTCGAGTCGCCGCGCCTAAAAATAGTTCCAGTTGTGCTCAGCGGACCGACATCGAGCATCGAAACTTACGCGTTATGCGACGAAGGCAGCACAGTCACACTCGTCGACGCCTCAATAGCGGATGTCATCGGCGCCGACGGCCCTAAGAAGAGTATGTGGCTACAAGGCATCAGCAGCGAAATGCGGCAAGAAAACAGCAAGTTAGTCAGCATGAAAATAAGAGGAAAATATTCGTCAGAAGAATACAAGATAACAGCTGCGCGCACGGTCAACAGATTGGACTTTGCGCCCGAGTCAGTCAAGCGAGAAGATATGGAAGCCTGTGCTCACTTAGAAGACATTATGGACGAAATAGTATACGAACGCGCGTCGCCGAAAATATTACTCGGCCAAGACAACATCGACCTTATCGTCACAAGGCAGCTGCGAGCGGGCAAGAAAAACCAACCAGTGGCGTCGTATACTCAGCTGGGATGGGTACTACACGGCTGTCAGAGCTCTCTCACTGACAAGATCGACTTCTGCGGCAACATCAAGCAAGTCAAGAGGAATGATGAAGACATGGAGGAACTCATCAGGAGCCATTTCAAGCTCGAGTCACTCTGCATCGAGCCCAAGAAGCCGAAAGAAGATCCAGAAGAAAGGGCTCTCATCATTCTACGCGAGAAAAGTCATCGCTTGCCGGACGGAAGATTCGAAACAGCGCTGCCGTGGCGGGATGAAAACTTCACCATACCCAACAACTTCGCGCAAGCCGAAAGAAGACTTCATTCGCTAGAGAAAAAATTAGATCGCGATGAAGACTTGAAGAAAAAATATCAAGAAAGAATGGACAACTTGCTTAAGTCGGGCTACGCGGAACGAGTTTCATCCCCGCCACCGCAAGGACGCGCGTGGTACCTACCTCACTTTCCCGTCGTCAACGCAGCGAAGCCACACAAACCGCCGCGCCTCGTACACGACGCAGCCGCAAGATACGCCGGTGTCAGCCTCAACGACATGCTACTCTCCGGGCCGGACCTGCTACAATCACTGCCGGGAGTCATCATGAGATTTCGTCAACATCCATACGCCGTGTCTGCCGACTTGAAGGAGATGTTTATGCAGATAAAAGTGCGAGAAGAAGATCGCGACACACTCAGATTTCTATGGAGAGGCGACCGGCGGGAGGGCCAACCCGACGAGTACAGAATGACGTCGGTTATTTTTGGCGCGACGTCGTCACCATTTACGGCGTTATACATCAAGAATAGAAACGCAGAAGACTTCCAAGAAAAGTATCCTCGGGCGGCGGCAGCTATCGTGAAAAATCACTACATGGACGATTACCTGCAAAGTTTTAGAGAAGAAAAAGAAGCGATCGAGATAGCAAAGCAAGTCGACTTCGTACACAAACAAGCGGGCTTCACACTCGACGGATGGGCGTCCAACAGTCAAGAGATAAGAAAAAGCGCCTGCAAGAATGAAGAGAGCAATGACGCCGTAGCGATAGGCGGGAAAGAAACGGAAAAGGCGCTGGGACTACAGTGGAACGTCAACGAGGACTACTTCAGCTTCAGAGCCAACCAACTGAAAACGCCGGTCGACATATTAGAGGGCAAAAGAAGACGTACGAAACGAGAAGCACTCAGCATCATTATGGCCCTTTTCGACCCATTGGGCCTCATTTCTCCTATTACTACACCGGCCAAAAGGATATTTCAAGACACGTGGAAGTGCAAGATCGACTGGGACGACCCCTTGCCTGAAGAACTCGAGCCAAGATGGAAGAAATGGATGGAGAACTTACGCAACATCGAGAGTCTACGCATTCCCCGCTGCTACGACTACGAGCCAGTGCTAACGCGCCAACTTCACACGTTCGTCGACGCCAGTGAAGAAGCATACGCCGCGGCCGTGTATTGGCGGCAAGAACACAGCGACGGCAGCGTGAAAGTGACGCTCGCGGCAGCCAAAAGTCGCGTGACTCCGACCCGGCCGGTCTCCATACCACGCCTCGAGCTTCAAGCCGCACTCCTGGGGACCAGACTCGCACAAACGGTCTTGGACGAGCACGAGTACGAAGTAGTGAAAAAAGTGTACTGGAGCGACTCGCGCACGGCGTTAGCATGGATAAGGGCCGAGCCACGATCATTCAAGACATTCGTGGCGCATCGACTCGCCGAAATTGAAGAAACAACGAAGAAAAATGAATGGCGATGGCTACCTACGAAAGACAACGTAGCTGACGACGCGACGCGGGCCACCCCTTCCGACTTTGACTCACAACACCGCTGGTTTGAGGGCCCATCATTCCTCAAACTGCCAGAAGAACTGTGGCGGCAAGAATCGAAGCAAGAGGTCCCTATGGAAGCTGATGAAGAAAGAAAACCTGAAAAATGCCATGTCGAAGAGCTGAAGAATGAAGACAGAAGACATCCACACCTCCCACACGTAGAAAAATTCTCGAAGTGGTCAAGACTCATCCGCACGACGGCGCGCGTCTTGCAGTTTATAAGAAAAGTCAAGAAAGAAAATATCGAGTCGACGCACGCTACAAGAAAACGCACAAGAAAAAATAAAGACGCCGATCCCAGCTGGACGAAGATAAAAAAGAAAGACGCACCGCCGCAACAGCACTCCCCCCGCGCCCCCGCACCGCAAGTTACCTACGAGAAGCTACCGGCTGACCTACTCATCGAGGCCGAGAAGTTATGGATGAAAGCCAGCCAGCAAGATAGCTTTCAACAAGAAATAATTCGTATGGAGAAGAATATTAAGCCTCCCAGTGGCGACCGGCTAGCTGCGTTAGCTACTTACATCGACGAACAAGGCATACTACGACTGCGCGGCAGAGTGGCGGCGGCGAGCGGCATACAGGCAGAACAAATCAACCCCGCGATATTAGACGGACGACACCGCTATACACGCCTATACATCCAACACGTCCACGAGAAACTTCACCACGGCGGCGTCGAGATGGTGGTCAACGAGCTACGAGAACGCGCATGGATAATGAAAATAAGGCCAACTGTGCGCGACGTCATCAAGTCGTGCATCACGTGCAGAATTGCGAGAACGAAGCCATCGTGCCCAGTCACCGGTGACCTACCTGCAGCGCGCTTGGCTCATCACGCGCGGCCATTCACCTTCTGTGGCCTCGACTACTTCGGGCCCATAGAAGTCACCGTGGCAAGACACCGAGAAAAGCGATACGGCGCACTGTTCACGTGTATGACGTCGCGGGCGATACACATCGAAATCGCTCACTCACTCAGCGCGGACTCGGTTATCTCGGCGTTGAGACGCTTCATCGCAAGAAGAGGCTGCCCAAAGGAGATGTGGAGTGACAACGCGACGTGTTTCAAGGCGGCTGAAAAGGAGCTGGCGGAGGCGGCGCTGGACGGGCTACAGCACGAGGTCACGGCGCGCCATATCAAATGGAGGTACATCACACCAGGAGCCCCGTTCATGGGAGGGGCATGGGAGCGGATGGTACGAGCCGTCAAGGAAGCCCTGAAGACAACCCTGCACGAGAGATGTCCATCAGATGAGACCCTGGCCACGCTGCTCATCGAAGTCGAGAACACGGTCAATTCCAGGCCGCTCACGCATGTCGCAGTTACGCCGGACGAGCCCGAGGCCCTAACACCTAATCACATCCTTATCGGGCCAAACTGCCATGTTCCACCACCAGGGCACTTCGAGATGGGGGACCTGACCGCCAAACAACAGTGGCGGCGCGCACAAGCACTGGCAGACATCTTCTGGCGTCGGTGGGTGCGCGAGTACCTACCCATACTTCAAAACCGGCGGGAGCCTCACAACGCTGACGTTCCACCGAAGGTCGGAGACTACGCCCTCATCTGTGACCCCAACCTGCCGAGGAACACATGGCCACGAGGGAGAATCGTTCGAGTTTATCCTGGCGCAGACGGCGAGGTGCGAATCGTCGACATCCAGCTGAGCAGCGACAACGTCCTCCAGAGAGCCACAAGGAAGATCGTCGTGATACCAGGAGTATCGCCGGGCGGCGACGGCGGGAGAAATGTTCACGACGGCAGCCAACGGTGAAAGAATCATCGAGATCGGCCCAGCGGTTACAGAGATACGAAGAAATTAGTGATTGTGTAAATACTCTTTTTTGTATAGTCGGTTAAATCTAATCTCTTATCTTTGATAACGTGTTATGTTTAAGGTTTGCTTTCATTTTTGTTAGATAGTGATTTAACGTAATAATTTTTTAGTATACTAATATGATATTTTTAGGTTTTTAGGTAGGATAAGAAATTTATTGTATTTATAGCCTATGTACCTCAAATAAAGAATTGGTTTTCTGTTGTTTTATTTAGAAATGGGACAGGCTATAGGGAATTTAGATATAGCGAACCTAGAATAGAGTTAGGTTTCCCATAGTAACTAATAGTTAGTACATGGTAAAATAGATTTTCCTTAATATTCTTGCGAAAATAGATAAAAGTTAGGTCTTAGAGTTAGGTCTAAGACTGATTAGGTCATAGGCATAGGTTTAGGGTTAGTGTTTACGCGGGAAACGCTAGGATTAGACTGCGAGACGTTCCGACTCGCGAAATAGTATTTATAAGGCCCCCCTCTGGCGCGGGGCGAGGGGTAGACGCCGCTGCCCGCGCATTTTATAGTGGCAATTTTCCGGGGTGATTTTCTCGCGAACTAGCGTTTTCCGCACTTAGGAAATAGTGTATCTAGGTAGCCTAAGTAGAGACCTATCTAGTAGTATAAGTTTTATTAATAAATGTATAAAATTGTATGAGAAAATTGGAAAAATAAAGATTAGCAGGTAGCGGGGCGCGGGGGATGAGGTAGCGCGGCCGCGGCTATAAAAACGAGCGTAGCTCGCCGTACAGGCAGTTCAGTCGTCGGGTTCCCATCAAGAAAGAAGAAACTCTGGAAGAAAGAAGCCTCAAGATTTCTTCTACCAATAATTCTGCCTGGCCGCTCTGTCCGTCCGCCACGCCTGTCGCCCTGTCGGTGTATCAGCAAAATCGTGTTTTATTCCACCGTTTTCTATCCTGTTTCTTTGATAAGGTTTCTTTGACAGTCAATCAGGTGGAATATTCGAGAATCTTCGCCCACAAGCTACAGTCCACCGTTCTACCGTGTCGTTGCTGACCTAGAGGAGTAATTAAGGAGCGGCGCCGTGTAGTATCAGACGTCGGTGCTGCTCAGGTTGCATACTATTATATTAAATATCTTTTGGCTAGTATTTGGCAACGCTAATTGCCCTATCGTTGGCCTCATTAAGGTCCTGTACGGTGCAAATAGTGAGACAGTTTAGGCACGACAAATGGTGAGACATGGTTTGATCGGCACCGCAGTCACACAAATTGTTGGTAGAGAAACCCCACCTGACCCTGTTTTCTCTACATCTCCCAACTTCAGCTCGGAGTCGGTCAGGGATTTCCAGGTTGCCCAGGGGAGGTCTGCACCGGGTGGGAGTTTCTCAACAGGTGGAATATCGAACGGATTGGGTGGGTACTTGTTTTTCCAAAGAGTAAGCCTGGTTTTGGAGGATTGTTTAGGATTTATATTGGCCTGCCTTAGGAAACTGTTTCGGCTCTTAAGGCGCGATGGTGGGGCGATTTGTCCATAGAGGGTGTTTCTTGTCCCTACTCTGTCTGTATTTTTCCATCCCACTGATTACGTCTCGTCGCACTTGTGGCGGGGCTATTCCAGACAATGTATAGAGGTGGGACAGTGGTGTAGGTTTTAATGTACCAGTTATTATCCTATAAGAATCGTTTAGGGCAACGTCTACCTCTTTGGCGTGCACCGTGCGTGAGTATGCGTGCCCACACAGGGCTCGCATACTCACCAGCCGAGTAACACAACGCCAAGCCACTTGTACGAAGTAAATGAGGAGATGCCCCCCAATGCGTGGTGGTGAGACGGCGTAGGATATTGTTCCTTGATATAACTTTTGATTTTAAGGAACGACAGTTTTCCCTATACGTCAAGGAGCGGTCCAGAGTGACACCTAGGTATTTTGGTGTGGAGTTACTTTTAATCTCTACGCCATCCCATGTGATGTTTAGGCGCCTGTTGGCTTCCTGGTTTCGCAGATGAAAGTAATATTTATTGACTCCCAAACATAACGACCTCCATAATACAATGATTAACACGCCACCCTACCTAATCTTCACAGCTGCGAACACAATCGGAATACCAGTCAGATGCGAAGACTCTCTCCGACTCCGAGTACCCAGAGGAATCTCACTCTTCGACCCCGTCGCATTCGCACCGGAATAGATGCGTAGAGTAGGATTAGCTCCGATTACTTGTGACTTGCACCCAGGATCTATCCTCCCTTCTGGCACCGTAGCTTTCTGCCCATATGACTAAACAGGAAAGTTGCAGCTGCTCTCCAAAGTGTATCTCAGTTCTGCTCTTCAAGCTATGCATGCAAATCGCGGCCCATCAGGCATATGAGTTTGCTGTCTCCAAGCTGTGCGCACACAGGCAACGCCCGAAGCCGAGGTCGGTCCCTCCTGGTGATGTTCGCCTTACCGGTTGAGTTTGTCCTCACCTAAAAAATTGGTTTAAGTAGCTGTAGCTACTAAAACCGACTTTTAAGGTGAAGTTCACTAACAGCTAGCTACATAGTCTTTGAAAAAAATACTTTCTATCACTAACCTTTCATTGACTTGCGTGTGTGGGATGGGATCGCTCGCGCGCGATGTGATAAGTGAAGGCGACTCTTCAGCAGTTGCTTCTGAAATAAATATATATGTTTCATAAAACTTTAAGTAAGGATGTTTGCAATTATTTATTTAATAATAGGGGCCCGTCTTAACCATTGGGTACGGAACGTACGGGCACGGGTACAGTATTCGCATATTATCTGTAACATCTAACATTTCCGTCCTATTTCCGAAAATCACTGCGAAAAGAAAGATGTAACACACCAAAAACCCTACACTAGACTTTCGAGACCGTATCCAAAACAAACTAGATCTAGCGATTTAAGATAGATCTTGTCTTAGGTACTAACGGCATGCGCTTTCATAGTGATGGCCGGCGGGGTTGTCTGTGTCAGCGTAGGGGCGGGCAGGGTGGTGGGGGCTAGTATGGACGTCCGACGGGCACATGACTTACCAGCGGCATGGGCCCGCATAGTGATGGCGGGCGGGGGTGGCGGGGGTGGCGGGGGCGGCGTGGCCGGGTCGGGGGGCGGCGCGGGCGCCCGCAGGCGGCCCTCGAGGATGTTGTCGACGGTGAGGTCGGGCGAGCGCGTGCTGGCGAGGTCAGCCGCCAGCACGCCCAGCGGGAACTGCGGGAACATCTGCTGCACCTGCAACGTACAATGCGTTATAACTAACGTGCATTAAGACTCGCTTAGGTGACCCAAATAGAGAATACGCACGTAATTTTCTATTTGCTTAGTATAATCCCTAATAACCACGGTAAAAAAATATGAAAGAACTTTTAAAATATCTGATTAACGACGAAGATGTGATACTTTAAAGTTTAAATAAGAAAGACAAGTCCGATATGGACTAGTGACGTCAAAGTCTATATCAAGTATACATTTGCTATATAAAATAGTGTTTTCGCGAGTGAGATAGACATATTTTCGTAAAATCATTTTATCTCGTTCGTTTTTCAACCAAATTTTATTCTGTTTTCACTTTCAGTACTTTACTATTGAATATTTTTGGATAAACTGGTAAGATAACACATATTTTTACATACATATTCCCTATTGCGCGCCGAACAGCTGAGCGGAGTATTGTTGTTTAACTTGTATTTAACGCGCGCAGGAGAGAGTGAGCTCTGAGAAAAATCATTAGTAAGGAATTTGAAAAGTATATTCCAAAAACCTTTGTAAAATTAACCCCGAATATTCAAAATAATCTTTCATCATCATCATCAAGTCTTTTCTAGTGTCCGCTGCAGGAGCATGACCTTCTCTGTACAATAGTAGTAGTAATATTTTTATTTATTTCTTCTTCTAATCTTAACTAATGACAATCCTAAATTTTAGACTGTCTTTGTCTAGCTAGATTATTTATACAATGGCAAAACAAGATTTCAGAAATGCTTGAGAACGATTTTGGTGAAAATGCATTTAAGACCCTTTGAGTATTCGCAATTTCCTATCCATTTCCTTTCTAACGACAGTAGCGTCACTACACAAACGTTTACAATGCTATACAATAGTGGGAGGCTAAGGCGCTGTAAGACCTAATAATAATAGTACGTACTAGTAATCGCGCGATAATAGTACGTAATGGTAATGAAATAAGGTTGAAAGTGGCGATCCGGTTAGGCGATCTCAGTTCAAACCCGTATCTGTCATTTTGGTAGTTTTTTTTTTCACTTTTAATTTAATAATTTTAACCAAATATTGTAATATTTTTAGGTATCCCTTTTGCTCATTAAGTTATACTTTTTTTACTATTTTATTTTGCTAGGTTCTAAATACTCTTTTGAAAAAAAATCATGTAATCATTTTTTTTGATCTTTGACTTGTACTTCATATTTTTTTCATGCTAGTATTCCATGAAAAATAAGGCTAACTGTTTTACGGCAGCACACATACCTGTCGTGCCATGGCGTCGAGCACGGGCGGCGCGGGCGCGGGCGCGCGCTGCACGCGCACGCGCGTCACCTCCACCGAGAAGCTGGGCAGCCACGACACGTAGCGGGACCCTGCGCCGGGAAACGTACATAAGTAAAAAAAACTATTATTGTCGAAATGTAATCTTAGGTTACTCGTAGCAGGATTTGAAACGGCGGCACACTTTGTACGTCTTACGCCTTAGTGCGGCGGTCTAATTGGCGTTAGATATACACCGGTTCTAATCCTGCCTGTGTGTATATTTTTAAATATTTTTTTTTCTTCTTTCATCAGTGAAAACATATCTTTATATAATCCAAAAACTCTGTGATATAAACGTTACGATGTCACATTTTTTGGGCAAGTCCATTAAATCCGTGTCCACCTGGACAAGACCAGACACACACACACACACATATATATGTGACGAAACACATTCGCTTTTCCACGTGTTATGAGAACTTTGTTTGGCAGCTACGAATTAAATATTTCGTTTATTAGAATGGAATTCGAAATAAAAATAATAAACGTTCAGACAAATCAGCATCACTTGCGAGGCAGCAAGGAAGGAGGAATCTTCTCATTAATAGAAATCGATCGTGCGCGTGTTTGCAATGTTATTGTGTTTACATTTATCATGTTCACGATATACAAAACACAATCATAATAAATCCCACGGACAGGGTTTAGACGGCTTAACACGAACGTGCATATTCTGCGGTTTGGAATCGATAAAACTCACTTTCCTCTTCATTAGACTTGCCACTCTTTATTACTCCCGAAAGACTACAATGTTCACGCCTGTACCACACAACCGCAAAACGCTGTTGTATGATTCCGTTTCGGTTTCGTTCCGCTTGCGGTGTGAGACACACCAAACAAATTCATAGTGGCTTCGCGGTTCCGCCAATGTTTCGTTCCGTAACACTTCCGTTCCGCACTCGCGGCTCTGTGCTACAAGCGTCAAAGCTAGCAATCCTACCCGAGAGCCCCCATGGCAAGAGGTCGCGGCGGTAGAGCAGCACCAACGCAGACACGCACAGCAGAGCCAGGACTGCGGCCGCCCAGAGCCTCTCTCTCATACACCGGTGCGACTCATGGGGGAACCGGGCTGCAACGGCCACAGATTTGATAGAGTATGTCCTGCGGCGGCTATTGCATGCTGCTTGGAGTGATGACAGCGGGTGACGTGACAGGAGACGTCAGAAGATTGTTTTTTTTTTATAAATGACATAGAACCATGGTAGAACTACGGTTAGAAGAGGTCGGATTTGCGTCAAAGTACGAACTTCTTTGTGAAACATTAACGAAGTAAATCATTATCATCTCAGCCGTGAGAAGTCTTCCTGGAAATAGGCCCCTATTCAAGACCCATCGGACATCGGTTCTCCGCGGTATGTGCCCCGCCCACTGCCACTTTAGAGCGCTATTTTGTTTGTCTACGAATTTCCTCGAAGTCGTTTTTAGTTTCACAAACAATCCAGACCGAATGTCTAGGGGGCCCTGGGCTAAAATTTCTTAGGGGCCAAACTAATTACTCAAGGTAAGAAACCAAATTTAATGAAATGAATGGGTTTGATTAAACGCAGAATTTGCAAGGCTGCAAACCTGAAGATGTGTTTTATTTAACAAATCATGGTATTTTTCACATCTATTTGAATTAGCTGGAGCCCTGGAATCCGCGGGGCCCTGGGCTGAAGCCCAAAACGCCATATGATAGATCCGGCCCTGGTACGAGCCGTCCATATATCACATACACTAGGAATAAGTTAAATTAGTAAAATAGATACAAGTGTTTGGACAAGCGTTGCAACTGACCGTCGAAGTGGAAGAGGTGGTTGGGCTGCCGGGGCGGCGGCGGGCCGGGCGCGGGCGGCGCGTGCGGCCGGGGGCTGGCGGCGCCCGCGCCCGCGCCCGCGCCCGCGCCCGCGCCCGCCAGCGAGCGCCGGCACGTGGGGCACGACGCGTCCTGCTGCACCCACTGGCACAGGCACGAGCTGCAATAACATACTTCGTTAATACTTTATATGGGATTTTATTTTGCATTTACAATGCTACCTTATTTATTAAATAAAGAAAATAAGAAATGGAGAGAAATTCGGCGCCGGGGTTTGAAGCGCGGTGGCGTTATTGGCAACGCATAGATCGTACTGAGATCTAGACGCAGGTTCAAGTCCTGCCCGCGTGGAATTTTTTCTCCATTTCTTATTTTCTTTATTTAATAAATACTTCGTTAATACTCCATTATGATACAAGTACGGTAAGCTGGATATTATAGTCGAGGTGTTTATAGGCACGAGACGAAGCCGAGTGCTTATAATAAACCGACGATCATACGACGTTTTTCAATACATTTGCGATTACCATAAACTAAAACAAGATTGCAGTTCAGCAAATAAGGAATTTATAAAAGTTAGGAACTAAAACGGTTTGTAAAAATACATTTATAATTATCAGGTACAATTGCTCAGGTTTATTTTGTCCAAAAAAAGTACATTGATAATAACCTTCTCCTTTTCAAAGTCGGTTAAAAAATCACATCTCACGAATCAGAAATAAAAACCGGCCAAGTGCGTATCGGGCCACGCGCAGTATAGGGTTCCGTAGTTGCGAATGACAACTTTGAGTTCACACTGTTTACACTCGCACCTCACAGTTTAACGACCAAAAACATCTAACAATAAAGATTGTATAAAATTTTACATTTTCCAGTACATTTTATAAGTTGGTTGCCTATAACTTTTTAGATTGCACTTAGTACCCAGCTCTGATAGTTTTCCTTTCAACTTCAGTATATATACTACTGCTGTAATTTTTTTCACGTATCCATATATAACCGTTTAGCAGATAGAGGGGGGGGGGGACACGTACCTCTAACAAAAATTTTCACTTTAAAACCAAATATTTCGGAAACGGATCCCTAAATCGAAAAATGGTGTTCTCAACCTCACAATATTTTTCAAAAACCTTTTTAACGATACCCCACACGATGGGTAAGTAGAGAAAAAAAATTACTCCCCCACTTTACTTATATGGGAGCTACCCAAAAAAATAATTTTTTTTTCAAGATATTTTTTCTACGACTTTTTTGCCATGATTAATATACATACTCATACAAAATTACAGCTTTCTAGTACTTATAGTCTCTGAGTAAAACCGCGAGTAAAACCGCGGACGGACAGACAGACAGACATGGCGAAACTATAAGGGTTCCTAGTTTACTAAGGAACCCTAAAAAGTTTTCATGCTGAACTTTTGCTCGGATTCTATGATAAAGTTTATGCATCTGTGGCATTGGGCTATTGAGCGGTTGTGATTGGTGTATAACAAGCACTAGTGCCGTATATGTTTGTTTGTTTTTCGTATGTGTAAGTGGCCAACACTGGTGTCAGATTTTTCAAGCTGCCTTAAGGCATCTGACATAGCTTAACGACTGCCATCAACGATAACAGCCGGGACCGACGGCTTAACGTACCTTCCGAAGCACGGAGAAGCTCGAGATATTTTTATGCCACTTGCGGTCACCCATCCAAGTAGGGACTGCACCAGGGGTTGCTTAACATAAGTAAGCGCTCATAGAGCTCACACCCACTGGACCATCGGGCTCCTCAATACCGGGTGCCGTAAATACATCATTACGATACAAATTTGGATGTCATAAGAACCGTATTATTAGCAAATGTATTGAAAAATAGTTTTTAAACGCCAAAGCCGACTTAAAAACTTTATGAGATGTTGGCATTTAAACACAGGATATACCAAATTATTTAAATACAGAAAAATATAACTTTATCTAAGGAATAGATCGATGAAAATCTATTTTTCTGTCTTCTGAATTGTCTGCATATACAGGTGCAATATCTGTGGAATACAATGAGCGATGCGAGAGGTGCGAGCAGGGCAGCTTGCGCGCCTCCTTCATGGGCTCCCAACGGATGGCGCAGTTGTCCTGTATCTTCTCCAGCTCCTTACTCGCCATCGGGTAGCAGCCGCTAATTACCACAAATAATAATAATAATGAGCACTGACTTGTGGAAGAGGTGCGAGCAGGGCAGCTTGCGCGCCTCCTTCATGGGCTCCCAACAGATGGCGCAGTTGTCCTGGTTCTTCTCCACCTCCTCCTTGCTCGCCATTGGGTAGCTGCAGACAAATAAGCACATTTTTAACGTTTTTGCTTTTGTCTTGTAAGATCATCAAAAACACCATGGATTCCTCTAAAGATATAATAAATATTTTATGCATGTTTGAAAATGAACTAAAATCAATATAAAAAAAAAAAAAAAAGTTTTAAGTGATGGATTTATTATCCTACGGGAGAAGTTCACAACTACTATGGGACTTACTCAATTTGTGTGATTTGTCCCTAGATGGTTAACAGACAGTTGCAAAATAAATTATCTTCAGTCAGTTACGTTGTATCTATCGGATTGGTTTTGATAACATTAGAAAGGTACAGTCGGGGGCAGATAAACCTGACCTCCTACGAACAGATTTTAAATTGTAGGGGGGCTGGTTTAGCTGCCCCCGACTGTATACAAACTTAAAGAAAATATAAAAAATGTTCTGATAACATTAGAAAGGAAAAAATAATCTGTCTGAGAATTTTGTTGAAAAAAGAATAAAATTTCTATACGAAATTACCTTTTCCACGACCTAAAACTATGTTCTTCATATTACAAGACGATTCAACATAGTTAATTTATGAAGAAAAAAAGAACAAGTTATTAAAATAACCGGTATTTCCTTCGTTTCACAAAATTAATGCCCACCTAAATATGCGCAAAGACGCAATTTTGGAAACAGGAAGTAGATACGACGCACAGATAAGCTCCACATTATCATCATTCAAATAGCTACAGAAGGAATCCTGCTTCACTGGTACACTTTATTAACTGAGCGAGCGAAGCGAGCAAGCTCTATAAAACGACATGGGCGAAAAAAATGTAGTTGTGTGTATGTGGGTACGTTTTTTTTTGTCATCCAATTGTTTGTTTGTTGTTTTTCGTGTGTGTCTGATTTTTCAACCAACACTGGTGTCAGATTTTTCAAGCTGCCTAAAGGCATCTGACATAGCTTAACGACTGCCATCAGTGATGACAGCCGGGACCAACGGCTTTACGTGCCTTCCGAAGCACGGAGGAGCTCGAGATATTTTTATGCCACTTGCGGTCACCCATCCAAGTGGGGACTGCGCCTAGAGTTGCTTAACATGCGGAAGCGCTTATTATGCTCACGCCCACTAGGCCATCGGGCTCCTCATCCAATTAAAATGTTTGGATTTATAACAATATTTTTAAGTTTGTTGGACGTAAAATCGTTTCAGTAGTTTATGAGATATTTAAATAAATAATTAGGTCCTTGTTTGCAGCGCTGCTGCCGAAGAAAATCCACCTAACCCGGTTTTCCTGGCATCTCCCACCATGGCATACTTATACAGTTAAAGCTTACGCTCTACCATATGAATTTTTCGGTGGTGCAAATTAATGCGTATATCATTTACATAACCGGAACATCTGTACCATTAATTTTAACGTCTTAAACACGTGACTAGTATACTATTTTTGTCAGACACGGGTATACAATAGATGCAAGTCTGGATATCAGATACATAGTGTGCCATGCTGCTACGCAGGCAAGTTTTATGTTACGTTACTAATGAACAATTACCATGTTATCCATGACTATCTCGTAATAATTACTACGGCTTTCATTTAAATTTACAAATTAAAGTCGCAGAAACGCAACGGAAGACTTTGTCCAGATGAGACATTTGAGGTTCAAATTTACCGTTTGTGCGATTGGTTTGCGATGCTCAGAGATTTAGAACAGACTATTATGGTACGATAAAAATATTAAAATGTTGTTAGCTTATCAGGAAACATTTTTTAAACCAATTTAACCAACACTTTATTTTAAAATATGAATGATTTTAAGAGGAATTAATAAGAAATCATAAATAAAAAACGCATAGGATTAGCTGAAGCAAAAGTGACGTCACCAGGACGGACTTCTCAACTGTAATAGGATATATCGGCATCTCTAATAGGGTATTTTACAAGTTTTTGAAAAACTTTCTAATTTTTCATAATAGCATAATATATTTGCAATCTTGTTTCCCTATTTATATAATAGGTAATAAAGAAGCAGACCATTCGGGTTTTTAAGTTTTCAAAAAAATATTACTTATTTTATTTTTTTTAATATTTACCAAGTACCTAGCATGAATGTATTTTTCCTTTTCTTACTTTGTCATCATCCCCAAGGTCATGGTCAGAAGGCGAGATGTCTTAAATATGTATATCATGACGATTTTACAAACATGATGCTCCACCATTAACTCGTAAGTGCAAATTAATGTAATATGTAATATAAACGAGTATACAAATTATACGAGTATCCATAAAGCTACGGATACACATGCTAGTTTTGAGCATGCTATTAATGAGCATGCTTGTGATCCGACCAGCACACACGTGCTTAAAATAAGCATGCTTATTTGCGGTATGCAGTGGTATACTCAATGGATACCCTGTAATTTGGTATGGGTATGTATATTATTCATGCAAAAAAGTGGTAGAAAAAATCTTGAAAAAAAATTTTTTTAGGGTAGCTCTTATACATGTGAAGTGGAGGAGTATGTTTTTGGTCGTTAAACTGTGAGGTGGGAGTGTGAACTCAAACTTGTCATTCGCAACTACGGAACCCTACACTGCGCGTGGCCCGACACGCACTTGGCCGGTTTTTTGCATGTTACTAAGTAGCGTGTGTATCCGTAGCTTAAAATATCAGGTATTCGATAGTAATAATTTTAACGGCCACTACATACCGACGACAATTAGCGATGTTTTGTCAACACTGTGATCGGTTTATAATTGTGCCGCTGTTGTTGTTTGCAAATATAATTATCAACAAAGCAGCTTTGGCTTGTCAGACAGGTTTGATAGTTAGCAGCAATTTGATTTGATATCTGTTAAACTAACAGAAATCGTTAAGTGTAAATTAACTAACTTAATTTTAATTACTATGTAATCAGTCTGGAAATAAATATTGAATTATGATGCAATTTATTACAAGAATAACAGTTATTGCAGGAGTATTTGTTGAATATGCAAAACAATAAATAAATAAAATATATAAATATATACGGACAAATCACACAGATTGAGCTAGCCCCAAAGTAAGTTCTTAAGACTTGTGTTATGGGATACTAACTCAACGATACTATATTTTATAACAAATACATAAAAAGATAAACATCCAAGACCCAGGTAAATCTGAAAAAGATAATTTTTCATCTTGACCTGACCGGGGTCCGAACCCGGGACCATCCGTGTCAAAGGCAGGCGTGTTGACCGCTGCGCCACAGAGCTCATCAAAGAGTCGTAAGTATACGAGGCATGCGATGATGACTCCGGATTTCCTTTTTATATTAGAGACTAATGGACCTGACCAGACTTCAAACATTGCAAACGCATCCTAAGGGATATATCCGGCTTCGAGCCAGATATATCCCAAAATCAAAAAGTACGGTTTCCTGCTTAGGCTCCGTACATGTATAAGAAAAAACCCGACTACAAATAAACTGGTAAAGCAATTTTTAAAAATATCATACGAGACCAAACCAATGTCATTTTAAAAGTAAGAAAGTACAAATAAATCGGTAAAATATCGAGGTTATCCATAAAAAAAAATTAAACCATCTCAAAGTTTCTTTTAAAATAAGAGCTTCTATTTGATATTGAGGATAATACGGCGGTTCTTCAGTCGTTGCAATCAAAGGTATTAAAGCCGCAAGCAATTGCATATTTGTACCACAGTAATTTTCCGCCACAGCAATTGAATTAGCGTAATTGGAATATAATCGGTACTCGAACGCCCATTGCTCTGTTTACTGCATTTTGTTAAGTTGCACCCGTCTGACTCCATCTGCGGTTTCAGAGACCATTTCACAATAATGGATCGTATGACGCATGTCAACAATAGATAAACAAATAACATTAATTACCAAAACAATCAAACGTAGGTACGTTGCGACTGGTATATCTTTTGTTTTGCCTCTATAACTATAAGATTTGAAATTTCTCAACAATCGATGATATATGACGCATGACAATAATAGATAAACAAGTAATAAAAACAATTAATGTGTTTCTTTGAATACAATTTGTGCATCTTGTGTGGGTGAGTTGATCGTGGAACAGCTTTTGATTCAATAGAACTCTTAAGATTATTCATACGCCTTTAATCTCCTGCACCAATCTTTTTCTTTTGTAACAAAAAAATAATAGGGTACGGGAAAAATAAGATACATACTCACATGTTTTAAATTTAATAACTGATGAAAAAGATAGTATTTTCAGCGTGTATTACGGTATAGCAGCACAAGTTTATGAGGCGTCCCCCAGGGATTTTCACTGGGTCCAAAATGATATTAGAGTAAAACATATTTCTGTTCAAATTACTTTATTCCTTCACAAAGGTATTGATGTTGTTTTTTACTTTCTAGTTTTTAGTGGTAAGGTCGAGTTTATTTGAGTGTCTATTTTTATCATAACTAATGTTTTGTAAACTTTTCATAATTTCATTTAAATAAAATCTACTTATTCAATACCATATTCAGTTGATTTTCAAAAGACAACACTTGGCTTACAGGTTTCATCATTTAAATAAAATTATTTTAATACGGTTTTTATCGCGTTTATTACATTATTTATACACCTAACGTTTCGAGCACTTTACAGTGTTCGTGGTCGCAGGTAGACTAAGTTGACATTTGTCTAGGAATTTATAAGAACTGCAAAATCTACCGCCTAAAATATTTATTGATAACGTAAACGCGATAAAAACCGTATTAAAATAATTTTATTTAAATGTGTAACAATCGCGAAAACATAAGAAAACATTAGGTTTCATCATTGTCTTTTTTTAATGTCCATCATTGTCGCCGTCTATAGTAACAAATTTATTTCTGACGTGTAGTGTAGATATCTTAGCAAATTAGTGAATTAGCCTTCTTTTACGCTACATGTGGCGTATAGGCCTTGTAGCCAAAGGGATAAACACGTGATCAGTATGTATGGCACTCACTTGCGTCTCATGTTAGCAGCTCGTGCAGCAGGTGCCGCATCTGCATCAGTAGCACCAGCAACAGCACCATCGAAGACACCACCATTCTCATCATTACAGTTCATAGGACCTGAGGCATTGTAGCCAAAGGCATAAATACGTGATTACTATGAATGGTACTTACTTGCGGCTCATGTGGTGCGCGAGCGAGGTGTAGAGGCGGTGTCTGCGCAGACGCGCCTGCAGCTCGTGCAGCAGGTGCCGCATCTGCATCAGCAGCACCAGCGACGCCATCGACACCAGCATGTTGCTGTACACCACCATGTGCACCACGTCGAGTAGCTCCACGACCAGCAGCGCCGACTGCCACAACAATAACATCGTTAATCATCATCATGAGGTCTTTTTGAGACTCCACTGCAGGAACATGACCCTCTCTTTACTACCAGAGCCATAGATCTGCAGTCGGAGGATTGGGCCTATACTCTCCACGCTGACCAAACAGGTTGGAGGCATGTTATTATGTTACCAATAACAAAGACTATTGGCTCTCGAAGAAACTATCTGCAGCTTTAAGTTTTGCAGTAATAAAGTTACATTTGTCGCTTATAGATTTAAAAAAGTACCTTTAGATCTTTCAAAAGCCATTGATTACATATGTCACCTCAATCATCAGTCAAAAACAAATGAAAACTCCTTTGAACATAAACCACTAAATATAATTAAGTTACATGCTGAATTACAATGGCAAAGTACAAACAATGCTATAGAAATGTCATCTTAAATTAATTTTGGGATAGGCGTACCCCAAGGATTAATTTTAGATCCCCTACTATTATAACTTTCGTTGACTGATTGACTATCGGGGTGCAGCTTCACTCCAGGGATTAATAAAATAGCTTAGAATCTGTAGTTTCTCACCTCGAAAGTGAGATGCGTGTAGTAGGCGAGGTGGCCGGCCGCGTCGGCCTCGTACAGCTGCAGCACGTAGCGCGCCACCACGTGCAGCGCCGATATCAGCACCAACACGCACTGCAGACAACAAACGAGATATATTAGTTCTGGACACATCATCATCACCAACATCATCATGTCTTTTTTGTCTCCACTGTAGGAGCAGGACCTTCTCTGTATTACCAGAGCCACATGTTAGCCAGAGCAGTCAGAAGATGTGGCCTACACTATCCACGCTAGCCAGACGGGTCAGAGAGGTCTATACCTCATACATTGCATTATTACATGCATTCGACACATACTACTAATTATTTTACGGAAAAATAATACAAACGTAAGAAATATTAGTAAAAATATATACTTAAAGGAAAATATCACACAAATTGAGCGCAACAGTAAATTGTGAACTTGTTTTTTCGTAAAATACTAATTCAATGATACTACAAATACATACGTGCGTAGATAAACATTCAATTCAAGATGCCAGCAAATTTGAAAAGTAATCATCCAAGACCGAGGCCAATCTGAAAAATATCGTTTTACATCATGATCTGACCGGCGGATTGAACCCGGGTCCCCTCGCAGGCTGGCGTGATAACCACATATATCAACAAGGTAAAAAATGAGATTGGTGTTTGAACTAAGCAGAGGCTATATCTATACTAATATTATAAAGCTATAGAGTTTGTTTGTTTGAAAACGCTCATATCAGGACCTACTTGACCGAGTTAAAAAAATCATTTGTAGTCTTCCGTTTGATAGGTACATTAACCCTGAGTGCTATAGACTATATATGTACCACGGGCGAAGTCGGGGCTGACTGCTAGTGTGATATAAAAAGCAGCTTCTATTAGCTTCTTAGGAAAAGTGCACATCCAATAGGATCCTACACTAACCATAGAGTAAAAAATAGAATAAGAGGACATAATAAAGTGCATAAATTACACTTCATCAAAAAAATTATTGAATAAAATTAAAAACATCACAATTCCCACAACTATCAAAACGTTTATTTACGTATAACATAAATATGACCACCCAAATTGTTTTTCAATACATAAATATGAATTATGAAAATGTATTCTTCGTTCCGATATTGGCAGGCGTTTTCTTTCGACTTGTCGACGCCGAGCTGAACGTTGTTGACAGATTATTAACAAGTAGTTGTTGAGCATAAATCATAATTTAAAACTAGGGTTGACAACCTTCTCGTAATTTTTATGTAAATACCTAAATTCGGATACAGCTAGGTGCATAGGTTGTAGTTGGAATCCTTATAGAAATGGAATCCTTATTAGTTCTCGAGTGACATTCACTATTTTTTTTGGCAGGGCAGTTGTGTTTTTATTGTTCTTTTGAAAATAACTTGCTGGCATGTTAAGTCATTGTTCTCGTCAAAGAAAATCACGTCCAGCAGACGTCCCCGGCTGCGCCCCGGCATGTATTGTACATCTTGTTCATGTAATAAGTATACAGCTCTGTTTCGATATTTTTATTTTTTTCCAAACCTAAGGTAAAGGTTGACTGGAAATAATTGCTAAGCGATAAGCCCGCCTTTGTACCAATTTTTTTTCTGTCTTTTGATTACATTATTGGTTCTTAATATGTTTTGGTGATAGTGATATTTTTTCTCTTAGTAGAAATAAAACTTGGCAACCCTATTTAAAACTGAATCTAGCCGATACAATGGAAGTAGGTAATGTTAATTATGAATTGTTTTGTTACGATAGAAAGTTGCGTCTGAGTCATGCGAGCTTGCAACGGAAATAAAAAAGTTCAACGTGTTTGAGGTGAAAGCTGACCCCGCGCTTACTGTACCAAGCAAGTACATGTAATAAGAAACCAACTAAAGAAAAAAAGAAACATTAAAAGTTAACCTTAAACTTTTTAAAATTGAGTTACGACTATGTACAAGTTTTGAAAGCGATTTCAGCCAAATCAAGTGTATCCGACGTGTCCATTAAAATTAAAATTTATTTTTATGTAGTTTTTGTAGACCAAAAAGAACAAAATGTGCGCTTTACGGAACTCTCTGTTAATTTAACCTTGATGCAATGCGAGGTGGCATAAATTAAATTAAACAAAAATACCTAATACATTGCAAAAGGAAAAATTTTAATAAGACAATGATGACTGGGTTGTCCACGTATATAATAATAACATTCTGATGTGTAGGTATGCTCACTAATATTATAAAAGCGAAAGTGATTTGTTTGTTTGTTACGCTTAACTACTGAATCAATCATTAAATTTTGCTAACGCATTTTTTGGGGTAGGCCATTCTTTTTCGCCATTCGGCTACGGAGCCCTAAAAATGTTGACATTTACAAACATTTTGTTCAGGTTGTTTTGACATCATAAAACATTTGTATGGATTTTGCTTGAATTTTGGAAGTCGTCGACATTTCCCTCCAAAAACTCGAGGAGGTAAACAATGTCATCGGTGAGTCACTCATGCACGACACCACCTGCATTACACCAGTCTGTCTGATCAGTTCAATGTACCGAACCTTGAATGACGAATATTCCGCCTCTGAGCCGAGAGAGGCATAAAAATGGTTGGATGGACCGATAAAATCTATATATATAAAACAAAGACGGGTTTGTTACAACACTTATAACTCGAGATCTGCTGAATCAATTTTCATGGTTATTAATCCGTTGGATTTGTCTCCGCCCCGAATAGCAGAATACATCTCAAAAACAATGAAAACTCGATATGTGTAATGAATACTTAATCATTGACTGTTAGGCGGTACGAAGTTCGCCGGGTCAGCTAGTTTTATATAAATAAATAAAATTGTTTATTTTCAAATAACTTGGATCCAATTTATGTTAATAATCCTTACACTATGTTAGTAGGTAGTTATACATGAGAATTTTAAAAACTTAAAGAAAACTATAATAATTTCAAAATCACGTAAGTGAGTGGGTTTCCAAGATTACCCTCCTCACCAGGCACCGCCACAGCGGCGACGTGTACCTGTGGGCCAGAGTGTTCAGGATACTGTTGTGACTGCCCCGCACTCTGTAGATCATGGATGCTGTTTTTTGCGGATATGGGCCGCAAACCCATCAATGTGGTATTCAGCAAACATTGTTGACGCGCTGCAGTAACGGGGCAGTCCCACCAGCATCCTAAAAATATTATTATACAAGACACGCAGGGCATCTAGGGATGTTTTGGTATAACTGACCCACAGCTTACCGGTGTACATATTTTGGCAGTATGCTTTAAAAAGCGTGACCTTGACTTGTTCGGTACACCATGCAAATCTGCGGGCCAACATATTACCTCTAGCCGCCAGTGCCCTACGTTCTCTGTCAATGTCGGAGCAGTCCTTATGGTCGTCGACAATTATAGGCCCCAAATATTTAAATTTAGTCACACGCTTGACGTTCATGCCCATCGATACGACAACAAGAAGAATGTTGACAGATGATTGTTTTCAGATGTAGAGGAAAATGATTTTATATTATTCGAATTGTCAAATCTTTTTTTATTAAAAGTAGGTATGCATGTGCGTATTGAAGGTTATTCATTGCTGGAAACAAAAGTGTCATCGACTTTTTGACGAAAACACATTTTCGAATTTCTTTGTCTTTAGAGGTAGCCGAAGGAGCAAAGTTCTTTATATCGAAAACATCAGTTACTTTATATTTTACTTAAGTTGTTTGTTTAATATCTATCAACATCATCATCAGGTCGCATTTAGTCTCCACTGCAGGAGCACGACCCTGTTTGTACTGCCAGAGCCATATATTAGCCAGAGCAGGCAAAGGATTTGGCCTCCTCGCTCAACAAGGTTGGAGAGGTTTCTTTGATGTTTATAAGCTTTGTTTAGCTTGTGTTTCTTAAGTCGCTTCTACGACATTAACGGGAAGACTAGGAGTGGTTCTATTCTAGTCTGCCGGGAATAACAAGGCATCTGCAGCATAACGTCAGGTTTCTAAAAAGCGAAACGCTGCCGAAATTGGTGGCCGAGATGGAAGGGTTACAGTAGAGTTGAGTAGGTAGTAGTGCATTTTAAACCGACGCAATAACTGAGGAGGTTTTCAAGTCGACGCGCATATTTTTTACGTATATATCATTATACATAATTTTTTACAGAGTATACCTTGAAGTTGGTTGGTCCCATATAAATTTGGAAAGAAAAATCCAACCCTACTGGTAGGAAATCAGGGGTAATTTTATTTCAGCGATTTCATTTTTTTTGTTGATAGTTTATTTTTTGATCGAACGACTGCACGAAATTATAATATGCAGATTATAAATATTATTGAAAAAATTTATGATAATTGTATGGAAAAATAACTGGTTTGCAGGAAATAAGTCTGACGACTTATTTCCTGCAAACCATTTATTTTTCAGGAAACGCTGACTGGTTGTGTGGGCGCGAGGGCAATAGTGTCGCTCGTTTTGCAGCCGACTCGCACGCGGTCAGCTATTTGATAAAGTTTCGAGAATCACTGGAATGTGCAATGAAGGTCAACGTTGTGCAGCGTGTAGATACGTTCCATTAGAGCTTTGCTCGTCAAAATGTTTATCCAAGGATGCGACTAATCCAGATTTTATTTTTTCGCTTCCAGGACGCCCAACATACTTAACGAATAATTAAAGCCGTTTCAAAGATGCGTTTTATATTGTTAGCCTATATCACCCGCAGATAAATAAGCTTTCATAGTTGAAAGAATTTTGAACATCGGTCCAATAGTGTAGGACAATAGTCCTAAGGAGTAAATTTAAATACAAATATTACATGTTCCCAATAAAAAAATTGCTGGAATGAAAACGGCCCCCTCTCTTTCCTTCAAGCCTTGCACAAATGCCAGCAGACTCAGCAAGCACACGTGCGCCCAGTTGTTACTGTTAGGCGATGATGACAGCTGCAATACTGTGATCTTACCTCGGCGGCCATAAACACGAACAAGCCGTGCGGCAGCCCCCACAGCGCGGCCACTACGAGCCTTGCACGAACGTAATGTGGTCCACTCACCTCGCTCGAGCCTTGCACGAACGTACTGTGGTCCACTCACCTCGCTCGAGCCTTGTACGAACGCATTGTGGTCAAGTCATCTCGCTCGAGCCTTGCACGAACGTACTGTGGTCCACTCACCGCGCTCAAGCCTTGCACGAACGTACTGTGGTCCACTCACCGCGCTCAAGCCTTGCACGAACGTACTGTGGCCCACTCACCTCAGCGGCCATGAACACGAACACGTCGCAGCCGTGCGGCAGCCCCCACAGCGCGGCCACCACCAGCAGCGCCGCGCTCGAGCCTTGCACGAACGCCAGCAGACTCAGCAGCCGCACGTGCGCCCAGCGGCCGGTGTTCGGCGATGATGACAGCTGCAACAAAACAATCATCATCATTTTATGGAAGTTATTGCTGGGTCTCTCAAAGCTGATATGTAAACTTTTAGTTTAATATTTGATAAAAAATGGTTTTATCACTCGGTTGTCAATGGGCGGCCGCGACGCGACATTCTTGACACTTGCCCTGAAGATAGGGTTGCCAACATTTTTTTGTCAGAATAAAGTATTTTTATAAAAAAAGTTTTGAAAATATAGTACGGTCAAAAAATATATAGTATTGTAATAGGGAAGAATAGAAGATAGACCAAGTTATATATTTTTAATCAATTATTTTCGGTTATACGTTACGTTACGTATGTCGTACGAAAGGGGCGTTAAAAAATTGGGGGATCCCAAGTTGGCAACCCAAGATGACCTTCTAAGAAGGCCGTTTCCCGACTAAAATACGTGAGTTAAGAGGGCCCTGAACGCGCAAATCTCCAAACTAAAAAGTAAATTGTGACAATAATTGATAAAATTATCTATGGTTGAAAGTATTTCGAAAATCGGTCCAGTAGTTTCGGAGCCCATTCAATGCAAACAAACAATCAAATCATTCCTCCGTATATGATAATAGTATTAATATAGATAAATACAATGTTTTCTCGTTTAAGTTTCAATAATATTATAGAGAAGTATTGAAAAAGAGATGTCGAGAGAGTATTTCGACCTCAGAGTATCAATCTAAGATTTCGACCTCCTACAATCGATCCGAATCCCAAAAAAAAAAGATATTATTTAAAATACAGAGCGCAGATCACCTGTTTCGAATTCTAATCAACGCTCTTATTAAAACTGTATTTATGAACCCACTCATATCATTTCGCAATAAATATTTGTAAAAAGGTACCTGCTAGCAGTACATACGAAATGCATTGTTAGTAGAGCGGACAATAGGCCGAACATGTGTATTATTAACACACAATGGACATAAAACACAGCAGAAGAAATTAACAACTACTTAATTTAATCAATTCAGTAGGTAAATATCCCCACAATACTCGTAGTAGTATTAACAGCTTGAAGTAACATGATGTGACGTCTGTACCTTTTATGAATATAACATATTCTTAAAAGAGACCATTTATTAATAACTTACTTATACCATATGTATGTATCTAAGTAAAACAGGCATTTGGGTGTTAGTGAATTGACCATGAAAAGTGAAGAACCTACACCGACCGATTTTGGATTCTAAGGAAAAAAACCGAATGCGAAAACCAGAAAACAGCTCAAAAGTAAAATGAATTTGTTAACCTGACAAGGGAATCAATATCACAAAGGACATAAAACAAAGATGACTTACTGAGCAGTTATCAAATAAGGAAAAGGTGTAGAATGACGAATAAATTTAAAAAGTATAAATAACAATGGGAGACTGATGGATTTAATGATGAACAATTAAAGACCAATCATTCTGATCGATTAGCTTCACAGAACCAATTACTGTAGTAACGGGAGGTGTGTCATCTCAATATAAAATTATAGGTATATCTCAAAGCAACGATGAATTGATATTTAAGATGCGAACAAATTAGTTAATGGCATCATTTGACGAGCTCCGTGGCGCACACGCCTGCCTGCGACACGGCTGGTCCCGGGTTTGATCGCCGGTTAGGTCAAGACGGAAATGTTCTTTTTCAGATTGACCTGGGTCTTTGAGGATTAGTTTATCTAAATAAGTATCTATTATAAAATATAGTATCGTTGAGTTAGTTTCCCATAGCACATATTACTAAATAGTTACTTCCCATAGTCTCGACTCGACCATACTTTGGGGCTAGCTCAATTGGAGTGATTTGTCCGTATATATTTATTATTATTATTTATCATCCGTTAAAGGTGACTATATTACGGGTGGTGATTTAAATGTGAAGCGGAAACGAATCGGAATTGATTCAAATTGGGGGATTGATAGTAAATCGCTGGCACGTGACTTGGATTGAACTGTGCACGAGCTCTTAAGAGGCTTAGATCAGCAAAACTAGCGCCATCCGCCATTTTATTCTTGTACTTCTAAATCGGAGCAAATTGAAAGTATAGCTTTTCATTATTTTGTATTTGGTAAATAAAGAGAACATACTCAACATCTATGATTTTAAGCTTTCGCGGTCACAATCACTATTATGTTCACTAGGGGACTTATCGCGATTATTTTTGAGTTCTGTCTTATATTTCGACAACATTGCAGCTTGTCTTATATTTCGACAACATTGCAGCTGCCATTTTCACAGACTAATGTCTGTCTGTGAAAAATAATATATGCAGCTGCCTCCGTGGTCCAGTGGTTAACGCGTTTGATTTGATGACCCGGGGGTCGTGGGTTCGATTCCCACGGGAAGCATACTTTGTTAAGTTGTTTCCAGTTTGGTTAGGACATTGCAGGCATGAATCACCTGATTGTCTGATAAGAAAGATGATTCCGTGCTTCGGAAGGCACGTTAAGCCGGTGGTCCCGGCTGCCATCTGTTAGTCGTTAAAGGAACCACGTCAGAGGCCGAGAGGCGGTTCCGAAGAACTCTGACACCAGGGTGTGCAAGATCGATTGATCGTGTCACCTACACGAAATGATGAACATAATACTCAACATCACTTTTGGCGGTAATCCTAATTTGAAATGATGATATTAATAATAAGTTTTACCGAAACTACTACAATAAATCTATTACAGAAGTACTTAATTAGATTTTTTTCAATTTGATCTGATTTAGTGGTAAAATAAATAAAATTAGGGTGGCGCTACTTGGCTGTTGTAAGATTCTTTACATATACATAATATCACGTCGCTTTCCCTTGCGGCGTAGGCAAAGTTCAGGCCTATAAAACCTGAAGCCACGTCTAGCATAGTGGTGGTCGTGGATTTGGAAAACGAAATCAAAATAATGATGGGTTCCTAGCTGATTCGCCTAATACCATGATTCCTTAGTTTTTCGCCCATTCCCTTGATCGGCTATTACAATCTGCGCGGGAAGAACAGCAGCTGGTACATTCTATGTTTTTTCTTTACTCCCAGAGCAGCGTGAAAAATCCTTTAGGCAGGTGAAAAACAATATTGATAGATAAAGATGAAAAACCCATATTCCGACGTTATCGCTACGCATTCCCGATATGCTCGGATGATGATGAAAGATGATGTACAAAATATTTGGCTGAAAAAAACTGAGCCGTATTAACTTAATTTTTATAATTTCTCAAGAAAACTTTACAATTTCCAGCAATTGCATTGTCAACAGTGGTGGGTGACAGACAACCAACTACATAATCTCAATCTTTTACCTGTTTCGGGTCGGAAGTAGTGCGGTCTCGTATCGCGCGTGACACGTGTAAGCGGGGCCAGCCCATGGTGTATTTGTACGTGGGCTGGCTGGTAAAGAAATGGCAGTCTTCGTATTAAAAAATCGGCCAAGTGCGGGAATATAATCATATATGTTGTATAGGACCCTTTACTATTAATTTTGTTTTCTTCCATGCTGTTTTGGGGGGAGCCCCCCTTAATATTTATTTTAAGTATTTCTTTTTATAGCGGCAACAGAAATCTGTGAAAATTTCAACTGTCTATCAATATGCAAATTTTTATGCTTTTAGGTTTTTACCCTTCGGGTACGGAACCCTAAAAACATAAAAATTTGCAAACGAAGCGAAGCTGCAAAAAATGTCAGAAAACAACGAGCCATGTTCAAGGATAAATTAAAAATTGATTGCACAAGTTTTAAAACTACAAAGCCGACGGCCCCGCCTTAAAAATACTTTGGACTACACAAAACCCTTGCCACTTTCTAATGTCGAATTTGTGAAATATTTCTAAACGGTTCGTCCGAGCAGCGAATATCATAATATTGTACACTGTTATGCTAGTTATAATCAGTATGAAACAGATCGTAACAAATCGATAAGTCAAAAAACCGGCCAAGTGCGTGTCGGGCCACGCGCAGTATAGGGTTCCGTAGTTGCGAATGACAACTTTGAGTTCACACTGTTTACACTCGCACCTCACAGTTTAACGACCAAAAACATCTAACAATAAAGATTGTATAAAATTTTACATTTTCCAGTACATTTTATAAGTTGGTTGCCTATAACTTTTTAGTTTGTACTTAGTACCCAGCTCTGATAGTTTTCCTTTCAACTTCAGTATATATACTACTGCTGTAATTTTTTTCACGTATCCATATATAACCGTTTAGCAGATAGAGGGGGGGGACACGTACCTCTAACAAAAATTTTCACTTTAAAACCAAATATTTCGGAAACGGATCCCTAAATCGAAAAATGGTGTTCTCAACCTCACAATATTTTTCAAAAACCTTTTTAACGATACCCCACACGATGGGTAAGTAAAGAAAAAAAAATTACTCCCCCACTTTACTTGTATGGGAGCTACCCAAAAAAAATTTTTTTTTCAAGATTTTTTTCTACGACTTTTTTGCCATGATTAATATACATACTCATACAAAATTACAGCTTTCTAGTACTTATAGTCTCTGAGTAAAACCGCGGACGGACAGACAGACAGACAGACATGGCGAAACTATAAGGGTTCCTAGTTTACTACGGAACCCTAAAAAGCACAGTACCTAAGTAGGTATATGTGTCATTTTACTAAATGAGAGTAATTGAGGTGATGACAAATGGAAGACGACACCTAAACCGCATTAAAGACTTGATGTCATAAATTGTTTCCAGAAAAAAATTAAGGTTTCTTTGTCTTTCGAGGGTTTAAGTGGCCATCACTGGTGTCAGATTTTCCAAGCTGCATAAAGGCCTCTGAAATATCTTAATGACTGCCATCTATGATGACAACAAAAAGGAGTATGGAAAAAATGACAGGGCCTAGGAAAATACTAGTAGCATCAAGTTTCTTTAATGACGATGGCTGTTCGCTGTATTGTAGTCGTCTTTATGCGTTTGAAATGTCGATGGAGGAAGGAGGCGCTGGTTTTCAAGGTACTCACATAGTCAAATCTATCTTTGCAGAGCTTTTTTTTATTAATTATTTAATTAGGCATTTGTCTCCCATCTCACCTGCATGTGTAGCTGCACCACAGTAGCACCTCGTCCATGTACTACACGTTGATGAAGACGAACACATCACTTCCAGCTGGATATTTTGTGCTATTCTTTTTAGCTACGACCAGTGTCTTTCTGCGTTTAAAATGATGATGGAGGAAGGATACGCATAGTGATTGTACTTACATAGTCAAATCTATCCTTGCAGAGCTGCGTATGTAGCTGCAGGAATCCAAGCACGGTGAACCAACAGCACCACAGCAGCACCTCGTCCATGTACTGCACGTTGATGACGCCGAACACGAAGATGAACTTGTAGAACACATAGTTCCAGAACTTGTCCTTGACGCGCTGCGCCTCGGAGACGCGCAGCCGCCCGAACACGAGCCTCTGCACCAGGTAGCCCAGCAGCCCGAGGCAGCAGAACGCTATGTTGATCACGGTCTGGAAACAAAAAGGACGGTTAGCTAGAATTTAAAGAAAATCTAAATATAAAAGGCTAACTTGACTCACTCAATTTAAAATCTAAGTAACCATGGCAATAGGCGATGCGGCTCGAAAACCATCACTATGTGGATTCTGTTTTTCAACCATAAGCCCAGCCAACCAACACGCTAAATTTGGCCATTGGATTATGCTATTAGGCTCTGTTAGAGAAAAGAACGAGATAATAATTATGTATGTATGTAGGTATCTTAACCTGACTCACTGACTTATAGTTCTACGCACAGCGAGCAGTATGAAAGGATATTTTAAAAATTCAATCCCTAAGAGGGTAAAGTTTTAGGCGGACAAAGTCGTGGGAAAATTGCTAGTCTATCTTGTATAAAAACTTTGCTCATGTCGATAGAATATTTTCCTTGTCTGCCTATCCTTGGTCATTTGAGCTCCTTGGACGACACTATCAAAACCATTATAGCAGGAAAAAAGGCGAATGCCAAATAAATTAAGATGATAATGCACTAGTTGCTTCCTAGCAGATCGTAAAATCTTGTCGAGTGACGGGCGGAAATTTGTGGGATGATATCAAAAAAGCAATGTTGTTTCCCACTTGCATGCCTATCACACTAAACTTTGGTATAATGCCGCTGTAGGCTTTATCAGCCCCGTAAGAGATGAATGTGACTGTAAGTGTTAGACGTGGTTATTCTGATGATCTTCTATGACGAATGGTGATGTAAGCCCAGATGAATATCGAGGCTTGATCTGTATGCGCCCAGTGTGGCTAGTGGGATGTTCTTCCCTTCACATTCATAAAACATTTTTTTTTAATTAATACTGCTAACTAGCTGCTAAACCGATGACCTAAATGTCCTTACGCTTCAGTTAATCTTTGGAGGTCAATAGGACATCAATAAGATAAAAATAAACGTGCCAGCAGATAATACTTAATCTGTTGACAATTTTTTTGCATATCACGAGAATATTATCTCTTAAGTAGTACTTAAGTATTACTTTTGATCCAGGAAGAAATGAAAATAACGTCTCGTATTACGATCACTGAAGTATTTTTATTAACTTGTATTTTATGTAAACTCATAATCAAGGATGAATAAAAATAAGTTGTTTAAAATTAAAACACTTCAATTAGGCATTTTATTTTGGTGAATGGAGGTTACCAGCCCGAAATAGTATTACCAATAACGTCGAATGCCTTTCGCAACATAAACAAATCGTTGAACTTTAGCTAGGAATAAGAATCGAGGCGAGGCCTAAGGTTGTCCAACAGACCAAGGAATTTCATTGTCGCTCGCGTTCTTCTGCGAAATTCCATGCTCTGTAGGTTTGTAGTCTGTGGTCTTAGGGTCGCCACACACGGGCCGCTAGCCACGGCTACAAACGCCGCTATCTGAAGAAGCGTGTGGCGTCCACCGGCATCAACAGTGTGCGGCAGTCAAGGAGAGAGAATACACTCTTTACGGCGAGACTATATAAAATGTATGAGCACTACAGGAAATAGGTCAATGGCTGCGTTTTGTGGTTGTGGTTAGTGGCTCGCGACCGACGACACTTAGTCTGAGCTAATGGTGGCGGTGGCGATCTGGTTTGGATAAAGGAGCTCCACTTACAACCTATTTGTTCTAGTTTGAGTTAGATTTAATCAGACATTTAGGAGTAATTTAACAATAATATTCTCGAATGACCTCACTGGTGCGTTTCTTATTAAGTACATATATCCGGGAAACTACTAGCAAATAAAGCCAGTACAGATTGTACAAAAAGTTATAGGAAACGAAACCGCTTTAATTTTCACCGGAACATTACTTTCAATTGTCCACTGAGCATTGAAATTCAACAATCAAGGTAAAGCACGCGGCTTTATATATAGGATAAATCATCTCCATAAACTCATAAGGGGCCGTCCATTATGAGTTTCCTATAACCTCCCTCCCCCTTGGTGATACGTGGTGAGGTTTAAGACTAACCCCCCTCCCCCACCCAATATCACGTGTATTTTTAGGACCTACAAAGAATTAATTTTTTTTAGAAAATTGCACTGCATGATAAAAATGTCTGGCAGAATGGCAACGGCGTGTCAAGGTCACGATTCACGCGGTTGTACAGTTTAGAAATTGCGCGTTTGACGAAAAAATAAATACACGTGATATCTTACTGCACCCCCCCTCCCCCTGGTGATATTTCGTGATTTTTTCCGAAAAGCTGATTTTTTTCAGTAGCATCTCAGGTGAGGTGAGGATGTAACCTGGAATACGTCCAACAATGTTGTTAATAGGCAAAGGGGTTACATTTCAGTCCGCCTTTACAATGTATCGTATATAAAGTGTAATAGATTAATGCAAGTTTGCAAGCTTTCTATTGATGAAATATTTTTTTTAAACTAACATGAAAGTTTCGTGTTTGTCCGTTATAAACAAACACACAAATTTCGTAATTTATAATATATTAATAAATAACTTATCATTTTAGAATGATTGAGAACAATATTAAAAGTGTAGTGACACTGTGACACACATAGCGGTGTGTGTGACGATAAGGACGCGTGGGGCAATATATTAGATACGACCTTCTCTAAGTAAACACAATGCACAAATATTAGACCTCTTTCAATCCTGCTTTTGACAAGATTAAAGAAATCATAAGCAACATGGGAGTTCTTGGCGGGAATTTTAGCGGACTACACGGTGTCTGTTTTGGATTGTTTCGCAAATTGATTCTAGTGGACTTTATAATGTGAATTTGGTGTTATAAAATAGACTGTCATTGTGAGGCTGTAGTGAGATTTACATAGCGGGCTGGTGGTTGTCTGCCATGCTGCGTCGTCAATGATGAAACCAGTGGATTCGCGAAGAGTTGTCGCCAGGGGCTCCGTGAAAACAACGAAATTAATTACACCATCATTTCGTTGACAACAAACAAGAATAACTCGCCAACTGGCGAAATAAATGAAGAAAGGCTAAGGCGTAAAGGACTTGTATCCAGGGCCGTAAAACAATATAAAAAACATAAGCAACATTGATGATTGCGACACACATAGCAGATAACAGTCGTCAATTTCTGACGATAAAGGGCAATTATAATTGTAAGTTTATAATGTGTCAATATTTTACTTCTCGGGTGCAGTGCAATGGTAACGCTTGTGAACGTTGTCAGGCATTTAGATCCAATCCTTCCTAGATGAGTCGGTACAAGTTAACGCAATGTAAGAACAAGGCTCTACATTTATGATTCAATGTAGGTATTAAAACAACCAGAATATTTTATATGGCAAATTAAAATTCAGCACTTTCCGTAATAGGTATGGGCAAGGCATGTCCAGATCAGGTCGAGCACCTTTGGCTATGCATGAGCCTTTAAAGGCTCTTTCCGCTACCAGGCAACTAAGTGCTGGAACAACATACCCCCACCATTAAGGAGCATTATTACATCGAAACATACTTTCAAGAAGCATATGAAGTCTCTTTTACTCGCAAATCAAAAAGAAGGTTTTTAGACTTAGTTGTTTTGGTGGCGGTTTAAATGGTTTTTTGTTGGATTTTTTCGTAATCTTGCAAATCGTAAATTTAAGGTTAATTTAATATATTATATTTTAATTCAAATGGTTAATAAATTTAATCACAATATTATTTTATTTGTTACATATTATAAATTAATATTGGAAATCATCAAAATTAATGCACATTTAAATGATAAAATTAATGCCATAAATAATTAAAAGCCAAAATAAAAATCTAATTAAAATTAATTAAATGATACATACTAATTCTTATTTTTTTAATAATCATGTTATTTTTTGTTGTGACACCAATTCTCTAAAATCATTGTGCTCAACAAAGTAGAACAGATAATTTTTTATTCTAATTTACTTAATACGGATGGTATTGTTGTACGTGTCCCTGTGAGTCTCAGTGGTGGAGCTGAAAATCAGTGGTTTGCTCTACGAGCAAACGCATCGCTGAGCCTACCTTTTGTTGTCGTTGTGGCACACATGCTGGATCTTATTCGTTTACCGTTTCAATATTATGTTTTTGTGTAAATGTACGTGTGTTTTCGAAAACAATAAAGCTTTTATCTATCTATATCTTCGAGCAACACGGCCTCCGTACCGGACGGAGATCTATATCTATTAAAAGGTCGAAAAAAAAATTTCGTTAAATGTGATCGAACGAAAAAAATAGATTTCTACAGGTGTCCTCGACAGAATCGAGTTCATTACAAATATGTACATTGATTTATAAGGCATTTGTAAGCGACTTCTAGGTGCGGCCTTCAGCTAGCGTCAACACTTGTAGCGAATGGAACTTGTAAGTTGTATCCCAAGTGACTTTTAACGCCGCTAAGGCGTTCACTTCCTAATCAATTCTTACTATGAACGATCGTCGGATTGGATCTAAGGCTACACTGGTTCTTACTTCTGTAATGCTTTTCCTCGTGGCCTTCCATTGAGTTCACGTCAATGCAATTGAGAATTCAAGTAAAGTTATTGGTATGCGTCAGATTCAAGATTCAATCGTTTATTTAATATAGGTTTCTTTGAACACTTTTTAATTGTCATATTTGTGTTTACAATTTTTACAACAAAAAATTATTGTTGACGTCAATAATTACTTATGGCTAAGTTTAGGCCGCTTCCAAAGCGGAGTGCAGAAGAAGCGGCAACAAACTGCACAGCGCATTTTCTCCAAGCGACGTCAACTCACAATCCTAGTTAGACCTTATAAACTTCTTATATATATGCAGAATACTTAGAATGGCACTGAGATATTTACCTCGATATCTTCCACATTGAGTCATGTTTAGTCTGTGATTGAGTGGGTTACATTTTATCGGAGTTGGAGTTGCTGTGATTGGACATTATTTATGTAACTTTTTGAAAACAGCAAGTACTGTAAAATGTTCAATAATAGCTCATTGGTCAAGATTTGACATTGGACAAGAACTAATGAGCTATATACAAATATATATACAAAACACCTGTTTTGTCATTATCCTAAGATAGTTATGAATTTATGATTGAGGAGCCTTTTGTTTATATCCAGTTGAAAAGGATAAAAATAAAGCAAGATTCAGTAGTTTGTATCGGTCGAGCGCGACAGCAAATCCAATCAAAGTGTTTACATAAGAAGGTCGTAATAATGCCCAATCATCCCATTGTCAAATTAATGCTAATTGAAATTAATTAACATTCGTATCAACCTTGAGATAATATCTAACAAGAACTGCTGAAATAAATACAGTACCGGTGTGGTCACGGAAGCGCACCGCGCCGGGTGTACTTGACCTCCAACGAAAGCGCATTGAGCTGCCTATACGCCTGGCGCCATGAGGATGGCAACATGCCGAGCCACGAACCGGAAATCACCCTGGCTAGTTTATACATGCATATTAATGAAAATGTGTATTAAGTTGGACTTATATATACGAATTTTAAATAAACCAGTGACACTGCGTATATTAGTGATCACCATCGATCACGATCACGTGTTAGATTTTTGTAACTTACAGCATTTGATACTCTCAATGATTATGTTCTAACCGCAAGGCCACGAAAACGCGCGTTGCGCGGCGGCGACGGGCTTCGGAGGCAGGCGCATGCGGCGGAGGCAGGCGCACGCGGCAAGGTGTTCACGAGAACGGGCGGTGCGCTCGGGCGGCAGAGCACAGTAGACGTATTTAGGTCACAGAATAATAACTACATTCTTATTTTGCAATGACATTGTATTAGAATGTCATTGTTATTTTGGGTTGTATTAAAAATATTAATCTATGCATTTTTGTAGTACACATTACTGAGAAACTTTCACACCTTTAGGCTTGGGGTTTTATTTTGATTTATGTCTAGATGTATTATCTACCAGTGCCCGCGACTTCATCCGCGTGGGTTTCGGTTTTTTAATTAAACTTTGCAAGCCCTTAGGGTTCCGTATGCAAAAGATAATAACGAGACCCTACTACCTACCCTCCGCTATCGTCATCGGCATATCGTCATCGTCGTATCGTCATCGTCATATCGTCATCGTCATATCGTCATCGGCATATCGTCATCTTCATATCGTCATCGTCATATCGTCATCGTCATGTCGTCATCGTCCTATCGTCATCGTCATATCGTCATCGTCATCGTCATCGAACGATCGAACGAACATCCAAACAAAAGTAGTAAACCAAACAAATGGTAACAAACATACAGACGAATTGAAGACCCAGTCCTTTTTAAAGTCGGTTACAAAATAACAAGAATATAAAAAGTATCAAAAATGATTCAATTATGTACATTACAAAATAAATATTACCTATTTTTATTTATATAGTACAAACAAACAAACTTACAGTTCAATTTAGAACCTCTTTCTTTTTAAGTCGGATAAAAATTACTAAGAATGTATAATAAAATGAGTACATTAGAAAACATTTATAAATTTTATTATAATTTAAAATTATTCTCCCAATACATCCACCTAATCACTCCCGCACTCGTTCTAACACAAGGTCGGGCACATCGTGCCATCTCTTTCTACTTTGGCGCAAGGCTGCCGCGCTGTGTTTGCGCGCATCCGTGCCGCTCAAGTTTTTTGTTCGTGAACACCCTCTAAGATTTGTATGACTTTAGTCAGAAACGCAGGCGCCTGCCTCTGCCGCGTGCGCCTGACGCGCGTACTCGTGAACGAGCCGTAAGAAATATTATTTATTAAATTCCGCCTTCCACCTTAACCCACTAGTATGCTAAACGTGGCCATTGGGTTTTATGACATGGGCTCTGTCTACCCCGCAAGAGATAAAGACGTGAAAATATGTATGTAATGATTATTGTGATTTGTGACGAAGGAAACGGAGTCCAGTGAAGAGCTAGATGCAGACAGAACTACAACCGTAGAAAAAATGTTGAGGACTTCCAACTTAGGGCTAAGCAGCAAACAGATGGTTCTTTGTATCGTAACAAATTTTGCACCATACAATCAGTCCCCATTGTACAAAACTAACAGAAACTAAACAATATCATTTTCCTACCCATTCCTTAATAAAATCGCATATGTCCAAACATGCGTCGTTCCCAGTAGGAACCGACCCGGTTGCCAACGACAAGGGTTTTTATGTTGCATTCAATGTTTGTAGTTATTTCGGTGCTAGTATCGGCGTATTGTCAATACAAACGTCAGGATTCGATTCGCCATATTATTTGTACTTGGCAACAAACGTGAGTAGCAGTGTACTTGACTGCTACTCACGTTTGTTGCCAAGTACACTCTGCGTGGGTTTGTATTGCTCACGCAACCAGCCGGGTATAAAAGCTATCGTCCGGCATTTCCCATTGTTATGATTACATCTCATTTTGTGTCCAGCCTGTTACGCGAATTTCTCGTAACTGTCATATTTTTACAAACACCAGTACTTACTTTCGTTGATTATTACATACACTCCACATAGGTAATACATTTTCCAAATTTAACAATATTTTTCCCCTGAATCAATTAGGTTACATTGTTTGTTTCAGCCGTTAGAAACGCTCTTATATTTGACAGCTTCGTATTGAAATGAATGAACGAGGATTGAAAATCTTGCCCGAATGATACAACACTTACAATTTCACACATACACCGTCATGTTTTCACGTGTTTACAAAGATGTCAAAGTCACTTGTCAATTTGACATACTGGTTTTATTTCATTCATTCTTTTCAATTCTGCAAATTTTCCTAACGCATTTTATGCAGAAAGAAAATTTGTTTAGAATATTGTTTACATACTGTTTTCCTTTGTGATTTGCAACGAAGCGAAAACTCCTTTTTTAATTTCACTGTTTTTTAGGGTTCCGTACAAAAGTTGAAAAACGGAACCCTTATAGGATCACTCGAGCGTCTGTCTGTCCGTCCGTCCGTCTGTCACAGCCGATTTTCTCCGAATCTACTGAACCAAATTAGATAAAATTTGGTAAGATAGTGTAATCCTATGACCCAAACACGGTTGTGCAAAGTAAATAAAGATTTTTTTGAAATAAGGGTCATTTTGAGGGGCCCAATGACAAAATTAAAAAAAAAGTTTTGCAAACCTTACTGTGTCATATATCAAATGAAAGGGCTCATTATGAGGATCTCAAAAATATTTTTTTTTGTTCGGGTAAAATCAATACTTTTGATTTTATTCACGAAAGAAGGCAAAAATTGACCATTCCCCCCCCCTGATCTCCGAAACTACTGGGCCAAAAATTTTGAAAAAATTACAAAATATAGTTCATTCCTTGAAGATTACAGGAAAAATAATAAGAATTCTATCACTTGAAAATTAAGTGGTAAACTCACAATAATAAGTTCATCTAGGGAAATAGTTCACTAAAACACCACTAGATGGCGCTAGTCAATTGAATAAAACATTTTTTGCACATTGTGTGTGTGTTCACGAAGCATATTGTACGGAACCCTCATTGCGCGAGTTTGACTCACACTTGGCCGGTTTTTTTATTACTTTATTTTATTAACTTTCAGCTTAGGTTTCTACCAGTTGTGCGTGAAGAAAGTGCTCCAGAAGGAACTGATCCAATTAGGCCTAGCTACAAAGGACGAGGATTACGACCACTAGGACTCAACCGTGGGACTGATTTATAAATAAGGTAAGCGTCTCACCTTCTACACTTGCACTACTTTTAACTTTCAAGAGTTTTCTAACCTCCTAACCTAACCTATGTGAGGTTAGGTTTTCGAAATAATCTAATGAAATAATCACTTCACACTATGTGTAGTAATAAAAGTAATCTGCAAGAAGACAGTGCCTAGTTAACACACTAATGCGACAATATCTATTCAGTTTATACCTAATAAGGCTAAGGTATTGCTTCTAACCGGTAAGTAGTATTTTAGAAATCCTTGGGAAGGCCTTTGACCAGCAATTAACTTCTTGCTGTTAAGATGACTACATATTATACAACAAAGTCAATCTGTTCGCGATAAACTACTGCATGGATTTTCATGCAGTTATCACACCAAATAGAGTGATTTATGAGGAAGGTTTGCAGTAGTATAATACATGCCCGGGTGCAGCCGAAGCTGAAGAAGGGAGGTGTGTAAATAGAATATTAGGCATAATTATGCATTATGTGTGTAGGGGATGTGAAGTAAAACACCAGATTTGAAATGCGTGTGGTGGCGAGCGGCTGATTGGCGAGAGGCAGGCACACGTCTTGTTACTAGATCGGTTGGCAGGCGACTGGGGCGACACGGGCCCCCGTGTGAATCTCAAAAAAACTACGGTGGGCTGCCTATTCGTCATTCACCTTCGCCTCTCATACAAAAATTTTATTAAAAAAGTTACATACAATATCGACACACAAAAATACATCGCGTCGTCTACAATATGCATGGTCGACTGACCGTGTCACCTAATCTAAAGGATGATGATGATGAGGTATAAATATTTAAAATATGTGAAGTTTATAGAGTAATATAATCTTAAATATTTTTTATGTATGTTGAGCATTCAATGAACTGTAGATTGACTTTACCAAGTAATAGAAATTTGAAAGTAGGCATTTCTTGCTCAAAAATACCTAATTTGTTTAAACAAATTTTGATGAAATATAGCGCATATTACATTTATTGCAAACACGTTATTGTGTTATTTATTGCAAATCATAGCCAGATGCTGGTACCTATTATAATGATGATGACAATGAAATATTATGACATTGATAAATAATTTACATTAGTAAATTTATAGTTTGTTTTAAAATTTAAAAAAACTGTGTCTCTCTGCTATTTCAGGTAAGACGTCAATACCACAGCCGCAGCTTTTGAAATGTTGCATTCCAGAATGCACAAACACAAATAGACAGGGAAAACTGTTCAAATTTCCTTCCTCCAGAGAAATGTTCCCTATGTGGAAAACTATCCTTGAAAAGAAGTGTCCGAATATTAACATAACAATAGACAAAGAAGGGAGATGCCACAAATATGTTTGTTTCCTACACTTTGAAGAAAAGTACATTGATGCCAATGGCAATAGGGTTCGGTTTCCTATCCCAACTCTGTTTACTCCAACAGAAATTGAAATGAGAGAACCTGCCGTTCCCATGTCAATTGGTAAGTCTATGTGACTTCTTTTTAATGTAAGGTATTTACTTCATCATCATCATCAGGTCTTTTTAGTCTCCACTGCAGGAGCACGACCCTCTCTGTACTACCAGAGCCACATATTAGCCTCAGTAGTCAGAGGATTTAGCCTACACTAAGCTATTATTTATTATTTATTTTAATAAGCATTAGCATTTTTATTTTTTGCCGTGAATATTGTGGGATTTCGAATCCCACTTTCTTACAGGTTCATAATTAAATTTTTATTTTCAGATCAAAGAGATGATGGATGGGCAGGAAGACAGCGGATGAAGACAAATTATATATCCTTACTAAGGTTAGATTTCTATATCATTGTGATTTTTAAGTTTGCATGTACTGTACATTTTTAGTCATGTTTCAAGAATTCTATCACTTGAAAATTAAGTGGTAAACTCACAATAATAAGTTCATCTAGGGAAATAGTTCACTAAAACACCACTAGATGGCGCTAGTCAATTGAATAAAACATTTTTTGCACATTGTGTGTGTGTTCACGAAGCATATTGTACGGAACCCTCATTGCGCGAGTTTGACTCACACTTGGCCGGTTTTTTTATTACTTTATTTTATTAACTTTCAGCTTAGGTTTCTACCAGTTGTGCGTGAAGAAAGTGCTCCAGAAGGAACTGATCCAATTAGGCCTAGCTACAAAGGACGAGGATTACGACCACTAGGACTCAACCGTGGGACTGATTTATAAATAAGGTAAGCGTCTCACCTTCTACACTTGCACTACTTTTAACTTTCAAGAGTTTTCTAACCTCCTAACCTAACCTATGTGAGGTTAGGTTTTCGAAATAATCTAATGAAATAATCACTTCACACTATGTGTAGTAATAAAAGTAATCTGCAAGAAGACAGTGCCTAGTTAACACACTAATGCGACAATATCTATTCAGTTTATACCTAATAAGGCTAAGGTATTGCTTCTAACCGGTAAGTAGTATTTTAGAAATCCTTGGGAAGGCCTTTGACCAGCAATTAACTTCTTGCTGTTAAGATGACTACATATTATACAACAAAGTCAATCTGTTCGCGATAAACTACTGCATGGATTTTCATGCAGTTATCACACCAAATAGAGTGATTTATGAGGAAGGTTTGCAGTAGTATAATACATGCCCGGGTGCAGCCGAAGCTGAAGAAGGGAGGTGTGTAAATAGAATATTAGGCATAATTATGCATTATGTGTGTAGGGGATGTGAAGTAAAACACCAGATTTGAAATGCGTGTGGTGGCGAGCGGCTGATTGGCGAGAGGCAGGCACACGTCTTGTTACTAGATCGGTTGGCAGGCGACTGGGGCGACACGGGCCCCCGTGTGAATCTCAAAAAAACTACGGTGGGCTGCCTATTCGTCATTCACCTTCGCCTCTCATACAAAAATTTTATTAAAAAAGTTACATACAATATCGACACACAAAAATACATCGCGTCGTCTACAATATGCATGGTCGACTGACCGTGTCACCTAATCTAAAGGATGATGATGATGAGGTATAAATATTTAAAATATGTGAAGTTTATAGAGTAATATAATCTTAAATATTTTTTATGTATGTTGAGCATTCAATGAACTGTAGATTGACTTTACCAAGTAATAGAAATTTGAAAGTAGGCATTTCTTGCTCAAAAATACCTAATTTGTTTAAACAAATTTTGATGAAATATAGCGCATATTACATTTATTGCAAACACGTTATTGTGTTATTTATTGCAAATCATAGCCAGATGCTGGTACCTATTATAATGATGATGACAATGAAATATTATGACATTGATAAATAATTTACATTAGTAAATTTATAGTTTGTTTTAAAATTTAAAAAAACTGTGTCTCTCTGCTATTTCAGGTAAGACGTCAATACCACAGCCGCAGCTTTTGAAATGTTGCATTCCAGAATGCACAAACACAAATAGACAGGGAAAACTGTTCAAATTTCCTTCCTCCAGAGAAATGTTCCCTATGTGGAAAACTATCCTTGAAAAGAAGTGTCCGAATATTAACATAACAATAGACAAAGAAGGGAGATGCCACAAATATGTTTGTTTCCTACACTTTGAAGAAAAGTACATTGATGCCAATGGCAATAGGGTTCGGTTTCCTATCCCAACTCTGTTTACTCCAACAGAAATTGAAATGAGAGAACCTGCCGTTCCCATGTCAATTGGTAAGTCTATGTGACTTCTTTTTAATGTAAGGTATTTACTTCATCATCATCATCAGGTCTTTTTAGTCTCCACTGCAGGAGCACGACCCTCTCTGTACTACCAGAGCCACATATTAGCCTCAGTAGTCAGAGGATTTAGCCTACACTAAGCTATTATTTATTATTTATTTTAATAAGCATTAGCATTTTTATTTTTTGCCGTGAATATTGTGGGATTTCGAATCCCACTTTCTTACAGGTTCATAATTAAATTTTTATTTTCAGATCAAAGAGATGATGGATGGGCAGGAAGACAGCGGATGAAGACAAATTATATATCCTTACTAAGGTTAGATTTCTATATCATTGTGATTTTTAAGTTTGCATGTACTGTACATTTTTATTCATGTTTCTGCTGTTTTCTTATAGTTTTATATTTTATTTTTTCAGATTGCTTTTTTGGCTCGAATGAAATTAGATCCAACCGGATTTATTTTACGCATGTCTTCATCACAATACTACGGTAAGTGAAACTCCTTTCCAATTATCATCAAGCTGATATGTTACATTTTTTCATTCACTTTGATTTGAAGCACTTTTTGTTTTTACCACCAGTTATAAGCTGATATACTTAACTTTCTTTTTAGGTGTAACACAGCGGTGCGACACCGGTGGACCTGTTGCAGGAGACGGGACTTCACCACACACCAATAATGACCTGTCTCACGAGGATCCGCGGGGGCGAGGATACTTGCACTCCCTGTTGCACTTTATTTTGCTATGATTTTGTCTTTTTACTTATTTCTTGATTCAGATTCATTTATTTTGTCAGACAGGTATAACATGGTGTTAATAATAAGTACAGTGCTCTATGCTGCGCCATTTGGCATACAAAGTTATACGTTGGAATTTTAAACAATAAATACTTTCAATTCAATAAATTAAAAATCATTGACTTTGTGTTATTATTATTTTTACAAGTGGAAGTACAATTATGTCAAGGTTGTGAAAATATGCTCTGCTGATTTTTTAAACATATGAATAAAGAATTAGCAATTGAAATGTTTTTTATTTTCCAAATTCAGAACTTTAAAGAACATAGAAATGGGAATTCTATCGATAGAACTAAATTATTATATCGACAAATAAGTCTTATCGATAATAGTAGTGTGACGGTGCCGCTCTAATCTGCCACAGATAATGGTGGTCGGTAGTGAACGTAATGAATGAACATACTGAGCTGTCAAATTTAGTACGGCCTGACGTCTTCCAAGCGCGATGCGCATCTGTCCTTTAGGACATACTCTGTCTAATCTGTGGTTTGTTTCCCGTGTTAAGATTTGACAGGTCGCGGTCATTCGTTGACAGTGACACAAATCAAGAATGCGTTTGTAATTCAATTGGTTTCGTCAAGAGGATTAAGTCTCGATTTAAAAATTAGAACTTCTTTTTATAAAATTAGTAAAAACGTTAGCATATTACCTCATTGTCGTAGTCTTGTCGCAGCATACTTTAAATTCGCAATCGAGTAAAGTTTGGTAAAATCATAGTCGAGAACATTCTGATTATCGATGGTCTTGTCAATGGTGACGCGCTTACGTCACGTCAGGCACATTCATTTTGTTAAACGATCGATAGAACATTACAGAACATTAAAAATGTCTTTTTATTTCGACGCTGTCCGAGACACGGGCCAGATTGTGTCTGCCCGGAGTACCAGGATTGATCCTGGATAAGAATTTATAAGAGGAGCGGCTTGGTGAGTTTGTCCTACAAGTTGGTCTCCCAATAGGATTCCAATAGGAATCTTAAGATAATTAACGTGTTCCTTTTGTCTATTACAGGGGAACCGCTCCTTATTTTCTTATTTCCTTATTTTCTTATTTTCTTATTTCCTTATTTCCTTTTATCTCACGTCTTTATTCTTATGTACATTACTTGTACTTATTTGCTCCGTCTCCAAGTCATCTTTGTATCCCCAATTTGGGAAGACGAGGCCCCAAATATTTCCACATTTTTCACATCCCCATACTCAGAGGACGGTTCGACCACACTGGATCATGATGTCCCAGAGGAGGCCACGTGTCTGATTCTAGGAATCGTGGAGCTGTACCTCACATTAAGAAGCCTGTGGTATTGATCAGTGCGTGAAAACGTTTGATGGACATTTCCCGTATGTAGTTTTAAATATTTTTTTATTTCTTTCAATTCATATAATGGTGCCACAATAGGTTACCTTTATTTTAAGAAGTATTATGTAACCGGAAGGACGCTTCCATTACCTGTGTATTTAGAATTTAATTTGGAAGGAAACATAACCTCCACGTCCATGTGACTTTTGCCACATGTGACTAAGTATGAAGAATAAGAACATTGTATGCTCTAGCATTAGTTAAATAGGGATAAGAAGTGTTTTAGGTTTAATTACTAACACACACCCCTGCTGGGTTTATGTATGTAATTCACTTAATAGGGTTTTCCCTTATATGTTTCATAGAAATATATTTACCATGGAGATGTATTCTGTCTAATTCATTCCAGCACTAATGTGTTGGTGGCGCCCTTATTAGAATAGTAACAGTAACCCTAACCGCATTCTCCTTTCTCGAGAGTAACAGCCACAGGAGTGAAAAGAACCTGCCTCGCCCCTGGAGAGTCTCGCACCCAACCCCGGAGCTAGCCGACCGTCTACCGCTGGCCCATTGGCTGTTTTGTACGGCAGTCCCCCAGTCGGTAACATAAATTGGCGCGACCCAACGTGTGGCCAGGTGATGCGACACATAGCTCGTCTGTCGATTCCATCGCTTGGTATCTCGAGGTTTGAGGTTAGTGTTATTGTTATATTGTTTTTAGAATTCAGAAATTAGTTTTGTTGTTAGAAATGGCTTCTGTCAAGATGAATTTCTACCATCTTCTCAGTGATGAGTTAAGATATGAACTTCTCATCCGAGGACAACAGAATTTGAGAACGGTTGATGAGATGCGAGCGAAGCTTGCCTTGTTGACTAGAACTAATCGTCTAGCAGTGACAACTGATCCTGCTACACTTGACGTAGGAAAAGAATTAGAAATATGTGAGAATAAAATCAGTGACATCGTTCAGCTGATTTCTTCAGAATCACTGACCCCTACTGGTCGTGAAAGAATTATTTCCAGACTAACCCATGTACAACACAGGTTATGTCGTCTAGTCTCAGAAGATGAGGCTACTTTAAAAAGAAATTGAGGCCTTAAGTTAGGGCAAATAGTATGTAAAAGGGACTACGTTTTATCCAAAGCGAGTGATAACTTTGCTAGTAAGTTAGCCCCTAGGAACATTAAATGTGTGGTAGAAGAGAAGGTGAGCAACCTTACTTATCGTTTACGGGCCTTAAATGGTAAAAAGATAGGTCTAACACACATAAAAGACATTATACATGTCATTCCCAACACTTAGTAAATAAGTAGGTAGGATTAGTGGTATGGGCTGGAGAGTGAGAGCAGAGTGGAAAGTTATGGAAGGGGGTGAAGGGTTGAATGTTAGATTGAAGTGTGAGATGTCAGTCCGGATGAGAATGTGGATGGTTTTATTTTCAAAATTAATTCAGCGCGCAACGTTGTTTTTGCATAAATAGTATGTCTGTGGATAAAAGAAAGGGATCTCCCCTCACTGTCATTCTGCGCTCTATTCCACAATCAGTTAAGGTTTAGATTAGGATAAATTCCTTTCAACACTCTTATGAGTTAAAAACGTTTCTCGCGTTATGTATTCTAAATACGGCAATGTGTGTACATGCTGTAAGAAAAAGAGAAAACTTCAGTTCAGTCTTTTAAAGACTATAGAGTGTACTCATTGTACAAAGAAGGGTTGTTACTGTAAAGTACACTCACAGAATAGAATGTACTTGTTGTACAAAGAAGAGCTGTTGCTGGGAAGAACGCTCATATAATAGAATGTGTCGTTGTACGCGTAAGAATTAGAATTTAGGAAGTGTGATGTGCCCGCATGGACACCCTCACGCGACCCCCCTCTCCAGTGGCACTATCCTGATCCCAAGACTCACGTCGTAGGGCTGGTAGAGGGGAATCGTTACTCAGAAACCGTTTAGGTATATTTAGAATAGAATTCCACTGAGACTTGGATATCATTGGTACTCTGTTGCTCATTGTGTTATGTTCTAACATTATTTGCATGCCTTAACATTTTAAGATTTTAGAACTGGCTGCTGATGGTGTTGTTGTTCGCCTAGGTGGTTTTGTCACCGGTCGAGACCTTTGTTTCATTTTACCGTCGTTTGCGAACAGGTCTTCGCTTCCTCAGCCCTTTTTCGCTCTTGTGAAGGGGGTATGTTACGCGAATTTCTCGTAACTGTCATATTTTTACAAACACCAGTACTTACTTTCGTTGATTATTACATACACTCCACATAGGTAATACATTTTCCAAATTTAACAATATTTTTCCCCTGAATCAATTAGGTTACATTGTTTGTTTCCCGTGTTAAGATTTGACAGGTCGCGGTCATTCGTTGACAGTGACACAAATCAAGAATGCGTTTGTAATTCAATTGGTTTCGTCAAGAGGATTAAGTCTCGATTTAAAAATTAAAACTTCTTTTTATAAAATTAGTAAAAACGTTAGCATATTACCTCATTGTCGTAGTCTTGTCGCAGCATACTTTAAATTCGCAATCGAGTAAAGTTTGGTAAAATCATAGTCGAGAACATTCTGATTATCGATGGTCTTGTCAATGGTGACGCGCTTACGTCACGTCAGGCACATTCATTTTGTTAAACGATTGATAGAACATTACAGAACATTAAAAATGTCTTTTTATTTCGACGCTGTCCGAGACACGGGCCAGATTGTGTCTGCCCGGAGTACCAGGATTGATCCTGGATAAGAATTTATAAGAGGAGCGGCTTGGTGAGTTTGTCCTACAAGTTGGTCTCCCAATAGGATTCCAATAGGAATCTTAAGATAATTAACGTGTTCCTTTTGTCTATTACAGGGGAACCGCTCCTTATTTTCTTATTTCCTTATTTTCTTATTTCCTTATTTTCTTATTTCCTTATTTTCTTATTTCCTTATTTCCTTTTATCTCACGTCTTTATTCTTATGTACATTACTTGTACTTATTTGCTCCGTCTCCAAGTCATCTTTGTATCCCCAATTTGGGAAGACGAGGCCCCAAATATTTCCACATTTTTCACATCCCCATACTCAGAGGACGGTTCGACCACACTGGATCATGATGTCCCAGAGGAGGCCACGTGTCTGATTCTAGGAATCGTGGAGCTGTACCTCACATTAAGAAGCCTGTGGTATTGATCAGTGCGTGAAAACGTTTGATGGACATTTCCCGTATGTAGTTTTAAATATTTTTTTATTTCTTTCAATTCATATAATGGTGCCACAATAGGTTACCTTTATTTTAAGAAGTATTATGTAACCGGAAGGACGCTTCCATTACCTGTGTATTTAGAATTTAATTTGGAAGGAAACATAACCTCCACGTCCATGTGACTTTTGCCACATGTGACTAAGTATGAAGAATAAGAACATTGTATGCTCTAGCATTAGTTAAATAGGGATAAGAAGTGTTTTAGGTTTAATTACTAACACACACCCCTGCTGGGTTTATGTATGTAATTCACTTAATAGGGTTTTCCCTTATATGTTTCATAGAAATATATTTACCATGGAGATGTATTCTGTCTAATTCATTCCAGCACTAATGTGTTGGTGGCGCCCTTATTAGAATAGTAACAGTAACCCTAACCGCATTCTCCTTTCTCGAGAGTAACAGCCACAGGAGTGAAAAGAACCTGCCTCGCCCCTGGAGAGTCTCGCACCCAACCCCGGAGCTAGCCGACCGTCTACCGCTGGCCCATTGGCTGTTTTGTACGGCAGTCCCCCAGTCGGTAACAAGCCTCAATGCTTGTAGTTATTTCGGTGCTCGTGCTCGCATCTTATCAATTACCGCGTCACGATCTGCAATATTATTTGTTGACAAGTATAATCGCGGGCGCGCGAGTGCGTTTTAGTGCTTATACACGTGATTTGGTGTTTATAGCAATTTTATATTTCATAACTACGTACTATAACTTCAAAAATAATCACGTGACAAACCACTATCTAGTTCACAGCCTTAAGATATGCCTGCCTAAAAGTCTTTAAAGGGAGGACGAACCTAAAAAAGGAAAAGGAAGTGAGACATAAGGAGGAGTTGGAGGATCTTTGTTACTGCGCCTTACTCTTTACTAATATACTCTTTAGACACCGTCATGCCTTTAATTCAATGATTTAAAACAGGCCAATTTTTTGAATGCTTGTGTGCGTGACAGCTTTGTGTTATCAGTCACACGCGTCCTGTCAATTTATGCCCTCAAAATCCTTCAAATTGGTAGCTGTGTGTGTGCGCGACCGACTATGGGTTGGACACTAGATATTTCTACGCTTTTAGGCTAAAAGAGTCTATCTAGGTTTTATATAATCTAAGGGCTTACTATAATATGCCGTTTTTGTAAACTGGTCATTCCTTTGAGGATCACGCTCAGGCTTGCTTGGCTTAAGCACTAGTTTCGTCTAGACTAGAATCCACAGACAAACCGCTCCTCGTCCAGCATTCGGCGCCCGATGGGTGCCAAATGGTGCCAACACATTTTGCGTGTTTTCAAATTACATTTCAAATGCACGTTTGTATACTCACGTTATTTTGGTCTTGTTATCGTCGCCAACATTATCGTGTTTGTAAACAAATCATACATTAATTTTTAAACTCAAGTGCGAAGGTACTGACGCATAATAGTAGGGGTGAAAATAACTTATGACATGAGAATGGATTGTTTTGGTAAGTTTTGTGAATTCCTAAATTGATTTTCAATGCGTATTTGGTTTGAAAGAAAAATAAATACATGAATTATAGCTTTAGCCCGCGGCTCGCGTATCCATGGGTGTAGATTGGGAAAAGTACTTTGTCCGGGATAAAATTGTCTTTCCCCGTACCTCAAATTATTTCCACATGAAATGAGACTGAGTAACTTTCAAGCTTTGAGGTTTATAATCTGTACATAAGGCCTCCTAAAATGAAAAAGAACATTCTAATAAGATTTTTATAATGACGACGATAGATAATTATCATCAATCAAATAATTTTAATTGTTTAAATAAAATTATTTTAATACGGTTTTTATCGCGTTTATTACATTATTTATACACCTAACGTTTCGAGCACTTTACAGTGTTCGTGGTCGCAGGCAGTCTACCTGTATGTGTAACAATCGCGAAAACATAAGAAAACATTAATTTTAATTGATTACATAATGCATATGGAATGCATAATGCTTTAATACTTAGATATAATAAAATAAATAACATAGACGTTTGGTACGTCGTGAAGGCAAAAGTTAAACGTTTTGACTTTGAATTAGCAAACAAGACCATTATCTAATTATCGGTGTCTAAGTTAGGTCTTGTAACCTTAGCTTTTCTGAATGAATTAATAAAATCTGTATTGATGATGAGTAGTGTCGTCAGTAACAGCTCCAACACCGACGGTATGATCTCCTACAGCTAATAATGATGGGTAAAGTTACTGGAAACCAAAAGGGAGGAAGAAGGAAATCGTGTTTGCTAGTAGTCTGTAGCTTTTGAACAATTAATAAATACATATATATCTAATGAGATAATTTTAAATATGATATGACGTGAAAAAGTGCCTGCAAAGGCCTATTTTCTGAATAAACGTTTTGATTTTGATTGATTTTGAAACATCAGGCATTAGACCAGGATTGCCAAACCGGCAGAGTTGTTCTGGCGAGCCAAGAACAGAGAAGACTGTACCAAGCTGCTTGCTGACCTTCACTCGTTGGAGAGGCATATTAAGAAGTGCCGTCAAACTGGCCACATCGCACAGAATGAAGCAATATATTTGGACACAACACATTGCACTAAATAGCTACATTTTCCAATTAACTTACTATGTGTTGGTTATCAACGATTCTTTAATACCCCGATCAATCAAGATGTCCGGAGACGACGAGGCAATTCGAAGCAAAAATGGCTGCTAATAAAGCGGACATGTAGTAAATAGATAGCATAGTATGAAGAATGAGGCGAGCCACAGCATCTGCAAACCAGTAGCTAAAGGTCGGCAAACAGGTTCGCGCCGAATCCTTGATCTTGTCTTTTATTTTCAGCGCTCTATGTCTCGTTGCGTTCGTGACATTCGTATTGCATTTCGATCGCTTTACTTTTAAGTTTCACTACTATTTTGTTTTGTAAACATAATCAAGTTCAACTAAGACAAAGGTACTTGATCGGACCTGACATTTTCGAATGGAACATTTACCATATTTAAAGTAAGGGGAGTGGATTACGCAGGACTCTAATAGAGAAAAGATAGTAGGTACTGAGACAATATTTTAAATTTCAAGACATGACATCCTATTTATTGAAATTGAATATTCGAGTTATGATTTGTTTGATGACTTGACTTAATAAACTAACCAGTGTTTCGATAATAAGTTTTCAAATAACCTTTTGGCAGATTTGAATAACGCTACAAAAATCTAGGTTATATTATAATAATAAAACCGTAAACGAATGCGACAAAAAGACTCGTTTACTCCAAGGTCCAAGATTACTAGCTTGCCCCGTCTCAAACAACTCGCAATTCGAATAGAAACTTAACCGATCCAGCAAAGTAGTGGTTATCTTATGAATTAAATAATCAACAACGCAGATAGCATATAATTTACGGCCGGTCCTCGTGCGTGCTCTACAACAACAATATCGTCACGCGACATCGCACGCCTATCTCCACAGATGTGTGTATTCTGCTAGATGCCGTTTGAGGTTTTATAAGTATTCAATATTGAAGTAACTATTCGTTCAAACCGATCGTGTCACATTTTCAACAACGCAGTATTCCAATGGAATTTTTCTTTTTTACGCAGCTCCTTGGGCTATTTGAGTAATATTAGAATAAGGATTTCCATATGAATCTGCGAGTTTTGATCAAGAGTTGGTAAAAAATTTACTGAAGCCTAAACAATCGTAGTAACGAGAAAAGTAACTCGATACGCGCTTGAAAGGCATCAAGCGATATCTAGCCTTTATACAAATCTGTGCCTATACCAGATAAATAAAATAGCACCTACTAAAACTATTTATAATTACATACTATTATTGGAACTATTACTACGTTCTGTTCATCAATTAATTTAATGAACCTTGAGGTCTTTTCTCAGTCCCTCTTCCTGTGACAAAGGCAACGGGTCTTTTAGAATGAGCGTAATAGACATTCGCGGACAACTTCTTTAAGATATGTTTTTCTAGAACAGCTGTGAAACGCTTCACGTGCAGCCGATTTTACTGCAGCTACATAATTGCCAAACGGATAGTGAAAGCGTTTTGTAGCTGAAGCCAACTATTAACATGAAACAACATTCGCTGGCATTAGAAACACATTAGATATTCTATCTTTAGGGTTTCTCGCTGTGTTGCACTAATGTCTGTACCAGCCTCGTACTGAATACGAAATAGTCAAAATCTGAGAATCGATGCAGCACAAGCATATCTTTCTTGACGAGTTCTCTCACCGGTGAAGTTCTTAATAATCCTGAACTGCATTGTAATCATTTTCCCACCACTTGACTTCTACGCATTTAAATATTCTTACATTTGATGTCGTCAGCCTGTTGTTTAGTCTAGTTACTTTGGGATTTCCCCGCTTTGTGTTATCCTCTATTCCAAGTCCGTGTCAATCATCACGTCCAAAGGAATAAATTGTCTGTAGGAAATTAATAGAAATCAAATCAGTGAAATCTACGCATATTGTTTCACTGCTAGCTGAACCCTCATTTATGGGAAAGATATTTTTTTTCGAATTGTCATAATTAGTGCCTTACCAATAGTTGTTCATATTGACGGACTGACTTGCTCCTTTTAGGATCGTACAGGGTTTTATTAATATATTGTGGAATATCACATTGATAGTGTTTTCTCGATCGTTCGTTTTCTTCTAGACTATTCGGATCGCCCAGCTAACGTTCTATGACTTTAACTTGGAAGATGTTTCCGGTGGTATATTAACTGTGGTGCTTTGGAGCTTTGAAGATGACCTTATTAACAGTGAATATGATGTCATAACATAACTCATTATAAATAATCTACAGTGTTCTACGTTACGTAAAAGAAATTGACGAAAAAAAATACAGTCCACGTTTGTTGCGTAACCTGTTTTGAATCCACTTTTATCTTTTTCTAGAGTCTGGTGATAGCGCGTGATGTATAAATACATCAGACTTTTATGTTGAGGCGACACAGTTTTTTTTAGATAAATAGACTCTTTGTATTTAAGAGCTAGGCTGTTGTTTTTGTTGTTGTCTTTGTGTGAAAAATTGCATACAATGACTATTTTTTGCCGAAATAATGACATGGTTTGCCATTGTATCTCAAAATCCGCACACTACTGGGCAATCCAAAAGTTCATTGGACAATACACTCTTTAAAAAAGAAAGATCGAGTACAGAGACTTGTTAATTGCGAATGGTTAATTGTTTTGACAAGCTTTTACATCACTTGTCCTGTTTATCTGAGCGGTCAAATCTTGGAACATAAATTAGAACCACTTCCTGACGTTCAATGGTGGCAAAATTTGGATAGTTGACAATGACAATGCCATATTATAGTTTCCTAGAGATGGTTTGAGAATCATGGCCAACGGAACTTCTAAACTTTTATTTTTCTTGGCAAGCAGTATACCTACAGTATGAATCGTTGATAATATTATATATGTCACAAAAATGCGATTTTTTTATAAAAACATCCATTAGGGAAATCTTGTTTTTGTACGGGCGTAAATATATTGTGTTACATATTTTTTTTATTTATAGCTTGCTCAACTCTGACCTTTTGGCATTAAGCCTCGTTGTCGTTGGTATTTTAAATACGTACAATGAAATATGCTATCGTTCTTGATTGAACTAACTCTAGTAATGACGTATGTTCCTACATGCGAATTAAATATTGATATAGGAATTACGATGTGTAAAGGTAGATCCAAGTCATAAACCCCAATAATAAACAGACCAGACCACAGCAAAGTTTGAAGATCAAGACAGAACATCAACCCACAAACGAACGGAGCAGAGGTTTCTGTCCTCTGAGCTCTGACGCAGAGTTCTAATCTACGGTTGATTGCCACTTGAACAATATTGTCAAGTCCGCGTGTTTTCTTGGATACTGGATACAGGAGAAGCAAATTTCCTCCCAAATTTTCCGCAATTATGTTTTCTTCCCGGCTAAGCTTTTTTTAGATATTATCTCCCATACATAATAGGCATGGTTAAACACATTAATCACACTTGCCACTAGTAAACGTGTTCGTGCTGCGGCGATTAATTCTGTCACGTTCAGTGTAATTGAGAATTATTTGCATTATTGTATAGTACGCCCGCGTCAGGGCTGATTTCATCGCATCTTAGCAGTGCCGATAAGGAAGATCTATCGGCCTCGACGCCAATGTGGCTTTGGCTGCAAAAACTTCTGTCATGCAAGGCAGGACTTGCATTTACCCACAGAGCAAGGTATTTCAATGTAGCTGGCGCGCCGATCGACGAGACGTTCCTTGCTCTGTGAGTTTGCCCATGCATAGACCTGTCGATTGAGTTATAATTAACAGCCACTTTCAAAGTGTGCTTTGCAGCGCTCCAGGGATCCTCAAAAAAATTTAGATCTCCGCAAAAATACCTGTTCCATTTCGATCGAGGAGCCGGGCGGCAATAATTGCAGTTGGCTGTATTGGCAGTGTTGATTTACATAAATCAATTTGCCTAACCTTTCCGTTCAAAAGGGGGCCACCGCGAAAAAGTGAGAACCTTTAATTCAGACTCGTCAACCCTAGTGACGGCCTTTGTATCTCGCACCTCGCACGTATGTATATCAATATTAGCAATATGGTCCGACACTAAAATATTTACTACACCGAGATTACAATGACTTATCTTTATGTTGCTGTAATTAAACTAAAAACAGCTCAGGCGATAGCAGGCGCAGAAAACAAAAAACAACGCTCGTAAATTAAAAACAAAATTCGGATAGTAAATAACAGTGAAGTCAGATTTGCAGTGTAAACACTTTTAAATAAACAATAAAATCTGGCACTGGGAATAACCAACGAAATAGAACAGCGGCGATGTTTGTTGCGTATAAGATTATTATTTAAGGGAGAGAGTGGTTGAAGAGTCAAACTTCCACTAACTTTAAATAAAAGACATAATCGTCAAATCCGTCCACCATTTTGCCGGCTATACATTAGGGTACTGACAGACACACACACACACAGACAAGCGTGTGAAACTTTTGAAATCCGTATTTTTGGTCGAGGTCTACAAGTTGCACAACTTTTCGCGACATTTGCAGTCCCGTCGCTCGAATGCCACAAAAAGTAAACAAAACAATAGTACCTACTTGTTATTCTGCAGTTTCTGCAGTGCGTTGAACTTTCGGTGTTGGCTTGCGAAATGTAATGCAATATCCGGCTCGATCGATAGTTATTTATGACGGTTCAGTTTTTTTATTAAACGTCACATCACCTATTCGTACCCAAACTAAGTCATAACATCAAAGTAATAAAACAGTTAAGGAAAACTAGTTATTTCACCAAAAACAATTAGCTCAATTCGGCTTCAATCGGGACCCATAGATTCGAGCTGCTCATCAAATGCAAGCACATTTGATGAGCAGCTCGAATCTATGGGTCCCGACTTCGATCCCCTGTCAGGTCAAGATTACGTCCTAAGCCATTTAAATCTGCTTATGATTAGATCGACTTGTAAGTTCATTTAAGTAACGTGTATTATAAGTATGCAGTAACTTGGCGTGGTTCAGTGACGGTAGGTTCTAATGTCGGAGAACTGTGAAAGTGATTGGCGCTAGCAACGAAGCCACAACTAAACACGCTTTTTGCATACCAACCGAGTATAGAAGACTTTCGAAGCTGAAGAGATATCTGTCATAACAAAAAGTCAACTTCGCAGAGTCATCGCTCGAAATTTTGTCGCTTTTGCAGAATATCACTTTCGCAAATGGTCACTGAATAATGTCAATTTCGCAAACGGTCAGAACAACTTTTTCGGTGATACTTGCTGAAAGTAAAAAATTCTCACATTTGGGCAACTATCCTGCTGGCTTGCAAAATCTTATCCTTTAGCAAATTATTATTTAAAAAAGCTATTTTTCACGAAAGTTACAATATGCGAAAAAACATTCTGCAAAATTGACCAGCTACATCACAGCCACTAAATCGTCTCGACGAACAGTTATAAATATAAAATATAAATATATACGGACAAATCACACAGATTGAGCTAGCCCCAAAGTAAGTTCTTATGAAAGACTTGTGTTATGGGATACTAACTCAACGATACTATATTTTTATAACAAATACATATATAGATAAACATCCAAGACCCAGGTCAATCTGAAAAAGATCGTTTTCCATCTTGACCTGACCGGGGATCGAACCCGGGACCATCCGTGTCGCAGGCAGGCGTGATGACCGCTGCGCCACGGAGCTCGACAAATCGGAGTTGGGTAAATAAACTCGTTTAGGCTAACTAGTTTTATTTGTAACCTTTTAAAAACTTTTAACCTAACCGTCTTTAGAGCGTTTGGGAATAACAGATATAGGACATAATTTGCATCCGATTAGGATGCTTGGTGGATAATGGTGCAATTTGCCATATTTTCATACAGAAGTTAACATCAAAGGCGTAAATTCATGTTCCTTATATTTTTTTACCGGAAGCACACGCTGGTCAATTTAAACAAGAGCAAAAGTTTGTGGTCGCCAACATCGGCACCCTTGACCTTTCACAATCAGTCACACACAACTCACAAAAACATAAAAAAAGACATAAAAATGCCGGTGACCGATAGTGACCGCGCGTTTGAAGTAGGCGCGCGTTTTACACTTTCGCATTCGCTAATGGCCCTGAACGATCATACTTGTACGTTGTACCCTGTAACAATAAAAAGAGGACAGAACTGACACTGAATCTAGCACTGTAGATATCCGCTATTTAAATTAAAAATCGGCCAAGTGAGAGTGAAAGGTTCAAAGTTTTTACCTATCTATCTATCAGCCAGGGACGTCCACAGCTGGACATAGGCCTCCCCCATAGATCGCCACAAATTGCAGTCTTGTGCATACTGAGTCCACCTTTTTACCTATTACGGATCAATAGATGCAGCAGTGTGACGGACGGACATCGGAGGCTTAATAATAGGACCCTTTGGATACAGAACCTTATGAACTAGTCTACCTTTACTCTAATTTATTATTATTTTTATCTAAGCGCGTTGACCCGATTGCACTACTACCACCGATTACTTCACATCTAACCTCTAATATTTAAGCTACATGTCTGTTAATATATGATTTGGCAGTTTTTACGGCTGGCAGCTAATCTGATGCAAACCCATCCTTGGACTGTTCCAGAACTGCAGACAAATACCTGTGAAAATGAATCCCGCGCTGTCAATTAAACTTAGTGCCCCTCGTCTAGAAGGCTGGCGTGTTGACTAGTTTTCCTAGACTCCTTGGTCAAAGTTTAGTTTGTTGCATTGAACCCCACGCTGTTCGCTAGCTTCGATTACAGTAAATTACTCACGAGTTTTTATCGTAATACCTACTTCTGTACTTTTTCTATTTCGTGTTACAGGCTTACAGGTTTAGTAGTTATTTCCGAGAAAATCTTGACACTGCTAGTTTTCGTTGCTCTAATAAATGGACTGTGGCTGTAGATTGCGGCGCAGGTTAACGAATACTTCATTTAATACCGGAAACGCAAAACATGAGCACTACATTTAATATACATGCTACAGCCGACGATAGAAGTAAATGGTCCAACATTGTATACTTGTAAAAAAAAATTGATGTTTGCCTTCGTCTGCATTGAACTACAAAGTGTAGTGACAATACTCGTGTCTGCTCTGATGTTTCTCGGAACAGACACGAGTATTGTCACTACACGAGTGAATGACACTGATGTCATATCATTAGCTTGCCGTGTGATTCCCGTAGTATGTCGTGTGTTTGGCAGAGTAGAATAGAAACACTCCAAGTCTTCCCATGGATATCGTAGAAGGCGACTTAGGAAACGCAAGCTAAACAAAGCTTACAAACATCAGCAAAACCTCTCCAATCTGTCTGGCTAGCGTGAAGAATGCGAAATCCTCCGTCTGCTCTGTCTAATATGACTCTGGTAGTACAGAGAGGGTCATGCTCCTGCAGTGGAGACTAAAAAGACCTGATGATGATGATGATCATATGATGGCACCTGCCGCTGCAGCCGAATTTTAAAGTTTACCTTTATTGTAGGCCTTACACAGTAGGAATTCCAACTTTGACGAGAGGGATGTCGTAGTAGGTCCACGAATGGAGAAATCCCCATTGATCCATTCCTGTCTAACCTACTGAGGCGTTCTTAGATACGAATGGAGATCATTATCTCCATTGAGCCACTGCTGTCGGACGTACTGCGGCGTCCCTAGATACGAACGCACGAATGGAGATATCTCCATTCCAGTCAATGGTACTATGGCGTCTGAATTCCAGCTGCGTGTGACTGGCCTTTGTGGTTGTGCCACTAGTGGGCGATCGTTGTTGGTGGCACAAAAAATCGACCCGCGACCGATTTTGGAGCATGCTACACAGTAGCACGTGCTCAAAACAAACTTGGGAACATGCTTCTAAGTAGCATGGGTATCTTGGTGCATAGAGCACTATACTTATTTGTACTAACACCAACACCATGTAATACCTTGTCTAACAAAATAAATGAATCTGAATATAATGACTGACGATGTGTCGACGTGGCCGTATGAGCGGCGTGGCGGTGACGGGTTAATATCACGTCACGTCTCACGAAGAGCCACGTCATTGCTGAATTTATTATGTTTTATTCTTGTGTTTAACATCGTGGCGTAAAAGCCAGTAGGTATTACAAATGAATATTGCGTCAGTACACCTGGTTTCACATTCCACATGAGAAAAATACTTAGGGTGTTTTTGTAAACAGCTTGCAGGATAATTTCACATATATGCAATTTGATTTTATATCAACTGCATCAGCCATCAGCCAACCACCAAAGTATGTATATCTACTTTGAAACCAACGCGAATAAAGACATTCAAAAAACGGGTCACTCACGTGCTATTTCGTCGGGGTTGCCGACTATAGTTTGGGACTCGTCAGGTCAGGAGCCCATTCTCAAGGCAAGTGCGGGACAGGCCAGTTCGGACCACCGCAGCGCGTCCCGCACTCGCCTTCAAAATTGGGCTACTGACGAGTCCTAAACTAGCTCTAGTCGGCAATCCCGACAAAATAGTTCGACTATTATAGTATGTAAGTTTGATTCTATTAATGCTGTAACTAATATTAATATGTTATTCGACAAAAATATTAGGGTAGTAGGTAAGTTAGTATAATAATTTCTAACTGGGAAATTGAGTCATCAACATTTGACGCGAACGTGCCGAACTGCCGACGCTCGCGTGTATGTGGAATTTATTCACTTATTTATTTACACAAGCCAGTGCCCAGCGTTAGCATTACTAGCGCCCCGGGCGAGATTTCTTATGTGATGTGTAATTCATTACATTACGACCCCCTCTGTAATACCAGAGCCATATATTAGCCAGAGCAGTCAGAGGATTTGGCCTACACTCTCCACGCTGGCCAGACGGGTTGGAGAGGTCTCTTTGATGTTTAAGCTTTGTTTAGCTTGTAATTCCTAAGACGCCTTCTACAACGTCCACGCGGTCCACGGGAAGACTTGGAGTGATCTTATTCTACTCTGCCAGGAACCACAAGGCTAATGATGAGTTAAAGAAATCATTGAATTCAATGATTGCTTTTAATTACTTATTATCCACTAAAATTTGTTATGTGAGTCAGTGAGACTTCCTTAACCATATAATAATGTGAAATGTGTTACTTTTTGATGTGCTTTCAAACTTTCAATCAACATGAAATTTTGGATGTTACAATCAATATGAAAAGTCAAGCCTCATTTCTCTTCTGAATATATTATATCCATATAATTTAGAAGACATTAAACTAAAAGATTGATCATTCAATAGTTTTTGCATGAATGTGATAAGTAATATACATTCATACATTCCACTAATTTTCACATAAATACATTAAGTATGTATATGAAAGTACAGAGAGAAAGATTTCTAAATAAAGTGTGGTGTTTACACAATAATAACTGAGGATGACTGCTTTAACAAATACTATTGTGCATTATCACAAATTATAAAACTACAATTAAGATAGGTCATGTTTAGTTATGACAGCAGTATGATAATATGTGTACCTATTGCAATTAAAATAAATGCAATTTCAAGAGTACAAATTAAGTCATCTATGTTATTTTACTTGAATGCTACTGATCTAAGACCAGAGAAAGGTCACAGGATGAATACTCACACAGCATGACCTGCGTCACTACTCAGTGACCTCGCTCATGGTACTCACCTATGTAGTAGTATAATCAAACAACACATGTAGAAACCATGAGCGAGGTCTGCAGCACACCCTCTGCGGTTCCACGCTTTCTCGACAAGCTGGGTTGGCTTGGGTAAAACAACTGCAGCAACCCGTCAAGAAAGGAGATCTGGGATCTCATATCAACTGAAGACCGAAAAATGGACACCTGTTCACACACAATGGGCCCGAATAGGCGGTCTAAGTGTGTAGTAATAGCCCACGGTAGCAGTAAGCAGTAACACATGGTTTTTTGCAATAATCATTACTTATTCCTGGAAAATAATGGGTGTTTTTTGTAGTGTGGTCAATCAAGGGGTGCAGTAACGGTTTGCCTTCCATGATTTTGAAAATTGATTTTAGTGGACTTTATAATTTGAAATTGGTGTAGTTTGGTGTTATTATAAATGATTGTGCTCATGAACAATTTATGAAATAAAGTAAAAATCTGATTTGTCACCAAAGAACCCAATGGATTAATTCATCTTCATATACCTAATAATAAATCTTGGATTGCTATTTGTTAAAATTGTACTGTACAACACCAATATTTCGTATCACATCAAAATGGATATTAGCAGAATCACTGCAACCTCGGTGGAAGCCATAATATAAAGCAGAAGAAAAGAACAAGAAGAAGAAAAGAAAATCATTGTTAGGTTACCCGCTCACTACTGCAGTGATCGCTAGTTAGTATGTAAAATGGGGAAGAAATTGGCTAACAGCCCCATAGTTTTTGCCAACTACAATCATTATTACATTTAATTCCACAAATAGACACCATTCTTGATGGTGTTAATATTAGAAAGTTTAGTTTATGCGGAGGACGACCTAATTGGACATCCAATTATGAAAGCAAATTGATGATATATTATTGTATTGTGTTTAAATAATGATTTTATTGGTGGAAAATCCTTGAAATTGTTCATATTCTATGTTGAAGTTTTTATGAGTTCATCACACCAGATAAATAATTTTTATTTCATAACAGAACTTAGATAACTTTTGGATACATATTGTGTTTTGGAATTTGATTAATAAACCTTAAGGGTCCACACTAGGCACACTAGCGACGCCAATAGTTTTATTCCTTATACTTTACAAATAGAATGAATTCAAGAATGTAAATCATATTAGCCTTAGTAAATAACCTAAAGTATTTTTGGAATCATGTTTTAATCATATGAGAATCAGTTATTTAGAGAACTACTGATTACCGCCTAAAACGGCCGTTTTTGGTGTTGGCATTCTATTCGTAAAATATAGGAATAAAATGATTGACGTTGCTAGTGTGCCTAGTGTGGGCCCTTAAGGATGAGCTAGTTCGGAACTCGAACTCGTCGGCGCACGTGGCTAATTTGCGTGCTATTTCAGCTAGAAAGGGATAGACTCGGTTATGAACAGTGCGGTACTATTTACACTGATACGCACATCGGAACTACAGTCTAGTGTGTGCAAACACAAATATTGTTGAAACGGGCGTCTAAAATTCACGAGTATGCGTTTAAAAGAAGTGTTCTTGTGATAAAATAGCTGAATGTTTTAATTAAAAGTAAAGTTATTTAAATTTTGTAATAACCAAACTATGCTTGTATGAATTTTGTTTTAGAGATTTTATACTCTTTCTTATATTTAATTGTGCCCAAAGTTGCGTTAAAATTTCGTGTTGAAATGGAATATTTTGAGACTCATAACGTCTAAAGTACTTATCATTTTACAATTATGATTCCATACAAGCATAGATAACAACAACACAAATCGATAGAATTAAAAACTTTAAACAGACAATACTGAACAACGTAGTCATCACCCTACAGAATTTGTATGGCAAAACACCTGACTAGCATCCCTTAACAAGATTTGCCTAAGCAAGATTCAATTAATAGAATTACAATGCAATTGACTTAGGCCAAAATGCAGACTCAAGTGTAATTTGACAATAAAAAAAAATTGTTAGGCTTATAAAAAAATATGTTGAAATACTTTAATAACATAACATCTATTTATAAAAGAATAAAATAATATTTTATAATAAATTGAAACTACTACCTTAAAATTTACTGCAATATTTATGTATAGTCCCTGCAAACCATCAACTCACGGCAACATGCCCAAAAATTTTGAAATTACTTATATTGTTATAAACAACAGAATTGAACATATTTTTTTTAATATTTCAAAAGTAAGCAGGCTTCTATTTTCATTTTGTAGATTATCATAGTTTACTAAGATATAATATAAACATAGCCCACATGACTGCACATCTACAGCTGTGTAAACAAACATTGATGCAACAATATTCGAAAAAGCACATTAATGCACTGGTACTTACCCACATACACAGCGGCTCCTGCATCATGAACGTCATGACCTCCACGAACTGCTCCGTGAGGTTCCTGGTGCCATTGAGCGCTCCCTGCGCCACCACCTCGCCCTCAGCCATGTCCTGGCGAAGCGTCGAGTTGGCCCTCCAGTTGGGGTCACTCGTCACACTCAACGCATAGTACACCGCACTCGACAGCAGCACTACACTTCCCGCGGTGTAAACCTTGAGGCTCGGCAAGGGCAACCTGTCTACGAGTGTCACAGGCATCTTGTACGCATTCAATTATATACTAACAAACCACACCACAATTTCGAACTAATGTCATTGGACAGATACAGCACTAATAGTCCACATAGCTGTGGAGCGAACGCAAATTTTAATGAAACAAACAGCTTCGGTCTTTCTTGATAGAAAAACAATTAGAAACAGACTAGTGAAATAAATAAAATCTGATTTTCTGACTGCGATGCGCGTGACGAAATTCGATTTTGTTTGACAGACAGTTTAGTGTCGCTCCATATCATCGTAATATCATTTATCTAATCGATCGATTTCGTAACTTTTTTATATTCGCTCGTTGTAAGCTTCTTAGAAAATCTATTTCATGATCATCATCTTCCAAGATAAATAAATGAGTATAAATATTTAAGAACAAATCACACATCCTTTGGGAACGAGGATCCGGAGGCCAGAAGTTGGTACGGCCCTGGAAGACTGTGATAAAAAACTGAAAACCATGCGGATGAAGTCACAGGAAACTGCTAGTTAATAATAAATATGTCGTGGCATTGATAGCAAAGATTTAGCGCGATTCGCTACAGCTTTTAGAACCAGCAGAATGCAAAAATGTCTATTAAACTGTGGGTGATTGAAATAAACAAGTATGGGGATTATCATTCGGTCGTACGCACATAGGTAACTAAAACTTCGAATGGGTGAATTGGTGAATTATAAGATGATATGGGCTACTCCCACTTTATTATTTAAAATATGTATATAAAAACACTCACACACTTATATACCTATATTTATATTCATTCATATCACTTTCATACGCCAAACATACTTACACTAACATAACTATTATGTAACAAAATACTTACCATAAGATATTTACTTACGTGCATTTTGAATTCCATCGGACGAGGCAAATGAAAACGCGCGCTTGGAACCTGTTTACGTAACGCGGCAGCGCGGGCGCATCGCCGCCCTGCATGACCAGTCGAGACAAGTACTTACGCCGGCTCGCATGCTGATTGCACTTTCGATGTAAACGATTCTCGTTCGCTAAAACTTATTGTGCTAACTATCTTACTGTGCTTTAATCATCTTTCATCCCGTGCCTTCTAAGCTTATCTATCTTCCTTCTCCTTCATATTATGTGCTGTATTGTGTGAGTGAATAAACTGCAACTTAAAGTGATCAAGCTGCTTACTTCATTTCTACCACTTTCTTGGCTGTATCTGGTAACATTCCTATCGCTTATTTCATCACTCATACATGCATCCCGCTTTAATGAATAAAACATCCTCCTCTAAACACATTCAGTTTACTCAGTACATCAGCGTAGCACGAGTGAGGTGGTGTCCTCGAACGAAAGGGAATGCCCCAGAGTACCATACAGGGCTCCAATTGAGTTCTGTTGGAGGTTCTATTTATATACCGGAATCGAAGAATCTTTGCTTGCGGGTTTGAGAATCATTCAGAGCCGTCTTGTGAGAAGCCTTGTATGTATTTCTTATGTTGCTATCTTAACAGTTAAGTCTACGTATTCATTCTTGTGGTGTATGTAGAGGTCACCACATACGTCGTTACACACTCTTACTGATGATCAGGGGCTCAATTTTTGAACTAGTAGAATCAATCCGCCTTTCGTTGTGACGTCAGCAATCGATTCGTATCACATGTGAATAAAATAAACGAGTAGTCCTGTTTTTACGTATTTTTGCACCGTGCGAAAGTCTCGGTAGTTCTTGGCTCCGTGTATGGTATCTAATGGAACCTAATGGTACCGATGGTGCCCAATGGGAACTAATGTGACCCATGGGACCTATGAGACCCAATGGGATCCATATGATATGATGATAGCTCAAAAATAGAGCCACTATGCGGAAGTTTAACAACGAGTGGTGGGTTGATTCTACTTGTTCAAGAATTGAGCTCCAGATTATAAAATCAAAAGGTTCTTTAATTTCCTTTAGATATTGTAGTATCTAAAGCTCAAAAGTCCAAGATTTTTGTTTAAAAATGTATACATGTATCTCTTTTGATCGACGGTGGTGGAACGATTTCAAAAACTCTTTCTCCGTTGGATATGTACGTTATTCTTGACTGATATAGGCTAGATAAGTGCCACGGGTGAAGCCGGGACAGACTGCTAGTATTAGAATAAAGTTACAAAAATTTGGACTTCATTTTCCATTTATTTTATCAAGAGGCAAAGTTTTCAAGAACACTGAACATGTTAAGGAAAACATTAAAACCCGTTGATTAGTTACGTAACAGAGTAATTTTTTGTGTTTACAAACCATTTGTTCGATAGAGTCGTATCGTAGTAGGCTTTCTTTTTATTGCTCTGATTTTGGTTGAAAATTTGTGTTGATTACGTCTATATAATCGATTAGTATACAGCACTATGTTGTCAGATGACAGCTGACGTGTTGTTATTAGAACTGTCAGACGTCAAGTCAACATTTTTGTGATCAATGCGGCGTTTGGAAATGGATTTGTTCATTTTGTGATATTTTTCTAATTCTGTGAGCCCTCGAGATGTCTGAAAGAGATTATGCACCCCTCAGCATAGCCTGCGTACGCGGGCTGTGCGATAAGATATACGAAAAAAGGAAATTCGCTGGAGTAGAAATAGAGAAGTAAGTCTTTTATCAACTGAGCACTTCTTATAACAATCTTGACTTGACTTATTTGATAAAAACATAGCAAACCCAAGTTATTTGCAGTACCTCAAGGTAGGACAAATGTTCTTAATAAAGCACCGCTTACTAGGGCTCTTTGCATGTTAAATAAAATATGCGAACATTACTCGGATCTAGATATTTTTACTTGTACTTTGATGAAATTCGCAGAATTAAGAAGCATTTGATGAAAGTGTTTTTTATGTATGTTTAGTTCGTATTAAGGTATATTAATACGCCGGAGTCATAAAGTCCACGCGAACGAAGTCGCGGGCATCAGCTAGTAATAAATAAATAAAAAATAGATGTTAGTAGTGTCTAGAGGTTCAGATGAGCAATTTACTTTGCACCGATCATTTTTAGACCCATATATGAGTTAGAGCAGTCAGAGGCTTTGGCCTGCATCTCCACGCTGACCAGACTGGCTGGAGAGGTCTCTTTGATGTTTATAAGCTTTATGTAGCTTGTGTTTCCTAAGTCGCCTTCTACGACATCCATCTTATATCAGAGGATCAATGCAGAAGAAAGTAAATTAAAAGCAGAGTGTGTATTATTCATGATTGCCTTAGATTTAAAGCTTCTTATCATTATAATATTTAAACTAAACATTCACCCTAATTCTTTGCTTGTTTCATATTCGCAAGTACTCAATACTCAATACTCAATACTCAATACTTTATTGCTTCCTTAATGTTACATTAGGTGTTTTATTAAATTAGAACCAATTAAGGGCCCTGACGGGCGCTGCAATAGGAGAGGGGCTATTATATATTTTTATATTTAAGGTCAAAGTATATTTAAATGTCAAAAGATATATCTAATTAATTTTATTACATATATTAATTTTGTTTTTATTTAATTGTCATATTATAAGTAACACTCTAATATAGTCAAGTTTATATAGTGATATTTTATATTTTTATTACTTATATCTATTTATTTTGTAAAAATTTTATCATCTAAATATTCATTGAGACTGTAATAGCATTTATTAATCAACATTTCCTTAATATGCTGCAGAAATTTTTTGTCACTTTCTATATTTTTAATATCGTCAGGGAGTTTATTGTAGAGCTTTACGGACATGGCGTGTGGACTAGATGCGTGGAGTTGGAGACGTGAGATTGGTATCTGTAGCCTATTTTTATGTCTAATAGGGTATTTTGATATTTTATCGTTCTTTTTGGGGAAGAAATTTGGATATTTGCGGACGAATTTACAGGTTTCAAAGATATAAATACTAGGTAAAGTTAAAATTTTATATTTTTTGAAGTACGGCTTACAACTATCAGTTGGTTTTATGTTATTTATTATTCTTATTAATCGTTTCTGTAATTTAAAAACTTTTTCCCAGTCAGTTGCATTACCCCATAGAATAGTGCCATAGCTTAGCCATGAGTAGGCGTAAGCATAATATGTAACCAGGGCAGTTTCTATGTCGGTAGACTTTCTTACCTCTCTGAGTGCATACGCAAATCTAGATAATTTCTTACAAAGTTTTTCAATATGAGATTTCCAGTTGATGCTGCTGTCTATATTTACGCCTAACAAGGTGAACTCTTTCACTACCTCTACATCTATTCCATTAAAGTTTAAATTAATGTCCAAAGGTGGTTTTTGATAGGGGTGAAAGATCATTAATTTTGTTTTTGAATAATTTATCTCTAGATTATGATCATTTAGCCAATCTGTTGTCATTTTTATAATTTTGGTAAGATGTCGGTTCAAATTTGTATTATTTTGAGCAGAAGTGAGAATAGAAATATCGTCAGCAAAAAGCACACAGTGTTCATTCATTATTTTTGGTAGATCATTAATGTATATCAGGAACAAAAGGCAGCCGATAGAGCTTCCTTGAGGGATAGAGTTGTTCATTGATTTACCGTTTGATCGGATATTTTGAATGCTATTTGTTACGTGATTGAAGTATTCTATCTCTACAAACTGCTCTCTGCCTCTAAGATATGAAGAAAACCAATCGTGGGCGATTCCTCTTATTCCAATTTCATATAATTTAGTTAATAAGATGTCATATTGTACTTTATCGTAAGCTTTAGTCATATCAATTAACATTCCGATGCCATATTTACTGTTGTCAAGAGTATTTAATATTTCCTGGATGTATTTGTATACGGCTAAAATAGTTGAGTGATTTTTTCGGAAGCCATTTTGATTGTTGTCAAATATATTATATTTTTCACAAAATTTATACACTCGATCAGCCATTGCCTTTTCAAAAATTTTTGAAGCTGTTGGTAGAAGTGCAATTGGTCTATAGTTGTTTAGGTTACATTTTTCGTTTTTTTTATGAATAGGTTTTATAATTGCTATTTTTAGTAAGTCTGGGAATATCCCTTCGTTGAATGACTGATTAATCAAAAGGGTAAACGGTAGAGTTAATTCGTCCGCAAGTATAGGCTCAAGTCAAGTATAGGCTGTAAAACTTTTTTATTTAAATAATTTAGTTTGTAAATTTAAATGAATTAGTGTGCGTTTTTAACCCCTGATGCAAAAAGACAGGAGTGTTATAAGTCTGTATATTGGTCTGTGGTATTGTAACTCCCAAAAGGATGAACCGATTGTCATTAAGTTTCTTTTGTTTCATTGATAATTTGATCCCCAGCAGTGGCGTAATAATAGGGTGGCAGGGCTGGCAACATGCCATGGGCCCCCAACCTAAAAGGGCCCCGGCCATAGACCCCGAGCTCAAAAATGTTTTTTTTACATTGTACCTGAGTATTTAATTTTATTTGAAAAGTATATTTTTATGAATCTAAAGTGAGACAACTAAACACCATAATACAATGTCAAGTTAATAGTTAAGCATTTCAACCAGCCTAAACAAAAAGATGTTGATTAATTTTTCTCATCAAAATAATTTGCCACGGGCCCCAGATGGTATAGTTACGCCACTGATCCTCAGTGTTCTAAGCCATGTTTCATGAAAATCTGTGCTGGGGATTTTACTTTTTAGCAGTCAAATCTTGAACAATAATCATTGGCAATGAAATCAGGTCTGTATTTAATGGCTAAGTAGGTACTTGTATGTCTTAGATTGTAAGTTGACGTCATTTGGAGAAAATGCGTTGTGCAGTTTGTTGCTACTTCTTCTGCACTCCGCCTTGGAAGCGGTGTAAACTTAGCTTTAAGTAACTTATTGACGTCAACAATAACATAACATTGTAAACCAATTGTAAATGTAAAGTGACGTTCACCAAATGATATTTAAAATATCTTAAGAAGTATTTTTAATCCTCGCCTCATTCCCAGGATGGTGAAAGACTTCAGTGATGCCAACAACACCAGTCAGATCAAGCGTTTGATCCGAGTACTGGGGCAGGATTTGATGTCCTCCACCAACCCTAACGTCAAGAACGGTGCTCTCATGGGGCTGTCGTCTGTGGCCGTGGGATTAGGCAAGGTCAGTAGTTTGTGTAACAGCCTCTATGGTCCAGTGGTTAAGGCGTTTGCCTTGTTGACCCGGGGGTCGTGGGTTCGCTTCCCTTGGGAAGCATACTTTGTAAAGTTGTTTCCAGCTTTGCTTAGGACAGTGCAGGCAAGAATCACTTGATTGTCTGATAAGAAAGATGATTCCGTGTTTCGGAAAGCATGTTAAGCCGTTGGTCCCAGCTGAGGTCTGGTAGTCTAGCAGTTCCGAAGAACTCTGATACCAGGGTTGAGACGAAATGATGATGAGTAGTTTTTGTGGCACCAGTGTTCATACCAGTATGTTTCTCGTCGCTATGATGCTTTGAAATTAATGAGAGCTAAAGTGTGGAGATTTCTTCATAAAAGCAATTTTTCGCTAAAAGTGGCAGTTTTTGACACTAACACTAAGAAAAGCTTGACATTTTCACTTTAAATTGTAAACAGTAGTTTATAAAACAGTTTGAAGGGTATCTAGGGCCTTGCAGAACAAAATTTTAAATGGTCTCTCCACTTTTGTTCAAATGATTTATTTTAACAAGTACAGCATTGGACCTTATAAAAATCTATGAATTTGCTAAATGCAATATACGCCTTTTATACAGGTTTGTGTAAACTACCTGAGCAAGGCTTAACAACACCTATAGTAAAAGATAATGTGTTATAATAACCACAAACTGAGTCAAACTATATGGCGGCTCGGGCTGTGAGCTGCACAGTACGTGCCCCGCCTCCCCCCGCGCGTCCCGGTGAACCTAATGTTGTGTACTGCTCATCGACTCGCACAATTATCTCAGCCGCATTAAGTTTGATTTGGACTGTACTACAACATACATATATTCCTTCTACACAGGGTTGCGTAAACTACCTACCAGAGCTGACGCACCCAATCGTGGCCTGCTTCAGCGAAAGCGAGTCCCGCGTGCGCTACCAGGCCGCGGAGGCGCTGTTCAACGTGCTGAAGATCGCGCGCGGCGCCTCGCTGCCGCAGTTCCCGGTCGTGTTCGACGCGCTGGCGCGGCTGGCTGCCGACCCCGAGCCGCAGGTCAAGCAGGGCGCCGAGCTACTGGACCGGCTCGTCAAGGTAGCTCACTGCAGTGTCTCATGTAGCCACAGGCACAGGCGCTGTTCAACGTGCTGAAGATTGCGCGCGGCGCCTCGCTGCCGCAGTTCCCGGTCGTGTTCGACGCGCTGGCGACGCTGGCTGCTGACCCCGAGCCGCAGGTCAAGCAGGGCGCCGAGCTGCTGGACCGGCTCGTCAAGGTAGCTCAATGCCAGTGTCTCATATAGCCACAGACACAGGCTCTGTTTCACGTGCCGCATTTCCCGGTGGTCGGCCGGGGTTGGGAATATGCATGGATGCAAGAGTGCGTAGTCTTACTGATCCCTAAGAAACCTACTTATTAAAAACATATTTTTACCACCCGACGCAAAAATAGGGGTGTTATAAGTTATACTGCTACGTGTGGGTCTGTGTCTCACAGTGTATCTGTGGCATAGAAGTTCATTAATGGATAAATTAATTTGGAAGTGTTTTTTATTTTAATGCCGGTCTTCTAGCAATCGTTCATGTTGTATCAAAATGGGTATAGCCGTAGCAGTATTGCATAAGTTAAAATTTTACATAACTTGTACATTAAATAAGTTCATGTGTAGTGACATTTGACAGCGACGTCAACTTATGTTAACGACTTTTCAATTGATTTTAAGATAAATCATAAATTTAAGCATCTTTCAAAAGGTGGCAAGTCAGTAACATGACTCATTTTGTAGAGTCGGTCAAGGGCGAACGCCGCAACGCATGCTATACTGTTATTGAGAAAATAATATTATTGTTTATTGAATGAGAATCATAAATTTTAATCTATATTTACTCTCGCCACAGAAGTTTTTGCATTATTGATATTAATAATACAACTGAGTCACATTCAAATGTATTATTATGTTTACATTGATAACATATTGTATGGCTAGTTCATTAAGAGCCTTTCTACTCAATACTTGTCAGCCTGTCTTTAAATGTGTGTCTTATTCTTTATTTATGGATCTTTATCCGTTATATGTTATAATCCTTAAAGTTATATGAGAATATGAAGTTAATTCATTGGTTAATTTGTTGCGTTTTGGTTCTATTTGGTGTAAAGTGAAAGACATACATAAAAAATATTGAATTGATTAGTTCTTCTTTCGTTATTGATTAATTCTTAGTTCTTGGAACTTTGTGTAATTTGTATTTCAGTGCGTTAGATCGTCTTGTATTACTCTTATATAATTGTGGCCTTCAGGCAAGTAGGGACCAAAACTGGACTGAGTTTCTTTGGGCGTATTCTTCTCAGCGTGGTCTTTCCGGAACGCTAGAAGTTTGTCGATTTTACAAAATATAAAAAATAATATGGCGTTCATAAAGAGATACGTGTTATCTAAATTTGAATAAATTTTTATTTCTTATCTAAATACCATATAGAAGAATTTTACTCTAGAATAAGAATAATGTTTAAATAAAATTATTTTAATACGGTTTTTATCGCGTTTATTACATTATTTATACACCTAACGTTTCGAGCACTTTACAGTGTTCGTGGTCGCAGGTAGACTAAGTTGACATTTGTCTAGTATTTTATAAGAACTGCAAAATCTACCGCCTAAAATATTTATTGATAACGTTCCGGATGTACGCAGTATTGGCTCACGGTGTCTGAAGGTCTTGCTGTAGTAGACCTACTACAAGCCGCACAAGAAAATAAACTTTTAAGACCTGTCAAATCTAATATCCCGTTACAAGATGCTGGAGTTTATAAAATTGACTGTGAGTGTGGTTTATCATACATTGGGCAAACAAAGAGAAGCATCGGTTCCCGTATAAAAGAACATATTGCTGACATGAAGCATAGGCGCTCAACGAAGTCTGCAGTCTGTGAACATGCCTTAGACAAACCCAACCATTATATGCGTTTTGATAATTCTCAAGTCCTTGCAAAAGAAAACAGATACATTCCAAGAATGCTTCGTGAGGCTATTGAAATTAAAAAACATACTAATTTCAATAGAGAGGATGGTTGGCAGCTACCACCAGCTTGGGATCCAGTCATCAATTTAATCAAATCTCAAGCTAAGCAGAAGACTGCAAGACCTTCAGACACCGTGAGCCAATACTGCGTACATCCGGAACGTTATCAATAAATATTTTAGGCGGTAGATTTTGCAGTTCTTATAAAATACTAGACAAATGTCAACTTAGTCTACCTGCGACCACGAACACTGTAAAGTGCTCGAAACGTAAGGTGTATAAATAATGTAATAAACGCGATAAAAACCGTATTAAAATAATTTTATTTAAATGTGTAACAATCGCGAAAACATAAGAAAAAAGAATAATGTTATTTTTGAAAGCAACAGTAAAATAAAAGTGTCCAGTTTTAGAAGAATTTAAACCTAGAATAAGAATAAATCAATGTTATTTTTGAATGCTATTGTAAAAGATAAAAGTGGTTACCAGCTCAGCCACCGTAGCATGGCTCCCGTGACGCCATTTATATTGCACGATAAACTATCTACTTCTCTCTCTTTAGTATTGCGGAAAACAAGATGGCGATAGCCGATAAACGTTGTCGCGCGTGCCATGCTACGGGGGCAGGCCAGTAAATTCTACCGAGAATGAAGAACCGTATAATTTTGCAGGACATAGTGACAGAGAGCTCGTCGTTCGACCTGTCCTCGTTCATCCCGATGGTGCGCGAGCGCATGTACACGCGCAACGCGTTCGCGCGCCAGTTCATCGTGTCCTGGGTGTCTGTACTAGATGCCGTGCCTGATATAGACCTCATCGTACACCTGCCCGAGCTGCTGGACCCACTGCTCAAGATGCTGGATGACGCCAACGCTGAAATCCGCAGAATGTAAGCACTATCATAATAGAAGAAGACAAGCAATGTAGTCTACTAGGCAGGTGTTCGTACTGGATACAGTGCCTGATATCGACCTCATTGTGACCATCCGCAAGATGTGAGCACTATTATAATGTTTTACATTGATGACTTACTTAGGGAAAGCCGCATTGAGTCAAATAAATCCTTCTGGCCCGAAAAGTTGAATTTGCAAAATGTTGAATTTGCAAAAAGTTCAATTCGCAAAATGTTGAACCCCGAAATGTTGAATTTGTAATAAGTTGAGTTTCCTAATAAATATATACGGACAAATCACACAGATTGAGCTAGCCCCAAAGTAAGTTATTAAGTAAGACTTGTGTTATGGCATACTAACTCAACGATACAATATTTTATAACAAATACATATATAGATAAACATCCAAGACCCAGGTCAATCTGAAAAAGATTATTTTCCATCTTGACCCGACCAGGGATCGAACCCGGGACCATCCGTGTCACAGGCCGGCGTGTTGACCGCTGCGCCACGGAGCTCGTCATGAGTGTCCGTGCTACATTCAGTGCTACATTCTTAATATAAACTTAATTGAAAAGATTTTCTTTCGGCGTTTCTTCTCTGCAGTGGTCGGTTCCGAAACGCTAGAAGTCTGGAGCTTTTGAACACTAGGTGATTAATAATATAGACAGATGTAAGTAAAAAAGAATTATTTAAATTATGAAATGACGTGAAAAGTGTAAAATGAATCTTTGAATTTCTTGCCTGGCCGACATGCTGGATCTGCTGTCGCCAGATGTCGCCAACGCATTCATACACTTATCATTTCAGATTAGAAAATAAATTTTGGCTTGCCTATGAATTCGCCACAAAAAGATATATCTTATTTCCCCTCAGGTGTGACGTGCAGCTCAGCGAGTTTCTGCGGAGCATAAAGAAGGACCCCTCGCGTGTGGACTTCCAGGCCATGATCAACATCCTGATCACACACGCGCAGTCGCCAGAAGAACTACTGCAGGTAAGTACGCCATTGCATTTTTGGGGTTCCGTCCTCAAACGCAGAGCAGTCAGAGGATTTGGTCTACACTGTCCACGCTCTGGAGACTGACTTCATCCTCGTCTCCATCCTTTGACTGCTTTGGCTAACATATGGCTCTGGTAGTACGGGAGGGTCGTGCTCCTGCAGTGGAGACTAACAAAGACCTGTTGATGATGATGTACTCAAAGGTTAAAAATGGAAGGCTGACTGAGACTTCTATGTCTGTCTGTCTGTCTATCTCATAAACTCTGATACATCTCACAGATGATGTATTTCTGTTGCCGCTATAACTACGAATACCAGCATTGATCCCGTAGAAAAAGTTGTTCATATTGACAGTCTGACTCAATATTAATTTACACGCTGTATAGCATTGTATGATGATGATGTGAGTGGTCTGGCAGCTGACGGCCATCACGTGGCTGAAGGAGTTCGTGGAGCTGGCGGGCGCGGCCATGCTGCCGTACGCCTCGGGCATCCTGTGCGCCGTGCTACCCTGTCTCGCCTACTCCGACGACCCCCGGAAGAGTATCCTTGCTATAACCGCTATAATAAGAATTATTTCTAATAATTACATCTACATATAATGTCAACAAAACAATAACACATTGCAAAGTACCTGTCACTTAATATCCATTAAACTCTGGTCTTGTTTAATCTTCACTAAAATTATAAAGAAAAAGATTTTATTGTTTGTTTGCATTGAATAGGCTCCATAATTACTGGACTTATTTTCAAAGGGTTTTCACCCATAGAAAACTAAAAAATAATTTAAAAAAAAACATCCGCGAGTGACATTGCTATAATTTACGCGGACGAATTCGCAGGAAAACTACTTTTAAAATAGGTAAAATTATTTTATGCTATACTTAACTATTAGTATAATTCAATTCAACAAATTGTAAATAATTCAATTTATATATTATAATATAATTCAAATACTTTATCTAAGCATAGGATGATAACCGATTTGTTTTCTTCTGAGATAATTGCTCTGAGGTTTGCTTTCTTATGTATTATATATTTTACCATATTAGGCAGACACGGAAGAAAAAGTACCATAGCTTTGCAGCATGATTAGTAAATACATTACCGACAACAGTATAATTTTACACGAACACGAATATCAAATTCAAAAACTTGAACCCTTAGCTGATCTGTCAGGCATCCGCGAGACAGCGGCCACAGTGAACTTCCAGCTCACCAAGCTGGTGGTGTCGCCCTCGGAGTCCCCGCCCCCCGACGGGGAGGAAGGGGAGGGGGAAGGCGGGGCGGGGAAGCTGCAGCTAGACGCCGTGGTCGACGTCCTGACGAATATGCTGCACCATGCGTCCGTGCATACAAAAGTGGCAGCACTGGACTGGATCTTGCACCTCTATAACAAGCTGCCGGCAGAGGTATGAGTCTGATATCTCATCAACCTCGATTGTCCTCAAGGGCTCTTGACGGCGGGGTCTCTGAGGGGAAGTGTGGGATTAGGAAGCTGATTTTAGATGCAGTGATAGAGGTACTGACCAACATGCTGCACCATGCGTCCGTGCATACGAAAGTGGCAGCACTGGACTGGATCTTCCACCTTCACAACAAGCGGCCGGCAGAGGTATGTTTCTGATAGCTTAGCAAGCTCAATTGTCCTCAAGGGCCCCGCTCTCTATGGTGGGGTTTCTGGGGAGTAGTTTGGAGCTAGGGTTCTGATGTTAGAAGCAGTGGTAGACGTGCTGACCAACATGCTGCACCATGCGTCCGTGCATACGAAAATGGCAGCGTTGGACTGGATCTTGCTCCTTTACAACAAGCTGCCGGCAGAGGTATATGTCTGATAGCTTAGCCTCAAAGGCCCTGCACTCGACGGCGGGGTGTCTGACGAGGAGGGCGGGGCGGGGAAGCTGCAGCTATACACAGCGGGGCTGGGTTAAGCTCAGATGAAATATTGCACCTAAATAACTGATTTTGGGTATGGATGAGAAAAATAAAGGCATAATCTTTCCGAGTAACTTTCTATTCGTATAAATAACAGGCAGTTACAACAATAACATGACTTTTGCTTGTGATAGATGTTTGGGCAGACGGACAAAGTGTTCGTGAGTCTGGTGGGGAGTCTGACGGACGTCTCGGACGATGTGGTCCGGCGGGCGCTGGCCGTACTCGCAGAGATTTGTTCATGCAATGCAGGTCAGATTTAAAAAGTCATTTTAAAATATTTATTGAGACCAATTTTTTGTCAATCATAATAATGATCTTGAAATCTTCTGAATAGGTTTATATTTTAAATTATACTAAAACATTTGCATGCTGATTTAACAAGGGCAAAATAGGCTTGTTTCTTTCACAATAATGTATTCCGCTTTTATGTGTCCTCATATTTTTAGCAAATAAATGATTATTATAATCCTATTTCTTCGTTAAACGCCTGCCCGAAAATTATTAAAGGGGGTCATATTTTCAGTCGTATTTTTTTACATATCTATAATAACCATGTTAATTTTCACGAATATACATACTTATCAGAGTTTGTAACATCTCCATTAAACATCGCATAATGATATCAAGTGTACGTTCGTTTCGATTAATGAAGTGAATTTTGTTTGTTTTTGGTGTGTGTAACCAACACTGATGTCAGATTTTTCAAGCTGCCTAAAGGCATCTGACATAGCTTAACGACTGCCATCAATGATGACAGCCGGACCAACTTAACTTGCCTTCCGAAGCACGGAAGAGCTCGAAATATTTCTATGCCTCTTGCGGTCACCCATCTAAGTGGGGACTGCGCCCGGAATTGCTTAACATGCGTGAGCGCTAATAACGCTCACACCCACTGGGCCATTGGGCTCCTCAGGGACGTGAATGAATTTGTGGCATGCAGGTGAGCTGGAGTCCAGCCCGTACTACCACAAGTTCTTGCAGGCGTTGCTGCGGCTGCTCGCGGCCGACGACAATCTGCTCGAGGACCGCGGCGCCTTCATCATCAGGTTCGTTTGAATTCATTTTTCACTTCATTCACTTACACATCGCATTATTTGTCTTAAGTGTAGGTTTTGATTAAAGTAATCATAATTATTTATTCGTAATCACAGGTTTACAAAGGTCTTATAAACTACTAGCTGTAACCCGCGGCTTCGCCCGCGCAATTTATAGCCTATGTCCTTCTCGGTACCCTAACCTATGTATATGCAAAATTTCATGATGATCGGTTCAGTAGATTCGGCGTGAAAGCGTAACAAACAAACAAACTCACTTTCGCATTTATAATATTATAGTTAGGATTAGGATGATGAAATGCTGTGGCTGTGACTCTGATTATAAATAGTAAATTTAATAAAATATGTAATTTTTTTATTAAAACTATTCGATCATCTCGCCAGCAGTGCGACAGGGCTCACGGTAGCTTTGGTTCTTAGATCACCGTAAGCATAGTCAATAGGTTTTTCACTCTACAGTCTTCCGCAGAGTGAGAAACATATAGACTATGCGTGCGGTGTCTAAAAGCACTGCTTCTGGACCATTCAGCGAAAGATTTAATTATTAGGTTGCTTCCTATTTCTTGCTAAAACTTATCTATTTGATTTATTTTAAGTTTTTGGAAGTGTTGCTTCTATTATTTTTTACGGATACCTGCAAGAACCGATGAAATGCGTTGTCATGATAACAATCGTTCACAGACAGCTATGCGTGTTGTTGAACGCGGAAGCGGTGTACAGCGCCTTGGCACGCATCCTGCCACAAGAGCGCTCGCTGCGGTTCGTGAGCACGATGGTGGACGTGCTCAGCTGCATCCTGCTCACGAGCGCCGAGCTGCACGACCTGCGCCTTTCGCTAAGGAACTTCGACAAGCCGGTACGAAGGATAAAGGTGGCAGAAATTTTATCACACACCTCCCCTTCACTCTCTAACCGTTGTCATGTTATATGTTTCGACGAACTCCGTGGCGCAGCGGTCAACACGCCTGCCTACGACAAGGATGGTCCCGGGTTCGATCGCCGGTCAGGTCAAGATGGAAAATGATCTTTTTCAGATTGACCTGGGTCTTGGATGTTTATCTATACAATAAGTATCTATTACAAAATATAGTATCGTTGAGTTAGTATCCCATAACACAAGTCTCGAACTTACTTTGGGGTTAGCTCAATCTGTGCATTTGTCCGTATGTATTTCTTTATAGGTACCATTCATTGATTTGTTTGAACCCCCACAAGGTGGAGTTCCTTGCTTAATGTACTAAAGATTCCTGTCTCAGGCTTGTCCTCTGAATCAAGCCGTGGATATTTAACGTCGCAATAAACAATGCAAATCGAGGAAATCGGCTAATTTTGACACTGGTATCAGAATTTTCATGCTTCCCAAAGTAATAAATATATCCGCATGCCGTTCCATTGATAGGGTTGCGATGCCCGACAGGGTTCATGTTGTACCTACAATTGTTGAATGACTGTAGTATTGTAAGATCTGTACAGTGTGAAAATGCAACGAATAAATGAAATTGAAATTAAACTGACATCGCTGAACTACTGCCATCGATGATGACAGCCGGTACGAGGAGCTGAAGATTTTCTTATGCCATTTGCGGGACTGCTTAATATGCGTTAGCGCTAATAATGCGCACTCTCACTTGGCAATCACGCTTCTTGGGTGTTGTTAAATAAGGATATTATTTATGGGTGGTCCCATTGAACAGTTGATATGTTGCAGGCGACGCACGCGCTGTTCGTCTGTCTGTACGAGTGCTGGTGCCACAGCCCCGTCTCGCTGCTGGCGCTGTGTCTGCTCACGCATAACTACAGCCACTGCAACGAGCTCATCTCTACGTTGTATCCTTTAAATCATTGGTTGGGAATAAGTCTGTCCAAGGACAGGCAGATATGAAACTCATAAATAGACAACTTGGGCCAATTTGCGGGGCACAATTAGAAGGTTTTAAAAAAGAATCGTATGTCTCATAAAGCACTTGTTGGAATCACAAGTTTTGTTTCACATTATTATACAAAAGTATGAGTGAGAAACACATTATGTTTCTCACAAATACTGAGAAACACAAGGCGCAGATACCAAACGACCGATGCGAAATTTTATTTCGCGGTTTTGTTTCTGTCTTAGCTTCACTGAGAAGTGTGTGAAGCATTAGTGCTGAAGTGCTCCGAAGCATTAGTGCTGACGATGCAACCAGAAAAACAGTCTAATGAGAGAGTTTTATGTAAGTTTTAGATTGTAATCTGATCTTGTTATTTATCTTTGACTCAAGTGGTCAGTGGCGACTTGGAGATCACGGTGGACTTTCTCACGGAGGTGGACAAACTGGTGCAGCTCATAGAATCTCCTATCTTCGCTTGTAAGTTTATCTTCATTTACTGTATTGATGAAATCTTTCCTAATGAAGTTGGCGTACTCGCTATTCCTAGCTTCTTTAGTATAACCATGTGGTCCCAACCCCTTTAATCGTAGGATTTGTTCTCACAGACTGACATAGATGGCGATACTCGTTGCTACACAACATTTTATCTACCATATTATGAGAATATAAAAACATTATTCACTAAATATTATTATTATTACGAACCATTAAAGAATGTCCCAATATTGGGCAGAGGCCTCTTCCTCTTGCTTCCATTTGTGTCTATCAGTTGCTATAAGTGACCAATTATTATTGTAGCTTTTAAGCTCGTCTCACCACCTGGATAAGTATATCTTATTAAAAATTAGAACAATATTTTTGGCATAATATTTTAAAATTACACCCTAGTTTGAGTAAGTTTAGGCTAACGCAGATTAGCGCCATCTAGTATCAAGTGGAAAGCAACTCTGCAGCTTCATACATTCGCCTAATTTTCGCCACCTTAATTTGGTCCAAATTTTTTTATGAGGTCGGTAGTCTAGTCAGTGGTACGTTAGTATTATATTGTATTTGACATAACTATGACGATGAAGTTAAAGTCCTCCGCAGTAGTATGGCTATCATTGCAACCGATTTGAACACCGAGTTAGGGATGAAAGGGAAAATATTTTTCGGTCACCAAGTGTGTCAATTCGAAGTCCAAATAAGAGAACATGACAGCTCTAAAATTTGCACTTTAAATTTGTTAATAAGTGTCGATTCAATGTTGTTGTTAAACAATTGATTCAGCGTGTACAAAACGCCTGTTGTCGTTTTTGACTTACAGTAAATAATGCGTCAATATTGAATATGGATTCTCGCAGTCGGTTTCATCTAGCGGTACTTATGGTTGGTGTAGTTAAACCTAAAATTTCCGAGTATCTTCACAGTAAATTTAAATTTTCGTAAAATCAACGCGAACGTTCGTGACCACCTCAGGCAGTAATTGAAAAGCAGTACATTGCTCTCCGAGTAATATACATACGCACAGAGATACTGCCTTTTGTATCAATGCGACACACGAACAGTCACGACTGGTTTATTACCTAGGACTTTCCTATATTATGTTTATTGATTGAATGTGTTTCTAATGGTACATTTCATTTCATTTCGAGCCATTAACTTTCCCACTGCTGGGCAAAGGCCTTTCGGCATTTTTAACATTCGGTTCCATCTAGAACAAAGTTTTTTCTAGTAGTCGTGGAACAATATATCTATCTAATTCTGGATTGCTTTGCCTCAGACATGCGCCTGGAGCTGTTGGGCGGCGCGCAGAGCGCTGCGCTGCGCTCGGCGCTGTTCGGGCTGCTGATGCTGCTGCCGCAGAGCCAGGCCTTCCACACGCTGCGGAGCCGGCTGCAGTGCGCGCCCGAGCTGCCGCAGGCCCTCGTGCACATGCAGCAGTATGTGTACACATTGTTACTAGATAAACACTGTTCGGGCTGCTGATGCTGCTGCCGCAGAGCCAGGCCTTCTGCACCGCCAACATAAAATCACCTCACCACAGCTCCTCTACCCTCCTCACGTTAGCTTAGCCTCGAAGATAGTGTCTCACGCATACCAGGGCTAGGAAATGTCCGGGTACCGGTAGGTGGCTAAATCCGGTCCTGCACTTCTGATGATGATGTTTATTTGTCCACTATTACGTGTCAAATTATGCTCACGCTTCGATTTTCAAATTTACTCACCTCCCTAAGGGTGTAAATCGAACTTATAACCCGGATTTTGAGTTAAATATAATAATTTATCTGTCCAGCAGCACGGCGCCGCCGCCGCTGGACTTCGCGGCGCTGCTGGCGAGGTTCCGGCGCGTGCAGGCGGCGCACCGCGCGGAGCGGCACCCGACCGCGGCCGCAAGGGCTGCTCGTAGCGCTGCTGGCCACGTACACCATGGGAACTCCCCCACAGCAGTTATATAACGTTATAAAACAACATGCAACAATGATAACATTCAACACGAATATTACTGTGTTACACATTGTTTTATAACATTATATAACTGCTATGTCGAAGCACCCAATACCGGACCAGCATGAAATACTTCATGTGCGGGTATTACTTTAAATACATTAACCGATTTAAACTATTTTTGAAAAGTTGTCGGGTGAGCTTTAGAATAGCTTAGCACGAATTTGTTATTTCTGAAGATTGGATCTAATAGAACTCGCCTTGCTCTTCTCTCTGATGTGATAAAAGTTTTCATACAAAATAGCACTTATATTTTTTAAAGTAACAAAAAGTGAGTGAGTTCGCCGCAAGTTGACAACGCTCACTCTGTTTTCCTCACAAGGAAACCTAACGAACCTAACCTAACTTCTGTGACCAACTTATCTTTTCATTTTGTATGTAAAATACAAAACTTTAAGAGCTTATAATTTGAAAACGGCCCGATGCCTCGCTTTAAAGATGGTGTCCTTATAAAGAGGAAAGTGAATTCTATCGATTCCAATCAGCGGAATATCTACATTCGTGCTAAGCTATTGTAAAGCGCACCCAAGTTGTTAACACCCGGGGTCAAAAAATGGCGCTGTGTTTATAGCCAATGGACTAAATTTCGATACCCACGCTCCAAGCCTTAAATTAGAGCGTTAGATGGTAATTAACGGCAAATTATTATTATACTGCTATTAATTAACTGAATACAAAAATTGACAATGATATTAGTATAAGCCACTCGTAAAATTAGTTTCACCCATTGCTGTGAAGCCGTACATTATGTACCAAGTTTGTTTTGACAGCTATTACGTAAAAACCTTATTATGTACCAAATGAAGAGAATTTCTTATGAATCTGATTTGTTGTTTATATTTTAAGTTAGTAGTAAGGTTCAACTTCAAGCGGCGCAAAGTCGAAGTGTCGTGTTACAAAGCCAAGCAAAATGCGGCGAAATATTTATGGCTAAGGAGTGATTGAGACCATCAACTCGAAGAATTTTCGCTTTGGGAGCAAAACTGGGAACACAAATAATTCGTTGCGATTCCGATACATTGACCAGGCGACTCAATAGTTTTGTTTGAAAATGTCCAAAAAGTGACTTCCCAGCATTTGTCACATATGAAGAGTTGTTCCGAATCACTCCTTGTCCGAGTCCGAAGTGCTCAATATTTTACCGTGTATAGGGCTTCATTTTTAAATGACTTTATCCAATTCAATACAACGTGAATATCTGCAGTTGGATTGCATTTTACAGTGAAAATTTACAGTGGATACAATTTGCAAGCAAAATATAATATATCTTGATGATTCAACAATACAAACGTAACTGTTTAAGTTTTCACTTCTATCGCACTCCGGGCCTGCCACTGTATTTTTTTACCTTTTTTGCGATTTTGCATTAAATTCCGAGATTATAATATTGTCAGAGGTTCAAAATCATAGCACTCCGTTGTTTCTGTAGCTTGACACGCTTTAAGATCTGATTCAGGCAGTCAGGCCTGAATCAGATCTTCAAAATCAGAATCAGAAATCAGAACCTCAAACGCAGTGGCATAACACTCCATACAAATAATTTTTCTAAGAGAATTGTGTACACTAAATAGTTGTGCTTTCTTTCTTTCAACACGCCGGCCTGTGACACGGAAGGTCCCGGGTTCGGCCCCGGTCAGGTCAAGATGAAAAATGATCTTTTTCAGATTGTCCTGGGTCTTGGATGTTTATCTATATATGTATTTGTTATAAAATATAGTATCGTTGATAGTATCCCCTTAATATCCCCTTAAGAACTTACTTTGGGGCTAGCTCAATCTGTGTGATTTGTCCGTACATATTTATTTATTATTATTAATATTTGCTGGCCTAGCGATCTAGGCATTAGCCTATGAATCGAAGGACCCTGGTTCAAGTCACGGCCACATGATCTGTTTTGGAAGCTGCTATTGCAAACTACACTATAATGCGATAGATAGCGCTAGCGTCGAAATTTTCACTGTTGGCTCTATGTCAGTTATATTATGGGTACTCTATGTTCAAACACCTCCATCAAAATTTATCAGTTTTGGTCATTATGGATTGGACATAAATTTATATACGCGTAAATTCACAGCAAAAAGAATTTCGATTTTGCGCCAGTTGCCTTTCTTAAAAATTAGATGTAAGATATTAGAACAAACTACCTGATAATGGCTAGAATATAGGTATATACATTACTTATCTAACCTTGTTACGCGGGTAAGAAGTATTGAGTACATATGCAAGAACTCGTTGTGTGTCAATGTGACTGATTGGCGTTAAGACATTCCATACTAGCGTTCAGCACGCTGCGGCAACACGCTGGTCTGTGCCGCCCTGCAAGTGTGCCGCCTTTAGGGTTGAGCTACATTTGGCTGCACGTAATCGCAATATCCTGTATGTTTATCTAAATAAAAGCATAACGTTTATTTAATATAAATAATAATAAATATAGGTTTCTTAGAACACTTATAAATTATCTTATCATCATCAGGTCCTTCTGTCTCCACTGCGGGAGCAAGACCCTCTCTGCTACCAGAGCCATATATAAGCCAGAGCAGTCAGAGGATTTAGCCTACACCCTCCACGCTGGCCAGACGGGTTGGAGAGGTCTCTTTGATGTTTATTAGCTTTGTTTAGCTTATATTTCCTAAGTCGCCTTCTACGACATCCACGGGATGACTTGGAGTGGTCCTATTCTACTCTGCCGGGAACCACACGGCTGTGTTATAAATTATCCTATCCATCCTATTCCATTAGTAGGCGACTAGAGCGAGAAAGAGACGGCGGCGACGAGGCGCGTGGTTTAGGACGCTGGCGCGCGCGACTGCATACTGTCGCATCCTTTCACCGCCGATCGCTTGCAGTCGCACTTCCGCTCTCTTTCTTGATCTAATAAATTACGGTTATGACTTATGTATGAGTAATAAAAATGTTGTAGCACGCTGCATAGGCGGAGCAAATGCGATTCCGTGCTGCCAAATGAAGTTCAACCTTACCATAAGTAATGTGTTGTAAAAATATTTTTCTTTCTCTGGATGTATTATTTTACGTGTTATCGATACCAAATGAAACTACCTACATGTAAATAAGAAACTTTGTATTATACATTTGGAATGTATTATTTTATGTGCATAAAATTACTTATACAAACAATATTACATTTTATTTACAAATAGAATACTTATTTTATTGCCTCTGAATAAGGTCCAACCACACGTAGAGGGGTAGCGGCGATCTATGTGGCTGGCTAAATAGGAACTGGTACATTACAACATCGGTCGCGTGTCTGCCGCTCTAAGTGTGACTGACCCGTAGTGATCACAAAAATATATGACAGCACCTTTGTGAAATATTGACAAGTGGATTTAAGTTTACTAATGATCATAAGAATACTCCATTTCGATTTCATACTGTCATAGGCCGTGTGACAGCAGACGTAATGACAATCATCATCATCATCATCAGGTCTTTCTAGTCTCCACCGCAGGAGCACGACCCTCTCTGTACTACCAGAGCCATATACTAGCCTGAGTAGTCAGAGGATTTGGATTTGGAGTACACTCTCCACGCTGGCCAAACGGGTTGGAGAGGTCTCTTTGATGTTAATAATTACAAATTATAGATTTATTTTATTTCATTCTATCATTGAAACTAACGTATTTAATTCAAAAACAGGTCACACAAAATACAGATTACAAAGAATATAAGTATTTGATTGATATAATGGGTCGAACAAATGTTTGTGTACACAAATTTAATGAAAGTGAAGATGGAAAATCCGAGGACTCATCTATAGGCGATGCGGCTAGCAACCCTCATTATTTTGATTCCATTTTCCACCTATACGTCAACCAACGTGCTAAACAGGGACTTTAGGCCTTTTAGACTTGGGCTCTGTCTACCCCGTAAGGAAGAATGGCGTGACAATATGCATGTATTGCTTCATATTCATATAGTAAAATTTCTCAGCGCACCTGCCAAATTCCTTAGTGAAAATCCGCATTTACCAATGATATGAAGTGAATAACTAGCTAAACTACAAATGAGTGACATTGCAAACTAATATATTTACGTAGTAGGAAATGCTTCAAGAACACAGTATTGCACTTCGATCATCTACTTCACACTTTTCCGCTAACGCTAAACGTAGGAACTGGTTTTCGAATTGTGAGATCGCAACGTGAAATGATAAATTTATTGAATACTGCTTCGATAATTTTGCTATTTTTTTTACCCGATAGTTCAATGGCAAGATTGTTTTTAACCAGATTTTTTTTATGTGAAATAAAAAAAACGCAGCGTTGAAACGCCAGACGCTTGGCGTGTAAAATCAATGCAACAAAATAATGTCGCTCTCACTATAAGTTTCTGTCTACAGATCAACATAGTTGTCTGTGATTAATAACACTGCTACTTCTTTCTTTCTTCTTTTTAATTATGGCTTCCACCGAGATTTCAGTGATTCTGCCAATGTCCAGTATAATGAGATACTAAGTATCGGTGTTGTACGGTATGTCGCATCAAAGATGGCGTATGTTCTTTGGCAGCCTCGTGGGAGATTTTGGCGACAAATCTATACGAGTCCATTTAACAGTCTACTTTAATTATTTCACAAATTGTTCTCGAGCACGAGCATTTATAACACCAAACTACACCAATTTCATATTATAAAGTCCACTTAAATCAATTTGCAAAATTGTATAAGGCAAACGACAACTGAACCCCTTGACTTCCCTCCAACAACCTCAACACTGCTACTTATCAGGAATAAAATCTCAATGTGTCACAGTGATACATATTGCAAAAGTCACAGTGAAACGAAACGCCATCACGTCTGTAGTTTTTGAACAATAATTAAGTACATATTGTTTACATACTAAGATCATTTTAAATATTATTTGACGTGAAAAATTTACTAAAAAGGCATATTTTCCGAAGAAACGTCATGATTTTGATTTAGTGATTGAATAAATTTCATATAAAATCATTTCTAAGTTTAGTGTTGTCCTTTATTACTGTGACTCAAAGGGAACGCAGATCGCCGATTAGAAAGTTACTCATTGGGAAAAATGTCAGTTGCAATGTGTATATCTGTTACACATTAGTTATTTTTACCCCGATGTATAGCAGTGTGACTGTGACTTAACGGGAAATCAATCGATCCGTGGGAGCCACAAACTTACGAAGAAGACTTGTCTTCAGGACATTATTTCGTCATTTTTCCATGAGGACAAGAGGGAGTTAGACAAGGGAACACGTGGCGGGCGCGCGCTCGTCGTCGAGTATGACGGTGTGCGCGCCCGACTCCAGCGACGACGACGCCGAGCTGGACGCCGATCGGCTCGACGCTGAGTCTGAAACAACATACAAACAAACTATCACGTCTTTTTCCCTTGCGGGGTAGAAAGAGCCCAGGTCTATTAAATCTAAAGGCTTGTAGGTGGAGAACGGAATCAAAATAGTGATGGGTTGCTAGCCGCATCGCCTATTGATTTGATTCCTGGAGCCCATTTCCTCGATCGGCTTTTACGATCTGCGCGGGAAGAGATTCTAAGTTTTATAATTTCTACCAGACCAGCGTGGAAACAAGGCGGAGTTGTAATGTTCAAGTTCTCACCTAGCTCTGTGTGCATGGGGGGCGGGGGCTAGGGCTGCAGCTGCTGTGTGGCGGCCGCCAGCCTGGCCAGCAAGGGGAGTTGTAATGTTCCAGTTCTCACCTAGCTCTGTGTGCATGGGGGGCGGGGGCTAGGGCTGCAGCTGCTGTGTGGCGGCCGCCAGCCTGGCCAGCAAGGGGAGTTGTAATGTTCCAGTTCTCACCTAGCTCTGTGTGCATGGGGGGCGGGGGCTAGGGCTGCAGCTGCTGTGTGGCGGCCGCCAGCCTGGCCAGCAAGGCGGAGTTGTAATGTTCCAGTTCTCACCTAGCTCTGTGTGCATGGGGGGCGGGGGCTAGGGCTGCAGCTGCTGTGTGGCGGCCGCCAGCCTGGCCAGCAAGGCGGAGTTGTAATGTTCCAGTTCTCACCTAGCTCTGTGTGCATGGGGGGCGGGGGCTAGGGCTGCAGCTGCTGTGTGGCGGCCGCCAGCCTGGCCAGCAAGGCGGAGTTGCCGGCGACTGCGTCCGCGACGTCGTCGGTGGCGGCCAGCAGCGCGCGCACGCCGGCGCCGCTGCACGTCACGCCGTGCGCCGGGCCGGACCGCCGGCTCGCGCCGGACCGGCCGGCCTCCTCCACGGGCGACGGCCCATTCTTTGATGCTGACACCTACAAAAATAACAAAATTATAGTTCTGCAGCGGCTGGCAATAAAGGTCAATATATAAAGGCAATAAACCGCCATTGCCTGATTGCAACCAAGGTTTGTATAGTGTTTTTCACAAATATTGTACGGAAATAAAAAAGAAGTAGTTATTAATCTTATAAAGAACACTATATCTCGAAAGATTCATATCCTAAAAAACACACACCAGTTTGAGCGCATCATTAAGTTTGGTCCTCGTGCTGTGTTCGGCGTCCTGCAGGCGCGCCGCCAGAGCCAGCAGCTTCAGCTCCGTGTGAGACACGTCCTTGTCCAAGATCTGGGTCTGGAGGTACACTGTTTGTGCCACTTTGTACCTGGACAAGTTAACATACATCACAACGTTTATTCTGAAAATACGTTTTTGCAAGCCTTTGGCCTTTCTGACGTCAAATTATATTTAAAATGAAGTTATTAAATAATTAGAGTTAAATTAATTGTTGTTCAAAAGTTACAGACAACTAGCGTTTCGGAATCGGCCACGGTAGAGAAAAAACGCCGAAAGAAACTCTTTTCAACAGTATTGGTCGCGTACTTGAAGGACGTATGTTGTATGATTATATTTAATTTTTTCTTAATCCTTTTTAAAAAATTAAATATACGAAAGATATAAACTGAAATACCTTTCGCGCGTTAATGAACTCTCAACTAAAGATGCCCAAGACAAAATTAAGAGAAAGCTGAAGATGCAATACGGAAATGGGCATGGTGATACTAAGAAGCCAAGAGAAATCGGGTGGTTTCCAGCAGAGTAGAATAGGACCTTTGCAAGTCTTTCCGTGGATGTTGTAAACGGTTACTTAAGAAACACAAGCTAAACAAAGCTTAATAACATAAAGGGCAACACAGACCCTACTCTTTTGTATATCTGTATCTGCTCACTTCTGGGCTGGCTAATATCACTCCTTGTGATTGTGAATGGTGTCAGTCACGGCCACTAATCAATGTACTCGTATATTGTGAAGTGTAAAAATAAAGTGAAGTTTGTGTGATACACAATTAGTAGTAGTGTATTAATTAATTACACCGCCTAGCTACACATGAGGATACAACACTGATGAGGATGATGATAATGACACGAAACAGGGTGCACACCAGTCGGCGATGGCGTCGGCGCGCGCGCGCGCGAGCGGCGCGGCGCGCTGCAGCAGGGCGCGCGCGCGCCGCCCGGTTTCGGCCACTGTAATGCGCTCCAGCACGTGGAACTGCTCGTCGTTGTATGTCAGCGAGCGCGTGGCGCGGTCGCGCACCAGGTGCTGCCACGAGTCGCGCAGTCTGCACACACAAGTTTGTACGGATCTTTAGTGTGATTTTAATGCGCTTGTTACGGTTTCTTGTCGCTTCTTCTGCATACTGCTTTGGAAGCGACCTAAACTTAGCCATAAGTGAATTATGTATGTATAAACGCTAGTTTTGTTATGTGTCAAAAGATGGCGCCTATCCAAAAATAGAACGCGCCATCATAGTTTTTGTAACAGGATATAATATATAGGTTGCAAGGTGCAACAAGCAGTATTCATATCTACCTGGGACATTTACTCCTTCGGGACTTGTATAACGTATGTCATCAGTACTTGAATTTTTATAAAAGTTGTAAATTTAAATATGACAATTAAAAGCGTAGGATACCTTTATTAAATAACGATTTTGAATTTGTCGAACTCCGTGGCGCAGTGATCAATACGCCAACTTGCGATACGGAGGTCCCGGGTTCGATCCCCGGCCAGGTCAAGATGAAAAACGATCTTTTCAAATTAGCCTGGGTATTGGATGTTTATCTATATAAGTATTTATTACAAAATATAGTATTGTTGAATTAGTATTCCACGATACAAATTCACAACTTACTGTGGAGCTAGTTCAATCTGTGTGATATGTCCCTATATATTTATTATTTAATGGTATGAAAAGAACATTTACATGGTAAGTAAATAAGAAAACTACTGGCAGGGCCGCTGTGTTATGTGTTGATAAGTTGTTATGAACTCGTGTAAATCACACGTCTTAGTACAAAAAATGGGTTCAATTTCTATTCATGAGTACGAAACTCGTAAATAGACAAAAATAAACAAAAAGCCTGACTGACTGCTCTGGTAGTACAAAGAGGGTCGTGCTTCTGCAGTGGATACTAAAAAAATCTGATGATGATGATGAAGCAAAAAGCTGACCTCTCGACGAGCGTGCGCGCCTTGATATGCAGGCGCAGGTCGCTGGGGCAGGGCGACAGCGTGGCGGCGGCGTCCCACTCGGCGCGTAGGGCTCCGCCGCCGGCGTGGCGCGCGCGCAGGGCGCCGGCCGCGCCGCGCAGCGCCGCCGCCTCGCCCGCCGCCAGCCCCGCCGCCGCGCCCCACGCCTCCGCCGCGCCGCCCGACAGCGGGTTGGGGGACCCCGCCTACACCAACACGTGCATTCAGAAAACAGGCATTTGCAGGCACTTTTCACGTCAAATCACATTAAAAATGAAATCATCTTTTAAAATTATATGTATTTTAAGATATTTTACCGAGCTTCGTGGCGCAGCGGTCAACACGAGGGATCTCTGGTTCGATCCCCGGTCAAGTCATGATAATAGTACATTACTGCAGCGGCCGGCAATAGAGACATTGATGGACGAACGTGTGGGCCGAGGCGGAACCAATGCACACATACGTAAGTCCATCAATGCCTGATTGCGGCCAAGGCTTGTTTTATTTATTATTTTTTTTATTTTTTTTTTACACATTCATCATTTACATGTTTATCCTTACAGGTGAAACGTTCCCCAAAAACCACGTTTAGCATATTAGTGGGCTTTTATGTAGAAAATGCAATTAAAATAGTGATGGGTTGCTAACCGCATCACCTATTGACATATTCTTCTCCTTAGGTTTTCGCCCCCTCCCTCGGCCTGCTTTTACGAGCTGTAAGGGAAGAGAAACAGCTGATATATTCTATGATTTTTCTTTTATCCTAGACCAGCATGAAATATTAAATTAAATATGTCAATAAATATTCATAAAGAACAATATGTAGAAAATTATCGCGCCAAAATTTTGTATTTTTTAATTTCTTTTTTACTTACTAGCCAGATCGAATTTGAAATTCGAATTTGCAACCCCCATAGTTGAATTATTTCGCAGCAAACTCGTCGTTCCATTTTTAAATAACACGACAGTTATGAGTTTTCATAGTTACTTTGCCGGCCGCTAAAACACGACAGATATGGATTATCATACATACTTTGCTGCTGTGTATTGGCTAGTATAGCAATATCGAATTATTCCAAACAAGGTAGACAAAATAATATGAGAATTCCCATGGTTAAAAAAAAAACGATCTTTTGCAGATTGACCTGGGTTTTGGGTGCTTGACTATATATATAATTTTCTATTCTAAATTTGAGTTGAGTTACAACACGGCGTGCGCGTGTAGCGCGTAGGTGCGAGGCGCGCTGTGAATGTGTCAGTACCTGTGCACACAGCATCCTGGCGGCGCTGGCGGCCAGGTCGAGCGCGCGCGCCGCGTCGTGCAGGCGCGCGGCGTGCGCGTGCAGCGCGTCGGCGCGCGCCGCCACGGCCGCGAGGCGCGCTGTGAATGTGTCAGTACCTGTGCACACAGCATCCTGGCGGCGCTGGCGGCCAGGTCGAGCGCGCGCGCCGCGTCGTGCAGGCGCGCGGCGTGCGCGTGCAGCGCGTCGGCGCGCGCCGCCACGGCCGCGAGGCGCGCTGTGAATGTGTCAGTACCTGTGCACACAGCATCCTGGCGGCGCTGGCGGCCAGGTCGAGCGCGCGCGCCGCGTCGTGCAGGCGCGCGGCGTGCGCGTGCAGCGCGTCGGCGCGCGCCGCCACGGCCGCGAGGCGCGCTGTGAATGTGTCAGTACCTGTGCACACAGCATCCTGGCGGCGCTGGCGGCCAGGTCGAGCGCGCGCGCCGCGTCGTGCAGGCGCGCGGCGTGCGCGTGCAGCGCGTCGGCGCGCGCCGCCACGGCCGCGAGGCGCGCGCCCAGCAGCGCGCCCCAGCGCCGCACGCACGCGCCGCACAGCCGCGACGCCAGGCTCAGCGCCTCCACGCGCCGCCGCACCACGTGGCCCACGCTGCACGCCGTCTGACAACAATAACATGCATGAACGAATACTATCGCTGCAAGAAGTATCAACACCTTATACTAAATACACGCTAAGAATTACATTCTATATACTAGGCTGAATTCAACTACAAAGAAATCGACGTCTTTCCTTGGCGCAGATTTCTTTCAGGAATTTGACACTCTTAACCATTCTATATCTTGCTCGATGATAAGCCAATGAGGTATCTAATGTAGGCTTCCAAATAATAAAATAACAACTTCAGAAGGATACAAATTACTTGAGATTTAAAATTTTAACCAATACTTTTAGATTAAGAGCTAGCGACCGCGATATCCCTGCCAGACCGGTATTTTTATAATTAGCAGATAATATAATTTAAAAAATTTCTAGCTTTGTGGGAAACGGGTTAGTCAGGTGGTTCACGAGCTCTCCCACGTCGTCTGGCAGGTACTTGCAACCACTAGAATGGTCTGGCTGTTTACATATATTTTTTAAACAATTGAAAGAATGTTCCCTCAAAATTGTAGCCTTGTAGCAGCAGGTTATGAATTACCGTCCCAATGACAACTTTGCTATCGTCTGGCACACACTTGCAACCCTCAAAAGAGGTTGGCGATTTTTTTTTACACTTAAACATACTTAAATTATAACATATCAAAATTGTAGCCTTGTGGCAGAAGGTTACGAAAAAAATTTTTTTTGCATTTTCAAAAATTTTTGGGATGATGACGCAACCGCGATATACCTGCCACTTCCTGCCGGTACTTTTATAATTAGCAGATAATAAAATATCATTTAAAAAAATTCTAGCTTTGTGGGAAACGGGTTAGTCAGATGGTTCACGAGCTCTCCCACTATTTATAAAATTTTCCTTAAGGCGTTCCTCAGGGATCGCATCTAGAACCTTTATAATTATTTAATTTTAATTTCAAGTACTTTTGTTATACTAAGTAAAAGGAAAGCATACCTTGGCCTGACTGGCGTCGTTCTCCACAGACACGATGTTGGGGAAGACCGGGAACTTGGGCAGCTCCGGCTCGGGCGGCATGCTCACGTTGTTGTTATTTTTATTAAACAACATCAGAGGCTCTTCTATCGTAGTTTCCGGGTAGCTTTTACCTGTAACAAGGAAGTTAGACTTATTTTATAGCAAATAAATGAATTTGTATTTTTACTTACGTTTTGACATAACCTCATGTAATGTTTTTTTTTTATTCTGGAAGTTAACGCAGCGTGACCCTACTCCTTCACCTAATTAGGTTATCAGCAATAGTTAAAGAACTTGACAGTATTAGCTACTCTCTGCTATTCTGGTTTGTGTTTCCGGTTACATCCTCAGCTGTGATGCATCGCAGACCGGCGTTCGCTTTCAGATTTGTTCTTCTCTAATTCAAATCCCTTGCTTGTGAGACGATAGGCACGCGGTTGGGGTATTGGAGTTTGATAATTATTGTGGAAGATGAAACAGTAACAATCTTTATGCTAAATCAACTGTTATGCGTATCCATTTTAATGCATTGACATTCAAACCTTGGCACACATTGGCAACTTTGCGATGTCAAACTAGCCTTTTTATCCTGTCTATAAATCTCTAAGATGTATGAAAGACCGTTTATTCATCAGTTTACCAAGCGTGTTCTCGTCCACCTCGGACAGCAGCAGGGCGTCTTTGTACAGGAGGATTTGCGACTCGGCCACCACGCTCGTCTGCTCGCAGATGTACGTCTGCAGGTGCTCGAACTTCTCGTCGGGCTTCAGGAACACCTGCAATTTAAAGACTATACATATAACTACATTTTGCTGGACGGAGCTGGAGTCTGAGATGCTAAGAAAGATGCCGAAATACTGCTTTTATGGATATTAGGGCATAGAACACGCATCATTTAGTTTCAATCTGTATACCCCAATACAAATTCAAACTTAATTAATGTATTAAGTACTTTTGATCATCAACCTCCTCCTTTAATTGAAGTCGGTTAATAACACACGTACATATTGTCACGACGTCTTACTCCCTTATGGGGTGGGCTGAGCCCAGGTCTAGAAAACCTAGCTACCCTTTAAGTGGGCGTGTAGGTGGAAGACGGAATCAAATAGCGATGAGTAGCTAGCCGCATCGCCTTTTTACATGATTCCCCAGATTTTTGCCCATTCCTTCAATCAGCTTTTACGGTCTCTGCGGGAAGAAAAGAGGCTGGTACATTCTACGTTTTTTCGTTTTTCCCAGCCCAGCATAGAAATAATTATGGAGATAATTGTTGTTGCATTGAACTAACTTCAGAGCTATAATTTACAAGGAATTGGACGTATATTGGCACTTCGTCGATATCTATAATAAGACTTTCATATTCAGTTTGGTAAAGATTCGTGTGAACAGGTTAGCCTATTGTACGCTAGACTATTTATACGTGTCGAACAAACAAGGTCATATTTATTACACTACGTAAGTATATACAAAACAGAGATCGCGGATGCGTGACGACTCTACAAATAAATCTTAAGAATAATGTTATCTCAACATAGTAGACTTCATTTTCCTTCAATCCAACACAGGCCGAAACAGCATTTGTAATTATTTCCACGCACAGTTCTCCGTGGTTAGTTTCACATGTTACCAGTGAATACGCTATGCATAATGTGTTAAATTATACAGTAGAATATGAATTACAATTTATTATCTAATAAATTAATTATATCATTCATAAACATTTGTGTTCCATGCTGGTGAATAAAGAAACGACGCCTAGTTTTTTTTCTAGCACCGATCATGGTTACTACATGTAAACTAGCGAATAGTGGCAATCGTAAAGCTGTGTTTTTTTTTTTTTTTTTTTTTTTTTTATGTCATAGGACGGCAAACGAGCAAGTGGGTCACCTGATGGGAAGTGATCACCGCTGCCCATGGACAACTGCAACACCAGAGGTGTCACAGGAGCGTTGCCGGCCTTTTATTTTTCCCTCCCCAGAGGGGAGAGGGAGCTGGGCCTCCGGCTCTCTCACTTACCGAACGAAGCATAGTAGCGGTAAAGCTACTACTCAAACGTCGATTTTCTGTGAGAGTGTGGTACTTCCCCGGACGAGCCGGCCCATTCATGCTACTAGCAAAAGTGATTTTCGCCGGTAGCGAGGCTCTACCACAACTGAAAGTCAGATGTGGATCAGATGCGTTTAGGCAGCTTGATAAGAAGGACACTTAGTCTAGTTTGTTATTGATGATAAACTATTTTTTATTTCCTTATGCTATCCTAATTTGGACGAAAAATATACTACATGCTATAAAATCATCAGATAAAAATAAATGTTGGATAACATCAGTAATCGCATTACTCAGTAATTATAATGGAATTAGAACGAGAAACCTAGTGCGTCCGCCACGCTCGCTCACGGCCGATCGGCTGCGGGCGAGTGGTGCAACTTATTGTTTTTTACTTAGACTACCGGCATAGACTTATTACGAAATGGACAAGGCTTTTTAGGGTTCCATAGTAAACCTGTCTGTCTGTCCCTGGTTTAGCTAGCTCAGAGTCTATAAATACGAGAAAGCTGCAATTTAACAGGGGTCTAGACCTTATTCACGCGGATAAAGTGGTGAAATAATATTAAAAATAAAAATTATATGGGTTCTTCCCTAGGTACTAGATAGGTCTAAATATTGTCAGTGTCTGAACCCAATTTTTCGATTCATGGACCTGTTTGTGATATACAAAACATCAAGTTTTCCTAAATGCAACGCGTAGTTCCGAGCCGCCATAAAGTTGAATTGGGACAATAACCGCGTAAAAAAACGAGTTGATCTCCTAGAGGCCAATAGACCTTGACCGCTCACTGGCAATGCGAGGAGCGGAGAGTTCCGCCGCCGAAGTCTATGGTTGCGGAACAATCGCATTGCGCGCCTCCAGCGGGCGGCGAGACAATGCGCCGCGGATGTAGGTCGCCGTCATTACGCGCCGAATTACCCACTTTCGGTTTCATCGTTAATATTCCATTACTTAGGGTTTTTGAGTTATGTAATGTAGTATTGGGAACCACAGTTTGGAATGCCACTTGTGAAAAAAAATATGAAAATGGTAAAATAAGTTATTTTTTTAAAGGATGTCATTAATTATAGCTCTATTTCCTGTTTCTTTCTACACTGCACTAAAGTAGCTTTCTATAGGTGTTCTCATTTTTGCATTCATAATATTAGCAAGGACTTTTTTTTCATGGATGGAAATTCTTCCTTAGTTACTGCATATTCTCATTCATGAAATGGGAATAAATAAATATAAAGTGACATATCTATCACACAAGCAAGATACAACTCAACATATGCATCAAAAAATGCATATGTTGGTAATTACAGTAACACAGCCATAAGTTTACCTATTCTTATTATGTGTTAACTATGCGGTAGTTCTAGAAATCTATGATTTCCTTCGATGTTAATTTCATTTCATATTCTACGTTGTCTCAACAACTAGTCAATCAATATGTTCTTGAACATGTAACTACTGCTTCCATTTGAAAAGCATACAATGTAAATGTTCCAGTGGAAGTAAAAAATGTTCAAATAGATTTAAATTTTATTTCTCTGGGTTCTTTGAAAAGCATGCTGATTAAATTGTAGTCCTAATTATGTTATTACTAAGATTGCAGTTGATTTCTTCTGTGTGTGGTCTTCATTATATTACTTAATTTAAATAGAAATCACCTCGTAACAAATTTGCAATCAAGAGAATGATAAATACATACCTTGATGCTGGCTGCCTTGTTGACATGGAATATATGCACAGGTGTGGTGGAAGTGATAACTTGCACTTCTGAGAAGAAGCGGTCGAAGGTCCATATCCTGTGGGGATCCACTTCCAGCAGCCCGGCCAGGAGGGGCGTCACCAGCTTGCGGAGGCCGAGACTCAGCTGGCAATGCGAGGGCAGGTCACGGGCCCACTCGATAGGGCCATTCTCCGTTGTTTGTGTGCCCTGATATAAATTGTTACACAAACTGAAATCCATTTGTTGTTTGTTTGAAACTACCGAATACTACTCACAATAATGATTCATTTTAAAAATTATTTCATATAAATAATACCTAGACAGATCTCAACGTAATAATATGTTATTTACCAGTTTAAGCTATGTCTTTAAAAAGTAGCACTTACAGCAATAACTCCTGAAGCCTTCTTGGTGGTGATGTAGAACATAGTTTCCTTGTTCCTCCGGCCTCCATATGGTCTGAATGGCAGTTGTCCAGTGGCCACATGATACAACGTTACACCAATGGACCACAGATCCACTGTGGCCCCAAAACTCTTGCCCACAGGCTTTCTCAGCACGGCTCTCTCATACATATCCGGGTGCAGGTATTCCTCTGTGCCATACAGCGACACAAATTGCTCCTCTTCCTGTAACTCCCGAGCTGCACCAAAGTCAGTTAACTTGTAAGTTGTTGTACCATCCTCGTTTATGTACTTCATGATATTCCCTGGTTTCAAATCCCTGTGTACTAAGTTGTTATCTCTCAAATGCTTCATACCAGCTGTGAGATGTTCTAATACTAATAGAAATTCGTGTTCTTAAAGGCCGTACGTGTTCTCAGGGTCATCGAGGATGTTAAAAAGGCTGCCACCGGTGCACAGCTCCATGACGATGACTTTCCCACGCCCTTCCTGCTCCTCCTCTATAGCTAGCAGCTTCACGATGTTCTCATGCTTCACTTTCTTCAGAACTTCAAACTCGCGCATCTGAACATCGTGCGGACGCATGTGGCTTAGCTGGTTGAAAGTCTTCACGGCTACAGGCTCCCCATTGTTCTTGTTGACGCCCTGGAACACGGCGCCCGTGGCTCCCTTGCCCAGGACACTCGTCGTGCACCACACATAATTTTCAGAGCCGCGCAGGAAGGACATTTTGGAAAGTTACAACTTACGGTTATAAACTAAGTGTAAAAGTTCACATTTCACTCATAATCTCTTCTGGCTTTATGATGTTAATGAAAGACAAAAGAGTAGTTACCATAAAAATATCAGGAAATAATTCTAATAAAGAGTTCCTACAAAACATGAAATTCTTTCACTTGCTTTGTTGGTGGAGGTGGTCGACTATGATCGACTAGACTTGACATTGACAAATGACAGCAGGACGACAGCAAGCAAAATAAACAAAACAAATCTATTTTTCGGTGCAAAAACCGCAAGAATCTACGCCGTATCATATAATATAATGCTTTGGGTTCCTACGTTGCGGGCCGCCTTGACGTCCGTCCGTGTTGGACTGACCTACTTATGTTTACCTATAGTGCTCTGGGGTACTATACCCGAACGTGTGTGTTTAAACACTCGTCTTCGAACAATTTTTGTGAGGAAAAACCACTCGTTTGCTAAATGTGTCAAAAATCGTACCCCTGTCCTTCTCGGACGGACGTCAAGAGCGGCACCGCAACGTAGGAACCCAGGGTATAAGCTGAACAATCTGCTTCTGATTTGACATTGAAGTTGACATTTATAGCAACATCAACGTCAACGCGTCAATCAATGACGGTGTGATTGTGTGTTCAGTGTTTATATTTGGTTTTATTTAGAAAAATAATTATTTAAAGCGATGTAAATAATATTTTAAACCAAAAAAGCTCGGTAATTTAACATTCAAGACAGAAGTCTGAAGATAAAAAAGAAAATGTAAGTTAAGATGTACTGGGCACCACTTATTTTATTTTAGCATTACTCATAGTTTTAGTTACAAAAATGCATGGAAGAGTAGACTTGCTACATGTTGTTCCTTAAATTGTTGAATTTTGTTTGTCTATCAGGTCGTCACGAGTAGAAACAAGCAGACGACGAGACCGATCTAGGAGTCGCAGTTTAGAGCGTCATCGCGATCGTAAAGCTCGAAGCAAAGACAGGAGATCGAGGTCATACTCGTCAGGGCGATCTAAACACAGATCTTCAAGCAGAGATACGAAAAAGAAGGATAAGAGAGAGAAACACAAGAAAAGTAAGAAGAAAAAGAAGAAGCACTCATCGAGCAGCAGTAGCAGTGAGGACAGTGATGAGGAGGAGCTGAAGCTGCTGCAGCGGCTGGAGGCCGAGCGGCTGCGGCTCAAGGAAGAGCGCCGGAAGGAGAAGGAGGCTCAGAAAGCCAATGAAACTCCAGAGGAAAAGAGGTAGGCTGTGTCTTTGTTCTTTATGATTTAACATCCTCGGAAATGACACAATGACTTAGATATCTGTGCTGAGATAAAGAAAGATTTGAGTGTGTATTTGTTGGTAAATTATAAACTAAAACATTAGGAACTCTCTGCAATTGAATTTTAAAACAATACAAAATCAGTGTTTAAGAAAATGTCTTAACCAAATATACTTCCACTAGACATTTGGGTGCATATTTTCCATTTACATTTGAATTTTGAATACATATAAGCTTCTATATGAGAGTCAGCTTTGAGTTTATGACTTGCAAGAAAGGTTGATTTTGCATTGATGTTGGTTCAAAACATAATAATATCCGCTTATTAATAATTCTAGACAGCATGAAGTTTAATGTTAGTATGCAACTGTGTATCTACTTTTTCGTGTATTTAAAGAATGGATTAAAAAAATCTTTTATCTATACAGTGCTAAATTATCAGCAATTAACACAAGCTATGTTATATGAGGACAAAGTCGTGGTAAAACTGTATAATTTAATTAAGTACACAACATATTGATTATTTGAATTAAAATATTGTTCAATCTAGCATTTCTGACTTTTGAATGTTTTTTACAAATGTAAAGAAACTAAGTTCAGTTTGTAATGTCATCACATACATATTTAAAATTGTACATTCGATAATGAGACTAATTTGCCTGTAGGCTTTGAAAAATTTGATAGAATACATCTTTAATTAAATTAAGTAATAAAAGTCTCTATAAATAAATAAATAATAATATAAATAAATAAATAAATATATACGGACAAATCACACTCTATTAGTTTAAACCACAGTTCAAGTGTAAATTTTTCCAAAGAGGCCTTAGAATAAACATGGACAAGAAGAAAATAGTAATAGTTAGACTTGACAGAATTTAACTTAGTATGACATTGTAGAGTCTGCTTAGCTCTTTACTGTAATAGTTTTTGATGTCATTTTCAACCTTAACAATGGAAAAATCTAAGTTGGAAAGTCTAACAAGAACACCATGAACTAAGAAAAGAAGAAAAAGACAAAAATTATCAATTCTTTCCGTTTGTGTCGTCACAGAGCTCGTCGCCTCAAAGAAAAACAAGAAAAGGAGCGTCGTCGCCGCGAGCGCATGGGCTGGGACAACGAATACCAGTGCTACACCAACCAGGACAATCCCTTTGGGGACTCTGCCCTCACCAACACCTTCGTGTGGACCAAGAAACTGGCCAAGGAGGGCGTGAAGTCCGTGTCCAGGGATGAATTGGAAGCTCTGAATAGGCAGAAACAACTTGAGAACAAAATTGAACTTGAAAAGGTTAGTCTTGTAGAGTGTCTATGAGAATCGTCTTTTCGCTACATATCTGAAAGGCAATACAGCTAGATGACTTGGCAGCAGAGTACCCAGTCAGTTGAGAGACAACTCAGTTTAAAAGTGGGTAAAGTTAATATTTTTGTGGGTCATAAAAAAACGCAATAGTGGTTGTATTGTGTTATTCAAAGTACTTATTAGGTATATCGAATTTTTCCTAAAAATTCTGATGGCTTTTTTCTTTTTCTGATGATCAGAGTTTTGAGGCGTTTTCGATCGGCAGGTAAAGCAGCGGCGCCTGGAGCGCGAGGCGGAGCGCGCGGCGCGCGAGGCGGAGGCGGCGGCGGCGGCGCGCGCGCGCGAGGCGCAGCAGTTCAGCAGCTGGGCGCGCCAGGAGGACGCGTTCCATCTGCACCAGGCGCGCCTGCGCTCGCAGATACGCATCAGGGACGGCCGAGGTAAGAGCAAGGCAAGAGGCAGCGGCACTGACAACACTTAGTAAGTCTAATCGTATGGCTGAGTCTTTTAACAGAGTGTTGATATGTTTGCGTCTACTATTTGTAAATATAGAAAACAAATTTATAAGTTATTATCCGCACGTAACTAGCACTCCCATTCTGTTTCAGCACTGTTTATTTTTTTGTTGTTTGCCTGTATTTATTTTGCTTCTCTTATTTTTTCCAACCAATGTTACCTGTATGTTTCTTTAATCTCTTCTTCCAGCAACCAATATTGTTCTTAATCGTATTGTTATTGTAAAAAATTAGCACTACTAACTAGACCATCTGAATTGGCCGAAACCCGGTCGGCAATACCGACTAAATATAACGTGAGTGCAACCGTTTTTAATAATAATAATTATGTCTCGCGACTTATGTTGAGTTGGGTGTGGCCTTCAACGAAACAACTTTAGTACGAAAGAAATAATATATTGGAATAATCCTAATACATGAACGATCGAGCTTAAAGTTAAAACGAGAGTGAGAGTCCGGTGTGATAGAGCTTGCGCCCCCGCGTTGATTACGTCACTACGCACTGCACTATACACAACACTATAACACCCTGCGCACTAGTTAGAAGCCCTTTCTTCTCTCGAGAAAAAGGGTTGACCGCTACGCATCTCAAGCGCTGGAGCTGGAGTCCCTTGGTTTCTTTTCGATCCATATAATTTTAGTAACATATATATCAAATATGAAATAGCTGCAATTATCAATATTATATAAATGGGTGCTATCCAAAAGTGATAACTTGCATCTCGTGGAATCTCAAAATTAATCAAATTTTCTTTCTCTAATAAGTTTTCCAATTTATAAATTTCATCCAACGGAACATTATCCAGTAGGAGTGGTTGAACAGCATTTTTTATTGCTATATTAGTCAAATTAAATGACAGAAGTTTGACTGGTGATCCTCTTAATTTATTTTTGTAATTTCTCACAGCATGAGTTTTAGTAGCAAAACTGCATCTCTCGGGAACCTCCATTAAGTAAGTGCCATGAAAAGATCCATAAGTTTCTTCGTCACAAATAAGCTCAACTCTTGTATTTTTCGTACATGAAAGAATATAATGAGCATCATCTAGTTTCTGGAGAAACTCGGCACCGGCCTTAAAGTGAGTATAGGTACAGAACTCGCTTATCTCTTGCTTCAATATCAACAAGTGTATGCAATCGTTTTCGGTTGTAGTGACTGTTGTATCGCCTTCTTGGCAATAATAGTTCTGACGAAATTTCTTGCACTCTTCGTTTGTATAGCGTTGACTCTCATTTGAAACAGCCAGAAATGGTTTAGGTGGAATCAACACAGTATTATTATAAGTTGGGGTAGGAAAGAGATGATAATAAGTATAAATTTTGGAGTACATTATGGGGAACTTCAGAACGAATACAACTAAATTATCTACATAATAACTTGCACATTCTAGAATGTCATAATAATCTCTCATTTCTGTATATTCATCTACAAGTAATTCGGATCTGTCATACAATGTTGTTAAGGTACTAAACATATAATTAATGTCATTTGAACTGATCACACTATGATGTGTTACACCAAGTTTCGCAAAAGAAATGGAATCTTCTAATGACGTTACATGACTTAATATATTCTGCAAATTAATTTTAAACAAGTTAAATAGACCGTTAATCTGGACATAATCTCTCAATCTAAAATTAGTCATATTTATTTCATTTACAATCTCATTTAATTTTACATGTATTTTATATTCATTATTTGTTATCGTAGACAAAGTAGTATTTAATTTATGTAACAATAATTTGTTTAAAGAAATGCCAGAATTTAATTTATTTTTTAGATTTTCTTCATTCTTTTGCATGATTTGTATAGCATGACTATAATATACTGCGTCTTCATGATCAAGATTTCCCGTTATAGTTTTTATGATTGTACCCAAACCGTCTATAAGTCCGCGTTTTCTTGGAAATCTTTTACATAGCAAATTAAATTTAGTGTGTATGGCTTCTAGGATATTAACCAGTATTCGATTGGTGCGTAATGACACGTCACTGAAGTACATAGGGTCCGAAGACTTTATATATTCTATATATCTATCTAAATAGCCCTCTATATTTTTAATACTATCATCAAGCTTATCTAATTCGTAATAATGTAAAAACACATGATCTGTTTTCTGGAACTTAACACTACCTAACTTAAAAGGAAATATTCCTGGGTTGTTCACCAACAGTGTTGTCGTTATCTGACGACCCTGCGTCATGCCCAGGATCCTGTAACAAGACGTTTTGACTTCTCAGAGGTTTTCTTAAAATACGTTTATGGTGAATAACGTTTTTATCGTCTATGACCTTAAGATCTAAGTTTTTCTTAATTCTACGTCCTAAATATCTAGGTTTCGTTTTATGACGGACTGCCAAAGGGTTTTTCATATAGAGTGCCTTCCCTGATTCATAAGTAATAGGCTCTTCTCTATTTTTGTTAATATTTGTCATGGTCATTTCCTGATTACGGTTCAGTTTTTCTGTTATGGTTTTGTATAATTCTCGTGTTACATCTTTATGCCTATTGACATAATTTTGCATATAAACAGCTTCTAAATTTATATCAAATATATCAATAGTGTCAGTGTGTCCGTTGATTACATCCATAGGCTTTTTATCAATTACTGAATGTATACTATTATTATATCCAATAACGGCGTATAACATTAGTTCATTAGTGGTTAACTCACTTTGTGTTACAGATAGTATGCGAATATGTTCCAAAACTGTTGAGTGAAATCTTTCGATGGCACCATTTGATTGAGGATTATTGACGCTTATAAAATGTAAATCTATTTTGTGTAATTTTGCAAACTCTTTAATTGGCAGATTTTTAAATTCGGTTCCTTGGTCGGCAGTTACACTGTGTGGGACACCGTGATGAGACATATATGTTGATAAAGCATTCATTACACTAATACCTGTTAACGATTCCAAAGGATATGCTTGTGCGTACTTTGAAAATACATCAATAATAGTCAGAAACTTTTGACGATTTACAGTTAAGGTATCAATATGCAGTACCTCAAAAGGTTTACTTGGAATGGGAACTAACTGAAAATTTTGTTTATTTGGATGTCTTTCATATTTGCAAGTTTGACATACATCACAATTATTAATGAATTCTGAGACATGTTCTTTTAATTTAGGCCAATAATAATGCAGTTTTATACTTTTTTCTACTTCTTGAATGCCACGATGATTATTTTTTCCTAAATGATATTTTTTTATTATTCCATACTGTTGATCTTTGCAAGTTATATCTGTTACTTTAGTTTTGCAAAATGTGAGTTTATAAGATGAATTTTTAAACATTCTTTGTAAGATGGAAGTGATATCACACATAAGATCAGGTTCCGATAAATATATACCATATTTAATTCCAGTTTTAAGGTTTTCTTTGAATAGAGTAATTATATCTGTTTCTACGTTACTTTTATTTATTTGGGCTGTGATTCGTTTTTTGCCAGGAAAAATTTCGACAGTTTTAGGTTTATTCGGGGAATGATGAACAAAGTTAAGAAATAGTTGATTATCAAAAGTGTTAACATTTTTATCAGTTATAGGAATTTCCAATATGGGATTCTCTAACTCAGTATGAATGGTGTTATTGTCGTTAGAGATTTCTTCAGCTGTCATATGTCTATTAGATTTATTGACAAATAAAGATAAAGGTAAATCATCTTCGTCGCTGAACTGCATATCTTCGATTTCATTATTATTTATTTGTAATCTTGATAAAGCATCGGCATTTCCGTTTCTTTTTCCATTTTGGTAAATAATTTTGTAATCAAACTCTTCTAAACGTAACCGCCACCTAGTTAACCGACTTCCAGGATCTTTCATATTCATTAAGTACTCTAATGGTTTATGGTCTGTTATTATGTTAAACCTACGGCCATATAAATATGGGCGAAAATATTTAGTTGCCCAGACAATCGCTAGTAATTCTTTCTCGATTGTACTGTATTTCGATTCACTGTCGTTAAGTGTACGGGAAGCATAAGCAATGGGCTTATCGGCTCCTATTGTTCCTTGTGATAGAACCGCACCTAGGGCCACATTACTTGCATCAGTCCGTAAATTAAATTCCTTTTCAAAATTTGGATATTGTAAAATTGGGTCGTTAATCAATAAATTTTGACAAAGTTTGAAACAGTTAACGTATTCCGGAGTAAGTGTTATTTTTGCACCCTTTTTTAGAAAAGACGTCATTGGTTTGGTTAAGTGGGCAAAATTCGGAATAAACTTCCGGTAATAGCCAAGTAGCCCGAGAAATGATTTGATCTCTTTTGTTGTCTGGGGAATGGGGTAATTTTTAATTATTTCAATTTTGTCGGGGTTTGGTTTTACTCCGTCAGCCGTAACTATATGACCTAAAAAGGATGTTTCAGCTTTCATAAATTCAGTTTTATCTAGCTGTACCTTAAAATTCGACTCACGAAGTCTTTGAAAGACCGATTCTAAATCTTGTATGTGTTCTTGTAGTGATGAGCTATATATTATAATGTCATCCATATAAACAGTGACATTCTTAAGGCCACGTAAAATGTTGTCCATGACTCTTTGAAATGTCGATGGAGCATTTTTCAGTCCGAAGGGCATACGTAAATATTCATAATGCCCACGGTAACCATCATCAATACTAAAAGCTGTTTTTGGAATATCATTGGGGTCTAATTCGATTTGATGAAATCCAGATTTTAGGTCACATACTGTAAAATATTGACTTTTCCCTAATTTATCCAAAATATCAGAAATATTTGGTATTGGGTATCTGTCGCTTATAGTTTTCTCGTTGAGTTTGCGAAAATCAATAACCAACCTCCATTTGACTTCACCGGATGCGTCCTTTTTTTTTGGTACTATCCAAATTGGTGACGACCAAGGACTATGTGAAGGTTGTATAATTTTTTGTTGTAACATTTCTTTGATTTGTCTTTCAACTTCCGATTTGTGAACGTGAGGATACCTATAAGAGCGGGTAAAAACCGGTGCTTCATCAGTGGTTTTTATCCGGTGTTTAATTTGATTAGTAAATGATAACGATGTGTTTTTTGTATAAAATATATCTCTATAGTTTTGACATAATTGCATTAAATTATATTTTTCCTCTTTATTTAAATGTTCTGTTCGAATAAGAGACTAAGTTTTCAATCTCATCATTATGTATTTCAAAGTTATATATTTCAAAGTTGTTATTAAGTGTATGCGCCTTAAGTGGTGATTCTAAGCTAATGATGATGTCATTATTAGTGGGATTTGATATCTCCAGGTGCACATAGCCGGACTTTGCATATGCGATAGATGCTGGGATGTAACATTTGTTAAGAGTACACTCAGGAATAAAAACTTCACCACATTGTATATTGACTGGGACGTTTACTAACTTGGTAGATTTTGACCTGATTAGGGCTTCAAAAAGATTATTGGTACCTGAATCTAATATTTTTATAGATATTTCCGTATTTTGGGTAATAATTTTTTTATTTTTAAAGTCAACGTTAGCCTTAATTTTTTCTAACATTTCGTATCCAATTAATCCATCAAATATATTGTGAAATTTGTATATGTAAAATTTGGTAGTTGTGGTTTCATTGAACTCATCAAAAGTTGGTAATTCTATAGAATAGTTATTAGTGGATTTGCCGTTTACATTAGTTACTGTAAATGGTTCAAAAATAAGGGGAACTTCTCTATAATAACTTTCAATTACGTCGGGAGACAAGAAAGACTGGTTTGCCCCAGAGTCAATTAATAATTTTAAAGGTGGGTTTTTTATTTCAATATAAGGCAACTGACGTTTAATATGTACATTCATTTCTGTTATGTGTAAGTTTCTATGTCGGAATCCAGGTGAAAATTTTGCATCTCCTGGTTTGATTCGTCATAAGTATTTAATTGTATATTTTCATTAGAGTCGTAATAATTAAAATTAGATTCCAATTGTGTACAGTTATCGCAGTGCGACTGTACCATTGCAGCGTTATCAGCTAGGCTGTCTGCATTGCATGCGACGTGAGCGTCTGGGATGCGTGGGCTTATTTGTTCCATGTGCAATTCTTCGAATTGACCGCCCGGGTTGGAACATTGTAGGTGATGATAATTATACCCCATAGGCTTAGTGGGTAAATTAGCAGAACGATGTGATATACCACTCATAGGTTCTGGTTTTGTCTGCGAATTATTATGGAACTGTTGGGAGGATTTATACTGGTTTTGGACCCATGAATTTGGATTATTTGGTTTTTTATACTGTTGGTATTTTAAATTAAAATTGTTAGAATTATTATTAGATGGAAAGTTTGGCCGGTTTTGATTGTAAAAATTTGGTTTATTGGGTTGCAATGAGTTATTCGTATTAGGGAAAGGTTGTCTTGGGTAAAAGTTGATAGAAGAGGGTTTATTAAATACAAATGGTTTACTCATATTATTTCTTTTTTGAAGATAATGTGTACTTTGCTCTTCTTTTATATAATTAAGAGCTGTAGGCATATCGACAGGTCGCATAGCCCTGATTGTAGAGCCTAATGGATCTTTAAGACCGGACAAAAAGGTTCTTAAAGTTTGAGCCAAAAAAAAATTCTTTTTACACTCTTTTATACCATCGTCACATTCGTGTAAGTTGACATAATTCATAATAGTATTCAAAATATGTGGCGTCTCTAAAATGCAGTTCCATCCAGTTGGTACAGTTCAATGTCTTCAAATTGCCCAGTAGGTTGTTTAACTGTAGTGTCTCTCGTTTCTCGCCTCAGTGGTATACTATAGATGTGGTTCTTCGTCGTTGGTGGCTGTGGTTGACTAGTTGAGGGTTCCGATACTTGTCCAACAATGGTGTTCTGTTCAGGATGTAGTCTGCTGGTGTGCTCTGGCATCGTCTGGTGGATTGGCAGCTGGCGCTGGGCTCGTGTTCTCATGCATCTCAGGATCTGTGGAGCAAAGTATACTGTTAGCCCTATGACAATGATAAATGTTATTGAAGAAAAAAAGCTAGCTATATATGTGTTTGTGTTGATGTGCTTCCAGATGGTGTTTTCTAACTCGGAGTGTAGATTCTGTTCGTTATCAGTTAAGTGTTGTAAAATATCTATGGAACTATCTATCACTTCTTCTTTGGTTATGTTTAATGGTTTATTAGTAGGAGTATGCGTGTTTATCTGAAAATCTATTGTTTTTGAGAATGTCCCTACAATCTGCGTTGATACTGATCTTTTGGCTGCTAGTATGTTGTTCGGTGTTTTTATGATACAATTATCGGAGATGCGGATTACACCAACATTACTAAGTTCTACCTCCTCTCGCTGACCATCGCAGATGATTGACGTTGTGGCATGATCTTTGATAACAAATAGCCAGGTGTTTTGCATGTACAGCTGTTTCCATAGTATATTATTTGTATGGCAAATAATCTTGTATGGCATCTTGTGTTAGTTTGGTTTTTGAAAAGTTGATCAACAATGCAATTTTTATTTAATTGCATGTTCTTCACGGCCTTCGGAAAACAAATAAAATGGTTATCTTTCTGTAAACAACTTTTGAATTCATTGTGATTTAGATCAAAGTATAGTTCATTATTGTAGTCCAAACCTATGTAATTACTTTCAACTTCTATCGTTTGAAATGAGTGATTATAATATTTTTTTGGAATGGGGGTAATGTACATTAGTGTGTACTTAGCTTCATCCTCTATAGGAAAATAGGCATAAACTTGGATATGAGTATCATTTTCTGTTATTTTCGTTTCTAGCAGTTGTTGTTTTACAATTTTCAAATTAGTGGGAAGTTTTTCATTCGCCGATGAAATTTGACTGCTCACTTTTTGTGGCTGTAATATACTGTATATTGTGGCTTTTGTCAGATAAATTTCTACTAGACCGTTGTAGTGGTCTATGATTTCCGATATGTAGTTGACTGCTAGTTGGAATGTTTGCATGATTTGTATATTTATGTTATTGCTGTCAACTGATGCATACCAATGATCATTATTGTGTATGTAATCTATTACTGAATTTAATTTTGTTTGAAATTTTTCTAATTTTTTCCTTATTTTGACCTCTGTTTCATTGACTTGTGAAATTGTTGATATCATGAATTTGGTTTGATGGTTTGCTGCTTCAATTAGTTTTTGTTGATTTTGATTAAGTGAATCAATATCTCTGTAGACTTCGTCATTTACGCCAAAAACTGATGTTAGTAGCTGTCCTAAAATACCTCTTTTCTTTCTAGTATGGTTTATTTCAGATAAGTATTCTTTAGTTCGTTCGAATTTCGCTTCTTCTTCAAGTAAGTGATAGTAGAATTGATTGCAGTGCGTTTCTTTTGTTGTTATTTCTGTCGTTCTACATAGGCTTTTGAATTGAAACGTCACATTTTTTATTCTATCAAAATCTTGTTGAATTTGTTTCCTTTCAAAGGTTGTTTCTATTCTGAACGTTCCGCGATCTATGTTTGCTGTTCCTATTTGCTCTACATAAAACCCTGGTTGCATATTTCTTACTGTATAAGTCGATGCTTTCATACCAACTACCTGTAGAAGTAATAGTAAGGCTATTATAATATTTCGACAGTATTTTGTTAAAAAACTGCCTTGCCTTCTATTCCATTTACTAGTAACCCTGATTATATTACTGTGTACAACTTCGGTATGCTGTTCATTATTTGTCTCCATTGCATTATTTGAAATTAGTGGAATCAGTGTGTGAATCGCTCTTTTTACGGTCGATCCTGATGATTTTTTCAGTGTCACAACTCTAGTTAGACCATCATTACCAGTATGTATTTCCACCACCTTAGCAAGTGGCCATTTATTTGGGCTTATAGCTTCATCTTTTATTAAGACTACCGTTCCTACTGCCAAGTTTTCTTGGTTTGTTTTCCACTTGTATCTTTGTTGTAGCATGTGTAAGTAGTCTTTCGTCCAACTTTTCCAAAAATCCCTTTTCATTTTTTGAATTTGTTTCCATCTGTTAATAAGATCCGTGTTAATACTTGAAGTTGGATCTGGCATCCCTACAGCTTCTCTTCCAATGAGAAAATGACTTGGTGTAAGTATTATGTTATCGTTTATATCTTCGCTTTGAGCACATAGCGGTCTGGAGTTTAAACATGCTTCTGTTTGATGCAGAAATGTTGACATCTCTTCATATGTTAATGTCTGTTCTCCTATTACACGTCGAAGATGATGCTTCATGGACTTTACTCCTGCTTCCCAGATTCCCCCAAAGTGTGGTGATCCTGGAGGAATGAAATGCCATTGTGTTCCCATATTAGCCATTGTATTTTGAACTTGATCTGATTGAGTTACTTCTAAAAGTTCTTGGTATAGAAAATTTGCTGCCCCGACAAAGTTAGTTGCATTGTCACTATACATATGTGATATTGGACCTCTACGTGAGGTGAATCTGCGGAATGCTGCAATGAACGATTCTGTTGTTAAATCTCCCACTAGCTCAAGATGTATTGCCTTTGTGGCTAGACACACAAATATTGCAATGTATCCTTTTGATGATTTGTGGCCTCTACCCTTCATTGCTCTAACTTTTATAGGACCTGCATAATCAACTCCTGAATGGCTGAATGGAAATGATTGTGTTACCCTTGGTTTTGGTAACGGCCCCATTTTCTGTGTCACTGTAGTTGATTTGTACCTTATGCATTTCACACATTTTCTTATCTGACTCTTAACCATCCGCTTCCCGCCAATAATCCAGAACTTTTGTCGTATGTATGATAAGGTTAGCCCGTTACCTTCATGTAATGTTCTTAAATGGGCGTCTTGGATTATAATTGATGTGACATGGTGGTTATAGGGTAAAATGATTGGATGTTTTTGGTCGTACGGTAACATAGAGTTATGCAATCTTCCTCCTATTCGTAATATCCCATTGGTATCGATAAAAGGGTCTAAACAAGTGAGTTTGTTTCCCTTTTTCAATGGTTTACCATCAAGAATGGTTTTATATTCATCCCTGAATACTTCTTGCTGGACTTGAATGATAATTTTAGTCGTCATGATGTCGATTTCATCACAAGTTAGTTGTTTTGTCTTTCTTTGTTTGAGTCGCAATCTGTAACAGTAGGATAGTACACGCACCATCCTTTGAAAACTTGAAAATCTATCCCATATGTTTTTTTGTGGATTTATTTTGGTCACAATATGATAACTTTGTTGAATTTCTTCGCATATCTCTGGTATGGTTTTTGTGGTAGGAATTTTATCGCTTTTTAGCCATTCTGGTCCATTCCACCAAATAGATAAATTTTGTAGTTTATTAGGTGCTATTCCTCTTGAAATTACATCCGCTGGGTTTTGTTGCGATATTACATGATTCCATTTTGCTTTTGGGATTATTTTCTGTATTACTTCTACTCTATTAGCTACAAATGTTTTCCATCGCTGTGCTTCGCCTTTTATCCATCCTATAGTAATCATTGAATCTGTCCAACAATATATTTCAGTGTTTTCTAGTTCCATTGTATTTATTACTTTTTCCATCAATTGTGCAAGCAAGAGTGCTGCACATAATTCCAACTTAGGTAATGTGACTTTATGTTTTATTGGCGCTACTTTGGATTTTGCTTGCAGTAGCGTAATGGTATATGTGCCTTCGTTGTTCTGTACTCTACTGTATATTACAGCCCCGTAAGCCTTTTCTGATGCGTCGCAAAACCCATGTACCTCTATTTTTTTCTTTGGAGTAATGTGACACCATCTTGGAATATTGATATTTTCAATAGTTACAAGTTGCTCTTGTAGTTCTATCCATTTATGCTTAATACTTTCTTTTACAGGCTGATCCCATTCTGTTTTATCCGACCATAATTCTTGTATAATTAATTTCAAAAGTATGACTACAGGTGCCAGCCATCCCAGAGGGTCAAATAACTTTGCTACTTCTGACATGACAAATCGTTTTGTGGGATTTTTGTTTTTATTGATTGTAATTTTGAATCGAAAACAGTCTTCCATTGGTGACCATAGTACCCCTAAAGATTTTCTATTTTCATCTAATGGAATTTTTAGCATTTTATTATCTTTGTCCTCTTCTGGAATGTTTTCTAACAACTCTTCGCTATTTGACGACCATTTTCTGAGGTAGAACCCACCTGCCTGTAATAAGTTACTTAGGTCATGTTGTAATTTTTGTGCTGATTCAATGTCATTATCTCCTGATAACACGTCATCCACGTAGAAGTCTTTACAAACTACTTTACTGGCCAATGGATAATTGTTCTTCTCATCTATTGCAAGTTGTTGTAATGTTCTGACTGCCAAGTAAGGTGCAGATGACGTTCCATATGTTACTGTAGTTAGTTCATATTCATCAATTGGATTGTTTGGGGAGTCTCTCCACAATATTCGTTGGTATTTTAAGTCCTTTTCGTTTATTTTTATAAATCGATACATCTTTTCTATGTCCGCCATAAAAACTATGTTATGTTTTCGCCATCTGAGTAATATTGCAGCTAAATCTTGTTGCAATCTCGGGCCTGTGAACATGTTACTATTCAGACTTGAACTGTTTTTTGTCTTGCTAGATGCGTCAAATACTACTCGTAATTTCGTAGTGAGTGATTGTTCTTTTATCACTGGTTGATGTGGAATGTAATATTTGCCCTGGTACATATTTACTGCATTTACTTTTCTCATATGGCCCATGTCCAGGTATTCTTGTAAGAATTCTTGGTATTTTATTTGTAAGTTGTGGTCTTTAATGAATTTTTTTTCTAATTGTAATAATCTTGCAACCGCTTTTTGGCGTGAGTCACCGTAATCCAAGTTATTATTTTTGAATGGTAGTCTTACTGTATACGTCCCGTCTGGGTTTCTTATTGTTGTGTTCCGATAATGATTTTCACACTCCTGGTCATCACTAGACATTTGGTATATTTCTGAAATTTCCTCTAGTTCCCAAAATTTATTTAATTGTTGTATTTCATTAGTACGTGTCATCATGCTCATTACCTTTATAGTACTTATATTGTTTTTACAACATATTCCGGATAATATGCAACCGAATTCAGTATCCTGAGCTATAATTCCATCTTGAATTTTGTATAATCCTTTTTGTATAAGATTACAGTATTCCTGGGCTCCCAATATTATATCTATCGGTCCCCTTTTATAGTAGGTGGGATCTGCAATAATTTTATTACTAAGATAGGATGTTTCTATTTGCTCTACACTTTCCTTTGGTAATGCGCCTGTTAATTTTGGTAAAATTATAAGTGTGACTGGTAATTTGTAATCACTTGGGAATCTTGGCTGTAATTGAATATTAATGGAATCATTCGATACTTTTGGATTTTCGTCAGCAATACCGATAACTTCTGTTTGTATCTTGCTTCGAGGGTATGATAGTAGTTGTGCAACTTCCTCTGTGCAAAAAGATGCCTCTGACCCTTGATCACACAATGCTCTTAGGAGGTGCTTTGTCCCGTCGACTGCGCTCACTTGTACTAAGGCTGTCGCAAGTAACGTAGTTTTTTGTGTATTAGTAGTGGTAGAAACATTCGACCTAGTCGGTTGTTTTGTGGGCAATGGTAGAGATATATTCTCAGTTTTTGAGTTGCTAGGATATTCTTTTGTTATATTTATGTTCGTGGAACGCGCTGTGTTTTTGCTTTCATAATGTAGTAAGGAGTGATGCCCCTTCTTCCCACAATAACCACAGTCTTTAGTACTGTGACATTTTAAAGTGGTGTCGTGCATTAAACAATTTTTGCAAATCTGTTTTTGTGTAACCGTTTTATTTCGGTCTGGTATTGATAATAGTTTAAATTTAATGCACTGGTAAATGTTATGTTGATTTGTGTTACATAACCAACAGCTAACTTTTTCTGCTTGTTTATACGATGTTACTCGTGGACGCTCGTGACGTGGGATATATGTATGTTTTTCTTTACTAGAGTTAGTAGTCTCTAAGCATTTAAATCTGTGTTCCAAAAATGCCATCATCTCCGAAAAGGGTTGAAGTTTGTTTGGTTCTTTTAATTGTTGTTCATATTTCTCGTTTGTCTCTGAATCCCATATTTTGCTAAGTACCCTTGTAAGTATGGGGTCCCATGACGAAGTGTCAATATTTTGACTTTTCAGTGCCTGTATACTCTCGTTAATTGTGTCATGAAGTTGTCTTAAGTTTTCAGAATTTCCTTTGTTTATTTTTTGTATATTAAGGATGTTATCAATATGTTTAGTCATTATCAATCTTTCATTTTTGTATCGCTTAGTTAACAATGTCCACGCTGTGATGTAATTTGCGTCACACACTGTTAAATGTTGAATCAGCTTAGCTGCGTCACCCCGTACATGTGTTTTTAAATATTGCATTTTTTCTGTGTCGGTCAATGACTTGTCTTCATGTATTATTGTCACAAATAAATCATAAAATGAATTCCATGATTCATAACTGCCTGTGAACGTGGGTATGATTATTTTTGGTAACTTAACCGATGATTGACGATCTGCCGATTTCTTATCATTGATAGTCATAAGTAACTGTTCAATTATGAGTTCCAATTCTGACTGCGTAGTCTCAAACATATTTTCTTGGAAATATCTGTGTTCTAGAATACTTTCTTCCATTAAAATTAGTAAATGAGTTTCTTCAATTTCTTGCCATTGATTTTGAAGTGCTGTTATTAATGATTGCAAAAGCCAAGTTGGTTTGTTTTCCATAACATAAAGTTTTGCAGATTCTATTTTCTTTTGAATTTGATTGATACGGAATAACTGAACAAATAATTTTGATGAACTAGTGATTGATACTTCTTGTGGTTCTATATTTTCTGGTTGATAGAGCTGAGATAATTGATGTATCTTGTTTTCACATTTACTCAAATATTCCATGGCTTCCATGAATAGGCTTGTAATGGTTTCAAAATAATTAGATGTGATATATTTATGTTCTTTTAACAGTTCCTGTTTTTCAAGACTTGCATGTTTGTTGCGTATTCTATTATAGATATCTGTCAGTCGATTTTTTCTGTCAGATATATACTTCAATGTTTTCCTGGAAGCAGAATCCTTTTTAATGTTGGTGTATATCTGCCTGATTTCATTGTAATCAGCCTCCTGACTTTTTATAATTTCATTAATAGCCGGTATGTCCATACTAGCAGCCTAAACAAACTAATTAATGAAATTTTATTACTTAATGCTAACCACTGATAATTTAATATTATTACGGCAAACTAATTCCTAATAATTCGATTTTTTTTTCAAGGACCAAAGAAACCTAACTACTTTTAATAATTTGAATTACAAAGGATGCTACCTATAACCCTATCAACGTAAGCGAACGCGCGCAATGTTGATTTGTGCGAAGTTAAACGAGTAAATAATTTTAAAAGAAAAGGACCACGTAGGTTTTTTTTTTTTAAATAAATAAAATTGCTCGAAGGACCAAAATGTGCAATGCTGGACGGGTCCGTGAACAGCCTGTCTAACACTGCACATGTAAAAAACTAACTATCACCTAACTCTACCACCCTTATGGGTGTGTTAATAATGTTTAAGGCCTAATTCCCTAAATATCCAAAATGTGCAATGCTGGACGGGTCCGTGAACAGCCTGTCTAACACTGCACATGTAAAAACTAACTATCACCTAACTCTACCACCCTTATGGGTGTGTAATGTTGTATGTATGTGTATGTGGTGTGTGTACGTGAGTGTACCTGAGATGGAGTTCCTAACCTTCCCTACTAGTGTAGATGTGTACCTAACTCCCTAGCCCTAACCATACGGTGTAATAAATAAATATATAAATATGTACGGGATATTTGTAACCGTGAGACCTAAGGTTACAAATGGAAGTTGGGAAGGAGAAAGGTGTGTGTACGTCGTGCAATGTACACAGGAAATGAATGCCCACTGCCAATCCTACAGACTCATAGGACCGATCAGCGTGACGGCTAAGGGTGTCTTGGCCGCAGTGGGAGGATGCTGCAATTCAGTAGGTACTCTACAGAACTGTGACGTAGAGCTCAGACGTATGGTACGCCTAACCAGATGGTACTGGTAGAGCCAAGTGACGCAGAGCTCAAGCGTATAGGTACGCCTAACCAGGGATACTGGTGGTGAGCAGGGAGGAAATGATCAACTCCAATCCAAAGTTACGACTGCTTTATTTACAAATTATTTTAGTATATATACAAAAGTCTTATGCTATACACTTTGATAATGTTTAGCGTGTGTGTTGTCCGTGTAGTTTGCCGATGCAGCACGTATTTGGGTCATCTGGCGGCTCTGCTGATGCTGCGTTAGCGCTGCATGAGAGTTGCATTATGTTTTGCAATTATGTTTGTTCAATATTTTGGACAATATGCATGCAACGATTATAATAATCCTGGGCTGATTCATTTTCTTGTCTCATATTAACTAAATCGCGAGTTAAACAATTTTCGTCTCTTTGATCTCCAAAATTTTTTAGCAAAATATTTTTAATTAGTGTCCACGATTCGACTCCATTAATGTTAACTATTTCTTCAGCTTTACCCTGCAATCTATTTAAAATGCTATGTAGAAGCACAGAATTGTCAAAACAATCGGGTGCAGATACATTATAAAATCGTGTTAAAACAACTTCACATGTAGTTATAAATCGGTGTAATTGATTTGGGTTTCCGTCGAAATTGGGTATAATACGCAATGCGTCTTTGATTTGCATGGACTGATTGGTAGCCATTATGCAAAAGAAATGAAGAAAAACAATAATAAAACAATGTTAATTATAAACTAAACACAAATTCGTTGATAACACACAAGAAGATGACTCTCGTTTATCATACACCGAAATTCAAACCACAGAATTTGATCAGATATCGTCAGTATGTCTATAAAGTAAACACATACAATATTACAACAAAAATTTCTAAATATTTCTGAAGTTCTCCAAATGTATGTTTGATTATTCTTATAATAATACGTATGTTAAAATCACGAAAACAACTGAAACTGGACTTACGTTATGATGACGAAACAGGTCCTCTTCTGCAGCATTGTACTTAGTCACTTTTTTTTTCACACTTGTTAAAGGCCTTTTTTTTATACTAGGAGTTCGGTTCTAATTGTTGCAGATAAATAAAACTTTTGATGTTTAAAAAGTCAAATCCTCTAACAACATCCGATTAGACTGCGCCACTTATGTTGAGTTGGGTGTGGCCTTCAACGAAACAACTTTAGTACGAAAGAAATAATATATTGGAATAATCCTAATACATGAACGATCGAGCTTAAAGTTAAAACGAGAGTGAGAGTCCGGTGTGATAGAGCTTGCGCCCCCGCGTTGATTACGTCACTACGCACTGCACTATACACAACACTATAACACGCGTAACATTTAATAATTTAACTACTAGACTATACCTTAATTTTACTATTATGTTCACCTCTAGGAGCAACTTATCTATATTATGTATTCTTATATAAATGTGTTTTATTGTGTAATATTTATCTTGCAACTGTTTGTTATTCCTTAATAAATAAATCTTAAATTTTTATATATAAAACAAAGACGGGTTTGTTACAACACTTATAACTCGAGATCTGCTGAACAATGAAAACTCGATATGTGTAATGAATACTTAATCAGTGACTGTTAGGCGGTACGAAGTTCGCCGGGTCAGCTAGTAAATATATAAAATAAGTTTCACATTTACAATATTCTTAAAATATTATAGTTGGAATGGGATTGGAACTGCACATTTATTGAACTCAGCCATGTTTTAGAGGACATTGCAAACTTACATTTAGATTAACTAGAAAAGCTTCCAGAAATGTATTATAATTTATTTTGTTTCTGTCAACAGCGAAGCCTATAGATCTGTTGGCGTGGTACGTCAGCTCGGAAGAGTGTGTGGACGCGCTGGAGATGCATGAGCCGTACACTTACCTGAACGGGCTGCAGGCGCAGGACCTCGAGGACTTGCTCGAAGATATCAAGGTTGGTGCACCAACACCAACTCTTAGGTCTTAGTATACAACCTTGCGGCCCTCCTTATTTATTGTGCATAGTAATGTAATAAATATAAAAATATACGGACAAATCACACAGATTGAGCTAGCCCCAAAGTAAGTTCGAGACTTGTGTTATGGGATACTAACTCAACGATACTATATTTTATAATAGATACTTATATAGATAAACATCCAAGACCCAGGTCACTCTGAAAAAGATCATTTATCATCTTGACCTGACCGGGGATCGAACCCGGGGCCATCCGTGCCACAGGCCGGCGTGTTGACCGCTGCACCACGGAGCTCGTCAAATAATGATGATGTACAAAGTACCTGCATTTTAGATACAATGTCATCAATAATTTATAAAATATAGGTATGTGAGTGTTGTGCATAATTGTAATTTGCGTATCTTGCGATATGTTCTTTATGCTAATTTACTCAATAAATTTAGTGAACAAACAGCACTCGTGGAGTTTGGTTATTTCGTCGGTACCCAACTCTTCCCTATTGTACTTGCACTAACGGTCCAAACTGCCTCCGTGGTCCAGTGGATAAGGCGTTTGCCTTGTTGACCCGGGGGTCGTGGGTTCGATTCCCACGGGAAACATACTTTGGTAAGTTGTTTCCAGTTTGGTTAGGACATTGCAGGCATGAATCCACCTGATTGTCTGATATGCTTTGGAAGGCACGTTAAGCCGGTGGTCCCGGCTGCCATCTGGTTAGTCGTTAAAGGAACCACGTCAGAGGCCGAGAGGCGGTTCCGCAGAACTCTAACACCAGGGTGTGCATGGTTGACTGACCGTGTCACCTACACGAAATGATGATGATGATTAACGGTCCAGTACAGATGAATAAGTCTTTTTATTTATATTTTCATAACGGACACTTATGTTGTATGAGACACTATTTTGAATTTTGAAAACGTCGCGCTATGCTAATAATTATATTATGTAAAATTTTATATTGTTTGATGCCCACGATACAGGCCCAGCCTAGTGTGGGATCAATTGCTATTGTAACTATGCATGATTGATTATGAGAAATAAAGATATTCTATTCTATTCTATTCTATTCTATTTTAAGATCCAATTTGTCCAGGTCCCATCTGTACATGTTCGTAATATTTTAGTGTCAAGCAAATCATAAGTTGTAGTCAAATCACAGAAATATTTTAAATCTTCTTTTACCTTTCCATGATATCATTAATGCCGTTTGTTTTAAGTTCTCAATACCCTAATATTGTTTGCAGGTGTACAAAGAGCTGGAGAACAACGCCAACCAATCATACTGGGAGGACGTGCAGACCATAGTGCTGGACGAGCTCGGCAAGCTGCGGCGGCTGGCCGCGCCCGACGCGCGCCGCGACGGCGTGCACCAAGCCGTCGCCGAGGACGTCACGCAGGTAATGTCGTGTGTACATACATACAAACTGTCACGTCTTTCCCTTGCGGGGTAGAAAAGTCAATACAGTGATGGGTTGAATGATTCCAAAAATACTTCAGGTTATTTACTAATGCTTATATGATTTACATTCTTGAATTTCTTTCTATTTATAAAGTATATTATTTAGGAATAAAATTATTGGCGTCGCTAGTGTGCCTAGTGTGGGCCCTTAAGATATATTTTGTGGCATCATTTGATTTTTGATATATTAACTGATTTTATGCGCAGGTGTTCATTGACCTGACTGGCTTTGCAATATGCCATTTAAATAAATTTTTTACAACTTATTCAATTATTAAGATTTAACGGCAATAATGGTACGTGCACATAATGCCGGGCCAATGCGTATGCACTTTCATACAAAATATACACGAGCGCTCCAGCTGATTGAAGCGCATACTGATTTTTGCGATGCGGCCGAGTATAACGTGCGCGTACCTTAAGGCCACAATTTAAAAATGTTATTAAGGTAGGTATGTATGTTTTTAAAGGATGCAACCATAAGTTTTTCGCCTCATTATTTCTCTTGCAGATCTTCAAAGGCAAGACGGGAGTACAGTTAGAAGCCCTGCAGACTCAGATCGAGCAGAAGATCAGCGGTCGTCGCGACGGCGTAGATGTCGGCTATTGGGAGAGCTTGCTGAGCCAGCTCAAGGGTAAGACTGCATATGTTTATCTATCTATCAGCCAGGCGTCCACTGCTGGACATAGGCCTTCCCCAAAGATCGCCACAAATTGCGGTCCTGTGCATGCTGAGTCCACCGACTCCCGGCGACCTTGATGAGGCGTCCGTCCACCTGGTCGGGGGCTCCCACGCTGCGCTTGCCTGTTCGTGGCCATGTGGTCTACGGTGCTAAAGCTCTTTCGAAACCCGGCTTGCTCGGGTTGCTGAAATTCTTCGAATCTGCATATGTTTATACAGCATGCTTTCATCATTATCATCTCAGCCACAGAAAGTCCACGGCTGGACATAGGCCTCCCCCAAGGATTTCCACTACGACCGGTTGGAAGCGCCCTGCATCCAGCGCCTTCCTGCGACCTTCGGCCATCAGTTCTTCGCGCTATGTGCCCCCCCACTGCTCTTCAAAGATCCAATCTTCTGGGCTATGTCGGTGACCTTTGTTCTTCTACGGATCTCCTCGTTTCTGATTTGATCTCGCGGAGATATTTTTTATTTTTATTTTTATTTTATTTTTATTTTCAAAGGAAGACCAACAGCTACAAAAATATCACAACAGCTAACAAAAATAGTAACAATAGAGCCAATTATAGGTCCTCACCGATAAAAGTACAATAGGTTTACAAATAATTGAACATCAAGACACGCTACTAAAGAAATGAATACATCATAGCACTAAAAAACGAAAGAAAGGAAATCAGTGATATTCGTAACAGATGCATGTTGACAAGAATAAGTTTTGTTAGTGTAAAGAACCGTGTGATAAACGTACACACAGTGATAAAAAGAAAAAAAAAAGAAGTAATTATTAAATTAGTGGAACAAATGCTCATAAAGTAGGCGTTTAGCTCGCGCTATGCTTGTAGTGAATAAGTCGATGTCAACAGTTTTAGAAATATTGTTAAAGTTATTTCCCGCTCGCAAAATGTAAGAGTTCTGGCGGTAGTTAGTAGATACAGCTGGAATGTGAAGAGGGCAGTTAAACCTGAGCAATCTAGATGGAGCATTTAATTGGATTTTGGATAACAATTCAGGAGAATCAACTATGCCAGAAGCTATCTTCAATAAAAGCACAATGTCGGCGACATCTCGTCGGATATTCAAAGGAATCAGGTGTTGCTTTTTACACAGGTCTAAATAGTTTTGAGTATTATATTTCATATTGAGGCGGAAACATAGATGCTTGACAAACTTCCTTTGAATGCCCTCGATGCGGTCTGTATATACATTATAAATAAATAAATATAAATATAAATATGTACGGACAAATCACACAGATTGAGCTAGCCCCAAAGTAAGTTCTTACATTTAAATGGGGTTCCATACTTGGGAGGCATATTCGAGGTGAGTTCGTACGTATGTACAATATAATATTTTTAAAGTTTTGATATCTTTGAATGACGCAGAACATCTTAGGACAAATCCAAGGGCTCTGTATGCCCTTGAAACTATGTTATCTACATGCGTGTCAAATATTAATTTACTATCGTGATAAATGCCCAAGTCTCTTACTGTTGTGGAACGCTGCAGAGTATGTTGCTTGAGCATATATGTTGTTGCGATAATGTTTAGTTTACGGGTGAAGGTAAGCACACAGCATTTAGAGGGATTTAGATCTAGACCATTCCGAGAACAATATTGTTCAAGGCGGAAGATGTCTGCTTGCAGAGCGGATGCATCAGCTTGAGACGAAATAGTATTAAAGATTTTCATGTCATCCGCGCAAAGCATAGCAGTTGTGATGAAACTAAACAGTGGTCTATATCATTAATCATGATGTTGAAAAGAAGGGGCCCAAGCAACGAGCCCTGAGGCACACCACTAGGAATATCAACCCAGCTGGAAATGTAGTTTTTCACTACGACCGCCTGAGACCTATGGTCAATGTAGGACGAAAACCACCTCAAGAGATCCCCACTGATTCCTATTGATGCCAGTTTAAGCATTAATGTATTATGATCAATGCGGTCGAAGCATTTAGAATAATCCGTATATATGACATCAACTTGTTTACCAGCATTCATAGCATCAGTGATGAAATCATTAAGGAGCACAAGATTGGAAACTGTAGACATACCACCTAGAAATCCATGCTGAAAGGGACCAAATGAATTCTTCAGTGCCGGGTATAACTGATCATATATAATACGTTCAAATATCTTAACTATTAAGCACTGCTTTGAGATAGGTCTATAATTTGTAACATCCGTTTTTGGGCCTTTCTTGTGCACAGGTGTTATAAACGCGGACTTCCAAATAGCCGGTACGACACCTTCTGACAACGACCTTTCAAATAATAAAGCAATAGGAATTGAAATCGTATTGGCAGTAGCTATCAGAAAAGAGGCTGGCAGCTTGTCAGGCCCTGCTGATTTTGAGGTATCAAGCGACAATAAATGTTTCTTGACATTATCCAATAAGATTTCAATATTACAAATGTGAGACACAGGGGTACTGGGCGGAGAACCAGGGTTTAAGTTAGACGGTAACGGTGAAGCAGCCTGCGCAAAATTTGACCGAAAGTATGTTGAAAATGTGTCACATATTTCTTTACCTGAATTTGCTTGGATATTATTGTAAGTAATGCAGCTTGGAATAGAACTAGATTTATTATTATTTTTTGATTTAATATAGGTCCAAAAATATTTCGGGTTTTTGACAATAGATTGTTCCACTTTTTCAAGGTAAGAACGATGACATTCATTTTCAATTTGCCTTGCCCTGTCTCGCAGCAACCTGAAAGACTCAAGGTCCGCTCGATTATTGTAAACATTATATTTTCGAAGATATTTGTTCTTTTCTTTAATTAACTTAATCAGTGGTCTAGAGTACCAAGCGGGATATGAATTATTTTTTGACTGAACAATCGGTATGTATTTTTCTATAAGAGAATTGATAAAATCATAAAAATATTTGACGGCTTCATCAACAGTCCCCTTAGAAAGTTGATGCGCCCAGTCTATTTTCGAAATTTCTAAATTAATTTTACTATAGTCCCCCTTATAAAAAAGGCGCTTAGTGGACGAGGCTGGCTTCAAATTATCAATAGAAATAAAATCGGCACTAATTAACAATGCACCGTGCAAAGGATCTATCGGTACCAAGGGATCCGGACATTCCTTCACATTAACGGAATCATTTGAAATGACTAAGTCCAAAATCCTGCCCTGACTATTTAAAACGCCATTGAATTGGGCCAAGCCGAGCATATTTAACTCATCGACAAGTAAACACTCATCAGTCGTTCGATAATTCGATGGGCTGTAAGACATATCATTATTTAAATGCCATTTAATGCTACTCATGTTAAAATCGCCAATTATTAAGTATTTGTCTAGCGGATTTTGGAGCATTACATCGTTTAGTTTATTCAAGTAATTGTCTAATTGTTGTGAAAATGAGTTAGCCAAGTTCTGGGCACATAAGTATAAAACACAAAGGTGAAGCTTAGTAGGCGAGTGGTTACCATTTTTTAGCGTTAAAGTTAACCACAGGTCCTCAGCGGTCGAGTGAAATGTCGGTTGTGGCGTAATGAGTAATTCTTTGCGTGTCGCTAATAAAACACCTCCGCCAATGGACTGTCCCCGAGTATCATACTCACGATCGCGTCTCCAAACGACAAAATTATCATTAAAAATTTCACTATCGGCAATTCCTTCCAACAACCATGATTCCGTTATAAAAACAACATCATAGTTAGATAGCTGGATATTACGCTTAAACGTATCTACTTTAGTACGAAGCCCTCTTACATTCTGATAATAAATATTCAAAGATGACTTATGCATCGATATTTTATAAGTTTGTAAAAAACAGAATAGTAGCAAATCAATTTATTTGCACGGTAGGTAAATAATAAGTAAATCTGCGCAGAACTCGTAGTAAAAAAGTGATGAGTAGTTATGCAAATAGCGTGAAAAGGCAAATATTCACAATAAGTATTAAGCGTGCGAAAGAGCGGGAAAGACATAGATTCTAAAGTATTCACTGCAAGCATAACAGCGAGATAAGCCGAACAAAGGCGCAAACAAAAGGCGAGTCGGAACACGGAATGCACTTCAGGCGTGCTAAACAATTTTAACAAAGGTATATTAAACACTAAGTAAATATCAATTAAAACGTATTTAGTAATAGATTTATGTCTTATTATAAGACACACTAAGCAAGTCTGTTTAAATCACTTTCAGATATAATTATATGTATTTTAGAGGTATCGTTCTGTCTTACATGTATTTTACCAAATTTCACCCACACTTAGCGATATCCTAGCTTGTCCTTAAGGATAGACTTGGTTTTCGTCAATAAAATTTTGGACTCCGCAGTTAGATGATCATTCACGTAGACTCGTTGAATACGTATATAGTGAGCATAATCCTCTCCATAGCTCTTAGAGCGACCTTGAGCTTTCTTATGAGGCCCATAGTAATGGACCAGGACCTCAGCATGCTTTGTCATCATCTTTTTAGGGTTCCGTACCGAAAAGTTTATAACAGGATCCTATTGCTAAGGCTCCCATGTCCGGCCGTCTGTTACAGGGGTATATAATATTTATCGTTAGAGATGAACGCTGGAAATTTCGTTCAAACATCACTAAAGCCTTTTGTGATCTGAAGTGAAAGGCCTATTTTCTGAATAAACATTTTATTTGTGAAAAATTCTTCCATGCTGGTTTGGGAGAAAAGGAAATCCATAGAATATACCAGCTGCTTTTCTTCCCGCGCAGACCTAAAATGCCATCAAGGGATTGGGCGTCAGGAATCATGTCAATAGGCCATCACTATTTTGATTCCGTTCTTACCTACAAGCACACCAACAAGCGAACGTGGCCCTAAGGTTTTTCAGGCTTGGGCTTTGTCTATCCCGCATGGGAGAAAGACGTGATAGTATGTATGTAGTATTATATTGGTCTACGTTTTGATCCTCTCATTTATTTGAGTCAGCTTTCCACTTTAACGCCGACTAACATGCAAAATGTGGCCTTTAGGTTTTATGACCTTTTGCTCTGTCTACCCCGCAAGGAATAAAGACGTGATAATATGTATGTACGTTTTGATTGCGGTTTTGTTTGCAGCACACATGGCGCGCGCCCGACTGCGCGACCGGCACCAGCACAACCTGCGGCGCAAGCTGGAGCTGCTGAAGCAGGAGCAGGGCGTGCAGCCCTCACAGGACCACGCCGAGCCCAAGTCAGTGTCATGGAGTAATTAGGGCCGAGTTAGCGCTAAAGAAAATTAAATTTTGGTTGCGGAAAAGCGGCGAAACTTTCCAAATTTTGAATTTGCGAAAAATTTTAATTTTGCAATTTTATACCTTTTTTCATATTTTAATAAGGTAAACTTTCAAAATTCGCCTTCCTGGAAATTAGGCTATTTCACAGAGCACTGATCAGTGCTTAAGCCACAATTGCTTAGGGCAACAGATCTAGGGCCTGATATCCCCTTAGGCAAACACACACGGCAATGTCCTCAACCAGGTTAAGGGAGAAACTAAAGTCATCGCTGCGGAATCTGCTTAAGCCGAGTGTGTATCACCACATCGTCTTACGCCAATACGTTAACAGCTGATCACAGGCAATCGGTAGCTATTTCCTCCGGACGGGACAAGGATATCTGTCTAACCAGGGAGCCCTTGAGAGCTCCCAAAACTGACCAAAGCTCTTTTTGATTGCTGTTCCATTGGCTTTGAAGACTGTACCAGTGACCGTGAAGTTCCCTATTGTTTACCGTTGCTCCCCAACCTTCTCCTGCGGCATCGGTCGTGATAAGCCTGTAGCACCTTAGCAGAACATCTCCCGACCATTCCGGTTGGGAAATGTTCTGCAGCCACCACTTGAGTTCTTGGGATGCGATGTCGGACAATAATATTCCCTTGTGACTTTTTTTTTTGCCATTTTGCCATTTCCCTGCTAGTTTACGTAATCTAGCAAAACTTTTGCCTTCTACCATGTCCAATGTTTCATTTTAAGAATATCCTTTATTAAAGCGGCAGTTTTCTGGACTATCGAGACTTTTTCTGTTCCATTTGGTATTCCACTCGATTCCTAAGTACTCTTATTTCCTTGTTGGTAGTAGCGTAGATTACTTCAAATTGAGACACCAGCACACACTGCCCTTGCTGCCCTATGGATCGATTGGTCTGAGTGGAACAATAGAAAATCGTCGAGGTAAACAATCGTCCGAATGCTTCTTTCCCTAAAAAGATGTCACTTTCTCAGTAATTTTAGAAAAAGTATAAAATACCGTTGCCGAGCCAAAGGGGAGACATATTATCTTATAAACAGAGCCTTTGTTCACTAGCGTTAGAAATCTGCGATGTGACCGAATCACTTGAACATGGAAATAAACTTGCGATATATTCATTTTTATCATAATGTTTAGTTCTTTCGGGCGTTGTGGGGCCTTAAAATGGGTATTTTCTACTTCACAACGGTTTCAGTTTTCATTATTCAAATGCGTTAAGGTGGCACTGAAGTAAGTAGTTTTCTATAACCACTTAAAATTGACGTGATACATCTGGGAGCTTTAAGCTTTTTCTAGATGTTATTATTATCTTATTAGATTGTTTCTTCTCTGCAGCGGTCGGTTCCGTAATGCTTGTAGTCTGTAGTTTTTGAAAAATAATGAGTAAACGTACAATACTTACTAAAATAAATTTTAATGTGATTTGTCCTGAAAAAAAGCAAAAGCAACTTGCCAAGGCCTATTTTCTGAATAAACGTTTTGAATTTGAATTTGTACGTACAGGAGCGAGCCGCAGCCGCAAGAGGGCACGAGTGCGGAAGCGGAGGCGTCCGCGGCGTCGGGCTCGGAGGCGGAGGACGACAGCGAGGCGGCGGGCGTGGCGCTGTACCGGGCGGGGCGCTACTCGCCGGCGCCGCTGTCGCCGGGCGCGCTGGAGCCGGCCACGCTGCTGACGGCGCCGGCCGACGACGAGCGCCGCGTGGCCTTCCTGCGCGCCGCGCTGCACGCCGCCAACGCAAGGCGCGACCACGCCGACTTCCTGGCCACCAATGTCAGTGCTCATGTTCTACGGTGTTTGCCATACATCTCATATGACGAAATGTTGACTGTAGGATGTGAGGACACAAGATCACGTCACGTGGATGTTGTTCATTTCTTTTGACGTCACGTGTTGATAACTGGGTAACTGGGGAACATACTATTCTAGGACTGGGCGAGATTAATATGCTTCATTTTGATAACAATCTACGAGAACGAGTAGTAACCCGTTATGGATTTAGCGCATCAGGAATACTTAAACATATTGTATATGTGACTGATTGCAGCCGACAGCCGAGACGGCGGCAGCAGCGCCGACCAGCACGGAGGCGCTGGAGAGCGCGGCGCGGCGCAGCATGGGCTCGGGCGCCGGCCACGCCGGCTTCAGCGTGGAGCTGGCGCTGCCCGACCAGCCCTGCCTGTGGGCCGACAAGTACCGCCCGCGCAAGCCGCGCTACTTCAACAGGTGACGTGTCTGCACATGTCTCACTAACTTCAGCTGGAGCTGGCGCTGCCCGACCAGCCCTGCCTGTGGGCCGACAAGTACCGCCCGCGCAAGCCGCGCTACTTCAACAGGTGACGTGTCTGCACATGTCTCACTAACTTCAGCTGGAGCTGGCGCTGCCCGACCAGCCCTGCCTGTGGGCCGACAAGTACCGCCCGCGCAAGCCGCGCTACTTCAACAGGTGACGTGTCTGCACATGTCTCACTAACTTCAGCTGGAGCTGGCGCTGCCCGACCAGCCCTGCCTGTGGGCCGACAAGTACCGCCCGCGCAAGCCGCGCTACTTCAACAGGTGACGTGTCTGCACATGTCTCACTAACTTCAGCTGGAGCTGGCGCTGCCCGACCAGCCCTGCCTGTGGGCCGACAAGTACCGCCCGCGCAAGCCGCGCTACTTCAACAGGTGACGTGTCTGCACATGTCTCACTAACTTCCATACCATATTCAAAGCTAGGAATGAGATGGCCTTTACGTTATCCATTCCGACTCCTTTAATAAATAAATAAATAAATATATACGGACAAATCACACAGATTGAGCTAGCCCCAAAGTAAGTTCGAGACTTATGTTATGGGATACTAACTCAATGATACTATATTTTATAACAAATACATATATAGATAAACATCCAAGACGCAGGTCAATCTGAAAAAGATCATTTTCCATCTTGACCTGACCGGGGATCGAACCCGGGACCATCCGTGTCGCAGGCCGACGTGATGACCGCTGCGCCACGGAGCTCGATACAGATTAGGTCACAAAAACAACCAACTAATGTAAATGGTCTCTTATCATAATAATTTTGTATGCTCCTTTTTTCACATGGTGACACAATACATGTAAGAACTGTGGCCGATAGTTTTATTTTCACAACTATCCTACATTTTTCTTTTTTAGGGTTCCGTAGTAAACTAGGAACCCTTATAGTTTCGCCATGTCTGTCTGTCTGTCCGTCCGCGGTTTTCCTCAGAGACTATAAGTACTAGAAAGCTGAAATTTGGTATGGGTATGTATATAAATCATTTCAAAAAAGTGGTAGAAGAAAATCTTGAAAAAAAATTTTTTTTATTGTAGCTCCCATACAAGTAAAGAGGGAGTAATATTTTTTTTTCTATACAAACCCATCGTGTTGGGTATTGTTAGATAGGTCTTTAAAAAATATTGTGAGGTTGAGATCACCATTTTTTGATTTAGGGATCCGTTTCCGAAATATTTGGTTTTAAAGTGCAAATTTTTGTTAGAGGTACGTGTCCCCCCCCCCCCCCCTCTATCTACTAAACGGTTATATATGGATACGTGAAAAAAATTACAGCAGTAGTATATATACTGAAGTTGAAAGGAAAACTATCAGAGCTGAGTACTAAGTATAAACTAAAAAGTTATAGGCAACCATCTTATAAAATGTACTCGAAAATGTAAAATTTTATTCATTTTCATTGTTACATGTTTTTGGTCGTTAAACTGTGACGTGCAAGTGTGAACAATGTGAACTCAAAGTTGTCATTTGCAACTACGGAATCCTACACTGCGCGTGGCACGACACGCACTTGGCCGGTTTTTTTCTGATGACTACTGACTTACTTGAAATTGTTGTTACAGAGTGCACACGGGCTTCGAGTGGAACAAGTACAACCAAACGCACTACGACATGGACAACCCGCCGCCCAAGATCGTGCAGGGGTACAAGTTCAACATCTTCTACCCCGACCTCATAGACAAGAACGCCACGCCGGAGTTCTCTCTCGTGAGTTACACTTAAATACCTACATCTGTGATTTTAAAGAAAAGAATTACTTTTATTACTAAAAGTTAAAACTAGTTTCATCCTGATAAATCGGACGCTTTCATTTAAAAATGGAAACCCATTTTTAAATGAAAGCGTGGGACACCTTCTTTATTACCAGTGGCGGCTCGTGACTCAAAGACCAGGTGGTGCACATCATAAAACATGCCTAAACAATATGGATAATTTCTATATGCAGAAATAATTGTCTCTCTTATTTAGATAGGCATTTTTTATTTACATAAACTTAATGATAATAAGATTAATAAGTAAAACAAAACATAAAAACAGCGAAAGCAAGTATAACATGAACAAAATTAAATACAAACGTAAAACAATTTACGCGAAAACTACCTAATCCGAACATTTCCGAACGTCAGCGTTGGTTCCGCGTCGGGCCCCGTGCCGCACGAGATTTCGCTAAACTTCCATACTAATCTTCCGTCTCACGCGCCAGGCGTTTCGTCGCCTTCTCAATAGTAGCTGTATGGGCGCGCTGCGTGCGTTGGGAGCGGGCGCACGGCAAATTATTTTGTCAAGCGAAAATAATACTTATTTTGTTACTTACATGAATGATTATCATTTGACAAAAAAATTACATATTTTTTTACGTAAAACTGCTTATTTATTTTTTATATCTATGTAATTTTTTTGTATATATTTAAGCTTAAACTGGTAGTGCGCCGCACGAGTGCACTTAAGGGCGAGCCGCCACTGTTTATTACTCTTGTCGTCAATAGCATCTCAAATTGCATTACCAATGCCATCTATTGAAACCAGCAGATGCCACTGGGTGCCACCCCGGATTGTGTCGGTTGCGGTAGAATATACCAAACTAACCTATACATAAGACTATACACTACTACGTAGGTTTCCTAAAATACCACTGCAGAGAAGAAACGCCCTGAAAGATACTCTTTTCAATACAGTTTATATTTTTTTCCGCTTTTCTTGTAAGTACCTAGTCTGCAGTTGAAGATCCCAGAGTACGGAGAAGCACATAGGCCACTTTTCAACGCGAGCGGAACCGCGGGCAAAATCTAATTAATACTTATTAGATGTTTCAATATGTGATAAAGAAGTGCTTACAAAAGCAAGATTTTAGAAAAAACCGACTTTAACAAAATTTTTGGACAGATTTTGAAGTATAGTATACCATTCCAAATAAAAACAAGAATTCTGTGGGATAAATAACAGATCCTTTTTTGAAGTCGGTTGAAAATGTGTAGTAAAGTTTCAACAACAGTTAATTAGAGAAGGAGGAAAATCAACCGTTAATAATTGTTCCAGAAACCGTGCCCCGAGAACCCGGACTTCGCCGTGCTGCGCTTCCACGCCGGCCCGCCCTACGAGGACATCGCCTTCAAGATCGTCAACCGCGAGTGGGAGTACTCCTACAAGCGGGGCTTCCGCTGCCACTTCCACAACAACATCTTCCAGCTTTGGTTCCACTTCAAGCGGTACCGCTACCGCCGGTAGTCGTCATCACATTGATCAGTGCAATAAAGGCCTCGAAAATCTGTATTTTTCACTACATCCCTACTTATATAAGCGCGGCTCCCGCTGCCACTTCCACAACAACATCTTCCAGCTGTGGTTCCACTTCAAGCGCTACCTCTACCGCCGGTAGTCGTCATTAAAGTAATCAGTACAATAAAGGCTTTGAAAATCTGTATTAGTTTCATTACATCCCTACTAATCCTAACTAATACAGTAAGGGCCGCGCTACACTGGATTGGCATGGGATGGCACCGGAAGCGACGCGTCATTTCAAAATAAGCTATATGTCTAGTGTCATAAGATTCAAAACGGCGGCTGCACGCTCGCGGGCGTCTAGTCCGCACGAGTGCGCGCCAGGCCGCCGGCCGGCTGGCCACGTTCAAGCAGTTATGCATCTTATGTCTTATGAGTATAAAGCTTGTTTTGAAATGACGCGTCGCTTCCGATGCCATCCCATGCCAATCCAGTGTAGCGCGGCCCTAAATATTATAACTGCGAATTATATTCATAACGGAAGCTACATACAACATGTAAATCGACCGTCTCAAATTCCCTGGTTACTCAGACCATCAATATGAACAACTTTTTCTATGGGATCAAAGTTGGCAAAAACAAATCATTAGCAACATTTTCGTCAAAAGTTTACAAAAGCGAATCCACAAGTTTTTATTCATTCATAGCTATGTGAATACAAAATTGTTAATAGAATTTATTTTGAAATGCACTATAAAAGAAAAGTAAGCCAATAATGTCAAGGCATTTGTTAGGCATTAATATTTAGCTCAATATTATGAACCTTTTGCCGCAATACATTAAGTTGAAATTGCTGTAATTTTTAAATAATATCCATAGCCAAGCCATTGAACCTTATTGTAACATTATAATTTCTTCAGCATGTTCTAAAAGGCTGATATTACAAAATAGATTTTATTAAAATTGGAAAAGTTGAATTAAATTAATTTTTGAATACCATAATTTTATACAGCATGCTAATGCCAATAAAACAGTTCATAAAAAAGTAATATTAATATTCACTTAAAATATTCCGATTCATCAAATTGATAACCTGCTTTTTTAATTCCTGCGTCTATATTCCCAGACAAGTATAGTCCCGGGACATTCAAAAGTCGAATAAATGGGTATCTCTTGGATAGGCATGTAACATCCTCGTTACCATCAGGTGAGATGGGAGACAAATGCCTAAGTATATAATTAATTTTTAAAAAACTCAGTTGTAAAATAAAAACCTTTCTGCTGAAAGCTGCTCCTGCAGTGGAGACTGGAAAGACCTGATGATGATGATGATTTAAATTTTGGATCTCATGTATCACTTTTTAAACGTCATTTATCTTTCTTGTTATTATTTATCTCACTTTGAAATCAGTCAAGCCATTAAGACTACAGGAGGCCATATAATTCCATACATACATAATACCCTCCTTGATGTTAAATAAGGTAATGCAATGTTTTTCATACATACATGTTCTATGTATGTATAGATATATGTATGAATGAAAAAAAATCCCCTCCTACTGGGTGGTTCAGTCTGGTAAAAATCAGAACAAAGAGTACATTTTAATATACTTTATTTAACTTATTTACATGTCCTACTAAGTGGGTATTGATTTATTCTTTCTTAGGTTTATCTTCTCCCGGGTTGGTAATCTCCTCAGCGGGGTTACCGCGGAAGTTGGGGAACTGCTCCCACGGAGCAGCCAGCTCAAAGCGCCTGAACTCTTGTGCCAACTCCAACGGTTCCACTACAACTCTCTTCTGCTCGTCATCATAACGCACCTCCACATACCCACTCAATGGGAAATCTTTCCTGAATGGGTGCCCTTCAAAACCATAATCTGTCAAAATTCTCCTCAAGTCTGGGTGGTTAGCGAAGAAGACTCCATACATGTCCCATATCTCTCTTTCATACCAGTTAGCTGCCTTGAACACGTCGTTTGCAGAGTCAACTGGCGACAACTCGTCAGTGTAAGTTTTGACTCGGATCCTTGAGTTGTATCGCAATGAGAGCAGGTTGTAGATGATCTCAAACCTAAATGGTCGTGTGGGTATATCCATGCCCGCGATATCAATGAGACTGACAAACTGCGCGCTGTGGTGGTCCTTCAAGAACGTCAACACAGGGATAACCCCGTCTGGAGGGATCAGTACCTCGAGTTCGTTGCCTGAAGTTAGCTGTACTTTTTGCACATATTTAGGCATACAATCGGCAATATATTTACCAAAATCAATCAGCTGGGCCTTCTGAGCAGGGTCTAATTTAGCGAAGGTGGGACGAGTTTCCACGGACGGTGCCGCTTGCTCAGTTTTCGTCGCAATCTGCTGTACAGCAGCGGTTCTAACATTATTTAGAATAATTCTGCCCATATTGCCCGCCATACTGGCGGTTCGTTTCAAAAAGAAGGACATCGTGGATAAATAAAAAAGCTCTTTTATTTATCCTTACGTAATTTGGTAAAATTATTCGCTTCCACAAAAACAATTCGATTCGTTCGTATGGCTGACGGCTGACGGCAGGGCTGACAGATTGACAATGACAATGACAGATAGATATCTTTTTGAAATTTTAAATGTTACAAACGTGAGAGGCACCTTAATCACACACATAGAATAGACAGAGAAAAATAAAGACAGTTGAAAATCAGATACTTATCCTCTGACTACTCAGGCTAGTATATGGCTCTGGGGTACTATTTTTGAACGCGTGCCACTCGTCTTCGAACGATTTTTCCATACAAAAATCGTTCGAAAACGAGTGGCACGCGTTCAAAAATGGCACTCCTGCCACTATTATACTAACTCGGATGACAGGTGTCGATGCCTATCAATCTAGAATTTTTAATTACAATGCGGGTTTTGCTTGCTCGAACTTTTTATTTGAAATACAAAAACCGCATTGTACCAGCAAATCCTAGATTGATAGGCATCGACACCTGTCATCCGAGTTAGTAAATAGGCCGGCTGGTAGTACAGACAGGGAGTGCTATTTTTGAACGCGTGACTCACTAAACGAGTGACTGACGCGAGTGTTTCCAAACGGCCGCATTTTTGAATCGTTAGTTGACGAGTGATTGCAACGAGCGGTTGAGACCGCTCGTTTCCGCAGGCGACGAACGCTTTTATGTCAAAGTCACTTCCTGTCATTTGAAGTTCCTATGTCATGATTTTACGTTCCGTTTGACGCTACACTTCTTAAATATTTTAAAAATCCATAATAACCTTAAAAAAGTTTATGAAAAATTCTGCGTGAATGAAATATTTTTCGTTGAAGGTTGGCAGCACTACAGTTCAAGCGATGGTTTCAAAAATATGGCAAAATGGCATTTCCTGACTTGGAAGACGAGTGTGACTTGTAGTCGTGCACGACTTCCGATTTAGTGAGTCACGCGTTCAAAAATAGCACTCAGGGTCGTGCTCCTGCATAGGAGACTAGAAAGACCTGCCGGCCTATTTACTATCTCGGATGACAGGTGTCGATGCCTATCGATCTAGGATTTGCTGTTACACTGCGGTTTTTGTATTTCAAATAAAAAGTTCGAGCTAGCAAAACCCGCATTGTAATTGTAAATTCTAGATTCATAGGCATCGACACCTGTCATCTGAGTTAGTAAATAGGGGGGCTGATAATGATGATGATGATGATGCCTTGGGTTCCTCAACACAATGTAGGAAAGGAACCCACCCAAGGCATGATCGTGGTCCTCGGCACGAGATAGTGTTGAGTATAGATTATTCCCCTCACTATCCTATGTTGTGTCACATCACTATTTACACTGTTACCATAGTGAATTGTCAATAAAGAATAATAGCAAGATGGAGTGGTTTTCTTTTCTTGTGAACAAATCATAATATAGGCTAAACCCTCGACCTTCGCAATAATATTCCCAACAGCACGCTTCCACTGCGCAACATCATCAAGATGAACTCTGCAAAAGCCGAAAAGATAAATATGTAGAACTTTGGTTTTCCGGCTGCGGTCGATCGGCGTCTTAGAAAAACAAAAGAGCGTGAGTAAAATTTTTCAGAAAAATGGATAAGATAGTGAGTTTGCCGGTATTAAAAGAGGGAGATTCGTTTACTAATTGGAGATTTAGATTAGAATTAATTTTACAAGAGAAAGATGTATTTCATACAATTGATCCTAATTATAAGAAACACGAAGATGAAATTGAAACTTTTAGAAAGGCTGATAGTAAGGCAAAATGCCTAATTGTACAGTGTCTGAGTGACAAATACCTGGAAACAGTAAAATATTGCAATACCGCATATGAAATGATAGGAAATTTGGGTAAACAATTTAATAGAAGTAGTATGTCAAACAAACTTCACCTAAGAAGAAAACTTATTAATTTTAAATGTAAATCTGGGAGCAAACTACAGGATTTTTTCATGGAGTTTGACTGTCTTATAGGACAATTAAATGCTATAAACTGCAAAATAGAGGAAGAGGACAAACTGTGCTATCTGTTGGCAGCAATGCCACATGAATATGAAAATGTCATAACAGCAATTGAAACTATGAGTGGGGAAATTAACATGGATTTTGTAAAGTCAAGGTTGCTGGATACAGAGATAAAATTACATAGTAGAACTGAAGAGACGATAAATGAAAAAAGTTTTAATTGTTACACATGTGGCATGGAAGGTCATAAATCATTTGAATGTAAGAAGAAGGAAAGGTACACCACTGGAAGAGAAAGTGCATCGCAAAGAATACAACGGGGAAATTCATCACGAGGTTATTACAGAGGTCGAGGAACAAGGTACCATAGACAGTCGCGAGGACGAGGAGCTTTAGCTAACTGTTCAGTAGGAAATACAGAGTCTGAACTATTGTTCACAGCTTTTGAAGGAAGAGAAGAGGAAGAGGTCAGTTTTAAATGTAGTGCTAATGCAAGTAATATTGTTACTTTTATTATAGATTCCGGTGCCACTGAAAATTAAGTCAAAGATTATTATAAAAATTATATGATAGATATAAAAGAATGCAATGAAATAAAAATTTATGTAGCGAATGGTGAATATTTAGTTAGTAAACAAAAGGGAAAATTACAGGTTATGTGGCAAAATGTACCCATTTCAATTGAATGCTTAATAGTAGAGAACCTTTCTTATAATTTATTATCTGTTAGAAAATTAACTTCCAAAGGTTTTAAAATAAAATTTTGTGAGAAGGAAGTATTGATCTGTAAAAATAATTTTGAAGGTCAAGGTGCTTTAGATAGGCGATTATATCGAATTGATTTTAAATTGAATTTAAATAATAAATGTTTATATAGTGACAATTCTAACAATACACTTTGGCATAGAAGATTAGGTCATTTAAATAGAAAATGTTTGAAAATTTTAGGACTACCAATTTCATATGAAAAATGCGAGTCATGTACAGAAGGTAAGAGCACAAGAAGGGTATTCAGGGAGACTTATAGAAAGTCTAAACAGATCGGTGATCTTATTTTTTCAGATGTTTGTGGTCCAGTAGGAACATCCAACATAGAAAATGGAGAAAAGTATTTTCAAGTAATTATCGATGATTTTTCACATTTTGTAGTAGTAAAAATATTAAAACAGAAGAATGAAGCAGAACAAAATTTGATTGATTATATTAAAAATCTGAAGACACAGAAAGGTTATAAAACAAAAAGATTGAGATTGGACAATGGAGGTGAGTTCACATCAAATTATTTCAAAAATTATTGTCGTAGTAAAGGAATTGAATTACAATATACAAATGTTTACACGCCAATGCAAAACGGTGTCAGTGAACGCATGAACCGTTCCCTATTGGAGCGTACACGGACAAAATTTGCAGAAACAAAACTTCCAAAACACTTGTGGGGAGAAGCAGTGTGTTGCTCAGCATTTGAGTTGAATAGATGTCCAAGTAGAATATTACATTATAAAACACCAGCAATGATTTGGTATGGTAGTAATATAAGTTTGAATAGAATGAAAGTATTTTGATCTAAAGCATGGAAAGTTACAATACCAAAACCTGGAAAATTAGATTTAAGAGCGAAGCCAATGATTATGACTGGATATACAGGATCTGGTTATCGATTATGGGATCCTGAGAATGATAAAATTGTCACATCCACAGATGTAGTCTTTGATGAGTCGAAAACTGTATATGAAGGAAAAGAGAAAGATATAGTTGAAAGGAAAATAATAGTAAGTGAAGATGAAGAAAGAAAAAGCATTCTTGAAGAGAAACAAGAAGAAGAAAAGGAAAAACGAATTTATGGGCAACCAATACGAACAGAAGTAAAAAATGTAAATGAAAATATTGTAGAAGAAGCTGAAGAAGAAGAAAATGAACAGAAACGGAGCAGATATGGAAGAATTCTAAAGAAACCTACATACTTGCAGGAGTATGAATCATTGACAGCATTTTGTGTAGTGACTAGTTCTCAAGAGGATATACCACAGAGCTATGAAGAAGCAATTAAAGATGAAGAATGGAGAAAAGCTATAAGTAATGAAGTAGAATCATTGGAAAAGTTAGAAACATGGACAGTTGTGGAAAACAAAGAAGGAATTAAAGCCATTGACACAAGATGGATTTTTACTATTAAAGATAATGGACTTAAGAAGGCACGATTAGTGGTAAGAGGTTTTCAAATACCAGACAAATACTATGACACAAATTATTCCCCTGTAGCAAGAATGGCAACAGTAAGAACATTTTTAGCACATTCGGTAGAAGAAAATGTGCCAGTTTATCAGTTGGATGTGCCAACAGCATTCCTCAATGGATTTTTAGAGGGGGATGTGTATATAAAAATACCAAAAGGAATAGATGTAAAAGGTAACAAAGTCTTGAAACTAAGACGAAGTCTTTATGGATTAAAGGAAAGTCCTAAATGTTGGAATAAACAATTTAATATAGTGATGTTACAAGCAGGTATGAAAAGATCTGGATATGATTTTTGCTTGTATTATAAAGAAGGAGTGAAATTACTTGTATTTGTTGATGATATCTTGTTATCTGGAAGATCAGAAGAAGTTGAGAAAATAAAGAAGGTATTATTTCAAGAATTCAAAACCAAAGAACTAGGAGAGATAAAGAAATTTTTAGGAATGGAAATAGAGAAGATTGATGAAGGAATAAAGATAAGCCAAACTTCATATATTGAGAAAATGTTAGGAAAATTTAGAATGACAGATTGTAAAGCGGCAAAAATACCTATGGAAATCGGATTTAATGCAGATCAAACGGAAGAAGTTGTAAATGTACCATACAAGGAGCTTATAGGATCATTATTATTTGTTTCATCGAATACAAGGCCAGACATAACATTTGCAGTATCTTATTTAAGTCGTTTTCTGGACAAACCGACTGAAAGTCTTTGGAAAGCAGGAAAACGAATTCTTCGTTATCTTAAGGGTACTAGAAATATGGGTTTGATGTACAGGAGACAAGCAAATAATAAAGATTTTACAACATTTTCAGATTCAGACTGGGCATCCGATAAGTTAGACAGAAAAAGTACTAGTGGTTGTGCAGTTTTCTACTGTGGTAAATTAATTTCATGGTTTTCTAAAAAACAAAATTGTGTTGCTCTTTCAACAGCTGAGGCAGAGTACATAGCAGCTGCTCAAGCAGTCTGTGAATTAGTTAATTTAAAGGGTGTACTGTCTGATCTTGGTTCTAGAATTGATAATACGTTTTTACTTATTGACAACCAAAGCACTTTGAAACTCATTGAAAGCTACGAAAATAGTAAACGTTCAAAACATATTGATATAAAAGCTCATTATATAAAAGATATATTGATACAAAAATTGTTTATTATGGAGTATGTAGATAGTCAGAAAAATGTAGCAGATGTATTTACAAAAGCTTTATCGTATCCTCAACATAAATACTTCACTTCTGAAATGAAAGTAATTTAGTTGAAAATAATTTTGTAAATTGAATTTTGTTTTCAAAGGTTGATGAAAATACCATGATATGTTGATATATCTGAGAGGATAATTGTGCTAAAATAGTTTAAGTACTTAGAATGTGTTAAGTTTATGTTAAGAAAGAAAGCTGTTTGATTTTTAGGAAATTATGTGATACAATTTCAAATATAGGATTTGTATTTGTAAGGTTTTGAAATTGAGAGGGGGTGTTGAGTATAGATTATTCCCCTCACTATCCTATGTTGTGTCACATCACTATTTACACTGTTACCATGGTGAATTGTCAATAAAGAATAATAGCAAGATGGAGTGGTTTTCTTTTCTTGTGAACAAATCATAATATAGGCTAAACCCTCGACCTTCGCAATAATATTCCCAACAGATAGACACTGCACCGGACCATCACCGGAAATAGACCGCCGAATTTTGACAGTTGGGTTTGTTTGCATAATATATTCTTTGGTTTGCATCATTGGTTTGCATAGACAGCGATAGATAGAACAGAAACAAACAAACAAGGAACATTATTCTCTCTCTCATTCTATCTGACGAGAGGACGAAAAATGTCAATCGGCTGTTTTTAGTCTGTGGAATTAATATCAAACTATCAAACAAAATTTATTTTGGCTTTTCTTAGATTTCGTAAGTAAATTTTCAACGATAATAAAAGGCTGCTCACATATTTGCGTTTTTCATATATGGAATACCTTTTGTTTTAAAATATGATTTGCTTGCAAAATGTTGTTTGTACCTATTGTACACAAGCCATTATTATTTTTGTAAAATAACATATTTACATGTTCACCTTTCTCTTCATTCTACTATCGCACAGATACAATATAGTATATCGAAATAGCAAAACTACCCGCAATACCACACGTGTGAATTAAGAGCTGTGTTTCGCAGTTTATGCTGAGTTAGCACATCTGGCATGTGACCGCGCTAAACATGGAAGAGCTAGAGCAGCTGAAGAAGGTGCTGCGGGCGCTGGTGGTGTCCAGCCCGTGCCAGGTGGACATGTTCTCGCTGCTGCGGGACTACCGCCAGATGATGGGCGGCCAGCTCCCGACCGCCAAACACGGATACCGGGAGCCCCTCTCATTCCTCAAAGAGCGGTTCAATGATTGTTTTGTCGTGAGTAATTTTTAATGTGGTGTTAGTATTCCAATCCATTACTCAAGAGCTTAGAGGTTACATAAGACTTATATTATTATTCTTTTTTGTGGGCATTTTCATCCAGTATTTGATCATTTCACTATATTTGGTCCCTTATGTAAGTTGTAAGACCAACAAAGGCCACATCTAGCAAGATAGCAGCCCAATCCACTAGTGTTTCTATCATTTGCATAATCTGTATTACTCTTTTATTATTAGCTTCCCTTACCTATGCATACCCCTGTCCTGTTCATCAATACACTCTGTAGAAAGTGTTTGTGTCAGTGCCATAGATCATGTGACTCCTGGGTTCATTCATCACTATCTTTCCCTAAGCGAGCTCTGTGGCGCAGCGGTCAACACGCCAGGCTGCGACACGGATGGTCCCAGGTTCGATCCCCGGTCAGGTCAAGATGTAAAATGATCTTTTTCAGATTGACCTGGGTCTTGGATGTTTATTTATTTATGTATTTGTTAAGTATTGTTGAGTTAGTATCCCATAACACAAGTCAGGTCTTCGTTAGTCTCTACAGCAGAAGCTCGACCCTCTCTGTACTACCAGAGCCATATATTAGCCTGAGCATTAAAGGATAGTTGGCCTGGTTTCATTACTATGAAATATCAATCAGGGTCATCTTACTCGGCACTGGGCAGTATTGTTTGTTTCAATAGAGTTAAGACGGCCCTGATAGTCATATATAATAGTCTACCTACTGTGTTTCTGATAGATCTTGAATGATAGTTCTAAAATTGTATTTTATCAGTTCCATGGTGACCCTAAGAACCCAATCCTGACCCCAATTGTGACAGAAGAGCTGAAACACATTGACAAATTTGTGCAGAATCAGAAAAAGAGTGCTGCTGTTAAATTGTGAGTACATTTTCTTTCCAAAGATTAAAAGTAAAAGGTTATTCAGTAGTTCAGAAAATAATACAAATTTGAAAATTTCAGTAAAGGCAAAAGAAGGAGTATCGAGCCGACCAGGCCACAACCAGTACAGAAAGAACCTGACCTGATAGTCAAAACTTTTAATAAATTTACCATTAAAGATAACACAAACAATACGTCACAAATACCAGAGTCACCCAAAGAAGATCTCAACCATAACCATCAGACACAACACAGTACAAACAATACCTCACCTAAGCCAGTGTCACCTGTAGAAAATCATCACCAAAACCATCAAATACAAAGGTCCCCAAAAGCCACTGAACGGAAGTCCCAAGAATTCACTAAAGTCACAGAAACAAAAAACAATTACAAACTGAAAGATGACAGTTCAAGCAATGCTGTACATAGCTTTTTGAAGAGGAAGACATCTTTGTATAACTCTCAGTATTTGGACAGCGACAGTTCGGTGAATGGGAAGCCACATTCTAGGGATGACGACTCTGGCAGACAAACTTCATCTAGTAAGTATCTAATGTTTTTTGTTCGACAGTTATAATGCAAACTGGCATGCCTATAGATCTGCAGTGGTTGTTGGATTTGGATTTATTACTTACTAGCTTTTACCCGCGGCTCCGTCCGCGTGATATATAGCCTATGTCCTTCTCAGTACCCTAACCTATGGGTATGCAAAATTTCATGATGATCGGTTCAGTAGATAGGGCGTGAAAGCGCAACAAACAAACCCACTTTCGCATTTATAATATTAGTTAGGATTAGGAAGTTAGGATTGATCAAGCATTCATTTATTTAGTTTCACTTGTGTATGTTTGTTGGCTTTATTTTTAGAGGCTGGATCACTCTTAAATGAAAGATAATATTATAGTCTTCCATTATTTATTTCTTTAGAATTTTCCTGTATATCATTAGTCAGACAAGAGCCCAGCTCTTTAATTTGATGTTGACGATAATTAGTTAAACTGTTACGGGGCTCAAAGCGAAAGTACCCAAAATTTTGCAGGAAAAACATGGTACTTTTTGACAAGCTATTACTTAAAAAACTATAAATTATAGAGAGATAATTTGATGTGAATTCTAGTCAGTTTAACAAAAGCATACTACAAGGATGGCCAAAAAGGTGATTTTCGAAAATTTAAAAATTCTCAAGTAATTTCGATTCGGAAAATGGTTTGACTTTCAAAAGTCAAGACTAATGTACAACCTCAAACGTTCCCCGCCGCTTTATGTATGAGACGTGCAAATGTCGTAGTCACATGCGCGTTTGCCAATATTGATGTTCTATCGTTTTTTTTCAGGTAACAGCATCAAAAAGAGCTTAGCCTTGGAACAATTGAAGGATGAGGTAGTGGAGTTAGTAGCGTCAAGTGCAGAGGGTGTATGGTGCACAGATCTATTGAGATTATACAGGTAAGTTTAGATGTTTCTTCTGATTCTTCAACTGCAGTTATTCCACCAGTCTGTTCCTTAGCAGTTCATGCATGTTCCTTATCACTACAGTGCCTTCTTAAGTCGAATTGAAGTTAAGCGACAGTGGCATGAGTCGCGCATTTATATGAAAACCGGTCGCTTGCCAATGTTGCTGAACTTCATGGTTAAATGTTAATTGCAAAGTTAGGTATCCTTATTATAAGAAAACATAGATTTCAAAATTTTCAATGTCTAAAATGTATCATTGTTAATTCATCCATATATTTTTTGTTTGTTATATCACAAGCATGACTTAGGTGGATAGACAGATGGGTTTAGATCAGTAGTTTATATTCAACATAGTCAGTTAGTCATCATTATTCCTATATCATCATGAGGTTTCTTTTAGTCTCCACTGCAGAAGCATGACCCTTTCTACTACCAGAGCCATATATTAGCTAGAGGTAGTCAGAGGATTTGGCCTACACTCTTCTCGCTGGCGAGATGGGTTGGAGAGGTCTTTTTGACGTTTGTAGGCTTTGCTGAGCTTGTGTTTCCTAAGTTGCCTTTTACGACATCTACAGGAGACTTGGAGTGATCCACATCATTGCTTAGAAAGTATCAATGTAGCTAATGATAAGTTGATCAGCAAGCCTGCTAGCCAGAGTCAGGATTTGACCGTATTGGTGTGGACAAGCCGGCGAGCCAGTGTCAGGTTTACCGTATTGGTGTCAGGGAGCGGCACGGGCGCGAGCTGAACTTCGGGCGCTTCGGGTTCACGAGCATCATCAGCCTGGTGTCGGTGCTGGACGCGCGGCTGGGCATCTCGCGGCCCGACGACACGGGCGACTGGCTGCTACGGCCCAAGCACGCGCCGCGCGCCGCCCCGCTCGCCGCGCCGCTCGCCGCGCCGCTCGCCGCCCCGCTCACCGCCCCGCCCCGCCGCCTGCCGCGCCCCGCGCGCCACCACCGCGCGACGTGCAACGTCGATCCGGATGACGCGCTGCCCGGGATTGACTTTGTGAGTTATTTTACCTACATTCCGACCAATAGATAGAGTATAGTACTATTTGGATGAGGTCCTTAAGACAGCATCGAAAAGTAAGAAACAGTTAATTGTCTGTGGTGATTTTAATATTGATATTTTAGTAAATACCCCAAATAGCACACAATTCCTTAAACTCTTTAAATGTTACAATTTAGAAAATGTTTTCTTTGAACCAACTAGAATCACTGCCACAACGGCCACATGTCTGGATAACTTTTTTTGCAGTATTCAATATGTAGATACGTCTATTATCAATAAGCTACCATCTGATCATACAGGTCAATTTTTTAACTTTTGTCAATGATTCCTCTTGTCACCCAGTGGAAAGTAAAATCATGTGCCGACCCATTACAAACAAAAATATTTTAAAATTTAAAAATAATGTCGAAAATAAACTAAGTTCGATCTCATACACAGGTAGTAATCCTAATGAGCACTACACCAAATTATTTAATACTATTTCTTCTGAATATTCAAAAACGCTTAAACAAAAACCAGTCAAAGTACGTAGTAGATTACATTTCAGTGAATGGGCTACTACAGGTATTTATATAAGCAGAAGAAGGTTATTTGATTTATATGCGCAAAAACAGTATAATTTTGATCCCAGCTTTATTGAATATGTTAGGTATTACTCTAAATTATTTAAAAGAGTCTGTAAGCAAGCTAAGTGTATTTTTATTGGAAGGAAGATAAATGAAGCGCCTAATAAAATCAAAGAAACTTGGAGCATCATAAATAAAGAGACGGGTAAATTCAAATCAAGAGAAAATATTAGCAAAATTAAATGTGGCGATAAAACAGTTACCTCTACTAAAGATATAGTCAACACGTTCGAGAACTTTTTTACAAACATTCCTCTTGAACTTACATCTAACGTAAATTCTTGCCCTAAGCGTGCTGAAGATATACTTATAAGTAATGTCCCTCATTGTAATTCTAAATTTAAATTTGATCACATCTGCCCTAGTGATATAGTTGATGCATTTGAACAGTTAAACTTTAAAAAAACTGAAGACCACTGGGGCATGTCAGTTAGTGTTGTAAAACATATTATTAATATTATTGCAGCAGATTTAGCTTTTATTTTTAATGAATGCGTCGACGAAGGCATATTTCCAAATTTAATGAAATGTAGAAAATTAATTCTATTATTTAAAAAAGGAGAAAAAGTAGATCCAGGAAACTATAGACCCATTTCTATTTTGCCAGTTTTGAGCAAGGTGTTTGAAAAGATCATGCTTAATCAAATGCAATACCACTTTAAGACTCTTAACCTTTTCCATAGCCAACAATTTGGTTTTACTGGCGGAAAATCAACCACCGATGCGGGAGTAGCACTTGTTACTCAAATTTACGATGCATGGGAGAATTTTCAGGATGCTTTCGGAGTATTTTGTGATCTATCTAAAGCATTTGATTGCGTAGATCATGAAACACTTTTGCTCAAGCTTCGCCATTATGGTTTTGATAATAAATCATTAGAACTCGTTCAATCGTATTTAACAGATAGGCTCCAGACTGTTGATATAAATAACATAAAATCAAAGGGTTCTAATCTCAAACTCGGCGTACCGCAAGGGTCAATCTTGGGACCCTTTCTTTTTCTAGTATATGTCAATGACTTGCCTTATATGGTTGAGAATAAAGCTGGCATAGTACTGTTTGCCGATGACACATCTCTCATATTTAAAATAGACCGCCATAGCGATGATACTAGTGCGGCGAATAGTACCTTGTCTGGAATTTCAAATTGGTTTTCAGCCAATAACCTTATATTAAATGCCAAAAAGACCCAATGCATTAGGTTTGCTCTCCCTAATGTGAGACAACCTTCGATTGACATACTGATAGATAGTCAAAAACTAGATTTCGTGCAAAATACTGCGTTTTTAGGAATTACAATAGATTCTAAATTGCAATGGGGCGCTCATATATCTAAACTAGCCAAAAGACTTAGCTCTGCAGCTTATGCTATTAGGAGGATCAGACAGCTGACAGACGTGGCAACTGCTAGGCTTGTATACTTTGCTTATTTTTATAGTTTAATGGCTTATGGCATACTTCTGTGGGGAAAAGCTGCCGATATAAATACTATATTTGTACTACAAAAGAGAGCGATCCTTGCTATTTACAGCCTAGGTCCGAGAGAATCTCTCAGAGAATTGTTTAAAGAAATAAATATAATGACAGTAGCTTCTCAATATATATTTGAAAACATAATGCATGTAAGGAAAAATATTTCACTTTTCAAAAAAAATTGTGATTTCACAGATAGGTCATTACGTAATAAAAACAAATTGTTTTTTCCGCGGTATCGGCTTAGCAGAGTTAGAAATTCGTTTTTGGGGAACTGTATACGCTATTATAATAAATTGCCAGAATCAGTCCTTGATATGCCTGATAGAAAATTCAAAGCGTATGTTAAGCAAGTACTATGTAAAAAGGCTTATTACAGGACTGATGATTTTCTAAACGACAAAAATATCTGGCTGGAGCTTCTCGCCGGACCCTCATAATGGCTTATATGTATTAAATATCACGAAGTGGTACGTTTTGTACTTATCATATTTTGATTTGACATAAATTTACATTTATTTAATTATTCATTTTTCGAAATTATTATTTGACATCTCTCATTGAATTTTAAATTATTATTTGACATATTTAATTGAATTTTAAATTATCACATGACAATGTAAGCTCACGTTCACATATTAGTTCTAAGTAGGTATTTGTATGTCGTAGATTGTAAGTTGACGTCATTTGGAGAAAATGCGTTGTGCAGTTTGTTGCCGCTTCTTCTGCACTCCGCCTTGGAAGCGGTGTAAACTTAGCTTTAAGTAATTTATTGACGTTAACAATAACATAACATTGTAAACCAATTGTAAATGTAAAGTGACGTTCAACAAATGATATTTAAAATATCTTAAGATGAATAAAATTTTTGACTATTGACTATTTTATGCTAAAACGTACAACCAGCATCACTGCTTATCTACTTGCATGCTAAAAGTAATTTGTCAGTGAGTGTAGGAAATCCTTTCATTTACACACAATGGAGATGTAGGTATTAGTTAGAATCAATTTGTGTCTGTTTTATAAATTACTAGCTGTTACCCGCGGCTTCGCTCGCGTAATATATAGCCTATGTCCTTCTCGGTACCCTAACCTATGTGTATGCAAAATTTCATGATGATCGGTTAAGTAGATACGGCGTATAAGCGTAACAAACAAAAAAACAAACTCACTTTCGCATTTATAATATTAGTTAGGATTACATGTAGTTCGTCACGAACTTTGACCTAACGAACATATATTGAAAATATCTCGATAACTACTGAACCGCTTTTGATGCCCATTGAAATTGAAAAGTATGCTAGTAGTACCTGCTTAAGTTTTAGATTTCATTGTATTTGGAGCACCAGTTCACATATCTACATACATCCTCAGGTCTTTTTTAGTCTCCACTGCAGATGCATGATAATGTGTTTTCGCCCCAATTCGACTTGAAGATATTGCTCGCTTCAATGTCATATTTCATAGTATATTAAACTTTCATGGTGGTCTGACTGGCCGGTTAAAGAAACCAGCCAAGGAATTGAGCAGAAATAAAGATATCAATAGACAATCTTTTGAGATTACCCATTGTCCCACTTGAATAGAAGGAAATCCCAACATATTTAAAGACAGTTTTACATACATACATATCATGCTTAATATGTATGTATACATTCATACTGAATATGATAGGCTCTTATCGTCTTTGGCAATGTAAAATGTATAAATTGTTTAGCATATAATGTAACATGTTTGTTTCTCGTAATAAAAAAAAATATTATCACGCCTCTTTTCCATGGGGTAGGCCTCTGCAAGTGGAGATCCATAGTCTCTACTATGGATCTCCACTTGCTACGATCCTTACAAACCTCTTTCGCTTAATCCATATTCATTACTCTTATAGATAGTTATTTTACGGTAATTATTTTACAGTAAAATGTTAAAAATATTTGCATGGTTTGTCCAGGACCCTGACGTGTTCCCGGTGGACTGCATGCACTTCATGGAGAGCATCCCGTCGGTGTCGCTGGGCGCCATCGAGCCCGGGGCCCTACTGGAGGTCATGGTGGGCGAGGTGTACTCGCCCTCGCACTTTTGGCTCATCCGGCTCGGCGAGCAGTTCCACATCGCCATGGAGCACATCATGGACGAGATGACGTGAGCTTACACTCATTATACTCCCACAGAATATTATAGTAGTAGCGAATACGAGTGCTTATAATAAACCGTGAAATATAATAGCTTACTGAGTACGAGCATCATAATTGAAGATTTTCAATTACCATAAAATAATTTGAGCTATTGTGATTAGTCACTGAAAAAAGTTTTTGGACTTTTGGTTTACACCACAACGAATGCATTGATAAAGTAAATGTAAATGCAAAAAAAAAATCAATTGAGGCTTTCTAATGTTTCCGCGATTGTTACACATTTAATTCAAATTAATTAATTTTAATACGGTTTTGTTAATATATAATATGTTTTATCGCGTTTATTACATTTTTCATCTATTTATGTCTACTTGTATTTATGTGATTATATGACAATGCTATCAAAAACCTATAGGCTGCCTGAAGGGATTCATCTTTCGGACTAATCCTTGGATGCTTTAGCTGTTCTATACGCAGTAAGCAAACTTCGAAATGCAAAGAGCCGGCCAGGCCTGGCTGGCGCACAGTAAACAGTAATTCCAGACGATTTAAATTACTGGCAATGGAAAGTTGAATTGATGCAATATAGAGTACTGTTTGCCAAATGTACATTTTACGGGTACATTATGATATCCGTGTTTCATTGCAGGGAGTATTATTCCCAAGGCGAAGGCCGGGATCGGTACCTGGCGATGGGCGCCGTGCGCGTGGGCCACTACTGCAGCAGTGTGTTCGACCGCGACTGGCACCGCTCGCTCATCGTCAAGGTCATCGACAGCGAGACTGTCAAGGTCGGTACTCTCCGCCCGAGGGCCGGCACCTGGCGAGGGGCCACTAATGAGATCAAGTCTGAAATTGAGAATAATTTATTACTGTTTATGGTTTATCGTTAGCTTAATACTAAACATTTATAGTAAGGTATGCTGAGGTAGACAGTTAGTCGCTTACTATGAGTCTAGTGGCGAAATCCTACTCTATCAAATTAATTGTATAATGAAGTTTTAATGATAGTACTGAATTGGGTTTGATTGTGCGCAGGCACAGTGGCGACAGTCCCTGTACGTGAGAGTTCAGGCCTCGCCGTGTAAGTGCTAGGGTTGACAACGCGTAGGTAGTCTTACATTTCGTACGTGTGGTGTGAGATGTGCGAGAGACGCAAACATAAAGCAGGCAGCCTCGAGTAAGCCAGCTCCGCGGCCCCCGTACACATCTAGACACCCACACATAGCAGTATGCGGTTTTACGTGCACACATGCGAAGTGTCGTTTGTTTTCGCGTAGTGTATGTATCGTTCGTGGCAGGTGCGGCACGTGGACTACGGCACGGTGGACCGCGTGCCGGTGCGCGGCCTGAAGCCGCTGCTGCGGCGCTGGGCCGCGCTGCCCGCCATGGCGCTGCGGGCGCGCCTCGCGGGCGTGCGCCCCGGCGCCGCCGGCCGGCGCTGGCCGCACGCCGCCTGCACGCGCTTCCTCGACAAGGTGCGCGACGCCAAGCTCGTCGCCAGCGTCGTCGCCGTGGACCGCGAGGTCAGTCTCACTTACAGCTAGGGGCCGCTGGCCCGCTGGCGTCGCGCATTTTGCGAAATGTCAATTATTTCCCATCTGGCTAGATTATCCTTGCAGCGACCCAGTTGTGTTCGGAGTTCGAATCTATAGTTTAACCCCACGGCTCTATCAGAATTTTCGCTTGTCATATTTTGTGTAAGATAGATAGATAGATAGATAGATACGTTTATTTGTAGCTGAAGTCACACACATACAAAAAAGTTAGGAACAAAACATAAAAACATCATCTCAATTGCAACACATGGTCTTTGTACCTGTGTGCCACAGCAATCCAAAAAGGTCATAGCTCAGTGCTGGTGCTGCCCAGAGAGCAGCTCACTGATTTTCAGCTACGGCCTGTCAAGAGCGAGTGCGCATCTATGAATTTTTAAACAAAAAAGGTAAAAGAGCTCTTTCGGTATTATTAATATATATGTAAATATAACTGTATTTTAGGTTTATTTAGTTTAAATAAATCATATTCTTAAGTATGCTATATGACATATAAAAATATTTATACTTTTAATAAATATACATACGTGAAAGTAAAGTAAATAATATTAGTGGCAGCAATAGCTACCGGCGACTTGTTGGATTGTTGGTTTTCTGTTTTTCTAACAAGTAGGTGCGAAATAGTTTTTTAAAAGATGAAATTGACATAGTAAGCCTTACTGGTGGTGGTATGTTATTCCAACATTTGGTCGCCTGGTATCTGAAGCTGCCCCTGAAAGCGGCTGTTCTGTGACGGTGCATAAGTAGTGGGGGACGGCATGATCTGGCATTCAGTCTGTGATCGAATATAAGTTTCGAGTGTATATACTCTGGTGTTTTATTTTTAATCACCCCAAACAATAACGTTGCCAAATGAAGTTGTCTACGCGAATCCATATTTAACATACCAGCATTATTGAGATACGGCGAGATGTGGGTGCGCGGAGGGACATTGAAGGAGAACCTACAGCACGCATTTTGGACTCTCTGTATTAGTCGCTTTGTTTTTTCTAGCAAACGGGGCCCATAAACGATATCGCCGTAGTTCAGGCGTGATAGCACCAAGGACTCGCAAAGACTAATGCGCACTTTTTCGGTCAATAAGTTCCGTATCTTATAGAGGATCTTTAACCGGTAAAAACAATTCCTGACAATACTTAGAACATGTTTCTCAAATCGCAGTTCTGGATCTAATGTTATACCTAAATTTTTTGCTTCCTCTACCCTCTCTATAACCTGGCCCATCATTCTAATAGTCGGATTATTATGAATTATTCTGGATATCTGTAATTTAGAGCCTAAAATTATGCACTGAGATTTGGATGGGTTTAGTGCAAGACAATTATTACGAGACCAGTCTGCTATGCTATTTAAATCCTCATTCATCTTTTCCGCTGCTGCACATATATTTTTTGGAGTATCTGATATGTAGACTTGAACATCATCTGCATAACAATGAAATTTGCAGTGGTTTATTACCGCAGCAAGGTCGGCGCAATATATGACGAAAAGCAAGGGACCAAGAATAGATCCTTGTGGCACCCCACGACTCACAAGTTTAGAGACCGAATAAAGGCAAGAACCATCGTCTTTCACCAGTTTTACTTTTTGAGTTCGACCACTGAGGTAAGAGTTGAACCATCCAACCGAAAATTTATCCAAGCCATAGTATGATAGTTTGGAAAGTAACAAAGGCGTTTGAATGCTATCAAAAGCACGGGAATAATCTAATAATGTAAGAATAGTGCCACGACCATTGTCTCGTTCAGTGAGCACATTGTCAGTGATGTCCAGCAGTGCTGTTTGAGTTCCTCTGTTCTTTCGGAATCCTGATTGGAATACTGAGAGAATGCCATTAGATTCAATGTACTCAGACAACTGAAAATGTGCAGCTTTCTCCAAGACTTTAGAAAGAAAGGGCAATATGCTAATCGGTCGAAGATCAGTTAAGTCCTGAGGATTGCTTGACTTCGGAATTGGAGTGACTACAGCTTCCTTCCACTGTAGTGGAAATGAACCTTCGAGAAGAGATGTGTTTATAATTTTTGTATTAACACTTAGACTGGCAGGGAGTGTAAGTAGAATCATGTCCCGGCTTATACCATCATGTCCAACTGCATTAGATTTTATTGAAATAATAAAATTGGCGACGTCATGTTCAGAAATAGGTTTAAATTTAAAAACAGAATTATTAAATCGTTGGAATTCGTAAAATGTCAAATTGGATAAACTATTGGTCACATTAGAGCTGGGAATATTAAGAAAATGATTATTAATACTATCGGGATTGTCAAATGATTTTGGTAAACATTCATTTTTTGACGGATCAATCAAAATCTTTTCCTTCAGGTTCTTCCAAAATGCCTTGCTATTATTTATTTTAGAGTTAACATAGTGATTAAAATATGCAGTCTTTTCATTGGTTATACTTTCTTGCACAAGTTTTTTGAGGTCAGTGTAATATTTTTTGTCGGAATCAGATTTTGTTTGACGGTATTTAATGCGGGCTTGATCCTTCAGGACTATCATGAGCCTACATGTATCTGTAACCCACGGTAACGAGTGGTTAAAACCTATTTTAGACTTTATAACCGGCGCGTGTTTATCAAAAATACCCAAAATAAGTGCATTAAACCTATCAACCATTACTTCCACTGAAGTTGACTCCATTATATAGTTCCAGTTAGTGGAGGACAAGTCCCGGTTAAAAGCGTCCATATCAATTTTCTTGAGATGTCGGTAAGAAATATGTTTAGGCGGTATTTTGCCTTTTTTTAACTGAAGTGCGACATTAATCATTGCATGCCCAGCTACCGCACCCGTTATATTCGTAACGGAGACACCTCGAACAGGCGCATTAGTGCAAACGACGTCTATCAACTTTTCTGAACTGCTTGTGAAATGAGTTGGCTCGGTGACTACCTGAGTGAGATCCATATATTGTAAAAAATTCATAAATTTAATAGTGTCAGTATCAGTAGGTTCATTCAGGTTGATATTTATATCCCCGAGGAACACCAAGTGATCGTGATCAGACAAATGTACAATAGATTCCGTTAATGCATCAATGAACTGATCTACGTTTACCCATTGTGCCCTGTACGCAGTGCCTATTGCCACCGTATGCCCATTCACTCGCGCAGACAACCACATTTGCTCGATGTCGGCATCTGGATGCCTCACAACACGGACGTGGAAACCGCGCTTCACGTAAAAGCCGACCCCGCCCCCTCGGCCTCGACGCATATGCAAGGGACGCGCGGCAGTATGCAGGCGATACCCGGGAGGAGCTGGCGCACGTGCCTCCTGGCCTGATTTTATCCAGGTTTCATTAATTGCCATAATATCTGGTTGAAAACGATCCATTGCGAGTAGGAAGGCGTCACATTTAGCGGGTAAAGAACCAGGATTGTACAGTCCTAATGTTAACTGTTTACTTTTAGGAGCCATCGTTCCCATAAATAACAAAAATTAAATTAAATGAGTAAGTACCATTAAATAAGGGTATCATGACTTCCAACTCAATCATATCAATACATACAATAATATAAATACATACAGTAACCTGACAATATAAAGTAAATACATAATAGTGAAATATTTTATAACGGTAGCGTTCCATAGTGAATAATAATTGGTGCACTATGATTCTATTTTGAATTGCTGTAGCATCCAGTGAGTACAGGTTTACCTTGACACACTCGTATAATAACCTAATGTCATACAAGATACGTGCGGAAAATGAGAGCAAAGAGGTTTCATTTATTATTATTATGTGTCGATAGCGAACAAACTTATCTATTATCCACTCATATATATTCCAGGTTACCGAAGAGTATATGCCGATTAAAAAAATTGGAACTTGTGGCAAACAATATGATTGTATTGATTTCGTATCTTGAGGTAAATAAACTAATTGACACATATTACAGATATGAAACCTAAAATATCTTGGCGAACAAAAAGTTATATCACGTAAATAGTTATCTTTAAAAGTTTTTGTAGTTAACATTAACCGGTAACAAGGATATGTAGTGTAAGTCCTAGGTACAAGATTTGATTTAACATGATAAAGTCTGTTTTCTAGAAATTCGAGAACTACGCCCAACATACATGAGTACATAAACAATAAGCAAAAGCATATAACATAACATATAACATAAACGGCTACAGGTAAAAATAAACACAATTTATATATTTGAAAATAAGATGTGAGTTCCAAGCTGTGGGTATACATCTGCAAACAAGTATTTAAAAAAATAAAACATTTAATTTCAATTGTTTTATGTGCATTTAAATGAAGATAGATAAAAACTTGTAACATGAATTCCGTTAAAAATGAAAAGTTATACTCGCATACTAAAATTGATATTAAACGCTGGTACTTATTGGTTTTCAGTCGGACCAACAACGCCTGACCTAAAAACTCGAGCAAGGTCCTGCTCACTTCGGATACGGTGTCGCGGGGCATCAGGAGCCTGGCGTTGACGGACGTATATTCGGCCGTCCCGGGTCCAAACAAAACGCCATCTGTGCTGGTCCGCCAGTTCACGAGCCTGACGAAATAGATGGCGATTCACTTTGGTCAACCGTTCGTTAACGTAGAACCGGCGTGGAGGGCCTGGCAGCCCTGTCCCCTCAGTCGTAGCTCCACGACGCACACGCGCTGCTTGGAGCAGCCGATCACGAAGCGTTCGCCGCGCTAAACGAACGACGATAGTACGGGGACGCCGCCCAACTGCTTCGGCTAAATTGTTCCCATCCGGCTGTTCTGAATGAGTACCCACGCGCATCACACTAACAAGATCTTCGTCCGCCAATTGAACCCCCAGCTTGTCCGCCAGGGTAAATACTATATGCGGCAAACTCTCTCCCGCCTGCTCCGTAACACAAGATATTTCAACATCATTTAGTAGGATATCTTGATCGCGATCATTAATTTGGGACTTTAATTCCGCAATGGAGTCCACTAGGGACCGGTCGGCATCACCTCCGCGTGCGTTGGCCTGCTCTTGTACCTGCTGTTCTATGCAGTTAACGCGCGCTTCTAGCCGTTCATATTTTTTGTCACTAGCGTTTTGCCTCATTATTATGCTTTCTAGCGTATCTGACAGTTTATCTTTGTAAATTCTATCGTTCGCTCTATCTTCTCTGTATTCCTCTCTAAACTGACGTAACTCATAGATGAGTATTTGAGTATCAGCCATATCAAGGGTGTCATTTAGGGCAGTATTATTAAGGTTGGTAGCAGAGGGGAAGACAAGCGATGCCTGTTCTGCGGGGCTCGCCACCGCAGCTCCACGACGGTGCATCACTCCAACTACTTCTCCACGGACTGGGGTGTTTGTATTATCCGTGCGAGGCTGCTTACATACACAAAGCGGGCACTTCCAAGTCGCTTTGTGCTCTGGAGTCAATGTATTATAAAACCGTTGCTCAGACACATTCGCACAATCCAGGTCATAATTTTTGTGACATATACTGCAGCCCATGAACTGACGATTTTCAATAACTTTTAGGCAACCAGCACACTCATTTAAATACTGCGATTCTTCCATTTTTTCTTCAATAAAAAGTGGCAAAACGTAGAAAAGGAAAAAAAAATCTTGCTGTACTGGGAATCGAACCGGCGATCTCAAAACAAAAATAAAACGACACAAGCAAAACAAGACCGCGGTGGGGCTCGAACCTGTGCTTCACAGATGGTCACCTGTCTCTCTACCGCTGCGCTAATTCTAAACTAAGTAACTAGGTCGAAATTAATGTTTATCCGAAAGTGCTGTTATTATATATCGATGAATTGTTGGTCAGAATGATGACTAATTTGTCGAACTACCATCGACCCAAACACTATCGATATGTCCGATTGTTCGATTTCACTATTTCTTTTGCACTTTTCACAAAAAATACCGCAGTCTATGTCAACTTACTTATACTACTTAATAGGTCTTGTATTTAAGATTCAGGCTATATAACTTGTATGTATGAATTTGTTTAGAATACAGTCTAAATAAATTTAACAATGTAGGAGCTCTTTTATTACGAACGGCACACACGAAAGCGCACCGCGCACTTCGTAACGTAAACGTACAAGTAATCTAAGTTCTTTTAAAAATACCAAGTTCTTTTGAAGAGTACGAAGTGACAGTCTTCTCTACCACAAGTCACTCTACCACGCGTTCATTGGTCAAATCAATAAGCTCATTTTCCCAGCTTCCTGTCCATTTTCAGAAGATTACTCCCACATATTGCAAAAAACCGAGTGGAAATATGTTACCCATCAAAAAACTAAATTGATTCCATATATTTTAGATTTCAACTTAGTAGATTTTAGATCATGACTCTTATTCGCAGGAAGACATCCTAGAAGTGTTCCTGGTGAACACCAGCACGGACGTGGACGACGACGTGAGCGCCGACCTCGTCCGCTCCGGCCACGCCGACCCGCGCCACGACTCCTCCGTCAGAGTAAGTGCCACCGTCACGCTGCGCGACTCCGACGACGACGACGAGGCCGACGTCCGCAGTCTGCTCACCGCCATCTCGCAGTTCCACACCGACGACGCCTACAGCGACGTCTCCGCCTCCGCCTCCGAGCTTGTCGGCCAACAGGCCAGGAGACTACCCACGTGGGAGTGCTCAACTTCAGATTCCGATGAGGAGATTAACAGCTTTCTAGATACAGACTTCCGCAGTTTGTTGGTAGGCTCGTGCGAGGCGAACATGACGTCAGTAAATCCTGCATCACCTAAGAAGCCTAAATCCCCGCTGATCGCGAGACTCCTCGAGAACTGCAAAGATAAGTCGCCGCCGCCGGCAGCCCCGGCTCCCACCACCCCGTCCCCGCCCCGCTCCGTGCTACTCGCTAAATTACGCGCTCTACACCCTAGTCCTCAGAAAGCTGAGAAACATGAGCAGAAAAGCGAAGTGAGCGATGAGAGCAACGACGCGAGCAGCGTGGCCTCGCTGGCGACGCAGGCTTCACGCCGCCTCGCGCGACTCAAAGCCCTACACTCCAAAATCCCTGCTGAAAAGACATTTGTACCTCCTTCTGATTCATTACCTCCTGGTAATTCGACATTGTCGACTCCTAACAATCCGTCTTTTAGTAAACCTATGACGTCATATAATCTATTGTCTCCTGATAAGCCGTTAGTATCTCCTATCAACCTATTATCTCCTAATACTTCTAAGACTTGTAACCCTCTACCCCCTACGAACCCCTCGAAGCCGCGTAGTACACTTTCGTCCAGTTCAGGCGACACCGTGGACACCGTCTCGACGTCGGTGAAGAGCCTTGTACTGCGCCGGCGACTCGCGCTCGCCAACAAGCTGCGGAAAGATGCCTTGTCATGATTTATAGCATGCATAGTATTGTAGCTTTTACTCTAAAACGGTGCTTTTATATGTTATTGATTGATGCTTGCTTAATGTATATACTATCTAAAAAAACGTTAGATATTGACACTGTTGGACCATGTACTACATAGTAGTATACTCTCGTATATAAGATTGTTTCGGTGATATTATACTCTTAAGATCCCATTGAATTATGTCTATGTTCTTAAACTAAGCAATCTTAGCTTGGCCGCACACAAAAAGTCGAACTTAACTAGTCGCTAGTCTACTTCAACATCTAAAAACTTTTATAGTCATATCTGAATAACCTAAGTGATATTTTAATTAATTAAATAAATAAATATTTATTTAAGTTCTTAGGTGGTATAAAATATTACAATATAGACATACATTAAAAAGGTACAAACAGTTTTGTCTGAGCTAAGGTGAGAAGCACCCTGTGTTTCAGACTTAAATTGCTAGACATAAACATACAAAATAAACGATTACAAAAAGAAAAATAAAATTGTGTACAAATTAAAAATATTAAAAGAAAAATGTTAATAATACTTATGATAAAACTGTTAATAAATCCTCTGTTTCTTCATACGACATATTGAGAAGGGAATTATTAACATCATACACTTGGTGTGATCGTTTCCATCTTCTTTTTTATCTTAGTAGCTCTGTGGCAAACGACTACTCAAAGGGCACGCTTGGGCATCGTGATGATATAACTTGAGTTTATTTTGTTGAACCTTCTCAGTAGCGGTATTTTTATAATTTTCAACCAACTTCAAAAAAGGAGGTAAAGGAGTACAACTGTAATTCTAACAATAGTCAGACTTACAGTTTTTACTTACCAGCTTCTAAACACGTGTGCCTAATTTCATTAGTGTATGTATGTATATTTGCACCCACTACTTTCATTATGCTACTCGAGTATTTAGCAAAACATTAAAACATTCGTTTAAATGATATTATGATTACGTATGATACCGGTTGTTTTTTTTTTCGGACAATTTGATATGTTTTGAAAGCATATGTCATATTCAAAGCTCAGAAGAGAAGGAATAACATTACACACAAACCATTTTGTACGGAACCCTCATTGTGCCAGTATTACATACCTAACGCTGGCCCGATTTATTTATTAGTTGCTTGACGGCAGTAGAGGTCAGTGGGTTAGCACTTGGACTATTTTGCATATGCGGCAAAAAATGTGAACTCTAGTTAATTTAGCTTTATTATTTGTTGTGTTTCTTTCGACGTTTCTTCTCAGCAGTGGTCGTTAAAGATAAAGATAGGTGCATTTACTAGTTAAACTTATGTCACAGTGTCGTTGCGAATCGTTAAAATTTTTGATCAAATTATTATTTATAAAAATTTGCAAACGCTCATTAAACCTATTTTAGTTAAAATATGTTTTGTCTCGTTCTTACAATGTCAAACATTAGAGCGTGGGATAAAGACAAAACATATTTTGTAAATTTTTATGAATATGGGTTATTGTGTAATTTAAAACCCTCTTCAGGGGTTCAACTTTTAACGTGAGTGTAAATGCACTGGAGGGGTTTTAGATTGGACAAGCTCCAGTAGGCATTGATAATTTTGGTTCGGTTTAGGTCACTTTTTCGTACTCTGCTTTTTTTCTATTCTGTTTTTTTTTTTATTTATTATATTCATTGCTACTTTGTGGTTTGTGCTATATCTCATAACTAATATTATCGATAGGTTTGTTTTTTTTTCTGTTTTTTTTTTTGTTTATAATACATGGATGCTGCGTTAATTAAGTATACCTACATTGTACAAAAACGTAATGTGAATCTCGTATATAACGTAAGCGGACGAGCGCGCGTCGGTCGACGTCCCGCCCGGACGGCATCCCGCCTCGACACGCTACGAACACACGGCGCGCGACGTCCACCGACGCGAGCCTCCCGCAGCGACCACTGCGGCTCATGTTGCATAGTTGTGTCAGAGAGATGTCGCTGCGGGGGCGCCGATGCTCGCCCACGTTGGTGGCTGTAGCGCGCCGTGTGTTTCAGAGCGCCGAGTGCTTCCTGTTCCCGCGCTTCGCGGCGCTGGAGAGCGGCGCCACGCCCAACTACGCCGAGATCTGCGACTACCTGCGCGACGGCATCGCGCTCGACTACGTCGACGACTACCGCCGGCACGTGCCCGACTGCCTGCCGCCGCAGGCGCCGCTCGCCGCGCCGCCCGACGCCGAGCCCGAGCCGTGCCCGTCGCCCCGCCCCGTGGCGCTCGTCAACCGCGTGCCGCTGTTCCCGGCCTCCATACCGGCCCTGTCGAGCGAATCCGAGGCGGCCGAGCTCGCAGAGCCCGAGCGGCCGAACCGCAGCGAGCCCGCGCTGCCCAGCCCGCGCTCGCCGCCGCCCGACCCCGCACCCACCCCCGCGCCCTCCGCGCCCGACCTGTCTGCACCCGCCACCCCTACGCCCGAAGCCCCTGCGTCGCCCGCTCCCGCGGCCCCTACGTCGCTCACACCCGCGGTTCCTGCGTCACCCACCCCCGCAGCCCCCTCGCCCCCCGCCCCCGCGGCCGGCGGCATCACGCTGTCAGCCAGCGAGTGCGAGACGTTCCAGTACTTGAGCCGCGTGGACCCGGCGGCGGCGCACTGGTTCATGGTGGGCGCGCTGGGCCGCGCCGCGCCGCCCAACGCCCCGCTCAACGCGGCTGCGCCAGAGTTCCGCCCGAATTCTACGCCTCAGTTCCGGCCCAACGCGGCGGCGCCGGAGTTTCGGCCGCGGGCGTTCCTGCCGCCGCAGCCCCCGCGACTGCAGCCCTATCCAGCGCAGCCCTACCCGCCACATCCATACCCGTCGCCGCACTACGGGCCGCGGCCGGCGCAGTTCGTGCCGCGCATGCAGTTCGTGCCGGGCCCGTACGGCCCGTTCGTGCCGCCGAACAACTTCATGCCGCCGCCCGGATTCGGGCCGGGCTAGTGCAGTCCAACCCCGGTGTACTACCAGTGTAGACAGTGTCAAACGCTTATCGCGCGCCGTCCGCCTACGACTCCCAATCTAAAGCGAAATTAATTTCTTACCTCAAAAAACGACTTTGTGTAATTTAGTATGTAAGTGTTACGTTTTTGTAGAATCTCTTATGAACGTTGTTTTCGCTATTTCATTTGACATTTGTTTTTATTTCATTTTTTTTACATATATTTTGTAATAAGTTAAGACGTTGGACATTACTATAAAGTATCAAGATAATATTATTCTCAACACTGGATTGAACATATCAATGATTAAATTTGATTTTAATTATAAAAATTTGTTAATTAATTGAAATCTGACATAGTGAAAGATGACATTAAATGGAAGAATTGTAAAATAAAAATAAAACTGACCACTTATATATTGACTTCATTGGTGCTGCCAAACTTCACTGCCCAGTGTTGTCATAATTTTTGGATTCTAAAGAAGTCAAAACTAAACAAACATGATGCTTTATTAATTGTTATTAAATAGCTTAACTGCAAAGATTGTAAAAGCGGGTAGCTATACTTCTTCACGAAAACAGTTTACAATGGTTGCATGAGTTAATGAACCAATTTGTGAAAGAACGTTGACTATACTGTACATATTATATACTAAGATTGAAGTTGTGTAGCCATTTTATATGTTTAGAATCCAGTCAAGATCTGCTGCATTTATTATAATTATTGTATAAGAAATACATGTCTAAAATAACTCCATTATTTTTGCTAAACGACTTAGCATGAGTTTTTTGTCACAGTGACCCTGAAAACGGCCTAGTGCTTGAGTGTATAATAGAGGCTTAGGGACAGCTAATTCATTGTAGTTGGTTCCTTAACCTATATATTGTCCTAACGAAGATAATAAGTCCAGTTTATAGTTCTAAGATCAGGGTATGGAGTGGTGTCTGGTTAACACTGAAGCAGGTATCAGCCTCAGCCTAGCTCTACTTAATGTTAGTATTAATGATTTACACATTTACCTAATAGAAATATATCGAAGAAGTAAATGCTTAAACAATAATATGCCTACTGAAAAGTAGGGGCCTAATTAGTTAGACTATACCGCGACTGCTCAACTCAGTCACTAATGACTCCCCGCTCCCCCCGCATACCACAGGCAGGTCTGAGTGACACGTTCGCGTTATAGGTATAGTCCGAATCAAAGTTTATGGCCGCTCGGAACTTTGCGCGAGTCTTAGCGCAGTACACGATATTAGGTCTGCGCGGGGTGCACGCGGGGAGGCGGGGCGCGTACTGCGCAGTGAGCAGCTAATATCCGAGCGGTCATAAACTTTGATTCGGACTATACCTATAACGCGAACGTGTCACTCAGTCCTGCCTGTGGTATGCGGGGGGAGCGGGAAGTCATTACTTACTGAGTTGAGCAGTCGCGGTATAGTCTATACTTTTCAGTAGGCATATTATTGTTTAAGCATTTACTTCTTCGATATATTACTATTCGAGTTTGCCGGTCGGTGATTTTTGTGGACTATAAAATGGTGCGTGAAGTGAGATTTATATAGTTAGTGATAAGTATTAGACACGCTGACTACTCAGGCTAGTATATGGCTTTGGTAATACAGAGAGGGTCGTGCTCCTGCAGTGGAGACTAGAAAGACCTGATAATGATGATGATGATTAGACACGCTAAACGTGGCATTTGGGTCTTATGACTTTAGTCTCTGTCTATCCCGTAAGGCATAAATGCGCGATAATACGTGTGTATATATTATACAATCTTCAAACGTTGATTCAAGATTCAATCGTTTATTTAATATAGGTTTCTTTAAACACTTATTAATTGTCATACTTGTGTTTTCAACTTTTACAACAAAATTTTTTTGTTGACGTCAATTATTTACTTTTATCTAAGTTTAGGCCGCTTCCAAAGCGGAGTGCATAAGACGTTGCTGAGAAGAAACGCCGGAATATAACCGACTGGCAGACTCGGATGGAAAATTTATTGTAAACAAAGTATGATAGTGATGTAAAAGCGGGGAGCCAAGCGACCCGCGATCGTGGCCAAACTTGGTCTGTGCTTTGATTTCTTCTGTGATAAAATCAAAACCTTAAGGCTTATGACCAATAGTCGGAACGCAAGAGTCATATTTAATTAAACTTCGAGTGATGTACAGTACTACCACTTTTATAAGTTACACTGATGTACCTGCGCAGAAATCAAATTTTTGCATGGCGCTAAAATATCCGTTTGCTATTGGCTGATGAGTACGCGCCATGCGGCGTCTCGGCCAATCTCGGCAGGCGTACAAGTATTGTGAGCAAGATAGCAATAGTCCTACTGCTTTTAAATTAAAAATCTTATGTAGTAGCAATAAGTTCGCTATTTCACTGAATTTTGGTCACGGCCCGAGTCGGCGGTCGATTGCGCTGCGCTATTCTGCGCCATCGAACAATGCCGAGGTAACTTATAAACGTGGTACAACTGTATCGCTAGAGTAAATAATACCACCGCCGAAGAGCGCTCGCTAGCACGCGTGACGGTATCATCCGCGCTGTTACTATCGTCTCCCTTGAAGGTCAGCCTGATATGCCCCTCGCGTCCCGACCATTGGTTTCTTTGAGTCACAGAGCACGGAATGTTGCTCCCTACTAGATACGAAAGTTGTAATAAAACCGCGTGTTAGCCCGCGCCCGGCTAATAAGCGAAAGTCGCATATACGGCCTGTCAGTTCGTGCTCAAAAAAACGAAAACATGCCACATAGTGTTTTGATATGGTGTCATAATTACAGTAAGAAGGTTAATAAACAAAATTCTGATGTAACCTATATCACAAGTAGATATACAATGGAATTTTAGATTTCTATTTTACTTTGAAACCCAAAACCTCAATAAACGCTACCGTCCCCTGACACGCTTGTTTCGTATGAGATGTGTTGAAGCGTCTCTAGTAGTGCGCGAGCGATCGTCACATTCCCTGCTTTGTGCTTTGAGCGACTAAGGCCACGTCCACAGTAGGCAAACTGTTAGTGGCCGACTGAGTGAGCCGCAAATTTGTGGCTAACTGAAATTTGAGTTAGCTGCAAACTCAGATCAATATTTGTGCGTCGCAAGCAAACTGTTATGAGTTAGCCGCTTATTTAGGTCGACCGACTGAATCATCACTTTACTATTGTTGTACGAAGGGAGTGGTTGTGTTTGTACAGTTTGCGGCAAACTGACTCACTACGCCCGGCGAACAACCGGCCGCTCACTGAGATAGTCGGTGCGCGTAACGCTACAAATTGCGTACAGTGAGCGCAAAACTAGCGAACTGTGGACACTCCATTTCAAAAATATTGAAGGGCGTACTAAATCGATACGCCGCAAACTCAGTCGGCCGCTAACAGTTTGCCTACTGTGGACGTGGCCTAAGTGTAGCCACGAATAACCGCTGTGAGTTGCGGCTGTTATTCGTCCTCACGCAGCACGCTTCTCGAGCTCTAGTGGGCAGCATGTTAATGGCAATTCTGTGATTTGGTGATCGGAATCAGCTGAGCATATTTACATAACTTGAAGTGATCAATCTCAAGGAGAAATACGATCGCCAAAAAACGCTAGTTAGGTATTCTTCAACTTGTTGACTTTGACTTTGACCACGAAGTGTATGTAAATATACTTCGCTGATTCTGGTCACTACCTGTTTCTCGTATGTAATGAAAGGCAGTATATGTTCGGAAAACTTAAGGATAAGTTTTATGGTTATTTTATAGACTGCCCTTGAAAATTAGGTATTAGTCATTATTTTTGTTACATTTGACAAATATGAAAATAAAATCTTGGTACATAACATTAAAAGTACATCAACAAGAAACGGACTTTTATTTTTCCCGAAGCTTTGGACAGCATTTTCCTTTAGCGGGCCTAGCATTGAATCGATTGATTTGGTTTGGACAAAGACAATATAATGTTTGGATCATCATAAAGGCGTGATAAGTTACATGAAAAATAGTTGAATTACTAAACTGACATACATACTAATAATAAAAATAGATTAGTTGATTTTTTTTTACCGTCCGCTACTAGTTTTCCAGAAGGAATAAAAAAAATGCATACCATACCACCATGTATATAATATCTATCAACAAGAATCCCTATAAAAAACCATGTTCCTAGTATAGGCACCTAGTACCTTGGTATAGATTTTTATGTTAGATATTCTGCAAAAATGTCAAGTCTACTATTTCTTTAGGGTTCGAAACCCTAAAGAAAAAAATCTGAATTTGCAATTAACCTTTGGGGCGGGTATGTATGTATCTACTTAGGTATTACCGGGTACTACTACCTATGAACGACACTATTTTTAGGGTTCCGTAGTAAACAAGGAACCCTTATAGTTTTGCCATATCTGTCTGTCCACAGTTTTACTCTGAGACTATAAGTACAAGAAAGCTGTATTAAGTGTATGTTGTCGGTAAGTGTCCCTCTATCTTCTGAACGGTTATATGTATATGGATACGTGAAAAAAATTACAGCTTTAGTACTAATAACGAAGTTGAAAGGAAAACTATTAGAGCTAAGTACTAAAACCAACTTATTGAAATATAGCACTTTTTCATGAACTGCAAAAATAACTGTCATTCATACTAACACTATGAAAAAGAAAATCTTTGCTGGCGAAAAATTAAAGACGTTTTTGGCTAATTTAAGCTTGCTTCTACGGAACCCTTCATGGGCGAGCTCAACTCGCACTTGGCGAATTTTAGTACCTAGTTCATAAGCATATTCTTTGGTTGCCTCCAGTGCGTGCGGCCAATGCGATTTTTGCGATGCTGCACCGCACTCATCGAACTCAGGGCCAACACAGATTATACAGCAACAAGAAATAAAAAAAGAAAAATATTATGTCTACTCGGTTTCTTTTTTATTTCTAATTTGTGACAGATAGACAGACATGGCGTGCTAAAAGCAAAGCGTCGTGAAATGGATTTGTTTATTACGTCAACGTTCCTTTTGTTAAACTTTTAAAGACGATTATGTGGACTGTAACAAGTGAGCAGTGTCTCAATGTGGAGGTCCGGAAAAGGTAAAGAGTTGCGCTGCCTCGTGAACAGTGTCTGATGCGGTGGATAGCCAGAAGTTGAACGTTGTGGAGGTGATGATGACAGGACGTGGGGCGGCGGCAGCGCCCGGCGGTAGACGAGTGCGCGGGTGATATGCAAGCGGCGCCGACGCGCTACGTGTCAGTGAGCGAGCTGTACTCTACCGACGAAGTGGAGCTGTTGCTGGACGAGATACGCGAGCTGGAGCCCACGAGCTGCCGCGGCGAGGACGTGCAGGTCAGCCCTGCCACTTGCCCTACACATAGTTGCTTATAAACTCTTTATAATGCTCTGTAACATCCTATCAAGTTGATGTCATGCTTACCACAGTCTATTGTTATTGTGAGCAATGACATGCTTCAATGTGGACGTGTTTTCAGCGTCATGTTAGCACCTGCTCATGTTAAATTTATTGCTTACGAACTTCTAAGAAAGCCCTATCTACTTATCATGCTATCGTCAGTTGGCATTGTGTCCAGATTAGTAGCATTGAGTGTAAATGGAATGGGCCCACTTGTCCACCAACTATTTTTCTTAGAAATATAAATAAGGCCACTGAGCAATTTCTTAGTGTATATTTATTGTGAAATTGGAAGCGAACGGCCAAGGTTGTATAATAAAGTTTTATCATCATTTTTTTCTTAAAATTTCTTACTCATACTCTATTTATATGGAATTCTACCCTAAGAGCCATGTCAATCACCTACTCATGAAATATTTATCATTGTTTTTCCATTGCACTTAATCATTTTCACAAATGTTCAAACAATGATGAAATGGAAGTGAATTTACTGAGGCCATGCAGTTTTATTACATCTTGCTGTTAACTTGTGGCCAACAACTACTACGTAAATATTAAAATACAAAAACAAACATGCATGCATGAAGATTAGGCCAAAAGCAAAAAAAAGATGATAAACAGCATCTACATATGAAGATAAGAGATGTTACTTCATAAGAGATTTAAAGCTGGCTAGTGGTTAAGCACACCAAATTGACAGGGGTAATGAATTCCATAGAAATTATAGCCTTAACTGTTTTAGGATCAGGAGTGATATTCTGTTGAGTGAGCTGGATTTTCGGCACTATGTAAAATATGACGATTTAGTCCTCCCTCGCTGTAGAAAATAATAGGCATGATGACTGGGTCTTCTGATTCTTAAAAATGTTTCATAATATATCAAAATGTGTCTAAAAAGACTATAAAAGTACACTTTCAATTTGATAACAATTCGTTTACCATGCTAAATACCCTTGTAAAGTTGGTTGGGCAAGTCCATTTTAAAAGTATGAAAAAAGTATAAATAAATATTACCATTATATATAGCAACTTTTATTATAAGACCATTACAATAAATGCAATATTTAATATAGCTGTCGAACAAGTTACTCATACATCCCATATATTTTATTCAACCGTGACGTCACAATAGAGTAGCATTTTCTGGGGAGCGTTTTGGTATCGTCCAAAAATGTGCTATTAAAACTGTAATATCTAAGAGAATTTTTGGTTTAGCATGGCGTTATTTCGTGGATGTGTCTTTTTTTGGGAACGAAAAAAAAATAGTCATCATCCGTATTAGTGTGATACATAGAAGTATTGCAATACGGTAGTTGCCTAATGTTTAGATTATATAAAATTTGTTTCTAATGAGACTAATTTCTATCTAAAAACACTATAAAGAACACTTTTAATTTGATATCGATTCGTTAAGTGATCTTAAAGCTTCTTTAAAGTTGGGGGAATAGGACCATTTTTTAAAGTATGAAAATCTTTAATTATAATTATACTGTATTTTAGTCTGCAAAATTTATAGCAACTTTTATTATGAAACCATTACCATAAACGAAATATTTCGTATAGCTACCAAACAAAGTTCTCACGCCACCCATACAAAATACAAGCTTGTGACGTCACAAATATATAGGCATTTCAGCGGCGCGTTTTCACGTCTAAAAATTTACGTCTAAAAACATGTGTCTTTAAAACCTTTATAACTGAAAGAGTTTTTTGTTTAGAAATGTATTTCTGTCACTATTGTGTTTATTTTTGGCAGGTTTTTACATAGCAACATGAAAAAAATTTTAGTCAACATGCCCATTAATTCAGTTTTAATATTGTGGTATCTCTCTATAGCTGAAGAAGATACAGACCGTCTACCAATGCGATTTACTTATAGTCTTTTGTATAAGATATTGTTTGGAGACTATTATTCTAGATAGGTACTTCATTATACTAAAAATTACTACAGACTAACAGTAATGAAACCAAAACACCTGCATGTTAAATTACATTTTTGATAGAAATTATAAATTAAAAAAAGTACAATAATAAGTCATGATTAATTAAAATTAAATTTGAATCAAATCAAATTTCTTACATTTGGATTGGAAGCGTTAGAAGTTAGTTATTTTTAAACTTTCAAAATATTATAGAAAAATTATTGTGATTGGGTTTTGAATTCTTTATTAAGATGATCGGCCGTATTGTTCTGAGTAGTTAAGACTAATGTTTGTGATGGTATCAGGAAGCACTTGTCCGTTTGGTCACAGCTGGTTGCCACAAATGAAACTTCATATCTTTTGAAAGCTTCATAAGAAATGACAAAGAAAGGATATTAAAGAATGTATGATAGGTATCTGAACTCCTGAATGTAGTCACATCACTCCATCATATACACAAATTTTCGACTCAAAAAAACTCAAATGTTTGCTAATTTGAAGATATTCCCAAAAATTAGGATGTATTGAGGGCGATGTATGCGCAGGACTTCGAGATCGCGGGCAGCGGGTGCTCGGGCCCGGGCGGCGCGGGGGGCCGCTCGCCGGCCGGCACCGAGCTCACGGAGCGCTCGTGGGACTCGCACGCGCATTACCGGCGTGCGCCGCCGCCGCGCCCGCGCGCGCTCGCGCCGCTCTACTGCCGCGCCCACCACCTGCTCACCTGGCGCGGCGCCGCCACCACGCTACTGCTGGTCAGTCGCTTTACTGCTTTCACACTAATATAGATCTACCTTGACTTACGTCCTATGTGCCTGCCTGCCTGCCTGTCCTGCTGAAGTTATTGACTTCGAGCAGGCCATAAAAATGTATAATCCAGTGTTCCAGTTGATATACAAAACTAGGTATTTGCCTTATTTACTTACCTTCAACAACATCACAATACAAAAATATTGATGTCTGTTACAATAAAGAGATGTGTGAATGTTTCCAGCTGGTGTGCGCCAGCGTGTGCGGCTGCGTGTGGAGCGCGGTGGGCATGCGCGTGGCGCTGCTGCCGCTGGCGGCGCGCGTGCAGCTGCTGCTGCTGGGCGCGCTGTCGTCGCTGCTGCTGCACGGCGTGCTGCTGGCCATGCACGTGACCGGGCTCGCCGCGCTGCTGCCCATCGACTGGGGCAAGCTGGTGAGTGTGTGTAGTGTCGAGGATTAGTCAAAAGAGGATAATATTTATTGTAAAGTTTGCTTGAGTAATTGAAAAGGTTTAATGGTGAATTCGGATTAGTGAGAAATTAAAATTTCAGCATTTTTGTTTAATTTACAGCTAAGTTTTAACTACCGAAATCGTTATTAAACATGCATTTTATAATTTTGTACTTACCTAAACTACTAGGTATATACAACTGCTGCTTTAAATTAGTAATTAATGAATGTAAACTAATGTTTTTTTTTTATTTTGCCATTATTTTATTGAAAGCTCTAAGAAGCTCAGCCTTTAGTAAAAATTTTACGGTAGTGTCGGTGAACCTTTCGAACTTCATTTATATTTTTTGGGTATAACAATGATTTTTGTATATTAATAAAATTGTGTAACATATTTGAAAGACATTTTTAAATAAAATGCGAGTTCATATTTAGTGCATGTGTGGCCTTTTTTGGTTATTCAGCGAATATTCTGAAGATACTTGCCTTTTTTAGGTTAGCAGACTTTACGTTTATTGGTGATAATTTCATATTAAAATGGAGATTAAATTCTGGTCGGTACTTACGATGTTTTGGGCGTTATATTTCATTATATCTGGTGATTGCTTAAACCTTAGCCGAAGATTAATCAAATGTATGTACGTGGAAGTAAATGCATTGAAGTAATGTTCAGTTAATTAGAGAATCTCTTCCAACGCACTGTTGATCTGTGTTGCAGTCGGGCGTGACGAGCCTGTGGAGCGGGTTCGCGTTGCTGGTGGGCGGGCTGCTAACGTTGTACTCCGTGCTGTTCGCAACCGAGTACCGCTGGGCGCCCGAGCCGCTGTCCAGCCTGCTGCTGGCGGCGGCGGCGCTGGGGCTGTGCGGCGCGGGCGTGGCGGCGGGGCTGGCGGCGGGCAGCGCGGCGTGGCCGCCCCGCTGGCCGCGCCGCCCCTTGTCGCGCGCGTCGGGCGCGTCGGGCGCCGGCTCGGGCGCCGCCTACCGCGCCGTGCCGCGCGCCTCCGCCGAGCGCGACGACCCCTTATAGTGACGCCAGCGCGCGCCCGCCACTCCTCTCTTCTGAAGCGACCCGGCGCCGCAGTGTCGCCGAGCGCCGCCCGCCAGCGTCACCAAAGTCCGCTCCGACCAATGTTCGATAACCCGATCGATGTGAAATCGTATTTTCGAGTATATCCGATAGTTAAGTGGAGTTTTTCAAGTTTATAGTTTTGTACGGGTCGGTCGTAGTGCCCGCCGGGTCGCAGCCACGCACAATGATCACTGCCAGCGCCGAGCGCGGCCCGAGAATGTAGGAGAGCGTTCGTTTAGTGTTTACGTCTGCAGCCGACGAGCTACCACAAGTTGAGACGGTTAAAAGCCCCAAGATAATGCGATAAGGTGTGTTAAGTGGCTCAACTATCATTCTGCCATTCATGTCAGGTCATAAGTAAATGAACATTTTCATTTAAATCATTCAAATTGAACAAAGTGCCCAGCAGGATACTCAAACTTTATACAATAAGCTGACATGTGTGACAAACACAAACATAACCAAGATAATAGCTGTCACTATACAAATGCAGTGCCTAAAAATGGAGTACAAGTGATTGCCTGCACTGGGAATTGAACAAAAGGGGTCTAAGATAACAACTTACATGTAACCAACACACAACAGTAGAAGTCTTTAAAAAATTACCTTATACCCCAAATAATTAAATCACATATGTATAAGAAATGTTGTGCAGTGAGTGCTTATAATTAATGTAAAATTTATGCATTCCACGACATTCCCTATTTCCCTGTGATTAATCTTACCACTGCATTTAGTGCATACAACTAATCAATTGAAAAAAATTACATGCACTAGGCGTGTGAATATTTTGACATTAACATTGAAGTGACAAGGTGACAGTGATACCAATGACTTTTTTTATGCCAACCATTTATTATAATATCACGCACACTGTGTGACACATATACCAATAAGTGTTTACCACAAGTAAATCCCACTCGACGTCATGAATTGCAAGAACAGTACCTGCTGTTGAAGAAAGTACTAAGTCAGTGTGCGTAGTGCGTCGGTTGCAGAGCGAGCCTTATTACCAAAGTTCAGTTATTCGCAAGTCTGATTTTGAAGCTAGTCCGTAGTGTAAGCATTGTTTATTAGCATTTTAATTAAGCAACATTCCTCGGTAGTTTTTGCACAAATCTAGTTAACTATGCGGTCGATCTCGTATTTTTTAGTAGTTATATCGAATTGAACGGTCCATCCCTGGCGCAGACGTTAGGACACCGTAAGATTTCAATGAATGTGTAAATACTGTTATGCTTCAGCGTACAAAAGGTTATTTTGCATGGTTTTTGTTGCTAAGCAGTGGGTGAATGTGATGTGATTCAAAAGCAGCAAAGAATAAGACATGGCCTGCTATTGCTACTATTTTTCGTAAGCAAAGACGCAAGTAAAAATCCTATCTTCTGTTTAAATGACAAAGAATGTAATGTGACATATATGACCCCTTAAGGCAGTAGGTATATTAAAAAATAATTTTACTTGGACCTTATCACCAAGGTAGGTTTAATTTTTGACGGGAGTATATTTAAAATTGCCTTTATTTCATGGTTATATTTCTTAAAATCGGATAAGATGGTGATGAATAATTTTCATATAATTTTTCATTTGTTTTGTTCTTGGCCGCTGTTGGTCAACTAAACACAAATCCCGCTGTAGTTTCAAGCATTTCAAAGTTTATGACACTGGTGTCTTGACGTCTGTGCCGCGTCTCTGATATTTGTTTGTCCTGTTTTCCATTCGTCCATCTCTCATAAGTTAATCTAATGTTACGTCTGAGAATACTTGAATAAACTGTAAAAGGGTAACTTTGTACTTGTGTAAGCGAATTGTATTTATTGTTTTAAAGTAATTACTTAATAATAGTTGAAGGGGTAAATGTAAATGTGTGAATTAAAAATATTTCTTTTAAAATTATTTCAGAAACATTGTTGAGTATCATTCTAGTGACAATAACATTATTGATAATCTGTTAAGCTACGGTTGCCTGGTCCGTTTTCGACACCCGTCGTAACGGTGGATGGTGGTCAGAGCTGGATGAATCTATGTAACAATGCAAGAATAAAATTTATCTTTTACATATATTCTGTCCTGCTCAGACGGCAATCCGGGATGGCGACAAATTTGAAGAAAACTATAGAAGAACTGACTAAATATCAAAAAAACATCCCTTGCTTTATTTTCAATTTTGTCAACTAGTTTCGACCTTTTCAGAATGAACATACAACTTCTTAGGAATGTGGTCAGTTTCACGCACTATTCGGTACGTTGATTTGCTGTGTAAAACTTCTAAAGGGATCGAAACTTCTCGGCTGATAGTTACAATCGTCGCGACAATTTCTCTATTTGTTACACTATAAAAAAGTTTTTTGAATCGCCATTTACGTTTACCCCAAACTCCTGTTGTATAGATGCGGGCGAACCATACGTGTGCATGTCGAGTTAGTGGTTCGCAGTTCAGACATATAGCTGTAAGAGTTCGGCGTAAGATTGTTATAGGAGATAGTTTTATACTGGCCGTCTGTCGTACACTCGCCTCACTACCGCATTTCAGTTCGGCACATATGCTTTTTCAGCGTTGAGCTAACTTAGACTTATGAAAGCTCTTTTTAATTTGAATTCGATTTATGCCTCTAATTTGAACTAGAACTTTTACTTCTCCCTCAAAACGTCGGTTTCTCAAAAGATTAACAAAAAAAGAATGTGTGAAATCGCACTACTCCTCTAGCGTTTGCCTATTCTGGACATAGCCTAAGGGTCAATTCATACTAGCGCAGAGTAGAAGCGAAGTGAAGCGAAACGAAAGTTAATATGGGAAACGCACCTTTAACTCAAGTACTTCAGCTCAAGCTCATTTTCTTGAGAGTCATAAGCGCAAAATTCGCGCGCAGATTTGCGTATTCACGCATTTATTTCGATCTCAGAAGGAATATGAGCATTAAACTGTTAAGTTAAAGGTGAGTTTGTCATATTAATATCATTTCGTTTCGCTTTGACTCTGCGCTCGTACTCTTATGAATTGACTCAGTTATTATTGAAAGAGTAGGAGAAAATAAAAAGAGACTTATTCCTACGTCAGTGCAATGCAGTGAATGCTTGTACTATTTTGGTAATTTTTGAACGCAGTCTAATCATTATAGCGTTAGTTATTATTGAAAGGGTAGGAGAAAATTTCCTACGCCTTTACAATGCATATGCTTGTACTGTTTAGTAATTTTCAAACTCAGTATGGAACCAACTCAGTTTTGTCCACAAGTGTCTAAGTTCGTTCAGCGCTCATCTTTCTATCGTCCACTTCCTTTACCGACGTAGGTCTTCATACATATCACAAAGTTACTGTTGGATTGTCCCTTATCTTCCGTTGTGTTCGCATCCCGCGCTGCCGGTCGGCAGTCAGGTATAGTCAGTGCCAGTTTGCAGGGAAATAGTGTGCCGTTGACCTCTTCTTAATTTATCGGTCCGCCCGTGCATCTCATATGACACACAGGGATCTAATAGAAATGTATGGGCACTCTTTCGACCTTGATAAAGTAGTCTGCTCATTTGGTAAGTGAGTTGCAGGTAACCGTTCGACTATCTTTTTGTCCTACTCTGACCTAATACTGTATGCCTCTCAGATTTTGTCTCGTTGAGAAAAATCAGTTGTCTATGCTATACCGATATTGCTTATTTAAAGTTCCTGAGGGGGTGTTGACTGCGGTCGAAGAGGTCGACGAAAGCACGAGTGTAATAATAGGTCAACGGACACAGTTTATTTGCAAACTGGCAGTTGCTATAGTTCATTCATTCACTTGATTCTGGCCTCATCATTTAGTTGCCGGACAAGAATTCAGCAGCCATCTCCGGCCCAGTTGGCCACAGGGGTAGGTCTATGGAGACTCAAGTTTCGTACAATCGTATTAATATCTACACATATGAATAATTAATCATCGATGTGAAAGCACGTGTTTATCGAAATTGGAAAAACCGTTTCGTATTTATCTCGCGATAAACTATCCCCATCTCGCTCTATAATATTACGGGGGAAGAAGATGGCGATATTCTATAAACGTTGTCGCGCGTGCCTTGTTACGGGGGTTCATGGTGTTTTATTGATTTACTATTATTACCCAACTGACCAAGAATCAGGAGGGTAATGTTTCTATCGCTAGTTGCTGTGTAGGGTGTCAACTAACAGACATTGACAATGTTTCTATTTCATTCGTGATGCTACTGGCTTGTACCGTCCTGTTCAACCATGAGACAAGTAATTATGCGAAAACTAACGATGAGAAAAGGACGTAGATAAAGAGTAATCGTAATGAATGTTTTTTGGCCTGTAGGATGGTATGGAATTGTAGGGTTCGGTTATGCTTGTCAAATATCATACAATGACAGCAGCTTACCGAACTTCGGTAAGCTGCTGTCATTGTATGATATTTGACAAGCATAAATTACATCTTACCAGCCCCGACGCCTCAGTGGTATCGTCATATATTTCACAGAACCCTCATTAGGTGAAGCTTTTCAGTTCGGCCCTTCAGGCTATGCATGCAAATCGCGGCCCATCAGGCATATGAGAGTTTGCTGTCTCTTCAAGCCTTGCGCACACAGGCTACGCCCAAAGCCGAGGTCCGTCTCTCCTGGGGGCTCTTTGGCGATGTTCGCCTTATAGTTTGAGGACACTCTGCCCTCACTCAAAAAGTTCGGTGAAGTGGTAAAAGCTCACTTGGAGCTGGCTACAAATTCCATTAAAAAAATAGGTTAAGCTCTTTATAATTAAAAAGCAATGCGTTTGTACGAAGCTTGAACTCGACAGCTCCCTCCCCCCGCCCCAGCCCGCTCCGACCGCTTTGTGTGTTACATTAGGATGGCATGTATCGTACGGGACTATGTACCGGATATTTGTAAGTTTCGTGTACGATCTCGATCAATATGTGCGAGTCATTTTTACTTTTAAATTTTAATGATAATATATGGTTTTATACAATCATGGTGTTTTATTATGTTATTATACTAGCAATTTTCCTGCGAGTTTGTCCGCGTATTATAGCCTATGTCACCTTTTTCTAATAGATGAAACAAACACCGCTTTCTATAGGTGAAATAAAGCAAACAACGAAATGGACTCGTACGTCACGCATATTTTCAGAAATCTTATTAATCATGTTATTTATCACTCGAAATGTATGTAATGCTCGTTCTTATGTACGAGCAGGAGCCATTCTGTGGGACGGATTTAAATAAGATTTCTTGCATTTGAAATAAGTTTTATTTACACAAATTAGGTACAAAAGAAAAGTCTTCTTTGAGAACCGTTTATGAAACTGCGAAGAAAATTATCTTTATAACTATTTATGAAATTTTGGTTACCAACGTGGTTGATGGGACCTCTCAGCAGCTAAGATCGTCAGCTCGTAGGCCAGATCACGAGGTCTAAATTTTGAGGTTTTTTTTAGATGTTGTTCTGGCTAATATATGGCTAGAGACACCTGATGATGATGACATGTTCTTGCTGCAGCTAGATACGTATTCGCATTTTTTTTAATATCATCATCATCAGGTCTTGTTAGTCTCCACTGCAGGAGCAAGCCCTTCTCTGTACTACCAGACCCATATATCTGCCAGAGCAGTCAGAGGATTATTTTTAATATAGGCCAATTAAAAAAAATATGCGTAGCAGCAGTAGCATATCTGCTACTGCATCTGATCTGATGCACATTATCACAGATTGCGATCAAGAAAGTTATGTATTAAATGTTGCGTTAGCTATTTATTGTTTGCTGCGGCCTCACTTACTAAGTTTTAATCAGTATTTTAATGTGTGTGAGATTTCAATCGGTTCATCGATTTTATCTTAATAGAAAAAGCGGCGTGATTGAATGTGTTATCGGGGCAATTTGGCAATTGCTGTAGATTGATAAGCCGGCTTGATATCGCCCGCGCCGCCTGCCAGCACATCTTCGAGAACGACTCTGCAGTGGATATCTATATCATGCCCTTCTCGCTTGTATCACACACACGCAACTTACAACTGGCTTCAGGGTGGGCCATGCGGAGGCTATATTTTGAAAAACTTAATGTTCATAGCCAGCGAGTTGATAAAATTAAGTGTTGACAGAAAATGCCAACAAAAGAAGTCTGTTATTCTTGCTAAATGTACATAGAAGAGACTTTTGTAAAGGGTTTTATAATCGCGAATCACTGGAGAAAATATTTCCTACTTAGTGAAGTGACTTGAGCTAGCAAAACGACTAAAAAGTGGTAGTAACTAAGAACTTGTGGATAATATGCGTATAAGTCAAAGGATAGAAGAAAAGCTTCAGAGGAGAGGCGAAATAGCAAAGTCAATAAACCTTGTGATACGAAAACCTGTGGACGTTCAGAAGACTGTTCATACCTGAAGTGTTAAGTGACTTTTTATAATAGTTAATGATGACAATGAGTGTAGTGGTGGACGGCACTACGCCCCTCGATTCCGAGCGGGCGGAAGAGAACGCGCTTCGTGAATATTACGAGAAGAACGACTTTCTGTTTTCGGCCGACGGCATCCTCAAAGTGACTTCGGTGGTGAGTGCGCAGCCAGCCAGGCCTTACACTATTTATAGGGCAGTACGTAGCCGGGTGGCGTTAGATCGATCTAGGTGCTGATAATCAGTTGTCTATCCTACAATCGACTTGATAAATCTTAAGCTGATTACTCTAGAATCTAATGTTGTGTTAATTAAGTGCTTACTTAACGGCCATCGCTTTTCTATATCAGATTTTGCTTGATAGGATGTGGATAGTGAAAATGCAGGGTACGCTCAGTGAACGGTCGGCATGGATGTCACCTGCGTTTATACCTAAGCTCATCAGAACCAATCCGATGCAACGCTATCGACGACCTCCGTGGCGACATGCACGGGGCACCGTAAAATTACTTGTAGATATTCAATTTTAAGTCGTATTTGTCTGCCTGCGGTTCAGGACCTTCCCAAGGAGTGCGTTAGCAGTAGCCGGTCATAAAAATTTTCGCCAACTCATATTACAGGCTACTTAAATACTGTCATAATGGCGGGCCCCAAGCATCGACGTAACCGGGAAAACGCTCAGATGAGGAGGAATCTTGTCGGCATCATTGAGCTTAAAGAACGCAAACAACAATTGCTTAAGTACCTACATATGGCGGGAATATGGTGCGCTGGAATAAGCTCCTACTTAGAGAACGACTCCACGAGTGCACAGATTTCTTCCGTAAGTTATTTTTCACTTGAAGCCAGCGATGGCCGATGAGATGAATATACCAGCACATGAGTCGGATTGTACCTGCTACAAACTCAACGACAATCTGGTAACGATAACGTAAATGGCTGAACCTGGATACACAGCATGGAGGGCAACTGTCTGATGCTAAATAAGTCTCTTTGCTTGCGCGAAGTGCCTAATTGATTGCACTGATCGAAATAAAAGTAGGAAAAAGACGTTTTTTTTTAATCTTTGTACGTAATCAAATTCTTTGTTGATTTTTGCAGGTGCTGGTACGTAACCAAGCTAACTGAACCTTTCGCCTTTCATTGTATTTTCTTTCTTTGAATGTGGCTTAATAAGTTTGGGTTTGCAAAGTAAATGTTGGTTGCTGACCAGTGCAGATCACGTGCATCGCCGTGGCCATCCTGTACCTGGGCATGGGCGCGGCGGGGTGCGGCGCGGCGCGCGCGCTGTCGTCCACGTCGGCCGTCGTGGCGCTCGTCACCGCCGGCGCCGCCGCACTGCTGTACGCCGGCAGCGCGCTTCAACTGCCGCTGTACGCGCCGCAGCTCTGGCTGTTTGCGGTAAGTGACGCTGTCGTCCACGTCGGTGTTTGCGGTAAGTGACGCTGTCGTGCACCTCGGCCTACTTTCAATGCCTTTCATGCCCTAAAAATTTTTTATAAATTTCGCCCCGAAGGAAGGATTGCTAGTCGCGCGGTGCCCAAAAGCGACGCAACATTTCATGGGAGAATACGTAAAAGAGCAGACTGATGGAAAGTACCTACACCTACTTCTTAGTCATGCTGGGATATAAACTCAGAAGTAGAGACCGGGCCCGGCGGGGATTCAATCAAAGAGTTCCTCGCACATGGGTTGCGGCACATCTAGACCTAGGCCATAGACACACAACCGCTTGTTAGTCAGTGAAAATCCTAACCAACATGTTTTAATAAGTATGTGATTTTCCAGGACATAATAATCTCGACGGTGATGGGCATCCTGCTGCTCGTCATGGCCATCCTGAGCCTGGTGTTCTGTGACAGCACCAACTTGATGGGGTTCCTGCGTGCAGTGAGTAGTTTGCTTCATCAGCCTATTTGATAAGGATCAAAATTCTTCGTAGCTGGTCTGGGACAAAGGATAAGAAACTTCCTGCCTCTCTCTTCTCAAGCTTTGTAGCTCTTGTCGATAGAGTATGCGCCAAACTTGTCTATCCTTTGCTTTAGATTTTAGTTTTTGACACAGAATAGGTTCATAATACTTAGTACAAGTTCTTAATAGGACATGACACCAGCCTTTTTCTTTAGTTGGTTAGCATAACTTTTCCTTGATCGCTCTGCACCTTTCTTGCCTTATACCCTCATAAGTAAGTATGCCTTTCTCGTACAGATCTGAAAATCAGGTCAAGGGATCAGGTGAATACCTATCTTAGAAGTCATGTCCTTCCACCTAAACCACTGTTGTTTAATGTCTTAAGTTTTTGCTACATTTTCTATCGCTAAGAGTAATGTCTATCCCTTTCAGCCCTTGGGCGTGCTAGCGGCCGCCATGGTGGTGGGCAGCGCGGGCATCACGTACGCGGAGGTGACGCGGCGCTGGGACGCCGCGCAGCCCGCGCGCGAGCCGCCCAGGCCGCTGCCCACGGAGCAGGAGGCCTGACCTGCTGGGCTGCAGTGTTATCGCCATCTCGTTTTGAATGTTACGTGAAACAAGCAGAGCGGAATATCTCTAAGCAAACTAGGCACTTGCCTAGGGGCGCGAGGCATCAAAAAGAGCAATAGGCCTTGGGGTGTCAAAATAATATTTCGGGCTAGTAATCGTATTCTGTATGGGAAGCAATCGACGTCTGTATGGGAGGCAGCATCAATTTAATGCCTTAGCAATCATAGAAACACCGGCAAATTCAGCGTGATCTTGTGGCCAAAGTTCGACAAATACTGCGTATTTGTTCCAATGGCGGATATCTGAATGTACGTACTGTTTAGTTTTAAGGATATTTTTGCATTAAGTAAATCATAATATAAGGAGCTATAATTAATTAGTTAGAAATAAATATGTACCTACATAAGAACCACCTTTTCATTATTTTCAATATTATTTTGGTAAAAACATGATAAGAAATCTTCAATTAATTATTATTTTGGATCTGCCCTTATTGTGAAGTATGTACAATAAAAACAACTACAATTTTATGCAAAAAATGAAATACAACACGAAAGCCCCTAAAAACATTAAAGCCAGTGGTTAAATGGGAGTGACTAACTAGACACTATACATAACTATGTATGGTGTATTCCGTAGCTATATAATATGGGATTCAGGCATTTGCCTGAACAAGTACCTAGGATGTATCTTTGTACACATATACACGTGACGTATCTATTCGAGTTTATTCAACTAAACTAAGTTGCCATCATGCCAGGCTGTCACATAGTTTCTGGGTTAGATACCCGGCTGGGTGAAGATGGAAGATGATCTTTGTCTCAAACTTACTTAGGCTTCGGAGCCAGCTCAATCAGTGTGATTTGTCCATAGACATATATTTATTATTTGCTCATTTGGCAGGCGTGGTGCTCCTTTTTTTCATCAAAGTATTTTGAAGTGAAACTACTTACATCAGTGGACAAATCATGAGATAGGATTTTATCCTGATAGTTAGGACAAAGGAAGGAAAGAAATAAAATGATCATGAACATTGATAAAATAGGTATAATATAGTAGAATCCAAACAATATATTGCACTCGTTGAACTGATAATATCTTCACAACCATTCATCATCATCACCAAGCTGTCATGGGTCTCTTTGGTTACATCTAATTACATTGTCATTTTCCCAGCAATTTACTTAAACATAACTTACATATTATTTTGTACACATGTTATACCAACACCATTTTTATAGGAAACCTTGCATGGAGCCGATCCATAAATTCTAAGTCAAGGTTAGATAAGGACAAATTACAATGTTGTAATTGTTTTATATGTGTTGATACTTATTAAAGTAAAAGGTACTATGCTTAACTTTATACATTTTGTTCATATGTAATAAAATATGGTGAGGTGAAAATAAACCACGCTATCTACTTTGTTTGACCTGTAACATGCTAGAACTGATACAGACTATTATATTTTATGCAAATGAATTTAAGAGAGATACCTCAAATATTTGGTACATAATATAAGAGTAAAGGACCTGCTAGAATTATTTAATTGGTGTTCAATCCTTTGCACTGCAGCATGTCAGATGGTACCATGCTGCAGTTACATACTTTGAACACCAATTAAATAACTCTAGCAGCTCCTTTACTTTTATGTTATGCACCAAGTATTTGAGGTATTTCTCATAACTTCATTTGTATAAAATATAGTCTATATTACCCATTAATAATGCAGCTTTCTTTTAAAGAATGTTTAAAATCAATTCAGTAGTTCTTGGGTTTATCCATAACAAGCCGTTGTATCTTCACTGTTTATAATTTTACAAAGATTGATATTTAATTAGGTAAGCAAAAACAATTATTCTATTACAATGTAATATAATTAATTCCTGGTTATTATTAGACTATGTCATAGTCTAATATTAACCAGGAAATTCAATTTCTTAAGTTATTAAATGTAAAATATAGAAAGTTAAAAAAAATATATCTTTGATATAACAGGTTGGCTCGATAATCTTTAGCATATTGTGGAAATCAGCTCCATGACAATGCTAACTAACTTCTAACTAGGACTTCTTTCAGCAGCAAAGTACGTCTTCACAGATTCCATCATGCTCTCGGGCACGGGCTTGGTGGCCACGCCGGCTATCTCCAGCCCGAGGTTCTCAATCTTATGAGCAGTAGAGTTGCCAATAGCAAAGTGTGGTAGCACAGACAGCTGGTTGTTGAATGTTTGCAGCTGCCGGTATATGTACTCACAACCCGAGGGGCTGAAGAACACCATGCAAGAAGGCACTGCATCATTCAGTTCCATCAAGTCCTTTCTCAAATTTTCATTCTCTTTCGTCTCATACACTGTAATAGCATCTATGGTTATGTCTGCCGCCGACAATGTACTGGGTAAGGTTTCAGACCTTAGATTACCACAAGGGAATAAGAATTTGCTAGATTTAGAGTTTTCACTTGTAATCAACTTTGCTAAGTTTTCAGCATTACCTGTAGTTGCGCCCATAGCCTCCAAACCAAGTAGCATGCTTATTTTCTGGCTGCTTGTGTGTCCGACTGTATAGATTCTCTTTGAGTTCCACAAGACAAACTTAGCAGGGTCCCAGCACTTAGATACAGCTTCAATGGCTCTCGGACTAGTCAGCACCAGTCCGTCGTAGTCGTCCTGGTCGAGCTTCTCGCGGAGCTGGTCGAGGTTGATGAAGGAGAACTGCAGCGGCTCCACGAACACCACCTCGTACTCATTGTCACTGAACACTTTCTCGTACTCTTCCGACGCGCCTTTGAACAAAACCACTTTCCTCATGGCAGCGGCGCACGAACCTCGCAGGAAAATTTATTACGACGTCGTAGGATCTTTGTGACAAGGCTGGCTGACCCTGAAATACAGGATATGTTTACGCACGAGAACAATGCAACAATGGCCAGGTCAACTCAACATTAAATGGGATTACTATTATAACGTACAATCAGCCTGAGTTATGTATGTGGTAGAAAAGTACACATTTGTTATACTAACTGGTAGAAAAGAATAAATTAATATAAAATTCTGTACAGCAGACAACAAAATAAACTTTCAAAACTTGTTTTTGTGCTATGTGCAAGGTTGCCAACTGTTGCATGAGTAAGTGCGCTAAATCACTACAGAAAAAGCGCTAGATTTGCCATTTTCTGTAAAAAAAGCGCCATATACTACAAAAAAATATTTTTTATTCATCACACACTAATTTTGACAGAAAAACTAAAACAAACAAAACAAAAATTATAATATGTAGGGTATTAGATACAAGAACTTAATCATCTTCAAAAAAATCTAAAAATTCTTACTTCTAGTTTGACTTACTTCGATCTCGGCTCCACCCAAACTGCCCATAGACATCTGTGATAGCCCTACAGGAAATCCCCGTCAATAGTCGAATCAATGTAATTACTTAAATAATGATTGTGTACCTATACGTTAAGTTGAACATTTATTAAATAATGTAGAAATAATTTCATTTTGTTTGTTAGCCAACAATTTCATAATCTAACTAAAAAAAAAATAATTAACTTCATAAATCTGAAAACGCGCTAGATTGGGCGCTAAGCGCTAAACAAAATAATTTCGCGCTGATGATGCGAAAAAAGCGCTAGATCTGGCGCCGAAAGCGCTAAGTTGGCAACCTTGGCTATGTGTCACTATGTGTCAATGTCAATGTCATCCTCACAACTGACGTTATGAACTAAAGTGTTACAAGTAAAAAATAATGCGTTTTTTTTTATTTACTGCTGGAGCTTCAAGGTAATTTTGTGGGTAAATTGGTACCTTCTAAAGGTAAAATGATGAAAAGATTATTTGAGTTACTTTGTTATAAGCTTGTAGCCTAGCCTATGAAAATTTTTTGTAGGCGGTATGTGGTAACTGATCACTAAAATTTAAGAAAACAAAACAAGATGTCGCTACTAGTTGCATCGCTTATACATCTCCGTCCTCGTCTTGTTTTTCTATCTAATTCTCCTCTCCTAATTTTCTTACTGGATAAGTAGAGTTGATGCTTGCAGCTGAGCGTGAGAGTGTCATCAGTTATCATTATCATCTGAGCATTCCCGTTGCGTATAGTGGGTAATGCGTCGGAGCAAAGAGATATGGCAAAAGTTTTTCCGTCAGCTGCGTTTCTGACGCCACCCTCTAACAGTAGCTCCAGAACCGCAAACTAAATCCTGTTTAAATGAGAGCCATGCAGGAGCGTGTTATTTCAAATGTTTTACATTGAAAATATTTATTGGCGCACCGTGCATGCAAATCCGAATTAACTTAAAAAAAGATAAGTAAGTTTGTATGCACTGTACTTTATAGCCTAGGTAACTTCATCTTCAGTAATGGAGGAAGATTCTTTGAGTGCCACTCCATTACTGGAGGTTGGCTGTCAGCTTTCTGAATTCTTCTCTATCCATCGCCAGGCGAAACAGTTGTTCAGCTCCCACTCCCTTATGTTCCTCAGTCATGATTATTTACGTCTTCCAACGCGTCTTTTGCCTTCAATTTTGCCCATCATAATTAGTTGAAGCAGTTGATACCGGTTATTACGTAAAACGTGACCCAAATATTAACCCTGCGCTTTTTGACGGTATGCCGTATGCAAATAGCTGCGACATTGCGACACGCTGGAGTACTTTTCGTTACTGATTTTCTGTGTCCAGCTAATATGAAGCATACACCACATCTCGAAGGCTTCGAGACGCCGTCTTTGATGGTCCATGCTTCGCCCCCATAGAGAACGACGGGCCATAAGTATATAGCACTGGAGGACCTGTAACTTCATGCAAGTTCATGAAGGAATTCTGAATCTAGTTATAATTTCTGGAAAGCGTTTTATTATTGCGTGTTTAATATAAAAGGTTATTTATTGACTTCTGTCTTTCCAACGTGTGCATTTCCCCAGCGGAAAAGTATTGAATAATAAATGTTGAATATACTAGATCGTTAGTTCAAAGCTGCCTTCGAATGTTTATCGATGAATGAAATTCGTGTATTCAGTAATTTTTGAGAAATTCCTCAAAAACATATTACGCCAGAGAAACGTTTCCCTGGCGGAATTTTGTCAGGAATCCAAAATTCAATTCGTAGAGCAATTAGTTAATCATAAGAGAGAAATGTTTATGCATAAATGGAATTTGTGTGTCATAGGCCTCCGAAGTTATTCAAAATGCCGCTGGGGAAATGTTTGGCCTTTTGCTGGATCTCATAAACGGTTTGGAATACGGTCTTGGATTTTTTTACACACATTGCTATTAATTTGTTTATAACGCCTATAAAAACAGAATCCCAAAAAACACAGCTACTTATGATTAAAAAATATATACATAAAAATAGGTATTTTGGTTCTAGTAGCTGAACTAAAGGACCTAATGGAAAGGTTTAAACGTCTATTTATATATTAGAACTGCCTCCAACATCTGCGAAAGTATGTTTGTAATAGAGTAAGTATAAAAAAAGATACAACAAAAATAATGTCTCAAGGACATCATGATTTTGAATCCGTCTATTGTAGGAGTTTTATATTATGTGGCAAGTTGTAACTAATTTCAATGGTTTGTTTATTTATTCATCTATACGCATTCTAATAATTAGCTTAATCCAATTAGTAATAAAAGTAATATCGTAAAAAAACCAGTGACACTTAAATCTTGGTTATAAACCGACCAATTTCGGATGGCTATGAAAAAGCGACCATTTCATATAAATTGCTGTCATTCCAAACATTACAATGTAATACCACTATAAATGAGGTACAGGCGCGGACACAAGTCTTATTTACAGTATTAATCTATAAATTGTTTGTAGTTATTTGTGTTATTTCTGAGTAGATGGGAGACTGTATATACCTCACTTTAACTTTCAATAATGATACAAATTTAAAACGTCAATCTGTTATGTATACTATTACTATAATACTAAAAAGAGGAAAGATTTGATTGTTTTTATATATGCATACAATTGACTTTAAAACTGGACCGATTTTCAAAGTTCTTTCACTTATATAAAGCTCATTTAGCTGTGGGTCACATAGGCCATAAAATACGAGCACAAAGTCCCGGGAAATTTGCTAATATGAAAAGCTAAGGTCTGTTAGACGGTCAATATATTCTTTTATAAGTACTTAGATGATAAATGCAGGATTTGTCTACTATACAGAAATAACCTTTTGGTAATTTTTTTTTACAGCTCAGTAATATTTTACACGTTTACCGGTTGCTCGGTATCAGTAATAATAGAAATATACAAAATAGGTACTATAAGAACTTATATACAAACTAGAATGCTTACGAATGATAGAAACCGGCAAAGAGCTAGTTGTACTCGCGTACGATGTGTTCCGTACCATTATTATAAAATATCAGGCAAAAAAGCGACAAAAATCAGGTTTCTGGCATTGGAGCCCTTCCTTAAATAATTACGTTATTCCGTTTTTAGTAAATGTTGTTTGCGGCAACAGATATAGGTGCCTACATCATCTGTGAAAATTTCAACAGCCTAGTTATAACGGTTCATAAAAAACAGCCTGGTGAAAAACAGGCAAACGGATGGAAAGACAGTGGAGTCTTAGTAATAGAGTACTGTTTACCCTATACGCACGAATACTTATTTACTAAATACTTATTTTAAAAGAGTAAATCTAAATAATAAGCAATATGTATTTAGGCATCTATTTTAACTAAACGCTTATGTATTGAGTATGCGTCTGTACCAAACAACGTCAGTAATATTGCAAATTTCAGAAGTAAGATACTTCTACTGAGCGGTCGCTTTTTCATAGCCATCCGAAATTGGTCGGTTTATAACGAAGTTCTAAGTGCCACTGGTATTTTTACGATTTTTCTTTTTTTACTAATTGGATCAAGCTAATTATTAGAATGCGTATAGATGAATAAATAAACAAACCATTGAAATTAGTTACAACTTGCCACATAATATAAAACTCCTACAATAGACGGATTCAAAATCATGATGTCCGTGAGACATTATTTTTGTTGTATCTTTTTTTATACTAACTCTATTACAAACATACTTTCGCAGATGTTGGAGGCAGTTCTAATATATAAATAGACGTTTCAACCTTTCCATTAGGTCCTTTAGTTCAGCTACTAGAACCGAAATACCTACTTTTATGTATATATTTTTTAATCATAAGTAGCTGTGTTTTTTTGGATTCTGTTTTTATAGGCGTTATAAACAAATTTATAGCAATGTGTGTAAAAAAATCCAAGACCGTATTCCTAACCGTTTATGAGATCCAGCAAAAGGCCGAACATTTCCCCAGCGGCATTTTGAATAACTTCGGAGGCCTATGACACACAAATTCCATTTATGCATAAACATTTCTCTCTTATGATTAACTAATTGCTCTACTAATTAAATTTTGGATCCCTGACAAAATTCCGCCAGGGAAACGTTTCTCTGGCGTAATATGTTTTTGACGAATTTCTCAAAAATTAATAAATACACGAATTTCATTCATCGATAAACATTCGAAGGCAGCTTTGAACTAACTATCTAGTATATTCAACATTTATTATTCAACACTTTTCCGCTGGGGAAATGCACACCTTTCCAACTTCTGTCAATAGTTGTTTCGTTTCGGATGTCTTATGAAGAAAAAATCGAGTGACAACGACAATTTTACTTCAATATCAATTTACAATAGATCAGTATTTATTTTCAAATAATCATTTAGTTTTATGTTTCTACTGAAAACTTTAACTGGTTCACGTGGTATTTGGCGATGTGAAGCGTGTGCGTGTTTGGGTCGTTGTCAATGCCGGTGCCACTGAGCGGGTGTTCCAGCGGGCTGGCCGTGGCCACGGCGTTGGTGGCGCTAGCGCTGCTGCCCGTGCAGTACTACGTGCCAGAGCTGTACTCCAGCAGCGACGAGTCGCCCAGAACCGCCGACCGACCGCACGTGCCGCACAAGCAGAATTGGTTCGACATCCATTTCTCCAGCTTTCCGCCGCTGGACTTGATTTTCGCATCAATTCTATTCATGTTGGCGTTCGTGACGTATGTGTGCGAATGGATTCAGAGGAAATTAATGGAAAGGAGAATAATAAAGGTGATCTTTTATTGTTTACCTAGTGAATTGAACCAGCGAAGACTGACAAGAAACATTATTTCTTTAAACACAGCGTCCCTTGCAGTCTTAGGTAGATACTACCAGCCACATGTTTGTTTGAGACAGCTCATCTCTTAGCCATCTTACCAATATTTGGCACACTTCGAACGGTAACTGTAGACGAGATGCTATCGAGGGCTACCACGGACTAGTTCACAGTCAATTCGTGACTACAGTGTGTGGTATACGCTCTGTAACAAAATTCAAAGGAAGGCTATTACAAGCTTCTATCTTTCCAGTTAAATCAATACCTACGGACGAGCGTGGAGCGGCTGCGCGCATGGGACGCGCGGCAAGAGCAGCTAGAGACCGCCCTGCGCGCGGTGCAGGGTGCCACGGCGGAGTACAACCTGCTGCTGTACCTGCTGCTGCGCCAGCAGGGCTGCCTGGCGCGGCCGCACGGCGCCTCGCCGCACGCCGCGCAGCAGCCCAACTGCCTCGCCGACAAGGAGCGTGACGACGACTTAGCTTTTTTAAGGAACCCCGCGCTCGAGGGGCAGCTGCTCTGACTTGTATAGCGTTTCTGACACTTTATTCTTTAATAAATGTAGTTTTGACTTTTGCAAAACGCGTTTGTTGTTACTAAAACGCCGCGTGGTTCCCGGCAGAGTAGAATAGGACTACTCCAAGTTTTCCCGTGGATGTCGTGGAAGACAACTTAGAAAACACAAACCATACAAAGCTTATAATCATCAAAGATATCTGCAATCCAGCCAACGTGGAGAGTGTAGGCCAAATCCTCTGACACGCTTCTGCTGTGGAGACTAAAAAAGATCTTATAATGACGATGATGATGTAGCGGTTCACATTAAATCAGATAAACCTTCTTCTACAGCGCATTTTCTTGTGCTTTCTCAATTCATCACTTTCCAGCAACTGTGACTAGCGTTGGTCCACCGGGTTCATGGTTTACACACACGAGATTTAGGTGTGCATTTCGATACCAGTTTCTCCCATCGTTTATTTGTGGAAGAAGGAATGGGGTGGAGGAAGGGAGATCGAGTGGCGCGTCCACTTACAAAACCTCAAATACACCAGTGAAACGAATACATTCGAATATACGTTGCTCCAAGTGCGTAAAAATGTAGCTAGAAAATGTAGGTAGCTAGTCGGCGAGGCGCCGGCATATAAATGAGCGGCAGAAGGGTCGCGCCGCCGGCCCGATGATAGACGGGCCTCTGCCGCGCCCGGACCTTATCGATATGGGAATTGAAAAAGATCGGGACATGCCTGAGGTAAAATGCGCAAATGCGCTCTGAGGTTCCGTAGCGTATCATGAACGTACCTACCTCATACTTTCTTGGTTTTTAAATTCAATGCGGAATGCTTATACCAGTTAAGTTTTTCGTGCTATTTATTTTTTTCATCATCATTCTCCTTACCTTATCCCATTATCTGGGGTCGGCACAGTATGTCTTATCCTTCCATTTTTGTCTATTCCCCGTCATAGTCACGTTCACTCCCGCCACCCTCATGTCCTGCCTTACACATTCTATCCATCTCTTTTTTGGTCTTCATCTTCCTCGATTTCCACTTACTTGCATGCTCAGTACTTTTCTTGTAATATGCTGATTTTGCGCTATGTTTGTTCAAAATACGACTGTCTTATTTTTTATATTTTTTCGGTAGGTAAGTATGTATTTATTTTGGTTAGCTATAACATAGTCAGATGTAAGCAGAGTTTGATGTGATTTATCAGGATTTATTCTCGTTCTATTAGTTACAGGCCTTGGCCGCTTGGCCCGTAGTGGTCATAGATTCTCTCCGTAATTGGAAGATAGGCGGCTATATCTATTTTGTCTGTGTAATCTTCGAGATTTCATACACTCTTGGGTTAGCGTCAAATTACCAGCGAGCACTCAAAAATAAACTATAAAACGACTTATTGCTAGTGTGTTTTAAAGATATGCTCTTCGCTGCGCTGCTCTCAATCTGCGCTGACCTTAAAGATGCAGTTGGGAATACCCCCTGATGAGAGATCTATACAGGTTTAACTGACGCACACTTTTAATTGCAGTAACGCCCTAGACCCTGACATCGCCATTGGCGACCCTCTGTCGACGTAAATGTTAAACGTCTCACTTGTATCACAAATCCTTATGGTCCTGTTGGAACCGTTCTACTACGGAACCCTGAAGAACCAACGCCCGCCACACACCTTTATTATTGGAGTAACGGATAGGGCACGGATTGGCGACCCTCTGTCGACGTAAATCTTAAACGCCCGACTTGTATCACAAGCCCCCGATTTGGATCCGGTTCATTGGTCGCGAAGTGGGTAAGGAGGTCCAAGTTAGTAAGTTTATATAGATAACTACTAGCTACATTTGCTCATGCATGAGATGCTTAACTGAAAAATGCTCATTTAGTATCCGTGTACACTATACCCACAAAATGAATATTGCTTGTACTACTCAGGTAACCATAATTTTGCTTAAGTCAATAACAGGCATTAAACTATTTTAATCATGCAAAGAAAATACTTTTGTCAAAGCTGTCAAATCCTCTTCGAATTCGAAGAAATAAAATGGCAAGTGGGCAAATAATGCCCACACTTTACTAGATGTGGTCTTTGGCGTCAGTCTACTTAACGTTACTTCTGATGCTGACCCAGTGTGAGGCAGCACTGACGTCAATAGCCTACCAAACGCAAATCTGACTCAACGCTCGCCAAACGCAAATCTGGCTGCGTCCTCCCATCCCACTTTCTATTACAAACAAGCCGAGATAGTAGTTCACAATGCGTTTCCGGGTCCGGATAGAATTTATCTATTAGCAACCCGATCTGATCGCTGACTGCAGTAATTGGAAGCGGCAGCTCGCCCGCGAATACTGACTGCCTCATTACGCACGCGGCCGATGTATCTCAGTGACGACCCGGATTGGCACAAAATGAGAACGTTTCCACGATTATACTAGCCTAGTTAATAAAATAGATTAGACTAGTTCAGTATTTTAGAAAGTTAACTGTATAACTAGTGGCTCTGTAAGTTTTAACACAGTGAACTCAGAATGGTCTTAACTGCCGTGGACCGCGAATGGGTTGATGTTCTGGGACACAAGTTTGGACTTAACTTTCAATTCTTCGAAAGAGCTCCCGCTGCTAAAATGCATCGGGTTTTCCTTGGTATTCCAGATTCTTCTTAAACTTGGTATTCCAGAAACGTTTGTTCAGCTGGAATTTTACCCCCACTTATTGCGAATTTACGACTTTTTACGAAGTTCCCGAGTTTTCGCTCGAGTCGGGACTCCAGCGTCGCTGACGTATCACCTCCAAACGAGCTCCTAACGGCCGCCCAGACGCGCCGGTTCCAATCGTAAAAATAACCTGCAGGTAATCTTGAACTGTCCACCATTTTGTTACGGGTTATTTTTCAACGCCTCGTGTCCAGATCTTAAGGGCCGAGCGTCATTCCTCGGAGAGAATTCGTGCATTATTGATATAGTTTGCGACTTTGTCTTTTACGGCCGTGTTACGATTGCCGATGGCTCTTCACGACCTGCATTTATTTTACGTGATTGCACAGCACAATGCGGAGAGGTATCAGTATTTACCTACTTAGGTATATGTTTGATCGTTCAAAGTTGAAATTTGATAATACGTTTCCTTGACTTGCACTTACGATTATACTCTTATAAATTGTTATGCGTGAATATGCCTAAATGCTTAGGAATAATTTTAAAAACGATATGTAGGTACCTACCGAAAGTGAGAGTTTTATACTAAGCAACAGCGTATCACAAAACATCTTTCATACATAATCCAGGGTAGAAAGTTTAGTTTGTATATTTCGGAAAATTATAACTCTGAGTTTACCTACTGAGTACTGAGTCCCGAGGATTTCACCAAATACTCGTAGAACCAATATTTTCTACTGGGATGTTTATAAAATAGGAACCTTATATAATGTATTTGTGTCTTTAACTCTCCAGATAAAGGCAGTATTCAACATGAGTTAGTTATTGATTGTTTTTTTACCATTAATTCTTTGTCTGCATAAGTGAAAATTACTGTGTGTAAGCATTTGTATAAATTTGGACGCATGGTAAACCGTGGCGCAGTGTTTAACTCGCCACAGCACAGCCAGCGACACGAGGTGTCCCGGGTTCGACCCCCGGCCAGGTCATGATGGAAAACGATCTTTTTCAGATTGGCCTGGGTCGTGAATGTTTGTAAGTGTATCTATTATAAAATATAGTTTCGTTGAGTTAGTATCCCATGACACAAGTTCACAATTTACTGTGGAGCAAGTATAAATAAAAAAAGGAAGGTACCCCTTGCTGTAAGGTGCGAGGTGCACTGTTTAACATAAGGTAGGTATTACATTTGCAGCGACACAATAGCTGCGGCCCGGAACAATGAGCTGAATGCAGCGTTACGGAAATTCCGGAGTTTTCCGCAAAATAGTCGGCGGCAACGACCAGCAGAAATTATACGAAACGGCGAGGACCGCAATGCCGGGCTTACGCTGTACAAAAACTAGACTATTAAAGGCAATTTCTTTGTTGTAAAGTACCTGTAAAATACTGTAGATATAGATATCCATCTGGCAACCGTCCTTCGTTTAGTAGATCTCCACAAATCTATTATAGGATATATAGGAAGTTGCGCTCACCATTACTTTTATAATATGCCGTAGATTTGGCTTTATCTTACTTTGTTGTACCTAGACAGAGACGTAATGAGAGGATCTGCATAATTTTTACATACCATGAGTGTGTTCGTTGAATCGTGCTTATACTTAATACCTAATTACCTTCAACTTCTCAGATCCCGAACATATTTCAAACGGCTACTACGCTAACAACGCTGGTAATAGCTAGTTTTTCTTCGAAATAACCTATTATGTAAATGTTACCCGTTTTTAGGGTTCCGTACAAAAGTTGAAAAACGGAACCCTTATAGGATCACTCGAGCGTCTGTCTGTCCGTCCGTCCGTCTGTCACAGCCGATTTTCTCCGAATCTACTGAACCAAATTAGATGAAATTTGATAAGATAGTGTAATCCTATGACCCAAACACGGATGTGCAAAGTAAATAAAGATTTTTTTGAAATAAGGGTCATTTTGAGGGGCCCAATTACAAAATTAAAAAAAAAAGTTTTGCAAACCTTACTGTGTCATATATCAAATGAAAGGGCTCATTATGAGGATCTCAAAAATATTTTTTTTTGTTCGGGTAAAATCAATACTTTTGATTTTATTCACGAAAGAAGGCAAAAATTGACCATTCCCCCCCCCTGATCTCTGAAACTACTGAGCCGAAAATTTTGAAAAAATTACAAAATGTAGTTCATTCCTTGAAGATTACAGGAAAAATAATAAGAATTCTATCACTTGAAAATTAAGTGGAAAACTCACAATAATAAGTTCATCTAGGGAAATAGTTCACTAAAACACCACTAGATGGCGCTAGTCAATTGAATAAAACATTTTTTGCACATTGTGTCATGTGTGTGTTCACGAAGCATATTGTACGGAACCCTCATTGCGCGAGTTTGACTCACACTTGGCCGGTTTTTCTTAAAATATTTTCTCGCATTACAGCATTATTCTGGCACCTGGTCCGTGATATACTGAGCACACACCGCGAGTGCCTCGAATATTTCGCCCGCGAAAATTGCGAGCGAGAGAAAATAGTTTCAGTACGTGTTCGGCGAGATATGGCGAGCTGTAAGGAGGTCTGGCGATGTTTCAGTAGATTGCCACTGCGGGTCGCGGTATCCGTCTCAATTCTGCACAAAATTGCAGTCGCGTCCCACGAGACGCGTGATCACGACATTCGTCGCATGTCGCACGGAATTGCAGTAGTTCGTCACTGCGCGCGTTACTACCCATGATTTTTCGTCCAAGTGCTACCACTGCAGTATTGCAGAGTAGATTACTGAAGATAGATCTCCGAGCGAAAAGAGTTTATGTAAAGAATGCATAAAATAATGATTTTTGTACCAACATTACAATACACTTCGTGACTTCTTAATAGTACATTATAAGGCAAGTACGGTAAGCTGGATATTACAGTCGAGGTGTTTATAGACCGATGACTTCGATTTTGCATCTATGCCATTGGGTTTCGAGCAGTTGTGATTGGTGTAGGTAAAGTAAAAGGGCCTAGGTCGTAAAACACAACATTACGATCCAGGTTCCGATGTCATAAGGGCCGTATTATTAGCAAATGTATTGAGAAGTCTATATTCCGGTTATTCGATGTACAGTAAAGCTTAGACCGTTTTCGCAGTGTCGTGCATTAGCAGTGGCGTACCTTCACATTACTGTAGTTTGTAGTTTAGGTTTTGGCAGTAATTAATGACACTCCGTTATTATCTTATAGACTTTATTCATAAAAAAATCCTCACAAAAAATAGTATATCATGCAAATTGCAAAATGACGCAATCAAGAGATGTAAGACCTACATGGGTCCATGAGGTAGCTGAGCCTTTTTTTACAACGTTAAGCAGGCAGTAGGGCTTCGTTAGTTTATGGTACGACCGCCGCGCTATAAAGTAAAGGAGGATGAGACAATAACCCGATGAGGATTGGCTGCATGATGGAAGAAGGGTTGTCAGTCAGCATAAATGCTTTTCGGTCCGCGATTCAGTTTTATGAGGCTACTCAAATATTCATAAAGTGGGTGAGTTCTACAACTGGGCTACCAGCATTGATCAATTCTTTTATCCATCTTTTCCTGAAGTATCACTAAGGAAAAGATAAATCTAATATGTACCAAGTGTCACAAATTTAGCCTATTGGTTGGTATGTTCACAAGTGGCATAGATGTTTTGAGCTTTGAGTTTAATCTGTAGAATATGCTTGTATGCATCTTGAAATATCTTAATCTAGTACTGTTATTGAATAAAGGATAAAGTTTTAAATAATATTGTACGCGAGCAGGACTTGAACCTGTGACAACACAAGCGCTCAACTTCTGCGTCTCCATCTGATGATACTTGTCATCAAAGAGATAATACTACGTTACATGTCCACGTGGAATTTTTCAACATATCCTATAAAGTATACTTGCATCAGTATCCAAGTATGGTGGTGTAGATGGTATGGTGTGGATGTATGATGTAGTCATCATGCTTCTTAAAACCTTTACAATCTAAATCTGAATGAATCATCAAGAACTTCTAAAAGCAAAACCTGTCAAAACTGGGCACATGAAAAATTAAGGTAATTGTGCGATGGGTGGATGGGCGCCGTGTGGTTCCCGGCAGAGTAGATTAGGACCACTCCAAGTCATCCCGTGGATGTCGTAAAAGGCGACTAAGGAAACACAAGCTAAACAAAGCTTATAAACATCAAAGAGACCTCTCCAACCCATCTGGTCAGCGTGGAGAGTGTAGGCCAAATCCTCTGACTACTCAAGCTAATATATGGCTCTGGTAGTACAGAGAGGGTCGTGCTCCTGCAGTGGAGACTAAAAAGACCTGATGATGATGATGATGATGCGATGGGTGAGGTCCACCAAAATTTCCGACGGTCCAAAAATGGACCACTCTATCAAAATAAATATCGTACAAGTCGTCTAAAGGACGAAACTTGTTCGGGTGATAACTATGGAGATAAATGAAATATTTTCCTCCTTTAGTTTTTACGCGGGAAGTGTGCCGGATTTATGAGTTTCGGAATGAGGACGCAGCCGGGGTTCATTAAAACGCAGACAAAGCGGCTTTGTCCAGCCGCTGCCGCGCTGTACGCGAGCGAAACAGCGCTGGATTTATCCAATTTCTGCAATGGCTGCAATTAACCCGGTCATATTCATTGTTCTTGTTCGGAATATTGCTTCCAGTGCTTTGTAGACTGGAAAACTCAATTAGCGAAGTATAAATAAATAAATTAGACGTAACGTTGTTGTCTCTTCAGGACTTTATAATATCAGACAAATATGTACCTGATGCTTATTGTGGGTACTTGAAGTATATGTTCAAGTAATTAAGTAGGTTACAACAAGTTCTTACAAAATAAAAAAATGTAACAAATGTATGCATTGTATTATGAGAATATAACATATTATAAATTCTTGTGGATATGGTCCACCATACTAAAATCTTCGTAAGGTAAATGTTCAAATTTTAATTGCTAGATTTGACCCGATAAACTTATACGTTAACGCACATTTCAAATTTAATATAAAGTATGAAAAATAACCAGTTTCAGATAAAATAAAATACAGCGTTGCTCTGTAAATAATTAATAGCCTTGTGTGATTTGATCTAATATTTAACATATATTTATTTAGCATATTTCATTCATTCGTTTTCATGTGAAAGTAAGTTCCAATGCACCCATTGGATACCATTATTATTTTTTTTTTTTTTTTATATTTAGGTAATAACTAGTTTATGTATGACAATTGTCTTTTTGTTTTTGTTCTTGCACGATGATTTGGTAAATGTATGAAACAAGGTCAATTGCAGTGTAAAAGTAGACTAGTAGTGCCTTTATAAAGAATATTGCAAGAGGTAGAAATTAAACACTTTGAGCATGTAACCTGTCGTCGGCAGCCGTCTCCAACCCTTTGATGCTCCCTCCCCACCTTCCTCGCCCGGATTCCCCTCTGTCGGCAGGAGGCGTCACTCCTCCTCTGGCAGTAAAGTAAGTTGTTTCATAGTCAAAGATAATCGTAAAAGTTTTTGAGGGAGTACAGCCTTCTAATCCCTCAATAACTTTAACGATTGTCTTTAGTTTCTTCTGTGTTTTTGTTATATGGCGTTTTTTATTTACGCTTTCTGCTTCACCGACCGAAGTAAGCTTGTAATAAATTGGATTTGGTCTTATATTTCTTGACACAGTATTTAAAATATAGTAATTAAACTATATAACTATTTACATAAAATAAAGACAAAAACACTACAAATTTAGAATACATCCTGCCCGTTTGGCATGGTGGCAAGAACGCTGGCTGCCTTCCCCCGTTAGATAGCTATGCTAATCCGTTGGGCGAATAAGCAGCCAGCCCTCTTATTACCGGAAGTTGATATAAGCCGTGGGGCAATCTCTTTAAAAAAGCACCGCGCGCTAAACCTCCGTGCTCGAAGTATTTCGTTTCTAACCTCCGTCACATTCACTAAGTAGGTATTTTCCTTGTCTTCTTATCTAACATTTTTTTTACAAACAAACCTGATAATAATATATTACTTACTATCTTATCTTATCTTAATTGGGGCCGATTATAAATCGGAAGCACGTCTAACCTTTGGGTTATTTTGTACTTACCCCATACCTTACTCACCCACACGGTGATTCCTGAAGAAGGACTGCATGAGCTTCAAAATATCACCTGGTGCGTAGTGCCTGTAGTCCTCCAGATCAGGATAAGCCGATCCAAAGAGGTCCAACCGCTTACCAGCCAACGAGTCACAGCGACACAAAATGTATCTCATTGTTTCCTCCGATTCCTCACATACCCTACATAGTGGGCTTTCGACGATTTTTATTTTGAATAGATGACTGTAGATTACTTACTACACATGCAGTATTACACAGTATACATCATCATCATCATACATACAGTATTACTTATTTTTATAGAGTCAAAAACTATAAGACGAAATCCACTTTAGTACAAACTTAAATTTGTAATAAAAACTGGCTGTATTACCCCAAAGCGGTAGTCACCATTATTTTCGGCCTATAAATGCATTTTTCTATTTATACAGTGTTTACCACGAAATGGGTAAGTAAGCCCGTCAAAAACAACTTTTCCTATGGGAACATTACAAAAAGTCGCCATTTTCATGCAAGTTGGGGGGCGGCAAGCTAGCCAAAGTAAAGTAGCATAAATATCACACAAATTAAGCTAGCCCCACAGTAAGTTGTGAACTATACTAAGTCAACGATGCTATATTTTATAATATATACCTTATATAGATAAACATCCAAGACCCAGGTCAATCTGAAAAATATCGTTTTTCATCATGACCTGAAAGGGGATCGAACTCGAAAACCCCGCGTCGCTGGTCGGCGTGTAAACCACTGCGCCACGGAGCAGAATTGTCAGTTTGTTTGTAAGTCAACTTAAAACTTTTTACTATAAAATTGGTTTTATCATTACTTATAACTCGTAACTCCACGATTCTCTTAACGCATCTATTTCAGATTCTCCTCAATTTACACATCTTCAGCATCTCATATAACTAAAATTAACGTTTGTAGGGTAACATTTCCTTCTCCTCAACTATGTAGTTGCCTTCACTGTTACCACTCTACGTGATAGCACCTCTATGTCATAGCGCCTTTACGTACCTACCTAACAATCCATTACGTCGTAGCACCTCTACATCGTGGCACCACTACGTCGTAGCACCTCTACGTAATAGATCCATTACGTCGTAGCACCTCTACATTGTAGCACCTCTACGGAATAGATCCGTTATGTCGTAGTACCTCTACGTCGTGGCAATACTACGTCGTAGAACCTCAACGTAACAGATCCTTTACGTTGTAGAACCTCTACATCATGGCACCTATACTTCACCATCCGATGATGATTGGGCTGAAACTGTCGGCACACTCCGACTAAAAAGACGTGAGTGGAACCGTTCTGTTATAAATCAAAATATATTTTTTAATATACGTTTACATTATTAAGAATTTATTGATTTAAAATCTAAATTACGCAAATGACACTTTCTTAGGATCCGTCAGCGGGCTGTCTGCCTTTTGCAACAGTGGCTGGTCCCCGTGGAATAAAAACTCGACGCGCGTCGATACAGAATTGTTATTATGCAGTAACTCGAGGCTCACTCACCGCTAGGTACCGACTTACATCCAACGACTTCTAAAACAAAATGTTTTAAGTTTTTCTTGATTTTTATAAAAGCTGGTGAAAATAGATACACATTAGATGCTAGAGTTGTCGTGAAATGCAGGATGGTAGAACAGTTATTATAATGATGAAACCACCAAACTATACTAATTTAACTTTGAACTACGTAAAAATGAAATCAAATGCGAGTAGTTTTTGATTAAAATTTACGTGAGATAAGACATAATGACTAACCTTATACCTGAGATAATTTTTTACTAAAACTATGGACAAATGTCTGAAAATAAAGTATTATAATTATTATAATGAAAATAATAATAATAATAAATATATACGGACAAATCACACAGATTGAGCTAGCCCCAAAGTAAGTTCTAATGAAAGACTTGTGTTATGGAATACTAACTCAACGATACTATATTTTATAACAAATACATATATAGATAAACATCCAAGACCCAGGTCAATCTGAAAAAGATCGTTTTCCATCTTGACCTGACCGGGGATCGAACCCGGGACCATCCGTGTCGCAGGCAGGCGTGATGACCGCTGCGCCACGGAGCTTCGGTCTTAGCATCGGTTTATTCGACCGACCAACAAGCTCGACTTCATCCGGAGGTCTTCCTCAGGATGTCGTCCCAATCTGCATTCGGATGAGGAACTACTAGCTGACTTTTTCGTGATAAATCCGTTGTTTGCGTATTTTAATAATGTGACTGACTTTGAGAAAGCCTGATGTTTTATCATACAAAAAAAAACTCGTCTATGTGTTTTACCTAATCCAGGAAAAATTTGATTAATCCACTTTTTTACATGCAATATTTAATCAGATCGAGGCATCTGATAAGACATCCCTGCATTTTTTTACACGATATGTTCTTAGTCCGTCAAATCTACTTTTAATAAAAGAAAATTGCATGTTATTCCTTTCACCTGTTTAGCGATTATGATTACACACACCCTGAGTAAAGTGCAGGCCATACCGCCAGGAAGCTAGCCGTATAGCAATCATTTCAAATCTTTTTATACTTTTTATATCGTCAGCGATTTAAGGGCAGGCTATACCGTGAGCTAAGGAGCGTGCGGGCCGTGCGAGCATCGACTTACCTCTTCCATACTTTGGTTAACACCGTGAACTACACAAATAAGTCACGTCAGCGATTCAACTACGAAAAACGAAAATATCCTACTATTTAAATAAAATTATTTAAGAAACATAAGGAGATATTATTCTACCATTCTATCGTAACTTTGTTTATCTCGTTAACGTAGCTAGCGCGGTGTCAACTAAAGTATTGAAAGAGGTAAAACGATGCTTGCACACCTCGCCCACGCTCTTACTTTGGCTCCCCTCACGCTCACTCGCTTGCTTGCCTTCTTGCCCGTTCATAGTTTTCAGTGTGAACCTACGTTTTTTATCTCACCAATGCTTCGCTTACTTTTTACCGTTTCCCTCGCCTGCTTCTGCTCGCTTTGTTCACTCGCTCGTAAGCTGGCAGTCTGGCCTGCCCTTTACGCATGAAATTTATGACAACCCTATTTTGTTTAAGCCCTGGCTAGTCTATGCGTTTCACAAGTTAGCGCTCGCCACCGCACGCGTACTTTACAAACTGAGCGGGGTTGTGGAAATTCAAATAGGCAGCCTTTTATTCCGGGAATGAACGCGGCGAATTTTCTTGTTATTTCCACCAAATACATTTAGCTTGTAAAGAAGCGACGGGTCTTTTGTATTACTATACATTGTCTTCCAATCACACTTATTTATTTTTATTAGATTCTTTTTTGTGAAACCAATATTTTAAAATCACTGTACTCAACAAAGTAACACAGGAAAAAGTAGATTTTTTTCCCGGGTTCGATCCCCAGTTAGGTCATGATGGAAAACGATCTTTCTCAGATTGGCCTTTTCAAATTTGTACAAGGAGGCTCACCGTGGTTTTCAGACCAACAAAATTAAGTTATATCCTTACTAATACAAATTTCATCAATCACAAAAGACACACTCTATAACTACATTTAGAGCTATTAAATAATAAGTTAAGAAGAAATGCTTCAATATAGCGTTTATTTGTCATTATTATCTATCTAAACCTTAACAACAACAGAGCCGACGTAAAAGAAAAATAGTTTCTGTATGAATTATCGTTCTGTAGCTATCCTGTGTATCAACCGATAAGCATTAACACGTATCTATAATTAGAAAGAATTAAAAATATAATTGATTAAAACAGTAACTGATTACTTCGCTGATAATTGGCACCATGGTCTGCACAGGTGAGTAGAGTCAGGATGCTATGCTCTTGTCAGGGTTGTGACTAGTGAGGGGATAAATAAAAACCATCGAAGATTCCCTAACGAGGACTGAGCGACCGCGAGGTCTTCACCCGCTATTATCATCATCATTCCAGCCGCAAGTACTCCACAGCTGTCCTATCCCAAGGATTTCCATCATTAGGAGTCTTACTCACCACGCTTCGTAAACGGGTTAGCGAGCGCAGTTTGTTTGGCTTATATCAGTTCCAGCGCTGCTGCCCATCGAAACCAGTTTTTAAGCCTGGGATGTTTTGTGAAGCCTGTATTTGTGATGCAAATTTTTTGAATGGTTTTGGGATAAGAAAGTAGCAGCCTCAGAAACCGGGCGCGCTTACCTGATGCCATCCGCAACCACTGGACAGATAGTTGGAGATAACGCCCCTGAACATCTTCATCCGCTAGTCGCTTCACAAAACTACATATCGGCACAAATACGTATGCACGTGTCTCTACACTCTATTAAAAAAAACTCCTTCGGCTCGTGTTCTAAGACTTCCCTTTTCTCTTGTTGCCTCGATTTTCCTTCAATTAAGATAATCTAAAATATAACGAATTTCCACAGTTGTTGCTGCCTTTTTCTCATTACAAATTATTATCGCATCAGTTACCAAACGGGCAGACACAAAAGCTCACATATGGAGCAACAATGGCCACATAAACTCACAGAAAACTGTAAGGTTGGGAACAACACAGTCAGATTCTTGGCGAAATGGCGGAGGGATATTCAAACCAGTTCTTTCAGCACCACGATGCGTTGGTTGTCTTTATCATCAAATCATTACGCCTGATGTCAAGTCGGGAATATACAAACATTTGACGAAAACGAAGCTGAATCATGTTGGCAATCAGAAAAAGGATACTATAAACTCCAACATCGGTAGTGGATCAAAACTGAAGAAGAAAGCGCCTCGTAGATCCCAGTCGTCTTATATCCCTTTGAGCCTAACCCACGATTGCTTGCGGTGGTGGCATGATTGCAAGCCTGCAATTTATTACTAAATTAAATTCTAAAGTTTCATATGTTAATTCTTGTTCAGGTAAATGTAAAATTTGAAATAATAAAATCCATTTATATTTAAATTACCTTTTAATTGATTTTAAAAGCTACATAGGTAAGTCGATCATCATCATCAGGTCTTTCTAGTCTCCACTGCAAGAGCACGACCCTCTCTGTACTACCAGTGCCATATACTAGCCTGAGTAGTCAGAGGATTTGGCCTACACTCTCCACGCTGGCCAGACGGGTTGGAGAGGTCTCTTCGATGATAAAAAGCTTTGTTTAGCTTGTGTTTCCTTAGTCGCCTTTTACGACATCCACGGGATGATTTGGAGTGGTCCTATTCTACTCCGCCGGGAACCACACGGCGATATAGGTAAGTACTTACGTCGTATTAGTATTGCCGTAGTAGATGAATATGAAAAACGAATAATGTTGACAATCACTAAACAGAAAAGCTGTAATGGAACAAAATCGGGAATGTGCCATGGCCCCAAACAAATTTATATGGGTTTGGTATTTTTAAAAATAACCATTATTTTAAACTATCCAATATTGTGACACAGCATTTACTTTTATCTGCATTCCGTTAGATATTTAAAAATTAATTATAGATTTTAAATAAATAAATAACATAACCACTTCCTCAATTTTAAAGTTTTAAAGAAAACCCTTTTTTTCATTTATGGTGCCAAAAGAGCCAATGTGTGCCTTTCTTTCCTAGAGACTTTTTACCACTATACTTTTTGTACTTATAGTTTTTAGTAACTTTTGGTAAAAGTCTCTAGACTTAATTTACCTTTTCATATTCAAAGTAGGTTCAAAATATATAGTATCTAATAATAAAGTCTTGATTTTCAGCTCCATTAGGTTCTTTGCTTACAACGGCATGTGCCAGAAACTGCGTAGTGTATGTCGCACATAAATTGGCAGCGCACAGGTCGCGAGCCAAAACCTGCATACTACAGACGGGGTGCCTGTGCCTACCCCGTTCTTGTTATTGGTCTAATTTCTGCCTAGATCTTAGTCCAATAACAAGACATAGCCCACGTTTATCGTGTTTTTGAGCGTGCTGGTGAAAAATGTAATTAAAATAACTGAGTTGCTTGCCGCATCCCATATTGGCTTGATAATTCTTCAGATTTTCACCAGTTTCCTCGTCTGTACGCGCTGTAGTTCTGAAAGCCTAGAAACTTTTAAAACTAGAAAGCTGTAATTTGTTATGGGTATATATCAATCTCCCCAACAAAATGGTAAAATAAAATTTAAACAATAAATTGGGGTTATCTCATAACGGTTCAAAGATTCAAAGAAAAAATTTATTTTGCATAAGTTGCCTAAGACACTTAGCTGTTTCCAGCATGCAAAATGATAAAGTCATGCATAAATTTTTAGTACATAATACGTCACTTTTGTAAATAAACAATTATTATAAAACGAGAAAAAAAGCTAACAGGAGTTCATAAGACGAAGAGTTAAAGTAGGCCAACTTATAAAGAAAAGGAATATAATCATTTCAGATTAGGTTTCTCCGTGAGCGTTCTCTGTTGTTGTATTGACGGGCATTTATATACGAAAGGTACCGAAAGCTTATTGTTAAGCTCGTCTGAAGTGGCACTCGCGCGGCTGAGTAGGATTGTGGAAGAGAGCTTACTCACCATTATGAGCCATTTTCATTTCGAGTTTTTGTCGTGTCCTTGTACGTGTATGTGGAGGAGTCGTAAAATTTACATGTATTTACTTAATAAATAAGAATATGTTTAACATTTTGTAGGAAAATTAAGGAGGACCCCTACATTTTTTAGTTATTAAATACAATAATATTAAGTTATATAACATCAACTTTTCCAAAGGGCATCAACGTGTTGGAACTATATCCAAACCGATCTAAATCCCATGTTTGATGGAGGGGTCCATCAAACATTTGCACAAGATTTCAAGATTCAAACGATTATTTAATGAACTGGAGTGGAGGTATTTTTGAACCCTTAAAAATACCAACGGATCTTCTATTTCATCATATTTTACCTGAATTATTCCATAATCAATTAAGCTACCTTGAATCATGAATGAAGCTCCCAGATAGTTTCCTGGTTAGCCAGAACCTCCCATAGTTAATCACAATTTGCATTGGCTCGGGGGCTGAACTAGACTATTTTCATTAGTGCGGCGGATTTCCCCGTATTTACTCACGAAGTCACTAAAAGTACTTTATATTGGGGCGGATACTGTTCGGCTGGGCCAGGAGTCTGTTACATTATATTCTTATCACGTCTCCTTAAACTTTTTTGGAAAATATATGAAAACAGCTCTTTATTTCTCGAAAATAATAGCCATGATTTACTGGACCGCTTTTCTCTCTTTCATAATTAAAAAAAATCTCCCTTTAACCCAGTTTGATTAGACACCATTTGCCAATTTTCTGGACCACAGATAATAAGTTCACAAATAATGAATAAAATAATAGTTCACAAAGATACTTAAATTAACTCCGAGTCGTGGGTGCAAAATAAATATGTGAAGAGCAGAAGTATTTAGGTCTCTAGGGCACGCTGGGTCCGCTGTAACTAGATTGGATATTATTTCAGGCAGTAAAACTAATAATTATGTAGTAAGCGCGGGCCCTGAATGCATGCTGATAGTGCTCAGAGAGCACAATTTAAGTGGTTAACGGAAACCGAGAGAGCTGAGTATTTTGGTCTCCAGGGCGAGATCTGGTATTATTTGTGCAATAAAACTAATAATTATGTAGTGAACTAGGGCCCTGAGTGCATACTAAGAGTGTTCAGACAGCACATTCTAAGTCGTTAATGGTAACTATGAGAGCTGAGTATTTCGGTCTCCAGGGCGCGTTGTGGTACGAGTATTATTTGAGCAACAAAACTAATAATAATAATTATGTAGTGAACTAGAGCCCTGAGTGCATACTAATAGTGTTTAGAGAGCACAATTTAGTGGTTAATGGAAACCGATAGATCGTAGTATTTCTATCTCCATAAAAGGGTTGTGGTATTATTTGAGCAATAAAACTAATAATTATGTAGTGAACTAGGGTCCTGAGTGTATACTAATAGTGTTCATAGAACACAATAAGAGACCTGAGTATTCCGGTCTCCAGGGCGCGTTGTAGTATTATTTGAGCAATAAAACTAATAATTATGTAGTGAACTAGGGTCCTGAGTGCATACTAATAGTGTTCGGAGAGAACAATTTAAATGGTTAATGGAAACCGAGAGAGCTGATGTTCCAGTGTCCAGGGCGCGTTGTGATATACTTAAGCAGTAAAACTAATAATTATGTAGTAAACTCGGGACTAGAGTGCATACTAATAGTGTTCAGAGAGCACGATTTAAGTAGTTGGTGGAAACTTTGAGAGCTGAGTACACTGAATAGAATAGAATAGAATAATGGTCTCCAGGGCCCCCGGGCCCGATGTAACTGGCGGGGATGTTATTTGAGTAGTGAAACTAATTTAAACGTGATTGTGGTGGTCCGCTTTTAGGAAGTTTTAACAGTAGGTCAGAGGATGATTATTTACTTGTCCATCCCAAATTGTTAAAATATTAATGAACTAGTCTTGCCCTATTTGAACTGCATAGAATGTAGAAGATAAGCTTTACTATACATAATATATTATATTATGCATCGTCATCTCAGTCGCAAGATGTCTCCTGCTGGATATTGGCTTCCCCGTAGGATTACTAAGTATTTATATAATTATTATAAATATTCAATCTAATTAGAAGTAAACATATCTGGATATGTACCGTGATTATTCTTGATCATGGTCCATGTAGCTGGATCGTAATATCGAAAACTCAAAGAATAATCACGGTAAATATCCTGATATGTTTAATTCTAATGATGATAATCGTGAAAGTTTAAAAAGCTACATTCAACCAAATTATAAATAATAATTACCTATTTCTGGGTCATATAAATATTTTGTGTCTCATAAAAATTAAGGTATAAGGCTTGTGTGTAGACTGGCAGTCTATTGACTTAGACATTATAATACTATTAGTACATACCTACTTGTATATGAATAAACATGTATAAGATTTAGGTCATTATGACTCACTCTCACTCATAACATTTTACATATTGAACTAGCAAAAGGTTGAAGTCAAGATCATTTTGCTACTACTGCAAATCCCGCTAGTAATCTGTAGATAATAATAATTAATTATTTTACGGCCTATTTTCTGTGGCTTTGGCTTTTAAACTTTACAAAATTTTGCTTAACAACAACTTCACTTTTATTTGGCGTCAGTAAATCTGATTAATATTTATAGTATGTTAAAATATACTTGTCAAGCACGTACAATGCTTTATGCAAACAATAAAACTCAACTCGTATGTAGGCAGAATGGAATGGAAACAAAAATAGGCGAATGTTTAAACAGCGAGAGCAAACAGTGTGATGCGAGCAAACAAAGATTTTGCTGAAAAATCGAGCGCCAGCAAACAGGCTTTAGCTTGTGGCGGATGGAACCCACGGTATTCGTGTTTACGAGGCGGTTACGTGCCAAATTTTCTCTGAATTTTACTGCTACACGCTACGCTGTAGCACAGCTACGAGATCTCGTAGCAGATAATATTGTCGTAGCGGTTACGAGCGGCCGCGGCGCGACGCATCGGCTACGGCGGCTGATCGCGCCGATATACATCGACGCATAATATCAAGGCTTATTGCCAGCCTCCATCTTGATTAATAAGTTACCCGATGTTACAATCCAGTTATTATGCAGATTTATATGATACTTGATATGAATACGAAATGACAAATTTTCTCTATCGTACGAATATTGAGCTTACTATACCCTTACTTTTATCTGATAAATAAGAGAGTTGTACTGAATATATTGCATGAACTTATAAAAATAAGAAACTCTAATTGACTATACCAATTTAGTTTTATAAAAAAGAGGCCAAAGTTAAAATTAACTACACGTTGTAAGCTCGCCACTGCCCGCTGCTGGGTATTAAAATTATAACGAGTTGGTCTGAGCGACGTTATATTACGCCCGAGTGCTATTAAATTCAGGCGGTGCGCTGATGCAACTACTCATTTACGGTTAAGCAAAGGAAATATGACTTTGAAACTACCGGCGTTTGTGGTAACCGATTGCTATTTTGTGGGTAGCTACTAATGTTTGTTTAAGGCAATGTTATTACTTCATTGTAAGATGTAATGAGTCTCTTACTATGCCGTGAAAAGCGAAGGAAATATTATATAACATGTAAATGCGTTTATGTTATACAGCATACGTGGCACAGTGCACAGACCCCAGCTTGCGTCGTTCGAGGATCGTTACATTAACCGGCATATAATCAACTAAGTGGTCGCAAGAGAGTTTGCGTGGCGATGATGTGCAAGCGAGAGAATTGGACGGCATGTGGGATACATGTTGAAAATTAATATAAATATTTTTTTTTGCAAGGGTCGTCGTGAATTAATCTTTCCGGTTTCTTTATCCAGGCTTGAGACCGGCAGTGCTACGGATGTAACACAGGCGGAGTTAAATATATATCTTGGATTAAAGATATGGTCGACCCATACTCGGTCTGTGTATATGAATAAATAATGGGATCAAAGCAAAAAAATATCTATCTTTCCACATAGCAATATGAACAACTTTAAATAATCGCTCGTTATATGTACCGATACGGTGGCCTATCTATACTTATTTATTTAATGTAACTTTTCCTGGCTTGAAAATGTGTTACAAATATAATAGAACTGAGTCATTTATCAAACGAAAAGAGAGTTAAACTACGGATCAATTCATATGACAAGTATAGATTTTGCAAGATAGTCTTACTAACGGTAAAAAGAGATGCTTAAGGTTGTACACCATTAATGTGGCTAGTACTTAAATCTTCCATAAGGAATCAATCACACAAGGGCCCGGCAAAAAGTGTCGGTTAGTATTCTATCAAATATGAACCAATTGCGCCATCCGGGCAATTCATGCATTTTAATAGTGGCCCGGGTCGGTCATCGCTGTTTATGACCATCGTAAATCTAAGAAGGAGTCTATTTACGGTTTTGTGGACACATGTGTCTATATCGTGGTATTTCACTAGAATTCAATCCCACAAGGGATCAGCATAAATTGTACGTTAGTATTTTATCAGCTGCTTCAACTAATTATGATAGGCAAATTTGAAAGCAAAAGACGCGTTGGAAGACGTGAAAAATCATGGCAGAGGAACCTAAGGGAGTGGACCGGAATCGCCAGAGCTGAGCAACTGTGCCGCCTGGCGATGGATAGAGAAGAGTTCGGGAAGCTGACGGCCAACCTCCAGTAATGGAGTGGCACTCAAAGAAAAAGAAGATTTTTATCAAATATGAACCGGCAACGCTGTCTGGGCAATTCATGCATTTATATAGTGACCGGGTGAACTTGCCCGGTCCAGTCAACGTACTTCACGACCATAATTAGAGCTTGCTCTTAAGAACATATGTGTATTAATATCGTGGTATTACACAAGAAATCAATCACGCAAGATATTCAAAAAATAGTGTCGTAAAGTATTCTATCAAGTTTGAGCCTGCGGCGCCATCCGGTCATATCATGCATTTTAATAGTGTCCGGGTGAGCTTGCCCGGGTCGGTCATTGCTGTTTATGACCGTCGTAAATCTGGGAAGGAGTCTATTTAGGTTTGCATGGGCACATGTGTTTAGACCCTTTTATTTTTTGTTGTATTAAAATTTCGGCTGAACTAGAACATTTGTGCCGGTCATAGCATTAAGAGATGCAATATATTACTAAATCTATGGCGCGGGTACTGCAGTCTCTAATTACTTTATCAATGAACAATGTCACCAAAATATAATAATCGTTATCCCCAGCTAACCCAATTTTCATAATTGTCTATATTTTCGTATGACATCGAAAGATAGTAACCAAGACGTGAACTAAGAAGATTTCTAGTCGATGTGGTCTAACAGGGCTTTACGCATACATTTCTTTTCTCAAATGGCCGGTTCCGAAACACAAGTAGTCTGTAGCTTTTCAAAAATTAATGGTATAAATATAAATAAATAAATATATACTGACAAATCATAAGTGTAAGGTCATAAGTCGATATAAGTACATAAGAAGTATTTAAAGTATGAATCGATGTGAAAAAATGCAAAGTATGTATGTCTTTTCCATCGTTCCTTCCTGTAGCCTAAACAGCTAGACCCGTTTTGAAGAGTGCGTGAGTGTCATTACATTCGTGTTTTTCCGGAGTATCAACGGCATAACGTCAGCAAAAAAAATAAACGGCGGATGTGAACTGTCAAAATGGCATTTGGGTTATTTAAATAAATCTTTTGTTTAGTCGTATATCGTCGTGAAGAGTTGTTGGACTGCATTCTCAGATGAAGTAAACAAGTCAATAACTAGAAAGTACTAATAACTTAAATGTAGCTGTAAAATCTATGCAAGTTAAAAGTTATTTTATTAACGAATTTTCGCAATATCATAAAATGCTGACGGGCAAATAGGAGTTGCATTTCATAAAGTACAAAGCATTGTTGTTTGCTTTTCGTGTGTGTAAATGGCCGAAACTGGCGCCAGACTTTTGAAATATTTAGTGTCATAAGAACTTAATGAGTCTGGTTTTGCAGTATCAGGATACTGTGTTTATTGATAATCCCTTCATGAAAAGTTGGATTTTATATCAGAGAACTATCAAAAATCTCAAACACTTGTAGCACGCCGCGAACTTGACCACGGGACAATTAACATAATTAATAACTCCGACAATCTTGAAAATTGTAGTAATATTGCAAATTTTATATCATTGGTTCGAGAGTTATCTCAAACAAACGTAGTTACATACATTATACATACAAATAAGAAAATTTTGTCTAAGTTAAAGATTTACAAAAATTTAACTCTTAGAGCAATAAGAAACAAACTAAATCACACTTGTTGTAAAAATTGTAAACACAAATATGACAATTAATAAGTGTTCAAAGAAACCTATATTAAATAAACGATTGAATCTTGAATCTTGTACTACCCGGCCAGAGCAGTCAGAGGATTTGGCCTACACTCTCCACTGGCCAGACAGGTTGGAGAGTTAGAGAGAGGTTGGCTTGTCTTCCCTAAGTCACCTTCTACGACATCCACGGGAAGACTTGGAGTGGTTCTATTCTACTCTGCCGGGAACCACACGGTCTAACAGGATCTATAATACTAGTCTCTTCACAAGGGCTACATTTAAACTTAGTTGTGTATAACTAGCGATAGTATAGGTTAAGTACTCACTCAGTGCTATCATTGTGAAGAGAATAGCAAACGTTCATCACATCATCAGATCTTTCTAGTCTCCACTTGTTTGTTTTTCGTATGTGTAAGTGGCCAACACTGGTGTCAGATTTTTCAAGCTGCCTTATGGCATCTGACATATCTTTACGACTGCCATCAACGATGACAGCCGGGACCAACGGCTTAACGTGCCTTCCGAAGCACGGAGGAGCTCGAGATATTTTTATGCCACTTGCGGTCACCCATCCAAGTAGGGACTGCACCAGGGGTTGCTTAACATACGTCAGCGCTCATAGAGCTCACACCCACTGGACCATCGGGCTCCTCAAATAGGAGAGGAATAGTCTCCATTGCAGGAACTCTAGGAACTCTGTACTACCAGAACCATAATTAGCAGTCAGAGGATTTGGCCTACACTCTCCACGCTTCCCAGACGGGTTGAAAAATAAACGTTATTTTATTTTCATTACAGAAGTGAGATCAGTATCCTACCGACAACGCGTGGAAAAAAATCGCCCATTCCTGCAGTTTCTGATCAACCTTGGAGTCAAGTGTTTCATTTGATTTTCAGTCTTAATTGACCGTATATTTCCTTTCTAAAATAGGTTAATGAAAATTGACAGAACGGGCTTTGAGGTGAATTTCAGCCGTCAGCGGACAATTGTGTTCAAACAGTGTCGTTTGCCCGCCTTGAGGAGTTGACACACTGTGTAACGGGCCTCGTTCTGCATTTTTTTAGTATATCGTATGATAAATAAATAAATAAATATATACGGACAAATCACACAGATTGAGCTAGCCCCAAAGTAAGTTCGAGACTTGTGTTATGGGATACTAACTCAACGATAGAATATTTTATAACAAATACATATATAGATAAACATCCAAGACCCAGGTCAATCTGAAAAAGATCGTTTTTCATCTTGACCTGACCGGGGATCGAACCCGGGACCATCCGTGTCGCAGCCTGGCGTGTTGACCGCTGCGCCACGGAGCTCGACATGATGATGACCTGATAGTACGTGTCATTATCGCACATAGAATCAACTTCCATTCTAAAGTAGGTTAAAATAATAGTCTGGTCAGAATGGGCTTTGAGGTGAATTCCAGACGTCAGAGGCCAGTTGCGTGCAAATCGTTTGCCCGCCTTGAGGAGTTGACACACTGCGCGGGCCTCGATCTGTATAAATCTGCAATATTTAAATATTGCGTATGATGGCCTTATGTAACGTGTCATCGTCGCACATATATAAATATATAAATGACCTTCCTGAATCATTAGACGAAAAATGCATTTTATTTGCAGATGACATTTCGGTAATTGTGACTAGTGACAAAAAAGAACAATATGACATGCATGAAAATAAAATCAATAAATCTATTTCTGATGTATGCAATTGGTTACAAAGACATAATTTAATTCTAAATTTATCCAAGACTAATTTTATCCACTTTAATAATTTTCAAAATGGCAATGAACATAACATTCATTATAATGGACAAAATCTTAGGAAGGCTGATAGTGTGACATTTTTAGGACTAATAGTTGACAAGAATCTTAAATGGAATAATCATATTGACAAAGTTTGCTCAAAATTAAATAGGTATGTGTATGTAATAAATAGGTTGAGAAAAATTGCAACACAACAGACTGCTATAACAGCCTATTATGGATATATAGAATCTGTTCTAAGATACGGATTGGTGATTTGGGGAAATGGTATTGGTATTAACAAAGCCTTTATTGCTCAGAAAAAATGTATCAGAGCTATTTGCGGAGTCCCACCATATGTATCGTGTAAACCACTATTTTTAAAATTTAAGATATTACCATTACCTTGCATTTATATATTAGAAATATGTAAATTTGTCAAAAATAATGTTAAATTATTTAAAACAGTCTTGTCAACTTCTGAAATGTACTCCAGAAATACAAGGCAAGGAAATAGGCTCGTCCATGATCACAATCCGAGAACTCAAATGTACATGAAAAACTGTTATAGCATGTGCATTAAAATTTATAATAAGCTACCAGAACATGTAAAAGCACTTCCATTTAAAAAGTTTGAAAAATGTATACATGACATATTATTAGAAAAAAGATATTATTCGGTAAATGATTTTGTAAATGAAAAATAATGATATGTGTCTAATATTTCAAATAATTGATTTAAGAGTTGAATGTATAAATTTAATTCATTAATTTAATATTAAATGTATTGTTACCATAAAAATTTGCATGCTTTAAATGTAGCTGAATAAGTAGAGCAATCATATTTAACACCTGTACTTATTACCTTATTCATGAGCAAATAAACATTCATTCATTCATTCATTCATTCATTCATAGAAGCAACTTCCATTCTAAAGCAGGTTTATAAAAATAGTCTGGTCGGAACGGGCTCTGACACATCATTTCAGACGTCAGCGGCCAATTGTGTGCAAACAGTGTCGTTTGCTCGCCTTGAGGAGTTGATTTACTCGTCGCGGGCCTCGTTCTGTATAAATCTGCAATATTTAAATATAGCGTATTAAAGTTGTACTGGTGACAAAAGTTTCTTTTGGCGTTTCTTCTCTGCAAAGATTGGTTCCGAAACGCTAGTAGTCTGTGTAGCTTTTGAACACTAAACTATCAAATACAAAATACTTGATAAGATATTTTAATTTTGTTGCATTTAATTTGACGTAAAAAAGTGCCTGCAACAGCCTACCTTCTCCATTAATGTTTTGAGTTTGAAAGTAAGTTAATAAAAATTGGTGATCAGAACGCATTGTCAGCGGACAAATGTACATTTAACTATAGCGTATGATGATATAATTGTATTTATAATCCCAACTTCCTAACTATCCTAACTAATAATATTATAAACGCGAAAGTATGTTTGTTACGCTTTCACGGCCTATCTACTGAACCGATCTTCATTAAATTTTGCATACACATAGGTTAGGGTACAGAGAAGGACATAGTTTATTATTCACGCGGGTGAAGCCGCGGGTAACAGCTAGTTGTATTATAATAGTAGCACAACGAATAATTTTTTTTCCAAACTACAATAATAAAAATTGTCTCGTCATAATTACGTCAAAAACGCGCGGTGGCCATTAAGCTCTGTACGAGTAATGCCTTTCCAATTAAGGTAAGGCATCATTCGTACAGAGAGTAAAAACTGCCGTTCAAATCCTGCCTGTGTGGATGATATGCTAAGAAGGATGAATATCAAGATTCAAAATGTTAAGTTCCCTGATATGCATTACGAACGGACCGGACCCAGCATGACGGTGTAGTGTGTTACACCTTTTAGGCCGTCCGGCTCGGACCATTGATCTTCATCGACGCACAGCCATCTATCATTGTTGCTGTGTATCCCCCGTATTCAGCACTATGTGGGTCACAGTCATTAGATATGGCGGTCCAATTCACGTGATTGGCTTCCAGAATATTGTCCTATGTTTCATTCTGACGCTGACACATGCAATACAGTTGTGAACAAATTAAAAGTTATCCCAGTATGTTACATGTTTATATTGCCTCAGAACTATTATTGATAAGTTGGCTGTGTATTTATTATATCATCACCAGGTCTGTTTCAGTCTCCATTGCAGGAGCACGACCCTCTTTGTACCACCAGAGTCATAATGAGCCAGAGCAGTCAGAGGATTTGGCCTACTGGCCTACACTCTCCACGCTGGCCAGACAGGTTGAAAAGGTCTCTCTGATGTTTGTAAGCTTTGTTCAGCTCGTATTTCGTAAGTCACCTTCTTTCACTCTCTCACGACATCCTTGGGAAGACTTGGAGTGGCCTATTCTACTTTGCCGGGAACTACACGGCGTATTAGTTATAACAAGAGCATAAACTATATTTTACAATGGTATGAGCTATACATACTAAAGTATAATTATGTATCACACTTACTTTTTTGGCAAAAAATATTTATCATAAAGATTAATTAATAAATTATCTTATGAATAGATATTTAAATAATTTTCCAAAAGTGTAAAATTAAATAATGTGCCTTGTTATGTATGGAAAAATAAAAATAGCGAGAATAGGCTTCTCTTGCTAGTCAAAATTTCCGGGCAAGCATGCTTCATCTTGGGCCATATGGTCTCTTTCGTGATTACGTATTCACATCATTTCTTCTTTTACGTGTATTTCTATTTATTTCGCGCCTTTATAAACTTCGAGGCGCGGAATCCTACACAAATACGAATATAATAATCAGTTCACATATTTGTGCAAGGTTTCGGGCACGACGCGAATATTGTAACGAATTCCAAGCTGTCCGCTGAGAGCTTCTTATTTCCTTTACATGCGAACTGCTACAGTGAGATAAAGCTGACGAAGTTTCTCGGTTTGTTATTTAAAGTTGTATTTTCAAGAAATAATATGGGTTAAAGGTGTATAGAGCGCGGTAAAGAGCGACGATGTTCGGAACTATAACTTGGTCAGTGAAACGAATTATCTAAAATAATAAGGGATATTCAGTGGTGGGGATTGTAGATTGTGTGTTCATGAAGTCCAAGTTTGCGGTAAAATACTAGTTTAAGTATAAAGAAGTTTCTAGAATTGCCCTTCTGGGGCTTTTGTTTAGGATATTTTTGTTACATTTTTTTTTCTAATTAGAACTTTTAATCTAAACAACAGGTACATAATAAAACTTCTCTAAAACAGACGATTTTCATATTGAAAATCAAATACAAATTTAGGGACATTTACACCTTTTGTGTTTACGTATTCATGTCTAACCTCTTTTACGTGTATTTCTGATTATCTTACTCGGCCGCTCCGTGCCTGTATAAACTTTGAGGCACAGGTTGGCACACAAATACGAATATAATAATCTTATCACATATTTGTGCCAAGTTTCGCGTACGGCGCGAATGTTGTAACAAATTCCAAGCTGTCGGCTGAGAGCCTTTTATTTCCTTTACATACGAACCAAGTACGAAAGTGAGAATAAAGCTGATTACGTAAGTTTTCCGGTTTGTTATAAAGTTGGATATTCTGGAAAGAATAGGGGGGATAAAAGTATACAGAGCGCGGTAACGAGCGACAAAGTTCGGAGTTATGACCTGATCAGTGGAATAAATCAACGAAAATAAAAGCGAAATTAAGTGGTGGGTGTTGTGATGTTACGTATAGATACTATATATTGAAACCAGCACTGGCCCCTGGCTTCGCTTGCGTTAAAAATGTCGAGAAATCCTTTCTGAGCGAATTCAGCGCAATCCGCGAAGTGGTTTGAACTGCGTGTTGATGGATCAGTCAGTCAGTAACGGTTGCCTTTTATATACACCGTGTAAATCTTTAACCTGGACAGTCCTGAACGTAGGTACCTATACTAATCATACTGAACAACTTTCCCCTATGAACATGGTGGAACAATGAATGAAAAATAGACTTATCATACAATATTATACATACATTTCATAAATCAATAAGTTGATTAGCACTTTGTATGGGAAACTTAAGGTAAAGGAGGGTAATCACGAATCGTCTCACGAACAGGCTCGATGCCTTCCAGCCTCCCGAACAAGCTGGTTTCCGAAAAGGCTATAGTACCATAGACCACATCCATACGCTGCGGCAGGTTATACAGAAGACCAAAGAGTATAACCAGCCACTATGCTTGGGCACCACACTACAAGCCGTGTGGTTCCCGGCAGAGTAGCATAGGACCACTCCAAGTCATCCCGTGGATGTCGTAAAAGGCGACCGACTAAGGAAACACAAGCTAAACAAAGCTTATAAACATCAAAGATACCTCTCCAACCCGTCTGGCCAGCGTGGAGAGTGTAGGCCAAATCCTCTGACTACTCAAGCTAATATATGGCTCTGGTAGTACAGAGAGGGTCGTGCTCCTGCAGTGGAGACTTGAAAGACCTGATGATGATGATGATGATGATGCTTGGCGTTTGTGGACTATGAGAAAGCCTTCGATTCGATCGAAACATGGGCTGTGCTTAGGTCTCTCCAGCGATGCCGTATTGACCATCGGTATATCGAAGTGTTGAGGTGCTTATACAGCAACGCCACAATGTCAGTCTGAGTACAGGAGCAGAGTACGAGGGCTATTCTATTGCAGAGAGGTGTGAGACAGGGAGACGTCATATCTCCGAAACTGTTCACCGCTGCAATAGAGGACGCCTTCAAGCTCCTGGAATGGGATGGACTTGGCATCAACATCAACGGCGAGTATATCACTCACCTCCAATTTGCTGATGACATTGTCGTCATGGCGGAGTCGCTGGAGGATCTAAGTACCATGCTCAATGACCTCAACGAAGTTTCCCAACAAGTGGGCCTTAAAATAAACATGGACAAGACGAAAATTATGTCGAATGTCCATGTTGCGCCTTCACCAGTTATTGTTGGAAACTTCACCCTTGAACCTGTAGAGCAGTACATCTACTTGGGTCAGTTGATCCAGGTCGGAAGCTCCAGTTTTAAGGACGAGGTCTTTCGTCGAATCCGACTCGGCTGGGCAGCGTTCGGGAAGCTCCGCAGTGTCTTCTCGTCCAAAATACCTCAGTGTCTTAAGTCGAAAGTCTTTGACCAATGTGTGTTACCAGTGATGATTTACGGGTCCTAAACGTGGTCCCTTACTATGGGCCTCATAAGAAAGCTCAAGGTCGCTCAAAGAGCTATGGAGAGGGCTATGCTCGGTGTTTCTCTGCGAGATCGAATCAGAAACGAGGAGATCCGTAGAAGAACCAAGGTCACCGACATAGCCCAGAGGATTAGCTCTTTGAAGTGGCAGTGGGCGGGGCACATAGCGCGAAAACCGATGGCCGATGGGGCGGAAGGGTTCTCGAATGGCGACCACGTACCGGCAAGCGCAGCGTTGGACACCCACCGACCAGGTGGTCAGACGACCTGAAAAAGGTCGCAGGAAGGCGCTGGATGCAGGCCGCTTCTAATCGGTCATATTGGAAATCCTTAGGGGAGGCCTATGTCCAGCAGTGAACTTCTTGTGGCTGAGATGATGATGATGATGATGGGAAACTTAAATTTACTTTTCATATTTCAACCATGTTCCTTGTGAAAAGTTGTTCAGTATAATATGTAGAGGTTCAAAAACATAGCAAGGTTACAGTTTTACATGGTACATACAATTAATGTTCACGACCACAGAGTATACAATGTAGTTGTGTGTGAGTGTGTAATGAGGTAGCGACAGCTAAGTTTGCTGCGATCTACTAGTAGTTATAAGTATGAAGAAGTATCTAGAATTGTACTTATGGGTCTTGTACATTGTCATCTCTAGAGCATTTAATCTAAACAACAGACACATACGAAAATTTTTCCGAGGTAAAAGTTAAACATATTGAAAAACACATTTTGTTGCTACTTCTTCTGCACTCCGCTTTTTATAAGTATGCAAAGAAACCTACATTAAATAAATTTTTAAGACATTGGAAATGGCGGTAATTTACATCTTTCGTGTTTATGTATTCATGTCATTGCCTCTCTCACGTGCCTTCCGGTGATTATCTGACGCCGCCGCCTGCGCGCCTTTCTGCTTTTACAAATTTTAAGGCCTGTTTTTGTACACACATTTAATAATCATTTTCAACACACCGTGTCGTAAAGGGACTCTTCTTAATACACCAGTATCAGGAGAAAATGTGTGGTTGTGAAAACAAAGCTGTAGTGCGAAGGCAAAGCTGTGAATTGTATAAAATGAGGATATCTGGTGAGCTTTTTTATAGTGACATTGTTTCACTTTGAAAAGGTCAAAATTTGATTTGAAGAATTGATCATTTACCATAAGGTGACCCGCCGTTTGTGGTCCTAATCCATAAAAAAAGAAAATTTCTCAAATCATAGTTCTAGGTACACGATTTCTGCCAGATCTTTGCAAGGCCAGGAAAATTAAGCGATACAGTTTTTTCTCGTAAGCTGTTCGGTACGCTCGCATAGATCTCGTAGAAATGCAGCATAACAGGTAAAAATAGATATGACATAGAAACTAGGTGACTGAATGGCGCAGCTTTGAGTTAATCGTGTTTTGCGGTCAGGATTGTGTAGCCTTTGTTCGAGTCGCCCCGATTGTTGTGTTGCACTGTCGTGTTGAACCCGGGTCAAACTAACAAACGGCTTTATATATGACCCGCGGCTCCACCCGCGTGATATATAGCCTATGTCCTTCTTAGTACCCTAACGTAACCCTAGCCTATGTGTATGCAAAATTTCATCATGATCAATGACAAACAAATAAACAAACAAACAAAGCCACTTTCACATTTATAATAGTTAGGATTAGGATGAGTGATGATGTCGATTATCAATAGCTAGTCATGGATAAAGCTACAAATCGAGACTGGTTAAGCATCCAAACCAGTTAGCGGATGAATTAACAATCCCAGAACCCATGAAGCGGCGAGACATCTTCGACCTAGACGTGAATGGTGAAAACGACAAATTGTGGGCTAGCTCCGGTGGGAACAGCACCCAACATGCCAAGAAGCACACACCTCATCTGCTTATAGTCTAGAAAGACTAATAGCAAGATAAACGTAACAAAAAAATCTCCATTATTTTTCTCGTATGTTGTTCGGTAGGCTAACATAGATCTCGTAGAAATGCAGCATAACAGGTAAAAATAGATATGACATAGAAACTAGGTGACTGAATAGAGCAGCTTTGAGTTAATCGTGTTTTGCGGTCAGGATTGTGTAGCCTTTGTTCGAGTCGCCCCGATTGTTGTGTTGAACCCGGGTCGAACTAACAAACGGCTCTATATCTGATGAGTGATGACGTCGTAAGCTATATGTAGACAGAACTGCTATTATTCTAATAGTATCTAATATGAATTTGAATTTCTATTGTATGGTTCTATTTATCATGGGTTAACACGATTGTGAATTGGGACAGAAATAATACTATACAGATAAGATATTAACACAACAAATCAGAATCAGAATATTTATTTGCTTAAAAATAAGAAAGTGTTAATAAATAAATACAGTTCTGCATATTTTACCAATAGTGGCATGCAAATATACAAGGGTCAATTTAAAATTAAAGTCTAGTATTTAATTATCATAATTCAAATAAAAATGAAATTAAATAGAAAAGCATACCGAAAAATAAAACATAAAAGAACAAACAAGAAATCAAATGTCAAATTAGGTTAAATGCATGTTTGAAGAATTATATTTGGTACATTTATTGACGAAACAAATTATTATACTGCATAAAATTATGCATTATTACATAATAATAATTTTGTGCGTAAAAAGTTCTAATAAAACATTATGAGACCAAGCCAACCCTTCTGCACCAACCAACACTACAAACTTAACAAGCCAGTTATACTTAATCGCGTAAATCGCATAAAATACGAAGTGTTTATTGAATCTCTTTCAGCTAACAACACGATCAACACGTAATTAAATATTTACAACGGCTATTTACTCCAATTAACAGGGCTTTGATCGAGCAGACACTTAATTAATGACTTTTCAATTATATCTCTAATGAAAAACAACTCCGTTGCAGATGTTTTCAGTTCACCGGCTCGTGAGAAAATGAGGCACTGACGTTTACTTTTAGGTACTCAAAAGCAGGCACTATCTATAAGAATACTAGCTTACGCCCGCAGCTCCGTAACTTTTTTTAAGATAATAAGTAGCCTATGTGTTAATTTGGGTAATAAACATTTTTTTTATTTAGCTATTTATGTCCCACTGACTGGGCAAAAGCCTCCCACCTCGCTTTTCCACCTTGTCCTATCCAGTGCCGCAACCTGCCACTTGTTTCTTGTGAGATAGAATAAGAAACAAGCAGATCCGTAGAAGAATAATGGTCACCGACATAGCTCAGCCAATTAGCTCTTTGAAGTGGCAGTGGGCTGGACACAAAGCGCGAAGAACCGTTCGCCAATGAGGCAGAAAGGTTCTAGAATGGCGATCACGTACCGTCAAGCGCAGCGTAGGACACCCACCGACCAGGTGGTCGGACGACCTGATAAAGAAGGCGCTGGATGCAGGCCGCTTCCAACTGGTTGTGTTGGAAATCCTTGGGGGAGACCTGTGTCCAGCAGTGGATTTCATGCGGCTGAAATGATGAATGTAAATCATAGAGTTAATTGCCCATATTTTGGCTCGATACATCTAGATGATCCTCGCCTATACTATACCACCAACAACCGTTGAACTGTACACCAAAATTACGGTAATTTCCGCATCCCCTCTCACCCTCGACCCCTCCGCCGCGTTGGCGCGGTGCGCTTGCAAATAAATTAGCATTTTAATTGGGCGCCTCGCAGAGCTGTAATTAAAATTTAATTATTTACAAATAATCCTGTTTACTTCTCCGCCAGTCGCTCAGCAGCAGATCAAAATAATTGAGACGCGAAACACGACTACAAAGGGTTCTCTGAATTATAATGCTTCGATAAAAACAAGCTTTAACAAAATATCTTAAGAGGTATTTTGCTGATGGATTAAAGTTATTTCTCTTGTCTTTCTTTAATTAGTAAAAAGCAACCATTTTTCGGTAAGCTAAGGGAGACCATTAGAAAAGACAATACAATACCCACTACACAATAAAAAACACAAAAAGACAATACACGCTGAATAAATATGTAAGTTTCATAGTTTCTAAGTTTCTTTAACGAGTGCATGTATAAGAAATCCTCTTAAAGCAAGTAGAATATTTCAGGAAATTTGACATATTATCAGTCTTTGGTCGCAGCCACGGAAGTATCGTAGTACATATATCTCCATGGTCGCAGCGCTCTTTCTAATGAATGAAACATAGACGTGCAAATGACACGACACCATAATAGAAAAATTCAATCAATCTGGAGTGCTATTTTTGAACGCGTGACTCACTAAACGAGTAATTGACGCGAGTGTTTCTAAAAGGCCGCATTTTTGAATCGTTAGTTGGCGAGTGATTGCAACGAGCGGTTGAGACCGCTCGTTTCCGCAGGCGACGAACGCTTTTATGTCAAAGTCACTTCCTGTCATTTGAAGTTCCTATGTCATGATTTTACGTTCCGTTTGACGCTACACTTCTTAAACATTTTAAAAATCCATAATAACCTTAAAAAAGTTTATAAAAAATTCTGCGTGAAATAAGAAGAAATGAAATATTTTTCGTTGAAGGTTGGCAGCACTACAGTTCAAGCGATGGTTTCAAAAATATGGCAAAATGGCATTTCCTGACTTGGAAGACGAGTGTGACTTGTAGTCGTGCACGGCTTCCGTTTTAGTGAGACACGCGTTCAAAAATAGCACTCCTGATCACTTGAGTTATATGAGAACTCGTAGAACAAACGTTGTTCATGTCAGCTATCTTGTTCTACTTTATTGTGAAGTAAAAGTAAAGTCCTGCAGGCTTGTCGAGCTCCGTGGCGCAGCGGTCAACACGCTTGCCTGCGACACGGAGGTCCCGGGTTTGATCCCCGGACAGGTCAAGATGGAAAATGATCTTTTTCAGATTGACCTGGGTCTTGGATGTTTATCTATATAAGTAATCTATTATAAAATATAGTATCGTTGAGTTAGTATCCCATAACACAAGTCTCGAACTTACTTTGGGGCTAGCTCAATCTGTGTGATTTGTCCGTATATATATATATATTTATTTATTTATTGGTGTTTAATCATTTACTCTGACCCATCGTTCATGTACCGAATTCCCAATCTATTCAGCAAATATAGGTGATTAGCTTGTAGCCTATTGTCTCCGGTCCGGCCGGATTTATCGCCGGCGGTGGTAATGGTCGCCCCGTGTGGATGTCGAGGCCATTGTTACACACAATTAGCTATATGTCATAGTAGCGTAGATTATCAATTTTGTCTCATAATTCCTTATATGGTTAAGACCATATACGGAATATGTATATGTAGGTATTGGTGTTAGGTATACTTACACCCATCGCAAGACATAAGGAAGAAGTATTATTTTCTCTTTTCGTTTAAGTTCTGAGATTTCTACTAATACATTTGTAATAAAATAGTGTGCATTTTCAAAAAATAACTTTTTTTTAATGAAGTTAAATGTCGTGGTGGGCAGGGCATTATTGGCTCTCACGTATGTAAAGCAACTTTCTAACTTTGTTATCACTTAGCTTGCTGAACATTATGTGGTATTATACTGCTTTGCCCGTACAGTCGTTGAGGTGGACGAGATGAGGGTTTTCTGAAACGCTTACCACCAGATGGCAGCATTAGAGCTTCGACCTCGATAAGCCGCTGTCATTGTATAATATTTGACTAACAGCAACAACTGACACATTGTGGCCCAATCACAGCTTATCGGGCCCTATGCTTCAGTGCTGCCGCTGCTTATTTCACAATACCCTCATTGATATTGTTGGGCCAATCACCGTGCGGAGAGTAAATTCGCTGCCGCTCGTGTTTTGAACGTGTCGTGGCCCGAATAGTTAACATTCCAGAATATTCTAGTATCATTCATTAATCTAGCCGTAGAGATTCGCAGTGGGGTTAGCATAGGATTAGTGGTTAGGGTCAGGTAGCTCATAACTTCAACAGGTTTCGGTGCATGGGCGGCCTTCACTGCGGTGCAAGGTTGGCCTGCACTTCCCGGATGGTTTTAAGCACGTTTTAAGATACTTGTTTCGACATAGAAGGAAGTTTTTTAACTAAAATATTGGGAAATCTTTACATACATGCATGTATCACACTTTTTTCCCATGGGGTGGTGGAATGTGGTTGCGGCGTTAACGTACATATTATAAAATTAAACAGAATTCTTCCTGTAGTTCAGTGGCTTGCGCTGAGTTACGAGTTATGGCAGTCAGTGGTGCGCGCTCAACAGACACTTGATCATCGAAGAATATTATGACAGATATCTCTATCGTCGACAACCCTATCATTAAATTGATATCCCTGCTCGATTTGATACATTCAATGGGCTTTACTTACCGATGAACGATGGTTGCTGCGGTTACTGGGCGCGCTCAACAGACACTATACGATCGGTAAAGAGTAAATTATGGTATCTACCTCAATTGTCGACAGCCGTACCATTTTGGTAAAATCCCTAATAATACTCAATAGGGTCGCTGAGCGATGAACGATTCCTCCAAGTCAGAGACACATTAGGCGATTTAAAAACTTTGACACCAGGTTTCAATGGGACAGACGCTTTCCGGAAAAACTAGTGATCCCAATTATGAAAACAACTTTGTATAGTGGAAGTTGCTACCCAATGGCTGTAAAACTCTATAATAAATTGCCAAAACAAATAAAACTCTTGCCAAAGTCTAAATTTAAGCGGCAACTATACAACTGGCTTGTTAATAAATGTTTCTACAGTGTACAAGAATATATTTACAAAATTCTCATTAAATATGACAAATAATTAAAATGTTGTGTATTCAGTATATTAATTCCATTAAAAATTTGACATAATATGTACATAGATTTATATTTGACAAATTTGTGTCTATTGCATGTCAATGTTGACTAAACATGTGATTCCTAACTACATTTTAATTCTACAACACCATTTGTTACCATGTTTAAAGCAATAAAGCTCAAAGCTCAAAGCTCATTATTTTGTGGAGTGAAATGAAGTTATTTTGCATTTGTATTATTTGATCTAAGAACTCACACGACATGATGATGACCATAGTCTATGCTGGCGTCTGGTCATCTTCAATATACTAACCTAGCATTTAGGTAAAGCAATAAAGCTCAAAGCTCATTATTTTGTGGAGTGAAATGAAGTTATTTTGCATTTGTATTATTTGATCTAAGAACTCACACGACATGATGATGACCATAGTCTTTGCTGGTGTCTGGTCATCTTCAATATACTAACCTAGCTTTTAGGTAAATCAGAATAGGTGAATCTAGATTAATTTACTAACTAGAATGACTTTAATGGTATAAACTGAACGGTGAGCGGTGGTTGCTGCGGTGAGCAGTGCGCGTTAAGCCATGATTTAGAGGTTGGGACGACGGCGGAAATTGCGGAATCCCATTGTCGACCACCCTAGAATTTACGAAAACATTTAGCTACAAATATTCAAACTACAAGATTGTAGACTATTCTAGACACGAAATTTTCGAGTCAAAGGTAAATAAATATCAAGTAAACCCTGGCTTTGCGGTCGTTACGCCGGAAATGGCGATATCTATTTAAGTTGTCCACAACCCTATCATTTAGATGAAAACCCTACTAGACTTACTTCATTCAAAGGTTTCGCCGAGTGATGAACGGTGGTTACTGCGGTGATAGGTGCGCGCTCAACAGACAATTTGACTTCAACATACATCCATACACTTTAACTACATACATAGTATCATGTGTTTTAGTCCCTTAAGGGAAATGCAGAGCCTATGGCTATAAAATCGAAAGGCCACGTTTAGCATGTGCATGGGCTTAAAAATGGAATACGGAATCAAAATAGTGATGGGTGTCACTTTAAATCGTCAACAAATTAAGCCTTGTTAAATACCTTTTTAGAATTACTTTAATAGTTTTAGCTGAAAGATGAGTGGCGGTTGGTGCGGTGAGCAGGGCGCTCAGCCATGAATAAGCGGTCGGTACGGCGGAGATTGCGGAATCTCATTGTCGACAACCCTTGAATTTACGAAAACATTTAGCTACAAATATTTGGACTACAAGATTGCAGAGTATTCTAGAGACGAAATTCTTAGACAAGGATAAATTTATATCAAGTAAATAAAAGATATTTTGAGAAGTTAATTCTTGTCTATAGCTAAACTACAACGGGAATGCTTCGCATTTCATCCAAATTCCTTCATCAAATTTGATTTTTCAAAACATTTCTAACCAGCAGCCTGCAAACTACAGTTTATAGAACTGATGGTGATACATGAAAGGTATTGTAGAAAATAATAAGGTGTAAAATGCACTCTGATTTATTGCGTACTACCTGCAGCTTCGCCCGCGTGATATATAGCCTATGTCCTTCTCAGTACCCTAATATGCAAATTTCATGATGATCGGTTCAGTAGTTTGGGCGTGAAAGCGTAACAAACAAACAAACAAACTCACTTTCACATTAATAATATTAGTTAGGATAGGATAGGATTACTTGTTAAGACTATCATACAATTGTTTATGAGCTGTGTCGATAAAACGCGGATGAAATTAGGCAAAATTTATAAAAAAATATGCAAGTAACCTCGTACAGACATATTTTCTAAAAATTACATATATTGTATGTAGCTAATTTATTTCATACACAATATATAAAAATAACGATGGACAATCATCTCCCATACCTATGTGACGTAATAATCCCCGTGATTCTCAAACAAGAGTCACGCTATTTCAAAGTACATGTACGTAACAAATTATCTCAAGTTCGCAACACAGTATTTGAGTCTAATTTAAAACTTTTTCGTACAAACAAAGTAATTTTCTTGCAGGATTGTTTGAGCTTGCTTTCCGGACGACGGTAAGTAATTTATTTCCCCAACAAAAAGTACTTGCACAAAGAGATTGTAATAATAAATCTCTTCTTAATATAGGTGAACCCTTTATACACACGTACCCGTTCAAATTTACAATACTGTCACGTCTTTTTCCGTTGCAGGGTAGACAGAGTTGATAGGTGATATATTGATAGGCGTGTAGAAAAAATAAATCAAAATACTGATGGGCTGCTGTATTGACATCACTCCTAAAAGTTTTGCTCATGCTTTGTAATTTCAATTTTCATTCAATAGATCTGCAACGAAATGCACCAGCATCAAAGTTAGTTAAGAATAGTTAAAACATTTGTTAGTAATATTATTCAAATTCCCACAATTAAGAATTAAACAATATTTTACAAGTGTTTTTATGTATCGATAGTGCTATTCTAATATAATTTTATTAAATCAAGAAATATATATGAGAAAAAGTTCAAAAAATTGAACTTGTAAATTGTAGAACATAAAGTTTTGTCTATTGTCTTGGGGCAAGATTTAGTGCTTGCCACGACAAATCAAATGAACCCGAACATGATAGCTACCATCCATCTCCATTGTCCCGAACAAATAGACGAGATAAATTTGAACTTTTTCTTTACAAAATAATATGAATTGGCTATGGCTATATATAGAATATGAAGCAGCCATAAGTGCCATCTCAGCCCTTGTTATAAATAGACTGGCTAGAGAGCGGAGCAAAGTGGCTCACTCCACGCTAGTGTAGCTATCGAATGTCTCTGTGAGGATAACTTATATCTTTTCTTCTTTACAACAATACTCGCTTGCAATACGTTAATCAGTAATACGTTAAAAATAACGACAAAATACTAAAGAATTAGGTAAATGCTTACCGTTATGTTTTTGTCCCACAAGGCTTGCCGATTTTTTGAAGTTGTCGGGTGTTTATATTGACAGGAGATCATAAACAAGTGTTGAATTTAAATCAAGCGACTTTTGACCCTCTCACGACCTGACCTGGCCATGCAGTTGAACCTGAAAATATGGATTTTGCTCTATTACATTTGAATTTAAATGTAATGTTCTAGCTGCAGAATTTTATAATTTCCACACACTAGAGCTAAGTTTCCACTAAAATAAAGAAAACTGCATTAAAATCGGCGGCTACGATGACGCAAATAAACACACACACTCTCCAACTAAAGTGTGAAAACATATAATTTCCCTCTTTTTGGTCAGGGATTAGCCTGTGAATAGTCCACAGACACCAATTGGTATAATATCTGTGCCAGCACGTTCAGTGCCTCGTGACAGACAGTCACTATCTAAAGGCTAACTCTAAATAGATTTCGGCTTATCACTCGCCAGAGAGGATCATCGTAAGTCATTTTAGCTTCATTAACTCTATTAATGAAGCTAAAATGACTTACGATATACTTACGACCTATAAATTCTATCTTCATATGATGCCTAGTTGTTAATTTACGCCAGATGCTTAAGTGCAGGAACAAGGCGTTTATTACGCCTGTAGCACACAGCCGCGAATGCGGAATGGATGCGGTCCGGAACGGAACACTGGCCAAACCGCGAAACGCTGTCTAGTATGATTTTGTTTGGTGCGTCTCACACCGCAAGCGGAACGAAACCGAAATGGAACCATACAACAGCGTTTCGCGGTTCCGCTAGTGTTCCGTTCCGGACCGCTACCGTTCCGCATTCGCGGCTGTGTGCTACAGGCGTTAAGTGCTGAGACTTTATCTCTATGTTTTACTTAGTGTGGTCCGACTTTATACTTTTTGAGTCCCAACATGCAGATGTTACATTTGTATTACTCACACTATCAAAATTATTATAAATGCGAATGTTTTCAAACATTGCCTTTTAATTTTGTCACAAAAACCCCCCATTTTTATTTGCTAAACAATTATTACAAAATCCCTTGGTAAGCACCGTCCTTGTCATAATATCCAAATGAACTTGATCAATGGCAAAAAATGTAACGAATCTGCTCATGAATTCGCAATAAAAAACCGAATTTTGCGTTCCAATTACACACAGAATGAAACATGGCGGAAACATCCGCGGCGTAAATCAGCCGACGTATTTGATTGCGGCACAATTTTATCGCTTCCCCGCTGAGCGCAAAATTTTTACGATAAAATTGAAGAGCGTGTTCGCGTTTCATACATTTTTGCGGAGTGTTAGGAGTTGAGTGCAGAGAAAAGGCATTTATTGGGCTTCTGTATTCAATGGCTGCCGTAAGGTTTTAGTAATGTGTGAGTATTCCGCAGGTTTCAATGCCTGTTGAATTGTTACCTTGTATCTTTTGAACTAAAGGTGTTGGATTTTTTTTTATTTTCTTACTGCTTTCTTCCACGCTGGTCCGGGAGAAAAGAAAAAACGTAGAATGTACCAGCTGCTTCTCCTTCCGCGCAGAACTTAAATGCCGATCGAGTGAAAATTTTATGCTTAAAAGTGGACTCCAATCACTATCCAGAAATGTATGTTTTACAGTAATGAAATAAACAATTTTGATTCTTGAAAAGGTGTGAGGAATCGCGTCAATAGGCGATGCAGCTAGCAACCCATCACTGTTTTGATTCCGTTCTCTACCTACAAGCCCACCAACATGCTAAATGTGGCCTTGAGGTTTTATAGACATGGGCTCTGTCTACCCCGCTAGGAAAAAGACGTGATAGTATGTTTGTTTTTGCTGTGTCATTCAGTTCTAGTCAAAAATGGCAGAGTTGACTGAAATGACATAGACTTTAATATATGACTAATAAATGAGGCAGCTACACATTCTCTAAAGACACCAATTCACCGCCTTGTCATATTTTTTTATAGCTCTGATGGAAACACTCACAACACAAACGTATAATATGTCATATTAGCACCGCTCCGTTATAAAGATGTTGGAATCGCGTTCTTAAAGAGCCATACTAATAGTTTAGTAATGTTTATTTAGATGCAGCACTTGCCTTTGTGGCGAACAATATGCGAAAGGGACTCCAGTATGTGAGTTATTTACTAGTGGGTGTCCGTCCCGCATTCTCTCGCTATTTAAGGGGAAACATGAATGTTACGGGCTCCGTTGCTGGCCCCATTTGAAATAAAATATTTGAAAGAAAACGGAGATATCATAAAAAAATTGTTCTGCGCATTTTCAACCCTTCAAACCATTATATGAACCACTGTTTATAGTTCAAACTTTGACTATATAGAGTTTAAAGTATGAAAAAGAAAGCTTTGCTTAGCAGTTTCATAACTATAATTCAATAAATAGTTTGAAGGGTTATCTAGAGCTTCCCAGAAAAAACTTGTTGTCACCGCGGTGGAAACGCGTGAATTTTAAATAATAAACCTGTTATTTACCTTCTTTTTAACATGCATGAGTTCGGAATAATTCCATACTCTGTTATTAGTCTATCATAATTAATTAAACTGGAAACATTGAATATTAAATAACCGCCATTGTGATATCACCCCACCTTATGGAGGGGTGTCCCCTCTATTGAATCTTCTTTAAAACAGTAACGGATAAAAATCACTCATTCGTGTTTCGTCGGTGATCTTGAGTAGTTGTTATATACAAATTGTCACGTACAAGTCTATCTTGATTAAATAAGGAAATGATGGATAAGTATATACTTTGTATTAGGGATTTAAAATATAATTGTGTTAATTAAACGGTGCTTTGAATATAAACAACTGTATGAAACTTAACTGTGTTATTTATTGAATTATATATGATTGGACGCTAATGTTGTTTCTATATTTTAAACCTTACAAACTGTAAATGATAATTTCGTTTATTTTCGAGGGATTTATTTCAAAGAGGGGCAGCACTGTGCCCTGAAATATTCATGCTTTCCTTTAAGACCTGAAGAAAGCTAAAAACTTAGAACTGTTTTTTTTTCTTCCAGACCATACAACCAATAATAGCACAGGTACTAAAGCAATTACACAGTTTTTGGATTTAGAATCCTCCGTGGTCCAGTGGTTAAGTAAGTAGTGGCGTTTGCCTCGTGGACCGGTGGTGGTGACCGACTCCCACGGAAAGTATACTATGTTAAGTTGTTTCCAGTTTGGTTAGGACATTGCAGGCATGAATCACCTGATTGTCTGATAAGAAAGATGATTCCGTGCTTCGGAAAGCACGTTAAGCTGTTGGCTTGCCCGGCTGCTATCTGGTAGTTGTTAAAGGAACCACGTCAGAGGCCGAGAGGCGGTTCCGAAGAACTCTGACACTAGGATGTGCATGGTCAACAGACCGTGTTAATACCTACACGAAATGGTAATGATGATGGATTCAGAAACATAATTACGCTCTTTTCCTGCACAACAACTCTCAGCCCTCTGAAATAACAAAAAACTGAAAGGGGTCTTGAACTTTTTCGTACATTTTTCGCGGCGTAGGAAAGTCGATAAAATTCTGCCGCAATCAAATATGTCGGCTGATTTATACCGCGTGTTCCATGTTTCATTTTGTGTGTAAATGGAATGCATAATTTGCTTTGTTATTGCGAATTCATGAGCAGTTTGAAACATTTTTGTAATTAATCAAGACTTTTGAATATTAGGGCAAGAGTGACCTTTATTAAGGTCTTTTGTGAAAAAGTAGCAGAGCAACCCCTACTGAAAGTTGTAAACTTGTGACGTAGAATATTAAATCAACGATACTATATCTTATATAGAAAGAGATGACCGGGGACCGAACTCGTGACCCCGCAATTGCAAGGCACTTGCGATACCGCTGAGCCACAGTCGTCAAAGTAAAAAGTTACTTGGTTGTAAATAACTCTCCTTGTCGAGTTGTCGCGGCGATCAATCAAACAACCTCTGGAGTAGGGCTGTCGAGACCGAGTTATATATTGCCAAATAATAAATTACTGCTTTCAGTAAAAACTGCTTTAAGTATGTGAGCTCACGATAAAGAAGTGATAGATGAACGTGGGGAAATTTAGCTGCTTGAAATGCGTAATGTTAGGTTTTTAAAGTGTTTATTTTTTACACTCAAGAAATATATTCTACATTCTTAATTTTGCGTTCAATGAAATCGAAAAATATGTTTTTATCCCATGCTTCTCTGATCTGCATTAAGACCTAAAGAATGCCATAAACTTCGGGAATCTTTGCCCAAATTGCAATCAGAAACTAATCTTGGTTTAGCTGCATAGGACTCATTGCTACTGTTGGAGCCTATACTACAGTGAGGTGTTTTATTTTCAATTAACTATTCTATCATTTCAAATAAATGTTCAATAGTGTTATGAAACACATGCTCACGGTTACATCATATTTCACATCAGACCGTCGCAGTTCTAATAAACACAAATGTGTCCGAAATGTATTCGAGAAAGTGTAGCAAATAGAAATGAAACTTTGCAAAAGTGTTATTCTATCAGAATTGAAACACATGCGGACAAAAAGACAGCATCTACTTAGCAAGGCGTAAGCGATTACCGATACAACTTAGTTACTCGGCGGACGGCGTAATTATGCCGCGTTATATCAGCCTCCAAGTCTTCCCGTGGATGTCGTATAAGGCGACTTAGGAAACACCAGCTAAACAAAGAGACCTCTCCAACCCGTCTGGACGGCGTGGAGAGTGTAAGCCAAATTCTCTGACGTGCTCCTGCAGTGGAGACTAACATAAACCTGATGGATGATGATGATGACGCATCTGACGCCCAATCCGCGCTTAGTGTCGTGTAATGCATAATAAAAAACTTCCACCTCCTCAACTTCTAATGGGCTGGTAGCACACAGCTTCGTAACGCGGTGGACGGCGTAATTACTTCGCGTAATATCGTCCCGACGTTTTCCTCGTACCCGACGTATAATCCGCGCTCAGTGTCGTGTAATGCATAATAAAGAAATTTCCGCCGCCTAAGCTCCTCCACCGGAAGATCTCTAAGGAACTTCATAATTTCTAGTCGTAATACAGAAATGATTTCTTAAAAATGCATTTCGTAAAATTATTTGGTTTATTAACTCATTCGATTTTCAAAATTTTAGTTTTCATTTCGTAAACAGAAACTTCAAAAATCGTTAATTTTTATTCGAATGCAAAGCGGTACGGAGGCCGTGTTGCTCGAAGGCAAAGCATGGCAGCAGCAGCCTTTTAAAGTTGCATCAACTGTTTTAAAAATCCTGTAGAAAAAAAAAGTAAGTTGAAATCTAGAACATATTCACATATAGATTAAAAAGATGAATAAATAAAATTATTTTAATAAGGTTTTTATCGCGTTTATTACATTATTTATACACCTAACATTTCGAGCACTTTACAGTGTTCGTGGTCGCTGCTAAGCAGAAGACTGCAAGACCTTCAGACACCGTGAGTCAATACTGCGTACATCCGGAACGTTATCAATAAATATTTTAGGCGGTAGATTTTGCAGTTCTTATAAAATACGAGACAAATGTCAACTTAGTCTAACTGCGACCACGAACACTGTAAAGTGCTCGAAACGTTAGGTGTATAAATAATGTAATAAACGCGATAAAAACCGTAATAAAATAATTTTATTTAAATGTGTAACAATCGCGAAAACATAAGAAATCAAGATGAATAAAGCTTAGTAAGTTAACAAAGACACAATATTTTTACGGACAGCTAAATAATCTTCTCCAACAACTATAAGCGGATGAAACAAAAAGAATAAATAATATTTCGGCGCGATGAAGGTCGGCGCTTGTTAGAGAATCAATTCGTTCGAAGCGACTTGCACAACGACTTAGCTCAGAGGGACGACAATGTCGAGGGCTCTTTGCTTTTTGATTATTTTTAGTGTTTGAGAGTATAAATTAGGACAGGCCTGTACCCAGGAGTGACGAAGTTAATGTATTGAAATTAAATTAATACAACACAATGAAAAATCAATCGGCGAAAATTTCTCGACGCATCGAAAAGCCCTGCATCAGACACCAAGCTATGCACTAATTAGGTGGTACATGCCTGACCAAAACCGCAAAGAGCCGGATACAGGCCGCTTTCTATCTTTCTAAAAAGGAAACCTATTTCCGGCAGTGGGAAATTTGCGGCTCTGGCATAGATAATGATGGAAACGATTAAATATCTCGGACCTGTATTTAGAAGATTTAAATAGTTTCACAAATAGCACTAATTCCCGCGGACTACATCACCACCGTCTAAGTTAAGTAAATTCTTTATTTTCCGTCTCAAGTATATGATAAAATATAAATTATTTATTGTACATAAATATATAGGGACAATTACACAAATTGAATTAGTTCTACAGGAATTTGAAAACTTGTGTTTACTTCTCAGCGATACTACCCATATTTTCAAACAGATAAACATCCAATGAGAAAAAAATCATGTTCAATCATAGCCTAGCCGGGGCTCGAACCCGGGACCCTTCGTGTCACAGACTGGCATGTTAACCAAGGCGCCAAGATGGCCATGGCGCAGAACTATTGCCCAACTGGGACTACATCGAGAAAAGTCACGATTACGCCCGCGTTCTGTATGCTAATCACGCGCGACTCTGCGTCACTGCGTACTTGGCAAGACGGATTGCGTCGTCGAAGTAAATTATTTTTTTGGTGGGTATAGAACAGCATTTTAACTATGCCTCAATGTATATAATAAAAAGAGTAAGAAGCCGGGGTAATTGAGGCTCATACTCTGAACGTTTTCCCGGCTGCATCATCATCATCATCAGCGATAACAGGGTCAGTAGATCCTAGGCTAATATAGGTTAGTAACCTATCCTAGGTGATTTGATGAAGTTACTGTTTTTACCCGTCTGACTCACCGATGTAAGTATGTCTGTTCCAATGGGCTATGCCGTGAGCTAAAGGACAATATGCCGTGAGCTAAAGGACAATATGCCGTGAGCTAAAGGACAATATGGCGGTCGTAAATGTCAAAAAACAGTCAATTATGTTTTTTGCAATAATGCTAATAGTTTCACAGAAGCGACTGGTGAATGCCGTCTGACCTGCGCAACCCAGAGGGTAGACCAGTTCGTTCGAGACTCACAGCTTAACGTGCCTTCTGAAGCACGAAATCATCTTTCTTTTCAGATTATTCAAGCTTGCAGTTTTGAATCCTACTTATTTGCTAGAAAATTTATTCCAAACCAACTTATTACAAGGATATTTAAACATGTTTCCTCAGGGATTTACTGAACTCTGTAATATTGTCTACTTAAGCTACGGATAAAGCGCGAGCGCGCTATGTATAGATAAATAATCCCTTCTTAATCTCTTGCGGCTTAGGCTAGTCACAATGTAGTCCATAAAAGCACGTCTATTTAATAGGGTAATATTGTGTCAGTTTTAGTGACCAGTTTTGTACGAGTGGCCTACTAAAATAATCGACGGAGCAAGCGCGAATCGCGAGCGATGCTCATCTCAGTGCGATTTCTCAATTAGCTCGAGCAAAAAAAAAAAGGATTAAGTACCAGCTGTCATGTACTGTTAGGTATCCTGCCTGTTTTCCTCTACAGGTCGTATTTCTAAAACTATGCTAGTGAAAAATTGTGAGCAGGTTTGATAGTTCGGTAGATTTTGTTGTCAATTCAGTTATTCGATTTTTTTCGAAGTATTTTTTTGTCTAAAAAAGAACAAAATATATATCAACCAAACTATTGGTTCAATTTTAATGTAAGTTAGTTAATTAAAATGGAACCAATTAGTAAATATACAGTACACCACCAACATTTATTTCAAGTCGATTTATAAATAAAGTCATGAAGTAACAAACATTATAAGTTTTTGTTCATTTTTAAATGGGAAAGAAGCACAAAAGAAAAATATTAAAACTGTAGCATTCGACATTTTTCCCCTCTCTTACCAATGTAGAAGTGGACGTTACGGACGCATATTTTTATTTCGCTTTCGCCAATGTTTATGGCTCTAATATTTATTTGAAAGCAATTTCGATATTGCTATTCCGATTCTTTTATTTCATTCGTAATCCTGAAACTGGCTGTCGGCCGTCGTAAAACACGTTTTATTTGTAGTAAGGACGATAGATACTAGCTCGTGAAATCTGCGGATGATGAATGACGTATCTCGCTATCCTTGAAATGTTTTCGGTAATGCCTTGTTGTAGTGTGTACATGTATGAATTCCATAGAAATGTATCTATAAGCTATGACTTATGTATATAAATTAGGTCTATGTGGTATCAGATGAATTTGTTAGATTTTTAGGGTTCCGTAGTAAACTAGGAACTCTTATAGTTTCGCCATGTCTGTCTGTCTGTCTGTCTGTCCGTCCACGGTTTTACTCAGAGACTATAAGTACTAGAAAGCTGAAATTTGGTATGGGTATGTATATTAATCATGTCAAAAAAGTGGTAGAAGAAAATCTTGAAAAATTTTTTTTTTCGGGTAACTCCCATACAAGTGAAGAGGGAGTAATATTTTTTTCTGTATAAACCCATCGTGTTGAGTATCGTCAAATAGGTCTTTAAAAAATATTATGTGGTTGAGAACACCATTTTTCGATTTAGGGATCCATTTCCGAAATATTTGGTTTTAAAGTGCAAATTTTTGTTAGAGGTAAGTGTCCCCTCCCTCTATCTGTTAAACGGTTATATATGGATACGTGGAAAAAAAAATACAGCAGTAGTATATATACTGAAGTTGAAAGGAAAACTATTAGAGCTGAGTACTAAGTACATACTAAAAAGTTATAGGCAACCAACTTATAAAATGTACTCGAAAATGTAAAATTTCATACAATTTTCATTGTTAGATATTTTTGGTCGTTAAACTGTGAGGTGCGAGTGTGAGCAGTGTGAACTCAAAGTTGTCATTCGCAACTACGGAACCCTACACTGCGCGTGGCTCAACACGCACTTGGCTGTTTTTTTATATATTCAGATAAATCATACAAATTAAGCTAAAAATAAATAAATATATATGAATTAATCACACAGATTGAGCCCCAAAGTAAGTTTGAGACTTGTGTTATGGCATACTAAATCAACGATACTATATTTTATTACAAATACATATGTATATAGACAAACATCCAAGACCCAGGTCAATCTGAAATAGATCATTTTTCATCTTGACCTGACCGGAGATCGAACCCGGGACCATCCGTGTTGCAGACCGGCGTAGCTGCTAGTTCTAAAGTAAGCTCGAGACTTGAGTTATGGTATATTAACTCAACTATTATTATATATAACTATTATTCATATATATCGTTCAAGACGCAGATCAATCTTAAAGAGATAATATGCCCTCTTGACCTGACCGAGAATCAAACCCAGGGCCTGCGGTGAGACAGCCTGGCATGATGACCACTAGCCCTTAGAGGTCGTCTGAGCTCTACATGGTTGTATCAAATTTGCCAATCGCAATTGACCGAGCGATCGTCTAGTAACTAGGTGATCGTAATTCGCGCGCAGTCTGCGGAGGCGGGAGGGGCTATCATCGGCAATGTTTAACCGACCGTGTAGTAGAGCTAAAAATGATGCCGTATGATAGCACGATAGTGTGACGACTTACGTTACACGAGTAGGTTTTCCTGGTTTTCTTTGCTTGGCTGGAATAAAAATTATTTCGGTCGGGTAGATCATGTTTAGTTGATTAATATACATTTTAATATAAATAAAATTACGGAGAACTCTTATGAACCCAAATATAACCTTTGTGAATGTATTTTTGTGACCCAAATAAAACCTTGGTCACAAGTATAATTAAAGTAAAAATAAAATGTTAAATTAGAAACTTCATAAACTCATTACTTCATATTTAGATACTTTTGTATTCCGAAAAAAATGTCTCAAGAAAGTTATTCAATATCGTGGATTGAGTACGCCTTTCAAATATTATTACTTCACCTTTCTGTAACACTCTGTAGACGTGGTCACATATAAAGGACATATAAAATAAATTAACTGGCATACAGCGCTGTTGACACTTGGGAGTTGATTACTGAACCATTCGAACGGCTACGTATGCGAATCATCAATGAAATCTCTCGATGTTTGGTACGATATATCCAATGTCAGTGCTATTGTGGTGTTACATTTCATCATAAGAACGATTTTTTTTTATGATTCCGGCTTCTTTATAACTATTTCTGGCGTCAACAGACTATTTTTAAAAGTCTCATAATGGCAAGAAGACCTGAATGAACGAGCCAATTTTTTTTTCAAATTCAATAATTTTTGTGGTTTTTGAGACATTTTTTTTTTGAGCGATTCATACTGTAAAGTGCTCGCCAAGACAAATCAAATGCACTCAAACATGAAGGTTTTAGAAAGCCCTATGTTCACCTTCCGACTCCATCGACAGATTAGGTCTATGGTGTCATAATATGAATTTTTTATACGATTTACATAAGTAGGTAAATAACATTTAAGCTCAATAGGTTAAGGAGAAGCTTAGGGAAGAAGGAAGAGAGAGAAGAAGAAAAAGAATTGTAAGATTGGACCGTCACAGACAAACTAACACAGTCACTTAAATAAAAGCTCCTAAAAAATAAACTGGAAAGTAAATAATATCACTGAAATTAACACATGTGTATAACAACGGGTCACTCTTATTTTGTGAGGTTGCAGAAAATTGAAAAGTAAACTTACCTTGCGGAAAAAATCACATGTGACTGTTATTTGAGTGATTGCAAGTCATATGAGAGCGGTTCAAACATAGTCACCAGAAATTTGTGGGAGTTATCAGGTGCACTGAGCACGATGACGGTCGCACTGACAGATATAAACGCGGCCATTTGTGGCCGCTGCTACACCGCTAACGATCGGCATTGCCAGGCTCACCATTTGTGGCCGCGGGAATTTCAAATGCAATGCCATCATACGACGTGCTACAGAAAATTTCTCACATGAATGAGTCAGTAAGGGGTAAGCGTTATAGACAGATAAATATGGTCAAAGGCAAAAAAAAATATTTGTGATATATGCAAAAACTGTGTTCATAGATTTTTAACCCAAATTCAAGTGACTTTTTTCGATTCTCGAGTAACCCCAATCCGGTAACTTTTTATACATCACGTCCGCATCCCTTACGCGGTAGATGGAGCCTATGGGCCACGCTCATCATACCTAAACGCAAATTAGCGTGTTAGTGGGCGTAAATGTGGAAAATGGCAATATAGTAGTAAAGTATTATAACAATGGATTAAAAGGCTGGCAATACTCTGGTCACATGCCAGGTGTTGCAGTTGCCCATCGGCGTCGGTGATCACCTACCATGAGATGACCAGCATTAGAAAAAAGTGTAGGTACCTTTGGTTTTGGCCTTAGGCTCTGCCTACCCCGTAAGGGAACGACGGTAACATGACAATATGTAATGTTATATGTTTGTTATATACATAAGAGGTTCGCGTACAGTGTACATTTGCCCACATAGCTGTGGTGATTAGTCGTAGGTTTTCAGGTCACGTGTTCCGTTCGTTAAAGGTTAGGGTTAGGACACAGAAAAGGACTCATTTAACATGGCCGTGAATTTATAAACTGACCTCGAACATAATTAGGGTCGCATTTACCTTTATATAGACCCTTCTCAGACCTCATGTTGTGACAACCTCTGAGCTCAACGTAGGTAATGAAGATAAGGTACCAAAAGCGTTATATTCCCATATTATTCAGGATTGAAATTAAATGAAATATTTGAACTAAAATCTAATAATAATCTTTTATATAATAAATGTAAATGTTATGATGAAGCGTGCCTTATCTAATAGAAAAAATATCTATCTATCTATCTATCAGCCAGTGACGTCCACTGCTGGACATAGGCCTCCCCCATAAATCGCCACAAATTGCGATCCTGTGCATATTGAGTCCACCGACTCCCGGCGACCTTAATAAGGTCGTCCGTCCACCTGGTCGGGGGTCGTCCCACACTGCGCTTTCCTATTCGTGGCCGCCACTCCAGGACTTTAATGCCCCAACGGCCATCCGTCCTCCGGGCTATGTGTCCAGCCCATTGCCACTTTAAACGAGCAATCCTGCGAGCTATGTCTGTTACTTTGGTTCTGCTGCGGATGTCCTCATAGACGAGACGATACTGCCAGTGTCGGTCTTGAGCTTCGTCAATTGGCTTTGCCCAATAGACAAATGCCTCGCGAACACTTTGGGGCCTTTGTTCCGCTCGATGGCATCTTTAATACTGTTTGTATTAAATTGCCGTATGTCCTGCCTGAGGGATTTAGATATTTGTCTATTGAGCCGCCTGTAAACCGACATATCAGCCGGAGACTGCAGTATCATTTCGCGTCTTTTGTCCAGTAGATTAAGAGTTTCAGTCGAGATCTTCTTGGTTCTATCCGTGCGTCGTGACTTGCAGAACTTTGCTCCGACGGCATCAATAGTTTTCACTAGCCCACCATTAATCTCGTCCACTGGTCCAATTTTGGAGTTCGAGCTGAAATTGTTCAGGGTTTCGAATATCGGCAGGTGTTGGACGAAGTGTCGACTTCATCATTTTCCATCTTTCCAGCGCTGGGCTTACATTCAGTGTGCCTCTTACCATGCGGTGATCACTGCCGGTTTTTACCCTATTGATCGCTGAATATTTTTCGTTTTTTATCGGTAATGATAAAGTCGATCTCGTTTCTGACGGTACCGGAAAAAATATATATCCCTTTAAATCAGAGTTAAAGGCCAACATTTTTATAGTATGCATTCACAATGCTATTATTGTGTTTTTGTATGTCATGGGACGGCAAACGAGCAAGTGGGTCACCTTATGGTTAGTGATAACCGCTGCCCATGGACAACTGCAACCCCAGGGGTGTTATAAGAGCGTTGCCGGCCTTTATTTTTCCGTCTCCAGAGGGGAAGGGGTGATAGGACTCCGGATCTCTCACTTCACAACGAAGCATATAAGCGGTAAAGCTACTATTCAAACGTCAATTTCCTCTGAGAGTGTGGTACTTCCTCGGCCGTTCACCTCCTATTCTGAGTAGGCTTTAATTGTAAGAAAGATCTAAGTGTTTTTTCCCTCATTTACCTCGTACGTCAATAAAGGATATATGCATATGATAGCAGCGTTATAATTAATCATGGTAGGGTTGCAGGCAGGTAGATCCCGCGTGACGCAGCGGTCCGCGTTCCCGCCTCATCAATTCACATTAAGGGCGGAGTATTGACGGGTATGTGCAACGGCTATCATCACTCTTCATCTGACACGTAATAATATTTGAAAAATCCTTATTTTTATTCTTTGGAAGCGGCACTAAACTTTGCCATACATAAATTAATGTCGTCAACGATTTACTGTTGTGAAATCATGTGTATGACTATTTATCATCAGGTCTTTCTAGTCTCCACTGCAGGAGCACGACCCTCTCTGTATTTCCAGAGCCATATACTAGCCTGAGTAGTCAGAGGATTTGGCCTACACTCTCCACGCTGGCCAGACGGGTTGGAGAGGTCTCTTTGATGATAATAAGCTTTGTTTAGCTTGTGTTTCCTTAGTCGCCTTTTACGACATCCACGGGATGACTTGGAGTGGTCCTATTCTACTCCGCCGGGAATCACACGGCGAATGACTATTAGCAAGTGCTTAAAGAAACTTTTATGAAATAAACGAATGAATTTTGACTCTTGAATTTATGGACTAAGAATATTATTACCTAAAACACAAATATTTCCAAGAACAATGGTTAAATTTGAGTGCATTTGCCCTTCTCTGATCTTTCGTAATATCCAGAGAAAGTGTTAGATTAGTCCTATCTAGGTTGCAATCACACGACCAAAATTCAAAAAGTAAAATTTTGAAAAATATATAATTTTTTATACAAAAATCTCTTTCATGTATAAAAAGTTAAACTCACACTAAAATGTCCTACAATTTATGACGTCACGCGAAATCAGCTTGTGCACTAGACGACACTTTTTATCATGTTCTTGCGTTACCGAATTACATTTAAAGTGTCTTTTACAGTGTTTTATTTTTTAAATTAATTACATTTGAAATAATATGGTATGATGGGGAACAAACAAGTTCAGAAATACAGGAAAAAATACTATAACTGCAATATAATTCATCATCTGATGATGCTAAAAAGGACCTGATGATGATTCATCAGGTCCTTTTTAGCCTCCACTGCAGGAGAATGACCCTCTCTCTACTACCAGAGCCCTATATTAGCTAGTGCTCTAGCTAATATAAGGCTCTGGTAGGAGAGTGTAGCCTCTCCATGTTTTATGCATGTGTGGCCTACACTCTCCATGCTGGGTTATACATGGGTTGGAGAGGTCTTTTTGATGTTTTAAGCTTAGTTTAGCTTGTGTTTCCTATGACGCCTTCTACGATATCCACGAAAAGACTTGGAGTGGTGGTATTCTACTCTACTAGGAACCACACGGCTAAATATTTATAGTTCATAATTTTCTCATAACAATAACTTTTGTATGGAACTCTTGATGTTCAAATCTCGCAGTGGCCAGTTTTTTTTAATTTTCTGATTTGGCAGCCCTGCGAGCATTTCCTGACTCCTTACCGCGCTCGCAAACACGCGGTTTCGGCTCGATTCCCTGTGTACACGGACAACCGCCAATCAACACGCGCTAGTACACGTGGCTCGTATGTACATACCACGGGTGATCAAACATTATTGTAAATATACTATGTGGGATAAACATTATTGTAAATATACTATAGGGAGTGTCGTGTCGGACGCGATCTTGTCGACTCGCAAATATATCTACTCCGTATAACTTAATCATTTACTGCATAAAAAGTGATATTTTCTTATCAAGCTGCATATCAAAACTATCCGTAGACTAAGTGCTATATAATTATATAAGTGCCAGATTTGTGTGATCTAGTATACAAACTAAAACAGTGAATTTAGTAAAAACATAAACGATTGAAAACGGTTTGTCATCGTATACAGTGACTGTGCTCAGTGCGTTATCGCTTATGAGTCATTCTTCCTGACTCCGCCCTCTGCTTACATTGGCAGTCTGCTATTAGTAGCGTACAATTTCACTGCATCTCGTACACCACAAGCTAGTGTAGCGGTTATGGTAATCGGCTCTCGTCTGGGCGACACTAGTACGAATCCACGAACGAACGACGACAAATTTCTATTTTTGTTGCTCATTTTTTCTTTTTGAACGTTTCTTCGCTGGCAGTATGGATTGCAAAAATGAAATATGTGCTGGGTGTCACTCGGAAATCACAGACAAGTTTTTTCTGATTTGTTCTTTATGTAAGAAACCATATGATCTAATTTGTGCTAACGTATCAGAACAGCGCTATTATAACACACTAACTGGGGATCACAGAAAGGCGTGGAAATGTGTTGGCTGTATTAGCAAACTTCCCAAAAGTGATAACACCAATACCCCGGTCCGTAGCGCTACGGATGGAGTAAACTTGAATAGAGGCGCAGCAGCCTGTCACCTAGCACAACATTTGGACGACAGCAACGTGTTAAATGACACCGTGGAAATGACGGACCTACAGTCGTTCATGCTGGAGGCGCGGCAATGGCGGGAGGAATGGAGAGCCACAAGTGTACAGTTGGAAGTGTTCAACGATGTAGTCGGAAAACTTACGCATCGGCTAGAGGCCAGTGACCTGAGGTGCGAACAGTTACAGCAACGTGTAACAAGCTTAGAAAATCAGGTGTCTGAGCTTCAGTCCAACTGCACTGAATCTTCATTACGTAATACTATTGAACAGCTAAAAGAAGACTTAAACGAGCGAGATCAAGAGCTACTCGGAAACGATGTTGAGATTTCAAATGTTCCGGAGGATAAGGGTGAAAACTTAATCCACGTTGTCACCACTTTAGCTGACAAACTAAGTGTGGACCTCGGGGAGGAGGACATCGTGAGTGCGGCGCGTGTTGGTCGAGCTTCAGCGGCAGCGGACGGAGACAGCTCGGCTCTGCGGCCGCGGCCTATCGTTGTGCGCTTCATGCGCCGCTCTCTCCGTGACCAGCTGCTGCAGTCGGCTCGCGTACGCCGAGGTGCTACCACGGAGGGGACCGGCATCTCTGCCCCCTACCGGCGGTTCTACATTAACGAGCGGCTAACGAAGACAAATCGTACTCTGTTCAGACGAGCGCGAGAACTGGGTAAGTCCCAGAACTGGCGTTTCGTCTGGACAAAGGAAGGTAAAATATATGTACGACGACAAATGGGCCTGGAATCCCCCAGACATCGCATTCGAAATGAAACTGACTTATTCAGAGTTTTTGAATGTAATGTCGTTTGCCCAACTGTTGTTCAATAAACGTTCCATTAATTCTATTCACAGGTTAAGTAATACGTATAAAAACTATAGCAAATCTTTTCGTTCTTATTATCAAGTTGATTTCTTAGTTGTGATAGTAATTATTTTAAATTCAGTTATTATCAAAATATTATTCTTTTATTTTAAATATATTATAAGAGAATTTTTAATGTTCCTTGTAAAAATATTTGACTGTTCTCTCTTAAACACTATTATTTTCGTAGTTAATAGGCATTTTAGTGTTCAGTTTACCCCACATAAGTATTTATATGTAAATTACGATTTTGTACTTCATGGATATATTATTAATGGTTAATTGTAAATATTTAACAATTGGTCTCCTCAATCCGGGGTCGCTGTCCACAAACCAGGATGAGTTCTTAGCTATTATGAGCAAAACATCGCCAGACATTGTGGCAATAAACGAAACTTGGCTTTTTGAAGGTGAAGAGGGGCGAGCACCTACTGTACCCGGGTATCGCCTTCGTCACATCCCACGACCGACCACTTTTTGTGCTGGGCGTGGAGGTGGCGTAGGATTTTATGTAAAGAGAGGTATTTATGTCCGTAAACTAACTCACCCAACTCAGTACCCTGTTGAACAAATGTGGCTAAGTTTAAATATTAATACAAAAACACTTCTTATAGGTACCGCTTACCGATCACAACGTATCCACCCGGACTTCTTTCTAGACGCCATAACAGAAAGTTTAAATGCGCTCTCCCATCGTTTTGATCACACAGTGCTACTGGGGGATTTTAATCTGGATATGTTAATAAAAGATAAAAGTAAAAAACTACAAGAATTTTTGACCCATTTTTCACTACATCAAGTTGTGAATTCTCCCACACATTTTTTGGACGATAGTGCATCACTTATTGATGTGATATGTACTGACGCACCCACAAGAAATGTTGTAGTTGATTACATTCCAGAACTAAGCCACCATGCTTTTATTACTTGTGAAATTAATATGAAAAAGGACAAAATTTCGAAGAAGAATATAACATACCGCCCATTGAAAGAAATTTTGATGGATACATTTTTATCTGATTTGTCAAAGATTTCATGGAATTCTATTTATAATATGGATAATGTTAATGACATGGTTGACTTTCTGTCGAAGAATATAAATGAACTTTTCGACCTTCATGCGCCCTCAAAGACAAGATCAATAAAAACTCGACCCACCCCATGGATAACTGAAAACTTAAAGCTTATAATGATGGAACGTAACGGTGCACACATAAAATATCGATCGACAAAGTCAGATACGGACAGGGCTTATTATGAACGACGAAATTGAGAGGGCCACAGAAGTTCGAAATTTGGGAGTGATATTAGACCCACAACTTCATTTCGAAAGTCATATAAATAAAGCAATAAAAAATTGTTTCTACAGACTCAAGATATTATACAGATTGCAAAGATTTCTCAGTATCGAATTGCGCAAAAGTTTAGTAGAATCTCTCGTGCTCTCTAATTTGAATTACTGTGACATCGTATATGGCCCTTGTTTACTCGCCAAAACAAAGCGTCTTATCCAACGCGTTCAAAACGCTTGTGCACGCTTTTGTTATAACATCCCATTTAGAGCTCATGTTACACCTTATTTAAATGAACATAACGTTCTCAAAATGGACGCCAGAAGAACACTACATCTCGCTTCATTACTTTTTGGCATCATTGCGAATAAGATCCCTAATTACTTATATTTTAAACTAGCCTGGAGGTCTGAGCGAAACAAGAACCCTCGAAGAGTGTGTACTAATCTGTTGTGCAACCCTCAGCATAGAACAGCAGCTTTTAGAGGAAGTTTTAAGTATGCTGCCACTCACTGCTGGAATAACATTCCTCCACCAATACGAGATAAGAAATCGCTATACTGTTTTAAACTCCATCTCAAAAAATATTTATTTCAAATCCAAAAGGATCAAGGGTAACTTATTGTTACTTCTTAAATTCGTAAATTCTTTTTACTTCCTAGTTTTATATTTATATATATATATAGTTAATTAAGTTACTCATCTCATTTTATTTAATGGGGAAACTAAGAAATTGCAGTGACTGGCAGTAGCCGTTTTTATCGCTGACCAACAGGTTTAAATGTTGTATGTTCGGATAAGCTAGGGTATTTACTCTTTGTTGTATAGTGTCCTTTTTTATATAGATATATTTTGTCAAAACTATAAAAAACGATAAGTTATGCATTATTTTGTATTAATAAATCTTGTGCAATTGTCCTCTGTCCTCACGTCACTCACTAACATCAGGGTCCAGCAGAATATCAGCGCTGCAGCGTATTACGTTGTAGCATTATGCTGAGCTGGTCCCTTTTGGTGAATACATCAACACAAATCTTTGTTATGTGCTTGTCAGATGCTTGTACCTTATGTTATTTGTTTTGTATGTGTCGATTAATCGTTTTTAATTCGTATGTGTTGTTTTGTTTTTTCACCAATAAAGTCTATTCTATTCTATTCTATTCTATACTAGAATTATTATTTTTGTATTTAGTATTGAATGCTTATTGCTTATTTAATGATAAACTTCGGAAGCCACGTTAAGCCCGTTCCTATATAATTTGGTTTAAATATCAATGGTTTGTTTTCAATCAATAGATTGAATGCTTAGTTTTACACCAAAATTATCAAAAATTGCCAAAATTTCCTTTTTCCGTTTGTATGGAGGCATGCGCGTTCAGGGCCCTCTTAAACAACGATTGTGTTGTAGGTGCTACCTCGCGGCGTAGCTGTTTTACGCAGATGAAGCTACGACGTAGCGTACCGGCTGTGTCGTGATGCTCCTATGATGTGGCGTAGCGGTTGTGTCGTAGGTGCTACGACATGGCGTAGTGGTTGTGTCGTAGGTGCTACGACATGGCGTAGCGAATGTGTCGTAGGTGCTACGACATGGCGTAGTGGTTGTTTTGTGATGTTTCAATGACGAGATTTTGCCGAATCATCATTATCACCATCTTCATATCTGCAAGAAGTCCAACGCTGGACATAGGCCTTATTAGGATTTCCATCATTGGGGGTTTTGTCATACTCCCCACGTTTGGCAAACGGGTTGGTGAGCGCAGTTTATGGTTTGTATCGGTTCGGCGCTGCATCTCATCGAAACGGTTTATTAAGCGAAAAAAGGGCAGAAGTTTGTTGGTTTACGGAACGGGATTGATGCATTTGGGATGCTATTTGCTCGGATGGATTGGAGATGAGAAACTAGTAGCTTTGGAGGACGGACGCGCGTACCCGATGCCATGCTTGCAACCACCGTACAGGCAGTTGAGGGTGACACTCCTAACCATATTCGTTATGTTCTTCAAATAATTTAAATATTAAATAGTTATTCTGCGTCGCCACGACCTGTTTCCACCTATACTTCGCTTGAAAATTATTTAATTAGAAAGATGCCTTTATACAAATTTAATAGCAATTTTCCAATTTTTCATTCAAGTCACGAAAAAAAAGGTAGCGGAAGTAAGTTGCGTCAATGTGGGGCAGTATACCATCGTCGGGTGATTCATAACGGTCGCAATTATTTATTATTTTGTTGGGTATTAGGTAGTTGGACGCAATTACATTAATTTCATTAAAGGAATGAATACTATGGCTATTTCGTACCACTACCTATAGACAACCGCTACACCACGTCGTAACACTTACGATATAACCACACATTCAAATATTTTACATTTTAAATTTAATTACGTTTTAATAGAATTTGATTATTTCTTGTTCAAGAGCTACATGTGCCGTGTCATAGCTCCTTTGATAAAATCATGCTGCCTCGTAACACACACGACAAAACTACGCTGTATTGTAGAACCTACGATACACTCACTATGTCAAGTCATAGCACCTAGGATACTACCTCTTACATAACACCGCGTAGTAAAACCTACGACACAACTGCTTTGCCTCATCGTAACATCACAACCGCTTAGCCAACTATATTTCCATATCACGTAATTTGAATTTTGGATTCATAATTTACTAATTCCATCTAAACCTCATTTTAGCTCAAACTCACTGGCGCATTAAGTGACTCAATGCGTACGTTCGGTAGCCTGAATCATTGTTTACTGGCTCTCTGAATTGAACACCCCTAAATTAATATTTAATATTTTGTTTTTCATGAAAGTGGCCAACATTGATTTAAATTTTTTTCGAGTTGCCCAAATGCTTCTGCCATACCTTACGGACCCAGATTTAAACGTGCCTCCCAAAGCTCGAAAAAATTGTACTTGGGAGTTGCTTAACGTACGTAAGTAAAGCACAAAAATAAATATTACTCTAATTTCCCGGTTTAATGTTAATTCTAAGCGCAACATGCACGCGTATTTGTCCTTTCTTACAAAGGAAATTATAGGGTACAAATGTTCTGACAAGACATTTGAAAACTTGGTTATTTAATGTATTATTGAGTTATGCCGAAACTCTTAGGACAATAATGTTGTTGTTAGCGGTCTCCTCCTGCAAGGTTACGTGTGTTTTACGAGTTACTCGTACCCTGTATATTTTCCAATATATCACTGTCCGTCACGTTTGTTGTATGTTCAAAACAGATACACCATCAGCCGGCTTATTTCCCAGAGGTGATCCTGACATGATTGCATCGTTCAATTTGTGCTTAAGTAATACTCACGGTTTCGTACCCAAAGAGTAATACCGGGACCTTATTACTGATCCTCCGCTGTCCATCTGTCACAGAGTTTTATCAATTTAACCGTTATATTATAGCCGCTATCATCATCAGGTCTTTTTTTAGTCTCCACTGCAGGAGCACGAACCTCTGTGTACTACCAGAGCCACATATTAGCCAGAGCATTCAGAGGATTATGGCCGCTATAATAACAAATACAAAATGAAATCAATAATTAAAGTGGGGTCTTCCGTGTCGTAGTACCGCGGAGGCCACTGTTTACAATTTATACTACATTATCTTTCTACGCTATACAGACAAAGTCATTGAAACGAACAAAGAGCGAAATAAATATATTTCCGGTCGTCCTGTGTTTTTGCTAAGTTGAGATTGTCCGCGTCATAGAGCAGATAATGTCGCTTGCGTCGTACTAGATGTAGGTAAGGTAATAATACTCGGCCTGTCACTTCGTGCCCAAAAAACGTGAAAATGCACCAATGCGGTTATATGGCATATCATTATTCCAGTAAAAAGGTTACTAAACAAAATTCTGAATTATCCTATTTCCCAAAAAAGAAGAAAATGACATGCTTGTTTCGTATGAAATGTGTTGAAAAAGCGCGTCTAGTAGTGCGCGAGCAACTATTACATTTCCTGCTCTGTGGTCCGCGTAATAAACGGTCGTATTTTCGTCGATGCGGATCGTATATCAGGGCGCCGATACAAAAATTGTATAAGTTAGTTAGTACTATTGATACGTAGGTAAAAAGATTAATGGCTCGTTTGTTTCAACAACATTCACTGGCAATAAAAAAATTGAAGATAGCCTTGTGAAAGGCCAGTGAAGTGAACCAAGCTCAGAATAGTCTATTCTGAGGAACCAGGTCGGACTATCAGACATCCTAACTAATATGATAAATGCGAAAGTGAGTTAGTTTGTTTGTTTGTTTGTTACGCTTTCACGCCCTATCTACTGAACTGATCATCATGAAATACTGCATACACATAAGTTAGGGTACTGAGAAGGACATAGGCTATATATCACGCAGGCGAAGCCGCAGGTAACAGCTAGTAAGATATATAAGAGTGTATGTGAATCAAAAAGAGTTTTCACATAACACTCGCCAATCACTTATGACACATTTACACTCTGCCACTGCCACTGCTCCTGTCGCTCACGGAAATATTTCCCTAAATACTTCTGCGGCAATAACGACGCGAGCGAGGTATTCACACTTAGTCTTCATACTTCTTTATTTATCAACTTTGCTGGCAAACTTTGTGGAGGCGAAATTCTGGCCGAAAGGAGTCATGTATCGCCGTTTTCGGGGGAAATGAGTGGGTGGCATAACTAATATGAGTATACTCTCAAATTGAAAATTGTCGAAAGCTCTCTATGTAGCATGTGAGGAATCGGAGGAGACAATGAGACGCATCTTGTGCTACTGTGACTCTTTGGCTGGTAAGCGTTTGGACCTCTTCGGATCGGCGTATCCTGATCTAGAGCACTACAGGCACTACGCACTAGGTGATATCCTTCTTCTTAGCGTTTCGATGGCAAAAACATTAAATTGTCGCAGTCCAGAAATTAGCCACCCCAATCGCGTTGTCGCACATGCAGTCCTTCTTTGGAAATCACCGTGTGGCTGAGTAAGGTATGGGATAAGAACAAAATAACCCAAAGGTTAGACGTGCGTCCGATTTATAATCGGCTCCAAAGAAGTTGAGATAAGATAAATATAAGCATTGTTGACACAATATACTTATATATTGAAGTCAAGCGCTGGAGCAAGAAGAGAGTGCCGCTGCTGTCGTGAAACCAGCGTGGAGTGGGGAAACCGCCCGTGACGTCACGGCCGTAATGCAGCGGCGATAACACTCTCATCTCAATTGCATTGCATCCGGCGCTACCGACTTGTTACAAAAACAAAACCATTGCATTTGCGGCTATTAGGGAATGCAGCATCTGGTGCACAAAAACACTCTCGAAATGAGTATTTTCTTTTTGGCAATTTGGATAATCTAAATAGTAATGTAGTAAGTGGCTCTTGTTCTAATTACTTTACATGCATTACCTTATTTCATGTATTTATAGAAAAATTGTGCAAATTCACAATAATGCGCATTATGTCCTTCAACACAGAGAAAAACTAGGTAGGTGGTAATACGGGCACAGTCGGTTGGAAATGTTTGATGTTATTAAACATTTTTTCAATATTTTGATAATATTTTATGCCAACGGGTAATGCTATATTTGCTTTTTATATGCGAAAAGATTACGTTTAAGCATTTCTTTCTAACGTCTTGAATGTGGTACATAATTTGGGAGCTAATATCTAACTTTAACCGAATGTAAACCAGCCCTGTACTTATTATTCCGTGAATGAATATTTCAGTGCTTCTGGCTTGGATCAAAAAATATGTAATACAGTGTTTAGTTAAGTCTAACGCTCATCAATTACTGTGTAGCTGGTAGTAGCTTCAACCCCTGGAAAGATTTTCCGAGCGTAGCTCAATCATTCAGTTGCTATTTAGTGCCGTGAAAGAAAGAGTGTTTGATTCTAAAGCCAGAGACATAAAAGTGCCATTGAGCGCGCGTTACAGTCTGTGGCGGTAATCTAAATTGAACCCATTACTGTAGCACATTAGAGCTCGAGCATTAGACTCGGCAAATAAAATTCAGAGGTGGGTGGGGGGAGGGGGACGTAGCGATGGGCTGTAGCGCTCAGCAATCAAGCTGCAGCGCTAGAAGTGTGTAATTTAATCCACTGCCTGTGTTCATCGTCCTGAGTACATGTTTCGCCTTTTCACACGAGTGCCAAAAAAGAAGTGCATTGTTTTCTGATTTCGCGGATGCAACTACGAGTATATTCATACAACAATTCTTACATCGTTAACTCGAAAAACAGTACTTACATAAATGCATATGTATGCGAGTTTATTTATTCCAGAATAGGTAACTTTTAAATGCTTCAGCGCATTTATACGATTCTATTATTAGAATCTTTACATCCTCTCAAGTGACAAAGGTATATATTTTTGCCAAGGAGTCAAAGATTCAAAGATTTTATTCAGAAAATAGACCATTTTAGGCACGTCATGTCATAATTTAAATAATTCTAATTTACTACGAAATATTATTTACTTAGAAATATGTTAATATTATTAATTAGTGATCAAAAGCTACAGATTACTAGCGTTTCGGAACTGACCACTGCAGAGAAGAAACGCTGAATGAAACTCTTTTTTACAGTATTGGTCGCCTACTCGCCTGTGAAGGACTTTGTATATTTTCCTGTTTTCTTTTCTTTTTTTTTGATATCATGTAAATACAATTTCAAAATATATAATTTTGTTAGACTAGGCAAGTCAAGCTCTTTATTTAAAATTATTGAAAGAAAAAGCCTTTTCTGATTTGCTATAAATTTTTGGCAGATAGTACTCTGACCACAGAGATGTATTCTGATATCTATGACTCTGACATTAAATTAATGATATTAAAAGAAGGATATACAGAAGAAACTGATACCAGCCACTTACACACAGGTAAATGAACCTATCCTTGCGGTTTGCACAAAATGTTAGTAATCCTTGGTCATCACCCCCGTACGAAGCGTCACAACCTGCTTATTATTACAACGTTATTACGCCCCTGTTATTCGCATACGTGTAAACATACCTTTCGTCCTTAGCACGTATTCTTGCCTTATTTTGTCCGGAAACCCTTATCGTGTGACGACACTTGGAAGGTACTTGCGAAGTAATAATTTAATCATTAATTTTTAAGGTTCTGTACAAAAATTGAAAAACGGAACCCTATTGGATTACTCGTGCGTCTTTCTGTTCGTCCGTCCGTCTGTCACAGCCGATTTTCTCCGAATCCACTGAACCAAATTAGGTGAAATTTGGTAAGATGATGTAATCCTATGACCCAAACACGGATGTGCAAAGTACATAAAGATTTTTTTGAAATAAGGGTCATTTTCAGGGGCCCTTTATAACATAATTAAAAAAATAATTAATATGTCATATATCAAATGAAAGGGCTCATTATGAGGATCTCAAAAATATGTTTTTTTTTGTTCGGTTAAAATGAATACTTTTGATTTTATTCACGAAAGAAGGCCCCTAATCTTCGTAATTACTGGGCCGAAAATTTTGAAAAAATTACAAAATATAGTTTATTCCTTGAAAATAACAGGAAAAATAATAAGAATTCTGTCACTTGAAAATAAAGTGGTAAACTCCCTATAATAAGTTCATCTAGGGAAATAGTTCACTAAAACACCACTAGATAGCGCTAGTCAATTGAATAAAACATTTTTGCACATTGTGTGTGTGTTCACGAAGCATATTGTACGGAACCCTCATTGCGCGACTTTGACTCACACTTGACCGGTTTTTGTTTATTAAATACCGCATGTGTAGCTTATACCTCCACGTATGTATAAGTACGCGATGAAATATGTGGTTCATCCAGGCCCTTATGACCAGAGTGGATGATAAACGACGGCCCTTTTCACGCATTTTTGTCACACTTTGTCTACAGATCTTTACCGTCTGAAGTCACGCAGAAGCTACTCGCAACGTAATAATTTCCTCTTGACTTTCTATTATATTTATATATTTCTATTATATATTTCTATGTTATAACAACGAATAACAACTTTACTTTTATTTCCACATATGCAACACATACCTCCACGTTCATACCATATGAAAAATGCTGGTTATCCCCGCTAATATATCTTAGTAGTGGATGATAAACGACGGCCCTTTTCACGCATTCTTGCCTCAGTTTGTCCGGAGATTCTCACCGTGTGATGTCACTCGGAAGCTACTTGCAAAGTTATAATTTCCACATAATTGCTGTTTATTTTTTATTACAGTTTTATTATTTCGCTATTATCTTAATTGATGAAATGACCTGTCCTAAACACACATTCTGTCCTCACTTAGGAAACTCTCACCGAGTAATATCACCCAGAAAATTATATTTCCTCATGACTATCTGTTTATTATTACAGTCTAATGACTTCATGTTTATTATTTTATTTCCACATGTGTAACGCATACATCCACGTCCTGAAATATGCGGGTTATCCTCGCCGTAATGACAGAGAGGATGATAAACGGCGGCCCTTCGCACGCATTCTTGCCTCCCTTTGTGACCCTATTCCGGCGAGCGTTTGACGTCACTTTTTCAACGGCGACTTGTCGACGTCACTCGCAGTGTTACAATTTTTCTCTTGGATTATTTTTATATTGTAACGCACATATTTTTTTTATTAACCTATATTATTCCACTGCTGGGTAAAGGTCTCCCCCATTTCCTTCCAGGACTCCCTGTCTAGAGCCAATTGTGACCATTCCTCATTAAATTTGCGCAAATCGTCACTCCATCGTATTTGCGGTCTACCCCTGTTACGTCGCCCTCCTTCTGGATACCACTTCGTGGTCACAGGGGCCCAACGATCCGGGTGCATACGACAAACATGGCCCGCCCAATCCCACTTCAGCCTTGCAGCTTTGCGCCCCACATCGACAATGCCTGTCTTTGAGCGAAGTGTAGTGTTTCGGATTCTGTCCATCCTTGTCACTCCCAGGACATTCCGCTCCATTGCTCTTTGGCAAATCTTGAGTTTGGACTTAATACCCTCCGACAAAGCCCATGTTTGAGCACCATATGTAAGGACGGGCAAAATACACATGTCGATGAGCCTTCGTTTTAGTGACAATGGCAGATCTCCTTTTATAAATTCTTTCATGGACCAGTAGCTCCTCCATGCATTAGCTATGTGACGATTTATTTCGTTTTCATGTCGTTTACTACTGAAGGAGACTAACTGGCCCAAGTATATGTATTCATCAACATACTGTATTTCCTGCCCGTCTACCTCTATCCTATCTTTGGTGTTATTAGACATGACCTTTGTCATCAATCGATCAAATTGCAATTTCACGAGGAGCTTGCTCAGACATCTGTTACTCGTTTTTGTCGTAAGAAAACTAAAGTGAATTTTGCTAATTTTATAGCTGCTAATAAAAGTGTAGACTGGGAGGAAATATGTAATAGGCATGATTGTGTGGAAAAGCTAGCGATATGTATAAACAATATAATTAAGAATAAATATGACATTTGCTTCCCTTTGACTCGGCATACATACCGTAATAAATCATGGGTAGATCATGACATTAAATTAATTAAATGTTTACTATTTGATTTTATAGAATGCAATAAGAATATTAATAATAGACATCTATATAATTTAATTGAACAATTGCAAGACAAATATAAACGTTTCACTGATAATGCGAAAAGCATGCATTACAGACATGTCATATCTGCTTCAAATAATACTAGTAAAACGATGTGGAACGTGATAGGGAAAGAGACTGGTAAGGCAAAACGCTCCCAAGTTAAGCTGACGGAGGTAGTGAAGGACGCTAGTGGGCAACATTTTCCGTCAGGTAAAGAAGCGGTAGACGAAATTAACCGCAGATTTGCAGGTGCATCAGCTGCCTGCGGAGCGCCAATGGCAAACATTGTTAAGGCTCTCTGGTTTCTTAAGTCTTCTAGGCCACCCGCTGAATGTTGCTTAAGGTTAGTTTCCTTTGACCCGGCTGAAGTCGTCCGCATTATTAGAGTTCACATACCTCCTAAGCCTTCTAAAGATATTTACGACATCTCGATGGAACTTCTTTTTATGACGGCAGGACCATTATCCAAGGCTCTGTCGGTATTATTTAATGGATGTGTAAAAGAAGGAACATATCCAAAAGCCCTTAAAGTAAGTAAAATCTGTCCTATTTTCAAAGGCAAAGGCAGCTTGCACGAAATTGAGAATTTGAGACCAGTGTCCCTTATTCCAGAGCTTGCTAAGGTTCTCGAGAATGGTATAAGCTCGCGTCTTAGTCATTTTCTAAGGGAGACTAACTCCTTTTCAGATAGACAATATGCATATCGTGAGGGCAGGTCGACAACACAAGCTATTCGTGAGGTAATCAGGTCTGTGCTTGAAGCTCGTGAATGTAAGAAGCAAGTCGCGGTACTCTGCTGTGACTTGTCAAAGGCTTATGATGTGGTAAACCATGACCTTTTACAAGCAAAATTACAACATTATGGTATTGAAGGCAAGGCATTAGATCTTTTAATGAGCATGTTGAGAAATAGGACACAAATCGTAGTTGCTGATGGTGGATGTGCTAAATCTGATCCTATTACTACAGTGGAGGGGGTGGCGCAGGGATCGTCTGTGTCAAATATTCTATTCAGCTTGCTGATGAATGACCTGCCGGACTCGATAAATGGTGCTGAGGTATATATGTATGCTGACGATGTAGCCGCTGTAGTTACAGGGGCAACTATAGGGCAATTAGAACTAAATTTAAATAATATTGCAAATCAGTTGGCTGAATGGTTCAATTGCAATGGATTAGTTTTAAATAAAAATAAAACTAAGTTTATTCACTTTTGTTTATCGGGGCATAGGACTGAGCCATTAAATGTGGCAGTAAATAGCACAAGATTAACTCAGGCGGAATCTACCGAGTTATTGGGGTTCACAATAGATCGAGCTCTTACATGGGTTCCTCACGTAGACAAATTGTGTAAGAAGCTTAGTAAGGCATGCTTTGCGCTTAGTCGAATTGCGAAGCTTGTGGGGAGGGAGGATGCGCGCACTTGCTATTTCGGATGCGTGCACTCACTCTTGCAGTACGGAACCGAGTGCTGGGGTCGGTCGTCTGAGTGGGAGCGTGTGTTTCGAATGCAAAAAAGAGCTGTTAGAGCGATAGCACGCGTCCCGAAATTTACTCATGCTAAGGAGTTATTTAAATCCCTGAAAATAATGACTGTACCAGGAATTGTAATATTTCAGGTAGCGGTATATGTTTATAAAAATATTAAGACGTTCCCAAAACGAGGAGATAATAATTTGACATTCAAAACGAGAAACACAGACAAATTGGCTTCTATTTCATGCACATTACAGAAATCTGGCAAATTAACGCACGTAATGGGCCCGACAGTGTATAATCGACTGCCTCATGAGATCACATCGGCTGAAAATGTTAATAGTTTTAAATTTAAATTAAAAAATTGGCTGATTGATTTAGCGTCTTACTCATTTGATGAATTTTGCCAAAGTTAATTAATTATTATATAATTGTAAATTGATTTAATTGATTAATTGTAAAACATTAACGCTGACCTATGTATAAGTATCTATAAAAGTAATATGTAAGTTATGACATGTAACAAAATGTTATCAAAATAAACAATAAACAATAAACAATTTGACCGGGTCCTAGTAAGTCCAACCTCAAGACTCGCCGAGCTCAGATCTTGGAGCATTTGTAAACATAACAAAGTTATAAAATAAACAATACTTTGCTTTCGCCCAAGGTTTCATTTGCATTACAATATCTATATATCCCTCGAGAGTAGTATTTATACCTGACAAATGCATTAGGCTCAGTTTCTTACTGATTTGTAATTTATTAAAATTTTAATACTGGGATATTAACTGCTTTATTAAATCGATATATAACAGATAGTGTAATTAATAATAACACTGCTGCATTAACAGGTAGTAATAATAAGTTTATTAGAATTTTGTTTTATTTGAAAACTTAGCATTCCGAGATCTCTCCGAGCGTCAAAATACACAGATGACGTCATCACATTCAAAATCAAATACGCCGCAACAACGGAGCCAGCTGTTCCCGAACCAAATGATATTCCGAACGAAATGATATTGTCGGTTTTGAATGATATTCTCCCGAAATATCATCTGACTCCGGCGATATAATTCGCGGGGTTTGAGGTCGGGTGTATTTCGCTGCGTTAGCTCTTGTCAAAGACAATATAATTCTAATGTAATAGACTGCCAACATCATACAAAAATATTGGATCAAATTAAGGTAGGCGAATGTCAGCAAATGTATGGCGCTGCAGAGTTGCTTTCCACTCGATACTAGATGGCGGTAATTTACGTTAGCCTAAACTTACTAAAACTAGGATGTAACTTTAAAATATTATGCCAAGAATGTTTTTCAAATTTTTAATGAGGCTTATTTTGTGAATAATGCTTTTATCGTCTTATAATATGGTAGTATAAAATGTTGTGTAGCAACGAGTTTATCGCTTTGAGACTTATGGCAGGTTCTGTCTATAAAGATGTGCTAATATGTATGTATGTTGATATTTGAACAAATGTGAACATCATTACGTATGCGTACCGTAGACATCCTCTTTTGGGGAAGGGGCTGTAAACAGCCAAAATCTTTAAAATGGACATTAATTTCGGTTTTTCGCCGAGTTCATGGAGTGATCACGCCCCTTAAGAATTATTTCACCATTTTTTTAGACACTGTATAGCAGCGATGTTTTGCATTTCATTTGCATTTTGCTGTTGGCTCCCAGAGTAAGTTCCTTCAATCCCACTTTAATTGTTAAGATGAACTCAAACACCGTTGTGTACTGCAGACAAAGCCTCTGGCAGGAATGCTTAGCTAACGTAATCTTTGCGCAAATTAAAAGCAAACATTATATTACTACCGCAATTAACTTGTAATAGGTAAAACATAACCGAGGTAAAAGGAAATACTACCTTTTCTCCCGACTTTCTTTGCGTAATTTGTTGTCTCTTTAAATTAAAATCTTATCGATTATAAATGATTTGTTACTATATATTTATTGATATCGCCGTGTGGTTCCCGGCAGAGTAGAATAGGACCACTCCAAGTCATCCCGTGGATGTCGTAAACGGCGACTAAGGAAACACAAGCTAAACAAGGCTTATTAACATCAAAGAGACCTCTCCAACCCGTCTAGCCAACGTGAGAGTGAAATCCTCTGACTACTCAGGCTAGTATATGGCTCTGGTAGTACAGAGAGGGTCGTGCTCCTGCAGTGGAGACTATAAAGACCTGACCATGAAGATATTTATTTATATATCCATCCAGTTATCTTGCAAAGGAATAACAAATATATCTTAACGTCCACGCATCTCAGAGTCACATTTATATGTAGTCTGTGTAAGATTAAAACTATGTGATACCTGTACCTCAATATTTTCGTCAATTAGTCCCGGTCCGTACTAGAAATTGTACATATCGCAGGCATATATCTAAAGTATCTCACTTTAGATATATGCCTGCAATATGGACCAATACATAAATAATATCAAATATCTGTCTACCCCGTGTGTATATGGACAAACGATGTTACGTAAATCAAGAATTGGAAGTAGCAAAATATTCATTTTATATTTGAAACAAACCAAATCGTTAAAAATTGTATTTTTATGTAAGCGCTTTTATAGGCTACCAGATGCGCTGCATTACCTTCAAGCGGCATTGGTAATGGCTTTGTTTTTGTAACAAGGCGGCAGCGCCGGCTGCAATGCCATTGAGATAGTGGATCTTACACGTGCGCTGCATTTCGATGCAGGCCATCCATTGCACATTTAGGAGAAACAGATGGCTGATGGTTGCTCCAGCCTCATCTCGCACAGATGTTATGTAAAAGCTGATAAAGAGCATAGTAGAACATACTATTTTTAAGTTTTTGCGTAACTTCCACCATCGTTAACATGAGTACGTGGGTGGCAGGAACCCACAACCGTATCGGTACAAGACTGTATCAACTGGCACCACATGGCGACCCTGGGACGATGGGAGATATGAGTGTTGCACAAAGACTTTTTAAATAAAAATTTGCCCACATTGTAAGAGTTTCGTACCCAAAGGGTAAAAACGGATCTCTAACATTAGTGTTAGAGTTCCGTTTTAACCCTTTTTTTTCCTTTTTTCCATTGACTTCACTGTCCTTCCATCTGTATGCCACCAGTCTGTATCTCATGAACCGTGACAGCTGAAATTTGTACAGGTCATCTATTTTTGTAGCCGGTATAACAACACGTACATGGTTGAGGTGCAAATCGCATTACGTTTCCGTTCTCACCAATATCCAACATTTTGATCAAATTAGTCGTTAGGTCCTGTTTACTTTGGATTTTTGTCTATTATAAGCAATTAATCAATCAATCACCATTTATTTGTGAAACATAGGTACAATAATACAGATGGTAAAATAAAGCAGATGTGTTGACAGTTAGGCTTCCCAATATTTTCTGAAGAAGTAACAATTTCAAACAAAAGGAAATGCTGTCACTGTGTACATTCTCAAGGCTTTCCTCAAACTTTTTATTAGTAGAGAATGTCGCTGAAACAAATAAACCATTAATCTATCTATTTGTAGTAATACCAACTATCCGGTTTTTGTATCGGCCGCTGATTTACGATCCGGATCGTCGCAAACACAACCATTTATTACGCGGACAATCTCCACTTAGCAAAAACACAGGACGCCGGGAAACGATATTTCTTTCCATTCAATGAGAATTCATCTCGTGTAACGTAGAAGTTTAATGTTGTATTAAATGTTAATATGTAAAATATGGGTCACACACGTATGAAGTCAGCTATAGGCCGACCTATCCAAATATGTTTCGACCTCATCCAAAGGTCTTCCTCAGGGCGGATCAAGACGCGCGCGAGAGTCATCCCAGTCCGCACACGTGCGCGCGTCATTAGTATATCATTTGCCGTGTACTAAATATCAACAAATAAATTTTGTAGTAGTTTGGCAGTTGTCTTATAAGGAGTTGTAATAACCTTGAAAAAAGAACAGTACATTTCTTATGAAGGGTAACGTAAGAAATATTGAACAGTGATATTTGATATTTCTTACGTTTCCGTCCGTACACATCATTTCAGAATCCTCAGTGTGAGAATTCAACTAGCCAGTTGTATTAAATTATAAAACAGGCTTTGAAAACTACCTTCTTCGTAGCATTTAATTCTTCAGTAATATTTGTACACAGTATTTTCCTTTCTAGTAAAATTGTGGCTAAAACCTACTAAATCCAGTTACCTGTTTGGATCATCTGTTTCATAATATCTGTGCTCTTATCAAAATCAATCTAATGATGTACAATGTTCACCCATGTCGAGTATAATATACATTTCAATAACATATTTCCAGCGTAATAACAACCCCGTTCCCCGCCCCGCGCGGCCTCCCCGCGCCTTAAACAATGGCCGCTATTTTCCAATTTATTGGTAAATTTCCATAAAATACGGCTCTTATTTGCGGGCTTGGCAATATTGCTTCGTTTACATAAGCTGAGATTTAATTCCTCGCATCATATTGGATGTCGCATAGAATTAGGGAACTTGAAACAAGTTTTCCAAAAAACATTGTATACCTACTATCTTTGATATAACGATACGAGCACACTGCTCCCGTATGCTTACGAAGTTATGTGACCTTTGCCCTTCACTGGTAGCATAAGCTAGAGACAGAAATAGTGGTGTGAAGGCGAAGGGCTTTTTGTATCGCATAGCTACTAAACTAGAATTTTTTTATTGACTATGAGAATAGAGGGCTAAATTCACATTCTATTTCTAGTCTAGCCTATCCTGTCCCACTGCAAAGCTAAGACCTCCCTTTCATTATTCCAATTATAACGGTCTAAGGGCTATTCATCTTCATCATCATCATCATTTCAGGTCAGTCGACCATCTCTTTTTTTCACGTTAGATTTCTTTATTGAAATATTTGTTTCCGGTGGCGGTTAATTTAGTTTACATACCTATATAGGATGCGTATTAAAAAAATATTTTTCGTATGTCTGTTCCCGAGACATTATAGGACAATTCAGTTTTTAAATATTTTGGAAAAGGCAGCATAAATGACTGCACTAGGGCTATGACAAGGGTCTAAGGCGCTAGAACCAATGTAAATTCGCTGTAATGAGATTCCCAAGGTCTAAGCTAGGTCCCTTGTAACGTAACATGAAAGTAAACTGTGAAAAAAACGGAATTTGTATACCATGTAATTATAAAAAAAACTTACACAAATAGCTGCTAAGTACAAAAGGTACGCGAAGCCATAATTTTGCCGACCATTAAAAACTCGCTTTTTACCGCTGGAGCCTGCTTCAAACTTATTTCCACGGAATTCGCGCGGACTTTTTAAACTAAAATGAAATGAATATATTTCATAATAAATACGAGTAGTAAGTTATAAAAGTTGTGACCTCTAGTGCTCTATCTATCTTTTATTTAAGAACTTTGTTGCTGTCGGGGTAATATTCTCCTTAGTGTGAACCCCACGAGGGTTTCATTGATGAAACGTGAAAATATACAACAAGATACCTGACAACATAAAAAGTTTACCATATCCTTAATTCAAATACAGCCTGCGTAAATTTTTAATGGAAAAGCGCTACTATAGTGTGAATGAAATTTTTAAATACCGAGTTATGAATTGTTTAATTGATATTTGTACCAATTTAATATCTGACATTTAATTTATTTTGATAAAATTATGTTATTCGCTGTTAATCACTCACTCACAATGTAAATTTCCTACGCCAACTCTGGCAGAATATGTATGACACAATTGTTATTGTAACATCTTATAACTACCATGTTCTAAAGGAAAAAATGATCTTGAATCTTGAAACCGAAGCTCAGTTTTAGTGTGGTCAAGTCACAGAGCAAAGTATTTCGATGTAGCTCGCGCAAGACATTCTTAGCTCTGTGAGTCAAGTCGTCCAGACCATGCTACATCTTATCCCATGCCTAATGAGCCTAACCAGCTGTTCAAAACGCGACCTCAATAATGTGTGGTTTATGAGACGCTAGTAGTCTGTCTGTAGTTTTTGAACAACTATTAATGCAGTACATATTATTTTATAAGATCATTTTAAATATCAACAGACAATGAGAGAGGAAGTGTTAGCCAACTAGTTTCGCGGTAATCACTATAATTCGCTGTTAGCTGTAATATAAGTAAGCTCAAAGGATATGCCTCAAGCATGAGATCTAAATTGAGCACGCTTGGAAGCAAGTTATAATGATTTGCCTTATACAGAAACTCCTCACCTTTCGGTCACATCTTTACTTGCGGTTCTCATTATTCACTTTCATGACTTTAACCAGAACTAACCACTGCGGTGCCTATCAGTCCATGTCTCACCTTTTGTCGTGCCCAAACTGTCCCACTATTTGCACCATACAGGACCTTAATGAGGCCAACGATAGGGCAATTAACGTTGCCAAATACTGGTCAAAAGATATTTAATAGTATGCAACCATTTCGACTCCATAAGAATAAGAAGACCAGAACTAGTTCTACTTAGTTACTATTGTATAGTTTACTGAAAGATATAAAACAAGTTTGAGAGACATATCCTAAGCATGAGAACCACAATTAGCGCCTGAGCGCAAGTAATAATAAATTTGCCTCACTAACTGTTGCTTTACCTCACCGGATAGTTTTCATTATTCGAGTCGAGCACTCGGAACCAGAAGTAGTTGGGCGATAATTACTAAAGTTCCCCGAAAGATCAAACTGTAAGGCAAGGTTGGGAGATATATCTTAATCATGAGATCTTGAGCGCACTTGAACGAAGTAATAATGAATTTCCCTCACACGGAAACTTGTAAAGTTGTCAGTATTTACGTTGAAAACTTTAAACAATACTAGTTCCATGGTACTTTAGAGTAGATACCATAGTTCACTGTTAAATACAACGTACGTTAGAGTAACGTTACGTTACACTGAGTACCTTATGAAGGAATTTATAATGTACTAGCTGTTACCCACGGCTACCCAGCCTATGTCCTTCTCAGTACCCTAACCTATGAGTATACAAAATTTCATGATGATCGGTTCAGTAGATAGGGCATGAAAGCATAAAAAATAAACAAATAAATACGGGCGTGTTGACCGCTGCGCCACGGAGCTCGTCAAAGCTGCTCGAGCTGGTTTAGTAAAAATAAATATTTATAAGTTAGGTACCTACTTACAAATGTTTTGTGGCTTGAGTGAACTAAACAAAAAGTTGAGCCTGGAATTTCTGTGCAGTGATGAAATCAAAATGGTGCGATGCACAATTACACAGTGATGCTTTTTGGAATGTTTCTCAAACGCCTTGCAAGTATACCTACGGCTATCAACTGATGGTACTTAAGCCACTTCTGAATGGATTGGACTACCAAAATATCAAACTAAGGTTTTTAGAGACGTAATCCTTCAAATACCCTGCATAACACCTTCTTCACCTTAATAACAACCCAAACATCATCGAATTAATCATTTCACTGCTCAATACAAAACTTCAAAATAAATAAACAAACTCACTTTCGCATTTATAATATTAGTTAGGATTAGGATTTTCTTGACACGGATTCTCTTCACTTCAGAATCCGTGCAGCTTCAGCAGACGTGCAATTAACTGTACTTTAGTCTTATTCTGAACTTACGGTCGACTCAGATATAGACAATATTTTGTCTGGGTATGGATTTTTACTTTTATTCTAGTTTCATTCATTTTATTCTTAGTCTATTCTTCATTATTTCTACCTTTTTTCATTATTTGGAATTATATAGATTTTCATACCACCTATTTTGCTAATAAAAACAGCATGGATATTATCTAGTTTTGATTTTTTTCATGTGTGAAGTAGCCAACACAGGTGTCAGATTTTTCAAGGTGCCAAATGGAATCTGACAATGCTCAACGAGCACTATGAATGATGAAGGCCGGTACTAACGGCTTGACATGCTCTCCGAAGCACAGCAGACTGAAATATTTTTGCGGTTACCCATCCTAGCGGGGACCATGCCGCCTATTAGGCCATCGAGCTCCTTTTTCCTATTAAAAAAATAACGGCGTGATCTCAAAAATTGCCATTCATTAATTCCCGTTTGTGTCGCGGGCAACTCGTTGGAAAGTTATTTCCCGGGAATTTTCCCGCGGGTCGCGACGCTGCACTCGTCGAGGGCTATATTTCATAGTTATAACACAACTTTTGCCTTTTACCACTTTTTGCGGTGTCGCGGTATAAATTGCGTTTTAATACTTTTGTTTGTCGGAAACTTCATTCGTGTGCGATTCTATAGTTACACGGCGTATAGACGTAGGTAAGTTAATTACATCATATTTTAGCGTGTACGAATTAACTTTTGGCTTAAAAAATGTGTTATTTTTGTTGTTTACTTTGTTATAACTGTAAAATGTACAAATAAATAAGCAAAAATATTTCTTCATGATGTTTTCGCGATTGTTACACATTTAAATAAAATTATTTTAATACGGTTTTTATCGTGTTTATTACATTATTTATACACCTTACGTTTCGAGCACTTTACAGTGTTCGTGGTCGCAGGCAGACTAAGTTGACATTTGTCTAGTATTTTATAAGAACTGCAAAATCTACCGCCTAAAATATTTATTGATAACGTTCCGGATGTACGCAGTATTGGCTCACGGTGTCTGAAGGTCTTGCAGTCTTCTGCTTAGCTTGAGATTTGATTAAATTGATGACTGGATCCCAAGCTGGTGGTAACTGCCAACCATCCTCTCTATTGAAATTAGGATGTTTTTTAATTTCAATAGCCTCACGATACATTCCAAGAATGCTTCATGACATTCAACTTAGTCTACCTGCGACCACGAACACTGTAAAGTGCTCGAAACGTTAGGTGTATAAATAATGTAATAAACGCGATAAAAACCGTATTGAAATAATTTTATTTAAATATTTCTTCATGGTTTTATTTATTGTTCCTATTTCGTGTTTCCCAATGAATAGTGGCCTCGAGCTCCTCTACTTCGTCCTCTTCACTTTATCATACTTATTTAATGTGGAGCCCGACGGTCCAGTGGGTGTTAGCTCTATGAGCGCTTACGTATGTTAAGCAACCCCTGGTGCAGTCCCTACTTGGATGGGTGACCGCAAGTGGCATATAAATATCTCGAGCTCCTCCGTGCTTCGGAAGGCACATTAAGCCGTTGGTCCCGGCTGCCATCGTTGATGGCAGTCGTTAAGCTATGTCAGCTGCCTTAAGGCAGCTTGAAAAATCTGACACCAGTGTTGGCCACTTACACATACGAAAAAAACAAACATAAAGGTTAACGATAAACCTACGTTTGGGCTAATTTGATTTGCATTGGCAAGCATTTTATAATCTTTATCGCATATTACCACATAAAAAGAAAATACTACGCCATATACTTAAAAAAAAAACTTATTTATACCAATTCTAGTTAGAGAGTTGTAACCTTCTTACAGTTGTGGAGCATCGTCAGGTGCTTTACATTTTATGCTCCTTCAAGAACATTTCATTAAAAATTTATAAACAATTTTATAAAAAGTTGGCAAGTGGTTTGCGCGAAGTTTTAACGAAGCGCCGTTGGTTGAACAGATAATAAGAATAAATAAACTCATTGTGAATTCGTTTCTATTGCCATGCTTATAGGTATAAATAGGCCTGTAGGGATTTTTTGTCATATTGTTGTTTACACTCATCCTCATTGCCATGCATTTATTATGTCCTGAATTGAACTTTATGTTTTGGTATATTATATTAAGTTTACTTCTAGTAATTGTGATTTGGTTAATTTAAATTTAAATTTAATAACCATTTGGTTATAACCATACTTTAATTCGATCAAGAATCTAAAGTAAAAGTAAAGTAAAAAATCATTTATTTTCTCCAACAATCGTCCAGATGTAATACAAAAAAGGGTACATAGGTACAATTTATGTTGCCAACACCGATTGAAGGAGACTGGAGACCGATGAAGGCTGGGCCTGTATTACAGTTCTCCAGTGCTCCCGCCTAAGGCAGATGATAAAGTGTTAGTGAACAAATATTTATAATACATACGTAGTTTATTAAGGACAGTAAATAAGTAAGATAAATACGATAGATTGTAATGGTTCGATAAAGGAGAAGTCTATTGAGGGGTAAGTAGTAAGTTTTCCGTGTCATCATAGTTCAGCGTTAAGAGATGTTTGGAGGCAAGAAGTTTGCAAGAGAAATTTGAGAGTGGTAATATATTTAGAGTGGCGTGGAGTTTATTATATAAAAATGGGCCAGTGAAACAAAAAAAGCGATGCGAAAATTGAGTTTTGAAAGGGGAGGAGATCGCGACAAGTCTGTTGCGTCTAAGTGAGTGGAGGGAGTTATACGGGGTAATTTTGTGTTGTTGCAGGATGGTGTTTAATATGTATAACTTACGAACCGAGAGGACTTCACAATATTGGTATAGTTCGTTTGTGGGAAAAAGAAAAGGTTTAAATGTACACACCTTGAGAAGAGCTCTTTGAGCTCGTTCGACTTTTATCATTATTGTCTTGCAAGCTCCACCCCAAGAGGAGAGACAATATGTCAGTAAAGACTGTCCAAGAGCAAAATACACCATTTTCACTACATGTGGTTCAGCGACATGCCGTAAACGTTTAAAAATATACATTAATCTGCGGATTCTCCCAGCCGTGACATTTATGTGTTCTTTGAAGTTTAAATTTTTATCAATTATTATTCCTAAATATGAAACTTTGTCAGAGGGAGATAAGGAGGGACACGAGCAGGTTGAGACATTAGAATGGGAGTGGGAATGTGCAACAATTTGGAGTTTAGATAAAATATTTGTTTTGTTGAACCAGGTTGTGAATCGAAAAGTTGACTAATTTTGTTTTTAGAACATTTAGAGAAAGAAGGTTGAGACGAAGCCACTCGGAGATTATGTCAAAGCCGTTCTGCGCGTTCACATAAGTATTTTCCCACGTTTTTGCAGAGAAGAGAAGAGCGGTGTCGTCGGCATAAGAGATGATCTTACAGTGGGGGATGGTAAGAGAGAAGAGGTCATTTAGATAGACCAAAAAGAGGGTCGGTCCCAGAATGCTACCCTGGGGAACACCATAAAGTAAGGGTAGGTTTGAACTCATTTGGCCATCCACCACCACTGCTTGTACACGTTCAGTAAAATAGCTCTGAAACAGTTTCAGCTGCATCCCCCTAATGCCAATGGCTTCCAGCTTGTTCAGAAGAATGTCAGCCGAAAACGTGTCAAAGGCCTTGGCTAAATCAAGGAATATGGCCAAGCATTTGTGCCCTTCATCCAGTTTATGCACAATATAATCTGTTAATTCGTGTACAGCACTGCTGGTGGATTTCCCGCTTCGGAATCCATGTTGATTAGGGAATAAAATTGAGCGCGACTCGAGGAATGAAATAAGACGTTTGTTAATAAGACGTTCGAGAATTTTTGAAAGAGCTGTGAGAATAGATATTGGACGGTAGTTATTGGGATGGTTACGATCGCCTTTTTTATAAATGGGATGTACTAAAGCCTTTTTAAACGCAGTTGGGAAAATTCCAGAAGACATTGAAAGATTACAGATATGGGTGATAAGGGGAGTGAAAATTTTCTTATGTTTCTTGATTAGGGAGGTAGGTATATTGTCCCAGCCTACAGCGCAGTTTTCTTTGAGAGAATCAATAATAGATTCAACTTCTTCAAGCGTCGCTTCAAATAGGACAAAAGATTGGCATAGAGAAGGAGTTGGGGACTTTGTGCTTGATGAATTAATTGTACATGAGGAGGGTGGAGAATGGGTGTTGGGTAATCTAAATTTTAGGATGTCATCAGCAAGATTTTTGCCAGCATTAACAAAAAAGGTATTTACGTGATCCAGTGAGCTAATGGGTGTAGACTTGACAGTGAGTAGTTCCGAGGCAGTGGTAGGAGATTTAGAAGAGTCTGTAACATCTCGAATGGCGCTCCAAAGTGCTTTTGAATCTGAACCTGCTTTTTTTATCAGATTTTTTTCGTAACACCTTTTTACTGATTTTAGTAATTTGTTACAGAAATTTCGGTATCTGGTGTATGTGATGTGTAAAATTTCATTCGCAGGATTTTTTTTCATTTTTTTAAAAAGGCGGTCCCTGTTCCGGATGCACCTAAGAATGCCAGGCGTGATCCAGGGCTTGATTATTCATTCATTCAGATCTATAATTATAACAGCTTTGCCCTGAGCTCTTCCCATGTTTTTCGGTCCCTTCGAAACAATATTGTTATCCGGGATGAACACATTTTCAGGGATACGAAGAAGGACTAGGGTACTTCCTAGTCCTTCTTCGTATCCCTGAAAATGTGTTTGAAAATTTAATGACAATCGGTTGAATAGTTAAGGTAAGAAAAAGACTTTTGGCGGAAAGCTCTGATCGCGCAAGAAATTTAGAAATAAAGTCATATTTAAAATTTGCTAGTAGACACGCTCGCTTGAATGTTAATCTCTGGTAAAAAGTTTATTTTATTCCAGGATGAAAGGTGTCACGTCCTATCTATATTACACAACATGCATGCAAAAGTTCAGTAGTTAGGGCGTAAAAGTAACTTTCGCATTTATAACCAACATAAGTTAGGATGCTGCTAGTGAATAATATGCTTTTCTTTTATAAATCTTTTAGTCCGTTCCTGGCGTGAAGCTAATTAAAAGCAGCTCCGGGCGCCGTAGCTGCCAGATTCATAATTCATGACGAGCAGCGCTAATGAGTAGTCGGTGTAAAGAAATAATGGTATGCAGCTGCAGAGGGTGTAAAGCAAATCGGAATAATAAACTGCTAGGCAGTATTCATATTAAGTCCGGACAGCTCACAAAGTCTACTGGGATTTATTTGTTATACCTACATAGTAAATTAAAATTGGAAATATACCCATCATAAAGTGTATGGTCTTGTTGTGTAGCGGGAGTAAGATATATTAGATCCCGCAAAGGGAAGAATCTCGCCACGCAAGGTTACCACCTGGGGAAATGCACGGAGGTAGTATTTAATCGTCGGATTCAAAAAATTCTGCTTGCGCGTTTTAGAATCGTTCAGCGCCATCTTGTGAATACTGTTTTAATTAAAGCATCTAGTGACCTAGACGACCACTATTGCGATCATGTGGCCACTACGACCAGATCAACTAGTAATGTATACACCTAACTTTTCGAACTTTTCAGTGTTCATATTTGCAGACTAAGTTGACATTCGTCTAATATTATTTTGTAAGTACTATGCGCACTATATATTTAAATGCGATAAACCCGCATTACAGGGATTTTTACCCAATCGCAAAAGTATAAGAAATCTTCATGTATTTTTTTGTTATATAAGAAATAATATGTCGTCTCGTTAGGCGTTCCCGGCAATTGTCCCAACAATGGACTTGATTTGCGCGCGACACTGAACGCCGGAAATTACAGGTTAACTTCACAAAAGGCTCGCTGTTCCCGTGTAGGTAACGTTCAAACCATTTCACAATAATTTCCTGAATGTTACCCTCTTTGGATCCTTTCTGCAAATGCGTGTTCCGTCCGACATCTTCGTTAAGCTTTAAAAGGCTTCGCTATTAAGACTGCTTGTTCTTATAAGACGTCCTGAAATGGCTTTGGTTATGGATGATATATTTACAATATATTCCCTAAAAGGCAAAAGTATTCAATCAAATTGGTGTAAGCGAGTAGCCATTCATTATTAGCCACTTCAGCCGACTGCTGGGTATAGGTCTCCCTTTTTGACGCCATACTACTTCATAACTTTATTAATATCTCTTTAGAGTTAATCCGATGAGCTTTGTCGGTGACCTTTGTTCTTCTACGAATTTACTCATTTCTGATTCCATCTCACAAAGAATTTCTTTCTCCTTACCTTTGTGAGCGACCTTCAGTTTTCTAATGGGGACCCATAGAAAGGAACCACGTTATGGACCCATACGTAAGTCATTTCTGATATTTATCTACTAATATCTAAAGAAGATAAATCAAAAAAGCATTTCTTAGTGAACTCTTAGCTCTGGAACAAGTAACGATGGAAATTCCGTGTCCACAAACATTGTTCTCATACGAGAGAGGTGTAGGTAAAACTGTATCGCATAATTGAATATTTACAAGTTTTTTTTTAAAGAAGAATAATTACGTGACAACAAAAAAATTGTAGCCACTCTGAAGGGTGTAAAGATCCAAGCGATAGCATACGTATAAATCCGTTAAGGCATTTAAAAGTTATAGCGGCATAAAGACCTCACGTACATATTGACATTCATACATGAACTCGAAAACCAATACACTCCCATTTTGGCAGTCGTGTAATTAAGAGCAATCACCTCGGCTGGCAAAGTTGGCAAACACAAGCAGAGCTGAATCAACAGCGGCCTAAAACAACTTTTAGGTTACATCGCCCCCGATGCGTGAAGAGCATTATTTCTAAAACGGGGAGTCACTATACCAAGATTTACCACAATAAAATAACACATGCCTTACCTGTGGGATTTGATACACATACATAGAGTACACATAGAGTTTAATAGTAGTGATAGCCAGTACTCGAGAAATAACAAGGATATATAGATAGAATGGAAAGCCGAGACATGGACTCTTACAAAAGGTACACGTACAAGATTGCCGTTTCGCAAAGAGGCATGGAATGAACCATGCTCGGCATAAAACTACAGGACTGAATTTGCAACACGGAGATCCGACGTCGAACGAAAGTTCATGACGTGATCACGAGGGTTGCGAATTTAAAATGGAATTGAGCAGGGCACCTGGCTATTTAATTTTTTAAATTCGCTGTAGCTCGTGATTTGCATGTGACGGGGCTATACATTACCATTTCAAAAATAACTCTTCAAATCAATGTATTGTACTAGAATTTATGTTTTTGAAAACTCAAATCTTCCTCTGCATTAACATTCGTTATACGCATCCTTGTTATCAGTAGAGTAGAGCGTATGGATTGCCTACTCCGATCCATACGCTCCATCGCGCAGTTTTAGTAAAAACGCACATTAATAAAACGCGGAGGAGGACTCACGTTTTAATTGAAAGGCAAACATCGGATTAATCCGACTTACATTGTCGTGTCCATTTTACGAGCGTCGTATATTTACGACCAAATTATATGGAAATCGTCAAATCCTTGCACTGGGGGCACGATAACTTATATAATATCTCGCGATCTAAGGGTGGAAAATGAAAAATTCAAGCCACACAACAAAACAATCCTAAGTAAGAAATTAGGTGATAAAAAGATATGTAATTTACGGGTGTTTTTGTTGGTTATATGGCAATGTGCGAGAATATGTTCATTGTTATTGTTGCGCTGCTCGCCGACCGCGCCAGAGGCTCTATTACATAGACTTCTAATATAGATTAGTCACAAAGCGTGAACAAAACATATTTAATTTAAACTACAATTAAATTAAGACTGAAGGGATTGGGCAAAAATCTAAATCAATAGGCGATGCGGCTAACAACCCACCACTATTTTGACTACGATTTCCACCTTTACGCCCACTGTGATGCTAAATGTGGCTGGGTCTTATGACTATGAAACTATGTCTACCCCGCTAGGGATAAAGACGTGATAATATGTATGTATTGATGATTAAATTTGACGAGCTCCGTAGCGCCGATTCACGCCAGCCTGCGACTTGGTCCCGGTCCCGTGTGCGATCTCCGGTCAGATCATGATGAAAAACTATATTTTTCAGATTGTATTGGATGTTTACCTATAACTATATAAGAATTTATTATAAAATAATAGATAGATATAATATATCGAATAGTATCAATGAAATAGTATCCCACGACACAAGTTCACAACTTACTGTGCTAGCTCAAAGGATCGAAACCGGCCCCTCGTGTCGCAGCCTCGCAGGTTGGCGTGTTAACCATTGTGCCACGGAGGCTGTGTTATTTTAAGGGATAGGATGATGATGAGGATTTTTACAGTCTAATCCTTAGAGGTCTCCGGTTTGGTTTGTTTACATCGGACACACACGGGCCATAGCCACGATCGTATCTTTAACGGCGTTATCCGCTAACCACGAGATAATTTCCGGCCAGCTTATTTTCAACAATAAAGGGGAAAATAATAACAAGTTCATAAAAGAAATAACAGAAAACTTAGTAACAAAAAAAACAAACAAACAAGTGAGTTATTTGGAGTCAAAATATGCTGCGTAATTTTTAGGGTTCGGCAAAACGGAACGCTATAACAAAGAATTCGATGTGCGTCTGTCCGTCTGTCACTAACTGGCTGTATTTCATTAACCGTGATAGCTAGACAGTTGAAATTTTAACAGATGAGGTGATTATAAACGTAAGTGACCGACAGTTCACATATTAATAATGTAATAAGTATATGTGTAGTATATGTAAATTAATATATGTATCAAATTGTAGAAGTATTTTTATGGTTTCGTAGTAAACTAGGAACCCTTATAGTTTCACCATGTCTGTCTGTCTGTCTGTCCGTCCGTGGTTTTACTCAGAGACTATTAGTACTAGAAAGCTGAAATTAGGTATGGGTATGTATATTAATCATGTCAAAAAAGTGGTAGAAGAAAATTAAAAAAAAAATTTAAGGGTTGCTCCCATACAAGTAAAGAAGGGAGTAATATTTATTTTCTATACAAAACCATCGTGTTGGGTGTTGTTAGATAGGTCTTTAAAAAATATTGTGAGGTTGAGAATACCATTTTTCGATTTAGGGATCCGTTTCCGAAATATTTGGTTTTAAAGTGCAAATTTTTGTTAGAGGTAAGTGTCCCCCCTCCATCTACTTAACGGTTATATATGGATACGTGAAAAAAATTACAGCAGTAGTATATATACTGAAGTTGAAAGGGAAACTATCAGAGCTGAGTACTAAGTACAAACTAATAAGTTATAGTCAACCAAGTTATAGGCAACCAACTTAAATGTACTCGAAAATGTAAAATTTCATACATTTTCAATGTTACATGTTTTTGATCATTAAACTGTGAGGTGCGAGTGTGAACAGTGTGAACTCAAACTTGTCATTCGCAACTACGGAACCCTACACTGCGCGTGGCCCGACACGCACTTGGCCGGTATACACTCTAATAATAAATAATCAAAGGTCTAATAATAAAAACCTTTGATTAGTTATTATTAGACACAAGGGCAATCTGCATTATATACGTCCCAACCATATCTTTTAATACCGTCATTTGCGAACTGCGAGATAATACCCCGGCCAGCTCATAACCAGCAATGAAAGAGGCAGGAAACAATAACAAAAAGGTTTTGCATAAAGGAGGCAATAACAATTTCGCAATCTTTTCGGTTTATCGCTAATGCAGGAGGTAGCGAGATCGCGTCGATAAAGCCGCCTTTTGTTAAGCGTGCTGTATCCTCCATTATATTTTATTTCGTTGTTTGGTTTTCGGGCCCTTGACTGGCTTTACACTAAATATGAGTTGTGTAGCGAAGTGCTTAGATGCGTTGCGAATATGTAAAATGTTAGTGATTACACAACGCTGAAATGTTTTGAAACTGTGAATTGGTGTGTACCATAGATATCAAAATATTGTGTGTACATAGTTAGGACGAGTAAAGGGCTCTTTTCTGAGGCAGTTGCGTATTGCGCATATCTTATTCTTACTGCTTTGATTGTTTTGGTAACAATTCATAAGAAATGTCATCATTATCATCATCTGGTCTTTTTATGTCTCCACTGCAGATGTATACAACCCTCTCTGTACTACTAGACCCATATTACCCAGAGCAGTCAGAGGATTTGGTTTACACTCTAAACACTGGCCAGACGGATTGGAAAGATCTCTTTGATGTTTATATAAGCTTTGACTGTGAGTGTGGTTTATCATACATTGGGCAAACAAAGAGAAGCATCGGTACCCGTATAAAAGAACATATTGCTGACATGAAGCATAGGCGCTCAACGAAGTCTGCAGTCTGTTAACATGCCTTAGACAAACCCAACCATTATATGCGTTTTGATAATCCACAAGTCCTTGCAAAAGAAAACAGATACATTCCAAGAATGCTTCGTGAGGCTATTGAAATTAAAAAACATCCTAATTTCAATAGAGAGGATGGTTGGCAGTTACCACCAGCTTGGGATCCAGTCATCAATTTAATCAAATCTCAAGCTAAGCAGAAGACTGCAAGACCTTCAGACACCGTGAGCCAATACTGTGTACATCCGGAACGTTATCAATAAATATTTTAGACGGTAGATTTCGCAGTTCTTGTAAAATACTAGACAAATGTCAACTTAGTCTACCTGCGACCATGAACACTGTAAAGTGCTCGAAACGTTAGGTGTATAAATAATGTAATAAATGCGATAAAAACTATATTAAAATAATTTTATTTAAATGTGTAACAATCGCGAAAACATAAGAAAACACAATTAAAAGAGTATTTAATAATGGCAGAAACTGGTAAAACGTGGAGTGGAGAGTAACTGAGAAGCTTTAATTGAAGTCACCGCGGCGTCGCGTTTAAGTTCCGGATGAAAGCGCGCGGTGCTGCAAGCTCCTACCCGGCGGGCAGGGCTGCAGGCCGACACTTTTTACACGAAGCCCAAAAATGCAGAGGAAAGTTTTTATAAAATTTATGTATGTCATGTAAGTAAGTAGGTTTTTTTACACCATAACTTCTAAATGCCTCATTGAATAAACTTTAAAAACTCTTATACTAAGCCTTCTTCCTTACTACTAAGTCTTTAATTGGGATGAGTTTTGTCATGGCCTACTGGCCACCTTTCAAGCAAGATACTGGAATATATTTTGTTTAAATAATGTCTATTTATTCGTCTTTAAACAAGTTAAAATTGTTATATAATAATTGTATAGACCTTCCGACAGCCCTAGCTGCGTGCTTTATGCGCGTCTTCCGCCGCACTTGACACAGATAAATTCTCCCATTGTGTCAGCGAATGCTACTTGTTGCATACAAATGCTATTCCGTAACAATAGTATCTTTCCATTTTTTTTATTGGCAGTATTCTAAGAACGCATCAAGATCCAGTATTACATTATGTTTTATTAAAATTCTTTTAACGTGGAAATAGCGGCACATGCAGACGAAATTTTGCAAGTATGTCTCAGTCCAATTGGTTATTTAAATGTTGCATGGTTAATATATCCGAAATACCTCAGTGCCTAAAGTTTAAAGTCTTCGACCAATGTGTGATACAAGTGTTGGCTTTCGGGTAAACTCTCATAGGAAAGCTCAAGGTTTCTCTACGAGATCGAATCAGAATTGAGGAAATTCGTAGAAGAACTAAAATCACCGGAATAGCTCAGCGGATTAATTCTTTGAAGTGGCAGTGGGCGATGCACATAACGCGTAGAACCGATGGCTGATGGGGTAGAAAGGTTCTTGAGGGCGACCATGTACCGGCAAGCGCAGCGTTGGACACCCACTGACCAGGTGGTCGGACGATCTGACCAAGGTCGCAGGGAAACGCCGCTTCCAACAGGTCATTTTGGAAATCCTTAGGAGAGGCCTATGTTCAGCAGTGGACTTCATGCGGCTGGAATAATGATGATGGTTAAAATAACGAATTTAAAGTGTTTCTTGAGTGCTACTAACATTCTGTTATATTGATACTGGTAAAGTCTTAATAGTCGCTTCACAGAAAGAATTAAATCTTCCGGGTCTTAAAATCGTATCGATCAAAAACTATTTCTTCGCCGAGATCTCATCTATCATGTTGGATCTACTTTTCAATATTAACAAGTTCGATACACACAGACAGCGGTGCCCACCGAGAGTGGTTCGCTTTATATTTATGCGATCCGAAGTGAATTATATTTTATTGGGGACAAGGGCTCCCACGGGAGACGCTCGCACTGCTCTGCGTGAATGTAGACCAAGGTTTGAAGAAAAGTTAGAATTCTTGGGAGCTGTATAAGATACTAGCTTTTGCCCGCCTAAAAATTAGCCGTATAAATTTGCCGAGTCGTTTATCGCCAATCCCACGGGAATAGTGCTTTTTTCCGAGAAGAAATGTATCCTATGTCCTTCTCAGTACCCTGGCGTATGTGTAGGTATGCCAAATTTCAATATGATTGGTCCAGTAGATAAAGCTTGAAATGGTAACAAACATACAAACTCTCTTTAGCATTTATAATATTTGTTAGGATTGGGATTGTATATAAGTGGAATTATGAGGTGTTTCAACAAACAGTAGGCATATTCAGTATATCCCTAAGTATTTCCTCAGATAAATTTACGGCTAAGTATTATGAGTATTTAGCACACATCATTAGTAATAATTACATAAAGAGTTACAAAATGTCTTGTGTGTTTTTATGTCCAGCCTGCCGTCAACTGTTACAACCATAGTGATGAAGGAGAACATAACGCTGCTTCCGGGTAGTCGAGTAAAAATTCATTCGGTTCGCTAATGGCTCGTTTTCTCTTTGTACCGGTTTGATCCCGCCAGGCGGCGCTTTGGTCGCTCGCTCCAATTGAGAACATTCGCTTTGGATGGAAATTGACGCTTTCATTCTAAACAGAAAAATTAACTTCGCAAAGCACGCCTTTCACGAAACGTATTTTAATTTAAATCAAATTGAAACAGGGCTTGAGAAATTGAAAAACAGCCAATCCTTTGGCACCTTTACGCGGACGATTTTAATGTTCAGCATGTAAACTTTTAGATGATTTGTGAGATGTGATTTTTATATAAAAATAACATTGTGCTTTTACAAACTGCTTTAGTTCAAAACTTTCATAAATTCCTTATCTGCTAAACTGCATTCTTGTTTTTCTTTACGGTAACCGCAAATGTATTTATAAAAAACTTCGTATGATGCTCGTAAGCTATCTATTGTAGTCAACGGTTTTTTATAAGCACTCGGCTTCGTCTCATGTCTACAAACACCTAGACTGTATTATTCACCTTTCTGCACTTGCATTATGATATACTATTATTCATTATTGACTATCACGTAAAGCCGTTGGTACCGGCTGTCATCACTGATGGCAGTCGTTAAGCTATGTCAGATGCCTTTAGGCAGCTTGAAAAATCTGACACCAGTGTTGGCCACTTACACACACGAAAAACAAACAAAACAATTATTGACTGACACTCGATTGTCCGTAATTTTACAATATACTATCAAATTAATCCGTTTTTTATTTAGTTTAGATTTATGTTTTTTATTATTCTTTCTTTTTAATCATAAGTATTTATATTTTTATTTGTTTAACTATATTTGTAATTATGTGTAAATAAAATTAATTAAGGACAATCGAATGTCAGTATGGTAACAAACGGCATCCCCGCCCTGTTTGATGAGCGCGACCGCAGATAGCCGCGCCTCGCCCCGCCGCTCCGCAACGCAGCGGTCCGCATCGTTGCCTCGCGCGTGGACAGCCTTTATTTATAAATGCACCGCAAAACAATGATGAAACGCCACAAAATAATTTATTGCAATACATTATCAAATAACAGTCGATTGGCGGTCACTATGGTTAGCAAACGGCATGTCGGCCATGTTTGAGTGGGTGATCGTACTCGTAAATGTCGCGCCAAGCCGCAACGCAAAGGTCCGCACCATGGCTTGCTCGCTGATAATCTATATTTCAAATAAAAAACTTTATACTTCTTATTGACCTAGATTCATGCAATTTGGCATCAAGCAAGGCTTAAAGCACAAGCTAAGAAAAAAAAATACATAAAACTGTAACTTGCTCTAAGCCGCGGAAAAGCTGTTAGTACAGAATAAAGGGCCGAATCACCGTAATAAGACCGGCGTGGTCTACAGGTCTCAAAGCCTCTAGTGTAGAGACGTATACAGAAACAAAGATTAGGTTATCATACTAAGTTTTGTGTCATGCACATCAAATCATTCAAAACTTACCAAAATAAACTATAATAGTAAAGAACTAATTCTTTCCGCTACCGTATTGCTGGATAAAGGCAAAAGTTGTTAGTTCTGATGATAAGAATATCTGTTTTAGTTCTTCTAGGTAATTCTCCTTGACAAGTTTATTTACTAGCTTCCACTCGCGTCAATATAGATCCCTCGGGAGCATTATTTTTCTCGGTATAAAAAGTATCCTATATCCTTTCCTGGGCCTCAAACTGTTTCCGTTCCAATTTTTAATCTAATTGGTTCAGTGGTTGAAACTTTTGCACGTAGAAGTATGGATACTCATTTTGTGTAATACCAACGGTAAAGACCCCATCCAGACTTTCTTTTACTTCTTAATTTACGGCTAAAAGTATTTTATATTCGGCGCCGATCGCTGAAGTTGTTCCTAACAAAGTTTAAGGGCTCAGTAAAGGGCCTAGTAAACAACTACTGAAGTACGTTACTCTTGTGTTTACAGCTAGCGTACGGACTTTCTCACGAAGGTACCTAGGCGGATAATTTTCTGGGTATAGGTAGGTAGTTGGATAACAGCTTTGATTGAATAAAATAAAGTATTTATGAAAAGAAGTTACTGATGTTGGTTTGCAGCTAAAGTTATTTCGTAAAAATGCGTCACGTATTAGTCCTATATTTGACAGCACGTACACATGCACACGAATGTTTGTGTGTTAGAGAACTAAAAGATAATTTTGGGCATTTTGATTTTAAATATCAGATTGGTTTAGATTGGTTGATTTTTGGCGTATAAGATTGTAAGGGCTGTAGACCTACAGAGCTATAAAATATCGTTGCTTTCTCTACTAGTCATATTAGATTTGATTAAAATTCCTTTTGATGTATAAATTGATTTTACAGCTACTATAAAGCTATTATAATGTTAAATTAATAATAAACTATTAACATGAAATAAGATAAATCGAGGGGCAAGAACGCTGGCTACGTCCCTCCGTTGGATGGCTATGCTAATTCATAAGGTGAAAATGCAGCCAATTTAACCCTCTCATCACCGGCATGCGGCGGTAGAGATGCCGTGGCGCAATCTCTTTCAAAAACCCCTTGCGCCAGGGCCCAAGGTCCTAACGTTTCTACGCTACAAGGCACTAATATATAATCCTCAGCTGAGGCAACGACAATGGCAACCTCAGCCTTTGGATATTAGTTTATGTAGTTGTACATTGTAATATTATACTATAATATCTATCGTAAAGCTTTGTCGACCGCACTCATTTAAAGTCTAAGAGCATTTTATATTCGGCACCGATCGCCGAGTTGTTCCTAACAAAGTTGAAGCGCTCAATAAAGGTCCTAGCACAACTACTAAAGTAACCCTTCCGGTGTTTACTGCCGGGTCCCAGCGGTGCGAATACCTCACGAAAGGAAAGAGGATAATCTCTTTTGTCTAGTTTGATAAAATCTTCTTAGATTTCATTAAACGAAGTTGGTTTGCCTAACGTCAATCAAACCAATTAAAAATCCTAACTAATATGATAAATGCGAAAGTGAGTTTGTTTGTTTATTTGTTACGCTTCCACGCCGTATCTACTGAACCGATCATCATGAAATTTTGCACACACATAGGTACTGAAAAGGATATAGGATATATATCACGCGGGCAAAGCAGCGGGTAACAGATAGTATAATCTAAAGCAAAGATGTAAAAAATACATGTTATCTAAAAGGTAAATTTTCTAGTGGTAAGGCAGTCAGTATGAAATGAACTTGCTTTTAAGAGGTTATTAGTTTTTCAAAGTAACCGGGTTTACACTAGTGGTGTAAAGTTGTTTAAAGTTTTTGCTCCCTCGTACGTTAGTTCTTGAACATACATGTATCAAGAACACACACAACTTATAAGAAGTTGAGTTTAGCGGTGTTTAACATTATCACAGGATTTAACCTGCAAATCTTTAAAATTTATAGACCTTTTAGGTTAACAAAACCCTTGTTGACACATCATCATCAGGTGTTTTTTAGTCTCCACTGCAGGAGCATAACCCTCTCTGTACTAACAGAGCCATGTATATTAGCCAGGGCAGTCAGAGAACTTATACACTCACAACGCTGGCCAGGCGGGTTGGAGAAAAAAGTTTTTTTTCATATGCTATGTTGTTATTCGTAATGCCTTCGAACCATAAGAAATGCGTTCAGAGCCCATGACGGAAAAAAATCCAATTATTGACGGCAGTGATCTTTGTTTCATCGTCCAGTATAGGGCTTTTACAAATCGCGGCATTTTGACTTCATAAAGTAGATTAACATGTCAGCTCATAAATTAATTTTCATATTTTCCTCTTTGTTTGTGGAATTTTAATCAAAGTAGGTGTATCCAGTACGTGACATATGAACACTCGTAAAAGTACGGGTTTACGGCGGCCGAAATATTCTCTTTCACACTAACTAGGTCACAGAACACAGTTGATCAAGATGACGAGTATATCCAAGCATGCCATATTACTACATACCACCATATAGTTAAGAAAATCATCATCATCAGGCCTTTTTTAGTTACTCCACTACAGGAGCACGACCCTCTCTGAACTACCAGAGCCATAATTAGCCAGGGCAGTCAGAGGATATGGCCTACACTCTCCACGCTGGCCAGACGGGTTGGAGAGGTCTCTTTGATGTTTATAAGCTTTGTTTAGTATTTCCTAAGTAAAGAAAATAAATAAGTTAAATATACACGGACAAATTATGAAGATTGAGCTGGCCCCAAAGTAAGTTCAAGACTTATGTTATGGGATAGTAACTCAACGATACTATATTTTATGACAAATACATATATAGATAAACATCCAAGACCCGGGTCAATCTGAAAAAGATCATTTTCCGTCTTGAACTGATCGGGGATCGAACCCGGGACCTCCCGTGTGCAAGCTTGGCATGCACTTTTCCACGTCAAATCACATTTAAAATGATAGGCATTTGATTAATTGTTATTCAAGTTACAAACTAGGTTGATATTTCTGTTTAAGAACTTTGCAATATACCGCCTACAATATTTATAAATAACGTTTCAGATGTAAGTAATAATACAGACATACGCACAAAATACTGCTGCAACAAATTATCTCGCGAGAACTTTATTCCCCAAAGAGGAAGCCAGTCCCAATTCTCTGTGCCCGACGAGCGACGCGACGTATCTATCGCTTTATAACCGAATAAAATACTTTACGACGGCTAAAAGCCAATTTGGGGATTACGAACGAAATAAAGCTAACAACAATAAATGTTCCGTTATCTAAAACAGCCAGTTCGGACGTAAATGGACAATTATTCTGTTTTGTGGTCGCCATCGCAGCGGCAGTGGACCACAATATGAATAATAGGATCATCGGCCGCACTGATTAATTTTTATGCGTACTCCGGTTGACTGAACAATTTTTATTTTTAGTTCCCAGGAGAGTTCTAATATTAAACTCCTTTATGAAAAGTTGTTCATGTTGATAGAGATCAATCTATCAGTAGATCCTCAAAAAGCTACAAAGATATATAAACGACACAATTTGCTTTGTTTTTTGACAAACTGTGAAGTCCCGAGTCGCCATTCATTAAATTTGTTGCGCTTTATGTTTGTCTTTTATCCTTAAACCCGCGGCTTCGCCCGCGTGATATATAACCTATGTAATTCTCAGTACCCTAACTTGTGCATATGCAAAATTCATGATGATCGGTTCAGTAGATAGGGCGTGAAAACGTCACAAACAAACAAACTCACTTTCGCATTTATCATATTAGTTAGGATAAGGATTAGTTAGGATATGGGTTTAATTTACAAAAAAAGGCCCTTCATACTTATCTAACTGCATGATGGTCTCTTAATGTTATTATTCTGACTAAGGAAATAAGCCTATTCGTATGCCGTATAAAAATTATTCGTTAGTCACACACAATGTTTCTTCGGCTGTGCCAAGTCTATGGGTATTATTTATTCAGTGCGACACAGAAACTGGAGCTGCTGAATGTATCAGTTGCGACTTGACCGCAAAGCACAGATCTGTGGCGCAAATGTTGTCGTTCCCCAAATAGCGCCACCCATCATTTTATTTCTTTTACTACTAAATCAGATCAAAATCAAACTGAAAAATCTAATTCAGTACTCTGGTAATGAATTACATGTATTATTTTTGGTATTACTTTCATTATTTTGCAATTGCTAAATACTTATCTTAATTTTTAATAATGGTATTAGATTTTTAAATTTGATCTATTTTAGGAGCACAAGAATAAAATGGTACGTAGCGCAAGTTTTGCTGATGTAAGCCTCTAAATGTCAAGGTAATGGTGCAATAAAGGTTTTATGTGGTGCGGATAGAGACTCCGTTCTTTTCATTATGAGATTTTAATCGATGGCCTTTAGATGGCCGCTAGTTTAAAATTGAACACAAAGAATGTTTTATAGGCAGACGGGCGTTTCATCTCTCTTTTCTTAATGTTTTTAGAGACGATTTCGCAGGAGATGTAGTAGTTTAAAATCTTCAGTATCTAACAAACCTGATTATATAAATTTTGTTGCGCACTTTAGTAATGACCCTATTGTACAGAGAATTATTCGAGTCATACATTACTCGGTACAAAGCATGTATTGTGCCGCTGTCTACTGTATCAGACACGGGATACTGACTTCACATTCAGTAGGAAGGAGGAAACAACAATATTAATTGATCGTTTTGATTTTTTCCCGCACATTAGATGTGTGTGACCCTATTGTACAGAGCATTACAGCTAGAGCCATACATTACTCGGTACAAAGCGTGCATTGTGCCGTTGTCTAGTTAATTTACAGTGAACTGTATCAGACGCAGCATACTGACGTCACGAACAGGAGCAGAAAATATGAAGCAGAAAAAGTAATATTAATTGCTTCTTGTGATATTTCCGGGATGTGACCCAATTGTACAGAGCATTACTAGAGCCGTACTTTACTCCATACAAAGAATGCATTGTACCGCCGTCTGGCTAATTTACAGTGAACTGTATCAGAAAGAGGATGTTGATGTTACAGATAGGAGGTAAGATTAAAGAACAATATTTATTGCTTGTTGTGATATTTCCGGGCACTGAAGATGTGACCCTATTGTACAGACCATTACTAGAGTCATACATTACTCGGTACAAAGCATGTATTGTGCCGCTGTCTGGCTAATTTACAGTGAACTGTATCAGACGCAGGATACTGACGTCATGAACAGGATGCAATATGGTGCAGAAAGAATAATATTCTTGAAAGAATAGTATTCTTGTTGTGATATTTCCGGGCACTTAAGAGGTTGTACAAAACATTACTAGAGTCATACATAACTTGGTACAAAGCATGCGTTGTGCCGCTATCCGGCTAATTTACAGAGGACAGATACAGGATACTGACGTCACAGTCAGGAGACAAGAGGAGAGAACAATATGTATTGCTTGGTTTGATATTTTTGCGCACATTGGATGTTTACACCTTATTGTACAGAGCATTACTAGAGCCATTCATTACTCAGTACAAAGCACGAATTATACTGCTTTCCAGATAATTTAAGGCGAACTGTTGCGCACACGGGATGCTGACGTCACGGACAGGAGGCAAGATGGCGGAAAGATAAATATTATTCCTTCTTCTGATATTTTCTCGCACTTAATATGTGACCCTATTGAACAGAGCATTACTAGAGCCATATATTACTCGATATAAAGCATGTATTGTGCTACTCTGGCTAATTTACAACGGACTGTAACAGACACAGGATACTGACGACACAGATACGAGGTAAAACGGCGAATGCAATATCCTTCCTATCTTTTAGTGATATTAAAGTGTTAAAATTGCTTTTGTCACTGTGTGGGCATATCATTCACTAGAGCACAGCAAATCTTGGTGTAATGTAGCCTATGCCCCGTTACGGTGGTGTCCTTTAACGGTGATGACGGTTCCGCTTGCATGTGGAGAATGAGTAATAGTTGCATCGGCCGGTAATATAGGGCGCAAGGACGACTAAAGATGTACCAGCCAAGGCTGTACATATAAAAATGCAACGCATGCAACCTACTTTTGGCCACGGCCGTCGCATCTGTACTTGTAACTTTAGTGTACAAAATAAACGCATAGACGTCAACACTTATCTTTGATTTATAGTAACTTTAACTAGTGCACTCAAACTAACAAACATAACAATAACTTAACTTCATCTTACGGGTTTCAAACTGAGGCTCGTACAGATGCAGCACACATCATTTTATCACCAGGTCTTTTTAGTCTCCACTGCAGAAGCATGACTGTACAACAGAGCCATAATTAGCCAGAACAGTCAGAGAATTTGGTCTTCACTCTCCACGCTAGCCAGACAGGTGGAAGTTATCTTTGATGTTTATAAGCTTTGTTTAGCTAGTGTTTCCTAAGTCAAGTCCTATGACATCCACGGGAAGACTTGGAGTGGTCCTATCCTATTCTGCTGGGAACCACACAGTACGAATCGTATTTGTTATATTTCACATATTATGTCCTATTCTTACTCGCCATTCCGTGATTTTGCCACGTTATGCTCGTGTCAGTCTGATTGTCTGACTCAGATGTATGGTGTCAATGAATATCGTTGCGTCCAGTGGTAATATAGGGTACACCAGTCTTCTCAAAGTTGCAGATTACAATGTTGCGTCCATTGGCATTACAGAGTGCACCGGTCTTCTTAAAGTTGCAGATTATAGACAGGATGCATAGTATTTGTCTACACATTGCTACACGTAATATATCTCCTAATCCAAGCTACCATTACGAGGTTTGGCCCCGTAACGATCGTGTCCGAGCGTTCGCCGGCCGAGCCTGATGAATGGTGACAATGAGTAATCGTTGCGTCGGCCGGTAATATAGGGCGAAGGGACACTAAGGATGCAGATTAAAAGTGTCGCTTTAATATATTAGCGGATATACTTAGGATGCCTTTCCTTCAAAGTTGCAAAGTGGTGTGTGAAGGATATACTTCGTGTCGAGCTCCGTGGTGCAGCGGTCAACACGCTAGTCTGCGACACGGGGGTCCCGGGTTCGATCCCCGGTCAGGTCAAGATGGAAAAAGATCTTTTTCATATTGACCTGGGTCTTGGATGTTTATCTATATAAGTATATATTATAAAATATAGTATCGTTGAGTTAGTATCCTGCGACACAAGTTCACAACTTACTGTGGGGCTAGCTCAATTTGTGTGATATGTCCCTATATATTTATTTATTTATTATTTATTTAAGGGTGCCTTTCCTTCAAAGTTGCAAAGTGGTGTGTGAAGGAAATATCCATATATCAGCGTTTCTCGACTCAGATCAATATTGCATTATGATCCGACTTTTATAAGTACAACCCTGCCTTTACCTTTATTTCATCCAAATATGCGCTCTTTGGTCTACCTTTCCCTCTCCTCACCTCAATTTTTCTCTTCATAATACTTTTAATGAATTGATCGTGTCGTATATAATTGGTTGTGACGTATAACGATATTAAGAGAATGGCTAAAAACCGAGAGACATGGAGAGTACTCCACAGACTAGATTACAGTATGTACTTAAATTATAGATAGATAGCTTCATAAGCACAAACATTTTGTGCTTCAAAATTGAGTCGCAGGACTTGACACTCAAAAAATAAAAGTTAAATAAAAGCTTATATTGAAAATGCTTTCAGAGTCTTGTGGTACGATGCGCGACAGTTGAGTTTGCAACCAATTTTGCAATGTTCAACATACTTACGACGCGTGATGTCAATCTCGATTTTTTTTTGTCATGAGTAATAAGCATTGTCCAATACGTATGCATGTGGTCAGGGGTGTCATCCTCAACTGCCTCTCCGTTGTTACAGGTATGGCAACGGGTTAGCGCGCCTGATCTCCCGAGCTACTTGCTTATCCTCAATCCTTCCGAGCAAGAAGCTTCTCAAATACCTTTATCCCTTTCTCCCAGTCCAACGAAACCTACCTTCACTTTAAAACAGCAGCGTCGAAACGTGTGTGCGTGGTGAGTATGGCAAAATCCCTGGCAGAGGCCTGTAGGTAATGTTTTTGTAAATACTTTTTTCAATAAGTGAATTATCTTTGTATAATTCTTACGAGAATAAAGTTGATGTTACACCTAGTTCAGTAGTGGACTTCTTGTGGCAGAACTGAATACTTATATATTCGTAAATGCGACCCAGGGTAGCGACATACTGTATTACGTGTAATAGAGAGCTCGCCCGACTTGCTTGTGATAAAATATACAGCGCAGCGGAGTGCAGCGGTCGCGGGCGAGGATAGGATATCCGCCGCCAGTCTCTGCCAGCTATGAGAGATGGGGCTCTTGTGCACACTATGTGACGATACTTTTGAATTGATATGAAGGTAGCAAGAAAAAAATTAAAAGCATGGCTATTGACTGACTATAATGCTAAATCCCCAATATTGGGGAGGTCTATAGTTCAGCAGTGGACTTTTTGTGGCTGAGATGATTAGGTATATATACTCGTATATGCGACCCATGACAGCAGAATACTGTGTCAGTGCAATAGAGCTCGCCCGACAGTATTGTGATAAAATATACAGCGCAGCGGAGTGCGATGGTCGCAGGCGGGGATATCCGCCGCCGGTCGCTGCCAGCTTTGAGAGATGGGGCTCTTGTGCACACAATGTGATGATTCTTTTGTGTCAGAAATAAATATTTTCTATTACATACATTTTTATCGGAACTCTTATGTGTCTATTTGACTCCATCATCAGAATAGCTCAGTTAGTCTCAAATACTTTTAATATTGCAATTAAACTTAAATTTGACACACACTATGCAAAATTTTAGCTCAATATATTGAGAAAAACTACATTAAAATTCAGTTGCCGGGTTTCACTCGGAAAAACATATAATCTACATTGCAAGCAAATTAAAGCATATAAAAGTATAGGTAAGTTGCCTGATTAGGAATTAAATTAAATGCAGCTCATTATTGACAATATGATCGGCAATTCTTATTTGTAATTTGTTCGACCTCCTTACGAGTTCGCGAGGTACTCGAGTTGTTTCGGTGCGAGACAGAAAAAGCGTTTCTTATTACAAGTAGATAGCTCATAATTACAACATATCTCGCCATCGACAGTAAGGCTGGGAGTTCCCAAGTCTAATTTGTTCGACCTCCTTTTGAGGTTACTCTAGTTGTTTCGGCGCAAAGCAGAACAAGCGCCTCTTATTAAAAGTCGACGTTGGGTTACATCTTTGAATTGCGTTATTATAATTTATGATACTTTTGATCATGTAATAGCTTGTGTCCGTGGCTTCAAATTTTATCTAAAGCGATAGTTAATGCGTAAATAGTTAGCAAACATACAGAGTTACTTTTGGGTCGTGAATAAGTACTAAAAATAAAAATATTTAAACTCGTTGGCTGAATACCAAGTAAAGTTAAGTATATGAGCTCATTTCCTACATTTGCATAATATATGTTCGATCCGAATTGGCTTTTAGGTTTGCAAAACATTTTTATTGTTTGCCATTTCGAATCTTTTATTTCATTGTGATCCTAAAATTGGCAGTTAGCCATCGTAAAATACATTTTACTCGGCAATAAAACGGTAGATACGTCGGAATCTGAGCGCAAAGAAATGTTGAGAGTTGAGAGTGGCTCTTGTGTAGAGCAAACATTTTGACGAGGGAAGTGGTTCCCTCTTCACGGAGTGTTATTGTATACGATACTACACTATAAAGGCTGCCAAAGAAATGACTCCCGTCACATTTTTTCAGTCAGAATATGTTTCACTGAAAAATAATTAGGTCTACATTTACAACACCGCCAACGGGCCTATTTCAAAGTCAAAGTGGAAGATTTTTCTCGAATACTATTTTTGGGCATTTGAGTACATACTCATTTTATCCCCGGGAAAGCCGAGCTGAAAGTGATAAAACCAATGAACATTTGTGTTGTCAAACTTTAAATGCATTAGCATTGAAAACGATGTAGCTGACTGACATAACCTATTCTATTTTTTTTAACAACTCGCCTGGAAATCCATACAGTAGTTTGGGAGTTTATCGCGAACAAACAACATGCAGGCTTTGTTTTATACTATGAATGTGATGATAGTGTGTTGCAGCAGACCCGATTGTATTGCTTTGCCACGGGACTAATGTAGCGGCGACACTTCCGGTAGGTGAGAGTTCGAGCACCGGTGACCTTGAGTCGGGCCGTAACGTTAGGGTTGACAACTCACTTCGTGCCTGCGGTGCGAGACGTACGAGATACAAACACAACACAGATAGACCTCTCGCCCGAGCCAGTTCCGTGGCGGGCTGATCACGCTCCGCGCACCTCTCGCTGCCCCCACACACATCCCAAACACCCCTCATAGACGCAAGCGGTTTTACGAGCACACATGCTTAAGAGTCGTTTCTTTTCTTGTAGTGTATTATTTGTTGTGCAAAGGATATTTAAAAAAAATATATAGTCACCAAAACTACAGCCAAATAATTAGCGGCCGTTCAATTTCAATTAATTCGTTCTTTGTGACAGTGATGTAAATGCCGACTCGATTATTAAATTGACCACGAGCGAATTAATTGAATCGGAATAATCCAACAAACGTGAAATGATTTGAACGCTTTGGGGTTTATCCAGCATCCTGCGGAACCCGTAAATTAGCCGAGGAGCGTTATCTGCTGCCCGTTAACTGGCCGCATGCATAATGTGACACGGAGTAGGTATAATCTAGAGGTTATGCTTATACCTAGATTTGTCTGTTATTTCGACAAAATTGTAGCTGCCATCTCTCATCTCAAGAGCTGTGGAGGAGTTGGAATGGTTAAGGGAAACCGTATCGGTCTATACTCTTTCTAAGCCTTTCCTTGCATAGCTTTTACACACAACACTGACGGAGTCCATAAGTACCTAATTGTTCTCTGAAAAGCGTGTGCACCTTTTTCACAACTCAATCACTGGATTCCATGTACCTGATGACTTGAAGCCGTCTTCTCGATTAAATTAGGATGATTTTTAATTTCAATTGCTTCCTTTGCTAGCCGGGGTATATAAAGTGGAGTTCAGTCGCAAGTATTTTCGTTTGATGCCGTTTAATCCATTAGTTGGTTTCCCTTTGTGAAAAATGCTCAACTATGTTCGACTTCACAATTCCCCTATTTTTGACTGCAGTTATATGTGTTCTATGACCTGTTGAGATATCCCTATTAGTTTGTCCAATATATGAGCGTCCACAGCTACAGTAAATTTTCGACAGTGACTTGAGAACCTCATCCGTTATTTCGTCGGTTGAAAACTTAACTTAACATCTACGTTATAATGTACTGTGTGTGTGTGTCGCAGCGTGGCGTGTCGTGCTTATCCCGTAATCGTGTGTTTACTGGCGCTGTAGCCTTATTAGTGTGGAATGAGAAGGAACGTGGTTTCAACCATAAACGCTAGTTTTAAGTCTATATGTCGAAAATATTTTGATTAAAACTGCACACGTATCATGTTAAACGATGTTAATAGCTCTAGGGGCATTAGTTAAGTTTCCAACTCACAGATTATTCCTACTCACCTATCCTACTTGTTAACAGAAAAAAATATGTCTTAGTCTTTTACAACAAACTAGCCGACTCTGTAACGGAAAACATAAGTTTCGGTCAGCAACGCTGGATCTAGCTGCCCTAGGCTACCGTTTCATGAGACGCCCAAAACTTAATATAATGATACAGGGTGTAATAAAATCGCAAAATAATATTTAACGGGCATGATACATCATGTCTGATGTACCAGCGGTTTTACGCGCTATGTATTCTACCTGTACGTAGCGTGTAAAACTGATGGCTGTTGAAGCCGAAAGATTCTTGAATGGCGACCACGTGCCGGCAAGCGCAGCGTCGCGTCGGTAACCCCAGTTTAGTTCTTGTATATTATTGTATAAATAAAAAAATAAATTAATAATAATAAATTAATTAATAAAAAAAATTGTAGCTGAGCTGAAACTAATGATCTGACAACCCGACTTCCTATAACTAACTTCCGTCCCATTTCCTGGAATCACTTCCACAGATTGTAGGACAGGGAAAGTAAAGAAAGAAAGAAACAGAAACAAGAACAAAAGAGAAAAACACATTAATAAAATACCCCTCTCCATCGAGTCCACTTCCAAATTGCTCTGAGAGAAAAGAAAAACGTAGTGCGTATACTGCTTTTAGTTCCACGTAAAAGCCGATCGATTGAATGGGCAAATCTGAGGAATCATACGTGTCAAGCAACTCATTACTATTTAAATTCCTTTTTCCACCTACAATTATAGATCAGGTTCCTGTCTACCTCGCAGGGGAAAAGTCGTGGTATGTAAAGAGTAGGCTACGGAGTGCTACCATCAAGTGTTTGATACGGTTGGAAAAATAAAATCCGAGACTAAAGCTCCGTAAATGTAAAATTTGATGGTTGCTCTGAGTTCTCTCATAAGTTTGGTTTGTTCATAATACCCGTACGTGCTGTGCATGCAAACAAAACAAGGCAACTGTTGAGCTTAATTCGAAACTACACGGTTCATAATGCATTAAGTCATCATAATTTAAAATTCTTATCTCTTTATCGGTGTGGTGGTTATTGAGATGTTAAGATTCAAGATTCAATCGTTTATTTAATATAGGTTTCTTTGAACACTATTAATTGTCATATTGGTCACTTAATACAGTATATTTTAAAAAGAAGGCATCATGTCGTCGGGTAAGATACAAGGAAACCAAGGAAAAGTTGTTGACCAACTAAAGAAGAAGGGTGGTATCATGTCGTATCAAGAACTAACGTCTAAAGCAGAGGATAGAGGAGTTTGGCGCATACTCCATCAACAAGAGCTACAAAGCTCATAAATAAGAAGAAGGACAAAATCAATGCATAGCATGGAATTCTCAAATAGCCCTCAGCCAGTACTTAACTCCGTGGCTCAAATCCTTGGCGAATATTTTACAAATGTTATTACATTTTTTCGTGTCGTAATTGCGCCAATTATGACCGGACTGTTAGAGGGGAGCAATCGGAAGCCATTATTTTTGGAGATAAAAGCCTATTTCTTGATTTTGCATCCTCGTAAAATTGAGAGGATGCAGATTAGTATGTCGTTTGATGCGAAATAATTACCTTATTTCGGTTTAGATTTACTGACATAAAAAGGATGGCATTTTATTAATTGTATTTGTAAATGTAAGGGTCAACAAAAACTGTGACAATAGTGTCAGGATATTGAAATAAAAACATAGATCAATAAAGACAAAAATATGTTAGGGATTGGTAATGTAGCTCTGACGGTGCGTGAGGCTGAGGATTGCCTGACCCTGATAGGCAACAGCACAAAAAGGCTTCTAGGAGGGACAGATCTTGGCTTTAGGCATTGCCCGTGTGTGCAAGGCTTGGAGTGGCAGCAAACTCTCATACGCCTGAGGGACCGCGATTTAATGCTTGCATAGTTTGAAGGCCCTATGGCCCTGGTAATACAGAGAGGGTCATGTTCCTGCAGTGGAGAATAAAAAAGACCTGATGTTGATGATTATGACGATGATAATTTGAGAGCTGAACTGAGAAAAAGAGCTCGCGTTGACGTCGGGCCATCCGCTAAGACTTGCCAAGTTGAGTCATGGTCTAGGGTTGAGTAAACAAGATGATTTATGAAACTGTTTTTTATATCAAACTAGTTTTCACCACATTTCGGAACAGAACTTTTCTGCGGGATGAAAGGTCAAATTTCATGATGATCGGTTCAATAGATAAACAAACTCACTTTCGCATTTATAATATTAGTTGGTCAGTTAGAATAACGGTTGCTGAGCTAATTTTTGACATTATTAACTAAGTATCATAGAAAATTATCTCTGTTGCGCCAATATGTATACACAAACAAAATTAACCATGCTCAGCGATGAATGATAATCCTATCAAGTATAATGTAGCACTTATTGTGGTCCGCGCGCTGTGGTCGCGGCCACAAAACGGAATAATTGTCCATTTATGCTCGCACTGGCTGATTTAGATAACAAACATTTGTTGTTGCTCGGGTTTTATTTCATTCGGAATCCGTAAATTGGCTTTTCGCCATCGTTAAGTATTTTTATTCGGCTGTGGGGCGATAGATACGTCGCGATGTCGAGCACAAAGAAATGAGAGTGCCTTCTTTTTGGAGAGTAAATCTCGTGAGAGAATTTGTAACAGCACTGCCAGTATAGTGCTATAGTTGCTGTAGTATCATATAAAATTTTGTTCGTTCGTTTGTTACTTGACTGAAAAGTAAGGAAACAGTAAAAATTGGTTGGTAAAAGGGTAAAAACGGGACACTATTACTGACTGAAAAATATATGCTTTTCTTCAACCTCAATGCTTCCAAGCGTCAAAGTCACCTATCTAATTTGATTGGTTATTACTTTTAACTGGATTAATTTTGTATCAAAGTAACAATCATGGACGGAAATTAAGACATAGGAAGTTAACGCTATGTACTAAAACAGCATATAGGTATATTAGTACAAAGGGTTAGCTTCATATGTGGATACAACTCGAAAGAATAACTAAGGGATACAAGCCGTTTTTATTTTCATTTTATGTTTGTACGGTCGCAGTATGTCGCCAGCGAGTCGCTTATCCCGCCATCTTGGTTTACAGTCCGTCTGTGGCCTAATTAGTGTAGAGAAGGAGATTTCGGCCGCCGTAAACCCGTTTTATGTTGTCGCGTGCCGAATATATTTTGATTAAAATTCCACCAGCGGCAAAATTGTACATAGTAAACTTATCCATAAGCTGAAAGGTTAAACTAGTTTTATGTTAAGACAAATGCTGTAGCGTTTTGCTGCTAAGTTATAATATCAAATCGATAGGACAAAGAAAAACTACCATTAACCTTTAATGTGTCGTAATTTCGTATAGACATACACACATGGCTTAATATTGATCGTTTTAAAACCTCAAAGCAGTGATTCAGTCCGTCGACATGAAAACTTTTCCGTGGGACCAATGTTAGAACGTCAATGTTTTTTTACACATTTCCATATAAAAATGTAAGTATTTTTTATGAAAATATTAAGATAAAGATTACAAAGTAAATAAAGAGAATTTACTCTCAAGATTCTTAATATCCAAAGGAAAACAATGTAACAAGAAAAGAGGTCAGCAGTACGGGTCGTTCTTTACAGCGAATGCGGAAGTATATTTCAGCCCGCACTCGCAGGTGAAGAGGAAACTTTCAGGCGCCGAGAATTATAACTCGATAATAGAGAGTGGGGGGAGGGGGGGAGGATGGGTGGAGGGGTCCAGCTGAGCGTTACTGCGGGCATATCGCGAGAGTTATGTAGCTCTTAGCGCATAAAGTGAACTGTAAATTCTCGAACGCGTCTATTGCCCCCGAAAGTTATTATGGTGGATTGATGTGGTTTTATAAGTACAAATGTGCAAATTTTGATAGAAAATTTTAAGAAAAACACTCGGCAATTAGCTTAAATATAAAATCCATTATAATTAGCGGCAATATCGCAATAGTTATTTTACTATTAAGCCATAAAGTGAACTGTAAATTCTTGAACGAGTTTAATAGGCTGTTTTATAGCCTTAAGAAAATGAGACTAGTGTAACTCATACTATTAGGAGTTAAACCTCTACGACACAAGTTTACAAGGACCAAATTAGATGGATAATAGAGAGCGGAGAGGAGTAGTCCGGTTTAGTGTCACTGGGAATATCGCGAGCGGTAATATGGTCTCGAGTCATAAGTAGTTATAGTGATATGCTATGATTATGACTATAGGTTAAGCCTGGAGTAAAAGTGATTTTTTTATACTAAGTATTCAGTATGCAAACAGACATTGATGGGGTTAAATTCTATGATCATAGTAAAGAAAAGTTATTTCGTCCTTTTTATGAGTGAAACTCTCATATTTGTTAGTTTATTTACGTCGGTCGTCCATCAATAGAATACTCGAAGGGTTTTTAGTAGTTGTTTACAACGGTTGGGTTTTATTGTTTGCCTAAACTTTTTTAGGACAACTTTAGGAATCGACATAGAGTACGAAATTCTTACAAGACATGTTGTAAGTCGTTCACTCCTTTTATTGAGTTAGTATTCATACTCGTAGGTGTCAGATTATGCAAGCTGCCTTTTTAGGGTTCCGTAGTAAACTAGGAACCCTTATAGTTTCGCCATGTCTGTCTGTCTGTCTGTCTGTCCGTCCGCGGTTTGACTCAGAGACTATAAGTACTAGAAAGCTGTAATTTGGTATGAGTATGTATATTAATCATGGCAAAAAAGTCGTAGAAAAAAATCTTGAAAAATTTTTTTTATGGTAGCTCCCATGCAAGTAAAGTGGAGGAGTAATTTTTTTTTCTCCAATTACCCAACGTGTGGGGTATCGTTAAATAGGTCTTTAAAAAATATTCTGAGGTTGAGAACACCATTTATCAATTTAGGGATCCGTTTCTTAAATATTTGGTTTTAAAGTGCGAATTTTTGTATACGTGTCGCCTCTCTATCTGCTAAACGGTTATATATGGATAAGTGAAAAAAAATACAGCAGTAGTATATATACTGAAGTTGAAAGAAAAATTATCAGAGCTGAGTACTAAGTACAAACTAAAACGTTATAGGCAACCAACTTATAAAATGTCTTCGAAAATGTAAAATTCCATACAATTTTCATTGTTAGATGTTTTTGGTCGTTAAACTGTGAGGTGCGAGTGTGAACTCAAACTTGTCATTCGCAACTACGGAACCCTACATTGCGCGTGGCCCGACACGCACTTGGCCGGTTTTTAATATAGAAGTGCTTAATAGCTTCGGAAAGCACGCTAAACCGTTGGTCCCGGCTATCATAATTGATGGCAGTCGACAAACTATGTTAGATACCTTTGGGCGGCTTAAAACATCTAACACCAATGTTGGCTGCTTACACACACGAAAAATAAACAAACAAGTACATCATTAGTAAAAATAGTTTTGAGCATGTAGTCGAACATAGGTTAAATATTCAAAGGACTATCATGAATTCAAACTCATATGAGGTTTATAATCACTTTTAATCCATACACAGTCGATCAATAATATATTCCAGTATAACATAGTACGTCTCATATATTTATTCCATTTGATGTCATTAATATATGTATATCAATTATTATTATTTCACAGACAACATCTCAGTTCAAATGCCTCAGCTAGTATGGCCCAGTTGTCAACTTGAGAAAGTAAACTAAATCACATCCCCTCTTGAATACGGATTTTCGCCGGCCAATGACGTGAAGCCTGTTTTCCCAACCCAATACAATACAATTTATTTACTTTGAGTGATTTGTATTATTTTTATATCATTAAAGAAATTTAAATTAATTAAATAAATTATATAATTTAAAAATCATCACGGGACAAATTATAAAAATGTGAGTTTAACATTTTATTTATTTAGTTTCCAATCTACATTCATTCGTTTGTATTGATTTGATAAAACAAAATGTATTTGTTAAAAACAGCATAAATAAATCACGTGCACATAAACAGCAATTTAGTTTTTGCGGTGCATTAGTGCACAAAGGCTGTCCGCGCGAGGCGGCGGTGCGGACCGCTGCGTTGCGGCGCGATGCGGCGAGGCGCGGCTAAATGCGGTCGCGCGCGTTCGGGTATCAAACATGGTGGACATTGATATGTTGTTTGTCAATTAGTAATAACCGTCCATATCCGAACGTTTTTACTGGTTGCAATAGGCAATATAGTCAAAAATGTTATTCATCTTAAGATAATTTAAATATTATTTGGTGAACGTCAATTTACATTTACAATTGGTTTATAATGTTATGCTATTGTTTACGTCAACAATTTACTTAAAGCTAAGTTTACACCGCTTCCAAGGCGGAGTGCAGAAGAAGCGGCAACAAACTGCACAACGCATTTTCTCCAAATGACGTCAACTTACAATCTAAGACATACGAGTACCTACTTAGAACTGCATCCTGATTTATGATGCGTTGGAGCCTTGGGTCTATTATTATGACACCAATCATGCTGTGATATGATTTGGCGAAAGTTTCAAAGGGTGCCGACGCGAACTTGGGGAGTTCCTTATCCACAGATAAGCACTTTTGAATTTAATGTTCAAGTTTCGCCTGCGCCGAGAACCGATCCCGGTGGTACGCGCGTGAACGCAGGCTAGTTAACCTCTACATCACGGAGGCCTTCATAAGTATATTAAAAAAAAAACTTTTCTCTGCATAATGAAGACCAACTCGAAAATGAAGTTTTTTTTTATGTCATAGGACGGCAAACGAGCAAGGGTGTCACCTGATGGGAAGTGATCACCGCTGCCCATGGACAACTGCAACACCAGAGGTGTCACAGGAGCGTTGCCGGCCTTTTATTTTTCTCTCCCCAGAGGGGAGAGGGAGATGGGCCTCCGGCTCTCTCACTCACCGAACGAAGCATAGTAGCGGTAAAGCTACTACTCAAACGTCGATTTTCTGTGAGAGTGTGGTACTTCCCCGGACGAGCCGGCCCATTCATGCTACTAGCAAAAGTGATTTTCGCCGGTAGCGAGGCTCTACCACAACGAAGTTGGAATGTGGCCACTATAATATCCCAACTAAATAATTAAAATTAAAACTAATATTATAAATGCGAAAGTGAGTTTGTTTGTTTATTTGTTTGTTTGTTACGCTTTCACGCCGTATCTACTGAACCGATCGTCATGAAATTTAGCATACCTATAGGTTAGGGTACGGAGAAGGACATAGGCTATATAATACGCGGGCGAAGCCGCGGGTAACAGCTATTCTTATATATTTTTTAAAGTTATCTTTTTAAAAATACATTCTAGTAAATGTGTGATTTGCAGCTTTTGAGTTATAGTCTGGTCCATACTGCGGTTGTACGTCAATCACGTCGCCTGTCAGTTAGGGGACACTGACATACATGATGTGTTTACCAAACGGGCGCAATTTACGTATTTGTTTAAACGACAGATTGAGTTAAATACTAAACTGGATTGATAACAACATTCAAATATTTTAACTTCACCCTCGATACTATCTTGTCTTTCACCTGACATATAAGATACACTTAATATATAATTTCCTTTTTTAGGGTTCCGTAGTAAACTAGGAACCCTTATAGTTTCGCCATGTCTGTCTGTCTATCTGTCTGTCTGTCTATCTGTCTGTCTGTCCGTCCGCGGTTTTACTCAAAGACCATAAGTACGAGAAAGCTGAAATTTGGTATGGGTATGTATATTAATCATTTCAAAAAGTGGTAGAAGAAATTCTTAAAAAAAATTTTTTTAGGGTAGCTCCCATACAAGTAAAGAGGGAGAAATATTTTTTTTTCTATAAAAACCCATCGTGTTGGGTGTTGTTAGATAGGTCTTTAAAAAATATTGTGAGGTTGAGCACACCATTTTTAGATTTAGGAATCCGTTTCCGAAATATTTGGTTTGCAAATTTTTGTTAGATGTAAGTGTCCCCCCCACCCTCTATCTACTACACGGTTATATATGGATACGTGAAAAAAAATTACAGCAGTAGTATATATACTAAAGTTGAAAGGAAAACTATCAGAGCTGAGTACTAAGTACAAACTAAAAAGTTATAGGCACCCAACTTATAAAATGTACTGAAAATGTAAAATTTCATACATTTTCATTGTTACATGTTTTTGGTCGTTAAACTGTGAGGTGCGAGTGTGCACAGTGTGAACTCAAGGTTGTCATTCACAACTACGGAACCCTATACTGCGCGTGGCCCGACACGCACTTGGCCGGTTTTTTTTGATCATTAATAATGAATGTGGATGAAATCGTAGCAAGTGGAAATCCATAGTCTCTGCCTACCCCTATGGGAAAGAGGCGTGATAATATGTATGTATGATCATTAGTATTAATCACGCATGAACATGCAGCTCAGCAGTGCAGTGACTGACGCTAAAATGCATACTTGAAATGCAGACAATATCTAGGTTTAACTTAAAGAAAATGTTATTACTATCTATTCATAAATTTACTATAAGACCTTTATTATTTTGTTAATAAGTCTTTTTGGTACCCATCAGGTGTCTAGGATCTTGACACATCCATTTACTAATACCTGTGCTAATACCTCCTACTACGGCTAAGACACCCTTAGCCGTCAGTTTACTGATCAGTCTTGTGAGTCTGTTTGACTGGTGGTAGTGGTGGTAGGAAAATCCTGTCCAGTGCACATTGCACCTCGTGCACTACCCTTGTTCCTTCCCACTGTCCGTCTAATATATTAGGTCTCATGATATAACACTTCCTTGACTATTTATTTACGTATATATTCTTAGTTGATGGTTTGGTTAGTCTATAGTTAGTAGTTGTCTAGTTATGTCTGTCTGTCCCTCTGTATGCTTAAGTCTTTAAAACAACACAACGGATTTTGATGCGGTTTTAATAGATAGAGTGATTCAAGCGGAAGGTTTATGATATATATCATGTTTAGTTAGCTAGCTATACTTCACAGAACATTTTGCTCAAACACACTTTAGTCACACAACTTCGCCGCCATTTATTTTTGCAAATAAAGTACATTGGTTATTACAGGTACGAAAAAAAAGTACATAGTATCAAAATAAAGTACAATTTATTTTTCTTTATTATTCTATTTATAAAACATATTTTTTATTGCTTTTTGCAATTTGTATCAAATAAGGATCTCAATTAATTTTTTTACTGTATATTCTTCACTAACTTTTCAAAATCACAAAGAAATCAAATCATGCGAAATAAAGTATTTTCGTGTACTTTATTGTTCTCATAAAGTACAGGGTACAATTGCCTGAAATAACGTACAATACTTTATTATAAAGTACGGGTGGCTACTCTAGCCACACTACACATACTCAACTGTGACTCTTATAAATAGCTAGTAGATTCAAGTTTCAACAAGTCAAATAAATATAAAATTAACTAATAGCCACCAAATTACTACAAAATCTGTCCTTTATTTTTTAATTTTACAATTTACAGCATCAAATGCGCAGTAAAAGAGCTGTCGTGCTCAGCTAGGCAGCCGTCTCTCGGATCATTTCACTAATTACACTTTCATTTCGTTTCTTTCTGCGCCGCGGCGCTTTTGATCGCTGACGAATATAAACTCGTTTAAGTAATATTTAAGTTTAGTAATAAATGTGCAGTAAAGAGATGTCGACCTCAAATCACTTGGATCATTTCACTAATTACTGTTTCATTTCGTTTATTTCTGCGCCGCGGCGCTTTTGATCGCTCGGACGAATATAAACTCGTTTAAGTAATATTTAAGCTCTAGTAATAGTAGTAGTAATACCTCAGTGCGCCAAATAACTTGGATCCTTTTATTAATTACTCTTTCTTCTTGCGGTGAGGCGCTTTTAAGCGCTTGAAAGAATTTAGATTTTTTTTTTAAATTTATCACAAGGTATAAATAAATGCGCGTTATAGTGCTGTCGAGCTCAGCGCATCAAGCTTTTTAGGTCATATCACTAATTACTCTTTCATTCCGTTTTTTCTTGCGCTGTAGCGCAATATTATTTTTTTTTATATCATAGGACGGCAAACAAGCAAGCAGGTCACCGGATGGGAAGTGATCACCACTGCCCATGGACAACTGCAACACCAGGGGTGTCACAGGAGCGTTGCCGGCCTTTTATTTTTCCGTCCCTAGAGGGGACAGGGAGATGGGCCTCCGGCTCTCTCACTCACCGAACGAAGCATAGCAGCGGTAAAGCTACTACTCAAAAGTCTGTGAGAGTGTGGTACTTCCCCGGACGAGCCGGTCCATTCATGCTACTAGCAAAAGTGATTTTCGCCGCTCTACCTCAACTATTGCTGGAAACCACAATAATTGCTGGAAAGAATTTGGAAATCTTCTTTTTCTTAATTTAATTCATGGTGAATACAATTGCACAGTAAAAAGCTGTAAAGAGCTTTTGAACTGACGAATATAAAAATGGTTTAAGTAATATTTCAGCTGAAGTAGTAAATGCGCATCAAGTCTCCTGAATCATTTCACTAATTATTCTTTCACTCTGTTTCTTCTTGCACTATGGCGCTTTTAGTCATTGGAAAAATATGTTTTTTTTTTTTATTTTACACATGGTAGAAATAAATGCGCAGTAAAGAGCTTTCGTGCTCAGCGCGTCAAGTCTTTTGGATCATTTCACTAATTACATTTAATTTCATTTCTTTCTGTGCTGCTGCGCTGATAATTGCTCAGACGAATTTAAATTCCGTTTCGAAGAATTATTTAAAATTTTACATTTTTAGTAATATTTTCTGTGCAGCATAAGCACAAATTTGAACGCGTCAAAATAATGTCACAAAATATTTCCATGGTTGTTTTAAAGTTTCTTAAGACCGTAAAAGTTTTGATATTTGGCACGAGGGGGTCGTAGATTGATTCCCGGCACGGCAAAATATATTTGAATATCTATTTGGTTAAAAAGTTTGTCTGGGAGAAAATGCCATATGGCATTAATTAAGTCCACCTTCTCTACAATTTGTGTTTTTTTATTTTGTAAAAAGCTTTAAATATATTATATGTATATTTGCATTTCACTAGACCGCATTTTCCATGGAAGGTTAGTTATACCTTTCATTAAATGATTCTGCAACATTATACTTATAAATGAGGAGAAGGAGAACTGCGAAAAGACTGTTTAACAAAAAAATATCCGCCGAAATAAATTGAAAAGTAATAAATCAATCATCCCCTGTTTTCCGACCCTAGGGTTAGAAATTTTTCAAATTTACATGAGACATAATTTCAGAGTATACGTAAGGTTTATTTATATATACTAATGAAATAAGACTTATCAATAAAAATATAACATAAAATATTAACACTAGCTGTCGATTTTTTTTTTCAGTGCGGACTGGGACGACTTCGTGCGCGCGTCTCGGTTCACATTCGCCCTGAGGATGACCTCCGGATGAGGTTGAAACATGTCGGCCTGTAGCTGACTTCATACGTGAGTGACCCGTATTTTACATATAAACTAGCTGTCATTTTGACAACTATGAGATTGTTTGTGTTAGGTGTTAGTAAGCACTAAACAAATAATAATTTAACAGTCTTTTGTTTTTAATTAGTGAGTCCCTATTCACAGTATCCAGGTATCTCCCAAATTCATAACAGCACTAAATAATAGATAAGTCATTCTAGATTGATATAAAGAGTGAACGGCTCTTGGCTGCTCGTAGTTATCTGGACGTATCGGCTTATAAATAGAAATAGGGAAAATGGCATAATAGATGAGGCTATTTCGGACGTGGGCATTCAATATTAAAATGCCTTTACCATAATTTATTCATGATAACTCATATTTGAAATAAAATATTGTGATGGGTTCGAAGTGGACCGGCGAGGTACCTTGGATTTAGCTGTTATTTCTAAACCGATATTATGTAATGGTCGGAACTCAATAAAGCGCATATTGACCGGCCTTCGATGGACTGATATTCACAGTACACATTGCAGTTAAAGCATATCTATGTTTTCTTCTTCTTCTCTATGAGCCGGGCTCTAGTAGGTGGAGTGATTTCCTGATTCAGATATGCTATATCGATTCCTTATTGTAGTGGGAAAAGAGAACAAAAAAACCGTTTGTCTTAAAAATGGAACTCCGGGAGTGCCTATAGAAGTGAAAACTTGAACAGTTATTTGTGTATTTATTGAATCGTCAGGAAACACTATATACTTAGCGCACGAAATATGTATACACACGGTTTATTGGTAACGGTGTCGCGACTTCAAAGTTTTTCTCATTTCAAAAATACCCAGCACGCCTAGACGTTTTTACTTCAAAAACCCACCTTTCAAACACCTACCAATTTGAGAGTTGAGAGTATTAGGTATTGTGAGAGTATTAGGTAATTTAGGACGTTTTACCCGGTAACTCTGTATATTTTCGGCTCCAGTTGGTTGTTTTAGGCCGCTGTTGACTTAGGCTTGTTTGGGAGCGCCTGAAGTGATTTACAGACATGGTCGACGATTATACAAAGCGCCAGGTGTTTGTCTGCATTCAGATAACTAGGTTAGGTACATCCGAACAGTTTGCTCGGGGATTGACGGGGATGAGAACGCTAATAAAGATAACTTGATCTTGTTTTATCAAACAAAATCCAGGTAAATATTGCTGGGCTATTTTTTTATTGATTTACTACTAAGAATATTGTATTTTATATATTTATAATTACTATTTGTCTGTTTTTTAGGGTTCCGTACAAATATTGAAAAACGGAACCCTTATAGGATCACTCGTGCGTGTGTCTGTCCGTCCGTCCGTCTGTCACAGCCGATTTTCTCCGAATCTACTGAACCAAATTTGGTAAGATGGTGTAATCCTATGACCCAAACACGGATGTGCAAAGTAAATAAAGATTTTTTTGAAATAAGGGCTATTTTCAGGGGCCCAATTACAAATAAAAAAAAAAGTTTTGCATACCTTACTGTGTCATATATCAAATGAAAAGGCTCATTATGAGGATCTCAAAAATATTTTTTTTTATTTCGGGTAAAATCAATACTTTTGATTTTATTCACGAAAGGAGGCAAAAATCGACCATACATTGCACATTGTGTGTGTGTTCACGAAGCATATTGTAAGGAACCCTCATTGCGCGAGTTTGACTCACACTTAGCCGGTTTTTTTTTATTTTACTCCCGTTACCTAACTTAATATAGCAGAAAATACCTTACCAACATGGGTTTTGCTCGACCTTTACGAGAGACAAACCCTTCATAAGTGCATCGAAATGAATCATAATCATCATCGGGTCTTTTTTTATCTCCACTGCAGGAACACGACCCTCTCTGCAATAACAGAACCATATATAAGCCAGAGCAGTCAGAGGATTTGGTCACTCTCTCCACGCTGGCCAGCCTGTGATTAGAGAGATCTCTTTGATCTTTACAGGATTTGTTTAGCTTGTACTTCCTAAGTCGCCTTCTTCAACATCTACGAGAGACTCGGAGTGGTCTTATTCCAGTCTGCCGAAAACTACACGGCATTATCGAAATGTATTGAAATAGGTACTTATACCAAAATTTTCAAGTAAAATTATGTATACAAGTGAGTCGCAATGCTGGAATTCACATCTGTGCCGAGTGCCTCTCGGAAGATATGCTCTTAGTAGTATTACTATTACTTAGAACTAACTGCACTCCTTTTTCGGCTCGGCTCCAAGTGCATATAGCTGAAGCTATAGATATGAATACGACTTTACATATAGTAACATATTTTTATCCCTTACAGGATAGACAAGCACAAGACTAAGACCCAAAAGCCACATTTAGCGTGTTTGTGAGCGTATAGAGCGTATAGTGATGTAGATAGTCGTAAATTCCCTGGACCTGCTTTGTCTGCACGAGAAGAAGCAGCTGGTACATTCTACCCTTTTTCTTTTCTCCCGGACCACCTGCCCTCCTCAAATCTTTTTGAGTAGTTTTAACGGTAAACAATTACTTGTGAAAATGCATCACAACTATTTGTCCACACAGGTGTGTGGACAAATAGTTGTCATAAGTGATAAGTGATAAATAGTTGACTACCTAGTTACAACTATTAGATTAACGAATAGCCCGTTAAACACTACGCCACAAAGACTTTCTTTTAGAAGTTCTTTATTGAAAATACAAAGGATAAACACAAGATAATTGGACTGAGAAAAAGGGCAAAACCAAAAATATATAAGTAAGAAAATAAGCAATATTTATATTAAATTACGCGATAAAAAGATATGTAATTTACTAGTGTGTTTTTGTTGAGAATATTGTAATGCGCGGGGAGTACGTTCATTGTTATTATTATGAGTAGTGGGGACTCGGGGTCTGAGGCTCTATGCCAATGAGTGTGAAAGAATGGACCAGTTAAAAACACTGTCGATAAATTACGATAAAATTCATTCCGAACAATGTGTTGATCTGTAATTAATTTCAATCATTGTATATGTTTTGTATAATGAATTATAAATATGAAAAATATTATGTAAAAGCCAGAAAACATCAGGTTTTAGTATGACCAAAAACAGGCGTCTTTATGATCTTATTTACACAAAAGTCAACTGTAATGGTTTATATTGTCGAACTCATGGCACAGCGGTCAACACGCTAGCCTGCGCACGGGGTCCCTGGGTGCGATCCCCGGTCAGGTTAAGATGGAAAAAGATCTTTTTCATATTGACCTGGGTCTTGGATGTTTATCTATATAAGTATATACTATAAAATATAGTATCGTTGAGTTAATATCCTGCGACACAAGTTCACAACTTACTGTGGGGCTAGCTCAATTTGTGTGATATGTCCCTTTATACTTCTTTTTTTATATTGTTTAAATAGTTTAGACCGATCGACGTCCAACATATAATTTCTGGTTTTAGGAAAAAAAATGCATTACAGTTTCACAATACCATATTGCTCTCTGCTCTTTTCTCTATATGCTCATTCGAAGTGTCCGTCTGTGCGGTGTACGAGTATGTTTAGATAAGGCACACGCGTAATATCCAGTCTCCAATGCAGTTCCATCCTATATTTTGATGGCACTCTTTAAAACTTTTATCAGTACACAAAGTAAGTATATTGTTCTATAAGTCTATCTTTTAGCAGTCTATGCTGCTGTGTATAGAATAGGCACACGTGCGGAAACCAGCCCCGTTGGGAGCCGGTTCGATCGTATCTTTTAATGGCATTATCCGCTCGAATTGGGAGATAATTCTCTTCGGCCAGCTTGCAGCCAATGAAGGCAGGAAAATAATAATGAACGAAACATTTTGTATGTGTGTAAAAGTTGAAGGCATTGTCATTATGGATTGCAAGACGATTTCTTCCGATAATCACAGCCAATTTTATAAACAGTGAAATTATAATGATAAGAAGTGATACGTTTTATATGCGTAGATATATTTTTTAAAGGCATTATCATCGTATATTGATGATTTCTTCGGCCAGTTCCCACAGCCAATACATGAATCAGCCATACAAAATCTTTATAGGTATTAAGTCAAATATTTTATTATACATTTGAATAGATGTCTCATCCAGGCATATGCATCGGGAAACGCTCTGTCAAAATGAGTTTCAGAAAGCTATCGTAACATAGCAGTAGATTCACAGCTAGATTTATCAGAATGTGAAAAAGACAGTAGGTAAGCATTTATTTTAAACATAAAAATTTATTCTGAACAAATGCAATACTCAAAAATCCTTTTATCCATACAATTACTCACATCTTTATAGAGACATGAATGCAATATGAATATATGGATGGCATTCATTCTATCATCGTGTGAGTTTTATAGACTTTTTTTTAAGGTAACCTCACCGTCGAAATTCTATAAAAATCTTTAAATTTTCAGCACACATGGCAAAAATATTTAAAATACTTGGCGGTAAACTGAAAACCTCACAAAAAGCAAGTAACGACATGGCGATGAAATTCCGTGCCGCGGGAAATTCCCCGGGAATAACTTCCCGACGAGTTCGTGTAAAAACGAGTTTTTATAGCCGACATATTTGTGGCCACCACAGAATTGCTTGTTTTTGGGATGCTACACGTATTTTTATCGAAATTGCCCGGTTTCAACAAAAACACCGAATGGTAAAGACCTATGTTCGTACAGTGAGTGACAGAGCCGGAGGCCCATTCTCCCTTAAAGAGCAAATTTAAAAGGCCAGCAGCGCTCTTGTCACACCCCTGGTGTTGCAGTTATCCATGGGCGGCGGTGATCACTTACCATCAGGCGACCCGCTTGCTCGTTTGTCATCCTACGAAATAAAAAACAAAAATTTAAAAAAATATGGGCCATTGGTTGGGGCAAACGAGTTCTTGAGTGGAGACCGCGTCTCGGCAAACGTAGTGTAGGACGTCCTCAGGCGCGGTGGAGTGATGATTTGCGCAGGATGGCTGGTAGGAGCTGGATGCGAGCAGCCGAAGATAGATCTCGATGGCGTGCAATTGGGGAGGCCTATGTCCAGCAGTGGACGAGTATAGGCTGATGATGATGATGGGCCATTTCATGTTCTTTGGTATCTGTAATTCAGGCCCAGCCTCTACAGACACCAGTCTTCAACAAACTGTAATGTTAATTCTTTATATTATGTTATCTGTCTAGTACAATAAGTTTTTTGGAGAAAATAAATACATTTTTATTTATTTTACTTGGTAGGTATTGTGGTAAACTTGAAGTTCAGAAACAGCGTCCGGTGACGGTGACGCGTATTACCAGCAGACATTTTGTTACCTTTTGAAAACTACGGTATAACGTTCTGGTGGTCACTTCATCATCCATCGTGAAACTCACAAGTAAGTACATATGGCTAAAACATTGCACGGTTTCGAACTTCCAAAATATCATCGCCAGGTTTTTTAAGTCTCCACTGCAGGAGTACGACCCTCTCTGTACTAACAGAGCCATATGTTAGCCAGAGCAGTCAGAGTATTTGATCTACGTAGTAGCAGAAAAATATAACGAGCGCCTCCGTGCTTCGGAAGGCACGCTAAGCCGTTGATTCCGGCTGTCGTCCTTGAAAGCAGTCGTTAAGTCAGATGCCTTTAATTAGCTTAAAAAGGCAGACACCATTGTTTCTAAACTTTCCCAGACGAAAAACGAAATAAACAACTCTAAAAAAGTATTTTACTAAAAGACCAAACTCATCGATGATTCCGACTCATCCGCATCCCACAAAGGGTCAGCGAATTAACCGAGCGTAAAACAAATCTATTTTATTTAAGGATGCTAATTCTGACTCGAAAATTTCACAGAATCGCCGAAACTACGAATACTCTGAATGAATCTTAAAATTATCCTTTATTAAATGTAATTACGTGTTCAAAGCGAAAGTTTAAGAATATCCTAGAAATATGTCAGATGGAGGGCGGCCATTTCAGTTTACGACAGCAATCACCGCTAGTTCCACTTCTCGAGCTGTTCACGCAAATTAAATACTTCACAGATACGACACTTCATACAACACTCTCTCTCTAATATTTGCTTATGAGCCAGGTTCTTGTAGGTGTAATCATGTAGAAAGAAACGCACGTAGTGGCACATTTTCGAAAAGAATCAATTAGTGCTTGCACACGAAAGAATAACAACCTGATACGGGCCATTTAATATAAAATTTCGTGATGATTTGATCTTGGCTTCTGAGTGTAACTCAATGTGAGCAAGCAACAAAAAGCAAATGATAAAAATCCAACAAATTAGACAAAAAATGAACCGCACCCAAATTATTCCACCTGGCCTTAAGAAGTATTTTTAATGTTGTTCAGTAACACGATCAACGCTTCTGCTAGCATTAGAAAAAAATGATTATTATTGCGCTTAAATTCAACGCTTTTGACGACCATTGCGTGAAACTTATAATATTTCTGTGTTTAGAAAATAACAGTCCCTACATTTTGAATGTTGCTTGCATGCAACCTCAGCCACGAAGCTTTAAATCGCGTGGTCAATTGTAAGTGTCGGCTCTGTAGCTATTTATACTGTATGTCAGTAACGCCCTCGCTCAGCGCTGTTCTAAAGGGTGGCATTAGAAATAATGATTATAATCATTTTGGAGCGGCACTCAAACTCGACGCTTTTAATCACAGTTATTACGCTTAGGTTTCAGCGAGGGAATTCTAAGTAATACTATTAGTTTCAAAGATGCCTGAATGAGCCTTCAAATAATTAATAGACGAAATATTTTATGATGTCAGCCTTCAGGGCTTAGATTATACGGCCCTAAGCTTTGTCTACTTTGTCGGGGATAAAGACGTAATGAGTATAACGAATGATAAAGTTTTTGTGTACAAAAAGACAAAATTAAAGGAAATAGAAGATTATCGAAGTAGGTTAATTAGGTTCGTTTCCTTCGTATTGTTTTCATGTCAACGGAAAGAATATTTGAGAAAGTATATCAAATATATTTTTCATGAAGCTGTAGGTATACTGTATTGTTCTCTCATCAAATATAAGATACATTTTCTGTGTAACCATGAAAAGTAATCGCTTTTGATGTAGATCTACTTGGTACAGTTTTTCATACATCTCCCACATCTGACCGGAGCCTATTGAGTGGCTGAAGTAGTGTTAGTACATTATACATTATCCCACGTGTTCCGGAAGGCACGTTAAGGCTTTGGTACTGGCCGTCATCGTTGACAGCAGTCTTTAAGCTACGTCAGACACGTTAAGGCAGCTTGAAAAATCTTATACCAATGTTGGCCTCCGACATACACGAAAGACAAAAGTAAATTTATGTATTGTGAACTCAGAGACGTTACTTCCCGATTAGTATGCAGCGCGCAGCACCCCCCATCCCCTCCCGGGACTAAATTGCAACGAGCGGAATCTATTGTCCCTGGTTGTTCGCAAAAACATAGTCCATTACTGCGAACTGCGATAGTTAGTATTCAGAGCAGTTGCCTTAGAGCAAAACATGATGATTAATGTAAATTTACCTTAATTTGTTATATATTGGGTATTTACCCAGTGCAATGGTCGTGAATAAATAAGTTAAAGAGATATTTATCACACAAATTGAGCTAGCCTCGCAGTAAGTTGTGAACTTGTGTGGTAGGAAACTTACTCAACGATTCTATATTTTGCAATTGATACATATGTCGATACATATTCAAGACCCAGGCCAATCTGAAAAATAATGTTTTCCGTCATGATCTGACCGGGGATTAAACCCGGGACCACTCGTGTCGCAAGCAGGCGTGGTAACCACTGCACCACTGAGGTCGTAAAATGTCTCGTCATCTTAGAAAAGTATTTCCGGTTGCATCCTCAAGTGTAGTTTTTCGGAGTCCAAGGTACGGTATCATGACGGCATTATAATTTATACTATTCATGCTGAAACATGATTAGACAGTTCTAACATTCAGCTACGTCTCTGACTCCAACCCTTCTATAGGTATGTCTAGAACTGCCGATAGAAATCTGTGAAAATGGAGTAACTACAAGTATTCATTATTGCTGGAAATCAAGCGCAAATAATTTGAAGGTGTAGGTATTTTGTTAAGTAAGAACTATAAACTTAGACAGGTTAAGTCCTCAATTGGCATGTAGCTCATGCGGCATCCCTGATCACTGTGTCTAGAGATAACAACGAGTTGTGTCTAATGCTCCTTAATGTTTGCAAAAACAAGGTCCATTCCTGCAAAATGCAATAGAATGAAGAGAATATTCGAATTTGGCTTTGAGCAAAAACCAAGTATGTTAAGGTAAGCTTACCTTGCTTAAAATCATATTTATTCATTACAACCATAAGAAGTCCACTGCAGGACATAGGCCTTCTCCAAGGATTTCTACTTTTGGATAGCGCTTGCCATACTCACCATGCTTGGCAAACAAGTTGGTGAGCGCAGTTTGTTGTTTGACGCTGCTTCCCATCAAAACCGTTTTTGAAGTGAGAAAAGGGTAGGAGTTTGTTCGACTGGGGAGACGGGATAAAGACGTTCAGGATGCTACTTGATGGGATAGTTTATAGTAGGAATTCCTAATTCATTCAGTGTCGCTTGATCTTAAATTCCAATTAAAATTATAAATGCCAAAGGGAGTTTGTTCATTTGTCTGTTTGTTTGTGACACTTTCATGCCCTATCTACAAAATTGATCATCATGAAATTTTGCATACACATAGGTTAGGGAACGAGAAGGACATAAGCTATATATCACACAGGCGGAGCCGTGGGTAACAGCTAGTTCGTTATAAAACTATCTGATGTTTGGTTACTGAACTGACGGTAATAAAACATGAGTTGTTACCATGTTTCTACAACAAATACGAGTAAGTTTAGTAACAACGGAGCTCCGCCATTGTTCCCGTCGTTTCTTGTCTAACAACTCGCAACAGAATTAATGTTTGTGTTTCATTTGTGTAAAGATTACATTAGAGCTTCAGCTGTGTACAGTTCATACTACGCATTGTTATGTTCAGCGCTGAGCAATTTACTGTTGTGCTGGGATTGAAGGGACTTAGACTTCAAGGAGACAAATACAGAGAGCGAGCTTCGTGCAGTAAGAATTGTTCGGATTGTCCCGGGTTCGATCCCCGGTCAGGTCAAGATGGAAAATGATCTTTATCTATATAAGTATCTATTTTAAAATATACTCGTACCATCGTTGAGTTAGTATCCCATAACACAAGTCTCGAACTTACTTTGGGGCTAGCTCAGTCTGTGTGTTGCCCGTATATATTTAAAAAAATATATATTTAGATTATCTCTGGGGATTTTTCAACTTGTGTACAGTACAACTAAGTAGGTATTGTGTTGTTTAGCGCAGTGCAATTACAGTTGCGCTGGAATTGAAGTAACTTCAGACTACAAGGAGACAAATACAGAGAGCTAGCTTCGTGCAGTAAGAATTGTTCGGATAATCTCTGGGGATTTGAGAACTTGTGTACACTTCATCTAGAACTCAGACTACAAGTTTTGTATTAATCTACAAAGAACAAGCTTCGTGCAGTAAGATTGTTCGGATTATCTCTGGGGATTTGACACTTTGTGTACAGTTCATCTAGGTATTGTTGTATTCAGCGCAAAGCAATTACAGTTGTGCTGGGATTGAAGTAACTTTAGATACAGAGCAGAAAAATATAGACAGCGGGTTTCGTGCATTAAGAATTCTTCGGAAAATCTGTGGGGATTTCTCAACTTGTGTGCAGTTTATAGGTATCATGATGTTCAGCACACAACAGGTACTGTTGTTTTAGGATTGTAGGAACAACCTTGAAATAGAAAACATTTCTAGCTCTTATGACGTTGACATTGTCATTTACATGACGATATCATTGTGTATAAGTGTAAGTAATTAAGTGATTTCACAGTTTAATTTATGTTCCTGATTGATGTACGATGCTTGTTCTCTGTATATTTTAGCTCTGTTTCAGTCGCAAATACCGCGTGAAATGTTAATCGAATGCAAACCTCGCCGCGCGCCGCGGTATTTCATTAGTGAACGACTGGAGACCACTACCCACTGGTTTATACCGGTATTTCTTTGTAGTTTTGTTTGGAAGATTCGAACCAGTTTGAAGATCCCAGTAATTGACAACTCGAATTTGTGAGAATTTCAGATGCAGTTTCAATAACGGCCACGTGGCGCACTGATTAATATGCCAGCCTGCGACACGAACGGTTACAGGTTCGATCTCCAGTCAGGTCATATTGGAAGACGACAGTTTTCAGATTGGCCTGGGTCTTGGATGTTTATCTATATAAGTATCTATCATAAAATATATCGTTGAGTTAGTATCATTTGACACATGTTCACAACTTACTGTGGGGCTAGCTCTCTAGCTCAGTTTGTGTGACTTGTCTCTATATATTTATTTATTAGTTTCAGGGTTTTTCTTCACTTATGGTGATAACAGGGTAAGGTTATTTACGTTTACCTAAGTTACGTTTCCAAATTCTAAAAATCGTGCCTGTTTTAATGCGATTAAAATAACTTACATATTCAATTAATCTCAAATTTTTTGATAAAATTGTAGGACCTTAAAATAAGTAAAGAATAGTGACAGACTTTTTCGAAAAATTGTCAAGGTCGAATCAAGTAGAAGTACCTAGTTGTCTTCCAAAGAGGATATCACGGTGAGGAACCTGTCTTTTACTTAATTTCGACATAGAAAAATGTCACTTAAAACTAGAAGACGAAAGCTTTACTCGATCGCTACAAACTGGGTAATTTAATTTGTTCCGGGGAATTACCACGTCAATGGGGTTTCCGACCGTCGTGTGCGCTGAATCGGCATCGTGCGGCGGGTCAGGCTTGCCTCCAATTAAACTAAATGTATTGGCTATTCCAGATTTCGGTGACGTCGCTTTTGCAACTAACAGCGTTGTCGTATGAAGCTGGATCGTTGCAATGCAGAGATTGCCAGTGAGTTCTTTCTTGTAGATATGGTACCCTATATATGTCAATCTATTATTGCAGCACAGTAATCCAATGTGTTGTAACTCTCAATGACCTTTTGACAATCAAATTTCCGTATTGTGTGTGCACTGACATCGTGTAACGAGCCATTCTTGCCTTCCATTAAACGCAATGTGTTGGGATTCTTGAATTCGATTACGTCGATTTTTATAGAACAGAGCAGGCAATGTAACTGACGCTATCTCCTGTTTCTCTTACTTAGCTTGAAGATTAAAATTGTCTACCTATGATATAAGTCTACTTAGTAGGTTACTCAAATTCGTTAGAAACAATAAATATTTTCCCAAAGGTTGACTAGGAGTCAATGCTTCTCGCTTGAACGCCTACCTGTTGTAACTTTGAAGGCTGGATAAAGAAATAAATAAAAATAAAAGCAATAAGTTCATTGCTATCGCTTATTACTGTCACAAGCAAAGCTTGTGTTAAATTCACTATATTGTACATTCTGTGAACGTTTAATCGATGTGAATGGTCTATCTCGAGGAACAATTCAATAGATTGTCTGTGCAATCGAACTGATTCTGTGCTAAGACAGGACCATCCGAACCAAATTCATCCGGGCGTTGATTTATACGACTTCTCCAATTCAACAGCTTGAACAACGATGTCAATTTATAGTGTCTCAAAACTTACGCAATATTTGAAATAAATAAAAAACCGACCAAGTGCGTGTCGGGCCACGCGCAGTGTAGGGTTCCGTAGTTGCGAATGACAACCTTGAGTTCACACTATTCACACTCGCACCTTACAGTTTAACGACCAAAAACATCTAACAATGAAAATAGTATGAAATTTTACAGTTTATAAGTTGGTTGCCTATAACTTTTTAGTTTGTACTTACTACTCAGCTCTCATAGTTTTCCATTAAACTTCAGTGTATATGCTACTGCTGTAATTTTTTTCACGTATCTATATATAACCGTTTAGCAGATAGAGTGGGGGGGACACTTACCTCTAACAAAAATTCGCACTTTAAAACCAAATATTTCGGAAACGGAGCCCTTAATCAAAAAATGGTGTTCTCAACCTCACAATATTATTGAAAGACCTATTTAACGATACCCCACACAATAGGTAAATAGAGAAAAAAATATTACTCCCTCACTTTACTTGTATGGGAGCTACCCTAAAAAAATTTTTTTTTTCAAGATTTTATTCTACCACTTTTTTGCCATGATTAATATACATACCCATACCAAATTACAGTTTTCTAGTACTTATAGTCTCTGCGTAAAACCGCGGACGGACAGACAGACAGACAGACATGGCGAAACTATAAGGGTTCCTTGTTTACTACGGAACCCTAAAAAAACACAGTCTTCAGATTGATACATTATTTTATAATTAAATATATGGATAGATCTTACAAATAGAGCTAGCCCCACAGTAACTTGTGAACTTGTGTACTTGTAAACTTAGGACAAGCTGTTACCCACGGCTTCGCCCGCCTGATATATAGGCTATGTCCTTTTCAGTACCCTCACCTATGTGTATGCGAAATTTCATAATGATCGGTTCAGTGGATAGGGCGTGAAAGCGTATTAAGAAAGAAGGATTAGGATTAGGATACTTATAAAGACAATCATCCAAGACCCGTACATAAAACATCGGACTAATGACCTCAATGATTTTACTGGCACTCAGTCGTAAAAATAGTCTGTGAAAATATTTCATATATTATGTGGCTGAATTCCGTTGATGCAGTGGATGCATCAACAAAACGGTCATTGAATATTCCTTATGTACCGAAAAAGTCCCGGAAATACTAATCTAAAGACTGTGTTGTTGTGCCGTGTGATTCCTGGCAGAGTAGAATAGGACCACTCCAACTCTTCCCGTGGACGTCGTAGAAGGCGAATTAGGAAACACAAGCTGAAAAAACTTATAAACACCAAGTAAATCTCTCCAACCCGTCGGGCCAGCGTGGAGAGTGTAGGCCAAATCCTCTGACTGCTTTGACTAAAATATGGCTCTGGTGTAAAGAGAGGGTCGTGCTCATGCAGTGGAGACTATAAAAGACCTGAAGAAGAATAAAGACTGTGTTTCCTGCTGCGTGAATTTAGAGACCCGCTATAAAATAATACGGTAATAAACGCGGCAGTTTAAATGTTTGTGAATGCTCACACGGAAACGATTTAAGTAATTGCCATAAAACTTGGCACGCAAAGACGGGTATGTGTCCAAATACTTTGCATGTTATCAAATATATCTTAGGTAACCAAAATTGTTTGAATGATGCTGGTAAACAAAATGCAAAACGTGTAAATAAAAATATGATAAAGTTATAAATCTTTAAACCAACAGTGATTTCTCCTAGAAATATTTTAAACTGAAGAAAAAGGTTATTTTGAAACGTGTGAAAAAAATAATTAATTTTCTTTCCATTGTCTTGCGGGCATCATAATCGAATTAATTAATAAACTAATACCTAAAAGTTATTTGAAATGTTCTTTTCCTTTCCCTCACTAGCTTGTGCTTTAGTGCCTAACGTAGCGCACTTTGTAGACTCTTCTATCGATATGCCATTTGTCCAATTATAATGGGCAGTTTCGAGTGGCGGAGAAAATCAAAACTCTCCTCTTGGCTTGGGTAAACACGGAATAATAAATTTACTTTTGGGCTCAAAGCGATCCAAATTCCACAGAGCTGAATGAGCCGTTCAAATGATATATCATTTCTTCCAGCCCTGAATGTTATTCTATCGGAAACAGTAGAGTTGCTGTTGTGGCGTATTTGATTTATCAAACTACTGTGTTCGAATAGGTAATGGGGGTAAGTGGGAGAACATGTAAACTCGACGCAAACTGCTTTCAAATGCATTTACCTTCTGCCGTATAATAACGACGCATAAAGACAGAGATAATGTTGGATAAACAAAAGGTAGTATATCATAAATGTTTTAGTCTTTTTTATATGCCCAACTAGCTAGCTGTTACCCACGGCTTTACCCGCGTGATATAAAGCTTATGTCCTTCTCAGTACCCTAATCTATGTGTACGCAAAATATCATGATGATCGGTTCAATAGATAGGGCGTGAAAACGTAACAAACAAACTCACTTTCGCATTTATAATATTAGTTAGGAAGTTAGGATTATAATAGACCAAAGGGCAAACGCCACAACTGTTTCTCTTACAAGGAAGGCAAACTTTGAGACCGCGAAGGAAACTTTCACTTTGTGAAAATGGAATAGAATTTGTGATAGGTTGCTACATGCATCATCTACAGCCATGATTTTTTAGATTTTCACCAATTCCATCGGTTGGCTTCTCCACTCGCAACTAGATGGCGTTAGTCCACGTAGCCTTCATCATCATCATCATCAGGTCCTTTTAGTCTCCACTGTAGGAGTACGAACCTCTCTGTACAACCAGAGCCCACACGCTGGCCAGACGGGTTGGAGAGGTCTCTTTGATGTTTGTTTAGCTTGTGTTTCTTAAGTCGCTTTCTACGAAATCCACGGGAAGACTTGGAGTCGTCCTATTCTGCTCTGCCGGAAACCACACGGCACCAACGTTAAAACAATATTTAAAAATATTGTTTTAACGTTAAATAACTGTTAGAAATATCGTAAAATTAGGGGCTTGGGCCACATGTAGCACAAGCCCCTCCACTTTTTCGTCATATATGAAATATGTGGGTCATCCAAGCCTGCGACGTTGACACCGGGTGATGTACGGCCCCCTGCGACATTCCTCATCACTCTATGTTTCGGCCATGGACCTAGGAATAATATGGACCCAGCATTAGACACATCAAAAGTGAAGCATAACTTACGTCACATCAAGTCACATGTGTGCAGCATGTATTTGACATTTGGGAAATTTGACATTTCGTTCGACCGGGGAAAAGTGTAGGGATTTTTGTGCCGATGTGTGCGTGCGCTAGTGTCTCGACACGAGTGTAGGGATTTTTATGTGCGTCACTGTTACATTTTCCAAGGGCATATCCTGATTATTCTTAGATCCATGGTTTCGGCTTACTGCCGTCCACTCGACCCTTTGTCACGGAATATTATAAAAGTTAAAGCTATCTAATCATTTTAACCTCTGTGGTATAACCAGCAAAGGTCATAAATTTTTAAACTAGTAGAATCGATCCGCGTTAAATGAAAAAAATCGACTTAAATGAAACTGGGCGGGACATGTCTAGCGAATGCAGCCAGACAGGTGGGCAAAATTAACATCCGGAAAACTAATACAATATGTATAAAATACTTTTCAATTACAGTTTTACCAACTTTTCGTGTTTCAAATAACAAGTTCTAATGTTACTTACCTACGAGTATAACTATCGGATTTTCCAAGAACTGTATTTCTGATACTTGAAGGAAACATAAAAGTCGCCATTGAGCGCAGGCTGCGGCGAGTGGCGGAGATATAAATCGCGCCATTGCAGCATTACAGACTCGCTGCCGATGGCACTCGCACCAATAAAATGACATGTAGGAGGGGGCGGGTGAGAGTAGAGGGTGTAGTGCTAACTGCAACAGAGCCACGGGCGTAGCTAGGTTTTAATATCAGGGATCCCCCCGACACTAAATCAGTGTATAAAATAACTGTAATATTCAGTAGAGGTGAGCCGTTTAGTCTGCATTATCATCATCATTTTAGCCGCAAGTAGTCTACTGCCAGACAGAGGCCTCCCCCAAAGATCTCCAATACGACTAGTTGTAAGCGGTCTGCATCTAGTCAGTCGTCCTGCAACCTTGGTTTGGTCGTCCATACACCTGATCTGTAGGTGTCCAAGGCTGCGCTTGCCGGTTTGTGGTCGCGATTCAAGAACCTTTCTACATCTGAATACTATCGGATAATCGACGGCGGCAATTAGTAATCAGTTATTGCGTTTATCTATCTTATTAAATTTTAATATCCTTATTTTTTAGTAGGGGAACCCCCTTACCCCCCTGGATACGCCCATGAACATCGCTGCAGTTAACTGAGCTGCGACGAATTAGCGCTGGAAATGCTGAAATGTGCAAAACAGACCGATTTACGCTTCACTGAACTTCAGTTATCACCGATTGTATAATAAGTATATTTCTGTTTGGTAAGTTTATAAATACAATTACTTTATCCAACAAAACATCAACAGTGATAATAGGAACTGGCAAAGTGCGTGTCAGATCCACACATTAGTACAGTTAAATTAGGTTTTGATCTGGTCAAAAAAATTACTAAACGGGACCTTTTGCTGTATGTTCACCTTCCGGGATGACGCTCAAAAGACCTCCTTAGTGGGAAATCCTGGAAAACAGCACAATTAATATAATAAACTATTCATAAAGATGCAGAGTACAGTAAGTTCTTGACACATAGCCACATTTATATGTCCATTGAATTTAAAAAAAAAACATACATTTGTACGAGTAATGTTACATATTGATGTTAAGTAACACATGGGAGATTGTACTTGGCGGCTCACACGAATGGAACGAAACAGACACACTCCTGGGAAATAAGCGCGCATAAGCTTTCATTTAACAGCTCATCAATCGCAAGCGAATCCAATTTCAATACAAATACGTTGCTGATGGTGACTTGTGATATATTGCTAAACGAATTGCCGTTCCAATCATATGTAATCGGCCGCTCTCGGAATTGAATTACAATTCGTATATTAATTAAAACTTAATTGTATAGCACAGAAAATCGAATGATGTTCGAAACAAAGTCGGGGGAGCAGAAACTAAGTCCTGTTAAATATGATAGTGGACAGGATGGATGGAGCCGTTTTCAGGAGGTTCACTGTAGCATGTTTCACGTGACAATCGGTGAATCTTCTGTCGATAGAATATCATATCAACTCTTTAACTTTCATTTATAATGTAGATACCTATGTAATTTGTAACTCCGGTAATGTATGTAATGTTTTTAAATAAAAATTTGTTTTGAGTAAATACTACTATAACGGGCAGGTGCAGCAGGAATCACAAGACGAGCGAATTGTATAGAAACGTCATTTATTATGTCGTCAGTCCTCACAGTTACATCATTGACCCTACGGGAAGGCCGGGAATCCGAGCACTGTCCCTTACATAGCGAGCTGTGAGGAGGGTTTGTCCTAGTACTAAGTCCGGGAATCCGTACATTAGTACTAGGTGGAGAGAACTCAATCATCCGTAGTTCAACGGACTACTTATGTGAGGACGAAGAAACTTTCATAGCGCGTTCTAAGTTCGCTCAGCGCCATCTAGTTATGGGCTTGGTAAACTAGCGTGCTACATTCTCCCCCTCTGTCAACGAAGACGTCCCGGCGAGTTAGACAGGACTAGTTTGGTGTAGGTTGCTTCCTCCATTCTTTGGGCATGAGCTGACTAGGACCAATCAGGCGAATCTTCTTCAGGATGTTCACTGCACCGCTCCTCTTGGACCAAGACAGCACCAATGTGGTGAAGGGGATGTCTTCCTTCGGGAACCATACACCAAGTGGTGAATATGGAAAGGCTGGGCCTCCAAGCACTGTCCAAATTCATGTGCACTCCCCCTGCTCTGAGTCTACACTGATGGCATAGATGTCTGCATTCGATGGTTCTTTGTTCGCTCGCGTGCAATCTTCCCGCGAAGCCACGTTAATGGGTTCTTGAGTCCGAGCTGTCTACGCTGTCGACGCTGCTGTCGATGTCCACACGGCGATTGGCATCAACGGCGTACGAGGCGATGCGAGCTCGGCCCCAACTGCGGGCGCCAGATATAACGTGGAGGTGCAGCAGGAATTACAAGACGCGTTAATTATTGATGTCAATAATAATAATAATTAGAAGCTGAAAAAGCAAAAGTAACTCAGTGGAAAGCAAAGGTTTTACACGGAAGACACCCACATGATTTAGAACAGGCACATATTGACAGACAGGCATCCAACAAATGGCTAGTTAACGGTACTCTTTTTCCAGAAACTGAAGGTTTTGCTATTGCTATCCAAGATCAGGTGATTAATACAAAAAATTATAGGAAACACATAATTAAAGATCCTAATATGATAGATGATAAATGTCGCAAATGCAGGAGACAAGCCGAAACTATACAACATATAACAGGAGCTTGTTCAAACCTTACTCAGTCTGACTACAACCACAGACATAATCAAATAGTAAACATAGTCCATCAAACACTTGCCATAAAACACAATCTTCTCCCTAATACTCCAAAGCCATATTACAAATACACCCCAAGTCCAATATTAGAAAACACTACCCATAAACTTTACTACGATCGAGCCATACTTACAGACAAAACCATTCATTATAATAGGCCGGACATAACTCTACAGGACAAAATTAATAAGATAACTTACATAATAGATATAGCCGTACCCAACACCCACAATATTGTAAAGACCATAACCGAAAAAGTAAATAAGTACACTGAACTAAAAGAAGAAGTAACTAGAATATGGAAATCACAAAAAGTATACATAGTACCAATAGTCTTATCTACAACCGGAGTAATACCGAAACATCTTCACCATAGTTTAAAACTATTAGATCTACCACCACACACATATATCAATATGCAAAAAGCAGCCATACTTAATACGTGTAGAATTGTACGAAAATTCATGCAAGCTGACGAAATTCTGATTTAAGTTGACCTACTTTTACTCAAGAACCCATAAATAATTGATTCAAGAGTTGCAATTGTGATGCGTTGACTAATGTATGTTTAAATGCAGCTTCTATCAGATACTAGCTCATTTGGAATTCAGAGGATCTCAACCGATGCGACTGATTTCAATGAGACACAAATTTAACGTCTTTGCTGCATTAAATACTAATACAAGATTTCTCCTATTTTACTTAAATCATGAATGAAATATGAAAATAATGTATAAAGCATGAAGCTTATTTGTTGCAATCTTATTTAGAAGTCAGAGGACCTCGGGCACCGACGTGACCGATATCAATAAAGTACAGATTTAACGGTTCTGCTGCACAGAATTATAATTCCGGTTGTCCTACTTTTACTCAAGAACTCATACAATAATTGATTTGGGGTTACGATTGTGACGCATTGAATAATGGATGTTTGAATGCAGCTAGCGATCAGATACTAGCTCATTTGGAAGTCAAAGGATCAAGACGACGCGACACATATCAATGAGACACAGATTTCAGCGTCGCTGCTGCATAGAATACTAATCCGTGGTGCAGCGGTCAACACGCCTGCCTGCGACACGGATGGTCCCGGGTTCAATCTCCGGTCAGGTCAAGATGGAAAATGATCTTTTCCAGATTTGCCTGGGTCTTGGGTGTTTATATATATATATAAGCATCTATTATAAAATATAGTATCGTTGAATTAGTATCCCATAACACAAGTCTTGAACTTACTTTGGGGTTAGCTCAATCTGTGTAATTTGTCCGTATATATTTATTTATTATTATTACTCAAGAACTTATACAATAATTCATTCGGGGGTTACAATTGTGACGATCAGATACTAGCTCATTTGGAAGTCAGAGGCTTAGGAAGACGTGATAAATATCGGTAAGACACGGATCTTCTGTGTATAATACTAATGCATATGATTTGTTCTACTTTTACTCAGGATCATATAGAAGTCATGACGTCAAGGGTTTTGATAGTAATGCATATATAATGGAGGTGTGATCTTACCTTATTTGGAAGTCAGGATCACGGGCACCGACGTGTCCGATACCAATAAAAAACAGATTTAACGTCTCTGCTGCGCAGAATTCTAATTCAAGTTGCCCTACTTTTACTAAAAACTCAAATATTAACACAAGTAATTTGTCCTGCTTTTACTGAAGATCGTATACAATGATGACTTCAAGGGTCAAATTGCCTGGATAATGGAAGTGTGAATTCAGCCATGAATTTGATACTCACTCGTTTGGAAACAAAAGATCTCAACCGATGTGACAAATATCAATGAGACACAGATTTAGCGTCTCTGCTGCATAGAATACAAACGCAAGTGATAATATGTCCTGCTTTTACTGAAGATCTTATACAAAAATGACTTCAAAGTACACGGTTACAATGTCCTGCGTCCTGTTTTATGGAAGTTTGAATGCAGCCATGGATTTGATATTAACTCATTTGGAAATGAGAGGACCTCAGTTGACGCGGCAGATATCACAGAAACAGTCACAGATTTAACGTCTTTTCTGTATGGAAAACTAATGCATGTGATTTGTTTTACTGGAGATGTTATACAATGATGACTTCAAGGGACAAATGCCAGAATAATGGAAGTGTGAATATAGCCATGCATTTGATACTAACTCATTTGGAAGTCAAAGGATCTAAGCGGATACGACAGATACAGATCTAACGTCTTTTTTTTCATGTAATACCAATGCGTCCAGTTTGACCTACTTAAAACACACTTCTTTTATAACATATACTTGGTTTTATATGAAGGCTGCGAGGTTAACTTATATAGCAATAGTCTGATTTAGTGAAATTGGTTCAATCATTTGTTGCACTAAAATAGGCCAAATTGTATCCAAATATGTTCGCCGTGTGGTTCCCGGCAGAGTAGAATAGGCCCACTCCAAGTCATCCCGTGGATGTCGTAAAAGGCGACTAAGGAAACACAAGCTAAACAAAGCTTATTAACATCAAAGAGACCTTTCCAACCCGTCTGGCCAGCGTGGAGAGTGTAGGCCAAATCCTGTGACTACTCAGGCTAGTATAAGGCTCTGGTAGTACAGAGAGGGTCGTGCTCCTGCAGTGGAGACTAGAAAGACCTGATGATGATGATGATGTATCCAAATAAAAATATGAAATGAATGTTAACAGAGGAAGTTACGAGTAGTAACGAAACGAAATTATTATTTTATCAGCAAAACGTCGCGTGACGGAACATAAATCCGAGGAACATTCAATTCCATAACATTTTCCGAGCAGCCATGACCCGTTTCGTCCGCTTCCGGTCACTGCGCAGCGTGGCGTAGCCCTGCTACGAACAGCTACAAATACGCGTAGCAGTGCGTAGACATTGCTACAACTGCTGCTACGCCATCGAGACAGAAAGACGCCGTTGCTCCTAAAATGACATGAAATTTGAAAGGTCTGTATTAAGTATTTGGAACCGTTTCAATAGCAAAATTGAAAACAAAGACAAACAAAGAGAGGATTTGTCATGACAATAGATTTTTCGCTGAATCCGACGTTTTCGTAAATCATTATTCATATTCACTACACATACATACACTTATTTGAATGAAGACAAGAGACAGAAAAATTCTCAAGTCTTGGCTATATGGGCTAGATCCCTTTGACTTCCATGTATAAGAAGATAACAAATAGAAAGGCACACACAGAGCAAAAAAGCATATGCATTTAAGTTATTATTTAGGCTCTTTCACATTAGTAATATAAGAATACTGTAATGTAATGAATGTGGGTGAAGCCACCAGGAGAACTTAAGCGGAGAATTGGGGCAGAGCACATTCCGTCGGCGGGAGATTGATAGCGGCGCGTTATTTATGGCGCGGCGGCCGGCCAAACAAATGGTCATCGGCCGCCTTTAATTAATAATCTTCATTTGTTCCATTAAGGGCTGGGTTTGGACGATACTTATACAGCGTGTACATTGACCCTCGATATTAAGAACAAAATAACCCGAATGCTTCCGGTTTTCAATCGGGTCCATTAAGCATAAGATAAGACCTTCGATATTCCCTAAAACGACTCCCCAGGGGTTACTCAGACGGTCAATACAAAAAACTTTTCTTATGGACCAATGCTGGGAACTTTTTTTACTAATTGCCCGGATAAATGAACATTTTTGAATAAAAATGTTTTTTTTTTTTTAGTTTTCAGCATTGCAGCCATAGGAAAAGTTGTTCATATTGAAGGACTGAATCACCTTTTTAAGAAAATATCGAGGGTCAATTTACATGTTGTATAATCTATACTGCAAGACAAGATATGAGACTATAGACCTCTCATTTGAACCATTTTCAACCGTCTCAGCAGACTGTTTTCTTATGTTTTCGTGATTGTTACACATTTAAATAAAATTATTTTAATACGGTTTTTATCGCGTTTATTACATTATTTGTACACCTAACGTTTCGAGCACTTTACAGTGTTCGTGGTCGCAGGTAGACTAAGTTGACATTTGTCTAGTATTTTTAAGAACTGCAAAATCTACCGCTTCAGAAGCTGACCACTGCTGGACATTAGGCCTCTCCCAAGGATATCCTATACAACCAGTTGGACGCGGTCTGCATCCAGCGCCTTCGTGTGGCATTAGTCTGGTCGTTCGGCCACTTGCTCGGCGGGTGTCCAACGCTGCGCTTGCCGATACGTGATCGCCATTTTAGAACCAATTTCAAATCGAAATTAAAACGTTTATTCGGTAAATAGACCTTTGCACACACTTTTTACATCAAATCTCATTGAAAATGATCTTATTGAATAATATGTACTTTATTTATTTTGTTCAAAAGCTACACAGACTTCGAAACCGAATATTGTGGAGAAGAAACGCCGAAAAAAACTCTTTTCAACAATATTGGTTGCCTATTCGCCTTAAGGGCTTCATATTACTTACTTAATTTTCTTTTTTCTGTTTTCATTATACAGTTTAAATATAATGAGGATCATTATTCTTAAAACATAGTTATGTTAACGATCGTTTATGCAAAAATAAAAACAACTAACATACTCAACCACAAAACATAACTACTAACAGCCTCAATCAGTCCCCCCTGGCAGCTCACGCTGCTTCTGAGGTCGTTCACGAGTTGAACTGTTCTGCCCCGTCAGCCATTGTTTCTACGCGCTATGTTGCATTTTGTTTTTTTTTTTCTGGTGCATCCATTCTACTAGGTTGAAATTGGTTAAGTGATAAGGGCAGTTGTTAAAGACCAGGTCGATCTGGCACATGCATTATTTGTTCAATAGACAGTCCTCGCAATGATATTTGTAAACACTGTTTCTGTTAACAAAACATACAGTTTTTTACGACATAACCACACCCCGCCAGCACTTAAAAGGTTATATCGCGTGCAGAAGGTTGTTCGTACATAATCGTATGTGGCGCATGTCGTACGCTGTTGGTTTTCTGGTCACGTGCCGGGCTAGAAGTTAAGGGAACACGGAAAAGGGTACTTTTACGTCACTATAAAATTATAAACAGGCCGCAAACCTAATTAGGGTACCATTTTACTCTATCGTTTTGCAAAGGCTTACATGTTGTGAAAGCTTTTGAGGCTTGGATAAGAATGCCATAAATGTATGTACAAAACACTAGTTAGATATTTTTCAATACATTTGCTAATAATACGGTTCTTATGACATCGAAATTTGTATCGTAATGGTGTATTTACGGCACTAGTGCTCTTTACTTTACACCAATCACAACAGCCCAATAGCCCAATGCCACGGATGCAAAATTTACACTTCTTCATAGAATCCGAGCAAAGAGTTACAAGTTCAGCATGAAAACTTTTTCTGATTCGTGAGATGTGATTATTTTATGGTTGCTGGTTTTAGTTTATGGTAATCGCAAATGTATTGAAAAACGTTGCATGATACTCGTACGGCAAGCTGTCTATTATAGTCGTCGGTTTATTATAAACACTCGGCTTCGCCTCGTGCCTATAAACACCTCGTTTATAATATCCAGCTTACCGTACTTGTATCATAATGTACTATTTCTGCACATTTCACCGGCTTTAGGTGGTTTTAACCCTAGACCATTACTGAAAAAAGTCTTTTTAAGTCAGCGAAATATTATTCAAACGATCCTGCACAAATACCCTGAACACAGAGTTCTGATACAAGTAGCCACAATACTATACCTATATAAAACATCACCATTAAGGAATTAACTAATTTTTGTCCTCCGTGGATTTTAAATTATTTCTTGAAAAAGATTATTATGAAAAAATAGTATAAATTTTGTAGCTTAACGATTATCAATTATAAACTAATAAATATTGAAACGATCATATATTGCGAAGCCTCTTTGTGTTTGCTGCAGTAAAATCCAAATCTACGCTCAGCATAAGCGGCTTACACCAAATTCCAATTTCTTTATTTGCATAAATGTAGGTAAATATATAGCATGTTAAGCCGTCGTATATTTGCGATTCAAAGTTTAAAACGGTGGTCGGAATTAAGAAACTATATTTTACAAAAACTTTTAAAAAATAGAGCTACGACGAAGTTGGTCATTAAATAAAGCACGCTGTGTTAAGTGTTATTTATTCTTATAATTTGTCATACGATAGATACGCTTTGTTCGTTCGATTATTTAATGGTAAATATTTTAGTACAGAGCCGATTTGTATTCGCCGCAATGAAATGCAAATCTACGCTGAGCATAAGCGGCTTACACCACTGAAATATTTTGCAATTGGGCCACAAATATTGATGAACAATCGCTCAGTAGACCGCGATGTAATTGATGTGTCGCATATACACCTTTTATTATAAAGGAGTAAGAGTCTATCCCTGTACTGTACATTTATGCTATATACTGTCTTTTGGCCTGTCAGGTATCGATTTGATAAGGAGATTTAGATGAAATTTGTTAGTAGAGGAAAGAGAGCATTTTGATGAAATTTATTATTGAGTTAGTTTGAAACCCAAGTAAGGAAATAGGATCTTTTATCCCGATAAAAGGTATCGTTCCCTTTCCCGAGAGACCAACTACGTTAGTGCAAGCGAAGTCACGATTGAAAACTATTACATTACAGATAGTCATTGAGATGAGTAGAGTTTTGAGAAATTGATAAATGACAGAGTGGGTGATAAATATGCCACGTATTATTTATTCACTGTTACGTAAGACTTATAACATAAAATTTTATTCACTCCGCTGGTTCCAATCACTAATATGTAAGGTTTACTAAAATATAGAAACAACATTAGCGTCCAATCATATATAATTCAATAAATAACACAGTTAAGTTTCATACAGTTGTTTATTTTAAAGCACCGTTTAATTAACACAATTATATTTTAAATCCCTAATACAAAGTATATACTTATCCATTATTTCCTTATTTAATCAAGATAGACTTGTACGTGACAATTTGTATATAACAACTACTCAAGATCACCGACGAAACACGAATGAGTGATTTTTATCCGTTACTGTTTTAAAGAAGATTCAATAGAGGGGTATCCCCTCCTCCATAAGGTGGGGTGATATCACAATTGCGGTTATTCAATAATCAATGTTTCCAGTTTTATTAATTATGATAGACTAATAACAGAGTATGGAATTATTCCGAACTCATGCATGTTAAAAAGAAGGTAAATTACAGGTTTATTATTTAAAATTCACGCGTTTTCACCGCGGCAACAACAGATAGGTAAATATCTATACATTTACAGCGTAGAGCCGGTCTGTTCACAGCATTTAAATCTAAATCTATGCTCCGCGTAAGCGGCTTACACCGCGTACATATTTCGCAATTCAAAAGTGAATATTCATGAACTACTGTAGTAAGGCATATCTACGAGTATGGATGTAGTTGTATTATTTTTTATACCTTAACTATAGCAGCTTTGTGAGTTGTGAGTCGCGAGTCTGATTACAGTAAACTCACAATGATACTAAATTACGTAGACCATATAGCACATAATGTGCTTGCCGTTTAGTGTAATTGTGGGGATGACTAATTCCTGTCACAAATACTACAGAACCGATTTTTTTTCTTTTTAATAACATTAAGGTACATTTTCAGTGAAAAAAGGCTTTATTTAATTTTAAAAAGTGGAAATTCGTCCGTAAATTGCATTAATGTATAAATTTCATTGTTGGGTGGGTGCTGAGAAAACTTGATGTCTCTTTCTTTATAACTTAGTAGGCAAACAGGCCCATCTGTGAAAGTGGTTACCGTAGCCTTTGAACGACACCAAGGATGCCCCTAGCGCGTTGCCGACCCTGAAGAAATCTTTTCCTGCCCTTTTTGCCCTACCTGTCAAATTACTAGTTTCATATAAAATGCGCGACGCTTGCCGCTGCCGCCGAACTTCAAATTTTACCTTTAGTGTGCGTGCCGAGTGAATTGATTCCCTAACGAGCGCGGCCTCCGCAACTTTCCACAAATTGTTTCTCCAAAGCCTTGTTTTATCGGCTGCCGAGTATTAACGAGGTGATTACGGAATTATTTCAACTAAGCTTTGCCGCACCAATAATGGAATATTATTTACATGAAATATTCCGTGGAATAGTTGAAAAGCCACATTGTTTACGTCGATGCTATGGAGTCCGCTTATAATAGAGATATTTTTGCAAAATTAAGCTGAATATATTCGTGGAACGCTGTGGAATGTAGAAGAGAACAAACAAAACTGTACGCCAATTGTAAGAACCTGAAATCAATGCGTTGTGCAGTTTGTTGCCGCTTCTTCTGCACTCCGCCCTGGAAGCGGTGTAAACTTAGATTTAAGTAATTTATTGACGTCAACAATAACATAACATTGTAAACCAATTGTAAATGTAAAGTGACGTTCACCAAATGATATTTAAAATATCTTAAGATGAATAACATTTTTGACTATTGACTATTGACAAAATATAAAAGTAAAACATAATAATAAAAATATTGAATTTGTAAAAGAAATTAAATTTTTGGGTATTATTCTTGACAGTCACTTGCAATGGAAGCAACATATAGACCACTTGATATCTAAATTGAGCAAATATGTATATGTCCTAAGAACACTGGCAAAAACAGTATCTAAAAAAACTGCCATCTGTGCATATCATGCATATGTGGCTTCAATTTTACGATACGGAATACTACATTGGGGGAATGCAGCAAAAGTTCACTTATTGCCGCTTTTTAGGATGCAGAAGAAATGTATTCGAGCCATGTTTGGAGGAAAACAAACAGACAGTTGCATTCCATATTTTAAAAAACTAAGTATACTAACTCTTCCTTCTATGTATATTTTAGAAGCATGTCTGTATGTAAAGGAAAATATTGGGAAGTTTGAACAGGTTGCAAAAAAACATCCTAGAACTACTAGGAATAGAGTTCAAATACACCCTCAGCATAAATCGAATATGGCTTTATATGATAAGACAGTTAATGTAATGGCCCCGAAATTATACAATAAATTACCGGACTCAATTAAAGATTTGAACAGTAGGGCATTTAAAGCTAAGCTCAAAAAACTGTTAACTGATAAATGCTATTACAGCATAGAACATTTTTTGAGCGATAAAATTATTATTTAACTTATAATGTGTAATTTAAATTAATTGACATTTCATTTTATTATTTATATTTAGTTTAGAAAGTAAGTTTTATTTATTGACATTATAATTACCTTACCCTAACACTTTGACATACCTACTTACCTATTATGATGAGAATGTAATAACTTGACGTATAAATGCATGTACGTAAACTAATAATAATTTTGCACGCCTTTCGAAGGCAAAATGTATTGGCACTTGTTTACTGATCCTACTATCTGTATCATGTATTTACCTACATTTATGCAAATAAAGAATAAAGAATATTGAATAGTGAATTCCTAAAAAAATATTCTGCGTCTTCTCACTACTATACACTGGGCAACACCGTCTCCAGTACTTCGCACAAATAGCTTCAATTCACTTTTGCTAGTAGCATGAATGGGCTGGCTCGTCCGGGGAAGTACCATACTATCCCAGAAAACCGGCATTGGAGTAGTAGCTTTACCGCTGCTATGCTTCGTTCGATGAGTGAGAAAGTCGGAGGCCCAGCCTTTCTCCCCTCAGGGAAGGAAACATAAAAGGCCGGCAACGCTAACACCCCTGGTGTTGCAGTTGTTCATGGGCAGTGGTAATCACTTACCATCAAAAAAAGGTAGCCTATTTCGTGCTACTTGGTGAATGATGAAAATTGATGACAAAGTGGAAGATATTAATTTATAACGGAACGAAGCGACCAGCTATCCATTCATATAACATATTCCGTGGTACATTTATAAGCCCGAAACAGCCGCTTTGTTTAGGTCGAGAGCTGTGGTCACTGATGATAAATGTGTTACGGCTTACGATAATCTTAATAGGCATGATGACTGGGTCTTCATATTTTTAAAAATGTTTCATATTATATTGAAATGTGTCTAAAAAGACTATAAAAGTACACTGTCAATTTGATATCGATTCGTTAATCATGCTAAATAACCTTTTAAAGTAGGTTGAGCAAGTCCATTTTAAAAGTATGAAATAAGTAAAAACTAATATTACCATTATATATTCCTCTAAATATAAATCAACTTTTATTATTAGACCATTACAGAAAACGCAATATTTAATATAGCTGTCGAACAAGTTACTCATACGTCCCATACATTTTACAAAACTGTGATGTCACGATTCACTAGCATTTTCTGGGGAGCGTATTGGTATCGTCCAAAAAATGTGCTATTAAAACTGTAATATCTTAGAGAGTTTATGGTTTAGCAGGCATTTTTTCGCGGATGTGTCTTTTTTAGGGATGACTTTCCATATAATAACAAAAAAAAAGTCATCATCCGTATTATATTGTTTATATCAGTCAGCGTGAATTTTGAACTTGCTTGCTTGCTGTGCGTGTGTGTTCGTTTATTTTATATAGGTAGTTGTCAGATAAATTAAGCTTTACATAGTGAAAGCTAGTGTTGTTGGCTGCTTTATATTAACAACTCCATTTTCCATTGAAACTATGTTAATGACGATCATAATGATTCATGAATAGTTTCTTAGTTGTCGTCGGGTCGGAAATAGGTGGAACCGCGTTGGTATCTCCTATATTCATGACTAGAGCTTCAGACACTTTATGGAGTGCAGAAGGTAAAGTACATTAAAAATTCTCCCACTAGGCACGCATAGAAATCATCAGCAGATTGTTTCATTTATTGCAAAGGTTTCGCATTCGTCTTTGATTTTACCGATATGATTAAAATTTACAAGCATATTATCATAACCATATATATGTTTTTATTTACCTTAGCATCGTAACTGCTACATGACGTGTCTATGTCACGTGGATAATATGCCGAGCGCATATCACGCGGAGTATTATTTTTTTATTTTTTTTTATTTTTCTTTATTGAGGAACAACAAACAGTTACATAATATATCTTAATTATCTTACATTGTAGGATATAACTAAGTATAAATTAAATACGACTTATTAATTATGTAACCCACTACATTATTCACGGATTAATTATATTCTTATTAATTAGAATATTGCCACTAGGAACTAAGTACCTACCTACCTACCTACCTACCTACTATTCAATAACTTAACAAGGAAACTTTAATTAATTATTCTTATATAAAGTAATAAATCAAAGAGAAATAATAAATTAAATAAGCGCGTACAATACGATTTAACAAGATAAAAATACAAATATAAAAAGTTATCTACTTAAATTAAAATGTTGTGAGTCAACGATGTGTTGAGCAATCTTTTATATTGATTTAATGTACAAGCAAATATATCGATTTTGTTAGAAAATAGTTTGTTATATGTTTCAACCATACGATGAATAGGGGAACGGAGACCAGAATTTGTACGACAAGCCGATAATGCAAAGAGGGGTCGCGGACGAACTACACGGCGGTTGCTTGTTCTTGGGATAGTATATGATATTTTGTTAACTATGTAAATGGAGTCAATCTTATTATGTAATATATTGTAAAGCATAACAGCTTCCAGATACTTGCGTCTAGATTCAAGAGTCAGTAAATTGTATTTGGTGAGTAACTGGGGGTATCCCATATATCGCCGATAACACCTAAAATGTACGGTTCGCAGGAATTTTTGTTGAACTTTTTCGATTGCTAGATTATATTTATTGTAAAAAGGATTCCAGACTTGTACAGCGTATTCAAGTTGTGATCGCACAAGGGCTTTATATAAATAGAGGTATGTACTAGGCTTTTTAAAGTCAACAGATGACCTAAGGACGAACCCATACATTTTGAAGGCTTTGCTAGTAATATTTTGAATATGAGAATCCAGACAGAGTTTAGCGTCAAGAGTTATGCCCAAGTCCTTTAAAGAGGACACTCTGTTTATGGGAGAATTGCAGAGACAGTAGGTAAAGTCAATAGTATTTATATTTTTTGTGAACTGAATAAAGTTGCACTTAGGTATACAGAGATACAATTTATTTGCGGAACAGTAAGCGGAAAGTCTGTTAAGATCACATTGAAAGGAGATACAGTCTTGAATAGTTTTGATGGATTTATAGGCCTTTAGATCGTCAGCGTACATTAGAAATTTAGAGTTCAGGAAACAAGAGTTGATATCATTGACAAAGAGTACAAACAGAAGTGGTCCCAGGATAGAACCTTGTGGGACGCCAGAGGTGACGTGTACTAGATTAGAATGAAATCCATTGACAACAACTATTTGCGTCCGATTTAGAATATAGGATTTAAACCAACGAAGTAAATTACCGCGAATACCATTAAAAGCTATTTTATTCAGTAAAAGTTCGTGGTCTACCTTATCAAATGCTTTCTGAAAATCAGTGTAAACAGCGTCAACTTGCACTCTGTTGTCAAAATTCTCAAACAAGTTCGTTGTAAATGTTACCAAGTTGGAAGCAGTAGAACGGGACTTAACAAACCCGTGTTGTTGATGTATGATTGTGTTATGTAGAATTGGATATATCTCATTGTGTATTAGTCGTTCAAAGAGTTTTGACAAGGCGGAAAGGATGGAGATTTGGCGATATTGCTCGACATCTTGGCGAGAACCATTTTTATGCACAGGGGTAATGTAAGCAGCTTTCCATATTTCAGGAAAGAAACCTTCAGAGATACATTTGTTATATATGATATAAAGAGGCTCACAGATGCTATTTGCTGTGTGTTTTAAGAAGAGTGGAGGAATTCCGTCAGGCCCGGCACCTTTAGAGGTATTTAGTAGGTTCAGTTGTTCAAGGATCTGGTCTTTAGTAAATGTAAGGTCGGATATTAAGTCACTGTGGTCGTTAATGTCAGGTGGAGGTTGCCAGGTATTTATTGAGGGAGATTTTGGTTCAAAGACGGATTTAAAGTAATCTGAAAACATATTGCAAATAACCTCAGGATTGGTGGATTTACTGTCGTTAAATGTCATGGTAGAGGGAATACTACCTTTGCGGTTTGCTAGATACGTCCAAAAGTATTTAATGTCAGTGGAAATATTATTTTCAACAGAAATCATGTATTCTCGATAACATTCGGTGGATTTATTCTTAAAGATACTTCTGTAGTACGAGAACTTTTCGTAATCTGAAATGTTTCCAAACTTTTTCCATTTTACCCAATAGAATAGAATAGAATAGAATAAGTTTGCAAGCCTTTTGTTTAATTTTAAATATATTTATTAGACGGTGTGTGAACCAGATAGGAAACTTTGCTGATTTAGTGCTTGTTAATGGAGTGTATTTTTTAATAATGTTGTTAGTAATGTTATAAAATAAGTCAACGGCATTAGCAGCCGTAAGATGACAGAGATTTTCATACCAATTGATGGCAGCAACTTCCTTATTTATGGCCTTGTAGTTTGCTTTGTAGAAATTATACTTAACTATGGGTTTTTTTAACAGAGAGTTTTCTTGAAGAGATACGGATATATAGGAGATAAAGGGAGGATGGTGCTGATTGGGAGGTACAAGCGAATTAGGTTGAGGTTGAATAATAACTGGTACGTTGCAGATGACCAAATCCAGTATCTTTGAATTGTTATTCAGTAATGAGTTATATTGTTTACAATCTAAAGTTGTCATGCAGTTGTTAAGCTGAAGGCCTCGGGTGGACGTGTTATCATGCGACATACCGTCAATAGTGTTATTATGGTTAGAGTACGACCAAGTAATATCACTCAGATTATAATCTCCAATAATGAAAATGTTACTAAAGCTTGTAGTGCTTAAACTTTCTTGGAGAAAGTCGAAATGATCCACGTAGGCAGGCACGTTAGCCCACGGTGGTACGTACGCTGCACTGATAACATTCTTTGTATTATCGTCTTTGCTCGCTATTTCTATCAATAAATGCTCGATGCAAGTTGGGGGTGAGCAGTTGTGAACTATGTGGAATGGTTCAAATTCGACAGGATTCAATCCCCGCAAAATAGCAACTAAAACTCCTCCACCATCGTCCTTTTTAGTGGCCTCACGGTCGCGATCGCGTCTAAAGACAACGTAGCGGCTGTCTATAAATTCGTTGTTGTGTATGTCAGGCGTCAGCCACGTCTCAGTCAGTACAATGATGTCATACGTAGAAGAGAGTATGTTCATGTATATAGTCTGCAATTTAGTCCTAATACCACCACAGTTTTGGTAATATATTGATAGTTTGCTATCCATTGGTATAAAATTCACGTATATATCCATATTTACAGTAGAAATTTATTAATAATTTACATTTAAGAAAGTAGTTTGTCCGAATTGTTTTTCTGTGATTTTGAGTTAAATAAATATAGAAAAAGGTGATCAAATATAAGCGATGTGTAATTGTGGAAATGTTAACTTGAGACAGAGTTAGACCCCTAGGTTTGTGCGTTACGTTCTGGTGTCCCCTATGGTTGATAGAAAGGCGTAAGTAAATGCAAGACAAAATTAAGGTAGGTTTCATATATGGTTGAGCACTTAAAAATATTGTTGAGTGAATAAAATCTAATAACATTTTTAACAAATACCTATAGTACACACAATAACTAAAAGATACATTAAATAGTATACGTTTACTATAAATATCACTTCGAACTCGATTTAATTCTTGCCAGGTCGGATTCAGATCTAATGACAAAGGCTGGCGTATCATCTCGTTCTCGGACCAGGATAGACGAATTTTTGACCCATGCGTATTTAAACCCATTTTTCTTTGCAATTTCACGACACTTGCGAAATAAGTGTTTCTTTTTTAAAGTTAGATGCTCATTTAGATATATTTTAACTGCGACTAGGAGTCGATTGCTGCGATTACGAGGGAGTCTGCGTAATAATGTTGTGTCGCTAGGCTCATTACACACGGGGAACGCTTACGCATTCCAGGTAGAGATGTAGACTTTACTGACGGTACCTACATATATATTTTTATTAAAAAGCATATTTTTATAGCCTCCTTTATGTTTTATTTAATACTTCAGCATCGTAACAAACTACTACGTGATATGTCTGTGGCGCGCGGATAATATGCCGATCGGATATTACGCGGTGTATTACGCCAGAGTCTGCCTAATGATATTGTGTCGCCAGCAGGGAAAGCTCACGCAGTCCAAGTAGCGTCGAAGACTTTACGGTAGGTATCTTTATATCATTTTGTAACCAAGCATATTATTACAAACAATATATTTTGATTTACCTTAGCATAGTAACTACTACATGATGTGTCTATAGTGCGGGAATATTATGCGGCGTATTACGACAAAGTCTGCGTAATGATGTTGTGTCGCCAGTTCATTACACACGGCGAACGCTCACGCATTCGAAGTAGCGATGAAGACTTTATTGTCGGTGCTCATATGTATATTTTTGTACCAAGCATATTTTTTATTACCCGCTATATGTTTTATTTAATACTTCAGTATCGTCACTACTACGCGATGAATCTGTATAGCGCGCGTATAATATGCCAAGCTGATATTACGCGGTGTATTACGACGTCAGCCCATTACACATGAAGTACGCTCACGCATTACAAGTAGGGATAAAGTTTTTACCGTCTGTTCACAATTTTATATATTATATCCATTATTTTTATATTACATGAACATTAAGGCTTTTGATACAAAAATTTATAGGCCAAAAGCCATGTTTTATAAGGTGAATAGGCAAGAAATATTTCTTTATCATAATCAGTGGCGTAACCATTGATACCATCTGGGGCCTATCAGATAATTGAGCCTTGCTTTGTTCCTAGTCTTCTACTCATGGCCGGGGCGCCCTACGACCGAGAGCCTGTAGCATTTTTCTTGTCCTACCACTCTGTAGTTACGCCAATGACCTTAATCCAACTTCACAGGCTACTCATCTGAACATTATCCCAGTTGCATCCTAAGACGTAGTTATGGCAGCGCTTATCCCCAATTCTTCATTTTCTACACCTTATATTTCAAATTTCTATGTAGTTTTCTAAATATTTTCGTAGTAACAGAGTTGTTCTATGTAGAGTCGGCACAACTCTCAGTTGTGTGTTCAGTTCAACTAAATCTGTAAAATATTCTTGAAGTAGTGTTTGCTTCAGTATTGTGTTATATGGCAATAAATAACCCCGCGACAGCCTGCTTGCGACGTCCTTTAATCGATCATGCTGCGACACGAGAGCTGTACGAGTAGCTCTGCGTCTCACAAACCCACTTACTTATGTAATTTGTAAATGAGTGTGCGCCTTGAGCACACGACTATAACGTTATGCTTACTCAGGGAAGCACTTTACATGGCGAGTCGTAAAGAACTCAATTTTAACATCTTGCGACAGCCTGGTTGTGACGTCCTTTAATCGATCATGCTGCGATACGAGAGCCGTAGCTCTGCGTCTTACAAACCTACTTACTTTCTAATATAATTTGTTAAGAGTGTGCGTCCTGAGCACATGACTATTACGTAATGCTTACTTGGGAAGCAGTTCTATGGTGAGACTTAAAAAACTTAATTTAAATAACCCTGCTACAACCGTTAGCGATGTCCTTTAATCGTTGAAGCTGCGACACGAGAGCCGTAGCTCTGCGTCTTACAAACCCACTTACTAATGTAATTCGTATATGTGTGTGCGTACTGAGCACGCGAGACTGTTACGTAATGCTTACTCAGGGTGCATGGCGAGACCATGAAGAACTTAATTTTAACACCCCGGTACAGCCTGTTTGCGACGTCCTTTGATCGACTGCGCTGCGACACGAGAGCAGTTGAGTCCGTAGCCTATATCGCGGCTCTGTGTGTTTCTAACCCAAAAACTTACTATTGTAATTCATACATGTGTGTGCGTTCTGGCTTCAGGACTGTAACGTGCGTTTTAATAGCACTACAGCCCCTTGCGACGGCCTTTGATCGATTACGCTGCGACACGAGAGCCGTCTCAGTATCGTACAAACCTAATTTATAATGTGATTCTTATATGTATGTGTGCTGCACACACGACTGTTACGTGATGCTTACTGGGGGAGCACTTTACATAGAGACATGAATAATTTAACTTTAATCATCCCGTTGCAGCCTGCTTGCGACGTCCTTTGATCGATGACACGAGAGCCGTCAAGTCTTCATTTATATCGTAGCTACAAAAAAACATTCTCGGTTTTTGTTCCTGCGTCAGTAATGTATATCATAACAACGTTACACGAGGGCCATCGCCTATATCAGGAATACGGTCTACGATTTACTAACCTACTGACGGATTTAGTTACTTGAGAATATTCTTAGAGTACCTACCTATTTCTTGGGTCTGTAATGTATCATTTGGTAACAACCTCGCGACAGCCTGCTCGCGATTTTCTTTTATTTATCGTTAGCAACTTAACACGAAAGCCCTCGCCTATATCTGGAATACTGCCTACGATTTACTTACCTAGTGAAGTGACGGATTCAGTTACTTAAAATATTTTTGGAGTATTTCTTGCGAGTGTAATGTATCATTTAGTAATAAATAACTTCACGTCAGCCTGCTCGCCACGTTATTTTTTGGACTATCCTGAGACGAGAACCGCTATATATATCAAAGATACACACTGACGTGTTAAGCTTCTTTAGAATATTTCAGAACAGTTTTTATGCCAGTAATGTATCACTTAGCAATAAATAAACTTGTGAAAGCCTGCTTGACGTTCTTTAATCGATTACGCTGTGACACGATAACCGTCGCTTAGATATTAAATACCGCTACGATTTACTTATCCACTGACGCGGTTAGCTACTTTAGAATATTTCTGGGTCAGATTTATGCCAGTAATGTATCATTTGGCAATATATAAACTCGTGAAAGTCTGTTCGCGATGTTTATTTTTGTTTATTATTTTGGTTTGTTAATTATTTAGAGGTGCATGTGCTTATAATATTCGCATGCAATGTAATATTGATTCTGAATTAATATAAAATGCCAGTAATGAATCTTCATTACCGAGCGTCTTCCTGGTGGCATCATCAGCGGTAAAGGTCCACCCGGGATCTGCTACTATCCTAGGTGATCTGACGAGGTAACTGGTTTTTACACAGAGCGACCGCCGCCTGACCTCCGCAACCCAAAGTTACCAAATAATACCAGTAATGTATATTTGGTAATAAATAACCACGCGACAGCTTGCTAGGGACTGCTTTGATCGATCACGCTGCGACACGAATCTCTTATATTGCTGCGCTGCGACTTACTTTTCCATGATTGTAAATGCGGCTATTTTGGAATAAGTACACAAACTTTATGGGCTGCTTCTGCCCGTCAAAATGAATAATTGTTGCTGTGAGAACAAAATATTCAAAAAAATATATTTCTATACAAAAGTGTTTGGTACAATTTGTATGAAAATGACGAAAAAAATGGTGGTATACGGCCTGAGGCACCCTTTAAAACTTGTGCACTAACTAAATAAAAAATAGGGTTGTATTTATTTCTTTCGATCATACCTCGATGCTAAGGATATTTTGCGAGCCCACTGTGTATAAGCTTTTGCCTGTGGCTTTGCTCGCGTAAATGTAGATAAGTGGTCTAAATTTGATGATGGTTATTTTGATTTAAGTAAGGTTAAGGCAAGAAAGTGTTACTAAGAAACTCACGTAAAGCCTTTTTTTTAAGCATTCAAAACAGTACTGAGTAGTATTACTTTTTAAGCTCTAAAGTGGTTCTAAATAGCCCTTCTGCGAACCCCGTTTATTTCCAGAATTGCATTGATGTTCACCGTAACGTACTTAATTGGAATATTGTCTCGCTAGAAAATGGATTCACGTTTGCTGTGAACTCGACGTTTTGATACTAGTAAAAATTAAAAGAACTCTCTTTTGGTCAGAATGCATTTAGCTTTTAAGTGGGTCAAAAGAGCTATTCTGCGAACTCCGTACATGTCTGGCCAAGAAATGGATTCACATTCGGTGTGAATAAATAAAATAATAATTAAAACGTGGCCAGGTTTTATAACCATGGACTCTGTCTACCCCGCAAGTGATAAAGACGTGATAGTATGAATGTATCTATTCGGTGTGAATTCGACGTTTTTGTTACTAGCAAATAGTTCAAACAATTTCAAGTAGTACCTATTCTTTGATTAGTCAGAAAGTATTTGGCTTTAAAGTGGGTTAAAAGAGCTATTCTGCAAACTACAATATCCTAATGTCTTAGTGTATTAATGTCCAAGTAAGTGAAATATGACGCATTGCCTCGCTAGAAAATGTGTGTACGTTCGCTTCGCATTGACGCTTTTATTGATTGCTAACAGCTACAACTGTTCTAAGCTGTATTTGTTGATTGGTCAGAAGATATTTTCCTCTAAAGTGGGCCAATAGAGCTATTTCTGCGAACACCGTACGTTTTCAGTCTGGAACTGATGTCCGCGTAATTGAAACGCGCACTGTCTCGCCAGAAAATGGCGAGTTCACGTTCGCTTTGCACTCGATTTTTAGTTAACAGCAATCAGTTAAAACGTTAATTACTATTTGTTTTAGAAACAACGCTTTAGTAGCTAAAACCCATTTGGTGAACTCAGTACATTTCCAGTCTACCACAGATGTCCACCTAAATGGAGCGCGCATTGTCTCGCTTGGAAATGGACTCACGTTCGCTGTGCAATCCATGTTATAGTTAACAGCAAACAGTTAAACATAAGAAAGCTCAAGGTCGCTCAAAGTGCTATAGAGTGGGCTATGCTCGGTGTTTCAGAAACGAGGAGATTCGTAGAAGTACGAAGGTCACCGACATAGCTCAGTGGATTAGCTCTTTGAAGTGGCAGTGGGTGGGACACATAGCGCGAAGAACCGTTGGCCAAAATGAGGCAGAAAGGTTCTTGAATGGCGACCACGTACCGGCAAGCGCAGCGTTGGACATCTACCGACCAGGTGGTCGGACAACCTGATAAAGGTCGCAGCAACCGGTCGTATTGGAAATCCTTAGGGGAGGCCTATGTCAATCAATCATGTTAAAACGTTGATTACTATTTGTTGATTAGAAACAACACTTTAGTAGCTAAAAGCCGTTCTGTGAATTCAGTACATTACCAGTCTCGCACAGATGTCCACGTAAATGGAGCGCGCATTGTCTCGCCAGGAAATGGACTCACGTTCGCTGTGTTCAACTCGATGACTTTGTTAATAGCCTCGCGTACTTTTGCGTTTATTTACGAAAAAGATCTACTATTTTGGTTGTATTGTCACCGTAAGACGCATTAACGGCTAGTCTACCTTGGAACCTGGGTTTAATTCTCAGCGCTAGAAAATACGTATACAGAATTTTCACGAGTGTTTTTCTGCAGTCCAGGAGGTGTTGTGCAATTCTTGTGCAGTTTAATAGAACTATGACGTTAGCGTGCATTTATTAATTTACTTTCATTATTTAAATATAAAGTGTGTCGAAAAAATTATTCTGTTAACATTCCATATTTGCTGGCTGGCACTGATGTTCACTTTATTAAAACGGCCAATGTTTTGCCATGATATGAACCATCACTGTGTTCGACTAGATGCTTTTGTAAATAGTTCGCAAACTTTTGTGTGAAACTACTAATAATATTTGGGCTATATTTAAAAACGGGTCACTCACGTGCTACTTTGTATGCCTATAGGCACGGGCAAGGGCACGGGATACTTCGGCGTCGCGCATCCCGAACTCGCCTTGAAAATGGACTCCTGATGAGTCCGAAACTATAGTCGGCAATCCCGACAAAGTAGCACGTGAGTGACCCGTTTTAAAATATAATGTATTTATCTCACGTTAGTTTCAATGATATAAGTAATATTTGGGCTCATTTACATAATTATTCAGAAACATCGTAAAATTCAAAATAGTATTAATTGGTATTTATTAATAGGAATAATGTATTTAGGTTTAAAATATGTTATTTCTGTATTAACCGTACATTTTCAGTGTGGCATTATCGTCCACGTTATTAGAACGCCCATTTTCTTAACAGATTATGGTCCACGTTCGCGTTACACACAGTGTTGTTTTATAATAACTTCGTATTCTTTTAATTACGAAAACTATTCCTAGCTTATCGGGTGTATGTATGGGTATATCTTATAGGCATGTAAAAACGTCGTCTTCATCGTCACTTACCATCAGGTGATATGGGAGACAAATGCCTTATTCAATAATCAATAAAAAGAAAAGTATTCAAAAACCTTCAGCAAACTTAACAAAATACTCACTCGTACAACAACAGCTCAGTTAATAGATAGCAAAAGCTCAGTTGAAAGCAGAGCGATAAAACAAATATTGTTGTGAAGTTACACCCTAGCTGTGTCCTTGACGAAGTTCTTTTCTCACAGATTGTATAGATGTTTACTAGTGCCAAAGAATTAAAATAAAATAATATCAAGATATGAAAAAAAACTACAATATAAAATATAAACACCATTTGAGAAATACAAGCACCTAAAATAAAATATGGTAACAGAGATCATCATCATCAGGTCTTTCTAGTCTCCACTGCAGGGATACGACCCTCTCTGTACTACCAGAGCCATATATTAGCCTGAGTAGTCAGAGGATTTGGCCTACACTCTCCACGCTGGCCAGACTCGTTGGAGAGGTCTCTTTGATGTTAATAAGCTTTGATTAGCTTGTGTTTCCTTAGTCGCCTTTTACGACATCCACGGGATGCTTGGAGTGGTCCTATTCTACTCTGCCGGGAACCACACGGCAACAGAGATATCCTATACTATCTATATAAGGAGAAAAAATGTTTTGACTTTAACACTGAAAATAAAGACGTCAAAACGTTTTTTATTAAAAATTAAATTAATTAAGTGAGGCTGAAGCAGCTGGCTGGCTGTTTACAGTGAAATATTGTACCTAAGTAGACTTGAATTCTTGTAATACTACACTGTTTAATGCGTTCATAATGTTTTAACATATTTTATCATTAGTTTTAGACTCATTATATTTGAATAAGTGTAATCTTTATGCGTGAATAAGCATTTTCAAACCTTGTACGATGGAAAAAACAATAGAAATTAAGATTTAGTTTATAGGTTCCAAAGTTGGTTAACGTGTTGAAACATTGTTCAGTAACAAAAATACATATGTTCGTCTGTATAATCTATAACGTCTGTAATCTAATAATACGCGCACACATTGAACTCTTCAGTAACCTTTGTGGAGACACTATGCGGAAGAGAAGTTCACACGAGCGAGGCTTTTCGACAACATGGCGGCGTTTCCTATAATACAATAACGTCACAATAAAGGCTACCGCTTTGTTCGCTGAGCCTTGAACTGGCAACTTCTAAGGATATTATCACATGTGAATCCCGCCTTTAAGCCGCATATTAAATAAACCACGAACATAACTACTGACGAGGTCAGTGTTATAATAAAATTGTCAGTGAGACTTAACTTTATTAAAGAATAACGTTAAATACTTCTTATTATTAATGCTTGTACATTGCGTGGCATAGGACTCCACGCATCACGCACCGCGTATCCACCATCCAACGCGCCACACAATTCGGCGCACAACGCGCCGCGCAACGCCACGCCTCTCTGCAAACGAGCTCTTAGACTTCAGTTAACGTTTTCAAGTACATGTAAAACTTGACTTACGCCTGTAGCACACAATCGAGAATGCGGAACGGAAGCGTTCCCGAACAAACCACTAGCGGAACAGCGAAACGCTGTTGTATGTTTCTGTTTCCGTTTCGTTCCGCTTGCGGTGTGAGGCGCACCAAACAAAATCATACTGGATAGCGTTTCGCAGTTTCACCAATGTTCCGTTCCGCATTCGCGGCTGTGTGCTACAGGAAGTTCAATCCTACTACGCAGACAATTTTTATCTAATAAATCAAGAGCGTGGCTATATCCGCAGTGGCAAATGCCGAATAGTTTTTAAAAGTGAAATCCGATTTTGGTGCTGTGAAGGAAGGTATGAAAGGCCGTCACTTTTCCATTCACAGCTCGAAATAGACGCGATCAAAATTCAGCTTTGCAGCAACGTTCAAATCTCTGAGCAAGAAAAAAAGGTCCTTTGATTGAATTTGCATATAGGAAGAATCTCACGTCAACTCAAGAAACATTGATTATTAATTTTATTGGCAAGGCGTGCTATCAACCTTGTTTATATTTTTTAATTTAACTTGCAATGTTTTGTACAGTTTATTCACTTATAGTTATTCTCAACCGATTGCACTGAAATTTAGCATACTCATGTCATTTATAAGCCCACTCTATATTTTATAATAGATATTTGCTTATACAGATAAATATTCAAATCATCTTCTACCATGATAGAAAACGATCTTTTTCGAAGCGTTGACTATTGCCGTTGAGATATCATTTCAAACTCGAGCCAGGCCATGATCGAACTCATGGGCACTTATGGTACCACTGAGTCAAGAAGTTCGTCAAATCAAATTAGATGACAATGATATATTGTGGAGTCAGTGAGCTAATATGATCATAAAGAGACTCAACGCTGAACAGTCTGGTCATAAAATTTTTTCGTCCACATATAGCAAAAGCTCGCTATAAAATGATTTAAATGAAAACACCCTTTCACTTTCAGTTTACCAATTTCAATATTTTTATCATATATCCAGAGATGACAGTATTCGAGTTCTAGCTATATTGAATATGCAGTCAGATAAACAAATTGATTTATAGAGGCGCGAGTAACTTTTTGGCAATATTTTATTCGGTATGTGATTGGAAAGCCGCGTTCGTTTTGTTGGGACGGCTTGAAAACGGGTCAACGGGATTTGTTGCCTAAACCCTACGTTAAATTGAGTTAGTTTTTTCTCTATATATTTTAGGGCCTTGTCTACAGCTTATCTTATGCCGCTAAAATTCATTTTTTGCGGATTTATTCGATCCTGAAATAGTCAATACTAAATATTGATTATGGAAATAAACAGGACTTAGCAAGAACCTTTTATTTATTTCCGCTGGCATTTCAATGGAGTTACATCCATTGCTAAGTCCTGTTTCTTTATATAATTATGTGTTTTAACGCGAAAGTTTAAAAAAGGAACAATATTAGAAGTATATTAATAATGCACAATAAAGCAATATTTTATTCGGTATGTGATCGGAAAGCCCCGTTCGTTTTGTTTGGGACCGGCTTGAAAGCGGGTCAACTGGATTAGTTGCGTAAACCCTAAGTTAAATTTAGTTTTTTCTCTACTTCCAGAAAGAGGTTAAGATGAACACTAAATCTTTATATTTTTAGGACCCTGTCCTTGCCTACAGTTTATGCATCAAAAATTCAGTTTTGCGGATTTATGAAATAGTCTGTTTTAGATTGCGGATACCTAATAGTTAGTCGACGCAATACAACTCTTAAAATTAGCATAGTATTTGAAGAATCATCACACACAAGCAATTCCGTAAAATGATTGTATGTATGTTGAGTATGTGATCCATATATGTATATATGTATATAACAAAGATCTATTAAATAATAGGAACTTCTCCGAACAAAGCTCATCGCCTAGGTCAGAGAAGGACTGAGTAAATAAATTGTGTTGATGCACACGCCATCATTTATTTAGAAACGACTCACTCTTATCACATTAGCAATTTATTTACCTCATATTAAAATTATCTTGAAAAATAACCTTTTTATATTCAATTGATATTCCCTCCTCCTCCCTCATTAACGTTTTATAAATGAAGCTACAACTGAATCTGGCAAGAATCAAAACGTGATTTAGCTTCTGCAGTATTGCGAGCAATAACTCAGTAGGCTCCGCTGTGAACTCTTCAAATTGGCATAATATGGCGGCGGCACGTAGTGCCCTGCGGCTGCTCGCCTTTTGTGGTTGATTTTGAGCCCCTTGATCTCTCTTCTGATCAACCTTGACGGCTCGGTCAAAAGCTTATGGTTTGACCGTTTTTTATTCCACCTAGTAGGCAAACAGGCATATAAGGTTATCTTAAACAGAACGGTTTGAAGCCTTAACTGTTTAATGGAAAATTTTAAGACCTAACCCATCCCGTTGCAATATAAGTTATGCGGTAAGTTTCACGTCGCGGCCGTTCGTCTGTCGTGAATAGTGACTTTCAGCTTAAAGCCCTTAGTGTCTTTTGTCGAACGTCGATCTATTACGATACAAATATTTTATAAACATATACTTAATCAGATACTAAGCTCACAATGAATTAAATGTTCCACAATTTTCAATCAGTAAGGCTCATATTCGTCTGACTCTAAATTAACGTCAATTTTGTTTGTATCAAGTTTAAATCCATTAATTCAGAAACCGTATCATCAATCATTTATTGCTTCCTAAATGTGTTATACAGGTCTTAGCTTACTGAACAAAAGTAACAATTAAGGACCCTGACGGGCGCTGCAATGGGAGAAGGACTTTATATATTGTCAAGCGTACGTAGTTATCTATTTTAGTTAAGATGTCATTTTGGGTAGGTATATTCACTCCTGTGTTGACAAAGATTTATATTTAATTATATGTAGTACATTTTTAATTAGTTATTATTGTATTATTTATATATTTATGTCTTATCATATTATTTGTTAATTTATTATAATAAATAAATTGATGTCAAAATATTAAGTTCGATATAAATTATTATTAATATTATTTTTACTTATTATGACAGCCTTTACGGTGTAAATTTGTCTTGTAAATATTCATGAATTGTAAAGTAGCATTTACTGTTCAATAATTCCATAACATGTTGTAGAAACGTTTTAGTGTTTTTTATATCTTTGATAGCGTTTGAAAGTTTATTGTAGAGTTAAATAGCCATCACTAGAGGGCTAGATGAATGAAGCTGAAGACGCTAAGTAGGCAGTTACAGTTTATTTTAATGTCTAAATGTGTATTTGGATACTGTTTCTTTTCGTATTGAGAAAAAATCGGGATGTTTTCGGACAAATTTGCTTACTTGTAAATGCATGGCAGAGTTAGAATTTTGTGTTTTTAAAAAAAGGGTTTGCAGCTGTCTCTTTGTCTATCTCATATTTGCTATAATTCTTAACAGTCTTTTTTATAGGATAAAAACTATCCCAGTCGGTTCCGTTTAACCACAAGAATGTACCGTAACTGAGCCATGAGTAGGCGTAAGCGTAGTAAGTGACAATTGCTGTTTCGATGTCTGTGGATCGTTTAACCTCTTTAAGCGCATACGAAAACTTATACAATTTAGCACATATCTTTTGGATATGCGACTTACAGTTTATGTGACTATCTATGTTTATGCCCAATAAAGTGAACATGAGTTCACTTTATTGGGCATCATAGATAGAAACATAGAACTACCTCCAAACCCAACCCATTCAAGCTCAGTTTAACCTTTAATGGTGGTTTTTGGTACGGGTGAAAGATCATTAATTTAGTTTTTAAAAAGTTGATTTCTAAATTGTGCTCATTCAGCCAATTTGATGCTCTGATAAGAATGCCAGTAAGTTGTTCACGCAAAATATTATCTTGAACAGACGTAAAGGATAGAAACGTCGTCCGCAAATAGGACACAATGCTCCTTCATTATTTTTGGAAGGTCGTTTACATAAAGAAGGAACAATAGGCACCCGATAACGCTTCCCTGCGGGATAGAAGAACTTATTGATTTACAGTTTGATCGAATAATTTGAACTGTGTTGTTACGTGATTATAATACCTACTCAATTTCAACGTACTGTTTCCTGTCCTTAAGATACAACTTAAACCATTAGTTAGCAATTCCTCTAATACCGATAGCATACAGTTTATCATATTGAACCTTATCGTATGCTTTCGTCATATCCTTTATCAAGCGTTTTTAATATCATCGCGAACTACAACTGGATCCCCATGCTGTTAGGCCCAGCTATGGAAGTGTGCGTTACCGCAGCAAAAAAACTCTTCGAATTGGTATGATATTGGCGACAGCACGGCGGTAGTCGAACGTAAAGCTGTTCCATTTCGATACAAGATTTTAGTTGTATAAGTGTACAATAAATAGTTCAAAATTGAGTGTGTGCTGAAGCATTGTTAACGTTAACGCATGTTTAGCAACCCGGTGCGTAGTTTCTACTGGAACGGATACAATTATGAAGGCAGACATATATCTAAGTTCCTCCGCGCTTTGTTTGGAAACGGAAACTAGGTATTATTTTAAGACGACATGTCTTTAGGCCATATTAGATGCCTTTAAGCACTCTGCTCAATACGATAACAATCTGTATTAAGTTTCTTTCAGACTTCTTACCAGCGGTCGTTCCGGAACACTTAGTATAGTAGATTTCCGATTTGTTAAGTATAAAAAAAAATATATTATAGTATAAAATGTTGAATATAATATTTTGACTTAATGTATGACACAAAACCAAACAATAACAAACCAGGCGTGTGGCTTGTGAAAAGAAAACATTTTAGCTATCCTCCCCGAGACATTCGATACCTACTCTCGCGGAGAGCGCCACTTTGCTACGCTCCATACCAATGTCTACAAAATTCTGAGCGTTTATCAAAAGGGGTAAATTGCTACTTAGCGATGGCCGTGTGGTTCCCGGTAGAGTAGAATAGGACCTCTCCAAGTCTTCCCGTGGATGTCGTAAAAGGCGACTTAGGAAAAACAAGCTAACAAAGCTTACAAACATCAAAGAGACCTCTCCAACCCGTCTAGCCAGCGTGGAGAGTGTAGGCCAAATCCTCTGACTGCTGCTGCTCTGGCTAAAACATGGCTCTGGTGGTACAGAGAGGATCGTGCTCCTGCAGTGGAGACTAAAAAAAAAGACCTGATGAATGGCTTTAAGCCAATTTTGTCTTTGATGATTTAATTAGTCACTGATATTTTATGTTGTTTTCTATTTTATTTAAATAACACCAAGATTATTAACATCTTAATTAGCCACAAGTAAATTACTAACGTCAATATTTTTTTGCGAAAATTGTGATCTCAAATACGACTACTAATAAGTGTATAAACCTTTTAAAAACGTTTGTAATCTTAAAATCTTAAAAAATCCTTATTTCATGTTTTAGAATGGACGCTACACTCATTGTTTCTTTAAACAAAACTAAAATAAAGGAATATCACATTCAAATGGCATACTAACAGCTAAGTTACCTGTGGATTTAAATTACTTAAAAGCTAATGAGCAATGTTATCGTGAAAACTTTTAACAATTTGCAAAGTAGGTCATGGCTGACTTTGTTTGCGAACAGTTTGAAAGTAAACACAAATATGGAAGTTGGTATCAAGTTAGACAATTGTGGCTCTACTTGGCAACGATTTCAGAGTGAGAAGCAGGGGGCTACAAACTCAAAGGTACAGCTCACAGACATAGGCTATAAATTACGCGGACGATGCGCGGGAAAATTTCTAGATAGTATTAATTGATTTATTAGTATGAATATAATATATCTTGTATAATATTGTCGCAGTAGGCGAATGAGTTAACGAGTTCAATAGGCTGTGTTTATCTAGACTTAGCGGTTGATCGAGCAGTGGCATGCGGTCAGCCGCCTTTGCTCAAAAGAGATTTGTGGTATTCGCGTCTTTTGATATCTTGAAGAACATGGGTTACAGGCGGCTATTAGTTCAGGCCATGTTAATCGAGCGGTCTCATGCAGTAAGCCGTACTTGCTCAGGCGCGATTTGTGGTTACCGTGCATTATGATAACTTTGAGAAGACGGGCGACCGCCGGCTTTTAGTTCAAAAGGCTGTGTATAACTAGCGGTTGGTCGAGCAGTGACATGCAGTCATACTTAATCAGACGGGATTTGTGGTTACTCGCATTTTGACAACTTAGAGAAGACGGGCTACCGCCGGCTATTAGTCCAATAGGCCATGTTAAACTAGACTTAGAGATCGGTGACATGCGGTCATACCGATGAAAACTTTGAGAAGACACTTTTTTATTTGTTAAGTTAGATTATTTTTTAAATGCTTTAATATATTTTATGTTTAGTTTTATAGAGCATATTATGTATACTTGTTTTTAGTAGAAATTTATTTTAAGACTGTCCTGAGCGATTTCAGAAAAAGCAGTGTGGCCGTTAAAACCTACTTGAAACAGGCCTGGCCGCTCGCCAGCCGTCACCCTGCAGCCGACGCCTGACTGGCCGCGCGCCCGATGCTCATCCTTTTGGAGTGTTGGGTGGAGCCGATGGTTTATTGCTCGTGACATATGAGCTCGGTCCAGTCACCCCGATTTTATTGGTGTTAATAGAGTTTATATACAGAAATAAGAAAGAGAACAAAAGTAACTGATATACTCTCTCGCATTGATCAACTTAAGTGGGGCTGGAAAGGTCACATGTTGGTATGCCACGAAAACAAATGGAGTACGCGGGTCACCCTTTGGTATCCAAGGGATGGCATCAGAAAACAGGGGTACAACTAGATGGGAGGACGAATTACGCCTGACCTTGGGACCAAACTGAACCAGGGTAGTATTAAACAGAGCACAGTGGAGGCAGTTGGAGGAGGCCTATGCTAAAAAGTTGACTGTCACCCTGCAGCCGACGCCCGACTGGCCACGCGCCCAAAGTACATTTGCCTGCCTTGGAGCCTTTTTGGAGTGTTGGGTGGAGCCGATGGTTTGTTGCCAAATATTTGCACGGTCCAGTCACCCCGATTTTATTGGTGTTAATAGAGTTTAGCTTTATTGGACGCTCTTTCTTGATTTTACGTTTCATCAAAGATGTGTCGCTGAGCGGAGAGAGAATAGATTCATACTAATACGAGTATTATAAATGTGAAAGTAACTTTGTCTGTCTTGCTTTCACGCCAAAACTATTGAAGTGATTTAAATGAAATTTAGTATAGATACTCTAGAGCCTACTAGCTTAGAGGTTACTTTATATTCAAAAAATGATGATGATGATAAAACCGAAACCTACTTGGACGAAGTCGTGGGAAACAGTTAGTATAATATACAGCTGTTCGTGGCGAAGTTATTTTAGTAATAAAGTGTCTCTTTGATCACAGCCGGAGTTAATGAGACCTGTATAATTTAACTATGATCAAGTGATAGTTGACTGAACTTGATAAGAATATTGTCACGGCGAATTTAATATTGACCCAATCAACATCCATTTTTTACAGGTTTTGTTTACGCGCCTGCCAAAGAGAGAAGTGTTATATATTCAAAGTTTATAAATGGCCGTGTATACCCATTTCGTCATATTTTTTAATGGCCTGAACATATTTTGAAGTAATTATTTGTATCGTCAGAAACATTGTCTCATCCCGAATGACATAGACCAGAATGGAAAACTTACGCACATTTTTTTGCGCTGTGGAAGAACTTCTCAAAAATTGGAAATGACAGTGAAAAAAAATCCCTTGATAACTTAGAAATCTTTGATATACAGCGGGTAAATTGGATGAATAGGGATGACTTAGCCCATTGAAATTACCAACTTTTCCAACGGGAACAGTGATAGTTACTTAAAAAATCCACATTTCCATACAAGAGTGTTTGGGTGACCCGGCAATTTGTATGAAAATGTCGAAGTCTTTTTTGAGTTCTTAGCAGTAGAAATAGTTGCTAATTTTGGGCAGCTGAGTCAACTCTTCAAGGAAATGTCGGTGGTGGTGCATGTTGACGGTGTTTACGAGTTAACTCTTAATTTTCCTCCTATTTTTTTATGTCATAGGACGGCAAACGAGCAAGTGGGTTACAACAATTAATACACTTCTTTAGCATTATGTACGATATGTGAGAACTTTGTTCACCTCCTATGTTAAATATTACCTTTATAGAAATTGCTTCAAAAGAAGGATGCTTTAATTGTTAAGGGTACTTTTGTTTAAATTTTAGGACCCTAAATGGAAATTAATAATTTTTTTCAAAAGCCCTTCACAACTGCCCTTGACAATTTTCTTTAATCAAGTTATTTTATTATCAGAAACATTTCAAAAAATCTCTTAATGCAACTTCTATAGCAAGGCAGCATTATTGTTTTTTGTTTCAAAACAAACTAGCTAATATATTTAAGTATGTCGCGATTTCCATAAATAGACGCACAGGAAATGCACGTGTGATAGAGCTTCCTGGAAGATGATACCAGTGTAATCTACTGTCTTGTAACAGCCGGTGAGATGCAACTTCCCCGAACTGCGATCAAGATATTAATAACATTATTTATGATGGGAACTTTGTTTACTTTGAGAACTGCTGGCATTTTCGCCTACGTGTTAACTTTGAAGTTTTGAGTTTATTATGAAATATATCTTCTTCTTCTATCGAGTCGTAGAATGGCAATATTTGTACATATTAATATGTTTTAACCAGCGCTTTGCAACTATGATTGCCCGTTCGTATTAGCTGATGCTACGTAATATGTTTTAAAAATTTCTAAAATCTATTGTATTACTTATTTCTTGAATAAATCTGACACAAATATTGGCTCATTAATCTTAATTATCTAGCTGTCAATCAAATGTTGATGTATTTGTATTTTAGGAACATTTCAGAGCGAGATTATTTATGTGTCTTTTTATTCAAGTCTATAAAGAAAATAGCATTCGCCCGCATTAAAATCCGCTCGCATTAGTGCCGATCTCTTGGGATCTGTACTTTTCTCACAAGATATGCCTACGCCCTTTTCCATATTCCACACAAAGTGTATGCAAAATTTCTTGATGATCGGTTTAGTAGTTAGGGCGTGAAAGACTAACAAACAAACTCACTTTCGCATTTATAATATTGGTTAAGATTGGGAAGTTGAGATAGTTGGGATTTTGTATGTCTGCGTCAACAAAGCGAAGATTTCCGGGTATTTTCGGAGCTAGCTCACATCCTGACGGCTTCTTAACCAATAGTTATACACACTGTCATCATTCGAGGAAAATACTATAACAAGGTAATTAGTCGACGTCAATCTACGTCGAAAGTTAACAAAGCGAATTTCCTGGTAATTTCCGCGCTAGCTCCGCGACCAGCGCTCGACACATATACACGTGTCATAATAATGACGAAATTCCACTTCTGTGCGAAATTCTGACTGTTTATATGTAACAAGATAAATGATAGACCACGTCACCAATCCACGTCGATTCAAAAAATCCCACATCGCCAGGACGATTTTTTTTAATAAGATAGAGTTATTTAAATAAAATTATTTTAATACGGTTTTTATCGCGTTTATTACATTATTTATACACCGGACGTTTCGAGCACTTTACAGTGTTCGTGTTCGCAGGTATACTAAGTTGACATTTGTCTAATATTTTATAAGAACTGCAAAATCTACCGATTAGATATTAAGATAGATTTAAACAGAATCGTTATGGCAATGTGAGATTTGTTCAATCGACGTGGATTGGCATCTTGACCAAGATATTAGCTCGTAGTATACAGCAACCAGTTTAAATACCCAACATAATAATATTAATTATTAATACATACATGTACGTAATATGCCGTGTGGTTCCCAGTAGAGTAGATTAGTAACACTCCAAGTCTTTCTGTGGATGTTGTAGAAGGTGATTTAGGAAACACGCTAAACAAAGCTTATAAACATCAAATAGACCTCTCCGAACCGTCTGGCCAGCGTGGAGAGTGTAGGCCAAATCCTCTGACTGCTCTGGCTAAAATATGGCTCTGGTAGAACAGGGAGGGTCATTCTCCTGTAGTAGAGACTAAAAGGACCCGATGATGACGATGACTTGTACATAATATGTTTTTCTCTGATTTTACCCATTTCCTTTGCATAAAAATGTTAATGTTTGAGAGCAAAAACACTCAACAAACAATTACAAGGAGTATTGCCCGGCATCCTACAGTTACCTTAGACATTCATCTATTCAGGTGTTCAGTTATTAAAAAAGAAAATCTCAAATATGAAACCAGAAACCATGAATCTTCTGTTTTTGTACATACTATCACGTCTTTTTCTCTTGCGGGTAGACAGAGTTCAGGTCTAAAAAACCTCAAGGCCACGTTTAGCATGTTGGTGGCCTTGCAGGAGGAGAACGTATTCAAAATGGTGATGGGTTGCTAGTCACATCGCCCATTGACATGATTCCTCACGCCAAAAGTCATTTTGTTTATTTATTTCTTGTGTGAAAATAAGCCTTTGATTCAAGTTTAGTTCATCAAACGTTACTTAATTAATAATACAGCGAGAGCCTTTGTTGTGTCGTGTCTCAATTATTTGGATCTCCGCGCCCAGCAGACCGACGCCGCGAAACAACAGATTATTTGTAAATAATTAAAGCTTGAGGGCGTCCAATTAAAATGCTAATTTATTGTAAAGCGGGGTTACGCTGAGAGCGAGTGTTGGGCGAGTTGCGGTAATTCTGCTCTAAAAACTCGTGTAAGTATATGAACGAAATTGGTGTCTAAAATATCTAATATAGTGTAAATGCCTTTACGTAAATGATAAAAATAGCGTCACATCATTTGTAGTCGTTTTGTGTCTCAATTTATTTCGAAGCATTATTTGTAAATAGTTACAGCTCAGTGAGGCGCTTTCGGAATTATTTTTTTCCCCAGGAAGCGGCACTGTGTCGAAAGGTATTTTTGACAGGACCTGTCAAAATACACCAATCATAAAAATTGATGATTGAATATGATTGGTAAATTTTGACGGCAGCTGTCAAAAATACGCAGTGGCGCCATCTGGAGAAAAACTCGATTCTGAAAAACCTCATCAAACTGCAATTTTTTTTAATACCTAGCGCTGGGTTACGCACTAGTCAATGTTTTTGTAGAACATCTCGATAGATATACTAACTTAAAATATATATCTGTATTTCAAGATTTAAGTAAGTATTTCCAGTGCTGGTGATAGCATTACTAGGGCCCCGGGCGATTTCTATAGGTGCTCAATCACATACTGGAGAAAATCGCATCACGCTACCCTGCGCTCCAACCTAATTTTGTTTCGCCCTCCTAGACACAGTACCCAGGGCGGTCGCTCTACCACGCGCTATCCAAATATTAGAGTATACTTGTTTGTTTTGTTTGTTTTTCGTATAAGTAAGTGGCCAACACTGGTGTCAGATTTTTCAAGCTGCCTTAAGGCATCTGACATAGCTAAACGACTGCCATCAACGATGACAGCCGGTACCAACGGCTTTACGTGCCTTTCGAAGCACGGAGGAGCTCGAGATATTTTTATGCCACTTGCGGTCACCCATCCAAGTAGGGACTGCACCAGGGGTTGCTTAACATACGTAAGCGCTCATAGAGCTCACACCCACTGGACCATCGGGCTCCTAGTAGAGTATTCTAGGAGTGCTATTATACTCTAGTATTCCGCGGAAACCTTTTGGTCGTTAGTTACTCATCAAATAGTAATTAAAACGCCTTTGTAGATTTGGCTCTCAATTATTGTGAACTCACCGCTACTAAACTTACAAATTATTTATAAATAAACGAATTACAGTCAATGACAGCCTGTGAGGTGTGTCTAATTAAAATGCTAATTTAATTGCAAAGCGCGGTTTGTATCGGCGACGAGTGCTGGACGGAAAATTGCGGCATTTTTGGTCTAGAAAGTACTCTGGTCATTAATATGATTTTATTCGTAATAATTAATCAGCAATATCATCGTCATCTCAGCCCATCTTCCGCCTACTGCTGCGGCCTTTCTAAGTGTCCACATAATAGGCTCAATTAACACAAAGTTACATCTACCTCAGGAGGGAGAAAGAATGTACTTTAAACATTACAGGTTCTATTAAACTAAAAATGTTTTAAAACTGATACGAAAAAAACTTAGTTATTTATTGAATATTAAATAAAAATGTCAGTGCAAAATACGGACGAGTTAAAACTAGTACACTGTAATATTACAGTAAGATGTCTTTAAATTTAAAAAAAAGGTACTGGAGATACAGTGAAACAAAAAACTTTTTCCTTTTTTGAAGTTGATGATGAAAGGGAGACATCTGAGTTAGATGTGTATACTCACTTGACGCAGCCTATGTCTCATCGTCGACGTTTGACCGCCATCTTTGCAAGTCACCGCGCTAATAGGTACGGCGTCAGACATATCGACACATCCCCCACCCTCGTCACAGCCACGTGGGAATGTTGCCGTCATGCCGACAATGTGTGGCATAAATATTGTCCAGTCCACGAACTTTGTGGCCACAGAACAGGGACTGTCGTAAGCGTTCTAGTAGAGACGCCTTTCAACACATTTCTACGACAAAAGCGTATCAGGAGGTGGTATCGTTTATTGAGGTTTTGAGTTTCAAGGTAAATGTAGAAATGCAAAAATCTGCTATTTTTTATTAACTTGTGATATAGGTTACAACCAGAACTTTGTTTATTAACCTTTTTGCTGTAATTATGTTACCATATTGCAGCACATTGGGGCATTTTTACGTTTTTTGAGCACGAACTTTCGAAACGAAGAGGTCGACTTTCGGTTTATTATTATTTCTTTCGTTTTTTCTTTCTACTGGGGTGAGAGCGACATTCCGTGCTCTATGGTCGTGGCCTTTAGTTTTCCTCTAAGATATGTTGACGCTTAGCAAGTGGCAATAAACTGGAAAGTAACTAGGATGGATAGACATAAATCCATCGAAATATTCGAAATATTCGTTTATTCAATCATCGCCCGCAAAAGCATGCGTACTTTCAATAAAGCGTTTATTAATATTATGAGATCTTGTGTCGTAATACTAACTCAAAGATACTTTATTTTATGGTAGATACTCATGAAGATAAACATCCGATTAGTTGCAACTAGCTGATGCCTTCGTTCGCGTGGACTATATGACTCCGGCGTATTGATATACCTTAATACGAACTAAAAAAACATAAGAAAATACTTGTAGCAGTGTTATAAAATTAAATTGCATTGCATTGGCTGTTGCTAAATATTGGAGTGATAAAATATAGGATTCTTTTATACTTTTTCAGCCACCGACACGATAAATGACTATATAGCTAGCTTCAAGTGAGCTTGCGCTACTTCACCAAACTTTGAGGTATGGGCAGAGCGCCTTCAACCTATCGCACATCTCCAAAGGGCCTTCAGGAGGGACGGCCTCGGCTTTAGGTGTTGCCTGTGTGTTCAAGGCTTGGAGAGACAGCAAACTCTCATGTTTTGTTGTATGGGCTGAAAACTACGTTGCCAAAAGGGGGACCGCTGGGCGGTCACCAGTAATATGAGCTAATCGTGCTCTACGCACTCTATCCCAGAGGAAAGTGTGACTTTGTAAAATTGTCGATATAAAATTTCACATAGTAGTACTTAGTGTATCAGATGTTCTAAATCTTCGATTTTTTCAGCTCTACAAAAAATACTAATCAGGCTAAACAACTTTTGCTTCAGCGTAATTTTTATATTTCCTATAGTTTACCTGGACCATTATGGTTCTGCGTCAAGTGTTCCAAATCTTCAAATTAAATACCTCAACAAAAAATGCTCATCAGGTTGAATAACTTTTGCTAAGGCGTCATTTATATATTTCTTAAAGTTTACCTGGACCATTATGGTTCTGCATGTGGTGTTCCAAATCTAAGATATTTTTATACCCCAACAAAATTGCTCATCAGGCTTAACAACTTTTGCAAAGGGTCTACTTTTATATTTCTTATAGTTCAGCTGGATCATTATGATGCTGCATCAGGTGTACCATTGTTCAAAATTATTTCTACCTTATATGTTGCCCCGGCTTAATAGCTATATAGCAAAAAAAGTTTCATTCGAATCCGTCCAATATTTCCGGAGATAAACGTGATCATACATAAAGACAGACAGACGGACAGACAGACAGACAAAGAAATTCTAAAAAAAATTTTTTGCTTTCTATTATTTTTCTTTTAAGTGTCCCTTTATCCATTTCAGTCCAAAATACTAAATGTACAGACAAAATATTTTTACTGTTTTATTATATGTGTTTTATTATAACTGCCTCCGTGGTCCAGTGGTTAAGGCGTTTGCCTTGTTGACCCGGGGGTCGTGGGTTCGATTCCCACGGGAAGCATACTTTGTTAAGTTGTTTCCAGTTTGGCTAGGACAATGCAGGCATGAATCACCTGATAGTCTGATAAGAAAGATGATTCCGTGCTTCGGAAGGCACGTTGAGGGTGGCCGGTGGTCCCGGCTGCCATCTGGTAGTCGTTAAAGGAACCACGTCAGAGACTGAGAGGCGGTTCCGAAGAACTCTGACACCAGGGTGTGCATGGTCGAATGACCGTGTCACCTACACGAAATGATGATGATGATTATATGTATAGATAAGGGAAAATACAATTTAATTATTTTTACGCCGGGAGTCACTAAGATTTTCATCATAAATACGTTATACAAGATTAATGCCCAAATTAAATATGAAGAGGCATTTTAGTCCAATTAGTACGAATTTCATGAGCAGACGAAGCTAATTAATTTCTAATTTCCTCTCAATAAAGAAATATTTTCTTACAATGACTTGCTTTTAGAAATTAAGCTTTGAAAGCAGACTTGACAGAGCTTTTCACGGAATATACCTAATCTCGAAGATATCAAAAGCTTGAATTAAAATTAGAGTATTCAATATGGAAAGAACTTAATTACCTATGAGAATCGAATAAGGTAATTTATTAAGTATAGGTGTGTACATTATAAATGTAATAAGGTTTTTTTTTAAATATTTCATCATATTCTGTCGAGTATAATATCAGCGTGTGAATATTTAAAATCTTTATGCGCATTTCATATTTTGACTGTAGGCAGTTGAAACAAACTTACAGAGTACCGAAAATGGACAACTTTACAGCACAAATACAACTCAAGTTGATTTTGCCCTCTTCGTAGCATTATGCTGAAGTAGAATTGTTATAACAAGACTGCCCGGAAAGAAGTGTACTGAAAGTTTCTATATTTCATCACAAAGTTTTGATATCTGAGCTAATTGGGCGTAATACTACAATCTCGTTTGACTTAAGCTTATTTTTTGTAAGGTTATTTTGGTAAGTAACATTTTATCACATAATAAATACTACGTCGTACCTAACTTTTTACAAAGCCTTAAAAAGCATCGACAAGTTTTATAAAATTAAGCAACCCCTACACGAAAATCCCTCCATCTTGTTAACCGCTGAACTGGCTTTGATAAACATGTCTAAAAACGATCGCCAAGAAACCTGAATTCAAATAAAAAGAAACCACATCAAAATCGGTTCACCAGTTTTAGTCACAGACAGACAGATACAAAGACATACACAGAGCGGTCAAATTTATGACATCCCTCTTATTACGTGAGGGTTAAAACACAGGAAAGGAACAATTAGAAAAAAATATTTATCTGCATATCTTAAAAGTTTTAAATAAAATAATTTACTACGGTTTTATCGCCTTTATTACATTATTTATACATCTTACGTTTCAAAGACTTTTCCGTTTCGAAAACAGTATTAAATTATTTATTTTTAAAATGTGTAATAATTTTTTACCTTTAAAGTTACTTAATAACGATGCCAAATTTTCGTCGTTTAAGTGAGATATTTATTAATCTTACTGTTGTTTTGTATTGTAAATTTCCTGCCATCCATTCCGGTTCCTGTTGCACTAAATTTGCCCGGACGGAGTGTGTCGAGCGTGACGTAAGACAAACAACGAGTGACGTTACGGCTCATCAGCTACGTTTCTTTACGTGAACTCCGGATTGGTCATATGGTGCAGAGCTTCTCAAACTGAAAAGGGAGTGGAGAGATTTCTTTATGATCGGCAACGCGCAAGTAGCTCCTCGTGTTGCCGCCGTCCGCAGGCTACCGTAACCGCTTTCTATCAGGTGGGCTGTATGCCTGTTAGTAGTACAAAAAAACTTTCTAATCTCGGATTACATTGTATTTATTATCATTATATAACCTAGGTATGTGATTAGTATACATATTTTTTAGCATAAACGCGATATTAAGAAATAAAGAATAATGTTTTCATACAGTTTTTCATTCATCCTAGATTTTTAGTTCACTTTTGTACGAGATGGTTTATATAAAATACAAGTACATCCACGCTACCTAGGAAACTAGAACACTGATTACATGACGGGGCACTAAATTATGGCGTATTCGTGATATTGTAAAACTAGCAGTCTGCTGTCAGCTTCGCCCGTAGTACATAGGTCGCCTATAGCACTCAGGGATGACCATGAAACCAACGATGAAAGAATTTTTGAAATTGGTTCTGTAGTCCCTGAGATTAGCGCGTTAAACCAAATAAACAAACTCTTCAGCATAGATTAAAAAAAATATGCTCTTCAGCTTTATAATATTAGTGTAGATAAAACAAATAGAACGAGTATAAAGTGACTTGCTTGCAAGGATAAACTAAAATATCGAATCATTTTCAAAAACTTTCACATTCATGAAAGCTACATTATCAGTTAGGCTGCGAGGCTAAAATGAATGCGGCCGAAGTCTTATACAAAGCAATTTTTGGTAGAACATGCTCGAACTCTTCGACACAAAAAATTACGGAGCCGTGTTTCTGGCAAAATAATGACTTATTGGTTTCTTCCGGAGATTTATCTCCGATCGCATCATAAATCCCAACTTCGTCGCTCGTTACCGCGCTCTATATATCTTATCCCCTAATTCTTTTCAGAGAATACTACTTTAAATAACAAACCGAGAAACTTCGGCAGTTTTATCTCACGTTAGCACTCGGCGTGCGGAGGAAATAAGAAGCTCTCAGCCGACAAGCTTAGAACTCTCATTACAGTATTCGCGTTGTGTGCGAAACTTTGCGGGAATATGTACAAAAGGATTATTATATTTGTGGAGCAACATGCGTTTCGAAGTTTATAAAAGCACGCGAGGCGGCGTGAGGTAATCTACGAAATACATATTTGTATACCACCAGCAGCAAAAAGAATTCAAATTTAGTTTTACGTAAAAATGTGTTTGGACGCTGTTTAGTTACTTTTACCTTTTTGTTGATGTTTCTAACTCTTATATTAAAACAAATCTACCACGTGACTGCTCAATAAAAGAAGGGTACGAAGGGGGATTATAAACTTCTGAAGGCCTCATTGATTTGGATGTACCGGGTGTTATTAACCTTACATCATCCCTAATATTTTGTTAAATTTCATACTGTTTTTGTGTCTTTGTTGAAAATGTTAATTTTCACGTGATATCTTACAACAGATCAAACACAGTAACTGCTTCTTGATTCGAGAGATATAAAGAGGCGACAATCTAGTTTGAGTGTATAGTATACTAACGTTATCGTCGGTCGGACGCTGCGGCTCAAAGCAAACATTCGTGGTGTACACACACGTGCAACGCAGCAGGAGACAAACCTCTGCTGGATCGACGACCACAGCCAACAAAGATACCATGTACTTATTAAAATAATCATCGTGGCTTATTTCTGATGATTTGGATGATGGCTACTAAGGTAAGAATTAAAAGCTTACGATTTGAAACGTTTATTTGTGTTGTTTTTTGCGTGTGTAAGTAGCCAGCACTAGTGACAGATTTAGCGAAAGTTAGTCAGCAGTTTTGAAGATAAAGCACATTTTCATGAACCATGAATATAACTTTGTTATTCGTACACCACTATGAAAAACATAGTGGTTTTTGCTGGAGAAAAACGATTGTAGTATTTTGGCTAATCTATGCCTTACTACGGAACCTTCATGGTCGAGTCACATGTTTTTCTTTTCTTTCTGTTACTACACAAAACTTATATTTTAGCACCAAATGACTTCTACGAGTAGTACGCGCACAACAGATAGTTGCTTACTCTATTTTCTCTTGTTTTGTCTCTTTGCTTGAGACTATGAAGGATTTGTATGTAATTCTGTCCTTTCCTGTCCCTCATGAAGACATAAATTGAAATTGAATGACAGATTCCTCAGATTTACGACTGCCACGGTCGTAAACGGCGATGACCGGCCGGTCAGAGTGCGGCCGGACACCATTAAAATGCATGAATCGACCGGACGGGCCGTGTCTCAGCCGGTACTAGGTGGCCGAGTGAGGCAGATATGTGTTTAAAGAGGATATATTTCTGTGTGTGTGTGTTTGATTGAAATGATTTAACTCAATAGCGTGATAATATAATTATTTTGATATAAATTAAGTATAACAGGCGCCGCCTATTTGCAACACCTGTAGAAGGTACTAAGTTGTAAAGTGCAATACTAGATAAAAGACCTATTTGTATACACTTAGTTGGCAAATAAATGATTATGATTACGATTTGAGTCAGTAACATAACCTACTTTCAAAAAAAAATTGGATCCGTGCTATATGTTGCATTGAGGTGACCTGGTACTGTGTGATAAATTGATGTCTCTATAGTCTATGCGTGTTCATGGTTACATCTTCACCTAAGAGGAACTTTTTGAGTCCTGCTGCCTGCCTGACGTCAACCCTCCTTGGGTAGCTCCAGAACCGCAGAAAAATACTTGTAAAAAGTAAAAAAAAGTATCTGCCTGCGCCAAGAATCGAACCCGATGCCTTCGTGTAGCAGGCAACTACATAAAGATGCGAATAGGATAGCAAATTTCTATTGAGTATTTATCTCAAGCTGGTCATACCTGATCACCAGATGGACTACGACAGTCTGGAGACTACATGAATTGACCGGAGATAGGCCGTTGTGACAGCTGGTGCAAGACACTGTGTGAATAACTAGTACCTACTCATAATGCTCTATGCACTGGAAGCACTCGTCAGTGATAACTTTTTTTCAGATATGTTCAGATGTTTGATTTGTTCAGAAAAAATATTAAAATTGAATGCATGCATACAAAAATGAATGCAGACTTGATCTTTCATAATGTAGTCGTAAACGCAATCATTACTGGCCGGTAGAGTTCTGGAATAGTATTTTTAAGGCAGTTAGTAATGGCTTCCATGCAAGTCTGAAAGAAAAGAAAAAAACGTAGAATGTACCAGCTGGTTCTATTCCCGCACAGATCGTACAAGCCGATCGAGGGTATGCGTCAGGAATTATGTCCATAGGCAATGCAGCTAGCAACCCATCACTATTTTGATTCCGTTCTCACCTACAAGCCAACCAACATGCTAAACGTGGCTTAAGGTTTTACAGACCTGGGCTCTGTCTTCCCCGCAAGGGAGAAAGAAATGATAGTATGTATGTACGTATGTACTTAGTAATAACGTTAGGAATCTTATGAAAAGTGACAAAAACCGATGGCGTTTGACCTGTGCCGTATATCATAGCCGTCACACTACGCTTGCTGTACGAGTACATAAGCTATATTTACCTTGAGGGATGTCGTGTCCGCCGTCCCAATTCTGCCGGCGTGCACACTGTGCTCGTTGACACGCCAACCCACTTGCGAGCACTTAGTTAATTACTCGCTCCCGTGCTTATGATAACATGCCACTACGTGTGTGCCGCAGAGCAGCGAATGTGACTGTCGCTCGGCGCTACTCAGAGATGCCTTTACAACATATTTCATACGAAACAAGCGTGTCAGGTGGCGGTAACGTTTATTAAGATTTTGGGTTACAAAGCAATTCTAGAAATGCAAAAATCTGCTATTTTGAACTTACTTACTTGTGATGAATAAACAATTCTGTTGTAATGTATACAACAGAATTGTTTATTAACCTTTTGCTGTAATTATGTTACCATATTACAGCACATTGGGTAATTTTTTTGCTTTTTTTGAGTACGAACTGATAGGCCGAGTATGAGACTGACATACATTATGACTGAGACGCGGGTTGGAACACGATATTATTATTCGTCTTTAGTAAGGTGCAAACGATATTCCGTGCTCTGTGGTGTATATGGTATACCTTCTCCATCACAAGTTAAGTAGTGTGCCTTGTATTATCATTTTAGGCGAGTATCTACGCTTTTAGTTCCACATCGCATGATTTACTGTCTACAAAACGAAACGATGTGTAAACTATACATTCAAAATAAATACACAAAATAAGATGTTTAGTACTCATATTACTGACCAGAAGTGTCCATTTTGAAAATTTTGAAAATTCTGTCTCCATTTACCTTAAATACCTAATACAATAGTATTATTAAAAAAGTACTACCTATAATACTATAGTATTAGGTATTTAAGGTAAATGGAGACAGTATTGATGAAAACATCTTAATTATCAAATTGATCATCAAACTTTTTGCTGTTCTTAACCAGTACATGAAGGGAGTTCTAAAACATACATACCTACATTAAATTTATTCATGTTTGATTATATATGTACTCGTATATTGATAGGTAAGACTATTCAGATTTATCAGAAGCCTTTATTTTCTACTCAGGAGAGCTAAAAAAGAAAACAAGGAATCGTTATAAAACATTTATTTTGATATGGGTTTCTTTAAACACTTTTAACAGTTAAAAAATATCAATACACCAAATAACTTATAGCTAAGTTTTGTACCGCTTCCATGTTTGAGTTGCTTTTAATCGTGAGTCGTTATTACAAAATAAATAAAATTACAAACGTACAGTATGAAATCTCTCAGCATTCCCCATATTGCGGAGACCTCTCTCCTGTTCTCCAGACTTCTTAAAATTTTAAAGGACAGGGTTAGCTACTACTGTTCTTAATGGTGCGTTACAAGACTTACACGCCGGTCCTTATACGTACGATTCTACTTGATTTCATTCTGTGGTAGTGAACCTGATTGTTTACTCACAGATTGACATAATATGTTAATCTGTTGCAGATTGCACAGATGTAAAGTTTGATTCCGAGTAAATAAAGCATAATGATACTCTGCTTGTATGGAGCGCCATACTTTTGTCATAACTAAGACTGGTTCTGAATTCAAAAATGTATTTTAAGCATTAGTAGACTGCGAACGACCCCCGAGCGCATTTAAAACGGGGCAGAGGAAACTCCCCTAGTTATAGTTTTAATTACGGCGGTGGCGGGCGGCGGTGGACGCTAGCTAACTAATTTACTCTGCGATCTTTTTTCAAACTAAACTAATAGAGTTACCGAGATTTGCAGAGCTGGCGCGTGGCAAAGTTGTTTTAATTTTAATACAGTCCTGTAAAAAGGAGTCTATTACGTTTTTTGCACTAATAATAATTAACATATTGAAAACAATATGACCATGTTTAACATAGTTGCAAAATTTATATAAAAGTATATCAACAGTAAAATCTTTAATAAGGACTACTACGGTCCTATACAAAAAATAAAATATTCAGTGTTCTTATAAATAAGTAAATACAGTGATAAGTACAGTAGTAAGTTTTATCTAGTTCGTAACACCAGCTTACTTACTAATGAAAATAGAGGCTCCCAATAAGCCTTCAGGATTTTATGCGTCGATAAACTCGCGATCAGTCATCGTAGCCGATACCTCACGCTGCGGCCACTCGCAATTGCTACGACGATATCCTCTGCTACGAGATCTCGTAGTTGTAGCGGTGTTACGGCGTAGCGTGTACCTGGATGGTAAAATTTGACGCAAATTTGGCACATAACCGCCTCGTAAACACAGACGCCGTGTTTGCTTCCCTCCCCTCTCCCCGTTCACCGCAGAGTTCCGCCGCAAACACAAACCTGCTTGTTGCGCGTTCAATTTTACGGGAATTTTGTTATGAGCTCGCATCGCACTGTTTACTTTCATTTTTAAAAAGTTCTCGTATTTTTGTTTTCGTTCCATTTTGTCTGCATGCGAGTGGAGTTTTATTGTTACACGCCATAATTTCTCGTAGTGCATAAAAGCATCGCTTGACAAGAACAATGTAACACACATTAACAAGATACACCAGTACAGAATATAATTATGTAAGTTACATACATTACATTTAATGAAAAGCTAAGTGAAGGGATGACTGAGCAAAATCTCTTGAAGTTGTATTATGAATTCTTTTACTACTGGAATGTAAATGACTAGTTGCATCAGTATGCCGCCTTATTTTAATGGCAAACGTCGCTCAGACTTCGAACTCGTTATAATTTTAATGTCAAGCACCGGGCAGCAAAGCGAGAATGCCCTGTTACTAATTTACTATTCATGGGCAGTCTCTCTTGAAATAAAAGATTCACCTCACTTATCGAGGAGTCCGAGGGCATAGTAGGCGTGAGCATCATTAGGGCTACCGCATGTTAAGCAACCCCGGGCGCAGACCCCACTTGGATGGGTGCACCCCACCGCAAGTGACATAAAAATATCTCGAGCTTCTCTGTGCTTCGGAAAGCGCGTTAAACCGTTTGTCTCGGCTGTCATCATTGATGGCAGTCGTTAAGATTTGACAAATGCCTTAAGGCAAATTTAAAAATCTGGCGCCAGTTTTGGCCACTTACACACAAGAAAAACAAACAAGCCTCATTTATAAATATGTAGTGATACAAAAAGGTAAGATTATAGAAAAAAAATTGAATTATGTGTTCTAATCAAGTATCGTACAAATATCCCGTAATATCTAATCTACGACAAGGGCTTACTATTATTGATGAAATTGAGATAGTCTTCAGGTTGATAAATTCGTGGTAAGCCGTCGTAGCTGATGCGTCGCGCCGCGGTCTCTCATAACCGCTACGACGTAATTCATCTGCTACGAGGTCTTATAACCGTAGCGGCGCTACGGAGTAGCGTGTACTAGGGCAGTAAAATTTAGGGTAAATTCGAAACATAACCACCTCGTAAACACGAATGCCGTGTTTACGTCCCGCCCCTCTCTCACTACAGAGATCTGCCACATGCTTTGGAAGTATGTGTTTGTTACACGTTGAGTTTTTCATTATTTCTTCGTATTCGCAACACATTAACATTTATTATTAAGTCTCTTTGTTAACACCATTTTTAGGGTTCCGTAGTAAACTAGGAACCCTTATAGTTTCGCCATGTCTGTCTGTCTGTCTGTCCGTCCACGGTTTTACTCAGAGACTATAAGTACTAGAAAGCTGTAATTTGGTATGGATATGTATATTAATCATGCCAAAAAGTGGTAGAAGAAAATCTTGATTTTTTTTATGGTAGCTCCCATACAAGTAATGTGGAGGAGTAATTTTTTATTCGCTACTTACCCACCGTGTGGGGTATCGTTAAATAGGTCTTTAAAAAATATTATAAGGTTGAGAACACCATTTTTCGATTTAGGGATCCGTTACCGAAATATTTGGTTTTAAAGTGCAAATTTTTGTTAGAGGTACGTGTCCCCCCCCTCTATCTACTAAACGGTTATCTATGGAAACGTGAAAAAAATTACAGCAGTAGTTGAAAGGAAATCTATCAGAGCTGAGTACTAAGTACAAACTAAAAAGTTATAGGTAACCAACTTGTAAAATGTATTCGAAAATGTAAAATTCCATACAATTTTCATTGTTAGATGTTTTTGGTCGTTAAACTGTGAGGTGCAAGTGTAAACAGTGTGAACTCAAAGTTGTCATTCGCAACTACAGAACCCTATACTGCGCGTGGCCCGACACGCACTTGGCCGGTTTTTTCGATTTAGGGATCCGTTTCCGAAATATTTGGTTTTAAAGTGCAAATTTTTGTTACAGGTAAGTGTCCCGCCCTCTATCTACTAAACGGTTATACATGGATACGAGAAAAAAAATACAGCAGTAGTATATATACTGAAGTTGAAAGGAAAACTATCAGAGCTGAGTACTAAGTAAACACTAAAAAGTTATAGGCAACCAACTTATAAAATGTATAATAACCTAAACTAGCTCGCCACCCAAGGGTGTCAGGGCCTCAAAGAGAGAAACTATTTTAAAATGCGCGTCATGTCCTGTAGCACTCTGCTTTGATCGGAAACCGCTTGAAGGTGCTTGTTCCGTCGTCTTGATTAACTTTCGTGTTGTCTGAGTGCTTCTATCTATATATCTATCCATCAGCCAGGGGCGTCACAGGCCTTCCCATAGATTGCCACAAATTGCGGTCTTGTGCATGCTAAGTCCACCGACTCCCAGCGACCCTGATGAGGTCGTCCGTCCACCTGGTCGGAGGTCGTCCTACGCCTGAATGTTTAGGTAGATATAATTATTAAATATGTAGTTTGCCTAGGGATTCTAGCCGCACTGTCTGCAAATGTTAAGTGACAGAGATAGAACAAAACGTTCTATCGAGAACGTCGAGAGCTTTGTCATCTGATACGATTAACTTAGTCACAAGTTGTAGACAATGAGACGATCTGTGATTAATCTTCCTACTCGTCCTTTGTCTCTATTAACTTTCTTGTTGTATAGGTACTTACATAGATATTATAACTATACGTGTAGTTTCCCTAGGGATCCTATCAGCATTGTTTGCGTTTGTAACGTTTGGTGACAGAAATAGAACAAAGCGCTCCATCGAAGACGTGGGACGAGCTTATTGCCGTCTGGTTGATATGATTGACTTAGTCTCAAGTTGTAGACAATAAGGCAATCTGAGATTAATCTTCGTACGTGTTTCTTTGTTCTTATTAACTGATTATTTACCATATTATGATAACAAGTACTACTAAAAGTGACAACTTTACTCATGACTGACAATTAACGATTATGATGATTATGCTAATGATACCCGTATGTATGTAAGTATGTTCCACAGTTGTTTCCTCTAAGTTGTTTTTTTGTTGACACGCGGTATAGTTATTACAGGTGGTATCATCTTTGACAAGTCCATGAATTTTCATACAAACGGGAGTTGTACTCTAACTATACATATATGGCGCTACATGCTATATTTAATAGATATTCATTATTACAACTAACATAAAAAAGCACTAATGATTATTGTATTAAATCAGAATTACATTTTTATCTTCCAAATAAACTTCGTACTATCCTTTTCACGCTCAAAAACATTCTAATTAGTCTAGTCGACTAGTAGTGGACCTTCTGCCATCTAACAGTGGCTTCTTAAAACTTGGCTTGCTAGAGCGCATACCTCCGGATGCGACATCTATTCCTGCAAAACTTTGACTGTATACTCTCTAGACACCGTCATGCCTTTATTCAAATGCCCTCAAAATCCGTCAAATTGGTAGCTGCGTGTGCGCGACCGACTATGGGCTGCACACTAGTTTTTTCTACGCTTTTAAGCTAAAAGAGTCTATCTAGGTTTTATATAGTCTAAGTTGTAGAATTATAATGTCTATGTAATAACTTCCGGTGCGAGCGACATTTCGTGCTCTGTGAGGTTGGCCCACTCCGTTGCGTACACAAGTTACCGCTGCAGACTCCCGGCTAATTTAAGGCAAACCACAGACCACTACGAGTAGGTACCAACACCGTGTAACCTCACCCAGGAGCCTATTTACTTGTATAATGACTATTAATGACTCAAGAACCTCGATGCTGGTTATGTAACAAGGTAGCAACAAATTAAATCCTACCATATTAAGACTAACTTATATAAACTAGAAAAAAAAAAACTAACAATAAACCAATAAACCTACCTGTAAAATAAAATGCGACAAAACAAACAAATTGAAAAATGTTATGTACAGGGCTTATTATTTGAAATTAATATTTTTTTGTTGGATGTCTGATTGGATGTTTTGATGTGTAACGAGATATGACAAAGGCTCAATAAATGTAAAAATATTTGGGTATCTCAATTTTCAAACCATGTTCGATGTACGATTAATATTCAAGTTATGGGTATTATATTATTACACACATTAGTATAATAATAAGCTTTGAATCGCTCACTGTTAGGCGTGGTCCTCCCTTTGTCTTATAAACATTGATCAAATTAAACAGGACGGTGATACACATGTACTCTAGCCAAATCTTTAGGACCTTTAATTCCTCTCGTTGAATTGAACGACAGCGCTTGTGACCTAAAAGTCTGCTAACCCACTTCCCCCGAGTTTGTAATTCAGTTTCAGTTCTGCTCACTCACTCAGGGTAAATAGATCTAGTTGAGTACACATCTGACGCTGTGCCACTGACCAACCGAGGTAAAAATGCTTCCTACATATTAATTGATTAACAACTTCATTATAATTGTTAAATCAAAAAGCACACTTGTAGAGCTGGGGTAGTTATGTTAGGGGACGCGAGCCCTAATCGTATAAGAGGAATGGCATATACTGGAAATTCACGTGTTACCATTAAGTCCACCGCGGTTTCACGTTGGTCGTACAAAGACTAAGCTACGCAATTCGAATCCTGCTGGTGTGGAATTTTTCATAATTTAATAAGAATATTCAAAAGTTAACTTAAGTATAAAGGTTAACTAAAACTACATGTATAAAAAAGTAAAATAAGAAATTGAACATTAATTAAAATAAAAAAAATTTGAAGCTCCCAAAATCAATTTTTTACCTGACTTAACAAAATAAAATCCTATAGATACTCGTAAAGAAGACCAGCAAATCACTGCCCGCTGAGATCTAGTCAAAGCCAATATTGCGGCCCCACCTTTCTTTTCATTTCATGTGGAAAGATGTACCTATCTAAAGATTGAATATTGGACTAACTTTTCAATAGTAGAGTCGTGAGTAGCAGAAACACGTTCGGCCTCTTTCACAGCTTTCGGCTCGCATCAGTATTCACCGCGGCCCACAGCTGAGAATGTGTTGATGTCACAGTCTACAGCGCAAACTTTGGAATATTGTTATATTATGCCACTTTGGCGTAGTTCTCGTCTATTGTATTCGAAAATTTGGTTCTCTCTTCCATGCTGATTTGGAAGAAAAGGAAAAATTTTGAATATACCAGCAGATTTTCTGCTCGTACTGACCGTAAAAGCCCGTCGAGGGATTCGGAGAAAATCAAAGGAATCACGTTGGCGATGCAGCTAGCGACCCGTCACGATTTGAAATCCGCTTTCCACCTTAACGCCCACCAACACGCTAATTGCCTTTGGGTTTTATGGCCTTGCGCTCTGTTTACCCCGCAAGGGATAAAGACGTAATAATATGTATGAATTCGAAAAATAAGGTTTTACACACACTTTATATCGTCAATCCTACATAAATAAGATATGATATGATATAATGGTATTTACGCCACTTTTGGCGGCAATGAGTAGTTCTTTTGATATACCAAATACAGTGAAAGGTGTGGGTGCTTTCCTTATTATTATTTAATTCTATTCATACATCATCATATATACTCAAAAGGTAATGCCAAAAATACTGCTCGTAATTTAATACCAAGGTATAGAATAAAGTTTTAAATTTTTATCCTTTAGCAGTAAAATAATAAAATTTTAGGTGGCGCTAATGAATGTAAGCCTCAGAACTGCTGAGAACACGCGAAGCGTGTTACCAAAATCATGTTTTAATTAGTTTTATAACTTGCCTAATAGTCCATTGCTGGAATGGCCACCACTTTCAGAGATCCTCTAGAGACCAGACCAGAGAGTAGTTGTAGTTTTCATTGGGTAATTACATCGTCGCCGTTGCATTCAGTTAGGATGCAATCAGCATAGTAGAAAATTTTGTCCCGTGTGCTTTTTAATGATTATTCGTGTTAAGTATATGTTCCTTTTTAAACTTTTGCGCTTTGAACACATAATTACGATTATATGCTGTCGCTGTGACCACGATGGGTAACCCCATTTAAACGTCAGCGGAATTAAATAAATATTAGCTTCGTGCTATGTCCTGTTTACATAAATAATTAAGTATACATATGTTTTTAGGGTTCCGTAGTAAACAGGAACCCTTATAGTTTCGCCATGTCTGTCCGTCCGCGGTTTTACTCAGAGACCTTAAGTACTAAAAAGCTGTAATTTGGTATGGGTATGTATATTAATCATGGCAAAAAAGAGGTAGAAAAAAATCTTGAAAAAAAAATTTTTTTTAGCATAGCTCCCTAACAAGTAAAGTGGGGGAGTATTTTTTTTTTCTCTATTTACGCATCGTGTGGAGTATCGTTAAATAGGTCTTTAAAAAATTTTGTGAGGTTGAGAACATAATTTTTCGATTTAGGGATTCGTTTCCGAAATATTTGGTTTTAAAATGCAAATTTTTGTTAGAGGTAAGTGTCCCCCCCCCTCTATCTGCTAAACGGTTATATATGAATACGTGAAAAAAATTGCAGCAGTAGTATATATACTGAAGTTGAAAGGAAAACTATCAGAGCTGAGTATTTAGTGCAAACTAAAAAGTTATAGGCAACCAACTTATAAAATGTATGTTTTTGGTCGTTAAACTGTGAGGTGCGAGTGTGAACAGTGTGAACTCAAAGTTGTCATTCGCAACTGCGGAACCCTACACTGCGCGTGGCCCGACACGCACTTGGCCGGTTTTTTTTGTCTATAAACGAGCATGTTCTGATAAAATCAGTTACTTAGTTGATAAGATTTTTGATAAGGCTTCCAATTTCTTATTCACAAAATAGTACAAACGGTTATAAAAATTTTCGCGGACGAAGTCGCGGGCAAAAGCTATATAAACTTCATATCAGATCATCATCACAGCCGCAGGTAATCCACTGTTGGACATCGTCCCGGCATTCGTCCCGTCATTTCCAATACGACTGGTTGAAAGCAGCCTACATCTAGCTTTCTATGTATGATTATTATAAAAAGATGCAGTCTTTAATCAAATTGAACTGAGATCACGTTTCCCCTGGACTAAGAGAGCTCGAATACATAATCCTGCCTCTACGGCGCTGCAGATACCAGCTTCTTACAAAAGCTCAATGTATTTGGAGAAACGAGGGAATCCGCCGCGTTCATTTCCGGAGTAAAAGGCTGCGTATTTAAATTTCCACAGCCCCGTTCAGTTTGTTAAGTATGACAGTGCGGGCGGCTGCACATTGACTTGTAAAATAATGGATAAGTTCGCAGTTTTTTATGCTAATTTTATCAACATCATCAGGTTATTTTTTAATTTCCACTGCAGGAGCACAACCCTGAGCCATATATTAGCCGGAGCAGTCAGAGGATTTGGCATACACTATCCACGCTGGCCAGACGGGTTGAATTGCTAATTTTATATTCAAGTATATGATTTTAACTTAAAGATGTCAACGTGTGTGAGTAAATGCAGAGAGCAACAAAAAATATTTTGCTTTATAGCACAAAATAAGCTTCACTTTAAAAAGTTTCCCTAATCCGGATTGAAAAACTGGCCAGCTTTACACAACTATCTGGCCCCGCGTGAAACCAAAATATTTGACACAGTCAGCAAAACATGAAAATGATATTGATGTTGGTAGTGACTGTATATTCTTGTACTTAATGTTTATTGTTTAATCTAATAAAAAGTCTATTTTGCTGGCGTGGCGGCGAGTCACTGCGTAATAAAGCTGTACATTTTGTTCGCAGATTTGCTGTTGTTGTCCCGTGGGACTGAACAAGTGGCGCGAGGGTGAAGTCTGGGACTACGTTGGTAAGTACTTATGGTATTTATATTTAATTTTAATATTCTTATAAGAAGTCTATTTTCTTAAGGTCTTGGTACAGGCGTGGCGGGAAGTTACTGCGTAACAAAGCTGTAAATTTTGTTCTCAGACGCACTGTTTTTGTCCCGTGGGGTCGACACAACTGAAGCAAGAGAGACGTCTGGGACGACGCTGGTAAGAACGTAAGGATACATATTTATCTTCTATTTTAATATACCTATTATTTTCAAAACAGTATTCTCTTAAAGGTCTTTAGTGCAGGCGTGGTGGCGAGTTACTGCGTGATAAAGCTGTACATTTTGTTCGCAGTCGCGCTGTTTTTGTCCCTTGGGACTGAACAAGTGGCGCGAGAGAGGTGTCTGGGACGACGCTGGTAAGTACGTGTGTTTATATTCTTACAATTGATTCATATTATGTTTATTTGCTTTAAACTCTTAGAAATGCTTCGTAAGTCTGCAGTAAATTGAGTGAAGTTTATGAGTGAAACTATTCACTCCATGAACAAGTGGTCTTTAGGTCACAGTCTGACCAATTTTGAATACTGCTTTATCCCTAGCAGTAAGTATATATTTTTTAAATAAGCTTCATTCACGGGCATTAATGTTTATACATATTGGTCCGTAGCTTGATGAGATAAAGTCTAAAATGGAATACAATTATGTATACATGTAACATTGCTCGGTCTATATATAGCTTAACGATTTAGAATCTTGTAAAAGATAAATTGCAGAGTCTTAGCCATAGACGCAAAGTCGCCAGCCTATGTGTCTTTTACAGGATATTTTTCGGAGACTGTGCTCAAGAGCTGCATGAGCTCATACCGCCTTCCCATTTCTTCTATCGGACGTTTAGACGCACCGCTGGGTGCCATCCTTACCTGGTTAAAATTCTTAGTATTCGTACCAAGCGCTTCTCCTCATCATTTATTATGCGCACAGCTAGGGATTGGAACGCATTGCCTGCATCTGTATTTCCAAGTGCATAACCAGAATATTTTTAAAAATAGAGTGAATAGGCTTCTTCTGGGTAAGCTCGCTTCATCTTAGGCCATATCTTTGCCTTTGGACTAGATGATGGTCAAGAGCAAACCCATTTCATATAAAAAAAAGACTACATGCCATGGCAACTCATTATTTATTTTAAAAACAGTTTTTTTTATTTAAACAGCTTTTTTAGAAAAAATTAAACATCCATACCTATTTTAGTACTAGATTTTATGAAAAAAGAACTGTGCTTTTAGAAGCAGTTTTCAGCAAGAAAATAGAGGAATACATTTGTATGAAAAAAATACTGCTAGGGTACGCCCTTAATACTTAAAGTACTAGATTGATCAGGCCTACGGCATTGCTGGCCTATAGCGTAGCAGGCCTTCGAAGTAGGTATGTAGTGTATGGAGTAGCAGGCTACGGAGTAGCGATCTACGACTCGGCGGCGTCGCGCTAACGGTATATCAATTTGTAGTTGACATTTGTGAAAGGGGTACCAAAACCTTGTTCGATTATAAGTTTACCACTTTTTTACTTAGTATTCTATCATTTGCTCAGCTTTGTTCAAACTCAAAGTAAAATTATAAATCTTAGCGCACCGATTCACACAAAATACCTGTTTCATTCACTTGATTATTTTTATTTTTGACGTAATCTGTGGTTTACTGCAAATGCCTTTGAATTGCATGGTTCCGGATTCGATCCCCTGCCAGGTCACGATATGACTGTTGAAATATCATTAATATCTTCACACGGTTATTGCAATCTGTGTAGAAAAAGAAGCAGCTGAATAAGCCTTTAATTCGATCATAATTACTTTTATTTGCACGAACAATTTTCGTAGTTAAACTAAAACGATATTCAACAGCACTTCAATTGCCCCGTTCGCCGACCGGTTGTTTCGCGCCACACGCCGTAAATTCCGGCGATCCGGCTTCTAGTACGGCATATTTCCAATAAAAGAAGTGGCAATTTGAACTGGAAGTTATGCCTGACCGGTTGCCGGCACGGTCCGCTTCCGTTTTTTAAACACGTGATACACAAGCTTATTGCTGAGCTGTACTGGTAAACCTGGTTTGATTCATATTAAATAAGATATAATTTGAACAATCAAGTAAAGTGAGCAAGATCTATCTGTCGATTTGGTTGAAAACGCATTTTTTTTTATATATGAAGCTATGTTTGTTTCACGATAACTGTAACCCGTGCTCTTATAAAGACAAAATTTTCATAAAAGGATAGGTATATAAGTCTATAAGTTACTCTTATATGCTCGTTTGGGAGAAAAGATAAACATACAATGTACTAGCTGCTTTTCTTCCCGCGCAGGCCGTAAAATGCGGTCAAGGGATTGGGCGAAAATCTAAGGTATCACATTGATAGGCGATGGGGCTAGCAACCCATCACTATTTTGTTTCCGCTTTCCACCTTTACACCCGCTACGATGCTAAACGTGGCCTGTAGATTTTATAACCCTGGGTTCTGTCTACCCCGCAAGGGATAAAGACGTGATAGTATGTATGTATATAAGTCACGTATCAGATCATGTCACACGTCATGAGAACTAGAAGATCACGTGAACATAACTGGATATCTGTTAAAAACAATGTCTTAAAGAGAGCTAAAGTTGACACTTTGACCACTCAAAACCGACGTGTATGGCGAAAATGATGAGGGAGAGAGAGAAAGATAAGCACAAATTAAACGGCGAACTTAATAGTCGTTAAGCTGTGTCAGATGCTTTTAGGCAGCTTGAAAAATCTGACACCAGTGTTGGCCACTTACACATACGAAAAACAAACAAACGGCGAACTAAAAATATAGCCTATAAATTTTAAAACTTTCTACATGTAATGTAACCATGTGGTAATCAAATGCCGTGTTTTTTGTTTTCGAACCCGAGACCACTCGTGTGGCGTGTAACCCACTGCACCACGGAGTTTGTATGCAATATATTTTCTATTTTCGATCAACTAATTTTCCGAGAACTAAAGTTAATATAAAATAAAGTAATGAACTCATTTGAAATATCACTTTTCTTGGAAATTCTATCTCGACACACGTAATGACGTAAAATAGATAAGGTACAGATATGACGATACATAAATAATAAACAAATAACACATATATAAACTTGATATTTTTCCGACCAATACGGTCTGCTTGCTTTACTTTGTTTGAACGCGACTTTTATTATGTTAAGATTGTGTTTGGAAGACTATCACTAGTTAGTAAATAGATGTGCACTTTTTCGCTGAACTTACAAGCGAGAAAATCCACACTTATAGGAAGCCTATATGGGTTACTGCGGTAAAAAAATGTTACAACTAAATATGTAAGTAGTTTTTAAACTTCTAAAATTAAATGTGTAATAACAAAATTAACAATGTTTTATTTTCTGTAAACATTATCTGATATAACATAAAATTGCTTAGTAAAGATTATAATTAATAGTTTTTTTGCGAATTTGTTTGCGTAAAAGTTCACGCCCCTATTTCACCTCCTTAGGGGTTGAATTTCTAAAAATCCTTTCTTAGTTGCTCACTTACATCATGAAAAGATCCCCTGTACCAAATTCTAAGTTTCTAGTTTCGGCTGTGCGTTGATATATTAGTCAGTGAGTCATTCAGATTCGCCTTTTATATAAATAGGTAGAAATATAAAGCCACATCAAATAACTTTAGTTAGCTACATAAATCATATAAGTTGTATCTACTTTGGCTTTTTATTGTGTAAGTAAGTGGGTAATCATCATCATCAGGTCTTTCTAGTCTCCACTGCAGGAGCTCGACCCTCTCTGTACTAAGTGGGTAATACTAAACTTCCACCATTGAAATTATTTATTTATATTCAACTAGCTGGTACCCGCGGCTTTGCCTGCGTGATATATAACCTATGTCGTGCTCAGCACCCTAACCTATGTGTATGCATCATGATGATCGGTTCAGTAGATATGGCGTGAAAGCGTCACACACAATCAAATAAACTCACTATCGCATTTATAATATCAGTTAGAAAGTTATGATTTGACAGTGTAGATGAAGCTAGAGTAGCAAGTAGAGATCCGTAGTCTCTGCCTACCTCTATGGGAAATAGGCGTGATAATATGAATGTTTGTATGTATGTAATTTGACGTGTTCATCATCATAATCATCCGGACTTTTTTAGTTTTCGCTGCAAGCGCGACCTCTCTCTACACAAATCTTTGTGCTACCAGAACTATATATTAGCCAGTTCAATCAGAGGATTTGGCCTATACTCTCCACGCTGGCCAGACGGGTTGGAAAGGTCACTTTGATGATTATAAGCCTTATTTAGCATTATTTAAACTAATGTTTGTAAAAACATATTCATATGTCTAATCAAGTTTTTTATTTAATGATATGTTTTATATTTATATTACATGAAAATAATATGAAAATATATTGTATGCTATGTAAGCGATCATTAAATGAATATGAATACTCCTTTTGATTTGAGCGTTTTCCTAGTTGCAGCCTCAGTTTTAATGCGTTGGAGTCTTGGGTCCGCTATTATGACATAATTTATTCTGTAATTGGCGAACGTTTCTACGGCTGGCCACCTGTGTGAAGCCAGCCTTCTTTCGGTAGATTTTTATTATACAACAACGCAGCTTTGAAGCTTTAGAGCATGATTACGAGCTTCGTGGCGCAGTGGTTAACACGCCAGCCTGCGACACGATGGCACCCTGGTTCGAATCCCAGCGACGTCATGATAAGTTAGGAAAGCAATCGTTCTCATTTCTGATTGGTCTGGGTTTGGGATGTTTATATATGTAGGTAAGTAAAAATAAAATATAGTATCGTTGAGTTAGTATCCCACGTCATATGTTCACAACTTACCGTAAGGCTTGTTCAATTTGTGTGATGTGTCCCCTTTAAATAATTCATGGATGTGATTTAATTTCTGTACCTTCAATGTTTTGTGGCATGCGAGTGACATGTGAGATACTCAGAAATGGCCTTTGTGATCGCTGGGTTCCAAGAACCTTAACTTAAACGTGATGTTGGCATTAAATTCTAATTACTTAATATTAAATGATTATAACTCGTGTGAAATAAATACCAGTTAAAGTTCTGACTTTAATTTTACTTAATGTTTACTTAAGATGTATTATTTTTCTTGATACAGTTCACACAATAACAAAAGAATTGGAGCTTGTTTTTCTCAAAAAAGGTAGTTTGCTAATTTTGCGAAATTCGTAAAATATTAAGAGAACATTAAGAAAGAAATAAAAGATGACATCGAAAAAGTGATACATGCTATCCAAAGAAGAACTATTCATTTCATTCCAAAGCAGTCGGACGTTTTCCGAAATACTGATAATTTTTCGAGTTGATTAAGTTAATTAAATTTCATGAAAATCAGTTCTGTGGTTTAGTTGAAGTCGTTTTTTAGTTCAAATATTATAAGGTATTTAGACTATACCTTCCATTTACATTAGTACTCTTACGTATGAATAAACGTATTTTTTAATGGTGTGCGTGTAATCACGCTAACAGACTCTGACAGTGCCGCAATACGCAAAAGTTGTTGCCATAAAGATGAGGAGGGAGGGAGCCACCCCCGTCCCTCCCTCCTCATCCGGGCTTAGCCGCTGTAAGCACCGGAGTTGTCCTAATCTCTACGCTCCGCTAAGATTATCTTTTTGTTTTCCTTGCTACCTGTCAGTTTTATTTGACGTTAATTTAGTAGCAAAATCCACTTGTTTTTATTCTTTATTTGAGTTTTACCTTTTACAAGTGACTTATTTAAAAAAAAAAGAAGTGGTTATCTGGGAGAGCTTTAAGATCACATTATTTTTTCTTTTCTACAATTCACACAGATTGAGTTAGTCCCTAAGTAAGTTTGAGAGTGGCGACATGGAAAACCGAATTACCTTTGGTGCAATAAAGTGTATTAATTAATTAATATACTCACAATAATGTCATAGAGTGTAATAGCGTTCAACTTTGATTTAAATTCTCATACCCGAAACCAGTCCGTGTCGAGCTCCGTGGCGCAGTGGTCAACACGCCAGCTTGCGACACGGAGGTCCCGGGTTCGATCCCCGGCCAGGTCAAGATGGAAAACGATCTTTTTCAAATTGGCCTGGGTCTTGGATTTTTATCTATATAAGTATATGTTATAAAATATAGTATCGTTGAGTTAGTATCCCACGACACAAGTTCACAACTTACTGTGGGGCTAGCTCAATTTGTGTGATATGTCCCTATATATTTATTTATTTATTTAATATCTCGAATTTTATTCCTGAGTTTGAATCTCAATCTGCAATAATATGCTTGTTTTACAGCATAGTGCAGATACAGACAATGTACAAAGAAGTTGTCCATTTTTATTTCTGTCAGTTGGTCATTTTGTTACCTTCAGTGACAATCACACATTTTAAATGATGTCAAATGCCTTTGAGCAGTTTGAAAAATGTAATTATTTATTTATTGTGATTTATAATCTATTCGATTCAGCAATCTGATTATAGTAACGTGTAAAAAAGAAAAGATGATAGGTATTAAACCAGTCGATTAAACCTGTCAATAAGAGTTATTGGATTTTTCCACAAAATGTCACTGACAAGAGCCTCTAAAATATTGGATAACAAATAACTAATCTGATAAATGAGACAAGAAAATTCGTAGTAGAGATGACTAGCATCCCTAAATGATAATGGTAGGCAATATCTACCTCTCTCACATGGCTCACAGACGTGCGAGCATTTCGGTCGGTAGTGGCAGGTCATGCTGCGTCAGGGTCGGTTCATAACCTGAGTTACCTTAGTAAGAAAGGACAACAATAAGTGACCTGGGGATTCGTACTACGGGAAAGAATTCGGTAAGTATTAAGTTCATGTTACTGTCACTTTGAGTTTTGTTTATTTTCTTACAGATATAATTTTTTGGAAAATCTTACTGTTATAATATATATAAATATATAGGGACATATCACACAAATTGAGCTAGCCCTACAGTAACTTGTGAACTTGTGTCGCAGGATACTAACTCAACGATACTATATTTTATAATATATACTTATATAGATAAATATCCAAGACCCAGGTCAATATGAAAAAGACCTTTTTCCATGTTGACCTGACCGGGGATCGAACCCGGGACCCCCGTGTCGCAGGCTAGCGTGTTGACCGCTGCGCCACGGAGCTCGACAAATGTTATGTATGACAACTGGTAAAAAGCCAGTTTAATCATTACTTTTAAAATAGTGAATACCCAGCGTCACGATGCCTGATCAGATCGGATATGCGCAGTAACACAGCACCACAATATTGTTAATGAATATCGATTCACAGTGTCTGTCCACGATAAACTCCAAAAACAGTGTGTAGTTTGGTTGTTCGTTTTCAAGGAGTGAGAGATGCAGAATATGTAGATTAGATACATGCTACTGAGAACGGCTGAATTTAATGTAGAATTAATTTCCACCGTAGATTGATTAAGTTTACTTTGAGCCACACATTACCTTTATGTTCACTTGCGTGCCTCCAAGAGCATTTTCATTGTAACGAAAAGTAGTAACTGATCAAAAAAATATTTTGATACACCAAATACGAGTGAAATATTTTGTAGATGTGACTGTTTTTATTTCTTACGAAACATTTTTATTTTCTGCTCTAAAAACAGCCTACTAAAGAAATTTCGGAATAAGCGGAGCGGCCGCTTAGTGCTGTTCTTGTTATACGGCGCCTCGGAACAAAGCCGTCCATGAATTTTAATGAAACCGTGGCCTAATTCTTGACAAATCCTACCCTACTCCAGTCAGAACAACTGCGAAAGATTATTGAAATTTAAGACATTAATTACTCCTGCGTCTTTTGTTTTATCAAACAAATGCTGTTAATTTGTATGTGCCACTAATTTGCGTCCTTGTGTTGGATGTTAAAGGCCAGAATTAATAGGTAGTTATTTTTTTTATTTTAGTTAATGCAGTGGCAATCCTTCGGGTCGTAATGCTTGGTCCTAAGTAATTTCTAGTCATTAAAAGAAGACTATCATGTGTTTCTGCTCATTGCAAAAGTGGTAAAGAGATCCTATGGTATGAAAAGGCACAATTTAGCAAGATTACAAAATATGGATATCAAGACAATATGAAATATTATTAGTAATATTTACGGCATACGGCACTTTATTTTTAATTGATATAGTTTTTAGTTTTTATTTAGACAATATAATAATATATCTACGTATCTTTATGTCCGAAATCGTAGATTTACGTAATTTGTAAGTTAGGTTAATTTATTGTACTTTCCACAGTATGGTACTTTATATTTGTATTTCTCTTAACAAGTACATACATACATAGTTCACGAACATCCAGATAAGGAGAGCACTGGTTTACTGTAATACAGGCCCTACTTACATCAGACTCCAGTCTCCTCCATTCTATGTTTGTCTCATTAAAGATAGTGTTCTCGCATGTTTATGTCGTAGATTGATTGGAGAAAAATAAATACATTTTTTACTTTTTAATATTAAAGACCTGTAACGAATTACGAGTTGAAGACAACTTATGATGTTGATCCTTAGGGGAGGCCTATGTCCAGCAGTGGACTTCTTGCGGCTGAAATGATGATGATGATGAATGACAACTCGATTCATAAATAAAATACATTAGTATTACTTTATGTAATTTTGCGAATGATTAATTTTCTAATATTTACATATACCTAGGTATTTTGCTCATAATATTTTTAGTCAAGTTTAGAAAATACAGTTTTTTTAATAACATCAGTTTGCTCAACGTTACAAAAAACAAAGCTTTTCTGAGCTCCTGTTGTATGGAAGGTGGAAAATTTTATTCATTTTTGCGTTTACTCTCGAGAGAATTCAGTTTCATTATCTAATTAACGGAGAAAGCATAATTAATTTTAGTTCTTTTAGTATGAATACACTGCTTAATTTTAATTTATTTTCATGCACATAAATTATTCTATATGACAAGAATATAAATTAAAATGTACTGTGTACATAAGCGTATAACGAACTTAAGTATTTTCTAGAAGTTAAATTTAATTTAAATAAGTATAATTTTATTTAAATATTTTGCGCTATGTAGAAGTAATAGGATTTTTGGTGGATGGTCACAAGCCAGTCGGCTTTTTGCGGCTGGGATGATGAAGATGAATAAATATATACGGACAAAACACAGATTGACTACTAGTATATTGCACTAAAGACGTTATTCTAGGCATTCTAGGAATTTGCTAGGTGTGAATGGAAATTCAACTTAGTTTCGAAATGAATGGAAAACTCCCCGCAGATCTTTGCCTCTTCAGAATGATGACGACAGTCGCGATATAGTTGCTTCTATTGCTTGAAAATCTAAGTCCCGACCAAATGGAGCTGTTACAACCGGTTTGAGATTCGTGTTATATAAGGCATTTGTTCAGTATAGGAGTGCACCAGAATTTAATAGGGTTTCAAAATCTATGGAAAACTCCCCGCTGACAATTACCTTCTCAGATTAATTACTTGCATCGTTATACAGTTAGTTCGATTGCTTGTAGAACATTGCATCTAGAACTGGCTAGAGCTGTTTCAACCGCACTGAAATTCGCGTTGTTCAGTGTAAGAGTGCACCAAAATATAATAGAGTATCAAAATCTATGGAAAACTCCCCGCCCGACATTGACCCTCTCAGATTAATTACTTGCATCGTTATACAGTTAGTTCTATTGCTTGTAAATCTAAGTAGCTGCTACAACCGTCTTGAGATTCTCGTTATTTAAAGCATTCAGTCGGTGTAAACGGAGATTGAATAGAGCTTCGAAGTTTATGTATAGCTCCCGCTGGCACTCGTAGATTAATGGCATTCCTTGCGATGCAGCTGGTTCTTATTGCTTGTAAATCTTAGTGTCAAGAATGTCATGGAACGGTGCCAAAAAATCCTTGTCAATTTTATCTATTCAGATATACTTTCATAAATCATCGAGACCAAACTCCTATAATTTTGCATTTATCTTTCTGATGGGTAAAGCTTAAAGTATTTACCTATATTTTAAAGATATGAGCATAAATATAAATAGGTTTATTGATAAAACCAGTTACTACTGCAAAATTTCATGTCTGAGCATTCTCTTAACCTACCTTGACATCATAACATTGCATTGCCATACTAAACTCTATTGAATTTGACAACCAACTTACTTTGTTTTAGTTTCTATGACACGACTCATGACAACCTGGCGAATGTTTGGCAAAGTTGCGCTTCATTGCCAAGTCTTTAATTCTATCTCAGGTTTACAAAACTCTTTTATTCCCGAAAATATCAGCAACCGCTTTGAAGTTCACGTTACTCGCAGCTCTTGCATTCTCGACATTCGCTCGGTGTAAACGAAGATTTACTACAGAACCGTGGTCTATTGATAAGTACAGTCGAGGGCAGATAAACCTGGCCACCCTTAAACAAATTTTTAATTGTAGGAAGTCATTTTTCTTCATCATCATCTCAATCGCCAAAAGTCCACTGCTAGACATAGGCCTCCCCCAGGGATTTCCAATATGACCGTTTGGAAGCTGCTCTGCATCCAGCGCCTTTTTGCGACCTTTATCATTTCGTTCCACCACCTGGTCGGCAGGTGTCTAACGCTGCGCTTGCCGGCAAGTGGTCGCCATTCAAGAACCTTTTTGCCCCATCAGCCATCGGTTCTACGCGTTTTGTGCCCCACCCACTGTCACTTCAAATAGCCAATCCGCTGAGCTATGTCGGTGACCTTTGTTTTTCTACGTATCTCCTCTTTGCTGATTCGATCTCGCAGAGAAACACCGAGCATAGTCTCTCCATAGACCGACCTTGAGCTTTTTTATAAGGCTCACAGTAAGTGACCACGTTTCACCCCTAACTGTACCTCGCTTGTAGCCAGAGATTAATAACATTCCTCGCGGTGCAGCTGGTTCTTATTACTTAAGAAAACCAGTACGATAACAGCAACCAGGCAGACACGACAAACCATCGCAGAAAAAAAGGAAGGTACTGAGGAAGAGGAAGGAGGCAGTGGCGAATGGACGGAAGTCAAGAAGAAACGCCAAAGAGCGTCCGACTTATCGATATTGCGTGGTACGGCGGACCCAGGAGCAACAGCGCTCGAGGCATCGGAAAAATGGAAATATGTTCATCTATACTATGTCAAACAAGGAACAACGACAGATCAGGTACTGGGACATTTAAAAACAATCTGCAGTGAGGACGTGTGTACGGTAGAGATGCTCAAGGCGAGAGGCAACTATGCATCGTTCAAGATTGGAACACCGTCAAGATTGGCAGATGTAATCTTGGACCCCAGGAACTGGGCAGCAGATATATGCATGAAGCCGTGGCGTCAGAACTTTCGGAGGGACAGAGATGGAAGAGCAAAACGAACCTGATGGAAGAACATGTCGTGCAAACAAGAAAAAGGAAAGAAGCATAGGGATTCACTATCAAAATGTGCAAGGGTTACGAACAAAAACAACTAGAATTATGTCCTTCATCCAGGCATCGGAAACGAACCTGTTTGCCATTACAGAAACTGGGTGCAATGAATCCATGTATGATTCCGAGCTCGTACCACCAGGATACCAGATATTGCGATGTGACCGAGCAGACGGGCGTAAACAAGGGGGAGTTTGTATTGTTGCCTCCCCTGGGCTCGAACTGCGACAGCTTCCAATATCGGCCAAGGTCAACATAGACGAACATTGTTTTGAAATGGTTGCAGCATCGGTGTACAGACGAAATAAGTTCTTATTTGTATGTTGTGTCGTATATATCCCACCAAATTCATGTAATGAGGAATATTTGATCATGTTTAACTTGATAGAAGAAATCTGTATAAAATACAAAAACAATGTAATTGTGTTAGGGGATTTCAACTTATATTCTGCCCGAGTTGAAGTCCATAACTATTATGAATATGTGATAGCCTACTGTGAGTTCCATCAATGCAACAAAGTACCAAACTGTAATAATAGGCTGCTTGATTTAGTGTTAAGAGGAAATGGGTTAAGTGGGGTAGTGTCTGTTAAAGAGGCAGAGGGACTGCAGCCGGCCGATAAACAACACCCACCACTCGAAGTTTGGATCTCGATGTTGATCCCGGAGGAAACAAGGGAAGAACCGACAGAAGAAAGTGACCAGGAAAGCCACAAAAAACCCTGGATTGCAAATCAATGGAATTTTCGAAAAGCAGACATTCACCAGTTGTATAGCAATATCGCGAATATGGACTGGAGGGAGCTATATCTCCTTAAGGATCCGGAAGAAGCAGTAAAATATTTCTACCGAAGTATTAATAGGGAGATAGAGAAATGTACCCCAGAGAAACATATATCAACAGCTGGACTAAAGCGCATATATCCAGAATGGTATACAAAGGAGATTATAGCAGATATACAACTAAAACATAAGCTCCATAAGCGCTACAAAAAATGTAAATCGAGAAGCACTTACGATGAATTCTCGCAATATAGAGCAAAGGTTAAGAAAGAGATAGAACAGGCTCACGATTGCCATAGGGACTTGGTGCAAAGTAATCTAGCAAATGATCCCAAAGCATTCTGGCATTTTGTTAAGACAAAGAGAGGAAATGCCAATAATCAGAAATTGGTCAAAGAGGGACATGTTCTCACTGATAGAGTAGCAGTTAAGGAACTGGCGGACTATTTCTGCTCCGTGTATCACCAAGAGCCAGCTAAATTGGATGTAACTTCGGTTAGCGCCAGAGCATCGGCCGGGGCGGCGAGAGTGCAGGTACACGAGCTACAATTACACGAAGTAAAGAAGGCGCTAGTGAAGCTTAAACCTAAAAAATCCACGGGCCCAGACGGAATTCCACCGTTTATTCTTCGAGACTGTCGGGAAGTACTAGCAGCACCGCTACGACATATTTTTAACACGTGCCTAGATAAACAAACATTCCCAGACCAGTGGAAATTAACCAGGGTTGTTCCTGTGCCTAAGGGTAGACCAAGTACTAAAGCAAGTGACTATAGACCGGCAGCAATATTGTCTTCACCGGCTAAGGTATTTGAGGCTGCTATAAACTACTCAGTGTACCCACAGGTGAAGGCACAGCTAGCAGAGGAACAACACGGATTTCGTCCGGAGAGAAGCACGTCTAGCAATTTGCTGCATTTGATGACGAAATTAGTGCCAGCGGTGGACGCAGGAACGCAAGTAGATGTGGCCTACTTCGATTATCAGAAAGCGTTCGACACAGTCCATAATGACGTCCTCCTCTTGAAGCTGGCAGACGCGGGATTTACGCCGAAAACGCTAAGATTTTTTGCAAGTTACTTGAAGGACCGGCGTCAATATGTTGATTGGGGCGGGCAGCAATCGAAGCAATACTACACAAGATCAGGAGTAAATCAGGGCAGCAATTTAGGGCCCCTAGAATTTAATCTGGTAATTAATGACCTGCCAAGTGTAGTAGCAGAATCGACTTGCCTGTTGTTCGCTGATGACCTGAAGTTAGTTAAGGAAATAAGGAAGCAATCGGACTGCGAGGGCTTGCAAAACGACATAGATAGGGTGGTAGAGTGGAGCAACAGAAATCAGCTACACTTTAATGTTTCCAAATGCACAGTTATGTCTTTCACACGGTCACGGAAACCATACACTCATCAATACTGTATAGAGAGCCAACCAATGCAGCGAGTAAAACAAAAGACTTGGGAGTCTATTTCACTAATGACCTTAATTTTCGGGAGCACATCGTAAAGGTGTGTAAGAAAGCCTACCGCAACCTGGGATTTATGCTACGCCATTCGAGCGGCTTCACGAATATAAAAGCAGTAAAAGCTTTATACGAAGCATTAGTTAAGAGCCACTTAGAGTTCAACTCCATAATTTGGTCACCTCACGAAGCGAAATATAAGGGTATGGTGGAACGGGTACAGAACAAGTTTACGAGATTTCTCTACCTGAAATTGTATGGCGTATACCCGTTTTATCCTCTGACGTATCCGACACTCTTCGTTATCGGGATGGTAGGGTACCACACATTAGAAGTGAGGCGAAGTCTGAGTTTGGCAACATATCTGTTTAAAACACTACGAGGCCGGATCTTCAACCAGGCAGTGCTGCAATGGTTGGCATTGAACGTACCAGACAGGTACGTATGGCGACGGCGACAACCTCCGCTATTCGCGATACCGCAAGCGAGAACAAATACCCTTAAGGAGGCACCACTCACCCAAGCCTTGCATACGCTGAATAAAGTCGCAGAGAAAATAGATATATTTGGTAGTTCATTGACGGAGTTCACAAGGGCAACATTGTTTGTTTTGTGTTATGTCGGGGTTAGTAGCTAAAGAGACATGCATGTATCTATTAATTTAATTATTAAGTACGCTATTGTATTAGGGAGACCTGTCATGATAGTGTAAGAAATGAATGAATAAATAAATAAACTTGTAAATCCATCTCCCTACATTCTAAGGCTTCTCGGCTTTCCACCGTCCTTAATTAAGGCCTGCGCGTCCGGAATACCAGGCAGGCGCCGGCACAGTTGCTTGACTTGAATGAGGGTTCATTCAAGTCAAGCAGCTGTTAATACTCGTTTGTTTTGTCAATTTAGTACACGTGCTGAGATTTTTTATCCACCTCTAAAATGTTTTGCCAATTTTTTCTCGTTTGTTTAAGAGCTATTGAATTCTATAGATTTACTCAGTTAAATATTCTGATATCTATGACTCAGTTAGTGAAGATTTAAGAATAGGTATAGGCGCTGTCAGCATGTTTAATGTTTTCGACTATCTCATCTTCGTTCAGGTCTTTTCTATCACTTACTCACTCTCTCTTTCTCATCTACATTAATATTATAAAAAAAATATTTGATTGTTTGTTATAATTTACGCGGACAAAGTCGCGGAAAATTTGTTTGTTTGATATAAAATTACATTATTTAGAACTCGACTACAGTTGGAAGATAGCACGTTAGTTCTACACACTCTATTTTTGTCGTCGATTCGAAATGGTTTCATTGAAGTCTTAACTGTGCTAGTGGTGTGACAGCAAGAGCACGACAAAGAAGAGTCATGGATTGATTGGCACCGTAATCACAAAGATTATAACTGGAGAAATCCCACCTAGCTCTCTTTTATTGTTTTATCGGCATCTCTCAACACTATCCCGGAGTCTGATTAGGGATTTTCAGACTGAATTATATATTATGCTTAATATGCAAAAGTAACATTGTAAACCTTCGTTCCTCCGTTGTAATAAGTAAAAATATAATTTAGTAATTTGTTTGAAAGCGTAACTAACATACTTATACAAATATGTACGTTCTCGCAAAATTTTGCTTTTATAACATAAGTAAGTTTGTACAGAGCGAGACCTCACAAAGATAGTTAATAAACAAGCAACGTTGGTATAACAGCAATTTTATGCAAGAATACTTTGCGAATATTTTCTCACATTACAGCATTTAACGAACACCTTGTACGTGCTATACAAAGCGGTATGCACCGGGAGTGTCTCGAATATTTTGCCCGCGAGGAGTGCGACTAGAAAATAGCGTGAGTACGTGCTCAGAGAGGGAATGAAGACATTTGGAAAGCATACTGTGATGGGCGAGATATCTTAGCACTAAAGTTACAAAATATAGAGAAGACATAAGGGTGCTAAAACAGCTGTTATATAACGTTATATAACAATGTGTAACAACGATAACATTCTAACTGCCAGTCAACGGTGACTTGAAACTGAGCTTGCGAGAGCCTTTGCCAGAGCACGAGCCTTTGGATGAGACATCTATTCCCATGGAATTATAATATCTTGAAAAGCAAGCAGGCAAAAATATAAAATTGTCAGCTTATTAAAATAGATGAGCGCAGCCCCAGATGTGACCGGAGATACGATGAAAAAAATACTGAACGAATATTAAAACACAAACGATAAGCTACCCATTCATAGAAATGTATAAACTTTAAAAACAAACGCTTTTCCAAACGTTGAAATCTACATTGTTTGCCTGCGCCGCGGTGAACATAGATCGCGCGAACTTCGTGCAATTCTCGCGCCATTCATGCCGTTCGCGGGCGGCGGAAAACTTGTGGGATATCCTGAAATTCTGCATTTTCGTGCATTGTTCGCAGCCACTATTGTACTGCACGTAACTGTGTGGTGTGCAGTAATGATTTACGGCATACCTTCTAGACTTTCAGTTCTTCTACTATTGTATCACTACCGAACTATCGCAGCATTTGTGTCAGCTTTTCTAAGTTGTGATGTAAAAATAGCGATTTTCATCTGTTTTTCTTGTGGCTAAGCTAAAATAATAAATAAACTGTTACAGGAAAATAACGAACACAAATACCTTCAAAATGGATTGCTGGTAACAAGCCCAGGACAGTTGCCAATTTGAAGTTGCAAAATGTTTTCATAGAGTGGCCCCAAAAATGACGAAATCAGACTATTTTATACATAGATTTCCATCCCCTCTAGCCCCTGGGAGGGAAAAATAAAAGGCCGGCAACGCTCTTGTCATACTCCTGGAGTTGCAGTTATTCATGGACAGCGGTGATCGCTTACCATCAGGTGAACCGCTTGCTCGTTTGCCATCCTGACTTAAAAAAAGATTTCTGCAGTAAGTTCAGTGACAGTTATAGTTATACAAAACTAAAACTAAGGTTAAAAACGCTGACACCAGGGTTCATCGACCTATTTATTAATCTAAGTACCCACGTGACATAAGTATAAAGATAAAAACAAGTATTTGAAGTTTTCTCAAACATTACAATTGAATAAAATTCCCTGCTTGCAAATTTCGCACAATTTTTACGCCATTCACAGCGTCCGCGAGCGACGGGAAACTCGCGAAAGTTCCTCAATGTCTGCATTTTAGTGCATTGTTCACAGAGACTCTTGTGTTACAGTTACTTAATGATTAAATGCGTACATAAAAATTTCTCTTAACAGGATTCTGACAAGCTTTTATTTTACTTAGTGTGTGAGTGTGACTGGGTCGAATCATCATCATCATTTCGTGTAGGTGACACGGTCAGTCGACCGTGCACACCCTGGTGTCAGAGTTCTTCGAATCTAAGAAGCAGAATTAGTATCAATTCCTGTCGTCCGATTGAGGTTAACTGTTGCTCATGTTTTGAAAGTCTGTTTCGGCGACCTACCATTTTAAGGCACTAGTCATTGGTCATTATCTCGGGGTAATTGGGTGGATTTCTCGTTGCAATATATTGCGACCTTAGGAATACGAACGTGATGTACCTGCAGGAAGTGTTTAAATATTGTTAACTTAGCAAGACACGTACATCACGTAAGAATATACACGTATTCCTAAATCAGCGATCTCCCCTACCAATGCGATACCTATGTATATTTCCTTAGTATATAAGTTATGAGTAGCATTTCTAATAAATCATCACTTATCCTGGTATCGATCTCAATGGTTTAATTTACGCACTCGCCATAATTGGTGACCCCGACGTGATCTAACCGACGTGATCAGGCCGTCGTGATGTAGTCTGACGCGATGGATACGCGCCTCAACATAAAAGACCCTGACGACGCAAGCCTGAAGAACGAATAAATCAACGTGCACATTTTCACCGGCTTCCCACAAGCGGGTCTCACCGGTTTGAAAATCCAAGAGGCACTCCGGCAGTAACCAGAACCACAAGGACAACAAGGACCATCAAAAATGGCTCCAACCACGTTGAAAAAAGGAATCAACACCGGCTCACACGATTCATTGATCGAATCCTGCACCATGGCTGAACGGTCATAAAACAGGAGGCACAGGAACTACCAGGCAACCACAATGGACAACCCCGAGGCAAAGAAAAATCCGCGCAATATCAGCGCAACCGCAAGCTCTAGCCGTCAACTTCAAGAAAAAGAAGAGAGCGCATGCACAGAGATATAACAGAGGATCAACGAAATTATTAAATACAATAGAAACAATTACGCAACGTGAACAGCTGATATCTATATGATGACGCATTTGACGTCACAAATTGCATCACTTCACATGGAAACAACAACGAACGAAAGTGCAACTGCAACAAATAATTGAACGATGTCAAGATCGCAAGGCCGCAGATGGCCGTATGTTGTTCAAAAAAGGCGTAATGAGAAATAATATAAATATTTGCCTATTATTTGAATAAGAATTTGTTTGGCAACAAAGAATCTTGCACCGCATTTCGTGATATCATTAAGTTCTAATGCCTAATTGCTACCGACTTACACAGTGGTATATATTTCATGGCAAACAAGGACAATAAATTGATAACTTTGAAGCCTGCAAGCAAAAGAGCGAACAACTTTAAGATGGAACAGCGATCAACATATTGACAGGAAAACATTAAAGTAAAATGGCGATCACAGAAGCACTACTTTAACTGAAAATTACTTCTCTCAAGATGCAGCAAATGGTTCACAGCAAGCAGTCTCAAGAGCAAGCCAGCAAACGGGTCATACTCCAGGGCCACAGCAGCCGACGCACCGAGCTCCTGGTCCTGAGCAGAGCACCCACAATGTTTATTTTCGACAATTATAACGTCCGGCACAGCCGCCGAGCTCACGCTTAGAAATTTTTAAAGAGTGGCCACTCTTCAGCGGAGCACTTCGGCAGGACTTCCACCGGCGCTAGTCGACATCGCTCTCTACAGTCTCACAAAAGACTACGAGCAAGCAGAAATTATCTCCCGACTCACTGGGATTGAAACAACTGGCAAGTGAAAACGTATCTATACGAGAAGCTCAGACTGCACATCAAGACCATATTGACAAGATGTATATTAAGAGATATAAGAAGTTTGCAATATCTACCAACTATGTATAAGGAAAAAAAACGATTCACAGGGTCAATGTCAATGCATAAACGCATAATTTGCCGCGCAGAAATATTTGCCTACACAGCGTTTTTCAGCACGTGCACTATGCATATTTGCATTCGCTACAGTTTTTACATTTTTGTTAATTTATTGTTGTTACAGTTTATGAATTTTTCGTTAATTTTATTGTCAATTGTTTTTATTTTTCACAAAAGGGGGAGTACTATTGCGACCTTAGGAATACGAACGTGATGTACCTGCAGGAAGTGTTTAAATATTGTTAACTTAGCAAGACACGTACATCACGTAAGAATATACACGTATTCCTAAATCAGCGATCTCCCCTACCAATGCGATACCTATGTATATTTCCTTAGTATATAAGTTATGAGTAGCATTTCTAATAAATCATCACTTATCCTGGTATCGATCTCAATGGTTTAATTTACGCACTCGCCATACAATATTGTATTAGTTTATGTGTCTTATATAATTATATTTTGTTTTAATGTTATTATATGTAGGTTAAGTTTATTTTCATTATATAATAAGTATTATGTAAAAATTAATATGTAAAATACAATATTTTTTGTTTCAGATAATTACAATCTATGCAATTGAATAATATAAATAATTAATATATGTTTAATATTATTAATTAATGCAATAATAAATTAAATTGATTTTCTCACTAGGCACTTCCATAGTGGTTAGGTCCAATTTTCAGCCACTTCATTATATTTGGTATAAATTAATAAACAAATCAAGCAGCCTCCCCAAGTAATGTCCCTAAGGTGAACTGGCAGCTATAAGGTAACTAGCATTATGTTTATCTTTTGTTCCAATTTTTATATTATGCAATAAACGTAAAGAAATAAAATTAAGACGGAAGGTTTTCATAGGTACTTCTGAAGTGAACAGGATATGCCCATAGTGTTTGGCCTTTTTGGATAGCTCTTCTCTTTATGAAAACGCTTATAATAAAAGCTTGTCAATCAAGTGAAAGCTTAGGTTCCCTAAGCGGCCTTCTACGACATCCACGGTAACACCTGGAATGGTCCTATTTTACCCTTCGGGGAACCACACGGCACCCGGCATTATACTACATATTTATATTAAAAAAAATTGTTCTTATTGAGCAAGTTTGATACGCATCCTGAAATAAAACACAATCTTGTCCCAAAAGTTTCTACAAGAACGTTATCCATAAAAATACAAACTCACAAATGTCCCGATATCAATAATGCAGCAATTCTCTCCAGGGAATACCTACCGCCAAGATTTGCTACATGGCAGTGAAAAATATACCTTATCGCAAAGACATAAAATTTAAAATTAATTGAAAAGTATTTTTCTACGGTGGAAGAGCGGACAGGTCTCGACGGCCGTTTGGAGTCCATTCGAAGATGATACGTCAGCGATGAGCGGACTGAAGTAAAATTCAGAGACCCTCGTGATTTTTAATACGAGTGCAATTCTTGCAGAACTTACACTCCGCATTCTATCTCATTGGAAAGGAACTATGTAGATCTATTTTGTTGTTCTCGTGGCATATTTAATTATACAAAATAAGTACATGGACTTCTCTATCGCATTAGGATATATCCTGTAATGATAGATATAAGTGGACGATAAATCCCAACTAATATTACAAATGTGAAAGTGAGTTTGTTTGTTTGTTTGTTACGTTTTCACCATAGATATCAGAATATTTACAAGTTTTCACGCAGAATCTACTGAACCGATTATCATGAAATTTTGCATACACATAAGTTAGGGTACCGAGAAGGACATAGGCTTTATATTACGCGGGCGAAGCGAATTCCTAGATACATATCAAGCGGATATAAATATCTTTTTTCGCCAACCTCTTACTGTGGTTTGTGTGTGTGTGATGACGGTGGATAAGCCTTTCAAAAACATTGTTGGTGTCTGACTGAACACCATTTTTCGATTTGGTGATATTGGGCTTAATATGACCTCCAAAAAAGCGAATGTAGAATCGAGTGTCCCTTACCCCTGCAAGCTAAATAATGGATACATGGAAAAATTCAAGTCTGCATCATATGTAAGGAAATTACAAGGAAAACTATCACAACAAAGAAGAATTCACAATTTGAAGATTATAATGAAATTGCAAGGAAAGCTATTACGGTTAAGTAGGGTTCACAAGTCAAAGTGCAATGCTAGAATGCCCCTTAAGCTTAAGGGAATAATAAACAAAGCTATAATAAGACCTGTTGTACCATACGGCTCAGAATCGTGGACCACCAAAGCAGTAGATAAAAGACGAATGCATGCTGCCGAAATGAGAATGTTGAGATGAATGTGTGGTGTAACGCGAAAGGACAAAGTAAGAAATGAGTACATAAGAGGATGTTTGAAAGTAGCGTCCGTGACTGAAAAATTAAAAAGTAATAGGTTGGTATGACCATGTTATAAGGAGGAATGAAAATCATGTAACGAAAAAAATTTTGGGAATGGAAGTTAGAGGTCGAAGAAATAGAGGAAGACCAAAGAAAAGGTGGATGGAATGCGTAAGAGAGGATATGTGTAAGAAGTGGGTAACAGAGAGTATAACCAGCGATAGAGTGAAGTGGAAGAAACTGACATGCTGTGCCGACCCCACATAAAGTGGGAAAAGGTGAAGAAGAAGAAGGGTTCACAAGTCAAAGAGTTATATATAATCGACTGATGAATAAAATGACTTGCAACTACACTGCGCGTGGCCCGACACGCACTAGGCCGGTTTTTTAACCAAAATTTAATTTGAACTTTCCTTTTTTGATTTCTCCTTAGTCCGGAATCCCCCCTTAATATTCTGGCTTCGCCGCAGTCGGCTAACATTGTAAAATAGCAACAAAAGTAATCTCTCAGAAACGAGGCGTCGAGGCGTAATTTGCTTGCAAATCAGCGTTTTAATTGGCCGCCGCTGCAGAGCAAGTGTAATTAAATTTTAATTATTTACAATGATCCGCAGTTATTTATTCACTAGCGGTTAATTAGCGTCGTTTGTGAACAAAACTCTAACTACAAACGTAACCGCTCGTTGTCTAGTTAAGTTAAAACCGGCCAAGTGCAGTTTGAATTCATACACCGTGTTATATTTAACTACATAAACGCCACAGAACTTTTCTGAGCTTTTCAATGCGACCTATCTTAAATAAGCAAACTCTGTTTTGCACGTCTACTATTCACGGAAACTACTTTTTACAAATTTAATGACATCTCGCACTTCAAAATCGGTCAAGCCGTTTAAAAGCTCCAGGAGGCAAGAATGGCATAGACATATTTACATACTAAAAACAAACGCGCGAAAAACACTACCCTCTTTTTGGGTCAATCGGGTAAAAGGAAATGCGTACTATTTTAAATAAAGTATTTCTTTAGTTGTGTGTGGTTCTTTGTGGTGGGTCTTTAGTATGAGGTTTTTATAAGACAAACCCACAACTTTTGTTTGTTTTTGTTTTTCGTATGTGTAAGTGGCCAACACTGGTGTCAGATTTTTCAAGCTGCTTTAAGGCATCTGACATAGCTTAACGACTGCCATCAACGATGACAGCCGGGACCAACGGCTTAACGTGCCTTCCGAAGCACGGAGGAGCTCGAGATATTTTTATGCAACTTGCGGTCACCCATCCAAGTAGGGACTGCACCAGGGGTTGCTTAACATACGTAAGCGCTCACAGAGCTCACAACCACTGGACCACCGGGCTCCTCACACCCACAACTTAAAAACCAAGCCTTAAATGAAGTAGGAAAAACATGTGTTTTTAGTTATTTTGTATTTACTTAATCCAGATTTGACTATCTGGTATATAAATGAAGCTATATTCATTACAGACGTATGTATGTAAGTTGGCACAGCCGGCGGCGTCTGCTGTCATTTATATTTATTGTATGTAAAACAGAATATTACATACATTTATTATTGTAAGCTCCTCAGCTTCCAGTAGGTCGGGGAGAAAGTAATTTCGTATTTTGTATGAAGATTTTATCCGTCCATACAAAAGAGGTTTGACTTTGACATCAAAATTCTCAGATCAAAACGCTTAAACCAACTTTGTGCTGTTCTTACTGGGACTGCGGTATGTTCATAAATACCAAAATTCACTTTCTGCGTATTTTGCATAATTTCTTTATTTTTTAATTAACTTTTTAAAATGTAATTTTTTTTCGTCTATCTGATACATTTTTAATAAACAAAGAAACGGTTAAAATATGAAGGGAAAATATTTTGGACATGTCTATATAATTCTTGAAAATTGTACTTTTCAGATGGTATCTAATTCAGCCAGATACATACAACATTACCAAAGATATTTGATTACAACTTTACACATAAAAATACGAAATTACTTTTTCCCCGACCTAATATTATTATACTGTAAAGCCTCTGGTTCACGGATATAAGAAACATCCAGCTACGGTTAACTCAAAGTAAATGCATACACGTGAAACATTTAAATAAAATTATTTTAATACGGTTTTTATCGTTACGTTAGTTTACCTGTTTACGTTAGTCTACCTGCGACCACGAACACTGTAAAGTGCTCGAAACGTTAGGTGTATAAATAATGTAATAAACGCGATAAAAACCGTATTAAAATAATTTTATTTAAATGTGTAACAATCGCGAAAACATAAGAAAACATTGCATACACGTGAATTTAAATTTTATCAGTTAAGGTAGAACACCTACCCACGGATGAGAGGTACTTGCAGGGGGAATTGAATCGTGCAGTTCCTGTGCACACTCCCCGGAATGCAGCCTGTAAAATTATATATTAATAGCATACATTATATTTAATCTGAGTACCAGAGGCTTCCTTTACACAGCATCGTCAACTCCCAGTATATTGTATACGTGTAACAACGACTTCGTTGTCTCGGCCCACCATATCAGGTTCCGTGTCATTTTGCTAATTATGTCAGCGACGTTGTTTCACGTTTGAATACCAACTCACCTACGCATGGAAATCAACCTTTGTCAAATGGTGTCAGTTCGAAACAGGCATTACTAACGTTTATTTTAAGGTTGCTAACCTTAAAATAAACCTATAAAGGTTATACAATCCCGACGTAGTTTTACCTATTTTTTTATTAGAAGATGTCAAATTATTATTTACATGTCAGATTAACTACTAAGTATGGTTATAAGTAGTTAATCTAACATAGTTTAGACACCCCGGCAAGGACTTTTTATTCATTACTAGCTTAAGCACACGGCTCTCCTCGCTTAAATTCATATCCCTTGGGAACAGTTCCTTTTTGAATCATAAAAACCGGCCAAGTGCGCGTCGGGCCACGCGCAATGTTTCCGTAGCTTTCTCTTACCTCTAACAAAAATTTGCAACCTTTAAACCCAAATATTTCGGAAATGGATCCCTAAATCGAACTAGTGTTCTCAACCTCACAATATTTTTTAAAGACCTATCTAACAATACCCAACACGATGGGTTTGTGTAAAAAAAAATATTACTCCCTCTTTACTTGTATGGGAGCTACGCTAAAAAAAATTTTTTTCAAGATTTTTTTACAACTTTTTTGTCATGATTTATATATATATTCATATCAAATTATAGCTTATTAGTACTTATAGTCTCTGAGTTAAACCGCGGACGGACAGACAGACGGACAGACAGACAGACATGGCGAAACTATAAGAGTTCCTAGTTTACTACGAAACCTTTCCTGGAACCACATCTATTTGAATTCCAAATTTCATAGAAATCGGTTTAGTAGTTAAATAGTAAAGAGGTGACAAACAGACACAGTAAATTCGCCTAAGTTATATTATAAGTACGGACCGGCTTGGAGTGGCTTTTGGTCTCAATCGTGGGGATTTTTAAATGAAGCAGATCATTCGAGGCACGCGCGCGTTGTTTGCCGACCTCGCGACGCGGGCTTGTTTGCCTGAGGCTGTGTTTGCGGCAAATGTTTTTCTCATATAAACGTTCTTACATATGGTAACCATTTTAAGCTTTCGCGGTCACAATCGCTTTTGGTATTTTTCTCATATTGTGAAGGTCTTAAAAATAATCGCGATAAGTCTCGTACTTATAGATTTAGCAAAATCAATTCTAAGTTTCTCAGGTAAAGAACAAAACGCTTAATTATTCACTTTTTTATGTCATAGGACGGCAAACGAGCAAGCGGGCCACCTGATGGTACGTGATCACCGCTGCCCATGGACTAATGTAACACCAGGGGAGTGACAAGAGCGTTGCCGGCCTTATATTTTCCCCTCCCCAGAGGGGAGGTGGGATGGGCCTCCGGCGCTCTCACTCACCAAACGAAGCAAAGAAGCTGTAAAGCTACTACACAAACGTCGATTTTCTGTGAGAGTGTGGTACTTCCCCGGACGAGCCGATTCATGCTACCAGCTGAAGTGATATTCGCCGGTAGCGTGGCTCTACCACAACTTGTGACTACTATATTATACAATACTATTTCAGAAAAGTAAGATGACTGATTCGAACGGATAGGATATCACCATCACCTTGGTCATCAAAAGTAGGGTTCCAAGAGAGTATTCATGGTCAAAGGTACTAAAGTATTTTTTAAATTTTATTCCTCAAAGTTATGTATTTTTTTTTTTCTTTAGCCTATTTTGTTTCCCACTGCTGGGCAAAGGCCTCCCCTTTCTGTTTCCACTCGTCACGATCCAAGTTATGTATAAAGTAAGATTATTTTATTTTAAAAGACTTACCTTTTAAAAACTTAAAATAATAATTGACGGGAAAGAAAGTCTTATTCCCTTGTTGCTGTATCCAAAGTAAACTTTATGCCCCAAAAATATTTCGGTTTAGTTTTACAAGTATTCCACTTTTTGCAAACGCACAAACTTTCGCGATTATATTGCTATTCAAAATAAGTTGCCGTTGTTAAGGCACACTTGTATATTCAGGGGACGCCGGAGAAGAATGATAAAATCTCCAAGTTTCTTCGTCTTGTTATTAAGCGCCTTAAAATATTCCGGCGAAAGAAATGTGATTAGGGAGATAAAAATATATAGAGCGCGGTAACGAGCGCCCGAAGGAAGTTCCACATCCAAAAATGGGCATAGAAGGATAACACGAGTGACCCTAGTGAGATATACTTATGAGATATGAGAGAGAAACGGGTCTTTGCGACATTTTAATACAAAATTGTTCAGCCGCCCGGGAAATTAGTACAGGAAAGTAAGCCGAAGAAAAATCGCGTTCCCAGCGTTGGTGCTACGCGAAAAGTTGTTCATATTGACAGGCTGAGATACCCCTTTAAGATTATGTTGAGGATAAATTTATACGCTGCAAATGAAGTGGTTGTTTTCATATTTTGTTCGAAAATGTGGTGGACTAAGTACACCTAGAACATTTAACTGCATCATCTACGAAGCGTAAGGTGCTATTTCAAGCCTATTCTTAATAGTTATAAGGCGGCCATGGTACAAGAAAAAGAAAATTTTATATGCACGTGTTAGATTATGTGAATGTAAGACTTCTCATATTATTTATTTATAATGAAACTACTTGATTTTTGTTAAGTTAACTACAAATTTATGAAAATATGATTCTAATTACTAAAATAAAGATAGTATCAGAAGAATAAAGAAACAACTTTAAACACATCACAGCTATTTATTATAAAGAACTTCAGAACTGCGAAATTATTTACACTATAATATTTAACAATATTTTATTATTAACTTTATAAAAACACAATTGAAATCTACTTAATCATAGCACCATTCATTATTGTTTAAAATTATACAATAATACTTATCTGAACGTCTGTCTTGTTCGAGTCACACCGAGAAAGTGAGCCATACATTTGCCACTCGCCCTACCTTCGTCTGTTACGTCATAATGGAAAATATCTCATGACAACGACTATATTGATTTCAAGTATAAAATACTTCTAAGAGTATAAATGTAAATTATCAATTAATGTTTGATCGAATTATCTTAATGCTTTAAGTGACATATTTGTGTACAATTAGAAATAATACATTTAGTAGTATTAAACATGAAAATGTAATTAATATAGTCAGCAAGTGACTTATTCTTATTGAACAACGTATTTATATTTTATAAACTAGGTATAATCAACATCTTTTATATATATTCCCTAACACGGCCAATCTGACACGTACTTCGTTCTCGAAGTTCGTCAAAAGAAATATAAAAATAACCAATACAATAGTTACATCAAATGACCAAACTTTGTTCTGACCATTGTAAACAAGTTCAAAGCAACAAAAGTACAGTGTATCAATTGGATAAAACAAGAAAACAGTATATAAGTATTTGACTGCTTTAACTAATCTTAACTATTTATATTAAAATTCATCCTTTTCATAAAAGTACTAAGTTCATTTGAAAGCAATAGTTACACCAAATGTTATTGATTATATATTAATATTTGCGACATATAATAAGGTTTTGTAATTGTAGGCCGCCATTTAAAAAACGAGTTCAACGCAACAAAAGTACAGTGTATCGATAGGATTACACAAGAAAAACAGTATCTAAGTATTTGGCTGCTTTCAAGTAATCTTACCAATTTATCTTAACAAAATTCATCCTGTTAAATGACAAAAGTACAAAGTTCATTTGAAAGCAATAGTTACACTAAATGCTAAAGATTTTATATTATTAATCGCAACATATAGGATTTTGTATCACAAATATTCTAGGCCGCCATTTAAAAAAAAACATTTTTAAGTTCACCATGGTTGTACATATATGAAATGTGTTTACTTAAAACAAATCAAACTCCAAATTGTTTAAAACTAGTTATAACTTTCCAAGTAGGTACAGCAAAAGAAATTCTTAAATATTGCTGCTTCCTTCAATGAAAACTACTATGTTTAACTCCATTTGCACTATGGCAAAAAGAATATCTAATACGTTACCAAAAGGCATTGAATAAATATGTTATTTTTAAATTTCTAAAAAAATCCAGACAGTCATCCATACAAAGTTTTTAAACGTACATTGTTTCATCGGTTGCTCAAAAAATGTTATGTCAAAGAACATTAAGATAAACATTGACTACTATTAATTTAAAAAAAAACTTATTTTTATGTATGTTCTCATTTTTTTTTTTATTTGCATGTCAGAAATGACTAATGTATGAAACTACTATATTGCACCACTATTGTTTGAACCACATTTAACGCAATAATTATCATTTCATTTCACTTAATATTATTTCATTTCACTTAATTTCATTTTAATTCATTCTATTTTATTTCGTTTCATTTCATTTCAATTTGAATAAAAAAAAAACTATCATTTTATCCAGCAACAACAAAAGCAAGTATTTTCTGCTTTATTTTATTCAACAACAACAATAATTACTATATACGCAGCAGTATTAAACAACAACAAAAGTATTTGGCATTGCCGACCACAACAACGATAAGTATACTTTCTGCTTTATAGAACAACGCTCGATACTCGGTTTAATCGACAATAACAACAACAATGCAATTTTAGTCTTTGCATTGGTCTTCAAATTTCGACTTCAAATCTTCATGTTAAATATTTTATTTTCACGTACTGGGTACAAAACTGTTTATAAATATTAAAATAACCGTCTTTTTTTATTGCAAAAAAAATTACTTTTTTTTGCCATACAAACAATTTCTTAAGTCTGTAGCACACGGATTGCTACAAAAATGCGAGGCCCAGCTTTTATCCTGGTGTTTTATGTTTTCATTAAAATAGCAAGACTAAGCTTTTTTTTTGTATGTGATATGGAACACTTTTACTTACTAAATATCACATCACCACTAATGTAAGAAAAGTCGGGATCGTTTACATATTCTGGAGACATTTTCTATAAAATATAATTATTTTTTCACTTTTAACACCTTTATCACTTAGTAATGCAGATAACTTTAACTAAACATAATACTTTTAAAACATTCGATGCCAACTAAGTAAAAGCAATTTTGTAAATAAATATGACTATTGGATTTAATACATTCTGTACATAATATTTTTTAAGATGATATTTATTTACTCAATTTTTTTTAAAGGTTTACCAATTGAATTTAAATATATTTTTCATTTGACATAATTAGGACAATGTATACTCAGTCCACATATCAAGTTTTTAAGGTTATAATTGTAAGTAGATGTCGATTGGAGAAAATGCGCTGTGCAGTTTGTTACCGCTTCTTCTGCATTCCGCTTTGGAAGCGGCGTTAAACTAAGCCATAAGTAAATTACTAACGTCAATAAGTTTTCTGTTGTAAATAACATATGTATAGCAAATTATAAGTGTTCTGAGCAACCTATATTAAATAAACATTTGAATTTTGAATTTTATCAAGTTCAGGGAGGGTAAGATCATTAAATTCGGAATATCGCAAAAATTTAAACGAATAAATCTCGTTTACTTGTAATTTTTTTTTATTCAGCATGGGTAGATAATTAGAAATTTGTTAAAAATTATTTCGGATACTTTATGTTGTAGACTAGTAATTTGGCAATAATCAATACAAATATTTACTCATTGCTATAAGTATAGTCTAATACTTGTAATTGAATGTTTTGAAAATACATATCGTTTAAAAAAAGAAATAGTTTCTTACTCAAATACTTATTCCAGCAACTATTGTTACTACGTCACCTAGGTGGAAGTATTTATATAAATAATCAAAGCAGTACAGAATAACATAAAACAAAAAGAAAGTCAAAATTTGTGGGAAAAATAAAATTACTCTAGGTAGTCACTGTACCTATTCGATGATATAAAATAGCGAAAAAAAATTTTATAACATGTATTAAAATATATGTAATTTTTTGTTTTCTATTTATTTATTTCAAATTAATATTTTAATGTAGAATTGAAGAGTTAACTATTGAACATAGCTACTTGTAGCTATCAGTATGATAGGTGTTTAGTAGCTCAAAAAAGTAACTACGCTTTGCTTGAAAATCGATTCCTTTTGTACATGGATGGATTTTAACAATTACGTTTATTCACGAAATTTTGTTTCTGGATTTTTAAGCAATATTATATATTCATATGAAAGAGACATGTTCTTTGTTATATACGGCATTAGAGATTTATAATAAATCCCAAGAGATTTTATTCTATTGCGATGGTATAAAATAGAGATAATTTTTTTTATTACTTATCTATTAAAATATATGTAATTTATTGTTTTCTATTTATTAATTTCAAATAAATATTTTAATGTAGAATTGAAGAGTTAACTATAGAACATATTTACTTGTAGCTATCAGTATGATAGGTGTTTAGTAGCTCATTTAAAAAGTAACTACGCTTCGCTTGAAAATCGATTAATTTATTCACCAAATTTTGGTGGAAAATATTGTTTCTGGATTTTTAAGCAATATTTTATATTCATGTAAAAGAGACATGTTTTTTGTTATATACAGCATTAGAGATTTATAATAAATCCCGAGGGTTTTTTTATATTAGAGCCACAAAAATTGGTCGGACACCAAAATTACATACAACTTACAAATTGATGTATAACACTTTAAATGCGAAAATTTACTAATATTTTTTATAATTATTTAGTATTGTATTAGTTTCAATTGATATTTCAAACCCACATGACAAGTTTGTAAAAAAATATCTTTCATTTCAACAAAATTAAATTTTACATTATTCTAGTTTTGACTACTTAACAATGTATCAAAGAATCACTAGCTGGAAATAATAATATCAGCTTCATATTAAATGAATTGAATTACTAGCTTACTTTATTTCTAAAAACTATAAACCTTACATTAAAATACTAAAATTCTGAGAATAACCAACTTTAATGCTACTTAGCAATTTTGATGATTAGTAGAACACCACTAAAGCCACCATAAGTAAAATCACGTCAAAAAAAAAATTTTTTTTTGTACACTATTAGGAACCAGCTCTTCATGACTATATAATTAAAGAAATGTGTATTATTTAAATATATCACAACACATACTTAGTCAGATAAGTCTTGAAACAGTGAAACCAAAATTGGAAAATTTCTGTCCGCTGTTTACGGAAATATGTACTGCATTTTTTTTTTGCGGAAAACCTGAACATGGTGACTCATTTCTTTCACTGCTGCTCGCAAGCAACCAACTAAAGGAATTAAACGATAGCAGTATGGTTCGTTGAGATTCATTTCTATAGGAGTAACTAGATGTTATTAGGATACCACCAAAATATTACCATTTGGGCGGACAGACCTTTTCAAATTTCTCCGTGATAAAATATGACACTAAATATAAGAATTAAATTGTCATCAAGTAGAAAAAATACTGCTTAGTATAAATAGTACTAGTTATTTCTCTTAAAGTTGTAAATTTTCGTTTATGAAATGGCCAAACCCAGAAAAAAAAAGACTGGACACGCCACCAAACTTGAAAAAAATTAGGTAATTGTTTTACTGTAATATTAACTGCTTCGTAAAAAAACATATGCATATTTTCGTGAAAAAAAAAATCATTGATGTTATTGTGCTTCAAGGTATGATTATCAGTGCCGCCGCCAAAAAATGCATTGAGAAAATCACTCACATTATCCGTAACCAAGTTAATCCAATCAAACCTGTATACAAGGTAAATTACCCTAGTATGACCCTTTATATCTAGTCGATATTTGTACATTAATATTAATAGATAATTGGTCATTCCATAAACCGTTCGGCCAATCTGACATAATACAATTTAATCCTGACACATTTATATATCGTTCAATTAATTTAAGCATAATCATAATTTGAAACGGTTTTTAGACTAAATTGTTTTGAATAAGTTGGTAAAAACTTAAAACCTATCTAAATAGGTGTCGGATGTTTCACTGATCGATCGTTATATGATTTTTAGACTTATAAGTAAGATTACTTTTTTAACCAAAATTTATTTTACAATATTGAACTTTTCTCAAGCATATTCTCAGTAAGAATCACAATAATCTGCAGAATACAAGACGGCCTAGTTAGTTCCTTAGAGATTTTTTTTTTCTTGTGTGGGTGGGTAGTGGTACCTTCACCGATAAAAAATTTGATGATAGCGGGTGGGTACAACGCAAAATTATAGTTCTTAAAATTGTTGGCTCCCAATTCTTAAATCACGATAAAGCTGAGCCCTGATGGGCCTTACCGGCTTTAGCTGCTCTAGTTGAATCTTGCTCCATCCAAGCTCGATGCGGAGGACCTCGATGTTTGTGCACCACGCCTCGGCGCCGTTATCATTTTTGTCAGGATCGAAAACCAGCAGCACACGTCGGTACGAAATCGGTTGGACAAGGTGACTGCGCGTCTTAACTGATCTGAGAAGGAGAAAAAAAAATTAGTTAAGTCAGGTTGGAATCCCACTTCTGATGTTAGATTATGTGAATGTAAGACTTCTCATATTATTTATTTATAATGAAACTACTTGATTTTTGTTAAGTTAACTACAAATTTATGAAAATATGATTCTAATTACTAAAATAAAGATAGTATCAGAAGAATAAAGAAACAACTTTAAACACATCACAGCTATTTATTATAAAGAACTTCAGAACTGCGAAATTATTTACACTATAATATTTAACAATATTTTATTATTAACTTTATAAAAACACAATTGAAATCTTCTTAATCATAGCACCATTTATTATTGTTTAAAATTATACAATAATACTTATCTGAACGTCTGTCTTGTTCGAGTCACACCGAGAAAGTGAGCCATACATTTGCCACTCGCCCTACCTTCGTCTGTTACGTCATAATGGAAAATATCTCATGACAACGACTATATTGATTTCAAGTATAAAATACTTCTAAGAGTATAAATGTAAATTATCAATTAATGTTTGATCGAATTATCTTAATGCTTTAAGTGACATATTTGTGTACAATTAGAAATAATACATTTAGTAGTATTAAACATGAAAATGTAATTAATATAGTCAGCAAGTGACTTATTCTTATTGAACAACGTATTTATATTTTATAAACTAGGTATAATCAACATCTTTTATATATATTCCCTAACACACGCATGTACGTATAGGTCAAAATACATCATTTTAATAGCTAGTATGAACGTAGAACCTTTGAATAAAGTTAATTCCTATTGTGAATGTTGTAATAGGCGATAAAGGAAGAGTGCAAATAGAATTTGATGAAAAAGCGTAGCTACGAATACTATTTTGAAACTTAAGTTAATTTTGACGTATATAGCATAAGGTTCATGATGAAATTGCTAATTATTAATGTCTGCCTAATCAGGGCACTTGAATTTAATTTTTGCAACTGACCGTACATTTCTAGGCACAATTTTGTTACATCTGCGCCGCTCTATATTTTCTTCAGTAACGAGCGGCGAAAGGAAGTTACCGGATTTATGATCCGATCAAGAGATAAATCATCGGAAAAAATGCCGATAACTCAGTGTTGTGGCAAGCGGGGGGCGCGGCAGGGGGCGTGGGGGTCAGGCGGGGGAGCAGCATTCATTTGTCACCCAGGCCGGAGACAAGGCTAGCGGACATCGCGCAAGACTGCTTCGGACAGTTTCTGTCTCCAGGAACGAAATATTTATGAATATGAGACAAACTGTATTTATGTAGACCTACAAAGAATGTAGTATGCCCTTGCTGCCATATCTTTCAGTTTTACCTACCCTCAAAAAAACTAATACATATTAAACAATTTTTAATGGTGGTTTGTCCATTAAAGATTTTGCAGTGTTTAGGTTTTATATGGCTTCGTCTCTTTGTAGCATCACAGCCGGTTTATGGTGGGTGGACCTGAGTTCTATTTTCTTTACTAAAACAATGTAGTTTATTATAACGGGCTAGGTTTTGAGGTAGCTAAAGTTGGTGAAAATTTTAGGACCCTTCGAAGCCAGTCTTCAAACTATATTTAAATGATTGTCTAGTTAAACATATACATCAGCCGTTAGATCCACTGCCGGGCATGACCATCTTCTAAGAATTTTCATCATGGAAGGGTTTTGCCATACTCACCGCGCTTGACAGACGAACTCTTCGAAATCATTCGAAAACATTCGAAATCATTGGTTTTATTCAGTACAGTACAGTACAGAATTTCGTAGTATGTTTATAACCACGTACAGGTGGGTGGTTATAAAGTGGTTATTATATTATTATTGTCTTACATTACATACTTAGTTTCTTCTCTGCAAACGGTCTCTCTTTTCGGTTTCGAAACTCTTTTGAAAAATTCATCATCATCATCATTGTTATATTCCTTAATTGCTGAACTGCAATCTTGTTTTAGTTTATATGGGTATCGCAATTGTATTGCAAAACTTCGTATGAGGATCGTACAGTAAGCTGTCTAGTATAGTCATTGGTTAATTTATAAGCACTCCGCTTCGCCTTGCATCATAATCATAATGTACTATTATACGATAGTGAATTGACATTTTATAAACTCCTAAAAATAAATGCATATTTCATTGTCGTCTCTGGATACACGCAAATAAATTTCTATATGAGAAAGCTGAACTTTGACCCCCGCGACCCTCGTGAGTTGTCACAAAGTAAATGCGCGAGAAATGTAGTTTGTAATGTTGTTGCGGCGCGCTTAACAAAGGTAATTGCTTGTCAGCGAGAGAACGCTTTTTAGTCTGAAGCAGCGCGGGATAACATATTTTGTAACAAAGCAGTCTGAGTTTCTGTTCACGTAGCTACAAGTTAGTGTTATATTTCATAACTGTAGCCTCGTTGTGATCCCAGCGCACAACGTTGTCACGTGTACGTCTCAAAGTAAATGGACAAAATATGTAGTTGATGATGTTGTCACACGTAATTGCTTGTCAGCGTGAGAGCGCTTTGTAGATTGAAACAGCGTGTGATGTCATATTTTGTAATAAAGCAATCAGTTTCTATTCACGTAGCAACTAGCTAGTGTCATATTTCATAGCTGTAGCCTCGTTGTAAACCCAGCACTCGACCGTTGTCGTGTGTAAATGCGCAAGATTATGATGTTGTCATAAACTTTTATATGAGAAAGCTTCACTTTGACCCCAGCGACCCTCGCGAGTTTGTCACAAAGTAAATGTGCGAGAAATGTAGTTCGTAATATTGTTGCGGCGCGCTTAACGAAGGTAATTGCTTGTCAGCGAGAGAACGCTTTTTAGTCTGAATCAGCGCAAGTTACATACTTATATTAAAATTAAGCAATCTGAGTTTCTATTCACGTAGCTACAAGCTGGTGTCATATGTCATAACTACAGCTTCGCTGTTACCCCAGCGCCTTACCGTTGTTGTATGTACGTTTCAAAGTAAATTAGCAAGATGTGTAGGTAGTTTATGTTGTTGTCACACGTAATTGCTTGTCAGCGAGAGAGCGCTTTTTAGTCTGAAATAAGTAGCGAGGGGTATCAAATTTTGTAATAAAGCAATCTGAGTTTCTTGTGATTCCAGCGCTCGGCCGTTGTTGCGTGTATGTCTCAAAGCATGCAAGCAACGCAAGATTGTGATGTTGTCATAAATTTCTATATGAGAAAGCTACACTTTGACCCCAGCAACCCTCGTGAGTTTGTCCGTTTCGGTACACATGTCCCATACCCTCTGATTAGCAATTCACAAAATTCCCACTTTCCAAAATACCTACTCATCTGCGAGAAATGTATTTTGTAATGTTGTTGCGATAGGCTTAACGAAAATAATTGCTTGTCAGCGAGAGAACGCTTTTTCGTATGAAATAGCGCAAGTTAAATATATTGTAATAAGTCATCTAAGTTTCTATTCACGTAGCTACATGCCAGTGTTGTAGGTCATTGCTGAACCTTCGTTGTGACCCCAGCGCCCGTCCGCTGTCGCGTGTACATCTCGAAGTAAATGCGAAAGATATTTATGTAGTTTGTGATGTTGTCACGGCGAACTCAACGTAATTGCTTGTCAGCGAGAAAGCGCTTTGTAGTCTGAAAAAGTGTGAGACATCATACTTTGCATTAAAGCAATCAAAGTTTCTATTCACGTAGCTACAAGCTAATGTCTTTCATAACTGTAGCCTCGTTGTGACGCGTTTACGTCTCAAAGTAAATGGACAAGATATGTAGTTTATGATGTTGTCACGGCGGACTCAACATTGTCAGCAAAATAACGCTTTTTAGTCTGAAATAGCGAGAGATATCGTATTTTGTATTATAGCAATCTGAGTTTCTATTTACGTAGCTTTACGCTAGTGACATATTTCATAACTGAAGCTTCAATGTGACCCCAGTGCCCGTCCAATGTCGCGTGTATGTCTCACAGTAAATGTACAAGATATGTATTTATGATGTTGTCACGGCGGGCTCAACATAATTGCTTGTCAGCAAAAGAACGTTTTTTAGTCTGCAAAAACGGGAGATTTATTGTTATGTAATAATAAAATCTGAGTTTCATTCCATCTACATAGTTACTAGTTACTTTCATATACTAAAACGCTTCCTTATGGCCCCAGCCCCCGTCTTTATATTTGCGCCGCTATGCAAGAGGCCCACTATGAATGAACCTAGCACCCGACGCCGCAGTATTATGCCTGTCAACAAAACTGAGTAAATGCAATTTGTAATGTTGCAGTTTTGATTGCTTGTCAGTGCTAGAGTGCAGTTTATGTCGCAAATAACGGGAGATATCCTGTACTGAAACAATGCAATCTGAGTTTCTGTAGAGTTCCTGAATTTCAAGTGTACAGCTAAATACATAAAGCTTGTTTGGTAACGAGTTTGTGTGCTCAGGATTTGGTAAAGAGAAATTTAGTACAAATTTTGTGTACAATGAAAAATAAATGTAATACACATTAGACTTGTACCGTTTGATATCTTTAAATAATCAAACTTTGATATCTTTTTGATTTCAGTATATCACATTTTAATATAATATAACATTACTAGCTGTTACCCGCGGCTTCGCCCGAGTAATTTATAGTCTATGTCCTTCTCAGTACCCTAGCCTATGTGTATGTAAAATTTCATGATGATCGGTTCAGTAGATACGGCGTAAAAGCGTAACAAACAATCAAATTAACTCACTTTCGCATTTATAATGTTAGTAAGGATAAGGATTCTGTCTGAATTGGTCATGCAAGGTTTGTGGGAATATTGTGATGAGTTTGAATGTGGAACATGGAACATGTGGTGTAAAGGTTTCGGCAACAAGACCAATAATTTAAAAAGTTTTTGTAAAATTGGTGATTTGTAAACTATACTTGCCTGTAGGTGTTGTATAAACGTCTTAAACATCAAATTTGTAAAAGGTAAAATTTCTTTTAAATTAAATTTTGTCAATCATCTTAATTTGTTTTGTTACCATAAAAATTGTCTTTGATGTTTATTTAAAGCACTCAGAAATATTTTTGTACGTATTTGTGTAAAGAAAGGAATAAAATTTATTCTTTTTTTTGGGAGACAAACGGAGAAGTTATATGCGTTTACAATGAGAAGTTGTTTGTTGTGTACCTACGAATATTACCCTTTATCTGGAAAACGGTTTAAACACTTTAGATACGTTTTTCTGTAATTTATATTTTATTTTGTGACGAGCTCCGTGGCGCAGCGGTCAACACGCCAGGCTGCGACACGGATGGTCCCGGGTTCGATCCCCGGTCAGGTCAAAATGAAAAACGATCTTTTTCAGATTGACCTGGGTCTTGGATGTTTATCTATATATGTATTTGTTATAAAATATTCTATCGTTGAGTTAGTATCCCATAACACAAGTCTCGAACTTTCTTTGGGGCTAGCTCAATCTGTGTGATTTGTCCGTATTTATTTATTTATTTTATTTATTTTTATTTATTTTATTTATTTTATTTATTTTATTTATTTTATTTATTTTACTTTTTCCCTAACCACTTCACAAAAAAGGGCTCAATACTCTAAAATAATATCAACCACCTGATTCATAGTACCACGGGCAACAAACCCACCTAAATTATATTCTATAGGGTTAACATTTTTATCGTAATAAGTTTTTCTTACATATTTTGACTGCAATAAAGTTTCCCTAGCATCAGCTTGTGCCCTTTGAAGTCTATACTTCATTTCTAAGGGATAGTTATCAAAGTTGTACAGAGGGTCAACACCACTCCGTAAAGTGTTCGGCAAGGAACATTGTTTTCCGAACACTAGCTCATTTTGTCTCTGAATGTACTGTTTGAACATTAGCTTTATAGAATACATAAACTAATCTAGATGTCAAATGTAGCGTAGGAACGTAGGTAGTATCCGGCTACTGCCTTCATGTTTTTATTTACCTTCCATTTCATTATGCTCCGGGCAGTATAAACGCGGAAGTAAGAAATAAAACCGCTGTGTCCGTCTTCATGCATTTTAATGGCGTCCGAGCGCTCGTGCGGAAATACCCTTATTCTGTTTACGGCGTCTCTGGGGCCGCTCGCTGGAATTTATCTTTATGTCTTCATATAAAACGAAATGCACCTGTTTATTCTCATTTTCGTATCTAAGATCAGGCTTTTTCATCCAGTTCTGAAAATAACCCTTTTGGGATAAGTCCACTATTTAAACGATACATTGTTGAATGTGTTTTTTGAAATGATGATTGTTTATAACAAGCAAATGAATATACGTAATACATTTTAAAGATTGTTTCTATTGGTATTTTAGGAATATTCAAATGAATCAGCCCTACAGTAGGTAGGCAAGCATCTTATTTTAAGCATAAAGCACAGAAAGTTTCAAATTTTATTACAGATACTTACTTACTTAGATAAATGTCCAAAACCCAGGCCAATCTAAAAAATATGTTTATCCATTCAACCTTCGTGTCACAGACTGGCGTAATAACCACTGCGCCATGGAGGCGGTTAAAAATATTTTGGGAATGATCTTATATATATGTAGTTTCTAGATTGCTGTTCATAAGTTGATTCAAATTGGACTGAAAATGGCAGTGCTTGAGTATGTTCATTTCTTAATCCCATTTCTACCCTTTTACACTACATGGCATCTTAATGTTTTTATCATTAGATAGATAGATAGATAAAAGCTTTATTGTTTTCGAAAAGACACACATACATTTACACAAAAACATAATATTGAAACGGTAAACGAATAAGATCCAGCATGTGTGCCACAACGACAACAAAAGGTAGGAGCTCAGCGATGCGTTTGCTCGTAGAGCAAACCACTGATTTTCAGCTCCACCACTGAGACTCACAGGGACACGTACAACAATACCATCCGTATTAAGTAAATTGGAATAAAAAATTACCTGTCCTACTTTGTTAAGCACAATGATTTTAGAGATCTGACAACAAAAAAATAACATGATTATTAAAAAATAAGAATTAGTATCATTTAATTAATTTTGATTAGATTTTTAATTTGGCTTTTAATTATTTATGGCATTAATTTTATTATTTAAATGTGCATTAAGTTTGATGCTTTCTAATAATAATTTATAATATGTAACAAATAAATAAAATTGTGATTAAATTTATTTAACCATTTGAATTAAAATATAATATATTAAATTAACCTTAAATTTACGATTTGCAAGATTACGAAAAAAATCCAACAAAAAACAAAAACACAAAACCATTCAAAAACCATTTAAACTGCCACCAAAACAACTAAGTCTGAAAACCTTCTTTTTGATTTGCGAGTAAAAGAGACTTCATATGCTTTTTGAAAGTATCTTTCGATGTAATGCTCCTTAATGGTGGGGGTATGTTGTTCCAGCACTTAGTTGCCTGGTAGCGGAAAGAGCCTTCAAAAGCCACAAGCCTATGCTCATGCATAGCCAAAGGTGCTCGACCTGATCTGGACATGCCTTGCCCATACGTATTACGAAAAGTGCTGAATTTTAATTTGCCATATAAATATTCTGGTTGTTTGTATTTCACCAGATCAAACATTAGCGTGGCAAGGTGCAACTTTCTTCGTGCTTCCATTTTCAGCCAGTTAGCATTATTAATATATGGTGAGACATGTGTTCTTGGTGGAATACCGAAACAAAAACGAGCGCACGCGTTTTGTACACGCTGTACCATCATTCGGGCTTCGTAGGTTAAGCGCGGTCCATACAATACATCTCCGTAGTTAAGCCTAGACATTATGAGGGATTCACAGAGCGTTATTCTAGATTTTTCGGTCAAGAAATTACGTATTTTGTACAGTATCTTAAGTCTAAATAAGCAACTCCTTACAGATTTTTTTATATGACTTTCAAATCTAAGTTGACTGTCCAATGTGATTCCTAGGTTTTTTACTTCATCGACTCGGGTTATGTCTAAGCCTAATATTTTTACAGTAGGTTTAGCATTTTCGATCCTTTTTGCTTGTAGTTTAGTTCCCAAGATCATATATTTGGATTTAGAGGGGTTTAAAAGGAGGGAGTGACTGTGGGACCAAGTAGCAATTGCTTCTAGATCCTTATTTAAAGAACTTACCGCTTCATTAACATTAGCTGGATCCACGGGAATATACAGCTGAACGTCATCAGCATAGAAATGAAAATTGCAAGACTTGATCACACTAGGTAGATCTGCAGTATACAGAATAAATAGAAATGGGCCCAATAACGAACCCTGAGGAACGCCTCTGCTTGATTTCTTTGTGCAAGAAAATGCATATGACCCGTCTTCCTTTCTCAGTCTGACTGACTGATGCCTATCACATAAAAAACTGTCAAACCATTTTATTGTGCGAGAGTCAAACCCATAATATGCCATCTTGGACAAAAGCAAAGGTATACAAATACTGTCAAAAGCCCGTGAATAGTCAAGTAGTACCAGGATGGTACCCTTGCCTTTGTCTTGTTCGGCAATCACATTATCGGTGACATCCAGTAATGCTTTAACGGTACTTCTGCCCTTGCGAAATCCTGATTGCTGATCCGGTAAAATACCAGCTGATTCTAAATAGTGTCTGAGCTGGTCGCCAACAGCTTTCTCCAATATCTTCGATAGATAGGGCAAGATGCTTATAGGTCTTAGGTCTTTAAGCTCTACAGGTTGATCAATTTTAGGGAGCGGTGTAATAAGTGCTCTCTTCCATTGCGACGGAACGATGCCTGATGTTATTGACTCGTTGACAATGTCGGTAATTACTTTCAGGGTATGAGGTAGAGAAAGCAATGTCATATCCCGACTAATACCATCACTTCCTATAGCATTCGATTTAAGTGACATTATGTATTTTGCTACCTCTGTCTCATTTACGGGTCGTAAACTAAATGAAGATACCATTTGGTCAGAATGACGGTGAAATTCATAATATGACAATTGTGATATAGAAATTATTTCAGGACTTGTAATATTTAAGAAATGGTCATTGATGTCATCGGGATTGTTGAAACAGTCCGGGAGAACGTCTCCCTTTGTAGGTTCCATCAAAATATTTTGCTTAACATTCTTCCAGAAATCTTTACTTTTGTCATGATTTGTGTTAATAAAGTAGTCATAGTATGCATGTTTTTCATGATTTATGGCAACTTCAACCATCTTTTTGAGTTGTTTGTATTGGTCTTTGCAGTCATCAGATTTTGAGAGCTTAAATGACTCATGGGCTTCGTTACGCAAATTTATCATGAGTTTGACGTTATCGGTTATCCATGGTAATGGTTGATCCCCCTTAGCTTTGAGAGATACAATGGGAGCATGCGAATCTAAGAGTGTCAATAGTAAACTACTAAAATTAGTAACCATAGTTTCTACATTAGACAGACTTGAGATCGACTCCCAATCAAGTGAAATCAGATCTTTATTGAATAATTCTGTATTTATTTTCTTTAGAGGTCTGTGTAGAAAATATTTTGGTTGAGGTTTAGCTTTCTTCAATTGTAAACTTAAATTTATCATGGAGTGACCCAATGAGCCCTTGATATTTGTAACTGTGACATCACGAATATTGCAGTTAGTGCATACTACGTCAATCAGGGTCTGGGAGGATTCAGTAAAATGGGTGGGTTCATTCACTACCTGTTGAAGACCAAAATATTCTAAGAAATTACTGAATGTTGCAAATTTACTTGTTTTACTATTAAGCATATCCACATTAAAATCCCCCATAAGAACTATGTAGTCATAATAACCCATACTTATAATAGAGTTTGTCAGAGCATCAGTAAAAACGTCGATATGAATCCATCCTGGTCTATAAGCAGTCCCAATAATAAGGCGATATCCATTTATTTGAGTTGACAACCACATCTGTTCTATGGCAGCATCGGGGTACCTCTCAAATTTAAGTCGCACTTCCTTCTTGTAATAAAATGCTACCCCTCCACCTACATCTTTTGGATGACGTCGACGTCGAGGGGTATTACGCAAACGATAGCCAGGAGCAACGGGTGCCCGAGCTTCTTCTCCAGTTGGTAACCACGACTCATTTATGGCAATAACATCAGGTTGGAATCTGTCAATTGCAACTAAAAAGTCATCGTGGCCGGTATTTAGGGACTGTGCGTTGAATAGCGCTAACTTCAAGTACTTTGCTTTCTTAATCATTGTAAAAATATTATATCTATTTTCTGCAAATAAATATCTATATATTGTAAGACACGCAATTTTGGCAAGAAACGTTCGCAAATAAAAACGGAATACTTTAAGTACTTAATGTTTGAGTATAAGATATTAGTGTATGTGAGTAAAAATGGAAAAATAGTTACATGGTATCGCTGAATTGAACCCAAATCTAATATTAAAAGTATTATCGTTGTGACACACATGATAAACAGATACATATGTATGAACTCGATAAAATAAAGGGTGAATGGCGGTAAAAATGTCTTGAATAAAAACGTAATAGTACCATTTAAAAACATAATATCACAATACAAAACAAGTGACAGCACATTATTTGATTTACGATTGTTTAAACTTTTATAACTACGAAAAATATGAGATTTAATATTTAAATGCGAATTATATGAAATATTACATTTTACAGGCTGTACAGCATTGCAAATTTTCGGTAAGCTAAATAACAATTTCGAGATAAGTGACCACGTAAAATCGTTTCGAATAAAATTATTTAAATGTTCTGCGATCACTGTAATTTTAAGATTACATAATTCATAAAAGCACGAACTTTTTTTCAAAAAATATATAATAAAGATAAATTTATCATAAAAATCAAATAATTGAAATAAAATTATATATATTTTGCATGCATACAAAATATCGTAGAAACAAAATATGAACAATAATAAAAAATAAGAGGAGTATAATCGACTTCCATGCACTATTATGTACTAACTGTTCCTGAACCAAAAACACGGGTTAGGTCATCTTCTGTTCTCACACGGATGCGAGGGGCTTCGCTGCCTTGATGTTGTCGTATAAATATACGACCGTCTCTTGTCCACACATACCGCCAGTTAGAGCGAGCTCCCAAGTCTCGCGCCTTACCAAACAGTATTCTGTTTACTCTCGTCAGCCTCTCATTGACATAGAATCTTCGTGCGGGACCCGGAAGGCCCATACCCTCTGTAGTGGCGCCGCGGCGCACTCTGGCAGCCTGCAGCAATTGGTCGCGCACGGTACGTCGCGCAAAACGTACAGCAATGGTACGCGGCCGTGGCGCCGCAGATGTGTTTGCTGCCGTCTCTGGTATGCGGCCCATACGTGCCGCGCAGACTATGTCCTGTTCTGTCAAACTAATGCCGAGTTTGGTACCAATGGCACCTACAATATGCGGCAAACTCTCGCCTTTTTCCTCTGGGATACAGGAGATATCCACATCATTCAGCAGGAGATCTTGATCTCTTTCGTTTATTTCTGCTTTAAGTAATTTTATCGAGTACTCCAATGACTTCTCCACTTGAGCTGTGCTGACAGTTGCCTCAAGCGCACCGCAACGCTCTTCTAACTTTTCTATACGACTCTCACAAGCGGTGACTCTGCCCAAAATTGCTGAGACCGTCTCGTGCAGTAACTTTGTTTCCGCTCGATTTGCCCGCAACTCCTCTCGCATTTCTTCCCTGAATGCTCGCATCTCCAGGATTAGCGATGAAATATCCGTTATTTCTAAGGTAGTGTTGTGAGCTGTGTCATTTAAGTTATCCGTAACAGAGGTTGACATATCTAAGTGTATAGGGCTACCCACTGCCGCCCCACGGTGCATAGTGACACCTTCCGCAGCAGCACGAACCGGTGTATTGGTGTTGTCTGATTTAGGCAGTTTGCTCTTACAGATCACGCAGTTCCAGACGTCTCTATGCTCCTTTGTCATAGTATTATAAAATCTTTGATCGGAGACGTTTGCACAAATAAGATCATAATACTGTTTACAGTTACAACATTGCAAATATCTTCGGTCTTCAATTAAGTTTTTGCATCCATCGCAGATGATATTATTAGCCGACATTTTTCTTTTTATTTCGGGAAGTGAATTATTAAAAAAGAAAAGAAAAAAAAAATTGAAACAGAAAAACAAACAGTAAATTGCTGAGCTAGATTGGACTCGAACCCTGGCCCCCCAGGCGAGAGACACACTGTGTAGCCTCTAGGCCAATACGCTATGACATACACTTGCGAAATAGTCAAATTAAAGCGTAAAGTTTGCGGCACCGATCAGTGAACTGGCTTTGTTATTGGTTGGGTCAATAACCAATCACTTGCTACACTTCACTCAACACTAGGTCACGGTGAATCAGCTGATTTTAATAAATGACTTCTTGCTTGATATCTACACAGTTTTAAGGTGTAATTATCGATTATTTCAAAAGGTCTTGTTCCGAGGATTTCACTGTTACTTTACAGGAGCGAAAACTTCACAGTACGTATTTTTTAACAAAGTAAAACACAAGAGCACTTATGAACACGTCTGGCGTTGTCACCGCGCCCCGCGAGCCTCTCATTAGCAATGTTGCTCTATCATTAGCTCTATCATTATCATTAATTTTTATCATTAGCAATAACAATACAAACAATAATTCCTTTAAAGCAGCGCTTCCTGCGAACTTGTTTGGTGTTAGTTGAGATAAAATGAAAACTTGCAGCCGTAGTGGCCGCCACGACGCTTGCCAAGTCACACCTCGAGCGACGTAATCTCACAGGCTAGAGCGATCTTCACACCCCGGCGGGCCACACCTGGTAATGGTTTTTTTGGGACCACTCCAAGTCTTTTCGTGTATGTCGTAGAAGGTGACTTAGAAAACACGTGAAAAGCATGGCGAGCGTGAAGAGTGTAAGCCAAGCGACAGTAGCTCCTTACAAAACGAGCCTTTAAAAAAGAATTGTTTTGGAAGGTCATCGTCTTGACTCCTGCTCTCATCACATGGTTAATACGATGAGAACTGGTCCGACAATGTTTAATATAGCTAGAGGTCTCAGCTATTTTAGACTTTTCGGCTTCCTTCTCAAATAGAAATAATACAGAAATTCAATGCTTAGTCATTTAACGTTCGGACTATCACGATATTTTCGTCACACGCCCATTATTTAATATATTTTATAATATGTACACATACAAATATAAACACGTACGGTGGAAATCAAAATCTAATTAGTGATGGATTGTTAGCCGTGTGGTTCCTGGTTAGCCGTGTGGTTCCCTCTATAGTTGATGATGCTCCAATTAACTGTGTATATTGTCATTTGTCTTAAGACAAAGACGTTGAAGATGCATTTAGATGGTTGTATACGACACGACACCACGATACGGTTCAGTGTAAAGCGTCTTGAAGTGACGCGTCATGCCACCGGCGCCACCCTCGTGATGCCCCGCTCATCACTGTGTCACGTCACTCCAACACACTAAGGAAATAGTGTATCTTGCCAGATGTCTTAAGGCTAAGACGTTAAAGAAGCATTCTTGATGTATCCGAGCCGACACGGAACAGTGTAAAGTGTCCTAGACTCACGCGTCACGCCGCCGGCGCCACCCTCGTCACGCGCCGCACATCACTGTGTCACGTCACTCCAACGCGCTGGGGAAAATTGTGTATCTTGCCAGATGTCTTCTGAAATGAACAGCCAAAATAACGGGTCGGAAATCAAGGTTTTATGGTTTAAATTAAGGTTGTTCTATTCGTTCTATTAGACAACAAAGAGGTTGTTAAAATAAATCGCTGGAACTTGAAATCAAAGGAAAATTATAAGTCACAGCCACAGATTTTTTTGGCCACGGGGACAAACCTCTGATTTTATTATCAAGCCTGCGAAAAAGACTTCTGATAAACTAATTTACATCCTTTGAAACGCCTACAAATGGGAGAATTCCTCAATATAAAAAACCGGCCAAGTGCGTGTCGGGCCACGCGCAGTGTAGGGTTCCGTAGTTGCGAATGACAACTTTGAGTTCACATTATTTACACTCGCACCTCATAGTTTAACGACCAAAAACATCTAACTACATACTACATCTAACAACTAACATTTTATAAGTTAGTTGCCTATAACTTTTTAGTTTGCACTTAGTACCCAGCTCTGATAGTTTTCCTTTCAACTTCAGTATATATTCTACTGCTGTAATGTTTTTCACGTATCCATATATATCCGTTTAGCTGATGGGGGGGGGGCACGTACCTCTAACAAATATTTGCACTTTAAAACCAAATATTTCAGAAACGGATCCCTAAATCGAAAAGTAGTGTTCACAACCTCACAATATTTTTTAAAGACCTATTTAACGATACCCCACACGATGGGTAGGTAGAGAAAAAAAATTACTCCCCCACTTTACTTGAATGGGAGCTACCCAAAAAAAAATTTTTTTCAAGATTTTTTTCTACCACTTTTTTGCCATGATAAATATACATACCCATACCAAATTACAGCTTTCTAGTACTTATAGTCTCTGAGTGAAACCGCGGACGGACAGACAGACAGACAGACATGGCGAAACTATAAGGGTTCCTACTTTACTACGGAACCCAAAAAAAGTGGCACTCCGGGAGTGCCGATAGATATGAAAACTTGAAACTTGTGTATTTTTTGAAGCGTCCGAATATTTATATAATGCAGGATTTTTTTTAATGTACAAAGGTGTCGGTTTTTTTGTGACGGTGTACATTTATTTAAGAAAAATAATACTTGAATTATTACTAAGAGACGGTTGTACCAAAGATTTATTGTTCATGTTAATTACTACATCAAGCGCACTGTAACTATACATTTGTCCCCTTATTCATAAAAATTATCAAACGCGTATTAAACCTATTTTAGTTAAAATATGTTTTGTCGTTATCCCACTCTCTAATGTTTGACATTGAAAGAACGAGACAAAACATATTGTAACTAAAATAGGTTTAATAAACGATTGTTAATTTTTATGAATAAGGGGGTACGTATTTACCCCAAGTAAAACCCCGTTAGACTTCGCGAGTTGCACGAACGGTACATACTTGAAATGTACTCGCTTTTGTTCTCCAGTTGCTCATGTTTTATTTTAATTAAGTGAAGTTGGGAGCAACCGCGAGTTTCGTTAATTTTGCTCGAGGCTCCGCATATGAAGTTTTGAAACTCTATCCGAATTTACATAAACCCACGTTAACTGGGTTGTGAGTTAAAACTTCTATATATGTATAAGGAGTTTGAGTTGTAACAACTACTGCTTAAAAACTTAAAAAAAGTTATTTCTTATATATCTTTCAAAATTTAAAGAACAAAAAAAAAAGGGTTTACAAGAAAAGGCTTTTGCCTAACATTGGGACATTTCTTACTCGGAATAATAAACAGGCATTAAATTTGTCATTATGTCACAATAAATACATTATCGGTGATTTCTTTTTTAATTAAGTGAAGTTGGGAGCAACCGCGAGTTTCGTTAATTTTGCTCGAGGCTCCGCATATTTTTTTTTATCGGTGATTATTACCCTAAATACAAAAATATAGAAAGAAAATGTGATAGCATTAGGATACGTGTGGTCCCCGGCAGAATAGAATAAGACCACTCCAAGTCATCCGGTGGAAGTCGTAAAAGGCGACTAAGGAAACACAAGCTAAACAAAGCTTATTAACATTAAAGAGACCTCTCCAACCCGTCTGGCCAGCGTGGAGAGTGTAGGCCAAATCCTCTGACCATTCAGGCTATTGGCTCTGGTAGTACAGAGAGGGTCGTGCTCCTGCAGTGGAGACTAGAAAGACCTGATGATGACTAAGCAAAACTCATAAGAGTTATATTTTGTATACGAGCTAAAGTCACAGAATAGCAATTTATCAAGCACATTTTGTCGCACGGCACAGAGAATCACAAGTGGCCTTATACTGCCAGCAACCGCATATTAGAGCTGCATTTTAACGAACATTAGTCTAGCTCACCATCCGTTTTATAGTTTCAGCTCTACCTGGAAATAACATACGAGCAAAAGTCGCATCTCAACCATATATCACAGAATATTTAGTCACACAGCGCGCAGAATCACAAGTGGCCTCATACAGCCAGCCTGATATCTATGCAGCCAGCAGTCGCATATTAGCATTACATTTGGAAGAGACATTAATCTAGCTCAGTATTAGTTTTTCTAGATTTAGCTCTACCTGGAAATAATAATAAAACGTTGACGGAAACTAAACGAGAAACAAAAGAAGTTTTGTTGTTATTACGTCTAAGTGCGGTGTCCATCAATGAATTAATACGAGCCAAAGTCACATAGCAGCCATATATCAAGTACATTTTGTCGCGCGTTGCGCAGAATCACAAGTGGCCTTATACTGCCAGCAGCCGCATATTAGAGCTGCGTTTGCAGCGACATAAATCTAGCTCACTATACGGTAACCACATTTAACTGTACCTGGAAGTTATATTAATACGAGCCAAAGTCGCAGAACAGCGATATATCAAGCACATTTTGTCGCACAGTAGCGTGCAGAATCACAAGTGGCTTTATACATCCAGCAGCCGCATATTAGACTTATATTTCAAAAGTAGCATTAATCTAGCTCACTTACCGTTCTCCAGTTTTACGAGTAGCTTTACCAGGAAATTATAAAAGTAGGTATGAGCGATAAAGTCACAAATAAACGATATTTCAACGGAATGTATTTAATGGTGCAGAATTCTGAAGCCAAATAGTTCCCGCTCAAACGGAGTAATAGTGCTGCCTTTGAAGACCAGCCATTTTTAGTGTCAAGTTTCACCTTTAAACGGTGAATTTACTATCTATTAGCCAAGAATATACAAACTTAAAAGCGTCTGAGGGCAACTAAAAATATACACTCACAAATAGCTGTTTTCCATCCCATGCCGGTTGAAATTATAGATTTTGAGATTATTGTAAATAGGTAACCACCTGGCTCAGTCAAAGACCTGACCAAGGTCGCAAGAAGGCGCGGAATACAGACCGCTTCCAATTGGTCGTATTGGGTATCCCTGGGAGAGGCCTATGTCTAACAGCGGACTTCTTGCGAATGAGATGATGAAGCCACTTGGCATTGTTTTTGGTTCATATTTTTTATCATAAAGCCCGCCATCTTTTTCAAATGAAGTTAGAAATCAAAAATACCACTATATAATTTTGTTTTCCAATTGACATCTCACCATTACAAACTGACCGGTGAATATTAAAAATTTCAATTCATTAGAGTTATGTATGAGCGTTATTTCGTTTGCAAAATGTCGCCTTTCCTTGTCAGCGCTTTGTTAGCTTCCTAGATAATTGCTAACTGTCTCTTTACCCAAAATTAGTCGCAATTTAATTTATCACATGCATCTCGCAATTCACAGGTGTCTCGAAAATATAATTCAAAGGTTTAAATTCTCTGTTGAAAGTCATACTTGCTCTAACTTAATAAAATATGCTTAAACAAACCTATGAATCTTTGAACTAAGAATATTTAAATAAATAAATATATACGGACAAATCACACAGATTGAGCTAGCCCCAAAGTAAGTTCTTAAGAAAGACTTGTGTTATGGGATATTAACTCAACAATACTATATTTTATAATAGATACTTATATAGATAAACATCCAAGACCCAGGTCAGTCTGAAAAAGATCATTTTCCATCTTGACCTGACCGGGAATCGAACCCGGGACCATCCGTGTCGCAGGCAGGCGTGTTGACCGCTGCGCCACGGAGCTCGTCAAAGAACGCTTAGAACAATTATTTGGCAAAATTCTATGCTGCATTTATTTGTGAATACTATACTAGGAATAAGTATAATTTCTTTTTTTTTATAAACTATGTAAGTATTTTAGGATTACAAGTATGATCCGTTGTCAAAAATTACCAACATCTTAGCACCTTTGGTGAATCGTGAGCAGAATAAAGCATCCTACATAAATTAGCCGCTTTTTAATAGATTTTTAGCTAGCTATTTCTTTCCCTGCCTCATTCGGAAATTTTATCTAATTCTGAAGTACAAACGATAGCTACGATGCACTCGATTTAGTACCAAGTAATAAATTAACCTCAACGTCACTATCGCTAGGTGCAGCTCTGTTAAAGTCACATTATAAATAGCTTTAGCTCTAGGTAGCTTCTCCTTTCTCTGTCTATATAGGAATTTGAATCGAATTCTACGGTTTATACTATCTCCGTGACAAGACAGTGCCTCTATATGAAAAACCACAAAAACATTATAATATAAATATATTTTTGACGATAACGGCCTCTAGGGCGCAGTGGTAACAAATTTCCGCATAATGAGAGTGTCTAAGTACGAGTCCTAGTGCGGGAAAATACTTATACTGAGAAGGTCAAAAGGTAATTTTCATGCAGAACATAAATATTGATCCCGGGTGATTTGTAGGATTTTTTTATGTGGAGTTGGAGTGTATTGATTTGTACTTGACAAAACGTAACATGATTACCCTTATAAAATTAAAAAGTTTAAGCAACCTTCTTATTACTGCTGAAAAATGTTCAACCCAATAAAATTAAGAAAACTTCAGATTAAATTGCCTTTTATTACATAAATCTGCATCTAAATCGGTTTGGGAATATAGACAGGCACACAAACAAACAGACATGTGAAATTTTTACACTCCCCCTTTTTCTGAAAGTAGTTAAAGGTAAATGAACTTTCGTAACACAGCAAGTAGCGCTTGCGAGTAATGCATCCGGCTCTGCGTAATAAATTAAACTCTACGTCAGCGCTGCCGGCCGCCGCGTCAGCGCTGATTTATAAATGTTCAGCACTGAACAAGCTATAAAAGCACGCGTGACAATATGTATATAGATATATGCCTCTCAGGCTCACTCTCATGCATGCAATCGTGGCCTATTAAGCATATGAGAGTTTGCTGTCTCTCCAAGCACACCGGCATCGTCCAAAGCCGAGAGCCGTTCCTCCTAGGGTCCTTTTGGTGATTTTACCTATTAAGGTTGAGAGCACTCTGGCTTTGTAAATTTTTAAAATCGGTCTAGTCATTTTTGAGGTTATTCATAGTAAAGAACCACAAATATTTCTATGATATGAGTCTAGAAAATGTGGCAAATTGTAGCACTCAGTCGTAGATAGCGCTACGGTGCGGCTTCCTACGAACGCTCGCTCATGTAAGCGGGCAGTAAAACTGTGCGAATTGATTCCACACATGGCATCGTAAACGTATTTGCACGTTACCGTCCACCACCCGCGCCCACGCGCGCTCTCGCCCCCGCTAGCTACAAAATTTGTTTTATGCGTATTTACCTGTGTCTGACCGAAACCTTTTTGCGTATCAAATATGGAGAGGAAAATAATTTTTTAGTTAATTTGAAGTTTTAAGTTTATATTGTACTGGCTAGCTCTGTTAGATTTAAAATGTGATTCGAGTTTCATTTAATGAACGCTTTATCATGCAGATTTTAAGTGAAGTTATTCCCTATTGCATTTTTCTTCTGAAAGTTTTTCAGGCTATATTTTTGGCCTTGGTCCCATGACCAGGGCCAAAAATCAAAAATATTGCCATCAATATCAGGACATTATTAACCAGCTGTCGCAGGTTAGTAATTTAAAATGTTATTAATTATTAATATATACGGAAAAATCACACAAATTGAGTTAGTATTGAGTTACTAACTCAACGATACTATATTTTATAATAACAAATACATATATAGATAAACATCCAAGATCCAGGTCAATAAAAGATCACTTTTCATCTTGACTTGACCGGGGATCGAACCCGGGACCATTCGTGTCGCAGGCCTGCGTGTTAACCGCTGCGCCACGGAGCTCGTCACTCTCATGTATGATTTTGCCAATCTCCCTTAACCTTGTTTGGCTATTCAAGTTTGCCAATGCGGCAATGCAATCATTGTATTGTATGCAATCATACCTAAATGAAGTAAAAATTAACAACGGCTTGCACTCCAAGAGTGCCGGCAGAAGTAAAAACTTAAATACTATAACTTATACCTAATTTAATACCTTTCCTAACAGTAGTCACCATCCATGGATGCGTGTAGCACGCTGTAGCAAAATTCCACAAGCACATTCACGCAAGCGCCCTGCGCCGTCTTACGATTTTTTACCAAACGTGATCGGTCGCGAGTTTAACATTTTTTCCCCATCACAAAAAGTTTCACTACAAAACCCCGCGCTAAGAATTGATTCTGAGCATCTCGTTTACCTATTAGCATGTTAACCGCAGCACCATGTATGAGGCACACAAATTTATGCATGTAGTTGGTTATTCCGTTGGAATTCAAACATTTATGCGCAACCTTAGTTTAATTACTGATTAGGATACGGAATACTACTCATAGGTTTCCTTCGTAGTTAGTGGTAACAGGCTGATTTGCTTTCTAATTGAATTTCTAATTACATTCTACGTATTTGAGCGGCAAACTTTCAACAGCATTTACACATTAAGCATATCATTACGATGTATTATTCCGTCGAACGCTGACTCCCAACAATGGCCATTGTGTGGCGCTAAACAATGAAATCCGCAAGAACTAATGCTTTGTAATCCAGCGACAGTTTAGCTCAGCCTCGTGAGGATGATGGAGGTATCTTATTAGGAGACACATGGGTGAGTTTAAACGACGGAATTATCTTGAAAGGTTAGATATAGAATTAGCGTGTGGTTCGCGGCAGTGTTGAATAAGACCACCCCAAATCATCCCGTGGATGCCGTAAAAGGGAAAATAGGAAGCACAAGTCTTACAAACCTTATAAACATTAAAGATACCTCTTCAACCCATATGGCCAGCGTGGAGAGTTTAGGCCAAATCCTCTGACTGAGAGGAACGTGCTCCTGCAGTGGAAACCAAAAAAGATCTGACGATGATAATGATAATGATGACAATAGTGAGATTAGAAGTAACAAATGGAAATCGAGAACCAAAAATAATGATAGGTGGATCGAATATCGTATTTATAATCCTAAAACATGTTTATCCCCATTAATTGACTCTTACTATAAGCAAGTGATTAGAACCAATGAATAAAATAAATATATAGGGACAAATCACACAACACGAGCAACCCCCACAGTAAGTAGGGAACAGTATATAAAACATATCAAAACAAAGTAAAAGTATTTGTCCTAAGGTCCATTGATCCCCATGGTAGTCTTCCAGAAAGGCGCGCGTGGGAGGCGAAACAAAACTCGTATTTTTACCAGCGAAATAAAATGTTACTGTCGACGGAACATTGTATCTGCTTGCTTCTGACAGGTTTCCTTAACAGGATTACGTCTTCAAATCATTGTTATGTCTATATTCAGCCTCAATTGATAAGGAAAATGTACAGAAATACAGCTGTTACCTATCAGTACAGCCTCGCAAGAGTTCATTTATATTTACAATTTTATTCACCTAAGACAATCTGTTAGTGACTTTAACACGCAGGGTCCCAGCCAGGTTAAGTACAACAATATATTCAGATTGACCTGGGTCTTGGACGTTTGTAAAACAGGGGGTGAAGTCAAACGCGATCGAAGTCGCGGGAAAATTGATAGTTATATAGTAAAGCTATTAAAAATAACAATAATCTTTATTAACGAAAAACCTGCTTTAAATAAAAAATGTCTCGCAAATCACTGCCCTGCGGAAGTGTGCCCAGAAAGCTGGCAGAATTATATAGTATAGTTGAAAGTATCTATTACAAAATATGGTATATTCTTGTGTTAGTATCCTACGTTACAGGTGCATAACTTTGAGGCTTGCAATTTTTTTCTCTACATATTTATTATTTTCGTACATATAGAAAATCCTGGAACACTTAAAACTTCAATACTTTTTCTTGCTACTCATGACTCAGACTTTAAGACTTGGTCAGAAAAATAGACATACCCATACATAATAGTTATTGAAAAATAACTTAAGTGTTAATTATTAGACCACAGCAGTAACGCAACACCGAAAGTAAGAAACGTTGCCTACTCGCCTAATGGGTATTTTCAAGGTCTGTACAAAATTTCTGCGTTATGAACGTTTTTAAATTTAAATTTTGGTTTAACGTCAGGCAGGTCATTAAAACCTTACAAAATCATATTACAGCATAAATGCTGTTATACTAGTGGGTTCCAACGCATTAAAGCCGAGTATGCAACCGGGCTTTGATAATGATAGTAGCTAAAACACAACATGTAACGAAACTTCATCCTGCTTGAGTTGTGTATGACAGTAATCTCCCCGAGGCTGAGGATTACGCCGTAAAGCAGGCTTGGCGGCACACGTCCCTTATAAATAATTTAATAAGGCAGTACAGTTTGTTATAAGTTTCTGTCATATAGTTTACTATCTAGAGACACGTCACTTATGTAACTAGTTATGATGGAGGCTAAGTCGGTAAGGATAACAAAATTATCCTCGCTTTTATTTTCCTACATATATCAACGTGTATTTAATGTTGAATGAAAAATAACAGAATGTTATAAGGTTATGTTTTTATCGAGTTTTAGTACCTTAGGTTACAGTATATTTTTATGTTTGTGATGTTTTTATTCCACAATAATCTTTTTTTATTCAACAAAATTATTTTTTGGAAACGTTAATTTAATTTTATGATTTTTAAAATATACGTATTTTATAATATATGTATAATTTTCCCATAGATTTTTTTTTTTTAACATAATACTGTGAATTTTTCAATTTAAATGTTGCCTTTTTTAAGCCACAAAAATAGTAACACAAACCATTCACACAAAAAGGAAAATTTCAGTTCCACAAAGTCAATACGTGATTAGAAGGAGACCACTTAGAATGTTGTTTGTTTCGTTAATTTTTTATTTATGGAGGCACGTTTTTATGACTATTAAAAATAATTGAACAAAAACAAACGACTCACTCTATGATACCCTCTTTAAAATGTTAAATCAATATTGTACTTTGTATTAATTATTTTGGAATTGCGTTGTGCGATTTCATTTGGCCCGCGTCGAGTGTTGGCATTGTTCTCGGTCCCAAACTGCACCGTTAAACACGCAGCGGGGACAAAGGCTACGTAACTAACTATACCTAATGACGTAGTAATGGACTGAGCAGCATCGCTCCGGGTTCATAAAATGTTTTCACTGTATTTCTGTGTAACACGGCTTAACTATGATGATATTAAAAAGAAGAAAAGGTTTGAATGTTTATTTGAATAGAATAGGCTCTAAAATTACTGGACCGATTTTGAAAATACTTTTACCTACAGAAAGCTAATTTATATGCGGGTGATAAAGCCTATAATTTATGCGGACTAAGTCGCCGGAAAGAAAGAAAGAAAAGACTTGTGATTCCCGGCAGAGTAGAATACGACCACTCCAAGTCTTCCCGTGGATGTCGTAGAAGGCGGCTTAGGGAACATAGGATAATTAGTTAGGATAAAATTGTGGTAACTTTTTATTTACACAAATACGAAAAAGATGAATGATTATAAAGTGAAAATCCGTCTGACCTTTAAATAAATAAATAAATATATATGGACATATCACACAAATTGAGCCAGCCCCACAGTAAGTTGTGAACTTGTGTCGCAGGATACTAACTCAATGATACTATATTTTATAATATATTCTTATATAGATTCATATCCAAGACCCAGGTCAATATGAAAAAGATATTTTCCATAGTGACCTGACCGGGGACCGAACCTTGGACCCCCGTCTCGCAGGCTAGCATGTTGACCGCTGCGCCACGGAGCTCGACTAAATGTATGTAAGACTAAATGTATTTATGAAAGTTTACCTCCGCCATATAGATTTTTGCTGACAATTTTGCTGATAGCCTATGACACCGCGGAGAAAAACTCGAATCTAATGACACCTCATACTTTAAAATCAGTCAGGCAATTTAAGCTACAGAAGGTAACAATGGAACTGACTAACTGACATACATACATATATACGCATTAAAAACATAACACTCATTGTGTCAGTCGGGTAAAAATATAAGTTCGGGTAACAACGAAGGGACAAAAATTGGACTACAGCAATAATAAAAATACAAAGCGCGTGCCACAGAATTTGCCGCATAGAGTGTGGCAACGAGTTTATTATGATATGAACTATGTATAATTAAATTCTGTTAGTAGTATATTCGTAAAAGGTTATTGTAATACTGCGATATAATACTGAACGACGATACGCCTTTTGCATGTGCATCGAAAAATTACCATGCTTTGTACGACGGCTAGTTTGATTGACAGTCACATTTGAAATCAACTACTTAATTGAAGAGAAGAGCAGCCCTTGAGGTTAATTAATATTGTTTTTTTTTTTGCTGATTAGTGAAAACACATGATTACAGATTAAAATCTCGAAAGAATAAATGTTACTGTTTTCTGTTTGCTCACAATATTATAATAAATTCAAACTCAGGTTCACGCTCACCTATTTATAGGTTAACAAATTCTTTTAATATTTATTGTAATAGTATAGAATAGATATAACATGTGTGTCTGCTGGTGCCTTTAAAAAAATGATCAGAGAACTTTTGATATAATTGCAATATTCAAAGTCTCAGTGTTAGTTCAGTTTTTGTATACCTCATTTATTAGTAATATGTGGTAAGCGGTGCTGAAAGCACAATCACTTACATGTCAGCATAGCATAAGATTAGTATAGTGTCATCATCATCATCTGGTCTTTCTAGTCTCCACTGCAGGAGCACGACCCTCTCTGTACTACCAGAGCCATATACTAGCCTGAGTAGTCAGAGTATAGTGTCATTTATTGTGTTTTTGTTTGCTTACCCAAATAAAAATAAATATTAGTTAAACAGTCTGGTTTATGAAGAAGATGGGCTAGTAAAGAATAAATGCCACTGCTTTGGTAAAAAAATATAGCCTTTGACTTGAGGGTGTAATGGTACTAACCATACCCTATGGGCACGGGCAAAATTCACAGCAGCAATACAGTCTGTATTGTAAAATTGCATCCCGCCCTACAAAAGTGGCATGTCCGCAAGTCCCTGGTTATATTTGCGTCTCAGCAGTATAGGTGTAATCCCAATAGAAGTTCTCATTGTTTCCCCTTTGCTCACATGATTAAATAAAATATTTCTTGTAAGACAGTGCGAATGAGAAGTATCTTGTTCGCATTATAAAAGTGTCATGTCCGCCGTCCCCGAAGTGAGTCGTCGGTAATTCGCTCTCGAAATAGCTTCTAATCCCGAAAGAGGGAATCCACGTTCCTGTTCTATTTGCGTTACGTGACCGAAATGTGTGCTTTGGCTGCGCAGAGCTATTTGTTAACAAATATAAGTTGTGTCACGTCTCATTTCCTTGCAGAGTTTGAAAATCTGGAGCTAATTACACACACAAAAAATAAATAAGAGAAAGACTATAATTAAGGGCTTAGATAGTATAAAAATACCTTTACCTTTAATCGCTTTCTTTTGACGATCTCCGTGGTGCAGTGGTTAACACACCAGCCTCCAAAATGAGTGATTCGGGTTCAATACCCGGACAGGACTTGATGAGAAACTTTTTTTTTTTCCATATTAGCTTGAGTGTCTATATAATTATCTATTATCAAAGTCGCCACATATTGGAGAGGCAAAATTTAATTTATATTATTTGAGCCAATTGACACGATAAATAATGCATGCTGTTAAAAACAGCAAAATAGGCTTGAACTAACCAATTATGTAAACATTATATTATATAAAATAATTTATTTGCTTAAATAGGGTCACCTATTTAAGCAAATAAATTATTTTGATTTTAAGAAGTAGCAGAAGTATCTTAAAATACAGTATCATTGAGTTATTACTCTATGACACAGTTCACAATGTACTGAATTATTATTTTCTATGCTGTATTAATTTCTATACATCTGTGACATATGCGCGAAAAACAGTCGGATAAAAAATTTCACACAACACAAGTTCATTTCGGCGCTGACTCAATCATTTTGGTTTGTCCCAGTAGGTATTTTATATTCAGTTTTGGTTATTAAATCTTACTAAAACTACTATCTATTCGAAAATGTAACGCCACTTTCATATTAGGTAACGAGGGGTGTATTACCGACATTATCCCCATATTCCGACATCCCCCGACGACCCTTTGTGTACCGGAGCGCAGGCCCCGCCGATAACAACGATTAGATAATAGAGCAGAACTAAGTTATTATCTAGTAGAGACTGTTTTGCGTTAAACCCTTATATCTTAAGTATATTAGGACATTTACAGAGAAGCTTCAGCTATTTTAAACGCAATGTAGATCTTTTCCGCTAACAGCTTTGCCACGTGTTACATCCTATTTTCCTACCTAGTAAGACAGCTTGAGTTTAAGAATATCATTAAATAAATAAATATATACGGACAAATCACACAGATTGAGCTAGCCCCAAAGTGATTTCGAGACTTGTATTATGGGATACTAACTCAATGATCGTATATTTTATAATAGATACCTACATAATATATAGATAAACATACAAGACCCAGGTCGATCTGAAAAAGATAGATTAGTTAGATAGATTGTCATGAGTTAAGATAATTTTAAATATAATGGGGGTAAACGAGACACATTGAAAGTTTTAATGTTTTTACGTCCTAGACTTGCAACGTGCAGTGTCCATCAAAACCACATTATTATATAACGAATCCGTTGAAGCATTAAGGATAGGGTGAAAATCTTGAAAATCTGATTAAACTAAAATAAACTAATTACATATTAAATAATTATGAAAAATTAACCTAAAACTAAACACCTTAAAAAATATGATAAAATACCTAAAATATATTATTAAAAGGAGTCCCTTTAGGCAAGGTTCCAAAGATACTGGCAGCATTCCCCCTTTGAATAGCGAGACTAATTCTTTGTCCGAGGTAGCTGCCAGCTCTTCGGTCACCTGTGATGTCGACTAACCTTTTTGCTATTTCCTTAAAAAGGCTTGTAGCGCTAGGACCCCACGGACCAAAGGTCTCGACACCGAATGGGACAAAATCATATTCGGAGCCTAGACCCCTGTATTTAGATGCTTTAGCTTTTTCAGCCGCTTCACAAGCCGCACCAGCTCTGTTGTTGGTTCCATGTAGATGGGAAGGGGCCAGCGTGTCTGAACAGGTTGCATCCCATACTAGCACACGGCCCATCTTCCATGGAATCAAACTCATACCGTCCGGTCTCTGCCATCGTCTCTTGCGATACCAGTCGGCTCAAGTAGACTTGGCACGTTGACAGTGGCAAGGGACCGGCGTATGATATCGTTTAGTGCGGCATGTCTCGAGAAGCGGCCTGCACTTTTTTTGCATGACAATCCGTGATGCCCTAGCTTGTCGACATCACTGCCACAGGGACATCTATGGGGAGCGCAGACCGAAACCCCGAGCCGTAGACAGGTTGCGATCCGCAGCGTGTCAGGCTCAAGAAAAGTTCCTGTATTTGACGAAGGGTACGCGTGAAGTCAGTAGCCGGCCTCATGCGCACCCACGGCCAACCTGTACCGCGCTGAACCTGTACTACAGCTCAAAAGATTGTCAAATGTCAATTTGCAGTTTATGTCGTCCCAGCTCCTCTGTGAATTTGGAGAAACTGGATAATTTTGACCTGGGCATGCAATTAAGAAAGCATTTCTAGCTTCTTCCAAACCAGCAATCTCAAAGTTTGAAGGGGATGCCCTTAAAATTTTACTTATGAGATTTGCTGAACTATGGACAGAAGATAGAAAGGCTGCTAAAGCGACACTGGAAATTTTGTGAAAAAGAGTCCATCAAATAGTGTAAATAACAATATTTGTACATTCAGAAGTGATGTCGGGAATGCAGCGCACGTCCGCTACTTTGCGAAATACGAGCGACGCCGCGGAATAACTAGTCGCAGTTTGCTTTTATTGCATTCGGAATAATTTGACGGGGCGTGTTACAATGTATTAGTGAACATTTCAGGCAGAATTGTATATATCAAATTTTCAAGCTACCTAAATGAAAACTATCAAAAAAAAATAGTACCCACTTAAGTACATTATGATGCAAGTAGGGTAAGCTGGATATTATTACCGCCAAGTGCTTATACTAAACCGAGGACTATAAAAGACAGCTTACTAAGTACAAGGATCATACGCCCTTTTCAATACATTTGCGATTACCATTAACTAAAACAAGACCGCAGCTCAGCAGATATTCAATTATTACAGTTTGTAAAAGTACATTTTATAATAATCAGGTACATTTATTCAGGTTTTTTTTTTTTACAAAGAGTACGTACAACGAAATTGATAAACTTCTTCTTTTTTGAAATCGGTTAAAAAATTACATCTCACGAATCACAAAAACTTTTTACATGGATTCTATGAAAAAGGTTAAGTTGTGCATCTGTGCCATTGGGCTATTGAGCAGTTGTGATTGGTGTAAAGTAAAAGGACTTAGTCCCTGAAATACAACATTACGATCTTAGTTTCAATGACATAACGACCGTATTAATAGCAAATGGATTAAAAAAGTGGTTAATCATACTAGTGAAAATCACATCTAGGCATTATTGTAATTTTTGAATTAATTGAATTGTGTGTTGAACATTCAGATATGTATTGTGTGAAAAATTCAAATACAATGTTTTATTGTTTACTAGCTGTTACCCGCGGCTTCGCCCGCGTGAATTATAGCCTATGTCCTTCTCAGTACTCTAACCTATGTGTATGCAAAATTTCATGATGATCGGTTAAGTAGATACTCGTAGGGCGTGAAAGCGTAACAAAGAAACAAACAAACAAACTCACTTTCGCATTTACTCGTATAATATTGTATTAGGATTTTATTCTGATTCTAGTGTTTACGGCAAAAGCAAATAAGTTCATCATCTATGAAAATTTTAACTGTATAGTAATCACGGTTTATGAGGAGAGGTATTTGAGGAGCCCGATGGTCCAGTGGGTGTGAGCTCTATGAGCGCTTACGTATGTTAAGCAACCCCTGGTGCAGTCCCTACTTGGATGGGTGACCGCAAGTGGCATAAAAATATCTCGAGCTTCTCCGTGCTTCGGAAGGCACGTTAAGCCGTTGGTAGCGGCTGTCATCATTGATGTCAGTCGTTTAGCTATGTCAGATGCCTTAAGGCAGCTTGAGATATCGCTGACACCAGTGTTGGCTACTTACACATACGAATATCCAAACAAACAACGGTTTATGTATGATGGTGACACACGGACATTGAAATCTCGTAAATAGGATCCCGTTTTTACGCTTTGGACATGGAACCCTAAAAACCTTGATATTGAAATATGGATTTCAATTCTCAATTAATATTTGGCATATTCGCTTCCTAGCTAAGTCTCTGTGTATTTTATTCTGGTCATTTTCAACATCGCGTTCCACAAACATAGATATTTTTCCACATCGGCACTTAAATCTTGATTTAACTCATTTTCGTCAAGAACGTAGGTTCCTAAAATACAACAAACACGTGTGAAGCGTACGGCGGCGGACGGTAAACTGACGCGAATTTCTGATAGTGTGCGGGGGGGCCTAGTACAAAATGTATGGAAAACACGCCTTCCGCAATTTCTATCAGAAAAAATTCTGACGTCCGGCTGAAGTGCCATCTGGCGGGCATCAGAAACGGACGACCCGTTAGAATTTTTCTAACAGTGTGCGGGAGCTAATACAAAATGTATCACGGAGTGCCTTCCGGCGAGCGTCAGAATTTTTCTAACAGAAATTTCTGATAATATGCGGCCGCTCCTTACCTGCGCTATTGAAATCAAAAGTAGCCTATGTCCTTCCTCAGGCTATAGCCTCTCTGTGTGCCAAATTTCGTTTTAATCTGTTCAGCCGTTTTAGTTTTGGCCACCCATCCTAACTAGAACCATGGTTAGAGTTGCTTAACCTGCGTTATCGTAATTAAAAGTAGCTCACCTCCTTTCTTAGGCTATAGCCTATCCGTGTGCCAAATTTCGTTTTAATCTGTTCAGCCGTTTTAGTTTTGGCCACCCATCCTAATTAGAACCATGGTTAGAGTTGCTTAACCTGCGTTATCGTAATTAAAAGTAGCTCACCTCCTTTCTTAGGCTATAGCCTATCTGTGTGCCAAATTTCGTTTTAATCTGTTCAGCCGTTTTAGTTTTGGCCACCCATCCTAATTAGAACCATGGTTAGAGTTGCTTAACCTGCGTTATCGTAATTAAAAGTAGCTCACCTCCTTTCTTAGGCTATAGCCTATCTGTGTGCCCAATTTCGTTTTAATCTGTTCAGCCGTTTTAGTTTTGGCCACCCATCCTAATTAGAACCATGGTTAGAGTTGCTTAACCTGCATTATCGTAACTAAAAGTAGCCTACGTCCTTTCTTAGGCTATAGCCTCTCTGTGTGCCAAATTTCGTTTTAATCTGTTCAGCCGTTTTAGTTTTGGCCACCCATCCTAATTAGAACCATGGTTAGAGTTGCTTAACCTGCATTATCGTAACTAAAAGTAGCCTACGTCCTTTCTTAGGCTATAGCCTCTCTGTGTGCCAAATTTCGTTTTAATCTGTTCAGCCGTTTTAGTTTTGGCCACCCATCCTAATTAGAACCATGGTTAGAGTTGCTTAACCTGCATTATCGTAATTAAAAGTTGCCCACGTCCTTTCTTAGGCTATAGCCTATCTGTGTGCCAAATTTCGTTTTAATCTGTTCAGCCGTTTTAGTTTTGGCCACCCATCCTAATTAGAACCATGGTTAGAGTTGCTTAACCTGCATTATCGTAACCAAAAGTAGCCTACGTCCTTTCTTAGGCTATAGCCTCTCTGTGTGCCAAATTTCATTTTAATCGGTTCAGCCGTTTTAGTTTTGGCCACCCATCCTAATTAGAACCATGGTTAGAGTTGCTTAACCTGCGTTATCGTAATTAAAAGTAGCCCACGTCCTTTCTTAGGCTATAGCCTCTCTGTGTGGCAAATTTCGTTTTAATCTGTTCAGCCGTTTTAGTTTTGGCCACCCATCCTAATTAGAACCATGGTTAGAGTTGCTTAACCTGCGTTATTGTAATTAAAAGTAGCCCACGTCCTTTCTTAGACTATAGCCTATCTGTGTGCCAAATTTCGTTTTTATCTGTTCAGCCGTTTTAGTTTTGGCCACCCATCCTAATTAGAACCATGGTTAGAGTTGCTTAACCTGCATTATCGTAACTAAAAGTAGCCTACGTCCTTTCTTAGGCTATAGCCTCTCTGTGTGCCAAATTTCATTTTAATCGGTTCAGCCGTTTTAGTTTTGGCCACCCATCCTAATTAGAACCATGGTTAGAGTTGCTTAACCTGCGTTATTGTAATTAAAAGTAGCCCACGTCCTTTCTTAGGCTATAGCCTATCTGTGTGCCAAATTTCGTTTTAATCGGTTCAGCCGTTTTAGTTTTGGCCATCCATCCTAATTAGAACCATGGTTAGAGTTGCTTAACTTGCGTTATCGTAATTAAAAGTAGCCCACGTCCTTTCTTAGGCTATAGCCTCTCTGTGTGCCAAATCTCGTTTTAATCTGTTCAGCCGTTTTAGTTTTGGCCACCCATCCTAATTAGAACCATGGTTAGAGTTGCTTAACCTGCGTTATCGTAATTAAAAGTAGCCCACGTCCTTTCTTAGGCTATAGCCTATCTGTGTGCCAAATTTCGTTTTTATCTGTTCAGCCGTTTTAGTTTTGGCCACCTATCTCAATTAGAACCATGGTTAGAGTTGCTTAACCTACGTTATCGAAATCAAAAGTAGCCTATGTCCTTTCTCGGGCTATAGCCTATCTGTGTGCCAAATTTCGTTTTAATCGGTTCAGCCGTTTTAGCGTGAAAGCGAGACAGACAGACAGACAGACAGACAGACAGAGTTACTTTCGCATTTATAATATTAATAATAATAATAATAATATATAAATATATATAAATTATATATAATATATAAATATATAAATATATATATATTAAGTATGGAAGTATGGATATGGAAGTATGGATATTAGTATGGATAGTATGGATATGGATGGATGAATAAAGAAATAAATAAATAAATATATCTTCATAAATCATCTCTAAGAGTGGTTCTATGTCTCGTTATATTTTTATTTTTAATTACCAGAAGTGAACCACAAAACGAGCACTTTATTTGTAAATTCAATCACATCATCCTCTTATTGCTATAACACTTTTGAGTACTGGTAGTTTTTCCAAGTAAACATTCCTGCATTTGTTTTTATAACTCTTTGCTGCAAAAAATCGTTATAATATTAGTTTGCGAGCTAAGTTTGTTTGGCGAGCTCTTGTTTTTCACTCAAAACGATCGTTTGAGTAAAAAGCAAGTGCTTGCCACGAGACTCGCTCGCTGCAGCTCGAAATCGTCGGACAGCATGTTTCAATTAGAAGCTCGAATAAGGCTGCGTTTCCACTGAAAGCGTGGAAGCGGCGTGCGAGATAAAGGTACGATATTAAGATCGCTTCATTTGCCTAGCCTCGCATACCACAGCTCTAGTCGAAGCCGTTATTTCATTTCATTTATATAATTCCCTATGTAATTGCCATCGTTTACAAATTTAATAATCAATTAACTATACAAATGTATGTAATGTGTAATGTATACGTTTGTTTCCCTATTATATAAAATATGTTTCTCATATTTTAGTATTGCACAAAACGAAATCATCAAATCACAGTGATAACTACTATTGCAAATTTTATTTAAAAGCATTATCAGGTCTTTGTTAGTCTCTTCTGCAGGAGCACGGCCCTCTCTGTACTATCAGAGCTATATATCAGCCAAATTAGTCAGGGATTTGGCCTATACACTCCACGCTGGCCAGACGGGTTGGAGAAGTCTTTTTGATGTTTATAAGCTTTGTTTAGCTTGTGTTTCCTAAGTCACCTTCTACGACATCCACGAGAAGACTTGGAGTGGTCTTATTCTACTCTGTCGGGAATCACACGGCAACTTTTAAACGCATAAACGGCCGCAAATAATGTGTACAAACATGCATTACAATCTAGTAGATTTACAGATTTAAATTCATTTATCTTATAATAGGTATTGTTAGATAATCAAAGTCTTTAAGTGCTTCAAAAATTTTAAAGATTCACCAATTATTTTCACCGGTCAGCACTGTTCCCTTTTTACAACTCGTCATCGACCATCTAAATAGCAAATTCAGTGGAAACGCACCCTTAGTTCGCCAGAATCAGTGAACCAGTCACAACTAGTTACATCGGAGTTTCTGCGAACTCTCCCGGAGCTACCACTCTACTAGTAGTTTTCATTAGTACTTACATCCCCACGCTATTAACTTGGGTATTATGGATTTAATGAGTACCTTGTAATGCAGCTTTGAGGAAATACGTTTTTTAAACAACCATTTATTATAGAACTATATTGAAAACTACGCGATAATAGATTATTAGTTTAGCAGAATCAGTGGAACAGTAACAATTAGTTACATCAAGAGTTTCCACGAACTTTCCCGGAGTTACCACGCCACTTGCAGTTTTCATTAGTACTTACGTTCCCACGCTATTAACTCGTGTAATTTTAGCTTCTTGTATTTCAGCTTGAAGGAAATACGTTTTTCAAACAGCCATAAATAACAGAACGATTATGAAAACAATGTGGTGATAGACGATAGATTATTTCATCAAGAGGTACCTACTTGTTGATTGGACTAGTGAGAGGTCAATAGATTAACCATGTTCATTATCTTCTTCAGCCCATTGCCACTCAATCCTAATAGTAGTTTCTAACAATACATTCTATTCTACTCGAACTTATAGTTCTTTTTTCTTGCAATGATAATAACTCCTGAATGCCCCCGACGCAACAATAAAGGTGTTGAAATGTGAAGTTTGACTTCTCTATTAATCTCTGTGTGTAAAAGTATTTCTGTCTGTCGCACTGTAGCTACTAAATGACTGAACGATTTTGATATTGATTTATCGTTGAATGGTATTTCGTTTAACGTTATGGAATGGCATCAAATATAAGTCAGGATTTAGGAAAATGATCTAATAGGCGAAATAAATCTAATATGTTCTGATAATTGGATTTTAATAAAAACAACAAATGGAAAAATACTCAAGATTTTATTATTTGTTCAATACTTATCTTTTCTGTCTATAACAATTTACTTAACGACCGTTCTCGACGACGAGCGAATATCGAGTGGCGAGTCCATCTCAAATGAATTATAAAGTGAACGAATGATTTTACCTCCGCTGCTAGCTGTTACTGGCAGCGGTGAATCATAGTCAAATTAAATACGTTTAAAGAAACTCAAATATTCTGTACGTTATAATCAAAATATATATTGTGATAGTTATGCAAGTTTACAGTTAGGTTTAAAAATAATATTGTTAACGCAATAAATCCGTATTATAATTAATTTTATACTCCACCAACAACAAAAGCCGAGAAGAAAGAAGAAGAATAAAATATTGAAAACATTATAAATCATTATGAATATAAAAGAAATAATGTTCTGAGCTATATTTGATCGAAATAGGGTAAAGGCCCACATGTTTTGACCCCATCCGGTTTACCTCAGAGTGAATGTGAACCGAGACCCAAGCGCACGAATTCATCATCTCTATCTTTGATAACATAAGCCTAGCTCTCAAACAACAGAGACATATACAGACTGGCTACACTATCTAATAGATTGAATATCCTAAGTAATTAGATATCGTTTTTGGTATCTATGAGTATTTGACTAGTAAAGTGAACTTATTCAGATGAGGGGGAATGAATCCATGTCAATCACCCCTCCCCCTCCCATCCCCGCAATATGAGCCCGTCTGAGTGACTTCGCTAAGTAAATACGCGAAATCTAGCGCCAGCCAGTGGAAACGGTCAAGTTTAATTATCGCTATCCTCGAGATCGCTGCTAAAACTATGTTGTTTTATCGGATTCAAAAATTCACGATTGTCTACACTAAAAACAGTAGTGGCTTAGTAAGTCTCAGATTGAACCACAAAAGTGAAAATCGCTGGGTTTCTTGTCATCCGGATCGAAGTTTGTATTACAATTTGACTCAGGTAAACTTATTTTTACTGACCACTGCCTGCCTGCTCCTATTGAGAGAAAATACTGAAGCCCGTACACTAGTAAATTTTTCTCTTATGTGTGACGTAGAGAAGGCGACGGCGTGAAAAGATTTCTTCAGGGTTGGCAAATTACGAGTGGCACCCCTGGTGTTGCAGGCGTCTAAACGCTACGGTAACCACTTTCCTTCAGGTGGCCCTATGCCAGTTTGCTTACTAAATTGGATACAAAACCCTCCATTATTCCAGTATTTGACTGCGGTTCTGGAGATACCCAAAAGGGTTTGGCAACAGGCAGGTAGCCGTTACGCTTTTATGCCGTAGTAAACCCATCATTATGAAATTAGCATACACGTTCTCTTGAGTACAAGGGAAGATATAGGGTTCATTTTGTCCTGGAAAAAATACTGTTTCTGAGGGATTGTCACTGATGCGAGTCAAGGGCGAAAGCTAGTATTAATAAAAAAAATGTTAATGTTCAAAGTTTCAGTAAGAAACAGTCTTTTTTTGAATAAATGAAAGCCGACATATCTAACGGCAAGCAGAGTGGCGCGGGGAAACAAGATTGATGATGTGCGGTGAGAGACAGACTTCGCGCGGCCCGCTCCGTGTTCCTTAATCACATTACAACTAAATTGATTTACTTTGAGCCCCTCATTATGCGAGATCAGAGGGATCCTTTCATTTATTTAGGTATTTTGTGACAGCTACCTTATAATATAATAGTTAGTTATATTAGTTCTCCAACTTCATCCGCCTCAATTAGACCCTGTGATAAATGTATTATAAAAACCAGTCAGAAGATTAAGTTTTACCTATTACAAACAATACCTAAAATCTTTCCTTTTTATAAAACGAGTACGAACTCAATCGGTGAATTAATTATCAAGCAAGATTAACAAGAACAAAAATATTTTATTACCTCTCAGCAATTCTCTTTATGTATGTTATCATCATGTCCTTGTTAGTCTCCATTGCAGGAGCATGACCATCTCTGTACTACCAGAGCCTTGTATTAGCCAGGGTAGTCAAAGGATGCATGCATGTATGTTAGGGCTTAAACAATTACCTGCACCGAGCAAGTATGCTTAATGTTCCAATACATACGATATTTATTATTGAAGACGACTCTTCCATCTCCCAGTGTCATCTGTTTTATGTTTTCGTATTTACTAAGTGAAATTAATTTTGTATTCTTTATCAATTGTATAATTTGCAATATATTCTGCTTTTCATCATCCATTACTTTGTTTTAGATATGGTTATGTTTTATACAGACAAAACTACCTGTTTGCTTAGTCCTAAAAATAATAAAACATAATATTGTTTAAAAGGAAGTTCCAATTTGCCATCCACTTGTACATATTTCTTTGTTAAAGAAAATAAAATATTTCGATTTTTTTCTATACCTATTTTGATTTACGCATCTCAAGATCGTTAACGTACCTCGTTAATGCGCGCGGAGTTGACGTTTGCATATGAAAGGTGCGGGAGCGGGGGGCTTTACATCCTTTGTGAGCGCGACAATAGCGACTCGAGGCCCGAGGGCCGGGGGCCCAACCTGTGTTCAGCGTATTAAAGTAATCTCGATATTATTATGATACTCGTTATGTCAATTTATCAAGACATCTATCATCCGAGCGTGATTCTCATTGCATTCTCAGCCGGTAGTACTCGTTCACTCTTTAAAACTGCCTTCCTTCGGATATTGTTCTATTGTGAGATGAAAGGTTCTTCTTTATCCTTCGACGGGTTAAAAACTTATTCTATGCCACATGCGATCCAAGTCGATTCTTAATCCAAATAGCTAGCTGTAATTGTGCTTTTGCTACTTCACCGGACTTTTGATGTAAAGGCAGAGTGCCTTTCATTATAAGGCAACATTACCAAAGGAGAGACGGACCTCAGCTTTGGGCCTTGCCTGCGTGCGCAAGGCTTGAAGAGACAGAAAACTCTTATGCCTGAGGGGCCGCGATTCGTATGCAATTGAATAACCTGAAGGGCAAAACTAAGAAACAATGGCAAAACCTTTGGAAAGCAGCGACTCATGTTTTGCTTTATGGGCCGAAAGCTCCGTTGTCATGAGGGCTTCTGGTTGCAAGTTATTCGAGACCGTCATCAGTAGACGTTGCTAATCCCAACTATTTACCTGTTCCAGTGCGACGGTGTTCGAGGGTAAGATTTCTATGTTTGACTCAAGAGTCGGAGAGGGTCCAGAGAGTAGGCCCAGTCCGATACTGGGCCTACACGATGTTGATGGGATCATCGGGATCGTTATGTATGTCCCTTGGACGTTTAAGTAAAGTCATAAAGTCATGTAGGGTGGAGGAGTAGTTGACAGTTTGTACCACTATAGGATTGAGATGTCACGATACTTTCTCAAAGTCACGCTTGGAGACGTTTTTGCGATAGCCACCCATGAAGTGTGTCATTGTATGACCCTTCATTTTCCCATAACGTATCAAGCCTGTCGTTAATGCGCAAGTTGACGTTTGCATATGAAAGGCGGGGGAGCGGGGAGGCTTCGTATCCTTTGTAATCCCGGGACAGCGGAACAATAGCGCGGCCCGGGGTCCAGAGACCGTGTTCACCGGGTTGTCATAACAAAAACGAATAAGCCTCTTGATACTCATTCCGTACTTGTAAATACAATACGTGAATTATAAGAATATAAAGTACGTCTCAATATTTATGGAAGATTTGAATTAGGTGACTAGAAATCACTGTTTTTCGTTATTAACTTCTCCATTCATTGCCTGGTAATTTTTATAACGTGGCAATGAATAGAAAAGCTACACACACTAAATTCAGGAGTCCAAAGAGCATGTTTGAGGTGTTTTCATAGTATAAACGTATAAGTAACTCGATTGGATACTCCTAAATACTACATTTGAGCAGACGATATTTCTAAGGGTTCTTAGAAATAAATTAGTGATTTAATGATTTTCATCATGTTAATTAGAGATTCACCGTGACGTGATCAAATTGTAAACTTCTTTTGACAACAAGTAATATTATTACGAGAATTAAAAACTTCAACACAAGGGGTGTTGAATTTTTTTGAGTTTTTGGTGAACGCACACAACTTATATATTACGAAATAAAATACGGCTCTAATGACACACTACACTTCAAAATCAGTCAAGGCGTTTATGCCAACAAGAGGTTTACAACGTTTTCTATTAGATAAATTACTTCCACCATATCGTTTTTCTGACGACGCCATATACTAATTTAATAGCTTGGTACTTTAGAATCAGTCAAGCCATTAAGTCTGCAGAATGTAAAAATAAACACACATGCGTAAAATAGCTTTTTAGGTGGGTCAGTCGAGTAATCTGAGTCAAATGTAAAGCAAGCATGAAAAACATGGTGGGCTTAAATTAAGCGAAAAAGTTTTTTAACGGATTGTGACAAATAGAAACGCAAAAAAGTCTTGTATTTAACAGTAGGTCACACGTTTCAGTCATTACCAGTATTTTAAGTCGATATATCTATTTACCTCTATTCATTAAATTGCTTCACTGTATCGCTTTTGATCGTATGTACGGAACGTATCTCAAGCCCGTTAACGTTTACATATGAAAATCTCGAGAGCATCCCCTTCACAAGCCTTTGTGATCGCAAGGCACAATAGCGCGACCCTAGGGCACTGTCACCAAGGACCGTGTATTTTCAAAACCTAAGCGTATAAAAAAACCGATATGATATCCAAAAGTACAAAATGCTTAATTTCTCTTGGAAATGGTAAGGATTTACTTAATTTTCGTCATTTATCGTCATTTATTTTGTGTGATAGTATTAAGAATTAAGTTATGTTCATGTAAAGACCTGCGAGTTCTCAACTTTTAATCCAATAGCTGGCATTACACGGAGCAGATTTAACAGCTGTTTGGAAGTCTGATAAGGAGAATAGGCAGTGATCAAGAAGCCATATTTCACCATCTATTACGAGGAGATTTTTGACGCTGTATAGGTTCATGTCAACTGACAATCGAGATGCAATCAGGAGCTTTATGACACCCTTAAAGAGCTAGAGCCATTGTGGACTGCATCGAGATGGATCGTCTTCGATGGGCCGGTCACGTTGAGCGAATGGAAGACAAAACAGTTTCCAAGCGCCTCGTCTACGGTAAACGTGAAGATCAAAGACCTTCTGGAAGACCTAAACAATACTAAACATCGATAACTAGATGGAGTACAGGAAGACCCTGCCCGCGTAGCATGGCTCCCGCGTCGCCGTTTACATCGCGCGATAACCTATCTACTTCTCGCTCTTCAGTATTGCGAAAAACATGATGGCGATAGTCAATAAACGTTGTAGCGCGTGCCATGCTACGGGGGCTGAAACTACTGTGAATCAGAATGAAAAACCCACAAACAAAAACGGCTGGAGAAATTTTCTAGATCAAATCCATGCTCACATGCGGCTGTACGTAGTGTGTGAGATGTTTATAATGTAAGCGTTAGTATTTTTAATATGATACCCATTACTTATGGGTACCGATTACTTTATTTCTGTTGGAAATAAAAAAGATTTACTTCATTCTCCTCGTCGTATCTCAAGACCGTTACAGTATTCTGTTATGCGAGTTGATGTTTGCATATGAAAGATGCGGGAGTACGGAGGCTTGACATCCTTTGTGATCACATAATAGCGCAAACTGGAGTGCTGTCTCTAAACACCGTATATTACTAAATATAAGTGTATAACTTCTGGGAGAAAAGAAAAAACGTAGAATGTACCAGCTGCTCTTCCCGTGCAGATCGTAAAAACCGATGGAGGGAATGCCAGGAACGCCAGGAACCAGGCGATGCAGCTAGCAACCCATAACTATTTTTATTCCGTTCTTACTTTCAAGCCCACCAACATGCAAAACGTGGCCTTAGCTTTTTGCAGACCTGGGCTCTTCTACCCCGCAAGAGAAAAGACATAATAGTATGTATGTAAGCGTATAAGTATTTCGATAGGATACCCATAAGTACCATTACTTTATTTCTGATGGATATTATCATCTGATTAGTTTGAAAGTATTTACGGAGCGAATCTGAAGACCCTTACGGTATTCTGGTAGGTATATGCGAGTTGATGTTTGCATATGAAAGGTGCGGGAGTGCGGAGGCTTGACATCCTTTGTGATCGTGACATAATAACACAACCTGGTGCGTTGTCTCTAAGGACCGCATATTTTCAGAACGTATTTAGATATGATACCCATAAGTACAATTACATCATTCCTATTGAAAATGGGTAAGGATTCATTTCATTTTCTTTATCTGTTTTGTATGATGGTATTTACGGAGCATATCTCAAGACCCTTTTAACGTATTCCCTTGTGAGCGAGTTGACGTTTGTATAGACAGGCGTGGGAGTGGAGGCTTCACAATGCTTCACATCCTTTGTGATCGCGACATACCTGATACCGTGACCTGGGGACGCTGCCTCCAAGAACCGTGTATTTTTTTAAATGTAGGTAATTTAATTAGTATCTCATATCATGATTTTTGCAGATAATATTATTTAAAATGGCGACCACGTACCGTCAAGCGCAGCGTTGGACACCCACCGACCAAGTGGTCGGACGACCTGATATAGGTCGTGGGAAGGTGCTGGATGCAGGCCGCTTCCTACCGGTCGTATTGGAAATTCTTAGGGGAGACCTATGTCATATGTCATTTAAAGGTAGATACCCTTTAAATTTAAATATATAATAGAGTTATTTCAAAAAGTAGTTAGGCTTTAGATATGATTTATGAGGATTTATATCTGTTACACATGAATATCAATACTCCTGCACATTTAACATATACCATCGTTCCTTATGTTATGAATACTTCTGATCAGATAGTCTTGCCTCACTCCATTAATCACTCCGCTCCAGCGACAGATGAAAAGGACTGCCACTGAGCTTCGGTGATTTTTTCCTGTCACTATTTCATTTACTTTGCATGCCTGGCCTGCGTTAAATATTGTACGAACTGAAATATTCAGATCTGTTGGGAACGTAAAACGAAACGGAGTTAAGAAAACGAAGCCTGTGTGTCAATTAATCCTTAGCAATATTTTTTTTTATAGAAAACGACATCCTTAGCTCCTTAAACAAACGGTTAATTTTTCTTCACGTATTTTCAGTGAGTAATACGTTGTTTGATGTTTTAATTTTCAGAGAGTAAATGAAAAAGGTGTATACTTATAAATTAAAACTAAGGTTATCTCTGGTTTCATAGTTAGTCTAATTTAGGTCAATCCTTGGCAGTTCATTATGAAATTTGAGCTATTTTAAGTCAAGCTAATACTCTTATTTACCAAAGCTAGCATTCAAGTTGGAGAGTTTCTGCTAAAATACTCTAAAAATATAGAACATATATATCACAGTGCAACGGGACCTGCATCCCACATTATTGGGTCCATAAATCCGCACAGCGCGGGCCAAAAGTCGCGCGCACGCGGCAATTCCAACGCACATAAATTTGTAGCGCAACCACGCGGCGATGTTTATGCGAGCCAAGACTTTTAACCAACCAAGTTTGAGACATGAGAAGAGAATAATAAATAAATATATACGGACAAATCACACAGATTGAGCTAGCCCCAAAGTAAGTTCTTAAGTAAGACTTGTGTTATGGGATACTAACTCAACGATACTATATTTTATAATAGATACTTATATAGATAAACATCCAAGACCCAGGTCAATCTGAAAAAGATCATTTTCCATCTTGACCTGACCGGGGATCGAACCCGGGACCATCCGTGTCGCAGGCAGGCGTGTTGACCGCTGCGCCACGGAGCTCGTTATATGTCAAAGTAATATGTTCAAAAAATAAAACCAATGAATGAGATTTTACTTCCACTGTAAATATATTTATGAAATAAATTATATGGCAATATAAAAAAAACACAAAAGGCCTACCTTAAAATTAAAAAGTTGATTCTTCTTATTTAAAAAACCCACAAAAGAAACCAACTAACATAATTATACTCATAACTGTTGAGCCTTTTATGAATTAAATCGATAATTGAGTCATAAATAAATGAGCGACTTTAATCTTAGGGGTTTTCATTTTCTGTTTTAACATTCTTTATTCTACGAGTATTTAGAATAGTTCCTCTTTATTTGTTTAAAGAGCGACATTTGAATAGGTTTGAGCTGAAATGCAAATATATAATGTCAAAGCCAAAAGACAAATACATAAATTAGGGACGTAACCCCCGCGTAAATAAAGTTAAGTATGCGATGGTGAGTGCGAGGGAACACTTTTTACTGCCTCCTCGGAAAACATTAGGATTTTAATACTTGGGTACTTACTGGATTCTCGACTTATTTTAATGCTTTCTCTTATAATAATAATAATAATTTCTTTATTAAAGGTAAAAACCCAATATAAATACAGCTGTATATAATAATAATAATTTGAATAAAATATAAAGTATAGTATACTTATAATTACACTAAAAAATACATTTTTAGTACGTCAACGTACAATATTTCTACCGCACAATATTTACGGGCTGTCATTTTTTATTCGGTTCCCGGTGTGTTTTAAACCAGTATTGCATCATCGGGCTTGACAAATCTTCACTAATAACTCTGAGCATGCTGTTACCAGAATTACGCAATCGGTCCCAAAACGATGATATACGTGTCCTGATAATAGCAAAGAAGTCGGGCATCCTCGCCTCGGCAAACATGGCCGACGCGCTGCAGTAGCGAGGAAGCTTCATGAGGATGCGGTATGCATCATTATACTGCACCCTCATGGTGCTGAGGGACGCCCTCTTATGCCTATACCATAGTTGACAAGTATATAAGCACTGACAATATGCTCTGAAGAGGGTGTCCTTCACTTCCCGACTACATCTAGCAAAACGGCGCGCAAGCATGTTACACCGAACCGACAATGCCCGCCTTTCTCGCTCGATATCAAGATCGTCCTTGCGGTCGCCGGTAACAATATGGCCGAGGTACTTAAAGCTGTCTACAACCCGTACTGCTGAGCCATTCAAAAATACCTGAGGCACCCTCTCTGGACTCTTACCCGCCTTAAAAACAAGCATCTCTGTTTTTGACACATTATATTTCAATCCATGAGAGCTAGCGTATCTCTCACAGATTGCCAGTAAGTCAGTAAGTCCACTGATTGATGGGCTGAGGAGCACCATATCATCAGCATAGCTGAGGTTATTAAAGCATACCCCATCTATATGACAACCAATTTTGGTGTCCCTCCTGGCGCACACCGCATTCCAACCTGTAGGCATTGGACGTCGTGTCACCCCATCTTACGTAGTTAGTTTGGCCACTATACCAGTGCGTCAACAGCCGAATGATTGATTCCCGGACTCCTAAACAACGCAATTTGCTCCAAAGAATTTTATAATTCACCAGATCAAAAGCACTGCTCAGGTCCAGAAAACAAGCATAAACTGGCGTATCTCGATTAACATAATAATCTACTGCATATTTCAAACTGACAATCGCCGAGTCTGTTGACACACCGGGTCGGAAGCCAAACTGTGCCTCCTCAATGTCCAAGTTTCTCAGCAGCTCAGGCTGTAGCAGCCGTTCCAACACTTTTCCCAAAATAGTTCCTAGCGAAATAGGTCGGTAATTGGCCGACGAACTTAAGTCTCCTGTCCTATTCTTGACTATAGGCACGACTACAGTTCGCATAAGAGGATCGGGAAGATATGAGTATTTTAAACATAAGTTGTAAAATATACATAGTCTAGACCATAGTGACTCACCCGCATACAGAACGTGCTCTATACTCAAGTCGTCATGACCAGGAGACTTGCCCCTCTTCATAGAACGTACCACCTTGACAACATCGTCGACAGTAAACTGCATGACTGGTTCTTCAGAGACCAGATGAGCACCCTGTCCCGACGGAGGTGGCCGCGCGGGCATTGGGACCTTTTTAAATTTAGAGACAAATAAGTCTGCTATCTCTTCTGGCTGTTGCACGCCGTCCACAGAGACAGGTAAGCTTTGTCTTATTTGTAATTTTTTTGTTGCATTCCAAAATTTCGGAAATTTTTTCTCTTTCCTGTGCATTGCCAAAATATCCAGCTTAATCATTTCTTCATTTCTAATACACCATTTAACCTTATTCTTAAACGTTTTTCTACTGCTTACCATGCTATAATATGTGTCACCTGTGGTCGGCTTGCCAGCCGTCAACCAAACATCATAGCAAAGTCGGGCAGCCTTTTGACTTTCTTGAACGTGGAGGTTCCATCCAGTCAAAGGCACCCTTCCCTTTTTACCAAAGGACCGCAAGGACGAGCTTGTAATAGCCCCTAATTGTAATGTCTTAATAATCTCACTATACAGATCGTCAATCAATTTAAAATAGTAGTCGCCACTCGAGCTCAAATTATTATCATGTATTATGTCCTTATATTTAATGTCAGTTTTTAAAATATAATTCTTACAATACTCATAATACTTATCTATTTGTCTAGCGTCCCTGCTTCCCCACCGTATTTTATGGCTTTCATTATTATTAATCTCAAGCGCATGAGTCCCGCTCGCGGTCGAGTCACTACAAATTTCCAGTTGACATACTATACGTAGTGGTATGTGATCTGATGTGTAAACACCGTACAAAACTTTAACGGACTTAACAGTTTTGCGGGCAGCAGAAGTAGTCACACAGTGGTCCAACCACGAGCAAGTACCATGCGCTTTACTCTCAAAAGTATGAGTGCCAGATGCAATCCCTAACATATCAACATCCACGCAAAATAATTTTTGTTCCGTACAAAAAGCCATAAGTTCTTTTCCAAAGTTTGCCGTGGGATCCGCATTAAAATCTCCCAGGATGTACACAAGAGGCACGTCATACTCCTCAATTAAGGCATGCATTCGGGATAAGCAGTTTGTAAATTCAGGTAGGTTGTCAGACTTATCAGTTGGCATATAAACGTTAAATACAATAAAAGGTTGACTACCATTTTTTATTAATATAGCCATAATTCTATCACTTACACAGTCAATGATTGACACGTTGGGAAACCTAGACTTTCGCCACAATAAGGATATGCCGCCGTAAGGGCGTCCTCTTATAACACCTTTCGATGTATCCACCGCAGACCTACTTACACTGCCAAAGTTATGGTCGATAGTGTCAACCAAACAGAGATCATGTGGCATAAGCCAAGTTTCCTGCAGTGCCACTATGTCCGCGGCACTACACAAGTCTCTCACTTGTTGTAAAGACGTTTTAATGCTCTGACAATTAAAGGTTATCATATTAATATTATTGGTTGTACTATCCATATTAATTAGATTTATTAACATTTACGAAACGTTCTTTAAATCGTCGGAATATCAAATTCTTTGGCCAAAAATATGGCTCTGCTCGCGTTAATGTGATTCCTGAGGAACTGTACATTATTACGAGATGGAAACCTCCTCTCTGTAATTTTAGTACGCAAATTTTTTAAATCGATTTAGCAGTCAGCGAATGCAACAAAAAACAAAAAAAACAACACACTTTCACATTGGCCCTTAGAACCTAACTACAGCGCTCTGTCCCAAGATGTTTATTTTTATTTATTTATAGAGAAAAAAATACATATCAAACACATTACTTTTTGTGTGTATTTATGTTGTGCTGCTGCCACTAAATGAAGCTTGCATTGATAACATTAGATGTAATATCATGAAGATGCCAGTTAATACGTAGTCCTTTAAATACTTAATGACTAGACGTTTACATAATGCGGCTCTGATTCGCCCGACCATAAACTATTCATGACGAAGCGGTTCGGAGACATAAACAAGCACCCGCTATTTATTATTTACGCGACCGCACCGAGCTTTACCCGTACATAGTTGGCTATGGTACTATGATTAGCGTGGGATTACATACATATTATTATTCCTTATGAAGTAGAAATAGCCCTAAGACCATAAGGCGTGTAAGTAGTGGGCGTGTAGCGCGTATAGGTGGAAATCGGAAAACTCATTCTTATATATGTATAAATGAGAATAAAAGCAAACAGTTTCTCTCGCAAATTTTTAGTCAGCTTTTATGTCGATAGCATTCATAAATATCTTTTTAAATTAATAATTGACGGCTACATACATCAATGAAGATAATGTCATATCTTGCTTTATTAAAATAGCTCAAAGGAAATTGAAAAAAAAAAACAGCCCAAGTAAAAGGATGGCTATTTAACTTTCCACAATTTTATTCAGTTGTTAAAAAGTTTCGAACTCCCGCGTGATTAAGTTTTTGTTTGCTGACTGCGACTGTTTTTAAGATCGAGCCCGTCTGTGTGAGTAAGTTGTTCAAAACTAAACTACTACTATCATTGATTGAACGACAAAAAGTCGCCGAGCTCCCGTATGATAAGTTCTTGTTTGTCGGCTGCGACTTTTTCTGAGGACATGTTCATCTGTATTTGTAAGTAGTTCAAAGCTAAACCACTGCTGCCATTTACTCAACGATCAAAATTCGCCGTGTTCCTGCATGACATGTTCTTATTTGTTAGTTTGTTTACTCTTTATTGCACACGATCCAAAAATGCAATTTAACAAGGGTAAGATTCTTGATTGTCTACTGCGACCGTTCACGAGGGTCTGCCTGTCTATATAAGGAAGTTGTTCAAAGCTGAACGACCGCTGACATTTAACTCAGAGACCAAAAGTCGCCGTATTCCCGCATGATAAAGTTCCAGTTTGCTGACTGGAGACAGTTTCTGCGGACGCAACCGTCGCGTCGGTGTCAGGAGTTTGTTCAAAATCAAACTATGGCCGACTTTGGCTGCAGTACTTATGACGGCAAAAAGTTACCGTGCTGTTGCGATAGAAAGTTCTTAGACATGTATTTCACATATTTATGGATATGTGAAGTCAATTTTACCACGTTGACAAAATATTTGTTTGTTTTGTACAAAATCACAGCGAATGTGAGAGACATCGTACTCTGACAGACAATACTGTTTCAAAGTAAGGTAATTGGGATGCGCTAACGACGGCAAGTACCAAATTGATTAACTTTTGACGTCTCACTGTCGTATTACTTCGCGAAGTAATTTGACACCAATTGCTTTGTACTCAAGACGCCGACATCGTTCTAATTATTTTGTGTTTTGGGAAACGAGATAACTTGACACCGTTACAATACGTATTTAAATACATTCCTACTCTCGTATTGTTTCCCTCTGATGTATTAAAGGCCAACGTTTGTTTATAAATATAAATACCACGTCAGAATTTGTAAGTTATTTTTTTTTTATCAAATTTTCGCTTCTAGTAATATGGTCATTTTATATTGCTACAGGAAATTCAAACTATATTAGAACGATAGAAAAAAAGATACATAAATTATTTCTTACTTCAGGTATGACTAATTGTCAAACACAAAATTATTACAAATTTAAATCTAAGGACTCGTTTAAGGGTCAAGTGTATTGAAAAGTACAATAACATTTCATTTAATGTAAATCGTTATATCCCGAGGGATCTTCAAAACGCGAGCGAATAGTAAGTACAAAGGAAATATTATTAAATTCTATTATAAATACCCAACGCATACTTTGCACTCCAACAGTTTTACAATATATTCTCTTCCATAAAAATACGTAGGTACTATTCTAGAAGTTTCTTAGTGTCACCGGAAAGATCGTAGAGATTACATAATCTGTCCATGTGTCTTAGCCACGGATGTAAGAATAAGTTAGACCTTTTAAAGTAGTTTGTAGCAAGGACAACTATTATTAATTCTGTGGCAAGGACCAGTATACCAAGGCATTCAAAGGTTTCGCTGACAGAAAATGACAGGAATGCAAGTCTCCCCCGTTCAAAGTTTGAAACTTATCAATATAATTATTTTTATTTTTTATTTTGTATAAATAAATAAATAAATATATAGGGACATATCACACAAATTGAGCTAGCCCCACAGTAAGTTGTGGACTTGTGTCGCAGGATACTAAGTCAACGATACTATATTTTATAATATATACTTAGATAGATAAACATCCAAGACCCAGGTCAATATGAAAAAGATCTTTTTCCATAGTGACCTGACCGGGGATCAAACCCGGGACCCCCGTGTCGCAGGCTAGCGTGTTAACCACTGCGCCACGCAGCTCGACGCAAATAACAAATTAGTATAAACCGCGATGTCGTTCGCAAATATAATGCAATTTTTCCGGTACTCCATCCGCTTAAATTATAGCCTATGTCATCCGCATATAAATAAGCTTTCTATAAGTGAAATAATTTTGAGAATCGGTCCAGTAGTTTCACATTCAATGCAAACAAACAATGAATTCTATCCACTTTATAATATTAGTATAGATAAACATATATGAATAGCGCGTAGGTACATAATATAAAAGTTGGCACTCCTTACGTCCTTTGCGCCTGCTCTATATTATTCTTCTTATGTCTATGTGCTCGGCAAATGCGGTAGAAATTGCGTCGTGCATCACCGTGACACTGCGTTACTGCACTTCACGATGCACTCTTCTTGAATGACATGAAAAGTGCTCGCAATTCCGGGATACGCTGGAAAGGAATATAATAAAGCCTTCTTCAAACAGTTGTATTATTCAAATATTATTATTATTAGATATTATTATGGATACAGAGGCGAATGATTTTGAAAAATACATGTTATTTTTAATGATTTTAATTAATAAATCAAATGGAAAATCTGACAATTTAACAATTCTGTAAATGGAAACCCATTTGAACCAACAAGAGAAAGACGAAGACTACAAAAATATAATTCTATAGCTAGAAAATATAATTAAAGAACTCTTGGCTGGCGATTAATTTCCGCCTACAACAACGCCGAGGAAATTACAAACTTACTCAATTACTCGTGTAGTTTTACGAAAGATGACTACTTGTGCCATCATCTGGTTAGCCCGGCCGCTCCATGAAACCTTCAACAAATAATATTTAACGTCTTCATCTGTGTACTACTTTTAGATCACCAAATTTAAAAAATCCCAACTAATGCGAAAGTGAGTTTGTTTGTTTATTTATTTGTTTGTTTGTTTGTTACGCTTTCACGCCGTATCTACTGAACTGATCATCATGAAATTCGGCATACACATAGGTTAGGGTACCGAGAAGGACATAGGCTATATAATACACGGGCGAAGCCGCGGGTAATAGCTAGTAATATCTAAACTAAAGCTACTGCAAATGGTCATTGACTGCTCTCGTCACCGCGTGGCACAATGAAACCGCTTACCGCCACGCCATGGAAATTTCAGTGTGCAGTTTCAAAGCACCAAATTCGCGCAATAATATTAATATCTTACTGGAATTTCACGGCAGCGGTCCATTGTCAGCTTACTTTGAGCGACCCTCGCCATGGAAATCCTCAAATTGACTGTATGCATTTCAGAGGTCGACCTATTGTGCGAGCATTGTCTAATATATTGTCGGCAATGAATTGTATTGGGTGTTGAATTTGCTTGTTACTTCCTTTTCATCCATCATCCATCCATCAGGTCTTTTTTAGTCTCCACTGCAGGAGCACGACCCTCTCTATACTACCACAGCAATGTATTAGCCAAAATAGTTAGAGGATTTGGCCTACACTCTCCACGCTGGCCAGGCGGGTTGGAGAGGTCTCTTTGATATTATAAGCTTTGTTTAGCTTGTGTTCCCCAAGTCGCCTTTTACGACATCCACGGGAAGACATGGAGTGGTTCTATTCTACTCTACCGGGAATCACACGGCAAACTTCCTTTTACGGTTTCTATATTTTATTAAATACTATAGCGTTCCGAATGACAAGGACTAGTATTTATTATTGGCAGATGAATTTTCAGTTTGCTTTAAAAAAAAAACGCACGTTCCTCTTATTGCAAATAGTACAGCTGACACTATAGGCGATAGCAACGGTGCTGGCTGCACTGCACGTTTCCTCTGGTTTCCATTAAGCATTTGGAAAAAAATGATACTGCTTTTTTTTTAAACCATCTGTAGTAAGTACATTCATTTGTTTAGGCACCAGTCCAAAATGTGCTGATGTCACCGGTTCTCAATGTCGCCTCAGATGCAGGACACGCTATACATATATATCTAATTGCATCCCAGATTCATGGAATAAATACTGAAACATCGAATATTTTGCCTTGATCGGAGAAACATAAACCTTTTTTAGTTAATAGTTAATAGTCACGTAGCGTACGTAATAGCGCTATTGCTTATGAAATAATATCAAGTCGTCTTATTTGATAGATCCTTACTAATCCATACTATCTACATTAATGTCTATTTACTTTTCAAGATTGAACTACTGAACTGATTTACTATAGGTAGTTGTGGTAGAGCCACGCTACCGGCGAAAATCACTTTTGCTAGTAGCATGAATGGGCCGGCTCGTCCGGGGAAGTACCACACTCTCACAGAAAATCGACGTTTGAGTAGAAGCTTTACCGCTTCTGCGCTTCGTTCGGTGAGTGAGAGAGCCGGAGGGATGGGCCCTCCTCTTGACAGGCTGGGGAGGAACAAACAAAAGGCCGGCAACGCTCATGTCACACCCCTGGTGTTACATTAGTCCATGGGCAGCGCTGATCACTTACCATCAGGTGACCCGCTTGTTCGTTTGCCTTCCTATGACATAAAAAAATATCTATCTACAGCTGAACCGATTTAAATGAAATTTGGTACACACATAGTCTAAAGCTTGGGAAAGGATATAGTCTACTTTTTTCACACGGACGATATTGCGGTCACATCTAGTATTCAATAAAGTGTTGTCAGTGCAGTCCCCCCGCGCTCCGACGGAGTCCAGCTGCGCTCAGCTTTGCAAAACAATTCATAACCAACCTTCCGGAACACTGGCTTAACTTCCAATGTTTTTAATTAAATTCCGAGCTGAGGATCATTCTAAATGCTACTTAATTGGTGTAAAAGGTAAATTTAAAATTTTGTTGAAGAAATCTGTGTTTTCTTCCGTCTTCTCAAATATTGTTTTATGGATAAGTACTTGATTTTTTTAATGGAAATAAAGTGAGATATTTACATTTTTAATATGTAAAATACGGGACAGTCGGTTAATGTCCTCTTTTACATATTATGATGGTACATTCATTGTTATAATCATTGCAAGTGCACGCATTAACCACTTTCCGTTTGTAGGGTTCCGTAAAAGGATCCTATTCACGACCGTTCACTGTCTGCCGATACGTTCGTCAGTCTGTCACCAGCCAATGTACGAGTATTTCTAATGCCGCTATAACAACGAATACTAAAAATAGAATAAAGTATGTATTTCAGCCAGGCAAAAAAATCATCAAGATTTTTTTGCTCGATAATCTAATGTTATATAGATAAAATTATCACAAACTGCTTCCTTTCCTGATGTTGTGTTTGCCTTGTAATTTCATTAAATCAGGTAATAGAATGAAACTCAAAGAGATTTCGGGGAAATACGATAATTTTATAAGTGATTTGCCTATTTTTGAGAGCTCTTTCTCTATTAAAAAGAAAAAATGTGTTCGTTCCCCATTGCTGTTAATAAAACCTTCCTCAGGTTTTTAAATGAATCTGCGTTTTATTCTGATCCGGAATTGTGGTCACGTCACGGTTAACACACCAAAAATCTTCTTATGGATTATCGTAAGAAGATATTTGGTGTGATAACCGTTGCGGCGCGGAGGTCTTCATATTGCATATCAGGTCTTGGAAAATATGAATTAACCTTACCCAAGAAATTCACTTAACTTGCTACAAGAATGAACGGGTGAGCAAACTAATAATTATCAGAGTAGATTCAGAAATCTGCGCTTCAATGATGTCTAGCCCTGCAAAATTGAATCCCTCGCTAATCAACGTGGCGACTGTCTCTCGTCTGTAATTAACTCTCAGCCCGGACTCCGTCCGCACTGTCTCCGATGCCTGAGGAAAAGCATACTTAATTGCTTCATTCCTTGGTGTTATTATGTTGTCCCAGTATATTTTATAAACATTATTTAATGCAACTAATGTTATCGATTTTATGCTGATCAGACAACTGAAGCGACGGGCTGTTTGAATAAGTTTGATTACGCTTATTAAATTCATAAGAAAAAAGAATAGATTGCAATTGCATTAAAAATCTGTTATAAAATAAGGGTTTGGGTTTTGGAACAAAAAAGATAGTCTTAAATTATGTAAGAACCATTCAGTTGATAAAGCGTAGGATGTTTCTTCCTGAGCTCCTACTACTCGATGGTAATGGTACTTTTAGAAGCTTTGCCTTACCCAAGTTAAAGTAGATGAGAAATAATTATAACCTTGATTTAGATGCAACAAAGCGTACTCACAAATCAGCGTGGCAATATATATGGACAAATATATATAAATTGAAAAGAGAAAATAGTCCGATCTACATTCCTAATCAACCGTCCAGTTTTCATCGTCTTTAATTAAATTCCAGCCGGTATCCGGCCAGCACCCCGTCCGGCACCAGACGCCTGGTGAATGTAGCGTAATTACCTCGCGGCCGGCAACGGACGGCCAGAACCGGCCCCGCGCTACAACATTCATAAACTCTGTAATTGCGAATTGGCCAAATAGAGCGTTAATTTTAGGCAACCCTTATTTCTACCTAGGGTTAAACTTTATCATCCTAAATTTTTAATTTATTATTGACGTTAAGTGAGGACAAAAATATGCCATTCTCGTTTCAAAGATTGTTATCGTTGTAGATCGGCAAAACGGGGCAATCATATAAGATTATTCTAAGAAGGATCAGCAAGTGATCATTACTTATAGTTAAGCCTTTTGGTTTTGCAAATATGACTGTTTTCCATAGTTACATAGGGAATTAACATACATGTATATTTGATAGGGTTGCATTAAGGCATGAAAAAAATCTTATGCAAAGCTATACAACAAAAAATGTGATAAAAACGATACCAATGAAAAGCAGAGAAGCTTTATGGCCCAGTTGGCGTTCGCAGCCTGCGACACGTCCCGGGTTCGAGCCCCGGTCAGGTCATGATGGAAAACGATCTTTTTCAGAATGACCTGGGTCTTGGATGTTTATCTATATAAGTATATGTCATAAAATATAGTATCGTTGAGTTAGTATCCTGCGACACAAGTTCAGAACTTACTGTGGGGCTAGCTCAATTTGTGTGATATGTCCCTATATATATAAAAAAAATATAACCCTTTGGCGTGGTCCCTACTGAGATGGGTGACCAAAAGTAGGACAAAATTTCTCGTGCTTATCCGTGCTTCGGCCATCAATAAAGACATTTGAGATAAATGGCTTAAAGTGCCCGCTTTAAAACATTGATCACGTCACATATCTTTAAGTAACCTGTTAAATCAGACACCAGTGTTAGCTACTTATACAGTCGAAAAACAACACAAACACCCCGAAAAATTTACTATTTCCGAGAGATCGGCATGACGTGGGAGCTTCGAGCAACACGGCCTCCGTACCGGCGTGGGAGGAACCATAAATATTTTTGTTGATGTCTGTCAAAACTTCTGACCAGAGCGCAGCAACTTACTTTATATCTTACCGCCTTCGGTTATCACTACACTTTTTCACACAGGAATTTTCCTCATTCTCTTCATATCGGCATTTTCATATTTATATCTGGAGTTAGTTAGAGGTTGGGCGCAAATCTGAGGAATCATGTAAATAGGCGGTGCAATTAGCTGCCCATCGCTATTTTGATTCCGTATTCCATCTTTAAGCCCATCAACATGCTAAACGTGGCCTTTCGGTCAAATGTTCTTAGTCTCTGTCTACCCCGTATGGGATAAAGACGTGATACTATGTATGTATGTTAATAGAGCCCGCTGTAATCACAGTAATTCTTGTTGTTAAATTGGCAGTGTTTTTGCAGCCAAGAATCGTAGATCAGCTATAGCAGAGCATGTGGAAAGTACAGTACTTACTAAAATTTATCTGCATTAGAGTACGAATCTAAAGCTTCTCATTTCATGTAGCTAGCGTAGTGACTACTGAGCCACGGTGGACGTCACCTCTTTTTTCGGGATGAAAATGCCTTCGTTTACTAGTCTACTGCGGGTACAATAAAGCTGGAGTTCCTCAAATCGCAAGAATTCCGGTACTGCCGGTACGACGGGAGAACGCTAAACCTAACCTTTCCTAAATTTCTAACCTACAACCTAGGATGTGATTGCAAATTATTTTTTGTTGACTGGACAGATACAAAAACAGTAAATAAATATTTTGTTTATGTAAGCGAAAACTTTCCAAAGTGAACTAACTTTACCTCGCCGCCCTCGGTTATCAGTCTGACACTTTTTCTACTCCCAAGTTTCCAATAAACATTTTCTCCACAAAACGCCCAAGTTTGTTTCCTAATAGAATGGATAAGTTATGACAGAATGATGATGCCCACGCCTTTGTCGGCCTTGATGGTGAAATGAATACAACTTAGAATAAGTTATCTTCGTCAGCTATATAGAAGTTGAAAACTTTTTTGTTAGAACTTTCTAAATTAATTTATGATTTAATGTTAAATTCCAGTTTTGTATCATTATACCTAATGACACTGTGTTTATTTTAACTGAAATAAAATCTAAGAATGCAAAACCAGAAATGTGCGAGGAAGCGTAGGGAGCGATGTGTTTTTCAGGAACCAATAGTGTTAAGAATCGAACCTGGCAACAAAAAAAAACGAACTGTCAGTTGTCAGTCACGTAAAAAGTGAGGTTATGACCGCGTTACGTTGTCGCCGCTCGGGTCGGACAATGCTTTTGGAAAAACCACAATAATCTTGGGCTGCGTGTATTGTTTTTCTGGATTTGGCTGCCGTCCGCAGTTTCTTCTACAATTGACTGATACACTCTACGTCCCCACGTAGAGTGTATCAGTCAATTGTAGTTGAAATCGGGTTGATTTGTTGTCGCTTGTATGAGAGGCGATCGACACATGTGCCTTTTGGTCGGCTGAATTCGGTGTGCCGCGTGGACGCGCGTTCACGGAAGAACTCACAACAGGAGGTACCTCCCGGATCGGATCTCGCGCGCATGAACCACCGGCACCAGCAAACGTTTCTACGAAACTTGTAAGTCAAATTATTATAGTCTAGGTGTAACGGCCTACGTGTTCTGCTGAACCCGTCTTCGACATTCCCGTCCGTTCCTAAACCTCATGGGCCCGTTTAGGCCAGGCGTGGCTTGATGGATGTCGAGGAGGGAGAAAGCGAACAAATAGTATCGCTTCATTTTCCTCGCTCCTCTTTGTATGTGGGAACGGCTTAGAGGAGCGAGGTTTTTGAACATACAAAACTAGCGAGACATTTGTAGTGAGCGACGTGTTGCAAGAGATATGATAAGAGGGATGTATGCGAGGAATGTATGCTTGGCATTGGTATAGGCTCAAATCTGACAAGAGCCCGCAACACCCGCGCACCGCTCACCTGCGCACCGTTTTACTGCGTCACTACACATCGTTTCACTGCTTAGATGCCTCGTACATCTCTGGTGGAAACACAACTTAAAGATATGCGAGGGAGCAAAGTGTTGTGCGAGGAAAAAATCTATCAAAAGTATAAATTAATAAATTACCTTGCATTGCTTAGCACAGCCCTGAAGGAAATTCCGTATCGTAAGTCAGTCTCGCATCTCAGCACTACTCCAGTTACTGCGATATTATGGTAGTATTTCTGAACTTATTACAACAGAAACATGTGAATCCAATGAAAAATATCTCCGCAACGCAAGCTCATACATAAGCACAAAGCCCTGCGAACAACGAGAGAGTTACAATTTAGTGCCTGCTGTAAATTCGGCTTATTTATTCCGTCGACGCCGCGATCCCTTTCCATGCTCCGCGTTTACGAATTACCATAAAATGCCTGCTATTTAAATTACCTCGTCGGCGGTGGGCATAAAAGTAAAGGAATAACAGAAGAATAATTCACATTTTCCTTTATTCTGTGTGCTGAAGAAGAACTGCGCCTTCTGCAACTAAACTATCGTTGTATTCACTGTCTCTCGCTCACGGTATAAAGGTGGGCACATCATTAATGAGCATGTATCTGCGGCCGGGACTGACGGACGTATTTTTGCGTGCATGGTGTTCTATCAATCCATTGAATGTATAACATAACTGGAGTATGCTACACTTAGAGAGTTTGAATAATAGAAACAGTAATGTGAATTGAGTGTCGTTGCCTCTTATTCTACGATTTTTTAAGACTAATAAATACTTTTAACGTCTATGTAAATAGCGACAATTTATGTTGTTTTAACTGTTTGTTATTCCTTCAAGCAAACACTGTGTTTTTTGATCAAAACGTTGCCTACAATCGTCCTTACTTTTGTCTTATTATGAAAGATGAGGCCTATGAAGCTTAGGACGCGTACGTCCACTGAATAATCAAGTCGCTACTTTGAATCTACCAATAGATTAATTTTATATTAATAGGACACGCCACATCTGTAACACATTTTATTTTAGGTTCACAGTGCGCGTTAGCAATCCTATTTCCTTGTCCCTTGTTTACATATAATGTACCGGCTGGTTGTAATCTGTAGGCAGTTGGAATTAGAATAAAAATGAATATTAAAACAAACACTGACTTGTACATACTGGAAAAAGGTGCGATTACAGAACTCATCGGCAGTCTTCATCCTCTGGCTTTGTATACGGATGTCGCATCCTTTTGCATTGATTTCACCTCCGTATTATCCGACAAAAAAGTGGTTGAAGTTTTAGAACCTTTTTTTAAAACCATTATTCAGATTATCTCAGTATTCAATTTATTTACAGAACTACCATCTCAGATGTGGTGAACTTGGCTTTTATACTTTTTCATAGGAGTATTATTTCCTAGGGTTAATTTTCTGGTTATAATCACGAGCTCAGTCGATAAACATAAACATCCTAGATGATAGTTACATATGGTTGTTTTTTCAGTCACCACAAACAGTCCACAAGACACTAACTTCGTAAAAATGCACAAGTTATGTCTGGATTTTGTTTGTTCAAATCTGGGGTTTGTGAAATCCTAACAAAATAACATTGTTTGAAACTACTAAGTTTTCAAAACAACCAAGAAGAATTTGAAGTTACTTGGATAGTATACTGAACTTTTATATTTAGGTCAGTACGACGATCAATTCTCTCTCTCAAACTCTCACAGAGCTGCGGGATGCTATATAAAGCGGTTAGAACCCCTTTTTTACATGGAGAAATGGCAGACCCACACCTATCACCTACGGGGACGGGGAGTGGTAGTGTGGGACTGGAACCACTACTCAACTCAACTCAACTCATCTTTGCCCGGTTCGTGTGGTCGCTAGGTAAAACCCAACATTCATCCAACCCCCGAGCAGACGTTGGCTATATTAAGCCGCTCTTCAATAATTATCTTGTCCTATCTTCAAATTGAAGTGGAACTGGGCTGGACACGTAGCAAGGTATAACGACCAACGTTGGACACTTGAGACTACCAAATGGAGTGGTCCACTCGGGAAAAGTAGGAAAGCCACGGAAAAGATGGGTGGATGGGGTGGATGAAATAAAAAACATTGCAGGAAAAAATTGGATAGAGACAGCAAAAGATAGGAAAAAAACCGGCCAAGTGCGTGTCGGGCCACGCGTATATATTATATATATATAGGGTTCCGTAGTTGCGAATGACAACTTTGAGTACACACTGTTTACACTCGCACCTCACAGTTTAACGACCAAAAACATCTAACAATAAAGATTGTATGAAATTTTACATTTTCCAGTACATTTTATAAGTTGGTTGCCTATAACTTTTTAGTTTGTACTTAGTACTTAGCTCTGATAGTTTTCCTTTCAACTTCAGTATATATACTACTGCTGTAATTTTTTTCACGTATCTATATATAACCGTTTAGGAGATAGAGGGGGGGGACACGTACCTCTAACAAAAATTTGCACTTTAAAACCAAATATTTCAGAAACGGATCCCTAAATCGAAAAATGGTGTTCTCAACTTCACAATATTTTTCAAAGACCTTTTTTACGATACCCCACAAGATGGGTAAGTAGAGAAAAAAAATGACTCCCCCACTTTACTAGTATGGGAGCTACCCAAAAAAAAATTTTTTTTCAAGATTTTTTTCTACGACTTTTTTGCCATGATTAATATACCTACTCATACCAAATTACAGCTTTCTAGTACTTATGGTCTCTGAGTAAAACCGCGGACGGACAGACAGACAGACAGACAGACAGACAGACAGACAGACAGACAGACAGACATGGCGAAACTATAAGGGTTCCTAGTTTACTACGGAACCCTAAAAATTGAAGAAATTGGAGGAGGCCTATGCCCTAGAGGGGTTTCTATAAATTGAATTATGTTAATTATAAAAATAAATCTATTATGAAATTTAAATATTTATAGAAAATAAAGAGGCTTTATTATTATTTATTTATTATCTTAAATTCGCTGCTAGATACGCATGGGAACACACTCATGCGCCACCGCTATAAGCCATAACGGGCAACGGACATTCACACCCTTGCGAATTCGACCCACTACTTGAGCTACTCCAGCTGTAGCAAGAATAATAGCATCCCTGTGCGTGCGCCCTCTGGCAGTAACTAGGGTATGATCGGCGTAACAAATAACGCTAATCCCTGGAATGTTATCTCCACGAAGAAAAGCGGATAGAACCCCTGAGCCAAATTGTATAGGGTATCTTACTGAGTCGTTTTACGAGTAATCTGTTGTAATTTTCGCAATCAATCGTTTGCTCGAACTGTGGACGGACCTCGAGGGACCTCGGTAAGCATGTAGAATAATTGAATTAAAATTTATCCCGCAATTGCCTCGATTTTAACACTTTTGTTTACAACATCAAGGAGCAAAGAGACCTCGTCCATTTTAAATTGTTTACGTGTTAACTTGTTTGAACAATAGTTTTGTGAAAAGTTAACAAACTGCCCTTGTTGAAAACTACTACATTTCAGAACAACTTTTGCCTCCACATAAGTTCAATGTAGGCCAGTATGTCCAGCATTTTTTTTTTTTTATTTCTTTGTATCAGGGAACAGAATATAACAACTATACAGGCCCATAGAATATAATACCTTATCCTAACATACATATAAAATAATTTTAAATCCTAAAATGCTACGGCACACGTTAATTCTGCGACGTGTTGCTCAGATCTAAGTAATAACAATAAAAAGAAGCTTATGGAACCCTAAGGTCAAATTACAGACCTTTTTTGCACTTATTTGGTTGAAAAGGTGTACGAAAGCCGCAGGCTCATAGCGAAAGATAAACGAAAATATAGGTAGGGCAATATGACGAGCCGTTTTACTTTGAGCAGAACAAATACCCAAAAGTCAAACACCTTACACCTAGATTTGAACTCAAAATTTTCAAATACTCTCTGGTAATAACTGTCTTTACATAACTACCTATCTTAGCTATTCTGCGATGAAAACATCAGTAAAATTAATCGTCTTGTCGATGACAAAACAATAATTTGCGTTTTGTTTTGAAATAACCGCAAACGCACAAAGGTCAAGCTAACTAATCTTAACGTAACCTGAATGGCGCTTAGGTCTTATGCGCAATATACGGCATTTTTGAAAAAAAAATCCAAAAACTAAATTGGCGATATCTTTACTGTAATTTTGGATTCTGCTCTCAAACCACAGAGGACACATACATAACAAAGAACATTCGCCTAAGTTGAAATGACGCTTTACCTGTGCTTTACCCTCGATCAATTATTTGGTTGAGAAGTTAACGGATGCCGCAGGCTTATTGCGTTATAGCATAGTCATTACTCACTTGAATATAGGTCAGTATGACGAGCCGTTTACCCTCGAGCAGGTCAAAGTGATACAAAGCAGCTGATGGAGCCCTTGGGCAAAATTATAGCGCCCTACTGGCCGTCCGCTCTCTCCTAAATCTCGTAATCAATCATAGGGCCGGACCGTAGACTGACGGGGTTTCGGATATCGTCGTATACCGGGAACCAATTAAATACACAATTCCAGTTCAGGTTCATGCCTCAATCTTGTTTACATGACATAAAATGTATTTACAGCCACTACCATCACATTGTAACATTGTTCGTATGAAGTATTGAGGTTGTACTTAAACGTGACCCCATAGAGATGCTTAGTTCAATTTAAACCGCTTCTTGTTAGAGCAATTAGGTTTGCGTGCAATGTTTAATTACAAAAAAAACACTCAAAAAACCGGCCAAGTGCGTGTCGGACCACGCGCAGTGTAGGGTTCCGTAGTTCCGGATGACAACTTTGAGTTCACACTGTTTACTTTCACACCTCACAGTTTAACGACCAAACACATCTAACAATGAAAATTTTATGAAATTTTACATTTTCCAGTACATTTTATAAGTTGGTTGCCTATAACTTTTTAGTTTGCACTTAGTACTCAGCTCTGATAATTTTCCTTTCAATTTCAGTATATTTTTTTTTCACGTATCCATATATAACCGTTTAGCAGATAGAGGGGGGGGGGAGGACACTTACCTCTAACAAAAATTTGCACTTTAAAACCAAATATTTCGGAAACGGATGCCTAAGTCGAAAAATGGTGGTCTCAACCTCACAATATATTTCAAAGACCTTTTTAACGATACCCCACACGATGGGTAAGTAGAGAAAAAAAAATTACTCCCCAACTTGTATGGGAGCTACACCAAAAAAAATTTTGTTCAAGATTTTTTTCTACCACTTTTTTGCCATGATTAATATACATAGCCATATCAAATTACAGCTTTCTAGTACTTATAGTCTCTGAGTAAAACCGCGGTCAGACAGACATGGCGAAACTATAAGGGTTCCTAGTTTACTACGGAATCCTAAAAACCCTTTCTATGGGACCCTTAAATTTTTTTTTTTGCCTTAATTGCCATTTTGTTTGAAAGATTCAAAGATTCAAAACGTTTATTCAGTAAATAGGCCCCTGCAGGCACTTTTTCACGTCAAATCACATTTAAAATTATCTTATAAGTATTATGCATTTACAAATTATTGTTCAAATATTGTTTAAAATTTCATTATCTGTTGTTATAGCTGCAATGGAAAGAAAAACTATCACATTCTGAAAAAAGACTATTCTCTACCTGGTTCAATAGACTGCCACAAGGTTACTCGACTCGGGTTACAGAAGCTGAGTAATAGGGTTCCCTTTGATACCCATTGGGTACGGAACCCTAAAGGCAAATATGTAGAAAATAACTATCGATTCAGAATAAAAATAGTCTCAACAACAATGAATATGGGTCAATAAGACAAGATCAGTTTGACCTCATGTAGATCCGAGTGATAAAATACGCAGATGGTCCCCTTGGGTCAAATTACAGACCTCTCTGATCGTTCTATTGTCTAATAAATCCATCCAATAATCGCAACCCATCGACTAGAACTAGTTGCCGACGGGCAGAGAAAGCTTCCAGAAACGACGTCAAGTAATTAAATGTGTAAATCCAATGAGTCCAAAAACATCGCAGTTGCAATATTATCTAAATATCTGATGAATATCGAAACTGATCAAGGTTAGTAGGTACTTAAGAAGCAATAATAATAAAATCCAAAATAAAAATCTTAATTATGATGGTCCGTGCAAAATTCCCACTTCCATTTTAAAATTGTTATTTCTTCTTTCTTTTTATTTAAGGATTTAAACATATTCACAGGGTCAAAAATCAGCCTTGAAGTACTAGATCTTCGTATCGAACAATATGAATTATGATACAATCCATCGTTTGACCCCGTCCGCGGTTGCCAGGCGGTGACGTATTGCGGACAGCAATTAAAGCGAATTCCGGATCCGGGATTAACCCGACCCGGCGGCCGGTCCATCTGGATTACATTACTATAAATTCCAGACATTTGGCATGGGGACTCGGATACGGTTATAGAGAGCTATCGAAACTGCGTAATAAAGCAATCCGTTTGGCATTGTAGTATCTGAATATTATTCTGAGAAAACATTTAGTAAAACCATTGATGTAAAAAGATGAAGTGGTACAATCTACCTTTTGATCCCGTGCGCAGTATCCGGCCGTCGGACAACAATCAAAACGAATCCTAGATTCAGGATTAATGCCGACTCTGGCGAAGGCCGTTTTGCTTGTGTGTTATGCTCCTACGCCTTATTTACGAGTCAAAAACGTAGCACCTTTCGTCAGGTAGAAAGAACTTTTAGCAACCAAATAAACTACTTTTAAATATTAAAGCGAGGTACCTGTAGAAGCAGTATAGTTCTCATCTAAATTAGATTACAAGTGAAATTCTTCTGTCGTATTGGACGAAATTTTTTTTAAATCAATTTACTGCACCAATATAAGTGATTATGCAAAAAAAGATAAGTAAGCAAGGTGATTAAGAACTTTTTTTAACATTTCCTAGGCAATATTTCACGAGTGAAGCCGAATACATCTCATGAATGGCGTAATTCACGAAGTTTATCGTCGCTGAATGCGCTATTAATCTGCATTTCAGCGGACATTTCCGATGCGGTGCGATCGAGCGCAATCAAAAGCGACGCTTCCATACAACAAAAATACAGGATTGCTACTCAATTTAGTGAGAGTTGTGAGATCCGTTGCAAACTTGCAGTACTTAAATGTTGAATTTATTTTACATTTTTAACGCATAAATATTTGCCTGAAAAAAATTGAGTAACCATAATTCGTGCTGCATGCATTTTAGTTTGCATTTTCGATTTGGTCTGATTGAGCGCAATCAAAAGCGGATCGTTAATAAAAACTAAGCAACAAGAATACAGAAGTGTAAGTTGTGGGAGATTTGAATAAACTAAAACCATTTGTGTCTTTGATTCATATTTTATATTGAATCATAAAATGCATAGGTTAGTTATGAACTAACACACTACGAAAATGGGCTTCAGATCCAAAGCCCAGAGATCTGACAGAGATTAGTTTTATAGCTAACCTAACAATCAGGAGGCCAATCCTCCTCCAATAGGATCAATTTTACTTTTAGTAGTGTACAGTACTGTCTACCTAATTCTGACGAGATGGATGTAACTTATTATAGACCAAAAACTAACTTGTCTTAGCTCAGCGACCCACACTAAATCTTAGCCTTAAGCACAAGAGCACGTTAGCGCTAACTCTCGCCAGTTGTCGCCAACTTGCTGTTAGCGCAGTCCGGCTTCACTTCGTTGCTCCAGCGATACCTGGGACGGCCCACCAGCTTTTGACCAATCGGTCGGCTTAGGTATACTCTCTTTGCCCCTCAACCTTTCTCCATCCTTTTGACCCTGAAACAACATCTAAAAAGAAAACAACATACTAGTTTGTTTCCAAATTACGTTGCTGCTCTAGTTTGTAGTATCTGTAAAGTTCTATTATTCAAATCAAAATGATCTTTTTCTTTTTGGCAAATCTCTGGAATTTCTAGGGAATGAATCGAGAATGACCGGCCGGGGAGGGACATTAATCCCGGGGTCTGGAATTCGTATTTAATTGGCGTCCGCAATACGTCGCCGGCCGGAAGCCGCCGGCCCGGGTTCAAACGATTGATTGTGTGATTTATTAAGGGTCGATGGCGGAAATGAAACTTATCATACGTAATTGTACACGAGGGACTTTCCGTTTTGTTGTTTATATACCATTTGTGAGAATGGTTGACGAAGTTAGTATATTGGCGCTTTGAAAACTGTAAACAGATTTTGAAGATCGCTGGTGTGGGATGCGAAATGCATGCTTCATGTATACTTGGTACAAGTTGTAAGGCTTGCGTGATTGCAGCTACCACCGACTCCCTCAAATGGCGCAAATATACATGCCTTAGCGATGCATATATTTGTTTCCATTTAGGGCAAAGATGCTGGCTCTGTAGGTCCCTCAACAAAAGGCTGGTCGAGGAGACAGAAGACCAGACGTCTAGTAACTATCTTGTCCAAAGAATAGGCATTGCCATTTACCTAACATGGCAATGCTGTCCAGTCTTATTGGCCCCTGATCACAGGACAATGACTGCTTTTTATATATACAGAAGTTTTATTTATAGACAATTGCAAATTAAAATATAAAACTATACTCGAGTTTGACATACTGACATTGATTAAAAGTGCTACGTGATGATTCACATAATGTTTTCAGCAGTTACATACAGTACCTTAAACCCACAGAGATGTAAATATTCTGATATCTATGCTTAAACCTAATGGCACGAGCATAGATATCAGAATATTTACGGCACGAGCAACGAGGCAAAAAAGGCAGGGAGGGGGTAGGGATATTATGAAGTGTCATACATCCATCATTCCTTTAATTGGCGAGGCCGCGTAGAAAGAAATTAAGTACAGGCTTACCAGCCCGGACAAAAGGAAATGAGTAATTAGTGAAATGAAGCGAACAGCGGGGTGGAGGCGGTGGGGCGCGGGGTGCGGGGGCTAGAGGTAATTGGAGGATTATAAACAGACAGCGAAAGGTGGCATTAAGAGCACAGACAGATAAGTAGGTAAATATACAGTTATGTGTTATATATAATACTAGTACTGTATACTGTTTACAGCCCGATGGCTCTATAGACGTGAGCATTATAATACGTTTTTGCATGTTAAGCAACTATGGGCGCAGTCTCCACTTGGATGGGTGACCGCAAGTGGCTTAAAATATCTCGAGCTCCTCCCTGATTGAGAAGGCACGGTAGTTGGTCCCGGCTGACATATTGGTGGTCGTTAAGCAATGTCGGATGCATTTAGGCAGCTCATAATATCTATAAAAAGTAATAAAAAGAATACTACAAGTAATTTACTAGGGCATTCAGCTATTAGATTTTTTAAATTTGATTTGGTTTAGGACTTAATGAATTAATTGCTGGGTGGCGCTAGTGTGTCGTATTCGTTTGAATTTGTCTTAAGTCTGAACTGTCGTAGTCACATCGCCTTAAGGCGCTCTTATAGTAACACTAGCGCCACCCAGTAATTAAATTTATTTAATCCTAAAATATATCGAATTTTAAAAATCTCACAAGTACGAAAGTAGTTTGTTCCTTGTTGTATTTTTTATTTATTACACGTAATTAACTAGTGCCTTATTTAAAGAGAAACCACTTTTGGCGTTAACCTGTTTTTCTCTTAGTTTATCAAACAAATTATAAGAAAATGAATACCAAAATACTACAAGTAATTTACTAGTTATCTACTTGTTAGATTTTTAAAATATGATATAATTGAGGATAATAAGAATTAGGTAATTGTTGGGTGGCGCTAGTGTTACTAAGAGCGCCTTAATGGCTTTAGCGTTGTCTTTTCTCTGTTAGAAAATGTTATAGTCTGCATACAGTCGTGCACTGATTGGTTTGAAAATCAGTTTATAAATGGATGTGTGGATCAATAGTATATATACTTAATATATATTGACATATGCATCTTATACGTCAAAATATTACATAACTATGAACTGCGCGGAAAAACTGCAACACTAAAAAAAGGGGCTGGAAACGCCTGTTTCACATTTTCAAGTATCTGTACTACGTACGTCCACCTACGTAATAATATAAATCTTTGTGTCCTGCTAAAAAAAGTTATACAAAAATACAAAAAATAAAATACAAATATCTTTATTTAGCCCAAAAGTGGTACAAATACAAGATCTTATCATTATAAGAAGAGGTTCTCATATTTAACCAGACATTGGCATGCAAAATGTTCTAAAGTTATGCGAAAAATATATAATTAAATAATTAATTACTCAACATGCTTAGAACAATTACCTATTTAAATGTCATACTCTATTCAATAATATTATAGTACTTAGAAGTGCATGTCATATAATAATTAGATCACACATTATTAAATTAAATTAAAAAATAATAATTAATTAAACAAATCAAAATACTCGTCAATAGAATAAAATGTATTTGTGATCAGCCAGTTTTTCAAAATTTCTCTTAAATGAGTTTAGTGGCAAAGAATTAATATCCTCACTGAGTCTGTTATACACTTTAACAACCATTTGGCAGCCATTCATACTTCTATGATAACAACAGATACATCATCGGCAAAGAGAACACAGTCGTGGGTTGTTATATTAGGCAAATCCTATCCTATCCTAATCCTAATCCTAACTTCCTAACTAATATTATAAATGCAAAAGTGAGTTTGTTTGTTTGTTTGTTACGCTTTCACGCCGTATCTACTGAACCGATCATCATGAAATTTTGCATACACATAGGTTAGGGTACCGAGAAAGATATAGGCTATTTATTACGCGGGCGAAGCCGCGGGTAACAGCTAGTCATTTATAAACAGCAAAAATTATTTAAGTATTATACGATTATCCCTCGGCAAATAATATAATGAGTCATGGTTGAGTGATCATTACAGCGTTTTATTGGAAATACGAGCAAGATCCAATTTCGATGTAACTCGAGCGTGAATCAATGTTTGTCTACACATTAATGGAATTCATGTTTTGATGAGTTCCAAGTAAATATAGATTCTGTTTTTTAATTGGTTTAACTTGCACATTTAGTTTTAGATAACTGTCGCCCGCGGCTCCGTTCGCGTTTATGCCGATCTCTAAACAAACTGATTTTTCTGGAATAAAAGGCACCCTTTATCGTTTCCGTAACTTACAGAAAGGGTTTTATCTATAGGTATCGGTTTTAAACCTTGAGCGGGAAAGCATTACAAGCAAACAAACTCACGTTCACAAATTTACATATATTATTTATTAGTTAGGATTAAATATTACGCCAGATTATTCATAGCCTTACATGAGATCACAGAGTACAGAAATCCCCAGAAGCCGCCATCAATCATTTTTGTATGCGTCTGTCGGCGCGGTGGGCGCTCCCCCGCGCCCACCGCGCTTCACATCCGCCTATTGTTGCTAGAGATTATGTTTTTTTACTTTCAGTAGGTAGTAGCAGGCGTATGTGTAGACCACACATACGCCTGCCACCATTTAAAAATGTCGATTGATATTCTGTCGGCTTTACGCTGACTAAGCTTACCTTTTTGTGCCTCGTTTTATACGCCGGTGTGGGGGTTCTGGAGATTTCTGTATTTTGAGCATGAGACTCAAATTGTCGGTAACACAATTTTATTCGGAGAATTTTTTATTATAGATCTCTCTGTTATTCCTTTTTAGGGTTCCGTAGTAAACAAGGAACCCTTATAGTTTCGCCATGTCTGTCTGTCTGTCCGTCCGCGGTTTTACGCAGAGACTATAAATACGAGAAAGCTGTAATTTGGTATGGGTATGTATATTAATCATGGCAAAAAAGTGGTAGAATAAAAATTTGAAAAAAAAAATTTTTTTAGGGTAGCTCCCATACAAGTAAAGTCGGGGAGTAATTTTTTTTTCTCTATTTACCCATCGTGTGGGTTATCGTTAAATAGGTCTTTCAAAAATATTGTGAGGTTGAGAACACCATTTTTCGATTTAGGGATCCGTTTCCGAAATATTTGGTTTTAAAGTGCGAATTTTTTTTAGAGGTAAGTGTCCCTCCCTCTATCTGCTAAACGGTTATATATAGACACGTGAAAAAAATTACAGCAGTAGTATATATACTGAAGTTGAAAGGAAAGCTATCAGAGCTGAGTACTAAGCACAAACTAAAAAGTTAAAGGCAACCAACTTATAAACTGCAAAATTTCATACTATTTTCATTGTTAGATGTTTTTGGTCGTTAAACTGTAAGGTGCGAGTGTGAATAGTGTGAACTCAAAGTTGTCATTCCCAACTACGGAACCCTACACTGCGCGTGGCCCGACAAGCACTTGGCCGATTTTTTTTTATAAATGAATATACATTAGATTCCATTATTACGTTGACCCTACATATAATATAAATCTAATTAAATATAAATCAGCGTTCACGTGTTTTTAAATAAAAACTTTACTATATATATATATCCCGTGAAAAAGATCAGATATTCATATCCACTGTATGTTATTATAGAATTGTTATTATAATCAAACCTATGAAATTCATTTTCTGTTATTATAACTATCTCAATTCGATTCAGTAAATTCTCTTAATTTTAGTGATTTAGTGTTTGAGCCCGAGCGGCGCGGGGTGTGAGGTGCGGTGCGCGGGGGGCGGGGCTCAAACTCGCAGTTGTTTTAGGCCGCTGTTGACTCAGGCTTGGTGCTCGAACTTCGCGAAAGGTGATTTAAATACCAGCTGTTGACAGAAATGGCCGCCGATTGTGTATTATGGCTCAGTGACTTCGGTTTGTTGGTAATTACTAGTATTACTTTTGGGTCAGTCAGCTTGTCATTGTTTAGCTATGGGTTCGAAATATCCATATTAATATTTTTCTTGTGAAAGTAACACTATTCCGCTGTTGCCTCTTATTGCTTCAACAACTTAGCCGATTCAGATGAAATTATTTAGTAAGGTTCTTTGAGGCCCGTGGGAGAACATAAAAAAAGTGTTTGCCGCGAGGGATACATATTTACGTCACTCTCCTCACACTCAAGCATTTTCCCGGTTCATCTTCAGCTGTAGTGCATCGGAGCAAAAAGTATTAAATATTGTTATTCTTATAACTTCTTATTTAAAATCTGTTGTCAATGGAATGAATTCCAGATTTCTCTATCCTCACCCAATTGTTGAATTTCCTTAAAGGTTTTTGCGTTTAATTTATTTTTCACTTCTCTATGGTTTTCTTCTTCGTCGTTAATTTTACTTCCATGCTGTAATTGGTTGACTGACGTCAATTAGCTACCTGAAACCAAGCCAGCTTGAGTATACTTTTCTCGAAATGTTCGTAGCATTTTCCTTCTATGCTTTTCATACAAATTCCATTCTACTAGTACTACTACTACTAGGTACAATTAAGTATACTCGTATGTATATTCTTGTCAATCTATTCAGTAACAGATAAAATCGCCACCGCGACGCGCGCCAAATCAATTATATTTTAATCCGTCAGCACCACCGTATCCAATCAAAAGTGTAAATAACGGACACTTTGCGCCCCGGCAATTACCATCGAAAATAATGCTGTTTTGTAAAAACCTGACGCTTTGTTTGTTAACTCTGCCAGATTTGCAAAAAATATAAATGTCTGGCATGAAGGTAGAGGCTATGATTGATTTAGGATCGGGAGAAATGAAATGTTTATTTTTATTTTAGCACAGTCCAAGTGCGAGTTAGACTCGAGGTCCGTGGATTTCGTATAAAAAGTAATTTCAATTCCTTTTTTTGGATATGATAAGATTCAGGTATATAGCGAAGTAATTCATAAGCAAAGTAGACAAATAATGACTTCGGTAAACAGACACTTAGGCTGAATGGCAATCGAAAATGAAGTTTAGTCATAACGCGAAGTTGTTATTTTGCGAATTAGGTATGCGCCGCCCGCGTAAATGATCACGTCTAACATACCAATTCTATGTCTCCGGGAAGTACTTTATATGTTTTGATTCTCTTGTAAAAGTACAAATATTGCGACATAAACAGAAATAGCTTTTGATTGCCTTGATTTATAAATATATAAATCTATACGGACAAATCACACCGCTTGAGCTAGCCCCAAAGTAAGTTCTTAAGTAAGACTTGTGCTATGGGATACTAACTCAACGAAACTATATTTTATAACAAATACATATATAGATAAACATTCAAGACCCAGGTCAATCTAAAAAGATCATTTTTCATCTTGACCTGACTGGGGATCGAACCAGGGACCATCCGTATCGTTGACTGAGCTCGTGAAATTATTTAGTTAAATATTTTTTCATAGCTTAAAGGTACTGCAGATCGAGAGTATATAGTCAAAGTGCAGATCTAAGATTCAGTAATAAATTTAACTTATCCATCAATCATTTAAATAGGTTATGGTACAGCTCGATACCTTCACGAAATCTTGAAAATAAAATATTTTGACTGAACGGCACACTTTGCAAGAATAAAGCTATTCACGGAACTCTGAAAAAGCGCGTTCCTGTAACCAACTTGCAGCCAGCTAGCGAATATTATTTATATCTGCAAAAGACAGATATTAACAAAAGCATTTTTAATTATAAGTAACAATGTATTTTCAACGAAACATGAAATGATTCACCGTGCGTATCCAGGAAATGGCCATGTTTTTGTAGCGGCGCTTGTGTCGGGAACCACGGCTGTTATTGTAGCCGGGGGCCGCTTCTGTAAACCCTTTGGAAATACATTCATAATATTTTTATTTTAATACAGGCTTATTTTTATAACAATAAATATTTATGTCGAGTTACAGAATGAATATATTGTAAATTATGTCTTTCGGCAATTCGTCCCAAATGGGCCGTAGGTATGTAGGACGAGTTGTGAAATTACACACATAATTACCCAGCCCATTTTTAGGGTTCCGTAGCCGAAAGGTAAAAACGGGACCGTCTTACTAAGACTTCTCTGTCTGTATGTATGTCTGTCACCAAGCTGTATCTCATGAACCGTGATAGCTATATGGTTGAAATTTTCACAGATGATGAATTTCGGACAAGTAACAAACAATACTAAAAACAAAATAAAATATTTATTTTGATGGGGGCTCCCATACAACAAACGTGTAAAGACCCAACTGCCGTTTATGACACTTTACGTCCGTCCTATATACTTTTTATTGAAACTACTTAGCTTATGACTTTTCGGCAAGAATACGAATCTAATGACACCTCACACTTAAAAATTGTTGTCTATCTGTTAAAGCTGGAGTAGGAGGCAACAATGAAACAGACATACACATAAGTTATGCATATATACGCTTGAAAGATATTACCCTTCTTCTGGGTGGGTCATCGAGTAAAAATAGTCATTATAAATTTTGTATTCCAGACTGTGCAGCATTGCGCACTATGTAGGTAACACCAACCCCTTGTTATAATTGTACCAAAATTTGCATTGCAGCTGCCATTTTCACAGACTAACTGAAGAAGTAAAAACCTGTGTAATAAAAGACAAAGAAAGAGGGTAGACCGATACGGTTTCCCTTGACAGCTCAACATCCACCACCGCAGTCTCTTCAGTTAGTCTGTGAAAATGGCAGCTGCAATGTTGTCGAAATATCAGACAGAACTCAAAAATAATCGCGGTAAGTCCCGTAGTGAACATAATAGAGGTCGGTATAACCGACGTTACATTGTTAACATGTCAGAATTTGTTCGCATTCTCTAAGTTGGTGAATGTTATTGTTGTGTCGGACCGGCGATCCCGTTGTCGGGTCGCCGCACAGAGCACGGAACATATATACATAAAAACCGGCCAAGTGTGAGTCAAACTCGCGCAATGAGGGTTCCATACAATATGCTTCGTGTACACACACACAATGTGCAAAAATGTTTTATTCAATTGACTAGCGCTATCTAGTGGTGTTTTAGTGAACTATTTCCCTAGATGAACTTATTATAGTGAGTTTACCACTTTATTTTCAAGTGATAGAATTCTTATTATTTTTCCTGTAATCTTCAAGGAATGAACTACATTTTGTAATTTTTTCAAAATTTTCGGCCCAGTAGTTTTGGAGATCAGGGGGGGGAATGGTCAATTTTTGCCTTCTTTCGTGAATAAAATCAAAAGTATTGATTTTACCCGAACAAAAAAAAATTTTTGAGATCCTCATAATGAGCCCTTTCATTTGATATATGACACAGTAAGGTTTGCAAAACTTTTTTTTTTAATTTTGTTATTGGGCCCCTGAAAATGACCCTTATTTCAAAAAAATCTTTATTTACTTTGCACATCCGTGTTTGGGTCATAGGATTACACCATCTTACCAAATTTCACCTAATTTGGTTCAGTAGATTCGGAGAAAATCGGCTGTGACAGACGGACGGACGGACAGACAGACGCTCGAGTGATCCTATAAGGGTTCCGTTTTTCAATTTTTGTACGGAACCCTAAAACACGTCTTTTTCCCTTGCGGGGTAGACAGAGCCCAGGTCTATTAAGCCTAACCAACATGCTAAACGCCGCCTACGTTTAGCATGTTGGTAGGCTTGTTAGTTGGAAAACGGAATCAAAATAGTGATGGGTTGCTAGCCGCATCGCTCATTGACTTGATTCCTCACGCCCTTTCCCTCGATCGGCTCAAACGATCTACGCGGAAAGAGGAGCAACTGGGGTGCTATTTTTTAAACGTATGACACTCATCTTCGAACGATTTTTGTTCGGAAAAATCGTTCGTAGACGAATGTCACTCGTTCAAAAATAGCACCCCTGGGGTACATTCAACTATTTTTCTTTTCTCCCAGATCAGCATGAAATTGTATTATTAACACTTAAATGCTTACTGCTTGAAAGGAGTCAATCCTTCGACTAATCCTTGGATGCCTTAGCTGGCTGGACGCAAAATGAAGTAAGCAAAATTAAAATGCAAGAGCCGGTTAGGCCTGGCTGGCCAGCTGGCAACAACACACGTAGCTTGAAAGGATTCAATCTCTTGGACTAATCAGATGTTTTAGCTGGATAGACGCAGTAAGCAAAATTAAAATGCCGGTCAGGCCTTGCTGGTGCACAGTATACACTGAAAATCGTAATGATACAAAACCACATGATTTCAATAACTTAAACTGGAAAGATTAATTAATATTTTCAGCAATATAGAAATTAAATCTAAGTAAAAAAGTTTCTCCTTGTTTGCCAAATGCACAGAGCACAGAATGTCGTTCACGCCCTACTAGACACGAAAGCAATAATAATATCGCGCGTCAGCCGCGCCCGGGCAAAAGTCGCATACTGTAAGCGTGCTCATAAGAACGTTAAAATGCTCCAATGTGCTGTGATATGGTATCATAATTATTACAAGAGTGAATTAAGTAATAAACAAAATATATACCAAGGCTAGGGATAAAGAAGGATGGCACACAAGTAAGTAAATAGTACCAGATTTTTGCATTTCTACAAATTACCTTGAAACTCCACCTCAATAAACGATACCGCTCCCTGACACGCTTGTTTCTTAAGAAATGTGTTGAAAAGGCATCGCTAGTAGCGCGTGAGCGACACCACATTCGTTGCTCTGTGGCCCCGACCGCCTCATCTGCATAATCTGTTGTGAGTGGCACATGGTTGACCTCCCGCCCTTCGTAGAGGTCACACGGACAGTTTTGTTCAAAGCTGTTTAGCCGATTGTGAACCGCAATATTGACCCCTGTGGAGACGCAGTTAGAAAGGGATTATCGTATATATCGGTCTGTATGTGGTGCTAGAGCCACAATTTTATTCAGAAATAGAGATTTATCAATCTATTTGAATGAAATTTGATATCAATTTCTTATTTGCCGTAAGTCTGTTCTTATTTAGTTCTTATATACGACATTAACATCTCGTAAATAAAAGCATACGCGAGATAGGTTGATGTGAAAATCTTCTGTTTATAAAAGTGAAGCTCTAAAGCATCACAGATAAAGATGCAGTCAAATGAAAGATAGAATAACTAGCAATTAATATTTAAATATCAATGAGATAAAAAAAAAACTTCAACTTAATTACTGAACCACACGGCACAGGACGTAGTATACGTACATACAGATAAACATTCAAGACTCAGGTTTGATATCGTTTTCGGAAGAGCCAGAGATCGAATACAAAACCAGCAAACAAAAAGCAAATTGTAGTACCAGTGAGCTACAGAGGTTGTCAAACTTACAGGAATGAAGATGGAAAGACATTATTTCAGCAGATGATTGCGGCGCGTTTGCTAATAGCACCGATATTTCTCAACCCCGCGGCTCACACTTTAACGAGCACTTGATAAAGCAATTAAGATAACTAATTGAGAACACTTCGCGGCGACTGCGGCGGCCGCGGCGGCAGATCACTCTTAGACAGTGAGGCATGGCGGGCATCCCTCAAGCTATTAGTGATGTAATGTTTATTACTAACAACCATTTGCTGTGACATTTGTCACTCTCTCTTGATTAAATACGCAGTTCTGTTGTGTCGTGTTATTAATGTTCGAAGTTGTAAAACTATTACGTTACGTATATTTTGACAAGGCCAAGTAGTAGCTTCCAAAAGCAGAGTGCAGAAGAAGCAGCAACAAAATGCACAGCACGTTTTATCCAAGCGACCTCGGCTCAAAATTTTAGTTTTATTTTAGTTACCTTAGAAATTATTTTTTATTTTTATTTTTAGTGTATGCGGGAGTTTTAGAATGTTAGGATTAATATTCTAAAACGGAGTTGGTCAAGATATAAATAAGAGCTATAAATGAAAATCTCTCCGAATTTTCACTGGAAAATTTTATCCTATTCTGCTTTGCCTGATTCAATAACAAATCCTAATCCTATCCTAACTAATGTTATAAATGCGAAAGTGAGTTTGTTTGTTTGTTTGTTACGCTTTCACGCCGTATCTACTCAACCGTTCATCATGAAATTTTGCATACACATAGGTTAGGGTACTAAGAAGGACACAGCTAGTATACAATAAAATATCAAGGAGTTTTAATCTTATACTTAGTCTTCCAGTATAAGAAAACTTATCAATGTTTTCACAAAGTGTGAAGCCGGTTCAAACCTTGAGAGGTGTATCGGTCTTGCGCTGCGATGTGAACTTGCCTAATAAATTCCTGGAAGTTTCGCCACCTCAGCGTATATAGTTCTCATTATTCACAGCCGGCACTGCTTAAATTGAAGAGATTGCAGATATAAAACTTCATACAATATGCGAAGTAGCATCGTAGAAATGGTCAGCAAAAGAACATGCGTGTTCAGTAAACTCGGTAGTTTGCTTTTGGGACCTATCTATATTTTTGTACCGTGAGAGTTAGTCTGGGCTGTCTTAATTTCGCTCTTTTATTCACCTATTTACAGACTAGTTGTAGTAGTTGGTACGGTTGTTGCATGGGGCTAGGGTACAATATGTCCTCTTCATTTACGGACGATTAGGAACGTCCAATTTACAACTAAAATCTATAACTGCTTTTGATCAAACAGTTTTTCAGTAGCTCTACCGTTCTATTCGGTTTTTAAGGAAATAATTCAAAATTGCTGATATTTGCAGAAGGACCTAATCACCATTGGAGATTTTGAGGCATAAGACTGTTGCGAGTTTGCTGTAATAATATAACAATTAAGGATTATATTTTACAGTAAATATTGACTCAGGTTACCGCTCTGCCTAAACATTTTCACTACAGTTCGCAAAGCCATATGTTCCGTTCCAAACGTTTAATTTATTTTCAATGATTTAAATTTCGCGCATCTTACAACGTCATGTAATGTCCAATCATATCGCTTCATTTGAATCGGTGCACCTGGTAATCCAGCCAATGAGAACGCGTGAAATGACCGCGCATGCGCAGCACTCACCGGCGTTTTCAACGCGCCCTAGTGGCAAACGAAGGAACGAGGTTCCCCCCCGTCTCTTCATGGACGCCTACGCAACGTTCAAGTGCTAGATTGAAATTTAACGTCTTCTGCAATTTGAGTGCCGATTTTGTGCCCTAACGAGTATCATCGTGTGTGTTAGTGTATTCAGGAACTGTATATCGTAGTTGGCCGGCCGGCAAGTACCTAAGGACAATAAAATTACGAAGAACCGTCTCCGCGAAGCCATCAAGTATTTGCTGCTACATGGTAAGTGCTTGTGCATCTGTTCTCTTGACTGATTATCGTGTTGTACCGATTATTACCGTCGAATGTCCCTCAGGATATTCTATCCAGAGTGGTGAAAGGACATTACCCACAAAAATCGCGTCCGTTCTGCCACATCTTTATGGTGCCGAAACCCGGGAACTTAGGTACCCAGTAACAGTCAGCCCGCCAAATACCAATTCTATTTAGTAATTTATACATTAATCAGGCGTAAACTATTATAACGTAATCATCTCCCTTAAATTATTAAGTAGAAATTCACGTCTTTGTTCCATTTTGTTCCGAGTACCTACATACTTCTTACAACCTATGCTCGAGATGGCGTACTCATATCACAAATTTCTGTGAAAAGCAGAGATATCGAGTCGTTTTATGCCTATTGCTGCACATTATTATTTACCGTTTACCGTTGCAATTACCCATATTGCAAAATATATCACATCATAATTTTGTGTATCAACTTAGTGCATGATTCGATTACAATTTCACTTTCGATCGCACAACATATCGAACTTCATCTATTTGAAATTTTCATTCCGCTAAATTTCAAATAACATCGTATCGTAACGTTTGTTACACCATATATCGTAACCAATTTCTTGAATTTCAGTGCGTCCGTATGTTCGTATCGTTTCATAGGTAAATCGTATACAGTGTAAATCGCAATTTGTTACTAGCTAAGTAAATTAAACTAGTAAGTTTTCTAAAATCGTAATCATTGTGAGTGCATTGAATTTGTTCAATTATATTCTATCTACCTACCGACCGACCGACGTCGTGAGACGTGTGACTCGAGGCAGCGTTGTATGCACTCCGGCAATCGAAGTGAACGATTAGCGTGCATAGTTACGTAAATCATATTTTCAAGTGTGAATGTTGTTTGTTGTTCTAGTGCCTATTACATACTAAACTGTTTATAGGTACATTAGTAAGCATTTATTAGTGATTCACCATGGCTTATTTAGCAAAGCGTAAGTCTAAACTCATACCTAAAAAATGTACCGAACAAACTTATTCCGTTAATAATTTACCGAGTTTGCGACGTAAGCGAACGATAGCTTACAACCGTGTTACGAAGGCTTTAGAAATAGGGAACTTAGCCACTACCGATGAATCGCAAATCGAGTTGTTTCTTTCATACTGTCAGGAAATAAAAAACATTGCTAATAATTTTCAAGAGGCTCATTTTATTATTTTGGATCTTTTGAAGGATGATGCTCCTGAGGATGAGGATGAAATCCAGGAACGTTTCGATGATATGTATTTTCAAGTTTTGGCAATTCAACTTAAGTTTCAGCCGTGTTTATCACCTCAACAATTAAGTGATTCTAAACGAAACTCAACGATAGGTTCACACAGTGGCAATATGCGGTTACCGAAAATTACGTTGCCAACCTTTGCAGGTGCTGTTAAGGCGTGGCCCGAGTTTATTGCGACTTATGATGCGTTGATTCACGCATCGTCCGTATTAAGTGATATCGAGAAGTTTCATTATTTGGTGTCGGTGTTAAGCGGTGATGCCTTATCGTTAATAAGAACGTTCCCTATTTCAAGTGAACATTATTTAAGCGCATACGATGCTCTCAGGTCGCGTTATGAAAATAAACGCGAGTTAGCCTTTACATGCTGGCGTGATATTCTAGAGGTTAATTTTAAAACTACAAACGCTCAGGATTTTAGACGCGCCTTAGACACGATCGACGAGAACTTGACAATTTTAAAAACGTTACATTTACCGACCGAGCATTGGGATTTTGTTCTTTGTTATAATATTCTCGCAAAACTCGATACTAAATTAAGACGCGAGTTTGAAGAAAAACATACCGACGTTGAGCTTCCACAGTATAAGCAATTAAGGGCATTTTTACATTTGAAGGGTGAAGCTTTAATACGCGACACGCACTTTACCGCCACGGTCACCAACAAATCCACTAACGTTTCGAAGGAAGTAACGGGGTCTTTGCAGAAACATAAAAAACATAACGTAGTGCATTCCCTTGTCGCCCCTGCCGTAAATAATCCTGTTAATATTGGTGACAAACCAGAGGTAAAGCCTAACAGCAATGCGGCCACCCCGAAGTATAATCGTAAATGTACCTATTGTGGTGATGCACATCACATATCGGCCTGTAAGGATTTTTTAAGCAAATCGGTGGATGAGCGTATGGCTGTGGCCGGTGAAAAGAGATGGTGTTACAACTGCCTTAACGCATCTCACTCAGTGCGAGAATGCACATCGATATTTTCTTGTCAAAAATGTAAACGTAAACACCATACTCTGTTACACCGGGATCAAGCGGCTAGTAAATTAAGCCCCGCTGGCGAAACGTCAAGTTCAGTGGCCTTAGTAGCTAAGGAATCAGTAACGCAGTCTAACTCAGGTCCAAATACTACTGTACTACTGGCCACTGCCCTCATACAAATTCGTGACACATCTGGCGAGTTTCACACATTTCGCGGGTTATTTGATACCGGTAGCCAAAATAATTTTCTCACAGCACACGCGGCTCAACGTTTGAACCTGAACCCTAGAGGAGGTCATGCTAACGTCCATGGCCTAGGTGGCAATCCAGCATCTGTTAGCGGGGTTGTCACGTGTGATGTTGGTACCAACCGTGACGTCAAATTCCGTTTGGATATGCTTGTCATACCAAGCATATGCGGAGATCAACCGATAGCAAAATTAAATACGAAGGGATGGGATGAAGTCAAGACATTACCGCTAGCAGATCCTGGTTTTGACATCCCTGGCCCGATCGACGTATTATTAGGCGCCGACGTTTTTGCCGAGTCACTTCTCGAACAACGTCTGAAAGGCAATGCCTCTCAACCGCGAGCCTTTAACTCAGTTTTTGGCTGGCTTCTTCTTGGGAAGTCTCGACTCGCTTCGTCTTGTTTACTGGGAGTAGCAGCTCCCACTGTAGACAATAGCTTAAATAATATCGTTCAACGTTTCTGGGAAATCGATAACGTTCCAATATCTTCCCGATTGACCCCAGATGATCAACTCTGTGAAAACAGTTTTATAAACAATCATTACCGTGACGAGACGGGCAGATATGTCGTGTGCCTCCCCTTCAAGGACAATGAGCAACCTGTCTTTGAAGGTTCTCGCGCAATTGCCTTACGACGCTTTCATGCTATTGAAAGACGTCTGTCTCGTGATCAAAACTTAAAACAACAATACGTCGAGTTTATGACCGACTATATCGAAAGTGGTCACATGACCTTGGTGCCTGCCAACCAAATGGGTCAAGGCAAGTACTACATACCGCATCATTGTGTTCTTCGTCCTGACAGCGCCACAACGAAGCTTCGCGTCGTTTTTGACGCTTCGGCTAAGGATGCCAACTCCAAATCGCTAAACGACACGTTGCTGACAGGATCGAAGTTACAATTAAATATTATCGAAATTCTTCTTCACTTTCGTGAACACCAAGTTGTCTTTATGGCAGATGTGCGCCAAATGTACCGTCAAATAAACGTCGTCCCTTATCATCGCAATTGTCAACGTATTCTTTGGCGAGCTCACCCAGATGAACCGCTTCAGGAATATATTTTAAACACCGTAACGTATGGGGTATCTTCGGCTCCTTTCTTGGCATGTCGAACCATTCAGCAACTGGCTAACGACGAGGGGAACAAATACCCGAGGGCCAAAATCGTTTTGACGTCCGATATTTTCGTAGACGATGTCGTGACCGGAAGTTCTTCGCTGGAAGATGCTCGTGAGATTAAAACGCAAATCATCGCTCTGCTTGGTTGTGGCTCATTTGAGCTACGAAAATGGGCAAGCAATCGACCCGAGCTTCTTAGCGATCTACCCGTAGAGGCGTGTCTTTCGGAAGCAATCACATTTACCGAAGCGGAAGACACCACCATCAAGGTGCTGGGCCTTAAGTGGGAGCCTGCCTCAGATTCCTTCGTTTTTAACGTCAATCCTTCAAATCAACCGTGCACCAAGCGAACGATTCTGAGTGAGGTAGCTAGAATTTTCGACCCTCTGGGTTTCTTATCTCCTTTAACAATCCAAGCCAAATGCTTAATTCAAAAGCTGTGGATTCTTGGCGTTTCATGGGATGAGTCTCCACCACCGGAAATTGTTTCCCAATGGAACAATTTTTCTCAACAACTTCCACTAGTTAAACTTCTTAAGATTTCACGTCAGTTTATTACCGAAAACGCTCAATCGTATCAACTGCATGGTTTCTGTGACAGCTCTGAGGCAGCTTACGGTGCTGTGATTTATCTCCGTGTCACCAACTTGGATGGTTCCATTCGCGTCTTTTTCATTTGTGCAAAGGCTCGTGTGGCTCCCGTGAAAAGGCAATCGTTACCTCGCCTAGAGCTATGTGGCGCAGTTTTGCTCGCAGATCTCGTTAAATTCGTCAGGGAAACGATACGAATACCAGTCCCTGAAACTTATTTGTGGTGTGATTCAACTGTTACATTGGCTTGGCTTCGTGCTCCTTCTTCTCGTTGGGTAACATTCGTTGCAAACCGTGTCAGCCATATCCAGGATATCGTACCAACGGAATGTTGGAGGCATGTTCCCTCTGCCATGAATCCAGCGGACATTTGTTCGCGCGGACAGCTACCACGTGACTTAGTGCATAACACGCTATGGTGGGCGGGCCCAGGGTGGTTGGCTCAGCCACAATCTGCGTGGCCAACCGACGCACGAAGTCAATCCAAGGACAATGTGGTGCTTTCTGAGCAGCGTCGGTCCGTAGCTCTCGTCACGGATCAACTTGAGGTCACTAGCCAAATGTCAATAATCGATCAGCTGTTCGAAAAATATTCATCGTTAGAGAAAATCTGCCGAATTCTAGCTTACATTCGTAGGTTTTGTAGTAACGCGGCGCGTGATACCGTATCGCGAACAGAAAATCTTTTTATAACGGCCACGGAGCGACATCGCGCGTTGCAAATTATCGTTAAACATTTTCAAAATCGTTATTTTTCCGACGTCATTTCGAAGTTAACACAGCAAAAGCAGCTGCCACGTATCTTTCGTAAGTTAAATCCTTTCTTGGACGAGCAGGGTGTGCTCAGGGTGGGCGGACGGCTCGCTCGGTCTGGTCTTGAGTTTGAACATAAGCACCCGGCTTTGTTGCCTAAGAAAAGTTTGCTTACAGCAGCTGTAATCGAATTAATTCATCAAAATAACTTTCATCCCGGTCTGAACACAACTCATTATCTGATTTTACAACAATTTTGGATACTTGCAGCTAGACATGTCATACGAAATCAACTTTCAAAATGCTTAAAATGCTATCGTCTTCATCCGCAACCCTTACAACCGTTTATGAGTGACCTGCCGTCCTTCCGCGTAAATCAGGCAAAGGCCTTCTCCGTCGTTGGCGTCGATTTCGGTGGCCCTTTTCGAATTAAGCTTGGTCCTCATCGGGGTGCGAAAATCGATAAAGCTTACTTGTGCTTGTTTGTATGTCTAAGCACAAAGGCAGTGCATCTTGAGGTTGTTTCAACTTTATCGACTGACGGTTTCATTGCGGCATTACGTCGTTTTATTGCCCGTCGCGGTCGCTGCAATGTTATTTATTCAGATTGCGGGACAAATTTCGTAGGTGCAAATTCACAATTAGCATCATGTATCGAACAGGCGTCGCACGAGGAAAAACTTTCCTTTAAACGTAATCCCCCCTCAGCACCCCACTTTGGAGGGGTATGGGAGATCCAAATTAAGGCCGCAAAGAGTCATTTGTACCGTATTGTTGGCGATCAGACGCTGACCTTCGAAGAGCTTACAACACTCTTCACTCAAATTGAATCTATTTTAAATTCGAGACCGTTGTGTCCATTGAGCTCCGACCCTAACGATTTGAACGTTCTCACGCCTGGTCATTTTTTAACATTGGAACCTCTAACAGCAGTTCCTGATTCCGATTACACCGACGTGAAAATCAATCGACTTAATCGATGGCAATTAATTCAATCTTTTCAACAGCAATTTTGGAAACGCTGGAAAAATGAGTATTTGCATGGGTTAACTCAGCGAGCAAAATGGACAAAGCAATCAAAACCCTTAAGCGTAAATTCAGTAGTTCTTATCAAGGAGGACAACCGACCTCCTCTTCACTGGGCATTAGGAAGAGTTGTTTCCTTACATCCTGGCCCTGATGGAGTGGTTCGAATCGCAACCGTAAAAACAGCAAGGAACCTTTTAATTAAGAGACCCTTAGTTAAACTGTGTCCTTTGCCATCCGCGTAATCGTCTTACTATTAGTAACGTATCTTAGTTTTTAAGTTAGTATCGTATTTGTATCGTAGTTTAGGAAAATCCCATTGGTATTTTGGTGGGCGGAATGTTCCGTTCCAAACGTTTAATTTATTTTCAATGATTTAAATTTCGCGCATCTTACAACGTCATGTAATGTCCAATCATATCGCTTCATTTGAATCGGTGCACCTGGTAATCCAGCCAATGAGAACGCGTGAAATGACCGCGCATGCGCAGCACTCACCGGCGTTTTCAACGCGCCCTAGTGGCAAACGAAGGAACGAGGTTCCCCCCCGTCTCTTCATGGACGCCTACGCAACGTTCAAGTGCTAGATTGAAATTTAACGTCTTCTGCAATTTGAGTGCCGATTTTGTGCCCTAACGAGTATCATCGTGTGTGTTAGTGTATTCAGGAACTGTATATCGTAGTTGGCCGGCCGGCAAGTACCTAAGGACAATAAAATTACGAAGAACCGTCTCCGCGAAGCCATCAAGTATTTGCTGCTACATGGTAAGTGCTTGTGCATCTGTTCTCTTGACTGATTATCGTGTTGTACCGATTATTACCGTCGAATGTCCCTCAGGATATTCTATCCAGAGTGGTGAAAGGACATTACCCACAAAAATCGCGTCCGTTCTGCCACACCATACTTTCTTATACTTTGTACGGAATTTAAGGAAAGTCTTAATGAGTGAAATGCATTCTGACGAGTCGTTCTCTTAACCTCTCTATTTTGTGGCAAGGAGTAACTTGCTCTACTACAATTAATATCAAGTTTGTGAGTTTCAGTGAACCTGCTATTATTTAAGACAGTGTGCTGTCAGCCGCGGCGAAGATATACGGCGGTAACGCTTACACTGCCAGCAAAGGACTATAATTTTTCCACGGAGAATTTTTTTTTAACTAGTCGCTTTTAAAACTGTACTTAACTAAGTATTAGATACTTAAAATAAACTTAAGGTTTCTGAGACAACAAGATTTATGTTTCAATCATTGATAGTTTTACAAGTTGATGGAGTGTGAACTGAATTTTGAAGTCCGCTAACATATTAGCTGTATAGGTAATAGTACCGACCGATTACCGTCGTACTTTTGTGAGATAGAAGGGATACCGTTGAAGTATTATTGTTAACACGATATTCTAGTAGCCGAGAGGCTTTAGGTTGTTCTTAGCGCGCGGAAAAATACTCCAAATACAAAGTAATAGGTATTTATTGGTGGTTTTGCAGCTGTCGGAGGCTATCGGAGGCTACCAGTGGCGGCAGTTTATCTTTTTCACATTACAGCATGAATAAACTATCTATTATTTCTAGAATTTTGTCGACCCGATGTACCACGACTAAGAATGCAATAAGATGCACGCTTGGATAAATAGATACATTAGTATAGTTACAATGTGAGTTATTTATAGTTTCATGATCATCATCGACAACCTTCTACATCCCACAGCTGGGTATAGGCCTCTCTCAATGCATCCCTACATCTCAGTCTCGTGCTCTCAAAACCAGTTTTGACCCATGATTTTTCCAACATCGTCTACCCATCTCACTCTCGAACGACCTACTTCCGCTTCGCTTGCTTTTAATTGGCCATGGCCACCATTCTGTTAAAACCCTACTCTGAAGAACACTCTCTTCTATCTTTACACAGTTTTCACCATCTTTTTTTCGCTGTAGTATACCTATTTAGTAAAACTTTAAGCAAACACAAATAACCTCTGTCAGTTATTTTCAGAATTTTAATTTCTTTACACCTATTATTCTATTACAGCCTCGCCCCAACTTTGAGTATAAGTAATTAGTTTTGGTAAATTAATATGATTACTTAGCTCTTGAAGTTGATAAATTCATGAACTCAATGGAGTTCTTCAGATAGCGTTGAAGTTATTTCATCGGCAGTTGCTAACTATTTAATGAGAAACTTCTAGAAGTTTTAATTTAACTTACTTTGAATCGACGGATAACGTGAGGGAAGCGCAAAACATGGTAGTGGGTAGTGGAAATGGCAAAAATGTTTTCAGGCTATCGTATATTGAATTGTATTGTGCTCTTCTAAATTGGAGATAGGCTTATTCCTAATCGAATGATTAACTTGATTGATTTAACCTCTTTTTTTATCTGCAGGCAAAGCGGAACAGCAAAAATACATACTTTTTTTCTAGCTTTCAATGTAAACCTCGCAGTTTTTCTTGGAGCACAAGTGAATGCTTATCTTTCTTGCAGCACAAAACTGTAAAACTATCATTCCAAAATAATAAATTTTCGAATGATAATTTGACAGCTTTACCACTATGCTTCGCAGTCAAGTTAATTATAGTAAGATTATTTCTTACCAGCTAAGCCGCTATTTCAGTTCATATACAAAAGTAAATCTCTATAAAGTAGCAACCGTCACGCATGTGAAACTCTTCTCAAACAAATCAAGTTATCAAGGCTGTGGAAAACTTTAAAATGGGAAAACTTTTTTTGGGTTTTAATTTGGTCCCAAGAGTGGTAAACTTGGAAATTAAAACAAAACTTAGTCTCTGCTTAACTTACACGTTCGATGTTTCCGGAGCTGCAGTCCATTTATCTCGGCACTGACGCTGCAGCCGTCCGCACTCCGCGCTGCACTTTTGGAGATTCACTGGTCAAAGGGTGCAAAAAATCGACCTCTATACACGACTGTACGAGAGTATGTATATGTGTTGTGTAAGAATTCATATGACATTCTTTAATCCTCTATCCCAACTAACATTATAAATGCGAAAATGAGTTTGTATGTTTGTTTGATTGTTACCTCTTCAAGCTTTATCTACTAAGCCAATCGTCTTGAAATTTTGTATAAACGTTGATAATGCTACGGAGAAAGACATAAGCTATATATCACGTGGGCAAAGCCACGGGCAACATCTAGTAACTCATAAATTACTGAATCCTCATTTCGTCGTAACTACTTACTGAGAGTTCTTTTTTTATTGACATGGAGTATACTGACTTTAAGGTTTAAAATTAAGTACTTGTAATAGACTTGTAAGTATATTTCTAACTGTCGTCTAACTTACATATATTTCGCTCATAAATTTTTGTTGTTCGGAAGTCAGTGAAAAATTGTAGTACCAAATTGCTGGTCTTATAATAATAAAGTCTGAATGCCATAAGGATCTTGATCTAAAGAAGATGAAGCTATCGACTAGTGTTTAGGCTTATTACGAGTAGATTTTTATTGGCAAGCACTTTGCAGTATTACGTTTATATACACGTAATGAATAAAAATAATTGCATAGTCAAAAAGAGTTAAAAATAAAACGCTTTGTAATTTAAAATTTTCTTTCGAAGACAAAATGAACAAAAGTCAAACAAAGTTTCAAGTAGGCCAAGGGCCCCTTTAGGTTGATGGAAACGAATTTCGTCGGCAAGAGAGGCTCCGAAAGTAGGGACTTAATAACAAAATTTATGTCGCTCCCATTAATTATTGTTTCCATTACTCAAACAGGCCGTAAAAGTAAATACAGACACAGGGGTAATATGATATTACTTGAGAAACATTTTTAGCTCTCATTCACGCTCCACTCGCTTGAATGTAAAATCTAATTGAGAACTGTACTCTTTTCCGGGATAAAAAGTATCATAGAGTATTATATACGGAGTGTAACATGACCCTCAACAATCCCTGACAGGGGTGACTCAGCCCATTAATATGAACAACGTTTGCTATGGGATTAAAACTGAGAACTCAATTTTTTTCGATTTTTTCATAAAAAAATGTATTGCCTCCCGGGTGAAATCTGAGTCACTAGTTTACTAGGGTCATTTTACATTCTGTATTTATGGCTTATTTTTAGGTACTATTATTTTATTAGTAGTAGATTTTTTCCTAAACTTCAAACTAACACCATAGCAAATTCCATCTAAATTGCTTTTGTGGTTTGCGTGTGAAAAGGTGACAAACATACAGAGTTACTTTCGCATTAATAATATCAATGTGGATAAAAATATAATTTTTTACCAATCCTTCCAGCTAGGATACCTTATAAAGATTACCAGCAGTGGGACGCGTATATTACTCACGCTGTATAAGATATTTCCAGGATTTTCTTTTGGCCGAGGTAGACTATTTCAGGTTAACATCATATCATCATCCTATAATTAACCTTTTTTATACACCAGGTGGTGGACGAAATAACTTAAATATAAGCTGAACATGAAGTGATATTTCAAGTCAAGGTTTTCAATAAGTTGCTGGTTCCACGGTATTGGAGGCCTTTACCGCCCCCGGGCCTTGCTAACCTTTATTATCGGCCCGCTGCTGCTCCACATTGCGGCGATATTTCATCAAAATATCCTAATAAATGTGAAAATGAAGCTCATTATTTACGTGCGGGCGCGGGGGAGAGGCTCGGTGCACGGGGCGGGGTTGTTATTGAAATATGTTAGGTACAGACAACATTAACAATAGACGTTAAATTACACTCTTAAGACAAGGGCGTAAGGTTTGAAGTCGGAAATACTTGTAACTTTTGTTGACGCGTCGTTCATTATCACGTAATCACGCTGAACTTCGACAACACAATAAAATCGCTTTGAGAACGTTTGAGAGCTTGTTTATACGGGCGTCGTTCCACGGAGACAAAATTTATACTTATTACTTCTAGGGCAAAGTTTACACATACATAATTTATCTATGCATATTTTTGACACAAGCTCTTTCCTGTGATGTCGTCCATGTAGGCTTCAACTTTTATCTCGTTATGTTGAAGTGGAAGTGAAACATTAGAAGACTCGGTAGAATAATGGGAAGAGATAACTTGTTATAATTTATTTAATTATATTGTTAATTAATTCAAAAGATAAAACATTTTGCACAAAAAATGAATAAAAAATACAATGTGAATGTAAACACTAAACAATTTTTAAAAATGGTAGAACACTGTAACAGCCTGGCCACGGGGACGGGCGACGCGAACGACGGCACGACGGGCGAAGCGACTAATTGTGCGGCGCGATTTGCATGCCACGGGGCAGTCGCGTTCGCCACGGCGACCAGAATAGACGGAGATCTGAGAGCCTAATTTCTTTATCAAAGTTATCTCGATTTGGCTAAGAAATTAAACATTTTTAGTTAAAGACAAATTATTTGGAAGAGATTGTGGAGTACATGATTTGAATAGAAGTCGGAGTATAGGCAGATGGAAAATTCATAAGAAGTACAAAAAATATAGAACTTACGTACCTACCAAAATTTTTATTTCGAGAACAATCGAACGAAAATATTCAACTAGAATTGGAGACAAAAGTATAAAAAACCGACTTCAATTTTTCTCTCGTACACATATAATCTATCTCAAAAACTACTCAACCGATTTTGATGAAACTTGCAGTACCTTACCTACCACAAAAAATAATTTCAACATCTGACTTATAGTTCCGAGATATGCATGGACAAACATACAAAATCATACGAAACATACACAGCATACAAAAACATACATTAACATACAAAATATATGAAAACATACAAAATCATTTAAAACATACGAAATTACACAAAATCATACAAAACATACAAAAACTGACAAAAACATAAAATAACATACGAAATCATACAAAAACAAAGGTATAAGCAGACAACATAGAAACTAAAAATATAGAAAAAAACTCGTGTAAAATTTGGCACACGTGTTAGAAGCTAAAATAAAAGTAAAATACAAACGGGCCAATCGAAAACCTTCTTTTTTGAAGTCGGTGGAAAAGAGTCAGTGCAGACAATGTTTTTTTATATGTATAGGTATTTTAAAATTTATCTTGGCAGACGGCCAAGCTCATTAATCCGCGATAAAATTTCGCCATCCATTCAAAACCGACTAAAAACATTTGTTCCTTGTACTATTCGCCGCGAATGCCGCCTCGACCCCGTGGCATGCGCCGACGAATTCACGATTTTGTTTCACTCGCCCACCGCGCCGTTGGTCGCCCGCGCGATTCGCCTGATACAATTCGTCGGTCGCGTCGCCGGTCGCCGGTGCGCGTGGCATGCTCGGTAATTTTTTCTTCTCTTGTTTCACTCGCCGGTCGACTCGTCGTTCGCGCCGCGCGAAAATTCGCCACGGCGAATGTCCCGTGGCCAGGCCGTAAAGTATTCGAAACGTTAGGTGTATAAATAATATAACAAAACGCGATAAAACCGTATTAAAGGAATTTAAACTATTTCATCACCTTGTAAAATAAAAGCAATATAATTCAACGGGTAATATAAACCGAGGAAATAACGTTATTCGAGAGCTCTTTTGTTTTTACTAACCGGAGTTTGCTCGCGGTAATATACGGGTGTGTTTTCGTCGATTTTGGCTCGTAAATCAGCGCCGCACAAAACCGGCGGCGGAGAGTGCTTATATACCGCAGTTTGGCTCACATAGGCTATGTAAAACCTTTGACACAGATGATCGACGAGCCATTTTTCAATAGACAATCGCTCTAACGACACGCACATTTTTCAAGCTCTGATAAAGTTTGACATCTGCGTTGTCGATGCAGATGCCGGATGGTCAAAACTCTTATTAACCGAGCAAGTTATTTGCAGCATTTTCAGCAATTGTCATATATATATATATATATATATATCACATCTGTATTCCTGCGGGGTAGAAAGAGCCGGAGCCATGAGAGCCGACGGTCACGTTCAGCGTGATGAGTGAGAAAAAATGTTAATTGCATTTTTCAATCAGTAATAAGTTGCAAATCGCATCACCTATTTATATAATTTCTTAGATTTTGCTCATTCCTTTCACAGGAATAGAAGCAGTTAATACTTTCTACCTTTTTTAGTTTCTTCCAGATTGCGCCATGGAAATAAGTTCGTATTTCAGTAGGTAGTAAATATTTGGAGATTCTGGAACTACATAATGAGTCAAGTACTGGCGGCGGCAGCTGGCTGAAACAAACTTCACGTCTAATATAATAGCCCGATGAGTACAAGCTATCAGGCTGCTGCCATAGTAGAACCCGGAGACCAAAGCAACTTAGCTGAGGATGTGAACAGAAACATGCTGATGAGGAGAAAGTGTGTTTATATTTTTGGGGCTAGAATGCAAAAGGCGATGAAATGTAATGTTAGGTGCATACAATTTTGTACAACTCAGAATTTTAAGCAGAACGTGTGCGATACATTTTGCAAGCAAAATGATAGCAAATAATGTCCAGACGTCGGTGTTTCACGGGCAGTTGGTGCTGCTCGATGTGCGCAGCGTGTGGAGACATCCACCGCCACGACGCGCTGAACACCAAACAAATACCGAAACAATTTGGTATTTTTAAATTGTTTCAAATAGCATTACAATGTACGGTATATTATTGAAATTTAAAAAAAAAATGAGATGAAAAGAATTCTATTCGAAGTCACGAAGTTTAATTGGTAGCACAATCCTTCTTGTGGCGAATTCTTTTTCATCACATATTTTTCAAAATTGGTGTTTTGTTTGTTTGTATTTATTAAGATAGAGTTATAAACGTTTTTTTTTTATTCAAAATCCCGAGCGTAGAGCGGCAATGTCCTCATATTTCTGACTTAAGGATGTGTGCTGCAAGCCACGGTGATAGCTTTTCAAATCATCCCGCCATATCTTCTTCAGTCTGAATCTTTGATATAAGAAATAGTAGCTCTCGCTCACGGCTCTGCTCGCGTTAATGTCGATCTCTCGGGAACAGTTACTTTTTCGGGTAAAAGTAGCCTATTTGTCAACTTGAGTAAATAACAAATGATCTGTGTGCAAAAACAACAAAACACATAATCTTGTTTTATCCCTAACAGGGTAGACAGTGCCTATTTACTTGTAGCATCTTTTATCGACATGATTGTTTTTAGCTCATTTCCTCAGCCGGCTTCTACGTGCTGCGCAAGAAGAAAAGCTGCTTCTACATTCTACTTTTTTTCCATAAATCCAGCATGGAAGATTTAAAAAAATGGATTTCAAATTGATGATATAAAATTGACTTTAAAACAATTTCGCTGTTATCATCAAATGGACCGTGGTTTATCGTTGTAGAACAATAAAAAGCTCGATGGAAGCAATTACCGGCGCCGGGCAGTCAGCGAGTTTCATTAAAAGCCTCCGGGCGACCGAGAGTGCGCTGCGGCCGCTGTGTACTAGTAATTATGCAACGAGTAGCGTTCTCTGCATACTCCGCTTCGAACATAAATAATTAGCGTTCTATTGGCCAAGATGTGGGTTGGTGAGTTAAATCCCATATTGGTTCAAATCAGTGGGGAAAATTCTAACTTCCTAACAAATATTTTAAATGCGAAAGTGAGTTACAGCTAGTATTTCCTAAATCACTTTGGTATGTTTCCAAATTGATAGTTGTTATCGAAAGTAATATTATTGTTAGCCACTAATATAAGATGATACTATAGAGACCGAAAAACAAAAACATTTACTGTTTATATTTCGTGTGGTCAAAACTGGTGTAAATTTTTTCGGGGTGTCTAAAAGCATTTAATATCTCTGATGTCATGACAACCCATAGACCTTTCTGAACATCTCTTTCAAAGCACGGAGAAGCTTGAAACTTTTATGTCATTTGTGGTTCTCACTCATCCTAGTGCGAACCACGGTTCACTACTCGAACGCATATTTTTTTTGGTATAAAAGTTGTTTCACATAAAAATATTTCGCATAAAGGTATGTTACGCATAAATTTTCTGTACAAATTTTATGCATACCAATTTTGTTATGCGTTCGGATAGTGAACCGCGAACCGCACTTGGGTGGCTTAGCATGCGAAACACTAACGAGTGAGACGTCACGGTGCCATTAAGGTCATGAAATACGAAGACCTGATGATACGATCAGAAATATTAATAATGTAATAAATTACCATAAAAGCATAAAAAGAATAAACGCGAATTTTATTATTACGTTATATTAATCTATTGAAACTTGTTAGTCTGACATAATTTGCAAATTCGATGAACATTTAGTATTCATTATTATGAACATCGACTCGAAGAACTTAAGCTTTGGGCAAAGCACAAATTCCACATTGTTAATAATTGAATACAATTCTCCCAACTACAACTAGCGATAACATTATTGCGCGTTAGAAATACAAGTAGCTAGAGAGCCTTCCCATACCATTTACCTTATTCAGTATTGACACAAAGTTACCATGTTTTCATGAATAATAATAAGTAGCCTGGTGCTAGGGTAGAGAGTGCTACAAATAAATGATACCGGCTAATTTCCGGTTGCTATCGCTCTCAAATGGTTCCGTACCAACATACAATATTCAACTACAAAACGCGTTAAAATGAATACGTTTCTATATATATACTGACAAACAACCGCGGCTGCGAAGGACATGTATATTTGTAAATCATCCTCATGAATAACTTAATATATTAGTGAAAACTTTATAAAAATCTGTGCAGTCGTTTTTGAGTTGAGGTCATTGTTAATATGCAGTGATTCTCAAACTTGGACAGTCATTGACCTTATACTAAGATATCGGAAGTCGCATTCTCATCTGCAAAACTTGGCAAATCGAACTCTGTCTCGGGATGGGTAGGCGCGATACGGAGGTGGCGGACCCACGCTCGTTTAGCCAGGTTCTCTTTACACCGCCCGTCACAGTTTACCCTTACTACTCACGTGACAGGGTTTATTGCCACCACATTTTTGCTACGTCGAGATGTCCAAAAGTATTGAATTGATTCAGGCGTTTCTTTACGGAAGTAGAAGTTACATTCAATTTGAGTTAAATTATTTTGTGTGCTTCCATCACCAGTAAGTTCATGCATACTATTGCAACAATAGTTTTCAGTGGCGGAAGCACAAAAAATAATTTAACTCAAAGTACATGTCATGTCAAGATCCACACGTCAACTCGTGAACGGGTGCTGTCAGGGGGAACTAGTCTGCTCGGCCTCTTTGAGACTACTTATCATATGTCGTTTATTATCTTTGCACACTCGATCGTTAACATAAACATGTTCCAAAAATAATAAATCTATGTATATCGAAATTGTAACATGAAAACAGAAAAAAGAAAGAAAAAAAAGAAAGGAAAGAAAAAGACAATAAGGAATAAATATTCGTAATCATATAAAGCCCTTCAGGCGAGTAGGCGACCAAAACTGTTAATTAATAAATACATATATCTAATGAGATAATTTTAAATATGATATGACGTGAAAAGGTGCCTGCAAAGGCCTATTTTCTGAATAAACGTTTTGATTTTGATTTGATTTTGCATGTCCAAAAGTAGCAATAATTGTGTCTATCAAGGAACATGTTCCTATACTTAACTGCCACATAAGGTATACTATTTTTTTTCAAATTCCTATGTTTGACAAATAATGATTGATTGATTGATCATAATGTCCTTTTACTTTTACTGAGTAGTTTATAATTGCCTTAAGTTACTGACATGCATCTGGCCATGATATATTTTGAAGTCTTTTCTGCGTTGACCTAGTGGAATTAGCCCGTATTGTCCGTCGTCCTTACGATAGGCACGACCGGCGAATGATGACGTATCTCTTTGTCTTTACATAACTAAGCCAATAAGCCCCTTCTTCGCAACTGAAAGTGATCTGACCAGGCATGGAGTATTGTAAAGAGCCCTTTCCACGTCGAGCCAGTGGAATCACCTTGTTTATCGCAAGGCATGGCCGGCGTATCTGGCGAGGTGCCAGTGGTGCACACTGCACACAGCTGTTGTGGGTGGATACAACTTTGTATTCATACCTTTATATCATGCCAACTATCTATGTGGTTATAACTTCGTTAATGTTTTGCTCGTAGAAGAAACTTCGAAACGTAAACACGAGTATTAAAATATTTCGCGTATATTGACTATGCCTTTTCTACGCTGTACAGGATACGACTCGCGTCATAATAATATCTCGTGGTTGTTGCCCAGCAAAAAGTCTTATGTTTCTGGTACAAGCTGTCAAAACGTCTCTGTTATTTTGCTGTTGCGAACTTCGTTATAAATACCTATGTTTTGGACGTAGTTGTTGAGCTAAAAAATACATATAGTTATAACAAAATTAATTAAACACAGAAGCAAAAGAGTTGTCACTTGTTATATCACCTGCAGACATAATTCTAAAGATTTTCAGCCAGCTTCTAGTTTGCACAGGCGGAGACTTAGCTTTTACATACTATGTACATTCTACTTTTTTCTCTTAAATGTATGCTTAAAGTATAAAATACCGATATTGTGCCTATATACTGGTAGCGCGTAGCCGTAGAGCTACGACAAACCATAGCGTAACTTGTCGTAGCACAGAGACGTAGCTCTGAGCTCTGGGTATTGTCATTATGCTACGCCGTAGACTGGCCGTAGTCAATTTGCTTTGTTAATATTTAACAGTTGTACGGTGCAACCGTGAGCAGCGGAGGTGATTATTATAGTGAAATACCAATATCAGTGCGTGAGGTGGACCAGTGTTCATTATACACAGTGCAAAAGTTCGAATTTTTATTTTCTCGACTGTAAAACGTTGTCTCTTCATCTTGTAAACTCATCCAATTTACGGTGCAGCCATTCAAAATGAATAGTCAGCAATCAATTTATTGTCCTGTGACTATAAATTGATGTAAAAATATCTATGTTTTACTCATTCAATGCAAATAAATTTCATTTCAATTTATTGACGCTGTACACGGCGTTTATTTCTTTACCTCATCACACGTTTTGGCTAGGAACTGACTCTGCTCTCGGTAGCAATCAGGAAATTGATAATTGTACTGGGAAATTTTCCCGGTTCAATTATCAATGCCATAGTAACAGTGTACGTGGAAAAAGTTAATGAATATATTAACGTGACTCTCTCTCGTGTGTTTGATCTGTTTATTATTATCATTTGATATACAAATAGTTAGGGGTTAGCAATAGCCCCCTACAGCAGTAGATGAAAATTGTAAACTCGATAATATTCCTTCACCGTGTTCTCATCATCGTTATCAAAATGTAAGAGCTAAGCTCTTGTCGGTTGAGCTCCCTCCATTTGCCTCTATCCTCTGCCAATCTCGGAAAAAGTAGGAAGCGTTTCATACCAGGGTGTACCTGGTATGAAACACTTCCCACTTTTTCCTTTATTTTTTTAAGTCAAAGTCATAGTCAAAGTTTATTTATTTGCCGTAAAGTAACTGTGCCTGGGCTTTCCTCTCCCCCTTCTTCCTTCTATTTTGCCTTCTATAATAGTTTTCATAAACTGGTCGTGTCGCGACAGATGTCCTATCATATTTCCTCTTCGATTGGCTATGGTATTTAAAACAGATCTTTCTTCTCCTACTTTCCTTAAAACCTCTTAGTTTACTTTATATGGGATTTTATTTTGATTCACAATGCTATTTTACCTAATTTATTAAATAAAGAAAATAAGAAATGGTGAAAAAATTCCACGCGGGCAGGACTTGAACCTGCGTCTAGATCTCAATACGATATGCGTTGCCAATTACGCCACCGCGTTTCAAGCCCGGCAATAAATAAGGTAAAATAGCACTGTGAATGCAAAATAAAATCCCATATAAAGTATTGTATGGCTTCCTACACATTAGTTGATTTCCAAATTTATTGCAAAATGAGTTGAAATCAAATACCGCACTTGTAAAAGTGGGGTAGTTGTGTTAGGTGACGCAAGCCTAGATGCGTGTAAGAGGAATGGGATATGGTGGAGAAATTCGGCGCCGGGGCTTGAAGCGCGGTGGCGTAATTGGCAACGCATAGATTGTACTGAGATCTAGACGCAGGTTCAAGTCCTGCCCGCGTGAAATTTTTCACCATTTCTTATTTTCTTTACCTCTTAGTTTGTTATTTTATCGATATTTCCTAAATAGAATCAAGGTTGAATCCGATCAAGAACCTCTTAGTTCCTAATTTGTTTCAGCCTATAAATTAAACATCCTAGTAGAAGGCATTCAGTGGCAGAGAGCTAGTGATAATCTAAATCGAACCTCCTTTACTGTAACACATTAAAGCGCAGTGGGGGCAATAGAACTCCGCAAATAAAATAAAGTGCCAGCGGGTGGTGCGGGGGGCAGGGGGAGGGATGCAGCGCTGTTGCAACTTTAAGGTGCGTTTCTATTTCCAATAATGATGTGCTGTTTTGTGCCTTTGAAATCCACCAGACCTTGGCCATGAAAAAATTTATGACGAAAATGATTGCTGCTCTTTTCAGAGTGACGTCGTTTGATTGACAAAGTAATAAAAAAAATTAGCACCAGAGTGATAGCTAACGTTGATATTTTTCTGACGCCGTTTAGCTCATGGGCTCATGGTTTTAGTGAAAACATAGCCACATCAGTAATGTAGCGGAAATGGGTAATAGTTTTGCTACTTCCGCTGCGTTTGTCACTCGTACCGGATACTCAGGTAGAAACGTGATCATTTCAATCCCAATTTACTTTGAATAGTAGTTGCATATATAAGCCGGCTTTGGTGCAATGGTTAACACGCTGGATTATGACATGTGGGGTACCGGGTTTGATTCCCGGTACGGTCAAATACTTTTACTTCATTTTCACAGATTGTATCCTCATTTCTGGAGATACCAAAAGGATCGGCGTCAGATAGGCAGCCGGACGTAAAAACTTTTACCAAATCATATCACAGCATAACTGTGTAGACTCATTGCAGCTGAAGATGCAACGAAAAACGTTCGGATGATAAAGAAGAAAAGTAATTGCATATATGTTATAGTACAATAGTTTGGTTTATTCGGAATTTAAAGATAAAGACTTCATCCATAAGGGTGGCAGTCACCTGTAAAAAATCGCAGTTCTCATTCATAAACTAACAGTTTGCAGTTGTTCGGTCTGTGTTACGCAGCCTTAACGGCAGGGCATCATGGGATAGGTGCTATAGAAAATGCACTTTAAAAATGTATGAGCGCGCCGATGGTTCCGCACAGTCCCTGAATCACGGCTAATCAGAGCCATCGCTGGGGAAATAAGCGCGGCAACACCCGTAAAAAAATCGCAGATGTCGTAAAAATATGATGCTTAGCAATTTTGCAATTTTTCTTCCCATAAATATTATGATTGTATTTTCAGAGATATTAAGGATGTTCCTTGTCAAATATATATTGTTGAAGCGTTCCGCGATGGTTCAGTCGCTACACATAAGGCTGTTTCTTCAACTGTGCAAGGAACATACCCGAAAGTTGTTGTTTTGTGGCATTATCGGTTAATCAATGTCAGTTTTAAAGAGTTCGCTGCGTATCCTCTTTATACACATTACACAGCTAAAGTCCATCCTTACACACCGTCTCCAGAACGTGGCGGGATTGTCATCGTGTCAAGTTGAGAAAGAGACCGTCCACCCCACTAAGTTAACATTTAGTGACTCGTGCAAGTTACAGAATAGGCCCGATACACTTGCGCACGTCAGGGCGAAGACCTGGACCCTGAAACTCCGTTGGCGTGACCCTGAAACACAGACGTGTCTGATGCAATCCGTAGAAAATTTATGTATTTAACTATATTTTTGGAAACTCCTGACGAAACACGTTCTGGCCCGCATGGGAGGGATAGACCTTTACTTACATTTTTACATCACTCAGCTCTGGTGTACGTACATCGTTGTGCCCCTCCGCTACTCAATAATCTTGTTAGAAACGCAACTTTATAGGCTAGGCGTTACGGTAAATTTACAATTAAATTGGTCGGCAATCAGCGGTGTTCTTACGTATGAATGCGTTGGTTTGGCTGGTTCGCGGAAATCCTGCATAAATCAGCGCGGCCAATCAGCGCCATCGCCGGGGAAATAAGCGCGGCAATCGCTCATGAAAAATTCGCAGTTGCCATGAATAAACGACCTGGTTTCATTTTTCGTACCGTGTATTTTATATGAACCCTCAAAAACAATAATGTTTTTTCTGTCGAACAGATATAGTCGGAAAATTGTGAGTGACCGCGCATTGCTCGCGGCTCTCTCGTTTCAGAGGCCTAGGATGAATTAGAGTTCAAATAAGAAATACCTTATTTCTTACTTGATATTTCACTTACAATGCAACTTTTGGTAAATCAAAATTACAACTGATAAGTCTTCAAAGAAATCTATATTAAATAAATCATTTCCTATAGGATTTTCATGTGACGTGGTAGACATACAGCTATACTTTACCTACAATGTCATGTATGACAGCGGATAGTAAAAGCTTTCTTTATGATGATATGTGTCGTCATCATCACAATATATTTTTAGTTTTAGTTAGTTATTTTAGTTGTGGAAGAGCCACGCTACCGGCAAAAATCACTTCAGCTGGTAGCATGAATGGGCCGGCTCGTCCGGGGAAGTACCACACTCTCACAGAAAATCGACGTTTGAGTAGTAGTTTTACAGCTTCTATGCTTCGTTCGGTGAGTGAGAGAGCCGGAGGCCCATCCCCCTTCCCCTCTGGGGAGGGAAAACAAAAGTCCGGCAAAGCTCTTGTCATACCCCTGGTGTTGCATTAGTCCATGGGCAGCGGTGATCACTTACCATCAGGTGACCCGCTTGCTCGTTTGACGTCCTCTGACATAAAAAAAAAAATAATATTATTAAATCATACTCGACGCGCGCCTTGAGGCTTCGTGGTCTGAGTAAATTTTCCGGAATCACAACATTTGTCACCGGCAGTGTTTCGTCTCCATGGAATTGCCATATATCGTGTCTATACTTCTTTCATAGTGGTTAGTTAACAGTTTTCTTGTAATGATCTTTATTATATCGCACGACAATATATGATTATTATCAATTTATCGCGCGACGTGTTTTTTCTGTCAGTCATCGGCTTATGCGCGGATTCAGCGATTTTGTTCGGAGTAACCCATATTTTACCCGCAGTGTTATATATCTTTGAGATGTAGAGACACTTCAGTCGTACTTAAAGCGGATAGTATAGATTTTTGAGGAACAATTTTTTACGCTACTTCTCTTCCGCATTTTTGTAAAGTAATCTATAATTATGTCAACATAAATTCCCACAGTTATGTGGCAAAAAATCACCATTTCACTACATAGTAAAATAGCTTGGATGACGCCGACAAAAGATACATTGTACTTGGTATATGCTACACATTGCACTTGGTACATGCTACACATTGTACGTGATACATTCTTGACTCTTGACGTCAATGTGGCTATATTTTCAAATCTCCGCGCTTTCATTTGCTCGTTTATAACAGTCGCCCCGGCGGGCCTCACGGCGTCAGTGAAATTTGCGGAATCACCGCATTTGTCACCTGCAGTGTTTCCTCCCCGTTGGATTGCCACATGAAGTAGCTATCCTTCACTTACATTGGCATAGAAAAGCTCGATAGCCCAGTGGGTGGAAGCATAATTAGCACTTACGCACGATAAGCAACTCTGGGCGCAGCCCCACTGAGATAGGTGTTCGCAAGAGGCATAAAAATATCTTGAGTTCTTCCAAAGTACGGAGGTGCCGTGCTTCGGAGCACGTTAAGAAATCCCGGCTGTCATCATTAATGGCAGTCAAAGTGCTGTTTATAAGATGCCATTATTCAGCTTGTAAAATCTGACACCAGTATTGGCCACATACACAGCAAAACAAGAACATAAGACAGCGGGGAGTAGAAACTTTATTTTAACTGATTTATGAATTTGTCATCGATATGTCGATTTCGTCGAGGTTACGCAGCTTATTGAGGGTAACACCCCTGGTGTTACCCTCAACTGCCTGTCCGGTGGTTGCGGGAATGGCATCGGATACACGCACTCGGTCTCCTAAGCTGACACTTGCTCGTCTCTAATCCAAACGAGCAAGTAGCATCCTTCTTCTTCTTCTTTTTGTGTCGGTGGCAAACCAATTAATACCGTACAGTTACCCAAATCAACGGTAATTATTTCGATTCCATTTAGAAACGTGTATTCCGTAGAAACGATGCTAACGCCGGCAGCAGCAAACACTGCGTTACCGAGTTTTGGGTGAGTGATCTCGGCGCTAAGTGTAAGCCCATCTATGTACGGCCGGGTATGTGTTTCATCTCGGTGGGTTCTTGGACACATAAGATGTCACAGTGATTCTGTCGGTAGATCTCAGAGAGAATATTTGACTTCTCCTGTGAGAAACCTTCAATGTTGTAATCTCAATGATTACGCACAAAGCCAGTTTTTGCAATGGGCTGTTAGTATTTTGGTTGGCCATCGTGGTGGAAGGATCTGCCAATCAGCGAATATATTCGCGTTACTCGTGAAACTATTCGCTGACTGCTCAGGGTGCGCCGGACGAGAAGGTGTGAATTACGTCGCTCGGGGAGGCTCCTCATGCGCCCCAGTAGCATCCCAAGTACTTAACTTTATTCTATCCCAAGCTGAATAAACTCCTACGCTTCCCACACTTTAGAAACGGTTTCGATAGGCAGCAGCGTCGAAACCGAGATAAGCCAAACAAACTGCGCTCACCAACCCGTCTGCCAAGCGCGGTGAATATGGCAAATCCCAATGCAAATCCTTGAGAGAGGCCATGACCAACAGTGGACTTTTAACGGCTGAGATAATGACGCGGCTTAAGAGGATATATTCTGAATTTACCGCATTTGTTACATTGTGTATCGTCTCCATTGGATTGTCGTATAACGGCGATACTTTGCTCACGTTTGCAAAGCGTATGGAACCTGCGCATTGCTGTCAGTATTACGATATATTTTCAAATCCCCGCTCCTCTCAGCGGCTCATTTATAACAGGCCGCTCGTGCCGGAGGGCTTCAGTATTTTCTCGGAAATCACTTCGTTTGTTATTTTATTTCGTTGCCAAGGGATTGACATATGGCGTGGCTGTGCAGGTTATTCATCTAGATTTTTATATATTTTTGTGTTACTTTTGTATATGCTGTTAAAGCTGAGTAAACAATACCCAGGATATTGTGAGTGGAAACGTTTCATTTGCACTTAAAGACACGTTATTATTTTTCTTCCTGTCGATATATTTTTTACAATAAATAAGGGAACATTAAATTTGCACGTGTAAGTGCTGGAAATGCTAAAATAGGCTACTATGAAAATTTATCTTTTTGTTTAAATTTAAACATTAGACGACCTTCCAAAACTGGAGAGTATTCTTTTTTGAGTGGATATATGTAATTAAAAAAGATTTTTGTGAGTTACTTTCGACGAGCTCCGTGGCGCAGCGGTCATCACGCCGGTCTGTGACACGGATGGTCCCGGGTTCGATCCCCGGTCAAGTCAAGTTGAAAAATGATCTTTTTCAGATTGACCTGGGTCTCGGATGTTTATCTATATATGTATTTGTTATAAAATATAGTATCGTTGAGTTAGTATCCCATAACACAAGTCTTACTTAAGAACTTACTTTGGGGCTAGCTCAATCTGTGTGATTTGTTCGTATATATTTATTTATTTATATTTATTTACTTTATGTTTCCATTAGTTTTGCATGCTTCAACGGATTTAGACTTTTAAATTTATATAAAGACTAGCTGTTACCCGCGGCTTCGCCCGCGTGAATTATAGCCTATGTCCTTCTCAGTACTCTAACCTATGTGTATGCAAAATTTCATGATGATCGGTTAAGTAGATAGGGCGTGAAAACAAAGAAACAAACTTCGCATTTACTCGTATAATATTAGTTAGTATTAGGATTTTATTCTGATTCTATTGTTTAAGGCAAAAGCAAATAAGTTCATCATCTATGAAAATTTTAACTGTATAGTAATCACGGTTTATGAGGAGAGGTATTTGAGGAGCCCGATGGTCCAGTGGGTGTGAGCTCTATGAGCGCTTACGTATGTTAAGCAACCCCTGGTGCAGTCCCTACTTGGATGGGTGACCGCAAGTGGCATAAAAATATCTCGAGCTCCTCCGTGCTTCGGAAGGCACGTTAAGCCGTTGGTAGCGGCTGTCATCATTGATGTCAGTCGTTTAGCTGTGTCAGATGCCTTAAGGCAGCTTGAAATATCGCTGACACCAGTGTTGGCTACTTACACATACGAATAACCAAACAAACAACGGTTTATGTATGATTGTGACACACGGACATTGAAATCTCGTAAATAGGATCCCGTTTATACGCTTTGGACATGGAACCCTAAAAACCTTGATATTGAAATATGGATTTCAATTCTCAATTAATATTTGGCATATTCGCTTCCTAGCTAAGTCTCTGTGTATTTTATTCTGGTCATTTTCAACATCGCGTTCCACAAACATAGATATTTTTCCACATCGGCACTTAAATCTTGATTTAACTCATTTTCGTCAAGAACATAGGTTCCTAAAATACAACAAACACGTGTGCAGCGTACGGCGGCGGACGGTAAACTGACGCGAATTTCTGATAGTGTGCCGGGGGCCTAGTACAAAATGTATGGAAAACACGCCTTCCGCAATTTCTATCAGAAAAAATTCTGACGTCCGGCTGAAGTGCCATCCGGCGGGCATCAGAAACGGACGACCCGTTAGAATTTTTCTAACAGTGTGCGGGAGCTAATACAAAATGTATGCACGGAGTGCCTTCCGGCGAGCGTCAGAATTTTTCTAACAGAAATTTCTGATATCAATCAAAAGTAGCCTATGTCCTTTCTCGGGCTATAGCCTATCTGTGTGCCAAATTTCGTTTTAATCGGTTCAGCCGTTTTAGTTTTGGCCACCCATACTAATTAGAACCATTGTTAGAGTTGCTTAACCTGCGTTATCGTAATTAAAAGTAGCCCACGTCCTTTTTTAGGCTATAGCCTATCTGTGTGCCAAATTTCGTTTTAATCGGTTCAGCCGTTTTAGTTTTGACCACCCATCTTAATTAGAACCATTGTTAGAGTTGCTTAACCTGCGTTATCGTAATTAAAAGTAGCCCACGTCCTTTTTTAGGCTATAGCCTATCTGTGTGCCAAATTTCGTTTTTATCTGTTCAGCCGTTTTAGTTTTGGCCACCCATCCTAATTAGAACCATGGTTAGAGTCGCTTAACCTACGTTATCGAAATCAAAAGTAGCCTATGTCCTTTCTGGGGTATAGCCTATCTGTGTGCCAAATTTCGTTTTAATCGGTTCAGCCGTTTTAGTTTTGACCACCCATCCTAATTAGAACCATTGTTAGAGTTGCTTAACCTGCGTTATCGTAATTAAAAGTAGCCCACGTCCTTTTTTAGGCTATAGCCTGTCTGTGTGCCAAATTTCGTTTTTATCTGTTCAGCCGTTTTAGTTTTGGCCACCCATCCTAATTAGAACCATGGTTAGAGTCGCTTAACCTACGTTATCGAAATCAAAAGTAGCCTATGTCCTTTCTCGGGCTATAGCCTATCTGTGTGCCAAATTTCATTTTAATCGGTTCAGCCGTTTTAGTTTTGGCCACCCATCCTAATTAGAACCATTGTTAGAGTTGCTTAACCTGCGTTATCGTAATTAAAAGTAGCCCACGTCCTTTTTTAGGCTATAGCCTATCTGTGTGCCAAATTTCGTTTTTATCTGTTCAGCCGTTTTAGTTTTGGCCACCCATCCTAATTAGAACCATGGTTAGAGTCGCTTAACCTACGTTATCGAAATCAAAAGTAGCCTATGTCCTTTCTCGGGCTATAGCCTATCTGTGTGCCAAATTTCGTTTTAATCGGTTCAGCCGTTTTAGCGTGAAAGCGAGACAGACAGACAGACAGACAGACAGAGTTACTTTTGCATTTATAATATTAATATATTATATTATATTATATTATATATTATATTATATTATATTATAAAGTAAGTAAAGTATAGTAAAGTATGGAAGTATGGAAGTATGGAAGTATGGAAGTATGGAAGTATGGAAGTATGGAAGTATGGAAGTATGGAAGTATGGAAGTATGGAAGTATGGAAGTATGGAAGTATGGAAGTATGGAGTATGGATATGGAAGTATGGATGAAAAATTGCCTTTTTCAGATTAACCTGGGTCTCTGATGTTTATCTAAACATATATGTATTTGTAATAAAATATAGTTTCTTTGAGTTAATGTCCCATAACACAAGTCTCGAATTTACTTCTAGCTCAATCTGTGTGATTTGTCCGTATATATTTATATTTATTTAAAAAAAAAAGAACTTATTTCAAAACTGTACTGTTCAGTTGATCTTTCAGTGTAATTGATTTGTGGCATAATAATTTAAAAGTATTTTTGAACTAAATTTAAACATTGCATTAAATTTACATTACTTAAAAAGTTTGAACGATATTTCATTATTTCCAATAAACACCTGTCAATATCACGCTGCATAATAACAAAATGAAGTTTTTAAACGTGTATATTCTCTACACATTATTATTCTAAGTAATATCATTGATTTTTATATATTACCTGCTTTATTCTAACGAGCTTACTCAAAATCATTAACAATTTTTTTTTTATAAATCAGTTTATTGATGACGAAAAAAGATTCTAAATCCTTTTTAAAAGTCGGTCGAAAACAAGTATACTTTTCATACGATTTCATGGTGACGTTTGTTTAACGAGATCCGTTGTTCACTTATAGCAGCTGTAGTATGCTATTTAATCGAACTGCTACGGTGAGCCGTAGCCCCTGGGTCTACGTCATCGAACTGCTACGGTGAGTCTACGGCGTAGCAACTAGGCAAGCTTATGAGCACTGATGTTCCAAGCCGCGATCCGCCGAACTGTTATGTGACAACAAGAGAAATTCCGTTCCTTACGCATAATGAAGGAAGAGGCAAATCTAGAGGTACGCTGAGCAGGAATACCGACCACATATGGATGTATTTACAGACTATTTTAATGCTTATCGACAAGAAGAACGTCAAATGAACGAGAAGCAAGTTATCTATCTCCACATAACTAAACTGCGCATGGAATTACCGGCGTTTATTTGCTATCACAAGCTGCCCTTATTTGCCCTCACGTTTGTAGCCTCACAGGGTCGACTGTAAATTGGAAAAGCACAAATAAAATAAAGCTTGCTGCTCGTGATGAATGGTCAGTCGATTTATTCACGTCGCGCGTGAGGCGCAGGGCAATGGCCTCGGGGTCCGCTGAGTGCTATTCAATTGCTCTATGAATGGCTTCAATTTGGAGTTTAGTTATAAATAACATTTTGTTTGAGAATTTTAGTTACGTATTTAGTAGACATCGAGTTACTATGTAAACAAGTAGCTGGATAAATGTATAAAAAATAAAACGATTCATTACGTAGACGAAGTTACGGGTATATACACTGTTAAATAATAAGACAACAATAACATAGACATAGATATTGAAATAAGTATCACAGAAATACATAGGAAGTACGAGTAGATACATTACATTGGTAAATGGTAAAGCGTAGTGCGGCTAGAAGTTTTCTTAATTCAATTATTTAATAAGAGTATTATTTCGCCATGTTGTGACATTTAGTATAAAGATAAAATTAATTTTCATGAATTGTTATATAACAGCATATAAGCAGTTTCTACAATCAAATATTTTTGATTAACATATTAAAAGGCACGAAGACTACTTATTAGTTCCTCTATGAGATAAATGATAAAATTCGTGTTTAAATATTTAACGACAAAGTAAAGTTCACTTAGCAAAGTTAAGGGCTTTTTTATGTCAGGTGGCACAAAGTATTTCTACAAGGCTTTATAACAAATATTCAATGAATTCAAAGAAAACAATTAATGTAGTAAAACGAATATACATTTTTTTAATTGTTAGGTTCGCAAACTAGTTGTTACATATATATATATTCTTTTGAAAGTAATAATCTACTTTTTTGTCAAGCTGAAGTGTTCCACAAGTGTGCTACAGTACACAATTTCAAATTACTTAATAATGTTTTCTCGATTGTGACACATTTATAATAAATTACTTATGTAAACTCTTATTGAATTAACAAATAGGATATGGGATTTGTTTTCAGAATAGCATCGTAAATGCATAATATACAAACACCTGTAAACATCATTATGTAAACACCTATCGTTTCGAACACTTTACAGTGTTCATGTTTGCAGGTAGACCTGCCTACTAAAAATAATTTTATTTAAAATTAGTATTTCAACGTTAATTTCATTACTACGGTTTGCGTTGGTGTGAACTAGAGGTCGCAAGAATCATTGTTTTAACCGCAGCTAATTTAGAAAGAGTCTGGTTTTTGAGAAATTCTAGATCGATAAGACGGGCAGTCTGGAGGTCGCGGTCGTGTTGTTAACTTTTTCAATTTTGCCGAGCACCTACTTAAGTGCCGCTTTAGGCTTGATTTATTATGTCTGTATACGACGCTAGTGATGTTAACTAATGCTTTAAAAAACTTCAGTGAACAAACTTACAGTTACTTCTTTGAATGTTTGTTCATGACAGTATTGAGTAAATTGCCTTGTCTATCTAAGAGATTATCGGATTAATAGTGAAACTAAGGATAATTGAAAATCCTTACACTCGTATTCCCCAGAGAAGCACGTTTTTTTCAACCTACAAAGTGTGCACACATTTTAATTATACGAGATATATAATTCAGAATATACAAAGCTCTATCACTCATAATAATACGTTTACTTTAACGAAATGTGGTGGCCATTATGTCCTCGCAAAAAAACGCATGTGCAGAATTTTATGTCGGTTGGTTCAATAGTTCAAGCGAGTTACAAAAAGAAACGCTCAATTAATTTTGGCATTGGTGGTACTGTCTTCTTTAACACAAGTTGATATTAAATAACAATAATTATGATTAACAATTGACTTTACCACCATCATCATCATTTCGTGTAGGTGACACGGTCAATCGACCATGCATACCCTTGTGTCAGAGTTCTTCGGAACCGCCTCTCGGCCTCTGGCATGGTTCCTTTAACGACTACCAGATAGCAGCCGGGACCACTGGCTTAACGTGCCTTCCGAAGCACGGAATCATCTTTCTTATCAGACAATCAAGTGATTCATGCCTGCAATGTCCTAACCAAACTGGAAACAACTTAACAAAGTATGCTTCCCGTGGGAATCGAACCCATGACACCCGGGTCAACAAGGCAAACGCCTTAACCACTGGACCGCGGAGGCAGTCACCTTAACTCTGGGATTTGGGCTTTGAATCTGACCACGGCCGGCGGTCGCCGCAGACAGCCTTGAGACTTTTACTTCAAAGGTAATGAATTATCAAAACTGACGGGTGACATGATTGGCTCTGCTGACTGAGCCTTTTACCGATCAGCTAAATTGTGGCACGTCAGTTGTGTTTGCACCCGCCGGGTCGGCCGACGTCAGTGGTCGCCGCAGACATCCTTGAGACCTTTACTGCAAAGGTAATGAATTAGGTATCAAAACTGACAGGTTACATGATTGGCTCTGTAGACTGAGCCTTTTACCAATCAACAAAATTGTATGACGTCGGTCGTGTTTGCGCCCGCCGGGTCGACCACGCTCCATGTTAGCTACAGACAATATCGAAACCTTTACTGCAAAGTTTATGAACTGTCAAAAGTGGATAAGTTACATGATTGGCCCTGTAGACTGTGCCTATTACCAATTAAATAAATTGTGTGACGACGGTCGTGTTTACGCTCGCCGGGTCGACTGGCCGACGGTCACCGCAGACAGCCTTGAAACCGTAACATGAGAAGCAAATATTGTTTCAAATCGAGCAGCTTATATGATTAGGTTTTTTGAGGTAACTACTAAAAACAAGTGTTTCTGGGTTGAACCTGGAGCTAATCATGTGGGTTATGTGATGACGGCCGTGTTCGTGCCCGCCGGGACGACGGTCGCCGCAGACAACCTTGAAACTTTAACTTAAAAGCAGTGTTATTTAAAGGTGGCAGCGTACATGTTTAGATTTATAGATAGACATTGGAGCTGTTACTTTAAACAAGTTTTTTTGCCAGCGGTCGCGGCCGACACGAAACCTTAAGGAGGGAAGGGTATTTTAAATAGGCAAGTGTAACACGATTAGTTTATAGACATTTGCCGTTAGTTAGTACAGTTCAGAATTGTGCATGTTGCTTATCAATAGGAGTGGCAACACGAAGATATTTATAATAGTCACTTTGTGCTTTTTTGTAAGTGTTTAAAAACGGCAGTCGGCAAATAAAAAAAAAATCCATAGTTCTCTTTATCCTTCTCCTGCAGTTATAGGTTATTTTAAACTGGCAAGCTACATGTTTGTCTCCTTAGACATTATATTACCACAGATACAATTCTTTGAAGGGTTAAATTTAACACTGTAAGGTTACATGACTAGCTCTTCATATAATATTAGTATTTCACTACGTATACAAACCAATTTTTTCGGAACTGTGCCGATAGCTAAAGATGTGCGGTCGTCGGTCGTGTTTGTAGGCACGTGGTTGGCTGCGGTCGGCCGCGGTCGGCAACTGTGGCAGACGCCTACGATAAATAACTACTTCTTTCAAATTTACAGGTGAAGTGATTAGTTCTATAGGCATTTGACATTACAGTTACACTAATACAAGTGGTTCGAAGTCGCTTTGCTAAGAGGCGCTTGCGGTCGGCGGCCGTTACAAACAGCCACGAAGCCACAACTTGAAGGTAAAGGATTAATTATTTAGGACTATCAGGTTTTATGATTGACTCTATAAACATTTCACATTGATGTTACTACATCTAAGTTATTCAGAATTGTGTTACCAGTCAATTCTCTCAGTCACACACTTTCAGACTTTACTCACATCACATTACTTTATATTTAGTAGTTAATTTGATTATTACACTCATTAATGAGTTTCTTATCTGGCGGCCTGAGTGTGATATGTTTGTGGATCGAAGCAATGTACTGGTCTGGCAATACTTACCGTTTTTGTGAGAGTTATAAGTAAATAAATAAATATATACGGACAAATCACACAGATTGAGCTAGCCCCAAAGTAAGTTCGAGACTTATGTTATGGGATACTAACTCAACGATGCTATATTTTATAATATATACTTATATAGATAAACATCCAAGACCCAGGTCAATCTGAAAAAGATCATTTTCCATCTCGACCTGGCCAGGGATCGAACCGGAGACCCCCGTGTCGCAGGCTGGCGTGTTGACCACTGCGCCACGGAGCTCGTCGACTTATAATTGCGAGTTGTCTCGTGTATCCTAATATTGTATAGAGAAAATATTTTGTTTGTTTGTTTGCATTGAACAGGTTGCGAACCTACAAGACCGCTTTTCAAAATTCTTTCACCTGGAGAAAGCTAATTTAAATGCGGGGGTGACATATGCTACAATAACGCGGACGAAGTTGTGGGGAAATTGCTAGTATACAGTAATATCTGTTTATTCTTAATACTAAACTAAATACTGTAAATAGAACTATGTGCCTCTGTATTTGGTTATATTATAAATAAATAACACATAAAGTAAGACATGTGGTCGTGTTTGTGTGCTCGAGGCCGGCCGCGGTCGGCGTTGACAGCCACGAGATCCTAACTTCAAAGCTAAAGGGGCATTCCAAACTTATACGTTAATGGATGTTTGAGATCATGTCAGAACACATACAATTTAGAATGTTAAGTAAATATCATCCCAATCTCGAAATGCAATCGTATGTTTAAGTGGCGAACACAGGTGATAATTTTTTTAGCTGTCAAGCATTCGATGAAAGTTTTACTTCTTCTTTTAGGAGTTTTGTAGCTTAAAGAGTATTAAATTAACATTTTCCTACATCGATTACTAAAGTCATAAAAAGAACCGACAAAAGTTCGAGGAAAGTGCCGGGTCTTCAGCTAAAAAACAAAATAAATAAAATAAAAGGCAGTCAAAGGCGCGAGGCGGAAAGGCGGCAAAGAAAGCGGCGGAGACGCGCCGGTCTCCTTTGAGCGCCGCCGCTAAAGTAGTGCTCTTCAGACGGATGTAGCTCGGAAAGGCAACGTTGCATTCAAAACACTCACAATCTGAAATAAGATGAGAATGCTTTTACAACACAAAATAAAATAAAAAATGTTTTTGACTTTTCATACATTACCTTAATTTTTTTATCCCTTTGTTAAGTGTGGCACTCAACAAAGCGATAAAAAAACTTTTGATTTATAAAGTTATTGATACTTCATTGCTGAAAAGCATGCAAAATGAAGATAGCGCCTTATACAAGCGGGGCGATTCTGATTGACTGAGCGAGCGCGAAGTAAGGTCAATAAACTAAATGCTACTACATAATTAATAATTGTACTAACGTACAGAATGAAAGCTATCACAATGTGACGTCCCCGCACCTCTCCCTCGTGCTATAGTTTTCTTAAGGTTTTAAAAACAGTGTTAGCTGCTACTGTTGTCAGTCGTACGTTACGTGCCGTCTCTTAATACGTACGTTTGTATTTGAATTCATTATGCGTCGACCCTGATAGTAAACACTCTCCCAAACACAGCACGGATGTAAAGTTTTGTTTGTAGTAGTTTAAGGCATGTATGTCACGTCGCTTGTTTGAAGCGCCATACCTGGGGCGCTACAGTGAAATCTGCTTACATACTCACTAACAAAATATAGACTTATACATGACTTATATATAATAACCATGACCACTCTTCTAGAGTAACTTTAGATGATAAAGATGTGCGCCAAGTATTAGCTACACTATTGATGGCAAATGTGCTCGAGCACTCGGCGTTGCAGGCCGTGCGTGTGTGCGTCACGTAATCCCGCGTCACTAATATTCATGAAACACGCGGGTAACTCTATTATTTATGGCTGTTAGTTTTACCGACTTGCCTTAGCCTTGTTCTCTTAAATTTAAATATCAGCATCTTGTATGAGTTAAAGAATGGCGCAAAAGTGTGCTCATCATTACGAGATGAGATAGACATAGCCCTAGCTAAAAGGCCTGAAAGGAACGTTTATGATGCCTGCGCAGGCGAAATGAGCACTTTCAAACATTTTATTTCGAGCCAAGTATTATACGCTATTCAAACTGCAAAGTTCTTGCCAAGGCAAATCAATGAGTTTAAACACGTGAGTAATAAAAACTTGTCGCTATTACAAGCTTTTATTATTCACGTGTTTATGTATGACGAAATTTTTGAAAAAACTTATTTTTTATCACTAAGACAGCATGAATGGTAAAAATATTACTTAAAATGAGCACTACTACCGGTAGAATTGAACGTGAAATGCTGCCACAAACGCCTGACTCGCAAGAATATTCATGAAACCGCAGATTCCGTCATTATTAATGTATGTGCAGACGTTAGTTTCACCATCTTGTCTTAGCCTTGTCCTTTAATATTTAAGAGCCAGCTAACATTACCTTTGTGTGGCGTAGAATGCGAAGCGTAGCGGTCATTATGTGACTAGTTTTGTCTGAAACAATAGAATAGTATACCGGTGTCTTTTTTAAGCTCATACCAAAAAAGAGTATAGTTACTACCTAACGAGATCATGTATATATGTGAGTTTGTATTTGTATTAAGTGACATAGGCTATTATTTGTTTACCAAGGCAGTTGCGTTAATTTATTCAAACAAAGCTTGTTTACAACCTAGTGCATAACCCACTACTAGGCAATAGCATCAACATTTTTTTTCCACACCAGGGAAGCGTGACAATATGTATAAAATCATATTATCATGCTTGAGAAGAGTGTGCAACCCTCAGATGTTTAAGTATGTTACACAAATTATAGCGTACAACGTTTGTTATAAAATTATGGCAACACATCTCTTCATATTAAATAAAGTTATAGTATAGGTACTTATATCTCTATACTGACGTAGCACGGCACGTCTTGTCGTCGCCGTGGAAACTCTCTGGTTTCCGCTCACGTGCCGCGTTAGTTACGGAGGGAAAGGCACATTAAAAGGAAAATATAGTAAACTGCACTTAAGGTGGCAACGCAAAGTGAAACAATATTGCGTTACATCCAGCTACATAAAAGCATTCTGTCTGAAAACGTCTTTGTATCTCATAACGTCTAGGTAATTTGTATACCGAGATAGAAATAGAACTAGACTTCTTTTAGGTAAATATACTTTAATAACACAAAATGGTAATAAGGTTAAAGCTAAAAGAATATACGGCAGACTTCTAAGGTAAATTCTGGATGAAGATCCGTATGCTTATTTGAGAGATGAATATTAGAATACATGATTGAAAAATAAATAAAAAAATGTAGAAACATAATTTAGTTGATAATTCGGCGCCGGGGCTTGAAGCGCGGTGGCTTAATTGGCAACGCATAGATCGTACTGAGATCTAGACGCAGGTTCAAGTCCTGCCCGCGTGGAATATTTTCACCATTTCTTTAAGCTATGTCAGATGCCTTAAGGCAGCTTGAAAAATCTGACACCAGTGTTGGCCACTTATACATACGAAAAACAAACAAACAAACCATTTCTTTTTTTCTTTATTTAATAAATAAGGTAAAATAGCATTGTGAATGCAAAATTAATCCCATATAAACTATAATTTAGTTCCTTTTTAGGGTTCCGTAGTAAACAAGGAACCCTTATAGTTTCGCCATGTCTGTCTGTCTGTCCGTCCGCGGTTTTACTCAGAGACTATAAGTACTAGAAAGCTGTAATTTAATATGGATATGTATATGAATTATGTCAAAAAAGTGGTAGAAAAAAACTTGAAAAAAATTTTTTTTTAGGGTAGCTCCCATACAAGTTATGTGAGGGAGTATTTTTTTTTTCTCCACTTACCCCTCGTGTGGGTATTGTTAAATAGGTCTTTAAAAATATTGTGAGGTTGAGAACACCATTTTTCGATTTAGGGATCCGTTTCCGAAATATTTGGTTTTAAAGTGCGAATTTTTGTTAGAGGTACGTGTCCCCCCCCCCTCTATCTGCTAAACGGTTATATAATAGATACGTGAAAAAAATTACAGTAGTAGTATACATACTGAAGTTGAAAGGAAAACTATCAGAGCTGAGTACTAAGTACAAACTGAAAAGTTATAGGCAACCAACTTATAAAATGTACTCGAAAATGTAAAATTTCATACATTTTTCATTGTTAGACGTTTTTGGTCGTTAAACTGTGAGGTGCGAGTATGAACAGTGTGAACTCAAGTTGGCATTTTCAACTACGGAACCCTAAACTGCGCGTGGCCCGATACGCACTTGGCCGGTTTTTTGATTGTATTTATGTATGTTTTGACGCTGACTCCTCGTCGTACCTCAATCACTGATGGTACAATCAATAATTTATCTGACTATCTGCCAAATTGCACCCAAATCCGTTCAATGGTTGATGTAGTAATAATGCACTTAATGACACAATACATTGGCTACATACAAATAAATTAGTTGTTAATATTGAAAAAACAAAATGCATAGAATTTCATGTCCAGCAAGTTAAACCAAAAAATATATCAGTTCAATTTAATAACAACAATATTGAATTTGTACAGGAAATCAAGTTTTTGGGTGTTACTCTTGATAATCATTTACGATGGAAGCCACATAAAATCTTATTAGTAAATTAAGTAAATATGTCTACGTTCTGAGAAATATAACAAAGACTGTATCTCAAAAGGCAGCTATATGTGCTTATCATGCATATGTGGCCTCAAATTTAAAATATGGCATATTACATTGGGGACATGCTAGTAATGTGCACTTACTACCACTTTTTAGAATACAGAAAAAATGTATAAGGGCAATGTTTGGTGGGACACAAAGAGATAGCTGTATTCCTTATTTTAAGAAACTTAATTTATTAACAATGTATTCCTTATATATTTTAGAGTCTTGTATTTATGTGAAGGACAACATTGACAAATTTAAACAAAAAGTAAGTAAATATCCCAGAACTGTAAAAAAAAATGTACTAATACAGCCTGAACAGAGTTCTTGCCTGGCCTCATATGGTAGAACAGTATACATTTTAGGCCCAAAATTATATAATCATTTACTAGAAAATTTAAAAGATCTGTGTAAAAAACAATTTAAAAATAAACTTAAAAAAATATTATTAGAAAAGTGCTACTATAGTATTGATAAATATCTATCGGATAAGATAATTTTTTTAATAATGTAATTGAATTAACTATATATTATTAATATTATTTTTTTTATTTTAATTAAGCTAATATTATAAATCTTGACATTCAATTTAATTTATCATCTAATAATTTTGACATGTGTGTAAATTAGACTCATCTTGAATTAATAATAGAAAAATTTGATTTTTGTAAATAACTTATCTGAATTGCATGCTTGATCAAACTTTTAAAACATTTTTTTTTTCTCAAAGTATGTACTGTCAGGAACAAATATAATTTCTTGCACACCTTTCTAAGGTAAAATGTATTGGTACTATAATTTTTATTAACATCGTATGTATTTACCTACATTTATGCAAATAAAGAATTTTGAATTTTGAATTTTAAATAGAAGGAAGATGATAAAGTATGGAGTAACGGGTAAAGATTTTATACCATTCAAAAGAAAAATTTAAAAAGCTTTTCTTTCCGCTACGTCACACGACAGCGGCATGGCTCATGAATAAAGGTCGCAGAGCGTTGTTGTCACATATTTGTGGCGTGCGACCGCCGCCGGTAATTGCCCGCTGTTGATTCATCGCAGAATTATGCAATCGATCCTATACAAACATCTTCCGCACCCAGCCCTTCCTCAACTCTACAACACAAAGCACAAGAGTGCAGAATAAACCTCGACGTAACAAAGTACAGACTTCTGCAGGGGAATACAACTCACGCCTTCTCATAACGAGCAATTTGATAATTATATGACACAGAAAGGTTGGCAAAACTTTTTTATTTAATTTCCTAATTTGTCCTCGAAAAATAATTATATTAACATTTAATATTTACATTGCACTACGTTTGGATCATAGGATTTCACCATCCTACTAAAGATTCGGTCCGGTAGATTTGGAGCGATTTGGCTGTGACAGACGGACGGACAGACAGACGCATGAGTGATCCTAAAATGGTTCCTTTTTATTTTTTTTACGGTACCCTAAAAATTATATAACGTATAAAAAGGCAAGGTTAGATTTATTTCTATACAATCCATGTTTCCTCCTTTGGGTTGAAAACACAAGATAAAATTACACATGATGTCGGCGCCCCAGGGGATTGAAGTAATATCTTATATGAAGTGCCGACCCACACCCGCGCTGTTTGGACTTGTTACGATCAGACACGTTTGGAAACTCCTTATGGAAGTGAAATAATGCAATGACGAACAGATTTTGACATTTAATTTAAAGGACACATTTTGCAGGCCATTTTGTAGTAAATGGTTCTTACCTACTATAGAATATTTATATCACAACAAAACAGTTACAATATAATACTATAATCAAGTTAAAATAGGTGTTTATTATTATCATATAGTATGTATTTTAACTTCTTATTGAAAACCGATTTGTACATTGAATGAATTTACAAAAGTAGCTCTATTCATTTTGTGCTACGAAAATTAATATTAATACGTATTTGAGTTAGATGAATTGGCTCAACTATTGTATAAGGATTAAATAGTCTGTAATAATAGTTGTAAGTTTGGTAATAAATAAAATAAAATATAAAATTATTATTACCTGTAATTCATGAGAAAGATTATTTGTGTTTGCGGCTGAAAATATTATTTCTCCTTTCTGTAACACCTTGTATAATAAATGAGCATTAAACCTGTAATCTCTGAGAACACAAAGCAGTCCCTTTGATCGCGGCGATTATGAAAATCCCGCAACAAACGGCGCGATCTCGGCGCCATCTTGCGAAATTTCCGTCAGATCTGACATAATCGCATCAGCACTCGTGTTCACTACCCCTAGCTAAACCGTATTACTGAAACTAGAATTAGTTTTGTTAACTCATTAGTAGGATATAAAAATACATTATATATATAATATACAGAACTAGCTGATGCCCGCAACTTCGGTCGCGTGGACTTTATGACTCCGGCGTATTAATATACCATTATATGAATTAAACATACATAAAAAATACTTGTAGCAGTGTTATAAAATTGTATGGCATTGCATTGGCTGCTGCTAAATACTGGAGGGAAAAAATATAGGATTCTTTGAGACTTTTTGAGCCAACGACACGATAAGAAGAAGACTATATAGCCAGCTCCAAGGAGCTTGCGCTACTTCACCAAACTTTGAGGTATGGGCAGAGCACCTTCAACCTATCGCACATCTCCAAAGGACCTTCGGGAAAGACGGACCTTGGCTTTAGGTGTTGCCTGTGTGTTCAAGGCTTGGAGAGACAGCAAACTCTCATGTTTTGCCGTATAGGCTGAAAACTACGTTGCCAAAAGGGGGACCGTTGGGGTCACCAGTAATATGAGCTAATCGTACTCTACGCACTCTATCCCAGAGGAAAGTTTAAATTGTTGATATAAAATTTAACATGGTAGTGTATCAGATGATCTAAATCTCCAATTTTTTTACCTCAACAAAAAATACTGATCAGGCTGAACAACTTTTGCTACAGCGTCATTTTTATATTTCCTATAGTTTACCTGGCCCATTATGGTTCCGCGTCAGGTGTTCCAAATCTTCAAATTAAATAACTCAACAAAAAATGCTCATCAGGTTGAATAACTTTTGCTAAGGCGTCATTTATATATTTCTTATAGTTTACCTGGACCATTATGGTTCTGCATGAGGTGTTCCAAATCTCAGATATTTTATAATTCAACAAAAATGCTCATTAGGCTTAACAACTTTTGCTAAGGCTCCACTTTTATATTTCTTATAGTTCAGCTGGACCATTATGATGCTGCATCAGGTGTTCCACTTTTCGCAATCATTTCTACCCTATATGTTGCCCCGGTTTAATAGCTATATAGCAAAAAAAAAATAATTCGTTTCAGTCCAATATTGCCGGAGATAAACGTGATCATACATACAGACAGACAGACAAGAAATTCTAAAAAATTTTTTTTGCCCTCTATTATTCTTTATAAGTGTAAGTATCCATTTCAGTCAAAAATACCAAATGTACAGACAAAATATTTTTACTGTTTTATTATATGTATAGATGTTAGGGTAAACACAGTTGCAAATTTAAAAAAAATATGACGTTCAATAAGCGATACATGATATCCAAATTTGAATAAAATTTCATTTCATATCATTTCCGTTGTCTCGCTCGTCGCTAGCCCGTCAAATTGAACAAAGCGAGGAACTCAAAAAAATTCGACATTTTGCATACTAATTTTTCGAGTTCTCATCGTTGGTCAAAAATCAATATTTTTAGAAAAAATAACGATATAGACCACATTTTTTAAGAACAAGGTAATATGTAATTATAACTCTTTTTTTAAACAAATTATTTTGGCTCCTTTGCCTTGTGGACGAGGAAAAACCTTAAAGAATTTACGAAAAATGCCGAACAAACGCAATGGGTGGTAGCTGCATTTCCGTCCAGCCGTCAGGGCCGGCCCGGACATATTGTCTCCGCTTATTTCGACGTCTTCAGCTAAGTCTTATATAAGTGGTTAGTGTATTAAGGATGTCTGTGTCTTTTTTATCTATAAACAGACAAAATTTACAAAATAAGTAATGTTTTCGATTAGGGTGTCGATGCAAGATGGTTTGCGTAGGGCCAGATAAGCTGAAGACGTCGAAATAAGCGGAGACATGTCCCATCCGGGCCGTCTCCGGCAGCCGGATGGAAATGCAACGACCATCCGTTCCGGTTTTTTCTTCTAGGACCATACCTTATGCGGGCTCTGCATGAACAGAAAAAACTGTAGGTGCTGCTTTGCTAGATTAGAGCATAAAAACTTTCGAAAAGAATAGCATAGAAATTCGTTACTGATATTATTAAACTAAATAAATACTTTGAGAAAAAAAAATTACTTGCTGAAGGTAATTAAATTTGAATATATATCACAATCATTTTAAAGCAATATATCTGGGCTGTGTATTCGGCCAGGAAAATAATTAAGAGTAATTTTGTTTTACAAAGTTTTGTGTGGTGATTAAAAAATATGTACGCCGCCATTTCATTCAGTCAGAATCAGAACAAAAGATGAAAGGAGGTCAAAAAAATTATAAACTTTTGTAAAATATTGACTAACGTTACAACATACAATTTGTGAATGCTCATTATAACAGTAAAAGTGTCTAAGTTAACAAAGAATAGGCAACTATATATTCCTGAAAAAGTAATCTTTTTAAGAAATTTTTAGTGTCAAAGAATCTCGGTAGCACTGAATGAATTATTACCTAATAACCTATTGAATTTAGGCTCACAGGGCTTCGTCTGGCTCTGGGTTAGTCGGGTAAATAACTAAATATCCTTCAGCGCTTGCGGCTCGGGCTACAGCCGCAACATGCCGTCCGCCTCGCCGCAAAATCATGACTACACTGGTCTGGCGATAATCCCCGCTACGGACACTCTGTCGGGAGTAGTCTTGCAAAGGATTACATTTTGTGTTATATCTCAATCATATCATAACACTCCACATAAAATAACACATATACAGCTGAAGATACAGCTCTCTGTGAATATTTCAACACGTTGTATTTATGCTAGACTGTTTGGTATACGCCGAGTGTAGGCTCAAACTTCTTGACGGTCTCCATGGTTTAGTGATTCACACTCAATCTTGCTACATGAAGAGTACCGTGTTTCTCACCCGACGCGAGAAAATACTTATACTTCATATTGACAGATATGTCCGAAGCTTCCCAGAGAAGGTTGCTTCAAAAGTAAGAAAGAAGTCATGGTTGCGAAACATCAGGCAGTAGACCATGATTGCTAAAGCGGCTGTACTAAGCTGATCGCCGCTGACGTTCACTAGTTGGAGACGCACCTTAAGACAAAGAAGGAGGGTTGCCTCCCTCCATCAAGCTGCCGGGCGTTATAACTTTCGCCAAATTATATCGCAACACGAATACCAAGGCTCCGACGCATGACAGCTTAAAGGGAGCAACTGAGAGTACGCTCAGATGATAAAGAGACTTTAACGTACCTAACTTTATATGAACGAGAATTCCTTTATCTTCAGTTATCCAGCCTCCTTGGCTTCCTGCAAAAACGAGCAAAAGCACTTGTATCTGCATAATTGATTGAGCGGAGTCGTTAGCGTTTTTGCCTTCGCCGTGATTTGCGAAAGTGTATCGTAATCGCGTCGCGGCGAACAAAGCCCGCGTTTAGCGCCGACCATTTGCGGGAACTATTGGGCGGCCCCTCGCCAGCTCTGCGCCCTCTTTAGAACTTGTGATTAGGCTTACCACATACAGATTGCTTCACTGAATTTACCAAGTACATGCGAGCAGATTCAAGGGAATCAAATAATTAGTTTATAGCTGTTCCCCATAACTACTTCAAAGTGAGTTACAGTTTTATCATACAGTCTTTTAGAAATCTATTAATGGTTTTGCATAAAAATATAAGTAGCTGATACTTAGCGTAACTAAGTAAACCCCGGACTCCGAATGGTCTTTAATGAGGATGAAACTCACGCTCAAATAACAAGAAGATTAATTATAAAATACTAGCTGCTACCCGCGGCTTCGCCCGCGTAATATATAGCCTATGTCCTTCTCGGCACCCTAACCTATGTGTATGCAAAATTTCATGATGATCGGTTCAGTAGATACGGCATGAAAGCGTAACAAACAAACAAACTCACTTTCGCATTTATAATATTAGTTGGGATTGGGATGGGATTAAGCGCACGATCAACCACATTAAACGTTTGTAAGACATGTAGCAATTTCCCCGCGCCAGACGCGTTGACCACTGCGCCACTAGATATCTATCGCTAGAGTTCGCATGTACTACCGCTGGTGCTGGTGGGTGAGTGGCGATCGAGCGCCGCTGATCCAATCGATCATCGCCGACGATTAGCGAACATAAAAGACGACGCTGCTATTGTCCTTCCAGGAACTAAATTAGGTTTACCTTTCATGAACGCAAACGTGAAAGAGCGGATTGTTTAAGGTGAACACTGGGACAAAACAATTCTTTTTTTTTTACTGTCTGCAACGTCAATCTTTTATTTAACTACATAATAAATATAAAAATAATAATAAATAAATAATAAATATATACGGATCACACAGATTGAGCTAGCCCCAAAGTAAGTTCTTAAGCAAGACTTGTGTTATGGGATACTACCTTAACGATACTATATTTTATAACAAATACATATATAGATAAAAATCCAAGACCCAGGTCAATCTGAAAAAATCATTTTCCATCTTGACCTGACCGGGGATCGAACCCGGGACCATCCGTGTCGCAGGTAGGCGTGTTGACCGCTGCGCCACGGAGCTCGTGCAATTATATAATTTAACTTGACCATTTACTATCTTTTAGGTTAATTTAAATAAAAACTTAACAAGCATATCCGCTTTTTAAAAAGAGCATTTTAAAAATGACATCATTGGCAAGAGGCCACAACCACTTTTTGGATGAAGTCTATTTGCCGTATTTATGTGTCCACGATTTGATCTAACTCAGTCATCTGCGTGAAATGGGAAGCCATGAAAGTCCTACTCGACAAAGCAATCGCGTATTCGCGATACGAGTGTTCAATCGGAGTCCATTAGAGGCATTCAGCGCAGTGCGTTTAACTGGCAGTTAGCTTCAAAGCCAGCACTATTGCCTTCATTCGCGCTCCGCACACCAGGCCCACTAGATTCATATATTTTGTTCTTACGGGGTATACAGGGTCTTGTGGGCTCTCAGTCTTGAGGCATAATAGTACGTTGATTAATATTTATATTATTTGGCGTTTATTACGTATATTATTTAGTGACGTACGTGGCGAAGCGGTTAAAACGCCAGCCTGCGACCCGAGTGGTTTTGGGTTCGATACCCGGTCAAGTAATGATGAAAAACGATCTTTTTCAAAAAAAATATTGTTAAGTTACGACACAAGTTCGCAATTTACTGAGAGGCTTGCTCAATTTGTAAGATTTGTCCCTATATTATTTATTTTATTCATTTCTTTTAGCGTGAAAGAGGTCGTGTAGGTGGTAAATGTAATAAAAATAGTAATGGATTGCTCGCTGCCGCATGATTCCTCAAATTTTACTAATTCTCTTGACTGGTTTATATGATCTAAGTAGAAGGAAAAGGAGTGAGATCATTTTATATTTTCTTTTTTCTACCTGCCCTTCTTTTTTCTATGAGATTGGAAAATCATTTTTTGAAGGCCTTTTTATGCCAAATTTTGATCTTATTTTCTAATGTTCGTGAAATGGGAAGCAATAGGCCAATTCGATACGAGTGTTCAATCGGAGTCCATTAAGGCATCAGCGTTTGCGCGTTTTAACTGCCGTTAGCTCCGAAGCCGAATTATTGGCATCGATCGGGCGCGCACTCGACGAGCAATCATTAGGTATTATAGTCTTCATTCGAGAGATTTTCCCCGTTGCATCCATTATGACAGCCTTTTTGCTGTCTACATTGGGTCATAGAGAAAAAAACGGCGAGTTGTCGCAATCAGTGACTGGTCTATGCTCAATAACTTCTGTTTTTCTTTTTGCATTTCTTATTTTTAAATCTGATCATATTAATGGTCAAGAATGACAAATTAAAAATTTTTTTTTTCTTGTCAGTTATATGAAGGTAACCGCACATTGTGTCATATTATAACTAGAAAATAGGCGCAGAATATTGCTTCCTGAATTAAAAAGAATGTCACAAAAAGATACATTGTATATTTATGTACAGCCCGTAAGAACCTCATCAGGGCGCGAGAAAGTCTTTGACGCGTTACGCGCGCCGAGGGAATTCGCGAATTGCGCGTGTATTATGCGCGGCGTATATTACGCGGCGCAATTACGTCGCCTGCAGTATTAATCCGCGCAGATTGTACGCGGGTGAAGTGTCGCTAAATAGGTCGTGGGGCTCACGTCGTATCCGACGCGTGACATTGTTTTTAATTCCGGTCTTGGAAGACGAGTGTTTGTACGTTTACATGCCATGCATATATATTTCTCACGTATTTGTCCATTACGAGATAGACAGAGTTATAGCGGGCCTGGCTCAGACGCTTTATGGATGCAACCGGAAACATTTTCAGATGAAAGACAGAAAGATAGACATAACTAGCTCTGTCTATGTTTTAGACATAGACAGAGCTACATACATATAATACGGATATAACATTACACATATACAGAGCTTTAATACATATGCATATGTTTTATTTCATTGGCACTAAGCACTTTTGCATACCTTACATTGTGTTCTTCACCACTTGAGTAGAAGTTATGCAAAACCTTACTCAATGTTACCGCGTTATGTAGCATGGCAGCTACAATGATGCTGACAGATAAGACAAATCTCAAATTCATTGTCGAAAGTCCCGTTATATAATAAAACTAAGTCTGTGTATTAACATAGTCCATGTTTTGAGATACGACTAGTCTATTTAATATTCAGCTAAATCCAATATTCCTGATACCGTGAGTATTATTGGTAAGCCGACCTCGATGCGTGGCAAGCGATGCTCTCCCAAATAACCATTTGCCCTCCGGTGTATGGACGGAGTAAATAGAATATTTAGATAGTAGAATATTAACTATGCTTTGACTATACATCAATGTACACGGATAAAGTTTCAGTAGCGGGTAGAGCACTGTGACGGTATCAAGCTGCAGTACTATTTGCATTCACCCATTAATGTCATGCATCAGCGTTTTCTTTGTACAAGGCATCCTACCACCTGGTAGGTGGGTATCCAACGCTGCGCTTGCATAAGCCGTCGCCATTCAAGAACCTTTCAGCTCCATCGGCTATTGGTTCTTCACGCTATGTGCCCCGCCCACTGCCACTTCACAGAGCTAATCCACTAAGCTACGAAAATGACCTTCATTTGTTTAAATCACTTTGTGTGTAACATCTACTAATAATACACACAGTGACGTCTGCAGAAACGGATGAAGTAAATCAATGTGCTAAAAAGTAAGAAAGTGATTCTTTCTTTTTAGCATATTTCACCAACTATGCCCGTGAATCGAACGCTTATATTCAGAGAGGCACTGGAAAGGGCATTCATTGCAAATATAACCCTCCGCTCCAGTGCACTATCTATCGAGCGGCTGGCTGCTTGCTATTAATTCACAGACCTGATTTCAATGTTAATCTACTGCGGCAATTTGTGTTAGATCGTGCGCTAATATTGCCGAGAAGTAGGACTGAAAAACATAGCGAGCACTCGGGTCTAGGGATTTCATCTGTGGGAAAAAGAGAAAAATTTTGAAATTACCGCCTTCGAGCGATCAAGATAATGCGCGCATATCTTAACAATGTTTCTATATACAGTCGACAGACAACCTTTAACACTATGATTCTTTAACCACCTATATGCCCACTATGATAGATGATCCTAGGGTGCGACTTAATAAGCAATATCAAAGTGAGCTGATTCTTCAAGGTTTGCGCATACAGGCAATGCCCAAAACCACAGTCCGAATGGACGGATTGTGGTTTTGGGCATTGCCGGTTCTTAAGTGCTGTTGTCTACACATGTTGAGAGCACTCAGCCCTCGCGTTAAATAACCGGTGACGTTACAAGGCACACTTAAAGCTAGCTACATAGTCCTTTAAAAATATCCTAGGATCCGTGTACCACCAAAAAGGATATAGAATATTGAGACCATATTAAGCCATACTCAATTGAGTTGATCATAGACAAAATAATTGCTAAATCGGCCTTGACAGAATCAGCCGTATATTCCGAGTGCCACACTGAAAGGGGCATTCATTGTAAAGAAAGATTTGGCTCCCGTACACTATCCATTAAGCAGAGCAAACAGCTTGCAATTTTTTGAAATACCTACCTTGATGAATACTATAAAAACAAATATCTAAGAGCTTTATAAAACCACCCTAGGTTTGCTTAGCTTTACAACTAATTAGAATATATCACATAGAATTTCCTAAGAAAAAAAGCGAAGGCACGTATTCCCAGGGTATTCAATACGCTAATATAAGTAGGGGATTGAAATAAAAATCCCTAATACAATTACTGACGTTAAGTTATCCGATATGCAATACTTGACGGCCACTGTCATGACTTTTGACTGAATAATTATAACGTTAGTCTCATGACCGCAAAGTATCATTAAAATGTCTCGAGCTCTGTGTTTTGGTAGCAACGTCATACCGAAGGTCCCAGCTGTCTTCATCAGATGCCTTTAGCACAATATCCTCCTTCTGAGTCAGTCGGGTTACAACATTTTATATGTAATTGAAATGTGTAGTTTTAATTATAACTAGCCTTTGCCGGTTTCCTCGGTAATCAGCCAATAATTGAAGCTTAAAAGCGTTACCTACAAATCCATTAATACCTTAAACTGATTCATGTGGCGCATATGACAAATATCACTAGAAAACAACATTATACATAAAACTTTAATTATAATAAAAATAAATATTCCAGTTTAATTGCACTCAAATCAATCACCCCATCCAAAAGTTCTATTTACTGAACAGTCACACACGTGTCACATTTTGATAGAGATATATTGACTCGTTCAGAATTGAATAACAAACGATTGCAGGACGAATCAATACAACACTATGTGTCGCGTTATTCAACTAGCGAGCGCTTGAACCATTTTATTTGGTGTTTAATCAACTGACGTATGGGTTTTAGATTTGAAAAACGTATTTGCATTGACTTTGATGTCAATCTTATAAACAATATCATAAATTCATGTACATTACAAACAATATCATAATTCAAGTGTCTATCTTACAAACAAATACGTTGGGTGTTTATATTATATTTTTATATTGGGTTTTTATTATTCAATCGCAAAATAGCCTTAGCTTATCTTTAATGAAATTATGCAAGCAAAATTAGTGGCGCTTAGTGGTAGTTATGACTTACTATTGGCTTATTACGCCTATGTTCCTCGTTTGATCCGCTGTATTTAAGTTTAATGGACTGCAGGCTTGATCGAAGACTGCAGGTAATTAGTTGTGATAAGTTATTGGTGTTTTGAGTTGGCAGTTAAGAGAAGTGACAGTTTATAACTTAGGACGCGTTTACGCCAAGCCCCTTACAGCGTAATCTCGCGCCAGGAAAAGATTACTGTCATGCACATGTGAGATAAAACTCTATCACATACTTGTTGAGATGAACTTATGATTGTTAAAACAGTGTTGATATTGCGATAATAAATAAATAAATAAATAAATACGGACAAATCACACAGATTGAGCTAGCCCCAAAGTAAGTTCTTAAGAAATAAATATAAAATAAATAAATAAATATATACGGACAAATCACACAGATTGAGCTAGCCCCAAAGTAAGTTCTTAAGAAAGACTTGTGTTATGGGATACTAACTCAACGATACTATATTTTATAACAAATACATATATAGATAAACATCCAAGACCCAGGTCAATCTGAAAAAGATCGTTTTCCATCATGACCTGACCGGGGATCGAACCCGGGACCCCCGTGTCGCAGGCTGGCGTGGTAACCGCTGCGCCACGGAGCTCGACTACTAATAATATTTGTAACTTTATCGTGTATTAAAATACTAGATAGAGTTTAATCAATCATTGTTTTTGCTAAGTCGCCTTTTACTTCATCCACAGGAGCACTTGGAGTGGTCCTACTAATCTGCCGGGAATCACTCGGTTTTATCAATTAAAAATAAACAGGTGTGAAGGATATTCTGCTTTCCAGTTATTAATTTAGTTGTGTAGCGAAAATTATTAAAAAAGTATTTTCGTTTTGATGATGCCTTGCTGATTAGAGAGACAGGAGATGCGTGGAGCGTATGTGTCGATGAATCCTAGCTGTCTGGCTATACATTATAGTCCTAATCTATAGACTTTGAAGGCCGTTGCACCGAGCTCACGCACGTGTTTGTAATGAGATTCTTCCATCACTCCCACCAGCCTGAACTAGATTGTCTCTGGATTACAGAGCATCAGTTCTTGCGGATTTCATTGTTTAGCGCACAATGGCCTATTGTTGTGTTCAGCGTTCGACGGGCAGCACATTGTTATAATATGCTTAATGTGTGAATGCTTTGAAATTTCACTGCTGTAATATGTATTATTCATATGTGATGTTGGTACAAATTATGAACAGCCGTTGCCTATTTGCTTAAAGGAGCATTGAGTTTCGATGAATATTCAAAATTGTTTCTTAATTTTTATACGAATATTTTTTTGAGTCGTGTATATATTTCGAGTATATACGGTGTATTTGAAGTTACGAAAACATATTTACAGTCCGTAAAATCTATGCAACCGAACAATAAAAAGAGACTTTGTTCATGGAATATGAAGCAAAATATCAAAAACCGGCCAAGTGTGAGTCAAACTCGCGCAATGAGGGTTCCGTACAATGTGCTTCGTGAACACACACACAATGTGCAAAAATGTTTTATTCACTTGACTAGCGCTATCTAGTGGTGTTTTAGTGAACTATTTCCCTAGATGAACTTATTATAGTGAGTTTACCACTTTATTTTCAAGTGATAGAATTCTTATTATTTTTCCTGTAATCTTCAAGGATTGAACTATATATTGTAATTTTTTCAAAATTTTTGGCCCAGTAGTTTCGGAGATCAGGAGGGGGGGGGGGGGGGGGGTGGGTTGGTCAATTCTTGCCTCCTTTCGTGAAATTTTTTTAGATCCTCATAATGAGCCTTTTCATTTGATATATGACACAGTAAGGTTTGCAAAACTTTTTTTTTTAATTTTTTTATTGGGCCCCTGAAAATGACACTTATTTCAACAAAAAAAAAATATTTACTTTGCACACCGTGGTTTGGTCATAGGATTACACCATCTTACCAAATGTCACCTAACTTGGTTAAGTAGATTCGGAGAAAATCGGCTGTGACAGACGGACGGACGGACGGACAGACGCACGAGTGATCCTATAAGGGTTCCGTTTTTCAATATTTGTACGGAAAAATATTTGTAAAAAAAAGAATAATTTTCTCAAACATGCTTGAAAATGTTCACATTATTTTGACAACCTTGTATGGGATAAATCGATATTGCTGTACTGGCCAATACACGCCAGCAAAGTACGTATGAAAATCCATATCTGTCGTGTTTTACCGGCCGGCAAAGTAACTATGAAAACTCATACCTGTCGTGTTATTTAAAAATGCAACGACGCGTTTGCTGCGAAATAATTCCATTATGGAGGTTACCAATTCGAATTTCAAATTTGACCTGGCTAGTAAAAAAAAAATTTAAAATACAAGATTTCGGCGCGATATTTTCTACATATTGTTGTTTATGAATATTTTTTGAATATTTATTGACATATGTACATCAATATTTCATGCTGGTCTAGGGTAAAAGTAAAAATATTTGAGAAAAGTACTCTACAAGCCTTGGCCGCAATCAGGCATTGATGGACTTACGTAATGTACTATTCCATAGATATTTGTTCGTCTAATACTTCTGTTTGAACAATGACATTTAGATGTCATGTTCAATCAGAACTTTTTATTTTTCGCTATATACATTTTTCTATCAACAACACTAAATAAAATCTCTATAAAAACAAATAAAACTGCGCTAAATTGATAAAAAGTTTACGTGGCCGTCACAAAAGCTTTTGGCCTGACACAGACACAGGTAAACAACGCATCAAAAAGGTTTGTCAGCAGGTTTATAGCAATTTACGGGCAGTTTTGTGGCTAGCGGGGGTGAGGAGCGAGCGCGGGGAGTAGGCGGCGGACGATAACGTGCAATTTACGTTTACGATGCCATGTATGGAATCAATTTGCACAGTTTTACTACCCGATACGTGTGCGTGCGTAGCAAGCTACGCCGTAGCATTATCTACGCCGTAGACAAACATCAACATGATTACGCACTAGGCTGGGTGACACGTACCTACCATTGTGTATTTTTTGTATGGAAAACATACTGCTAGGATTCGCTCTTAATTTGACCATATCAACCAATTCGATTCGACAGTGGCAAACAGGTAATGTAAATGTAAAACGATAAACATATATATTTATCGTAACTACTACAATAAAGTATAGATAATAATCATAACGTTTATTTTGTATATTGGTATCATGGCAATTGGTTTGTATTAGCAATTGGTTTTATGAGGCTAGAGAATCACGTTTGTCCCGAGATTACGCGCTTGATTGTAGCCTATCGAAACATCGAATCACGAAGGCTTAACTGGGATATTGGATGTGTATCGCTTTGGTTATCTATGTACATTTATTTTGTTTTAATCTTAGGTAAAATTTAGATTGATAGTTGTCAACGATGTCCAATTTATTGTATTGATTTCCGAATAAAACGTAATAAGTAATCACGGCGACGGCGCAAAGATCAGGAAATATAAGAATTTTTAAATCGTCGAAGTGGCGTTTAATTTCATTAGTATCAAGGCAATAAAGGAGCATTGGATTTTTTGAAACTCTTATTGGATTTAGCGTCGTTTGGCTGGCGGCACTAGAGTTGCGGGTCGCGGGTGACAGCTATTAACTCTCTTTTCAACGCGTCCCGTGCTTGTGGTTGTCATCGCGATCTTTGAGCCATGCTAGGTAAAATTACCCTAAGTAAACGAAAGCCTGCAATCGTTAATTAGAAATAAAATGCGATTATCATACATACCAAAAATCCAAAGTAGGTGATGAACACTACACTTTGTCTTCTTAAATTATGTAAAAAAACTATTTATTGCAAATATAGACCTCACAGTATCTTTTTTTAAATGAATCTTATACAAATCATAATGAAGGATAAAGATACCAATCGATAACCCACCTGTTCCTTTGAAGTCGATATGTATTTCAATCAAAATATAATGTAAGGTTTAATAAAATCTGGGAGGATATAGGAAGAACGAACAGCTAAAAATAACCGTCCCAAACGTCTTAAAGGACTTTTAATTAAATACAAGCATGCCGATTGAGACCCCGTTTCTTTGGAATCAGTAAAAAGGGTTAAAAATCCTCAATTTATAACAAGTTTTCTCTCAAGTTCTCTCCGATGTGTCTTCAAAAGGGCAACTTGAAAAGGTCGGCAATAGTGGCGCGATGAGGATAATAGAGCCTCCGTGCGGGGCGGGGGGGGGCGCAGGGGGTAACCAAACAATCGCACGAGCTTAGCGTGTAACGGTGTGTACCTGCGCCGCAACACGTTACATGCTGTGTGGTAGTTGGTGGCAGTTTGAGGCCGCCCGCGCTGTTAATTACGGTCGCACTCATACATATGCGGGAGAATTGTTTGTTAACTCTCAACGTTAGGTGTGCAAACTGAGTTGCCAATTATCATAACTAATGTACAGACTTATGATAACCAAAATAAGTGCACTGGAAAGCGTATTAATTTAAAGTTAAGTTAAATTAAATTTTGAAGTTTCTAGAACCCAATCAGTTTCTTTTAATACCTAGAGATTATAAAACTTATAATAAAAATTGTTGGGTCAAATTTCAGAACAAGTAAATGGTTCTTATAAAAGCTATTTTAATTATACGTAGTTATTTTCTAATTTACATTTCTCAATGTATTATAGTTAAAAAATGTACTTTTTTTAAACTATTTGAGTGTTACAAATCATATAACATATTGCAAAAAGTAAATAGGTAATTTATACAATTAGGCTGCCAGAAGTGCTACGAACGCCGTTTCAAATCTCGTAGCCCTACGACCGTAGCCGCGGCTACGACTCGTAGCTCATCGTAGCAGTAGCTCGGTATTCGCGGCGGCGCTCGTCGGTTATTTCCCGCGGGGCGCGCCTCAAAGGAACCTTATTGAATCTATGCCCCCGCCCCGCGCTCCGCACCCCGCCCTCCACTGCACGTTACCGAGGGCCTCCGTATTCAAACCACTAACGTGAATCAATATCGCCACAAAAGACGCGAGCTTTTACGAAAAATTCTACTCAATAGGTTATTTAGGGAAATTTACGATCTTTCATTATAAAGGCCAGGTGGTGGCTGCTATCACTCTGGAATACAACAGTATTGCAACTTGCTCGTGAGAAATGAAAATACCTTGTAGCCTTATTACATTAAGGATGAATGTTACTCCACTGAAAAATCAACCCGTCCAATCAATGCTCCATGAAAACGTTCGATCACCTAGTTCATAATCACACGATCTAAAACTGTTATCCCTGGTCAGCAATGTCAAGTTAGTATTTGTTACAAAAATACTTTCATGCGTCACGACTACAATTTTGTGTTCAATTTGGTACTGTATTTCTTAGGACAAATTACTTAGTAACTTTTAAAATATTCGGCAATTTCAAATAAGAAAATCTATTATAAACTTTGAAAAGTCTGCAAACTTGATGGGATAGTATTATTTTTACATTAATGTAATAATCCTAATCCTAACTAATATTATAAATGCGAAAGTGAGTTTGTTTGTTTGTTTGTTTGTTAAGCTTTCACGCCGTATCTACTGAACCGATCATGAAATTTTGCATACACATAGGTTAGGGTACCGAAAAGGACATAGGCTGTAAATTACGCAGGCGAAGCCGCGGGTAACAGCTAGTTTGTTTTAATTCAGGAATAACATATTTATTAATACAAGCCAATATTAAAATGTTACGGCCAAAAAAATAGCAGATGCCACTTGCAGATGACAAATGAAATAGGACTTTAAAATATATCATGCGTTCAAATCTGTTCAAGCATTTAGAATAAAAAAATAACTCACATACTAACATGAACTTTGATAACATTACACTTAATGTATGTCAGTCGGATAATCAAACTGCCGATGGTCGTTTTATCGGTCCTGCGTAGTAACGTAAATAAATCCTTCTCGTTCGCCTCTCTCTCCCTCTAAGCCTTCTGCAGAAGCCTGTCAAAAAGAATCTATGAGGACAGAAGTATCCGAAGCGACGGCGGCAAGTAATGTATCTGAATAGAGTTGAAGAGCTCCCCGCAGCAATAACTCTGCTCACTTAACGAAATTGAGTGCAGTAGCCATCTAGACACACGAGTCGTTTTAATATACTTAAAACCTTCTTATAAAATAAAATCTTCTTTCACAAACGTGTCTCTATAAGAAACTACGGGGGTTATTAGCGGACGATAGTGATGGCGGCGCGTAATGTATTTCAAAACAAATAAAGAGCTCACCGTAGCTCAGACTCTGCTCATATTACGAAACTTGTTGGAAGTTTTCTAGAAACGCCAGTCGTTTTAAAATAGAGCTTTTTTTGAAACAAGTCTCTTTCTGCTTCCTCTTCTAAGCCTTTCACAAAAATGTATCCGTAAGAATCTACGGTGATTGTAATAGCGTGTAAAGTACATCAATTAAGTTCAGCTATAGCGCAGCTCTGACCCTGTCCCCATTACGAAACTGAAGGCAGCAGTCATCTAGAAACGCGAATCATTTTAATTTGAAGCCTTCTCTGAAATCCGTCCCCTATTGGCTACCTTCTGTAAACTTTTCACAATAGAGTCTCTGTAAGAATGTGCGGGGTTAATTCACTGGCGATAGCATTTGTGTCGTAAGCTCTGAGGTGAATAATAATCATTAAAATTTTATCTTAGGCGGCAACGTAATGTTCAAGTTTAGCTTTTCTCCAGATATAATATATTGCTAGAAGTCCCCAGGCGATGAAAGTAATTGAGCTGTACATGAAGCTATTACGGTTCCGAAGAAAAATTTCTCCAAGGCGGCCATAAAAAGTAATGTTTCATAAACATCTCATCTTATTTTTTTTTTTTTAAGGTTGCAAAATTTCTTGAAAGTTTACGAGGTATATTTCATACATGTACCGGGCTGATTTGTTCAGAAAATAGGCATTATGTGTGCCATTAGATATATTTAATAATACTATGTATATCTCCCTCAAACAAATCCTACTTACCTAAAACATGCACATGCTTTTAGTTCAGAGGAACCTTAAAGCAAGCACCAGTATCTGACAAGCGCGTGCTCTGGCCTTGACACGCGCGCCCAAACTCAAGCATTCATTCAGAAAACAGGCCTATGCCGGCATTTTTTCAAGGGATGATGGTAAGACGCGATTAAGGTAAAAGCATTTTGTTGTAGCCGCGGTAGAAGATTTATCAAACCTTATTTTTTGCATCCTAATTCCTTTCGTGACATAGTTTCGGTTAAAGGTTTAGTTTAAAATGGATATAGCGGCATGGTTTACGATCTGGGATGCAATTTGATTGTGAAGGGATGACTCAGCCCGATCAACAACGTTACCAATGGCAACAATATATTTGAAAAAAAAATATGTTTCTCACCAGTAGGTACTTAACATTTCAGTAGCGAGGAATTGATCATATTAACCATCTGAGTCATCTTTGTAAGTACATCATCGTGAAACTCAAAATGTTCGAAAACTAGGCAAAAATGAATAAATAGAATGTTTGTAAGATAAATTAAATATTTTAATTACAAACGAATAACTAATTAAAAAATAAGCCGCTGAAAAGAACTCCTTACTTTTGGAGTTTATCCTCTGCAGTGGTCGGTTCCGAAACGCTAGTAGTCTGTAGCTTTTGAACCATAATAAATGATTCAAGCTAAAGTAAATGAGAGTAAATTTAATGTATAACGACGTGAAAAATTTGCCTGACAAGACCTAATAAATCAAGTCTTTGAGTCTTGAATATAGAAATAAACAAGCAATTCTGCCTCTTGATTAAATATACAAGTTACATTCAATTATTATTCTATGGAACGCGTTTCCCTCCCTCGGGGCCGAAGTTCCGAGCACACCTAGTTAGAGCTCCTTACATTTTAAAAGGAAGCCTCGAGCGAAGCAGGGCTCGGTCCCGGGCCCCGTGGGACAGACCTCATAGAATCTGGTTCGTACATTAAATTTCAGAGAATTTCCACTAAAGTAAAATTATAAATGGTCTTTGAATAAAATCTTGTTACAAAAACATAAATGGACTTCTCTTTGTATTTTTTTATTTCACAAATTGATCTAAGGAAGCGGATACAGTTTCAAAGTAGGTAGTAAAATAATAAGAGGCAAATGAAAAAATCTTTGCTTTTAAAGTGGAACATAGATGCAAACAGTATTGTTTTGTTATGTAAAAAAAAAGGTTTTCGCGCATTGTTAATTACTTTTACTCGATGAAAATTTAACATTATCTTTCAGCGGGTTGGTTTATTTGAATTATGCTAATATTTGTATGTGTAGATAGTCTTGTTTTTGTATTTGACCAAAAGCAAATGAATACGCGAGTTTAATCTAACTAAATAAGGAGAGCAGGTGGTACTCGCAATAAAATGTTATCGTTAGAAAAACGCCCTAAAAGTAATATTCGTACCAATGTTAAGTATCAGACCTTCTTAGAATTCTGTGTCGTTTCAATGGGTGAAGTTAATCTTGTGAACAGAATACAGATGGAGCGGGTAATGAGGTAAAAACGATATCCAATTACTGCTTAGTGAAGCAAAGGAAGCGGCGTTCAGAATCAAGACGTCGCATCGCGGTCGCGGGGGAGGGATTTGAGAGACAGCTCGCTCGCGCCTGGAACACAAAGTTGAGGGGCGAAGAAGTCCGTAAAGAAGGCTTCATTTTTCCAAAAATATATAAAAGTGTGTCGACCACGCACATAACACAATAACCGCAGAAGTATTTTAACCAGAGCAGACTAGGAAATTGAAGAAAATGATTTGTAAATTTTCCAATCCCAAGTTACAGTTTGGTGTTGGTAATATGAACCACCCTTTCTTTTGTGTACAGCTCAACTTACTCTCTTATATAAATGCGCCAAGCGCTGTAGCTATTTCCCAGAAATGAAATTCTATCACCGCTTTTACAGCAAGTTACTTGAAAGCCCCTCTCAGATCCCTTTTACCTGAAAATTCCATACAATGCATAATTCAACAAAAATATTTGAATTTAGGTTGTGCGTGCGTAAAAGCGTTTCCTGTTGCATTCTCAGCTATGGGGCGTTGGAATCTGAGACCAATTAATATGAAATCACGTATGGTAATATAATTTATAAATTTTTACTGTTCTGCTAAACTTAATATATAACGATTTTAAAAAACCCAATTTTTCCTCTTACTAGTGTCGTCGTTTCAGTCATCGGTTATATCACAGAGGGGGAGGGATCTGTCCAGTTTTTATTATTAATAGATTTGCGTCCCGCGTTTTAATAAAAGTTGGCGGTAGTACGCGCGTTATCAGAGTTGGAGTCGCACCCGCGTCAAACAGTCGCGAGGTTTTGTCAAGAGCGGCTGAAGGGTGCCACCCAACTCCCTAAGATACTCGTACTCGCATGATGTAACAAAACGGTACAGTTATCACTTTTTTTCGTAGATGCTTCGTAGCTTTACGAGGTATAAAAAAAAACTATACTACAAAAATGTATACACCCGGCTCCCTGCCTGACGTCAACCCGCCTTAGAACATACACGAGAAGTCCGTGATTTGTTCTGTACTTACCTTGAAACTTACTTTTCTAAGACAGAAACGACCCGACACGGTAGGCCACTAGATACTAGGCTGAACTATAATATTTGTCTTTCAGCAGCCCCGGATCTATGGTGCTAGTGGTAGCTTATTGAGTATCCGACAGGATCTTCGAGGCTTGCATACATTTCTCAAGAAGCGCCAATTACCCATCTTACAAATATCTAGATCCGATACTGGCTTCCAGTTTAATGCATACCATTTCGCTTTAAAGTGAAACATAATCCGTTCCAACGTCATCCCTCTTCGCAAGGCAAGTATCGAGTAGCTGAGTCTGCGGAAATAAAATGAACGTGATGAGTGCTACCTACATATCTCGTAAAATTGTTGAAAGTTGGGAATAAAATTGTTTTTATACGTCCATGGTAGGGTGGATATTTGTTCTTGAATAATCGCGTTCTTTTTCATACGGGTAAAATAGCACTCAATACTAATATTTAATTTATGGGTTCCATGTGCCCATTCACATCACGTACTTTTCCGTATGAGCAGAAAATTCTCACGATGAGAGCGATTGTCACATTTAAAATAGAATAAAATTAAAATGGTGCAATCCCTGGGCCGACATTCGACACCGTAATGTACGGCGTCGGCAGCCAGCCGGCCGGGCCTCAACTTATCGGAGAAAGTTAAAGAGGGCTTGGGGTGGGGGTGAAAGGGGGAGGGGCTACAATTTTGAATGGTAAACTTTTAGGAGCGTCTTACGCAGGCTTACACTCGAGGAGGATTGTCTGTTGTTTTAAATACTTTGTTTGCAGAAATATATATCTGATTTTATTTTTAATTTTCTTTGAGACGATGTTAAAGTGTGCAGAAACGGTTTTAGAAATATGTATGAATCCCTGTTTAATTAAGTATTTAAATTAAAAAATCTTGACTACTGTGGAACAAAGCTTTCTACTATTCAACCTTCGGGATAAATTGAAAGAGAAGGATCGCGATAGGCAGTTAAAGATAACTAAAAATATTAAATTGATACGTGTTATCCCGGCAACGTCCTCAACAGTGATGCGTTGGAGCCCGGGGTCCGCTTTTATGGTGGAATTCTTACTGTGATATGATTTGGCGAAAACTTTAACAGACGGCTGATGACAACCCGCCCAAAAGACTTTTATCATGCTGACCATTCTTAGACGGAATTCGCACCAACACAAACTTCGTCACTACACATCAAACCTCAAATCAAACAGCGCGGTTCCTCCTCTTCCCGCGTCGGCTTGTAATTAACTCAGTTAAGGCTTTGTGCTAAACCTTTTGTTACTTTCGACAGCTCCGCCTCATTCAATTACGATCATCTTTGGAAAACCAAATCGGCAGCCGCTGATCTCGTCACCGAGACGAATCTTTTGAAAACATTGGGGAGAGGTGAAAAATACTTTAGAAAATTTTCCCAGTGAAATTTGTCTGTAAAAAACTCACTACTACCCCTTTAATTACATATTGATAACGTCAAAAATTTATTTCGATACAATCAAATCAAAGAACAATTGATTTTGATTAGACTGCTAAATTGATTTTAACAATTTTTAACATTTAAAGTAGTTTCACTCAATTTTCTATGATTCCATCTCTGTTTTTAACCCCCGACGCAAAAATAGAGGGGTATTATAAGTTTAATGTGTATCTCTGTGTATCTGTCTGTGGTATCGTAAATCCCAAATGGATGCACCGAATTTCGTTTATTTATTTTTTGTGTTATAGAGAATTTTATCCCGAGTGTTTTTAATCATATTTCATGTAAATCAGTTCATCCGTTTGAAGATCATCAGCTCTTTTCTAGTTAATGAGGGATCTGACTAACAATTTGAAATTTTGGTATAGAGTTAAAAAAATGTGAGATCTTAAAGTAGGTTAGAATGACTGGGCCAGTTTTTATCAGAATTAAAATATATAAAATGACTGATGTATTTTTTTTGTTTTTCGTATGTGTAAGTGGCCAACACTGGTGTCAGATTTTTCAAGCTGCCTTAAGGCATCTGACATAGCTTAACGACTGCCATCAACGATGACAGCCGGGACCAACGGCTTGACGTGCCTTCCGAAGTACGGATGAGCTCACCCATCCAAGTAGGGACAGCACCAGGGGTTGCTTAACATACGAAAGCCCTCATAGAGCTCACACGCACTGGACTATCGGAAAACTGGCCAAGTCAATTCTAAACTACTTAAAGATCTCACATTTTTTTAAATAACAGCAATTGTTATGGGTATCCAATAAAGCAAAGAAATAGAGTTTATTACTTGTACATAATGTTATTTTGTTCCTATAAATATATATTTGGATTTTGCATAGAACTTGGTACTCATTTAGATCACCATCCTTTTTGCGGCGAAGCCCACAGCCAAGCATAGTTTTTGTATTGAACTTGGCTCTCCTTTTTTAGGGCTCCGTAGTAAACTAGGAACACTTATAGTTTCGCCATGTCTGTCTGTCTGTCCGTCTGTCTGCAGTTTTACTCAAAAACTATAGGATTTGGTATGGGTATGTATATTAATCATGCCAAAAAAGTGGTACAAAAAAATGTTGAAAAAAAAATTTAACATAGCTCCCATACAAGTAAAGAGGAAGTAATATTTTTTTCCAAACCCGTCATCTGGGGTATTTTTAAATAGGTCTTTAAAAATATTCTGAGAATGAGAACACCATCTTTTGATTTAGGGATCCGTTTCCGAAATATTTGATTTAAATGTGCAAATTTTTGTTAGAGGTAAGTAATATGCTCTATATCTGCTAAACGGTTATATACGTGAAAAAAATTACAGCGGTAGTATACTACATACTGAAGTTGAAAAACAAAGTTATAGGCAACCAACTTATAAAATGTACACGAAAATGTAAAATTTCACACAATTTTCATTGTTGGATGTTTTGGTCGTTATACTGTGAGGTGCGAGTTTGAACAATGTGAACTCAAAGTTGTCATTCGGAACTACGGAACCCTACACTGCGCGTGGCCCGACACGCACTTGGCCGGTTTTTTTTACCTTTATGTTTTTGGTGGGATTACATTGTCCAAAGTGAGCTCTCCCTACGCTCAATCACTACAAAGTAAATAAGTTTGCCGGCGACGAACCAATTACATTAAAATCATTTCCATGCTTCTCCTACCGCTAGGCTCGCCAGAACCGATACTTATGGGCGAATGGTTCAGACGTCATGATATAGAAGTGTTATCAACGTTGTCTTTTTTTGCCACTTACAATAAATAAATGCTTACATACGTATATAGTAATGCAAAAGTACTAAGTCATCTGTCTCTTGCTATGAAAATAGCGGCGACTTCTAAAATAATCTAGACAGGTCGGACGAGTCGAATCTCCAAACTGTAACTACATTACGAGCAATTACATTGTACTCGGCGAGCTCAGACTCAGCTCTGAATCAGTACAGAACACTAACTTTGTTGTGAAGAACCAATTACTCAAGTAATGGAGCTGTTTGGTTAAAAACTTGGACATTAATCTCCTCGCTTGACAAACGAGTACAATTTGTTTCAGCTTGTAGTATGATGCCTTTAAATAAACGTTGTAAGCGTTGATAATGTATTTCTTTCCTTTAGAGGGCCCGTGATTCTGGTAGTAAAATTACACGTTTTATTTGAAATAGAAATCTCGTGATTGTGAAGGGGGGGTGAGGGTCGGGGGGAGCAGTGAGTTATACATGTCTGCACGAAATAAACTCGTCAGCGGGTGTGCAGGAGACATGGGGGGGGGGACTAATTAAAAGGTAATGAGGGCGTATCGCGCGATCGCGCAGGTAATTGCTTTATTGGGGCCACGCGCCATATTAGCAGGCCTTGTTGCGTTCCGATCGCAGCCAAAACTTAATTACTGTAAACAAACAGTTTCTAACCGGAAAATGGTAGCATGTTTTTAAATGATTTCTCTATTTCTTTGGCTGTGGCGATTTCAAAATTTAAGTCACTTTAAAAAAATCTGCGTATGGTGATTTACAAAAGTCTTTACATAGCCTAAAGGTGACGATTACACTGATCAGAAAATTCTCTATGGAGTTTTGTAGGTGACCATACTATTCTACATGCCCCGGACGGATTGTTAAGGCCAATCGAGAAAATTTGATCATCTGAGGCAACGTGGTTTGCATGCAAAAATTAGTTTGCTCCAGATTTCCACCTATGCGCCCATGTCCATCAAGACGTGATTAGTGCCAATTCTCTGATCATCTCAGTCTATCTGGTTCCCAACATGCAGGGCCACACTAGTCTGGGAACCGATGTAAATTAATTTTATACATCAGATTGGGTCAGTGATTTTGTTAATAAATGTTTTATATTTTAGTCATTAGTGGCTAATATTTTTCAATCCTAATCCTAATCCTAACTTAATCCTAACTAATATTATAAATGCGAAAGTGAGTTTGTTTGTTTATTTGTTTGTTTGTTACGCTTTCACGCCGTATCTACTGAACCGATCATCATGAAATTTTGCATCTACATAGGTTAAGGTACCGAAAAGGACATAGGATATATATTACGCGGGCGAAACCGCGGGTAACAGCTAGTTCTTAATAAATAAGAAAGTAAAATAAAGATTATATGAACTCCCCTATCTCTCTTTATAGAGACTTCTTAGTCAAAAAATAATGCTTTTATCATTTGTACACAATAGGCATGTATCCACTAAGAACAAATGGGTTGGATTAAGGTGTGTAAAAAATAATTATGATATGTAGATAAGGAAAAATCAATCTTTTCAACAAAATAATTTACGATTGTTGATATTTTCATAAAACAAATTATGAAAATAAAGGCATCAGGTCATGTGACCGGGAACACCAATCACAAATCGTTACGTCACCCCGTGGAAAACATAATTGTTGTTGTTGACATTTTCATAGAAAAGTGTGTTACAAGCTATTATTTTACGGTTTTATCTTTTGTCGTCACCTTAATTAAGTTATTTAAAGTATTATACTGTGAGAGAACACCATGGAATGTAGATTTATGAAAGGAAATAGCAATAACTTGCTCAAAATTGGCAAAATTTTAGCATCAAACAGCGACTTTTGTTCATCGGAATTTCGCAATGTTAAAACTTCAATGTAAGTATACATGTGATAAAACTATAATAAGCTAAAATCCCAATTTCTCAGTCTTGATATTGATACCTTAATATATGTGTTAATTTATTGATTATGTTTTTACCACAGTTTTGATATATTTTGAGGTTAAAAATACAAAGCAAAACAGAAATGATATTTTTAATAACTGTTGAAAGTTATTAAAAATATCATTTCTGTTTTACTTTGTATTTGTTCCTAGATAAACATGAGCTTATCTAGTAACAAAAATTACTATAGAATGTATGTACCAGCTGCTTACTTTAACGCACAGATTGTAAAAGTCAATCCTAGGTACGGATAAATATCTCAGAAATCATGTTAGAGGCAATAATACTAGCCAATCTCAAATTGACTAACGTGGCTTTTTGTTACCCTGTTAAAAGATTAATGTACTTAAATAAATAAACTCAATTTCAGGGCCACCACAAGATTTTTATGGAGATGATGTTGTTTGTTGTTGATCTGCAAGTTAAACGAGAGGGTAAACTATGTACTGAGAAGTGTAAAATATGTCCAAGCAAAATTCATCTGTGTTGTTATAATTATGTTTTCGCTGAATTACATTCTTCACACTAATATATTCTAAATTTGTTGATAAACAATGTGCATCATTCCTCCTTGCAAGTGTTTTTTCCATATTCTCCGCATTTCTTGTTGCTTGGGACAAATATAAATAATTTGTTTGGTATTTTAATGCTTCTGCTGTCCCCCTGGGGCACCATATAGTACTTGTAATACGAAGGATTCATTTTTAATCACAAAACATTTACAATCGCCATACACAAAGAGCTGTGTTTCGCACGGGGTGACGTCACACAAGACGCCATGACAGTTTTAAGCGTTTTCGGGAGAAATTTAATGTCATTTCTTTAAATGTGAAATACAAGTTGAAAATCAATATATTTATTAAAAATAATATTTTTCTCATGTGTAATGTATAATAAGGTATATTGTCTAACTATTAATCAAATTTAGGCAACTAGCCTATTATGAATGTGCCGCGTCAGTCCGATTCAAACTTGTGTTCAGCGCCGCAAGATTTCGCGCGGTTATCACGGCGCAGAACTTCGGCCTCAGAGATAACTAGCGAACTTCAGCGCCGAGCGCCGCCTTCATTAAAACTGCGCTGCTGCCTGAATATTATTTTTGTAAATAACTTTTTGTAATTCCGCGCGCCTTTCAAAACTTAAATGAGGTCAATTTGGTGTCAAATGTAATGGAATTGATAAACGGAGCTGGCCTTATCTCCGTTTGTGGGCGCAGCGGCAACAAAGCGTGTTTGATTTACAGCGCGGCGGAAGTGTTCTGTTGAGTGTTGCCTCAAAATAAAGACAGTACAGAAATAAATAATAAATAAATAAATATATAGGGACATATCACACAAAGAAATGTTGATAGGACATCATCATCATCATCTCAGCCACAAGAAGTCCACTGCTGGACATAGGCCTCCCCCAAGGGTTTCCAATACGACCGGCAATAAAGGACATACGGCATCTTTATCCCTTTCTAGGTAGACATACTCTTGGGAAGTTGTTATATAATTATAGTCATGATGTGCTGCGCCACACGCGACTGCTACAATAAACGCAGTTCGACTAACCAGCTGTTTCGCACGTCTGGTATCGCATATCTAACAGAAAAAAAACCTTAGGTATTAGTTAAACAGTCCAGTAAAAAGAAAACTAAAAGCTACTTTAACTTCTACAAAAATGCACAAACTGGTACAAAATTTAGATAATTATTTGAAAGCAAGGTTTATCAAATTTGTTTGTTTGTTTTGAACTTTTGATATCGATTTGTCTTGATCTGAAAAAGTATAACATGAAATAAATTTAAACCAAACGGCATCCGTGTACATTTTGTTTTTGGAAACATCTTTTATTCGTATAAGACATCAAGATTCAAGATTCAATCGTTTATTAGGGTTCCGTAGTAAACTAGGAACCCTTATAGTTTCGCCATGTCTGTCTGTCTGTCTGTCTGTCTGTCTGTCTGTCTGTCTGTCTGTCCGTCCGCGGTTTTACTCAGAGACTATAAGTACTAGAAAGCTGTAATTTGGTATGAGTGTGTATATTAATCATGGCAAAAAAGTGGTAGAATAAAATCTTGAAAAAAAATTTTTTTTTGGGTAGCTCACATACAAGTAAAGTGGAGGAGTATTTTTTTTTTCTCTATTTACCCATCGTGTGGGGTATCGTTAAAAAGGTCTTTGAAAAATATTGTGAGGTTGAGAACACCATTTTTCGATTTAGGGATCCGTTTCCGAAATATTTGGTTTTAAAGTGCAAAATTTTGTTAGAGGTACGTGTCCCCCCCCTCTATCTGCTAAACGGTTATATATGGATACGTGAAAAAAATTACAGCAGTAGTATATATACTGAAGTTGAAAGGAAAACTATCAGAGCTAGGTACTAAGTGCAAACTAAAAAGTTATTGGCAACCAACTTATAAAATGTACTGGAAAATGTAAAATTTCATACAAGCTTCATTGTTAGATGTTTTTGGTCGTTAAACTGTGAGGTGCGAGTGTAAACAGTGTGAATTCAAAGTTATCATTCGCAACTACGGAACCCTACACTGCGCGTGGCCCGACACGCACTTGGCCGGTTTTTTAATATAGGTTTCTTTGAACACTTATTAATTGTCATATTTGCGTTTACAAACTTTACAACAAAAAATTTTGTTGACGTCAATTAGGTCGTTTAGGCCGCTTCCAAAGCGGAGTGCAGAAGAAGCGGCAACAAACTGCACAGCGCATTTTCTTCATCTTTATCTTCATCGAAAACCATCACCATCATATCATGTGAAAAGCCGAATGTAACACAGAACACACAGGAGTTTTTTCTGCATTGTTATTATATTATACTGGTAAACAAAACTGTGGTGCGAAGTGCTGCAAAGGAAGCATTTCGTTAAATGTCGTGCGTGCTCAATCGCATTCCGCGGAGCGGGGGGCGGGGCGGGCGCGAGATGGCGTCACGCGCTCGAGACAACAAGCCGAGGTACAAAGAGCCACTTACAGGGACATTTTTCTTTGTGATTGTAGCCGAGTCGCCGGGAGCTATACATACAAACAAACGTAAACGTTTCAATTAGAGGAATATGACAAAGTCATTGCAGTAAATGTAGAGAAAACAACTCGAGTCTTTTGAAATAGATTAACCAAATTGCCTACGAAATGATCGTTCATTCAATAATGTCGAATTGAAATAAAAGTTAAAAGGTAATTTGGAGGCCAAATTCAATTTTGTATTATAATGCTCCAGGGGAGGAAAATCTCATTTAGTTCTTTCTCATAACAATCTCTGTAGATTTACCTATTAGAATAATAACTTTTATTTCTTAAACTAGCTTTTGCTCCCGAATTTGATTTCGCCATCCAGTACTTTTAAGTCATAAATAAACAAACAATCATATTACTGAAAGAAGAGAAATAGGTGGATATTATTTTAAAATAAATTTTGACACATTATTTTTAAATATTTAAGAAGGTAATGCTCCTATGGATATTTTATATCGTTTTATTTATTATAATGGTCAAATTAATATTGTGAATTTGATGCAAACACTCCATCCACGCCTTAGTGCTCGCATGGACCACATCATCATCATCATCATTTTTTTTAGTCTCCACTGCAGGACCACGACCCTCTCTGTACTACCGAGCAGACAGAGAATTTTGCTCACACTCTCCACATTGGCCAAAGGTTTCTTTGCTGTATATAAACTTTGTTTAGCTTGTATTCCCTAAGAGTGGTCCTATTCCACTCTGCAGAGACAACACGGCACGCAACGGTATGGACCACAATGGAATGTTATTTAAATTTTCCGAAAACTCATCCAAAGCCGTGGCGGCGGCCGTTAGCGAAAATAAGATTTTGCTAGAAAATAATTGAAAACCCGTTATTGGGAAAAGCGACGATCTTTGTTATTTCTCCTTCAATACAGAGTTCTATTGCCTTTATTGCACAACCTACTGCGGCACCGGTATTCAGAGTAAACTGCCAAGCGCGAGTCGGACATTACGTCGAGGTTCTTAAATGTAGATCAGACTACGACACAGATGAAATTTTACTCAATACTAATAGAAGTAGTAGACGTCCCACTAATCATTTTGAGTTTATTATACTGTTATATTGACAAAATGCATGAGTGAACTAGTGATTGTGACCGGTGAGGTGATTTTTTTTTTATGTCATGGGACGGCAAACAAGCAAGCGGGTCACCTGATAGTAAGTGATCACCGCTGCCCATGGACAACTGCAACACCAGGGGTGTTACAGGAGCGTTGCCGGCCTTTTATTTTTCCCTCCCCAGAGGGGAGAGGGAGATGGGCCTCCGGCTCTCTCACTCACCGAACGAAGCATTGCAGCGGTAAAGCTACTACTCAAACATCGATTTTCTGTGAGAGTGTGGTACTTTCCCGGACGAGCCTGCTCATTCATGCTACTAGCAAAAGTGATTTCCGCCGGTAGCGAGGCTCTACCACAGAGATAGAGATAGAGATCAGTCCAATACAAAGATATCATTGTTACAAAAACTATGAAAGTGGCAATCTGATTAACAGAACCACTGGTTGGTAACAAAAATACTAAGTATAAATATTTATCGATGACACAACACAGTCTCAATCATTTTCATTGATAAATTAATAATCTTTACTAACTTTATACAAACTATTGAACTGATTTTGATAAAGTTTTAAAGCAATCTGGAGCTCTATAAAATAAACAATATTTCGTCAAATCCATTCTGAAATTACGAATTTTTGAGGTAACGTACAAAGCTGGAAACCTCGAGATAGTACACATCGAAATGTGTCTTCTTTCACGCTTTCAGCCAGTTGCGGCATCACAATCTATGGCTTGTTTAAATGACGACGAGTGAGCCAAGTAATTTATATTAAAACTCCGTATTTAGGTTAGGTTTCAAACTGGCGGATCCCCAAATCCGGTGATGAGTTTGGGTACGCCGTGGTGCGACATTATTCAGACGAGTCAATTTGCGACGAGTTGTGTTCGGAATGGCCGCCGTTCCCGCGCAGAGGGCCGTGCTTTATGGCGCGCGAACATTCCTGTTTGCCAGACCATCCATCACCGATGAAGGACCCCGGCTCCAGAACTCAATTAAAGTAATGTATACGGAGGCTTTGTTTAGCAGCCAGATTATAAGTATGCTTTGGCAAAATTTATCACCAATTTTTCATGGCCCACTGCTGGGGATAATCTTCCAATTTTATTAAATTTTTATGTAAATTTCACTGAAGTGAAATACTAACATTATTAATATGTACAATTCGGGTCTCTCACGTATGAAGTCAGCTACAGGCTGGCATATTTCGACCTCATCTGGAGGTCTTTCTCAGGGCGAATGTGAACTTGAAGTCGTCCCAGTCCACACTCTTCGCCTCACTCGCAGTGCGGACAAATTTTTGAATTTCAACACTATCTGGGACATCTCCGCATGTAGCCGTAATTCTATGATTAATAAAGTACTATTTACTTTCCCCAGAACAACTCACTTAATTTCTTAACAAAACTTGCTGGGAAAAGCTGGTGATTGAACCAGCTATTTACCGAACTAGTCTTACACGACACCAAGGCTCGCCTCAAAAGAAGTACAAAGTACAAATAAAAGACAGCTCAGCTTAAGTTATGTATTACAAGTAATTATTTGAGGAAATTCAGCTATATAAGACTTCATACTTATTCATATTTGCGAGAAATTATTTAAAAAAAACCCGGCCAAGTGCGTGTCGGGCCACGCGCAGTGTAGGGTTCCGTAGTTTGCGAATGACAATTTTGAGTTCACACTGTTCACACTCGCACCTCACAGTTTACCGACCAAAAACATCAAACAATCAAAATTGTATGAAATTTTACATTTCCGAGTACATTTTATAAGTTGGTTGCCTATAACTTTTTAGTTTGTACTTAGTACTCAGCTCTGATAGTTTTCCTTTCAACTTCAGTATATATACTACTGCTGTAATTTTTTTCACGTATCCATATATAACCGTTTAGCAGATAGAGGGGGGAGACACTTACCTCTAACAAAAATAAAAATCTCTAAATCGAAAACCTCTAAATCGAAAAGTGGTATTCCCAACCTCACAATACTTTTTAAAGACCTATTTAACGATACCCCACACGATGGGTAAGTAGAGAAAAAAAAATTACTCCCCCACTTTCCATCCATCCATTGCTTGTTGCTTGATGTCGTCCACCCAACGAAGTGCTGGACGTCCTCGACCTCGCGTGTTGGCCCATGGTCGCCACTCTATAACCCTTCTGGTCCACCGATCCTGGGTCATCCTAGCTATGTGTCCTGCCCATTTCCATTTCGATTGCTTTATAGTATCTACAACATCCCTGACTTTCGTCCTCCTTCGAATCACTTCGTTTCGTACACGATCGAGCAATGTTATTCCTAACATGGCTCTCTCCATTGCTCTTTGAGAGACTCTGAGCATTTCAGCAGATTTCTGGGTCAAGGTTGTTGTTTCCATTCCGTAGGTGAAGACTGGCAGGACACATTGATCGAAAACTCTGCTTTTCAACCGTAATGGAATATTCTTTGATCGGAAGATTTGTTTATTTGCGCCAAACGCTGACCACGCTTGTGCTATACGTCTGTCGATCTCTGCGGTTTGGTTTTGCAGTTCCAATGTTAATTTGTGTCCCAGGTATATATAGTGATCGACAACTTCAAAAGGCATTTGGTGACATAGGGCCTCCGGGTGGTTAGTCATGATTTTTGTTTTTGAGGTATTCATTTTTAAACCCACTTTGTCAGACTCTTTTCTTAGTTGATCTATCATGACTTTTATGTCGTCGATACTATCTGACAGGAGAACAATGTCATCTGCGAACCTCAGGTGACTCAGTCTTACACCGTTAATATTCAGCCCTTTATCTTTCCACTGCAGGTTTCTGAACACATTCTCTAAGGCTGTCGTGAAAAGTTTCGGTGATATTGTATCCCCCTGGCGGACTCCACGACTCAGTTGAAAGGGCTTGGTTAATTTGTGCAGCCGAACCGATGATGTGCTGTTTTTCTGCAGATGTTTGATGAGTTTGATGTATCTTTCATCGATTCTGCAGTCAGCTAGAGATCTTTCAACTGCCCAGCACTCTATGGAATCAAACGCCTTCTCGTAGTCTACGAAGGTGATGACTAGCGGAATACGATATTCATGGCCTTTTTCAATCACGGTTTTTAATGTCTGCAGATGATCATTGGTTCCAAAACCAGAACGGAAACCGGCCTGCTCACATGGTTGGTAGTCATCAAGCTTGTTGTGGAGTCGGTTGACAATAACTCGAGTAAAAAGCTTATAAATGTGTGACAGTAGACTTATTGGCCTGTAGTTTTCCAGCTTTCGAATATCCCCCTTTTTATGAAGCAGCGTAATAATGGCATTGTTCCACGACTTTGGAACATTGCAATCCAGGATGCACTTTGTAAACAGGATGGAGAAAGCATTCCATAGGCTAATTGGTCCCATTTTCAGCATCTCGGGCAGAATTTTGTCTTCACCCGGTGATTTCCTGTTTTTCATCTGCTGGAGTGCAAGCTGGATCTCTTCCACCAAAACATCAGGGATCTCCTCAGAGCCAACATTTTCAACTGGAGGTCGGTTTCCTTTTAACTGGGCTTCCATTGGAGCGTTGACTTTACTTTCAAACAACCGTTCGTAGTATGATCTCGCAATATCAAGTAATTGTTTTCTGTTGGACACCACCTCGTTGTTGTCATTGAACAATTGGAATATCTCCTTTCTACCTTGGCTCAATTTAGTTTTTAGTACCCTCTTGTTGGTGTTTAGCTCTAGAGCTCTTATGATGGTTTTCTCTTGGTAGCATATCAGATCTTCCCTTGTTTTTAAACGAATTTGGTGTTGTATGTCTCGGAGGTAGTGTCCGTTTGCGCTGTTGTCCGCTCCTAGCTGTCTTCTAATTTGCATCAAATCTAGCGTTTCTTTTGACAGTTTTTGAGGTTTAGTGTTACTGACATTACTTGGCGTGATCTCCTTTAGGGCATTGGTCATTACGTCGGTGAGGTGTTTGTGTAACTCTTCAATTTCCATTTTGTGTAAGTCTGTCGTATTTTTAATGTTCTTGTTTATCGCGGCTACATATTCCGATGCATTGGTTCTAATGACTTCTGCCATTTCGTCGTTTGAAAGTGCTGTTCTTTTCCTGGTAAGCGTTCGCCTTTCCTTTCTGACATTAATTTGCACTGTTGCCCGGACAAGGCGATGATCACTGCCCGTATTGAATTTGTTCAGCACGGAGACATCTCTAACAATAGTCTTTCGATCACTTATAATGTAGTCGTACTCGTTGAGGTGGCCATTTGGATGTTTCCACGTCCATTTGTGCTGTGGTTTCTTTTTGAAAAAGGTGTTCATGCAGTACAGATTATGTTGAAGTATGAAGTTCATGAGCATTCTACCTCTCTCATTTCTTGTCCCAAGGCCATATCTACCAATGCACGTTTCCTGATCCGATTCCTTAGCGCCCACTCGTGCATTAAAATCTCCCATAATGATGTTAAAATGTGAGTTACAGGCGGTTTTAGCCTTGTATATATCTTCATAGAATTTTTCCACATCTTCAACGGTATATATTTTCTTGTTGGTAGTTGGGGAGTATGCTTGTATGACCGCTAACGAGTATTTGTTTGAGAGCTTTAGTTTGAGATAAGCAACTCTACTGGATAGGCTTTTAATTTCCAAGATGTTATCTTTATACTCTTAGTATACCCCCACTTTACTTGTATTAAAAAAAATTTTTTTTCAAGATTTTTTTCTACCACTTTTTTGGCATGATTAATATACATACCCATACCAAATTACAACTTTCTAGTTCTTATAGTCTCTGAGCAAAACCGCGGACGGACGGACAGGCAGACAGACAGACATGGCGAAACTATAAGGGTTCCTAGTTTACTAAACCTAAACCTACAATTAGGAATATGACAGAAATGTTTAATAATGAACAAATGTGCCATTATGAACATGGTTCATGTTGTACTAGAGAATTTCATTAAGATATATTCTAGGTTTCAAGTCCTGAATATATCATTATATGAAAGCTAAATTATAACCGATGTTTATATCAGTTATAATATCAAGGACAGGGTCTAATTAAGTATTTATATTTATTTCTATTGTTTGATTCAATGAAAGATTTCGAGAATAAGTTTTGGGTTTTCATTGATTTAATTGGTAACCTTATATCACCGTGTTCGCAATAGAATAATGTTCATTGTTTATTACTTGTTTCGTTAATACCTGTTAACCAAAACACATAAGAAATCCTGAACTGAGCAAGGGGTGACAGAATAGGTGGCAGTGCAAATAAAAATAAATTTAGATATTTTATGAATATACCGGAAAACAAGTTTTAAATGTATTTATACATATAATAACACAGTAAAAATATTTTATCTATACATTTACTATTTTTGACTGAAATGGATAGAGGGACACTGAAAAAGAATAATAGAAAGCAAACAATTCTTTTTAAAATTTCTTGTCTGTCTGTCAGTCTGTCTATCTGTTTGTCTGTCTGTATGTATGATCACGTTTATCTCCGGAAGTACTGGACGGATTCAAATGAAACTTTTTGCTATATAGCTATTAAGCTTGTGCAAAATATAGTCTAGAAATAATTTCCAAAATGGAACACCTGATGCAGCATCATAATGGTCTAGCTGAACTATAAGAAATATAAAAGTGGACCCTTAGCAAAAGTTGTTAAGCCTAATGATTATTTTTGTTTGGGGTATAAAAACATCTAAGATTTGGAACACCTCATGCAGAACCATAATGGTCCAGGTACACTATAAGAAATATAAAATAGACGCCTTAGCAAAAGTCATTCAACCTGATGATCATTTTTTGTTGAGGTATTTAAATTGAAGATTTGGAACACCTGAGGCAGAATCATAATGGTCCAGGTAAACTATAGGAAATATAAAAATGACGCTGTAGCAAAAGTTGTTTAGCCTGATTAGTATTTTTTGTTGAGGTATAAAAATCGAAGATTTAGAACATCTGATACAGAACCATAATGTCATATTTTATATCGACAATTTTACAGAGTCACACTCTCCATTGGGATAGAGTGCGTAGAGTACGATTAGCTCATATTACTGGTGACCGCCTAGCAGTCTGATTTGGTGGTGCGAAGTGTTTTAAACAAACAAGGGTAGCTGTTTTTCTAAGATGCTTCTGAAAGGACCGGAAAAAACCTGATGAAAACCATCTTCGCTGAAATCAGGCGCCAAAATAAACTAACATAAAGGATATTTCTTTTTGCAAAATGCGTTAATATTTAATAACTTTAATTTATTAACTTTTTATATATGACATATAACACTGCTACAAGTATTTTCTTATGTATCGACATTACTTCGAATAGAGGTATATTAATGCGCCGGAGCCATAAAGTCCACGCGAACGAAGTCGCGGGCATCAGCTAGTCAATGGATAAATAAATTTTCTATAACGAAAAACACCTAGTAACTACATCTAAAAAATAAAACTAGTTTTAATAGGTAGACTATTATGAAAATATTTATCAGCACTGTGTCCGTTTTCAAACAGGTCCCATCTCAGCACATTCTGGCTATAAAGCCAACGCTGGTCTTCCATTGTTGCGAACCTTTCATTTTGTTAGAAGGGAGACCTTTGTGTCTCGTATAACATTACATTTATCTATTTTAAAATGGCCTTTGTCAAAAAAGCGACGTTAATTTGCCTCGGGAATAAGGTTATTACGTTTCCACAGCGAGTGTCCCTCCCCACCTCACTTTGCCTCTTATTACGAGCTATTGGTACTTCTCACAGAGAGTACCGATAGCGTCCACTACTGTAGTGTATCGGATGGAGACTAACATAACACCATATTAGTTTTTCAATACTATTTTCATTTTAATATATCATAGTGAATAAATAAATAAAATATATACAGACAAATCACACAGATTAAGCTAGCCCCAAAGTGAGGTTGAGACTTATGTTATGGGATACTAACTTAACGATATTAAATTTCTTAACAAATATACAATGTGTAACAAAATCACAAAATAATGTTGATGAGTTTTATCCATGGCCTATGCCATGATATTAAACAACTATTACCTAGGGCCACACATCGGAATAGGTAAAAAAATGATTTCTTTTAAATCTCCGATCAGCTGATTGCTCATTTTGTAAGGGCGGTAGATTTTTTTTGTCTCGAATATTGTCCCCTGGAGAAAGATGTACAATATCATGGACTAATCATGCCCTTTAAATATTATTTCGCCATTTTGTTACACACTGTATATATCCACCCAGGTGAATGTGATTTTTATTTTCCATCTTATTCTGACAGGGTATCGAACCCAGGACCTCCAGGTGTGCCAGCCTCGCATTCTGACCACTATGTTAGAGAGGTCATCATTAAATTATATTTTAATAGATAGCTTGTGCACTCTAGATCTAGCTCTGCACCATAGAGGCCGCCAATCGCTTCTAATTGCAATTTATTTAACTTGAATATTAATTCAGTCCGACAGCGTAGGCAGCCGCGCTCTGTTTGGTCGGAGTTTGATTCAACCTGTCAAAATAAAATGATTTCAACTTTTCTCTTTGACTCCAATTCTGAAGAAATGCATTCAATCGGAAATTAATCGAAAAGCAACACTCAATGAATTAATTTCTCTTTGAACCATTTATTTTAATAAACGCATTAAAATAAATGGTTCAAAGAGAAATTAAGAGTTTGCGTGAGGCGCAGCCCTACAGAGCTATCTCGGAAAGGTCTTTACAAACAAATCGATGAGTTTCTTTTTCACCATCCGCCGTTATTCAGTCTGATAAAGTACAGAAATAATTTCCAAACATGGAAACGCTTGTAGAAAAAAAAACAAATGTTATCTCTCTTTTTTCTGTTTCTTAGCTGAATTTCCATGTTATATTGAAACAAAATATGTTTCTTCAGTTCTGGATAATTTTAACCAAACGTTTTCATGAAAAAAAATTATAAAAACTTTATGTAATTGTAAATCTATCGATAATGTTTTAACGTAATTTAATGGAAAAAATTCGACAAGTAAATCTTAATTGCGTGTCTGAGACTCGTTGTTTTAATAAGTGAGAAGTGTCTTCCTGTCCCGGCGCACTCTCACCGGTATCAACACATTAGCACGCTGGACACGCTTCAAACACTTGATGTTGAACGAGCAGCAAGTGCACAGGATTTACAAATAAGTGGGGAGTGTCGTCCAGCGTACTCCCATCAGTATTTAGACCATATTGGCACGATAGACATGTTCCAAACTTAACACTGATTGAGTAGCGAGAGTAGAGGATTTTCTAAATAAGTAGCGAGTGCAACAAAAACCACTAAAATAAAGAAATAATACTATAAAATGATTGGTTCAAATAAATGAACACAACTAAGTCAGGTAACTATGTTAAATTTATAACAAATCGACAACAGTACCCTATAAACTCATATTAAATGTTTTTAGCATTAAGTTCTCTTAATAATACGCCTTTACTTGACTTTTTGATAATTACTTACGTAGGCTACAAACATATGAAAAACTCAAAAAATTTGCACCACAGCATACAACCAAAAGGATTATAACTATTAAGTACTTATATATATTTAATCTGTTTTAACCACCCGCTAATCGGCTTGGCTCGTCACTGGATCAGATTATGTTTGCGACTGTACTGAACAGAAACTCGTGTCGTCATCCACCGTGCGGCTTGGTTGGATTCCGGGAACAATTAGCAAGACACAATATTGTTCGGTATTAACAACTATCTCATTTTCTTATGAAAATACTTCAGAGCGAGCGCTTTTAGTTTCAAACAATATTCCTGCGTTTATTTAAGACTGCGAAAGAACGTTTAACACCAATGCAGTCTTATTTTCCTGTGGAAAATACGTAATCTTTGCAGCGCGAGCATTCTTTAGTTTAAAGAATAATTTTCTGTAAGCACAATGGTTTACAGCCTCGTTATTTCATTTTGTGGCAAAGCTTTTATGAATAGTCTTTTGTTTTAAAATACATAAACGTTTTAAGCTGATATTATGCAAATTATTCAAGTATACTATTTTTAAGTTAGCATTCAAGTAGCGTATTTCAAGCATTTCGCATGTGGACCAGAACTTTGTAGGTATCCTTTAATACTGCGCTCTGTCATGTGGCGCTTTGGCTAACCCTGAGTTTAGACTTCTGCTTAACAGTCAGCGATCATATTTGTATGCCATAAGTAAGTATGAGGACAATGCACACGTTTATGAACTTTCGTTTCAGTTTGAAAGGTCAACTCATCATTGACTGACATTATGGTAAATAGGCGTTTTAGGTGCGTCGTTTTAATTTTGTTTTTTGCCTGTTTTTAAATAACATAATCTGGCCAAAGTAGGTTTAGCCCTAGAAGTATTCAATGTCCTTGCTATTTATTTCTCACTAAATGCCTTTTATCGTCAGCTTGATCTTCGACATTACTACAAGAAGATATGAAATTATATACAATATTTTGAAACATAATCTCCACCGTGGTTTTGGCGATTCTGCCAATGTCTAATTTAAAGAGATACAAAGTATCGGTGTTGTGCGATATACAATTAACATACAAGTAGCAATCAAAGATAGCGCAGGTCCTTTGGTTGCTTCATGGAAGCTTCTGGTGACGAATCTATGCCATTTTACTTTAACTAACTATTTTACACATTGTTCATTAATACAAGCATTTATAACACCAAATTACACTAATTTCACATTATAAAGTCCAATTAAATAATTTGCAAAGCTCCAACTGTGCCCCTTTACTTCCAACCAAAAACTCCAGTGAAATGTTCAGTATAATATAATTATATAACATGTAGGTACGTGAAATCACACCAAAACCTTTTTCTATACAATAATATAGCTGTGTTGTTTTTAAAAATGTCGTAAGAAAGTACTAATAGGACTTTAAATTTTCCGCTAGAGTAGAGAAAAAAATCCTTGGCAGGTCGGTGCAGCAAACTTCCAGCAGACTTTGCAAGCCGCCCCGAGAGAACTTAGCGCCTGCAAATTCACAACTTTGCACCTCGCCTTTGCGGAGCGTGTAGCTGGGAATGTGCCAACGTAACGAACAGAAACAGAGAATATGTTTGACGTTTTTATTTAAAATGTCTCCAATTTTTGTACGATACCTGCCAATTGGAAGCCGTCTGAGTAAAGAAACGCTGGACAAGTGTGACACAGGAGTTCGATTCTTACTCGACAATTCAACCACTAATAATATGGTGATAAAAAAACAACCAGAATAATTGTTCATTTCATTAATAAGTGACCACGGCTTGACAGCCTCTTTAAAATATTAATACCTGCTACCACTAAACAGTAGTCGTCAACCTCTATGAATCACCAACAGGCAGATATAAAAATTTAACCTCATCTACCACATTTAACGCAATAAAGCTCATTTCATTTTATCACTCACATAGAAAAAAGTGAAATATAGGCTTAACGACGACCTATATGGCTTAGTAGCGCCGCAAGTCCCTTTGAATCGCGCAGGGTCTCGGGTTTAGTCAGATCAAGATTCTATAAGATCTATATGTTTTGATTGGTCTGGGTCTTGGACGTTTATCTATGTACATATCTGTTACAAAAATATAGCACTGTTGAGTTAATATCCTACGACACAAGAATACGACACTACTTTACAACTTAGTGTCAGCTAGCTTAATCTGAGTAATCTGTAAACCTAATATATGCGTAGGTAGGGTATTAAAAAGGATTACTCTTGCCGCGTGAGAGAGGTGTAAATAAATATACTTTGAGAATATTTCTTAGAAGAAATAAGCCCCACGTATTTTCAGGCAGCCGGTAAACAGCGCACCCACGCCTGTTTGTGTTTATTTGACTAGTGTATTCCTGTTTCTTTTTCTAACGAATAAGAAAATTATAACGACACTTGTATCAATATAAAGAGCTCCGTGGTGCAGTGGTCAATACGCCAGCCTACGACACAAAAGGTACCGGGTTTGATCCCCGATCTCATAATGATGGAAAACGATCTTTTACATATTGAACTGGGTCTTGCATTTATATCTGTATCATCATCATCATATATTTAAGAACTTTGTTCTTGTCGGTGGAGTATTTTCCATTTTTCCCTATCCTCCGCTATCTCTTTGACCTCTCTGTATAAGCATCTATAATAAATTGTACTATCGCTGAGTTAATATCCTACGACACAAGTTCACAACTTACCGTGAGGCAAAAAATAATAATAATGGACCCCGCTTATTTACCCGGGCGAGATATAAACCGTGTTGTTTACAATAAACAAACTGTCTAAACGTCGCTTCGGCAGAATTGCGGGCAAATTAATTGAAGAACAATAAGCAACTGTTGATCCAAGTGGGATCGCTACCAACGCAGTAATAGCCGTACTATTGGGCGTAAAACAAACCTCGCAATAAATAAACAAGTCTGGAAAACATGTTTAAATTAAAGGTAAGTGAGTATATTTTATGATTAACATTAAACTTTTAGTTACCAGTTCAGTGTCAGTATGTCTGTCTGTCTATAAAAATTCTTGTTTTCGGAAGCGCGTGAGCGTACGAAATTTAAATCAATACCACATATTGAAATCTGCGGTTGATTAAAGCTGTTAAAAATTTAATCTCGCCAATATGGCCGTTTATTTCGCATATTTTATTGTTTACTCAAATTCAGATTTTTAGAGAATAATTCTCGAATAGAATAGAATCATCAACCTCTAGAATCACGGATTTTAGCAATCATCATCATCTTTCGTGTTGGTGTCACGGTCAGTCGACCATTTAGCAATAAGGAAGGGTGAATAGCACAAGGTAAAAAGAAAAAAACAAATATATCATTTTTAAATTAGAACTCAAACAGGCTAGCGGTGTATACCGAGTAAGTATAAGCCAAAATTATAATTCCAAAACGCGCGAGTATCATACGACATTTCAGAACTGCGCTCAGAGAGAGTATTCCATTAAGTTTGTCGCACCTGGGTTATAAATCTGAACAAAGCTGTAGAGCTGAGTCGGAGACACTGATAACACCCTGATAGCGGCTTATCGGCGCGACTACGGTGATTACACATAACATATAGTACAGATGTGAAGCGCTGTTAAAGAAGGCAGGCTCAAAAATTCCCAAAGTTTAAAGAATTGAATATTTATATAAAGTCAACTATAATTATGGAGAGAGTCGACATACAGAGCCGATCCCAAATAGGGAAAAGGCGAGGAAGTAGAAGGTCAAATATAGGAGTGAAGTGCTTTCGTCATCTTCGTGATCTTCTTTTCTGGGTCCTTAATAATTTATATGACTGAAACGGCATGGAACGGAATTATTGGTAGCACGTGTTGAATGCGGCCCGGTGGGCGTTGTAAACACGGCAGATATACGGCCAGCCGCCGACTTGTTAATTACACAACTTGGTCATTACATTATTTATGGAGGGGCGGGTAGTGGGGCTAGTACGATATGGCAGATAAAGGAAGCGTTAGTTTAGGTGGAAAGCTAGAAGTATAACTCGTATATCTATGATGTGGTATATTGGATTGAGAATGATGTCAATTAACCTTTTCGTATTATTTCATCTTTTAGCATGATGTAGAGGGCTCTCCTCTTAAAAGCTCGATATTATTAAAATTCGAAGCTCGATAAAATTCACAATGTAAAAAGAAAATAAATAAAAGCACAATAGGCGGCCTTATCGCCAAGGCAATCTCTTCCAGTATCTCTTTCAGCCAATAAACTACTCTGATCAACTCGGCCGCCAAGCGTGGTGAGTATGGTAAAACTATATCAATAGAAATCCTAAGTCCATCAGTGGACGGCTAAAATGATGATGACTAAGCTGGTCGTAAAAACTTTCAACAAAACATGTTACAGCATGAATGCTGCCGTAATAGCCGATCTCAGACTCCAACGCATCATAACTAAGGACGCCAGTGGGAAAAACACTTGGATAATGATGGTGATGATGATGATAATGATGTTAAGCAACCCCGTCATAGCAGCTTAGATTGGTCACAAATAGCGGTTTTTGTCGTTTTGCCACGTCAGATGCATTTTTGCAGCTCGACATTCTAAGACCAACGTTGATCATTTATACACACAAAAAGCAAGCAAGCATAAACTGCATTATACCTTGATAATAATTTTGTATATCAAGCTAATCAAAAGGATGATGTATAGGGGCATCTATACAAAACTATCTTTCGGATCCAGTCACTGCACTAATTAGCCGCGTCCGCGGACTGTGATCAATCAACACCATCCTTGATTGCCTCGCTAATAAAATGCTGACCAGCGTCCGGTCCTACAATACATATGTACATAATACTTATCACATTTTTATCCCCTACCGGTTTGGTGGGTCGATGGAAACCGGAATCAAAATAGTGATGGTTAGCTAGCCACTTCGCCTATTAATTCTATTCCTAAGGCTTACGCCCTTTTCTTTCTTTTATGAACTGGGTGGAAATAGAAGAAGATAAAATCTTTTTCTATTTCCACCCAGTTTATATTCCACCCATTTCTCTTTTTTCCCAAACCAGCATGAAAAAATACCTTATGGAAGGCAACATGAACTCTTTTTTCTAAATCATGCTTTAATATATCGTAATAACCTCCCAAAATAAACTATTTCAGAAAAGTTATCGAGTCACATTTTTTTTGTTCGAGCAGATCCAAAATCGCAGGCAAATAACTACAAGCCCGGAATTCTCTAGGAATCGAACGAAGAAGGTTCCTTGTATTGTTAGCTGCCGTCTTAACCTCTGCAATGATTAACTCGCCAGCTGGCTATCAACATGTTATCTCCACAGAATGTTGCCAACTAGTTGTTAACTAGCATTCTCTGAATAGTTGGAGTTTATTCGTTATTAAACCGTTGGCCCGTGAACCCTAAAGTTAAGTTAGGTCCTACAATATATTAATCTACACATGTATTTATTTACCATTTTTATACATAGGATTATTGAGTCCCTCTTTGCAGTAAATAAGCGGTGTTGCGCGGTGCTATTAATCAGTGCTGCCTGAATGGCCGGCCTGATTGCCCGCTAATGACTCGCTGGCCAGCTCGGCTTTGCAATTACTACCATCAATGCTCTTGCCCATACATATCTCACCTGCTGATGTATTTCCGCTATTGATTCAGTCAATCACAAATAAATAATTAGTACTCGAGTCCGGCCAAAGTTCACTGATGCACTCCATATCTTGTCGCGCTTAGTATCTGTATATGGATAAAGGAATGTCAACGCGATCGTGCACTCGAAGGGTCACCATGAAAGTTCGGGGATAAGGTGGATATAATTGGTATTATTATTACTTATAAGACATTTCATGATATACCTACTCCTCTCGCATCAGTTTAGTACATAATAGCAACCTCTCGAGCAATCGTTCACATTTAGTCTGTATTTACATCTCATTATGAGTCTCAGAAGTCAATGATTCTGAATCAATTTGTCTGCACATTTGACGCTGACCGGCACCCAATTAATGATTATTCACATCATTCACGTATTTATCATACTTGAGATACGTTATAGGTGTTTAACGTTACACGTCCCGGTGATTAGTCATTTGCGGCAAGCAATGTTATTAATTAGTGCCCGTCTCGAAGGCGGGCTGATTTGAGTAATCAGTAAACTGATGAAGTATTCATACACACTAACGTCCAAAAGCATTAAAAGCAAAATAGAATATTTAAATCCTAGGAACATCAATGAATTAGTCTGATCATTAGACATACACCGTTTTGCGTTGAATTACTAACGTATTATTGTTTTATATGAGCGTAAAATATTTTTAGCTTACACGAGGTTTTCGGGCCTTGTTTGTTCATCAGTTTATTTTTTGCTGAATAGTATTCATGACTTAAGTTAGCTGTTATGACTAAGTTAGCGATCTCACTTCGATACGCATTTATTTATTGTTCTTCAATTAATTTGTATTTGCACACAGTTTAGTGAGCGAGACGTTCAAACAACATGCTGTGCACAGTGTATAGTGCCCGAAGGAAAATGCAGGGAGAATAAAAGTTCTTGTTATTAACTGAATTCTTTACAAAGGAGGGATTCCTCTCACTTGTACAAGTATGTCTGAAAATATTTTATATTTAGATGATTTTGTAATTTTAGTTATTTTATATTTATGAAAATATTACCGCTTTCCTGCTATTTCGCACGGATAAATAATGCCCTTTGTATTAATAGTTCAATTACCAAATTTTTAAAATTGGATCTCTATGATTTCAATGTGTCCGTTATAAACAAAAACAATCAAATATTTTCTTTTGATTATATTACTATAAGTACAGTTATCTCGGTAATGATATAGAAAATTGAGTGTTACGTGGCATTTTGCGACGCCACAAGTTGTGGCTGCTGCGTGCTGAAGGGAATATTGTCCCAATTTGCGATCAGAATGGGTCGAGCGAATATAAATGTTTAGGATATTATTTCGTATTTAAATTTCCACCACACTCCACATCCGAGCGTGGCCTTGCATCCTCAGCTGTATGCTGCTGTTAATTTATTTGGCAAAGCATTTAAGGTCGGCTGCCGACATGAAGCCAACCTTTGGTGCAATTTAGCCAAACCATTTTTTTTAATAAAAGGATACTATTATACATTAGCTAAATAAATACGTATTCGCCGCGGATAGGGATTCCGAACCCGAGGGGTGCGTGGACTCTAATCCTACTTTCAAAATGTTCTTATAGTTATACCTCTCTCACGCAGCGAGCGTAATCCCTGTAATACCCCCTGTGAGTGGAGTGTGGTTACACGTTCATGTCAGAAAAGACGAAGAATTTTTGTGCATTAACTTTCAATGACGTAATTTTTTAAAAATCTGATCCTGGTAGTATCAATTGGCACCGACGGTTTAACGTGTCTGTATACTTCACAAGGTATTATGCGCACTAATATACGAAGCAAATTTATTTTTTCATGTTTTTTTGTGATATTATTCTTTACCAGTCGCAAGTGATTTTCGAAAAATGCTTTGGCACACCAAGAGTTTTAACGTTCGCCATTAGAAAACGCTGTATTCAACGACGCTTTCCGCTTATTTAGAGTTTGCCATGCACTCGCTGCTCGCTCGATGTGAACAAGTCCCGGTCGTCAGCGAGTCGTGTTCGGCGTGCCAATGGCAAAGAATACACTACGCGAAAGGGTTGCTAATGTTGTAATGTAATTACCGCCGCCGGGAGTGCGCCGGACGACACTCCTAACTTGTTTAGAGTAGGCATTTTACACAACAGACTCAAAACTGCAAATAAGATTAAAGTAACTGAAATTTTCCAGCGCAGATATGCAGTGTAGAAAAGATGAATTCAGTTAGTCCCACACACATTTGTGAGCTTGTGACGTGAAAAATAATAAAGATTTATGTTTAGTCGCGGTCCAATCTGAAAAATTCTCAATGTTGACCTGGCCGGCAAGATACGACTGTAAAACCATGCGATTCAACAAAACTTGTGATACCACTGACCCATAGAGATCATGAAATTATTATTTGATGTTTGTAAGCTTAGTAAAATTATTTTTCTCTCTCTATATATAAATTCTGACATTTATATAAATTAAGATAAATTGATATTGTTATTTTTCATTTATATTTAATAGAATTATTATTGTATTGTATTGTACAGTAAATCCCTATAGTAAATTTATTAAGTATTAGATAGATTATGATTATGTACTATTTTCAAACACAATGAATATTGTTAATGAATAAATGAACTTGAACTTGAACTTAGAGAAAGAGAAGAAAACTTTTCTTTTTAACCCTTTCACTTGAGAAATTGTGTACAAAAAATAAAGATTATTAATGACTCGCTTGTGCTCTACTTATCTGTGGTACTAAAGTAGAATTATAATGTTTATTATCCTTACTAGTATTATAAATCCGAAAATCTGATTTGTTTAGATAGTTGCCACGTTTGGAATGTTGAACCAAACATCGTGAAATTTTGCATATAACTTGTTTGGGGTACGTAAAAGTACAAAATAAGTAATATAATACAAACTAAGAAAAAAAAACCTTTAAGAATTATTTCTCTTTGAACACTCAAAGAGAAATGATTCTTGAAGGTTTTTTATCATCACTAATGGAGACGCGGTCGAAACCTAGTAAGCCTGAGCTAAATATTGGAAAGATAGTTATATCACTACGATGGAATATCCCATTTTTAATATTAGCAATATTTTCGTTCAAGTTTCGTTTCGGCAAAATGCTTGCCTATTTAGCTAATATACATTAGCGGCTACACTGAATAAACGGATATATAAAGCGGGGGAAAAAGATATACCTACTCATCGAATCGTTATAAAGACCTTTCCCCGACACGCGCTCTAGGGCTGCGCCTCACACAATAATTACAATAAATTATACAAAAATAAGTTAATCAATTGAGTTTTGTCGGTTAAATTCTGATTAAATAAATTTCATTACAATCGGAATCAAAGGCTCCAGACTCGCGATCCTGGGAATCGTTTCATTTTGACAGCTGGAGTCGGAGAAGTCGAGGGCGGCCGCCAGTTCGCTGAAATAATATACAACACAAACAGAGCATAATGAGAAGGCATCTATGACACAGTTATTAGCTCACTATTTTGCTTACCAATAGACCCTGGGTTTGACTGTCAGCGCATTAACAGTTATAACTCTATGGTTTTAGACAGCAGTGTCAGAAGGGTTGGCGTCAAGGCTAGTGGCGTAAAAACTGTGCTAATTCATATTCATATAAATGCTGAGATTATAGCATGAGAACTCCGGACTCCGTCAGCGGGATGAAAGGGACCTGCAGGCGCGTCTCTGACTAATTATAGCAAAAAAGCAAATTACGCTAGCTTTTTGTCAAAGGCCTCCATTGTCGATAGTTAGTTGTAACTTTATCGAGACAAAACGTCTTGATTCTTAAAAAGCAAAAGAAAAACAAAATTTTACACAAAAATAAGTTTTTTATGTCAATCCACATTTAAAATTATCTTATTAAGTATTATGTATTTTAATAATTATTGTTGAAAAGCTACAGAGTAATAGCATTTCGGAACTGACCACTGCAGAGAAGAAACACCGAAAAAAAATCTCTTTTCAATAGTTCTCTACCTTACTCTTTTATACGATTCACACTTATCAGCTATTTATAATTTGTTTTTTTTTTTAAGATATAGGACGGCCAACGAGCAACCGGGCCATCTGATGGAAAGTGATTACCGCTGCCAATGCTTATTTGTTATATCTATTTCAAAACATTTTTAATGATATTTGTGCAACTGTTTTGCTAACCCTATCAATGGTACTGCCTCTAAGGTTTAAGCAAAGGCTTTCAAGCTTTACCTTTCTTGAGTATTCGTACATATATATTGATTCAATACCACTTACCTGAATGTACCAGATGAGATTTTTTCAGTAAATTCATTTTTGTGACAAGCTTATGAGCGATTTCCCTAGAGGGTTTTTCAAGATAAATCAAAAGAACTCAAACACGGAGTTTATCTTCTTGAGTTTAGAAGTTTCTATCGCCACCAACTTCAAGATTAGACCAGCTCTACGAAATCATAATATTACATCCGACTGGAAGTACGCAGCTCAATCGATTAAGGATAAATGCTTCAAATTGAGTACTACGATATGACTCGATCAAACATACATTATACATTAAAAAAAATCAATTTGACATGTAATATAAAAAAAAATTGTATTTAAATTTAGAGCCGCGTCTTTACGATGACAACGTTTTTATTTAACTTAATTTAGAACCTGCAACTTTGAATTATACAGAAACAGTACTAGTTTTCGCCCGCGGAAGCGTAATTACCAATTTTAAAGCTCATATTTATTCTGTCCTCCCGGATAACGTGTTTGCATCGTTTCCTGATGATCGTTTTAGTAGTTAAGGCGCGAGCTCCGTGGCATAGCGGTCAACACGCCTGCCTGCGACATGGACGGTCCCGGGTTCGATCCCCGGTCAGGTCAAAATGGAAAATGATCTTTTTTATATTGACCTCGGTCTTGGATGTTTATCTATTTAGGTATCTATTATAAAAATATAGTATCGTTGAGTTAGTATCCCATAACACAAGTCTCGAACTTACTTTGGGGCTAGCTCAATCTGTGTGATTTGTCCGTATATATTTAATTATCTATTTATTAAAAAAAAAAAAATCTGTGGCTTAGTGGCTTTCATTTCAGACCGGACACCTTAGGTTCTGGGCATTCGATCCCCAGTCAGGTCAAGTTCGAAAATAAGCTTTTTGAGCCTAAAAGCGTAGAAAAATCTAGTGTCTAACTCATAGTCAGTCGCGCACACACACACAGCTACCAAATTGACGTATTTTGAGGGCATAAATTAACAGAACGCGTGTGATTACACAAAGCTGTCACGCACACAAGCATTGAAAAATTGGCCTGTTTTTTATTCATTGAAATAAAGGCATGACGGTGTCTTCAAAGCCACAACACAAGTCTCGAACATACTTTGGGGCTAGCTCAGGCTGAGTGATTTTTTCCTGTGTATACCTTTTTATTTTAATTTAAGCTTATATTGAAACAATGTTTTGCTTTAACAGTGTAAAGATTTACGTACAGGGATTTATTCCGAAACCAAACAAATCTAAAGATAGAGTTAAGATTTTTCCTTATTGAATAATGTTGAAAGGGTATTATCAGATAAGGTACAAAAACGTATTTATATTATTGTACAAATATCTACAACTAATAAAGATTATAGAGACGGAGAAAGTATAAAAGAAATTTAATATAGGGATGTCTTGGAAATATTAAGCGTATTATAGTTTTCGTAGAAATTGGAAACGCAGCGTTGAACGACCGGTAGCTACGAAGGTTAATGACATCGAGCCAATTACTAGGAATAGCTGCTGTATCGCCATGACGAAGAAGATAGAGATGGGGATAAATATAGAGCCACCAAGTCCAGCCAATCCTTTAAAATTTGATTTAATGTGAAATAGCCTTTTTTTTAAATAAATGCCACTTTAACCAGGATCATATACCAAAACGAATTAAAAATGAATTAAACATGAAAGTGAAAAAAAAAATTGTGTAATATTTACCATCTACATTTCCTTGAGGAGGTGATTCAGCTCAGGATCATTAGTTTCAGAGATAAGGTAGGGAAATGGTAAATTTTCATCTATTTCTTTGAATAACTATACAATAATATGTATAAACTATATGTAGCATGTTATAAAATTAGGAACAGAAATACATTTAAGATCCTTGCATTGAGCCCTTTCATATGACATGTCACAGGAACAATTTGCAGAACTGGTCTTGAACATGTCAAGAATGCGTGAAATTTACAGTACACCCATAGAGATAAGAAAATCCTATGAGTTCAGTACAAAGACTGTAATGAGAATTTAAAAAGAAATTTCCCTCCATAAGAGCAATAAAACAAAATTGAATTTCTCTGACAAATTACCTATTTTTCTTTCATTACAGTCCAACATTGTTGAATAAACGATAATTTTGTAAGCAATTAGGTTAATCTGTTTCAAAAGAAACTTGAGTTATTTTCTCTACATTAACTGCGCAAACTTTTTCATATTCATCTAATTGAAACGTTTACGCTTGTTTGTATTCGCTCCCGGCGACGCGGCTACAATCACAAAGAATGATGTCCCTGTAAGTGGCTCTTTGTATCTCGGATTGTTGTCTGAAGAGAGCGTCCCGCCGTCGCCCGCCCCGCCCCCCGCTCTGCGAGACGCGATACAGTACGCCCGCACTTAAAAAAATGTCCAAACATTCCTATATTTATCAGTTTAATGCAATGAAAGTGCAGAAAATAATGGACTATTTTCCCAAAAAAATATAATTAGTCCTTTTGTTAGATTATCAAAAACATTTAACACGTGTTTTTTCTTTTGTCAATCAAACAAAAAGATATAGCCCGTTAAAATTGTGTGTGAAGTCATTAGCCAGTACACTTTTAAGTGGCCTATGATGTCAAAGATAAAGCGTGTCAAAGTTCATGAGTCCCCCACTCATGAACTTTGACACGCTTTATCTTTGACATTTATTGTTTAATTAACGAAAGAAGAAATACGTGTCCAATATTTTTTGATTGACTAACTAACGGTCTAATATTATTTTTAATATTTTGACCCAGGAAAATAGCCTATTCTCTACTTCTTGACCTTCTTAAATTTTCATGTTAAGCTGAATTTAGTTACTTAATTTTTGAGACAATTTGAAGCGCACAGATCACTGTGCTCATGGTTTCCTATTTGCGCCCACAAACGCAGATAATACCACACTTTGGTTTTCAATTCTTGTTATGTCTGGCACCAAATTGATCTCAATTAAAGTTTTAAATTGCGCGAGGAATTTCATAAAATGTAATTTACAAAAGTAATATTCAGCCGGGCGGCCCAGCAGCGCAGTTTTAATGAAGGCGGCGCGCGGCGCTGAAGTTCGCTAGTTATCTCTGAGGCCGAAGTTCCGCGCCGAGATAACCGCGCGAACTCTTCCGGCGCGGACACAAGTTTTGAATCGGACTGACGCGGCACATTCATAACTGCGTACAAAAAGTATATTTTGTGCGTAGAAAAAGAGATATTATTACTTTTATAAGGTACTTAGGGTACAAAAATTAGTATCCGAACTATCCTAATCCTAACTAATATTATTAATGCGAAAGTGAGTTTGTTTGTTTATTTGATGGTGTTACGCTATTATGCCCTATCTTCTGAACCGATCATCATGGAATTTTGCATACACACAGGTTAGTATACTCCTATGTGTCTGCAAACGCGGACTGAGAAGGACATAGGCTATATATTACGCGGGCGAAGCCCCGGGCAACAGCTAGCCTTTTATAACTTAGAATCTCACTCATAAGCAAAATGACTGATACATATATAATGTGACAATTCATTCTGTTTTCTATATCAGTTTTATTTAGGTCTTTTATCCTTCTACATCAATAAAACCTCTCAACCACCGTCTATCAGACAAAGAAAACAGTATTTTTCTACTGTCTACATGTAACCCAAACCTACTCAGAGGCATCCGACAATATTCTGCTGTCTATTGATAGCAGCTTCGACCACCATGTTAAAGTACCATCCGAACCACCTAATGAAATAATCAAATAATAATAACACTGAGATGAGAAAATACTGAATTCCACGAAATTACTAACCCAATTTTTATGAAATTGAAATAGAACCTTATCAAAAATCTTAATTTTTTTTTTACTTATCGGTTCATGAATAACTGTGCTATAGCGTAACAAAAATACAAAGAAAACACGGTTCGAATTGAGAACCTACTTTTTTTTAGGTCAGCTAATAAGCATGTTTCTTTTTTTTTGGTCGTACAAATTGGTCCGTACAAAATATCGCTCACAATAGGTGAATTGGAAAAAGACCGTTTTTGTTTCACATTTTTCTGCAAACTCAGAGATAATATCATATTTATTTATGTTATTCCAATGCTTAGTGCACTGTTATGTAAAACCACCTTCAAAGAAGACGATTCAAATGTAGTGTTAAAGTTCCTGTTCGACTATAATTACATTATTTTTATCCTTTGACTGCTCTGGCTATGTATGGGTCTGGTAGTGGAGTGAGGGTTGTGCTCCGTCAGTGGAGGCTGGCAAGGACCTGTTGATGATGACTATATTTACAATAATTAAATTTTAACGCGGATGCTCGTCCTTAGATCGACTACAAAGTATGCTAATATGGCGGCCCCAATAAAGCAATTACGCGATTGCGCGATACGCCCTCATTACGTATTAATTAGTCCCCGCCCTGCGTCCCTCGCGCACTTCGCTGACGAGTTTATTTTGTGACGACATATAGTAGATACTTACCTCCTCCTATATCACAGAATGAACACTTCAAACAAAAGATTTGTTAAAGTCAAAAGCTACTCAAAACTATTTCACCTATAAGCTTAATTAACAGGGGAAGTGACTAAGACGAACTCGCGAGAATGAATTTAAAACAATTACTGATGGTCACTACCATCTTGAGATTAAGTATTTATTTAGTAGGTATATAAATAAGTATTTTCATTTTATATTTGTTTGTTAATATATATATTATTATTCTACAAGCATTCTTACATAAAAAAACTTACATGTAGGGTAGACTGGCATTCACAAATGTAATATCAAGCAGAATTCGTACTCGTTTTTAGGGTTCCGTAGTAAACTAGGAACCCTTATAGTTTCGCCATGTCTGTCTGTCTGTCCGGCCGTCCGCGGTTTTACACAAAGACTATAAGTACCTACTAGAAAGCTGTAATTTAGTATGGGTATGTATATTAATCATGCCAAAAAAGTGGAGGAAAAAACCTAAATTTTTTTAGGGTAGCTCCCATACAAGTAAAGAGGGAGTGGTATTTTTTTTTAAATTGAAAGGAAAACTATCAGAGCTGAGTACTAAGTACAAATTAATAAGTTATAGGCAACCAACTTATAAAATGTACTCGAAAATGTAAAAATTCATATAATTTTTATTGGGTAAGTAATATAACATATAAACACAAAATATATATGTTTTAAGATCAATACCAACGAAATATATAATTTTGGTCAGTATAATTATCAATCAAGATAAAATTCGGAAGAAATAATTTTGAAAAAAAATAAAAATTTTCGTTAAAACAATTATTCAACATAACAAACCTTTCATATACAGTTTTATCGTTATAAAATTTAACAAATCGATTTGTTGTTACGTATAATAAACGTAATATATACTTATTATTAAGCATAATAATCATTGGTAATACAAATAAAGTGATAGAAGATCCTAATCTAAGTTTTGTAACTAAGTCGCTTTCGCACCCAGTCGTCGCTCGCTCGCTTCGCTCGCTCGCTCATATGGTGGTCTATGTGTAACCATAACCTAACCTACCTTCTGTTACCAGTCGCTTTCGCACCCAGTCGTCTCTCGCTCGCTTCGCTCGCTCGCTTATATGGTGGTCTGTGTGTAACCATAACCTAACCTACCTTCTGTTACCAAGTTGCTTTCGCACCCAGTCGTCGCTCGCTCGCTTCGCTCGCTCGCTCATATGCTGGTCTATGTGTAACCATAACCTAACCTACCTTCTGTTACCAAGTCGCGTATCCAAACCAGTTGCTTTCGCACCAAGTCGTCGCTCGCTCGCTTCGCTCGCTCGCTCATATGGTAGTCTATGTCTAACCATAACCTAACCTACCTTCTGTTACCAGTCACTTTTGCGCCCAGTCGTTGCTCGCTCGCTTCACTCGCTCGCTCATATGGCGGTCTATGTCTAACCATAACCTAACCTACCTTTTGTTACCAAGTTGCGTATCCAAACCAGTCACTATCGCACCTAAGGTCGTCGCTCGCTCGATTGTCATAATCAATTTGATTGATTTAGATTTTTATTGATATATATTTTAAATAGTATTCGTTTTGATTGTTATATTTTATGGCATGCATACTGAACGAGTTGTATGACAGGTGATGTTTAGTGTTCATAAACGTTATAATAAATGAGTTTATGGTTTTCGAATTGAATATTTTATGAATATTATAGCTTTCAAGAATATAAACAGTAATAATTATATCAAGTAAACATTATATCTTTTGAACTTTATTGAAATGAAAATATATAATTTGTTATTATATCAAACAATACGCACCCATTTTTATTGTTACATGTTTTTGGTCGCTAAATTGTGAGGTGCGAGTGTGAACAGTGTGAACTCAAAGTTGTCATTCGCAACTACGGAACCTTACACTGCGCGTGGACCGACACGCACTTGGCCAGTTTTAAGTAAAGAAATTGAAATGTCCAAGGTATCCTTCAGTCAAGCTTCATTACTTGAGTAATTTGTTCTTCGCCAACAAAGTTAGTGCTTTGCACTGATCCAGTTCTCTAACTGAGCTCGCTGAGTACAATGTAGTTGCTCGGTGCAAAGTCACGCAGTTCGGGACATGACTCGTCCAACTTGCCCAGATTACTTTCAAAGTTGTCGACAGCCAGCCTTGAAGGTGCCACGGATTCAGCCTCATTACTAGACAGGTTAATATTTAGGAGTTCACCTAAGAAGTAATACTTACATAAATGCACGTTAAGCTCTTCATAAGTACGTATTCTGATCAAGAAAACAGCGCATTAAGATGTACACATCTTTAGTTCTAGTATTTACTGGTTGATTTCAGAATAAATTAGCCTCAAGGTAAGAAGAAAGTCATTAAAAACAAATAAACTTATTAATTTCACATCTGAGCAATGGAAATTAACGTTTAATTGCAACTTTCCTATATTTGTATTACATTTGCTTGGAATCAGTATTGTGCCTGTGGGTAATGACTATCTATCAGATCAGCCATACTCGTATTTTGTTTAAGGCTCTACCTTCGCCTCTTATATATTAATTCAATTATATATGTTACAGTTAGAACCAGTTTTTCGTTAGAACTCGTTTTCCCTAGTTGAAACTAGATTTTACTTAATGCCTTTGTAATAACTAGAAAATACATAATTAAAACTAGAGTTTACTACTGGTATATTTGATATTCAGATAAAACTAGTTGTCACATCGAGCTTTATTTAAAACTAGCACTAGTAAACTATTTTTTTTAATACACTTCATCAGACGAGAGCTTATAGATATGTAATACATAGTACATAGGCATCAATACACGTACATTACTGTTTATCTGGGAGCCCACACCTGTCCTCTAAGCGGCTTACAACAGTCCCAAAACGTGGCACTTACACCTGCACTGTTCTAATCCGTCGATGCAGTGTGATGCACCGCGCGACGCTCTTAGTGATCAAGCTGGCAGCTTAACAAGCTTTCCCCGCGGGACGACACGAAAATTATACTGCAATTGGTTCTCTTACCTATCATTGTGACTTTTTGGAACCGAATTGTTTGTTTTGCGTTAGTGTCGTTCGTATACTCCATTTTATGTAGTTAAAGGAGCTCCATGGCCCAGTGCATTATTAGCATTTTTACATGTTAAGCGACCCTGGGCGCCATTCCCACTTGAATGGGTGACCGCAGTGCTTCGAAAGGGACGTTTAGTTTTGGTAGAGCCACGCTACCGGTGAAATTCACTTTTGCTAGTGGCAAGAATGAGCCAGCTCGTCCAAAGAAGTACCACACTCTCAAAGAAAACCGACGTTCAAGTATTAGCTATACCGCTGCTATGCTTCGTTCAGTGAGTGAGAGAGCCGGAGCCCTTCCTCTGGGAGGGAAAGAATAAAAGAGATGGAGATGAGATGTGTTTGTATTCTTTTACACATAAATTAGACAGATGAATACTCATTTTGACATAAGACTCTCTCGTTAAAGTTTACCGTTCGACATTGTATCTACCCCTCACCCTCCCCATCCCAAAGGCCTCTTTTACTTTCTCCGATAAGTTGAGACCGATGCTCCTACAGTACGTGTCTAAAGTATAACGATTTTCATCTTTCTTCTATTTAAAAGAGCGGTATTTTCTCTTGTCACAAGATCCGTACCTTCTGACGCAACATTGTGCCCAAATATATTTTGCAGGATTTGATGCCAGACACAGATCCGGAACTTAAACTCCGAAATCGTATTTGCAGTAAATAAACCTACTATTTACTGCAAATACAAATAATTTATAAACGTCCCATACCGTCTTCAACATTACTTCTTCATCTTCACCAATACCATAATATTTTTTGCCAATACTAAATTTGTTTAATGTAGACTCCACTGCGCGTAACTCTTAAATTTTTATTTTCAAAGCTAACCAGTTCTACGAGATATTTATGTCGCACTTAAAAATTTATGTTACGAGGGCGGGATGATAAGTACCTAGCCTAATAAGAAAATACTTAACTTTCCGTAATACAATTAATTTTATTTTTCGACATAGTCTCCGTGAACCTCTATGCACTTATTCCATCTTCGTTCTAAAGCAGTAATGCCTTCCATAAAATGATTTCTTTCGAGGCCTGCAAAATACTTCTCTACAGTGGCTATGACTTCATCATTTGTGGCAAATTTCTATCTGCCCAAAAAAATTTTGAGCTTAGGGAATTAGTGGAAGTCTGATGGCGCTAGATCAGGCGAATAAGGTGGGTGGGGCAGCAAATCATACTTCAATTCGTTGATTTTTGCCATAGCTTTAACCCATGTGTGAACCCTAGCGTTGTCTTGATGGAAAATGATTTTTTTTTTCGCCAAACCTGGTCGCTTATGCTGAATACATTGATGAAGCTTATCTAGAAGATTAGCGTAGTATTTTCCATTCATTGTTTGACCTTTAGGAAGGTAATCTATCATCAAGATCTCATCTGCATCCCAAAAGACGAAAGCCTTCAATTTTCCAGCCGACTTTACAGACATGGCTTTTTTGGAGCCGGGCATCCTGATTAAGTCCACTGTTTTGAATGAATTTTTGATTCTGGCGTGTAATAATGAACCCATGTTTCATCTGTTGTTACAAATCGACGATAAAATCGGCCTTTTTACTCTGAAAACGGTCTTGACACTCTTTTGAGTTTTGCACCCGAATCCTTTTTTGACCATGCGTAATCGCGGCACCCAACGGGCCGATAACTTTTTCATATTTAATTCCTCACTTAGGATATGATGTACCCGTTATTTTGAGACACCTGTAGTGTCAACTATTTCAGATAACTTCAATCGTCGATCTGCTTAAACCAAGTCATGTACTTTTACGACCATTTCCGGGGTCGTGACGCTTTTTGGACGCCCGGGACGGGCTTTATTTGGACACATGTACGACCGCGTTTAAACTCAGCCACCCAGTGTTTTACTGTGGCATAAGAAAGAACACATTCACCCAAAATATTATTTAACTCGTCATAGATATCTTTCCCCTTCATGCCCTTCATATGAAGAAACTTTATCACCGCTTTTTGTTCAATTTTATCCATTTTGAAAACAGTTGACGAAATATATTTTCAAATAACAAAAAACCAATAAAATTTTCGCGCCACCAAATTAAAATTTAGAACACAGGTGGCCAGAGATACGAATTTAAAAATGACATATATATTTTTATAATTTTAACCTTTTAAATGGCAGTGGCTAATTACTTATCATCCCGCCTACGTATTTTTATTCGCTGGCTCAGCTACTCGAGGTAGATCTTGGCATGCGAGACGAGAGAACGTCGTATTACGGATTACGATTCCCTGATCATCGAAAAATATTTCCTAAATAGGAGGGATGGCGTCAGGCAGACAACAAGCAAACGCAAGCAATTTTCTTTAATTTCTTAATGTTTCAATTGAGCTGCAGCTAAATTGAAGTAAGTAAGATTTTTTAGGTTTGATCGAGCTAGTTTAAGATCCAACACGAAACAAGCTCAGATAAGAAGAGCCTTTTAAAGAGGTTTTACGTAACGTTGTGATGGGTGTACCTAAATTCCGTTTCAGTATATCGTTAGAGTAGAGCGGCGCCCTTCAGCCGCTCTTGACAAAACTTCGCGACTGTTTGACGCGGGTGCGACTCCAACTCTGATAACACGCGAACTACCGCCAACTTTTATTAAAACGCAAGATGACGTAGATCTATTTATAATAAGATATGGACAGACTCCTCCCCCTCCGCTGTTATGAAAGACCAAACACGACAACCGAGAAAGACGAATTCTTTTATCAAAAAGCTCTACAACACAAATTTACTATTACTTTATTTTTCTACCACAGCTGACAGCTCTCGTGAAATTAATGTAGCAGGAAATATGGTCCTTGGCACGTTGACAAACTGCCTGATAAAAATATATTATTGGAGATAGATGACTGACGTAAAGGAAAAGTGCATGACACAAGGCTCGATGAGAGGCCCTGTAGAGACCCTGTACATTTTATCACGTATGTCACTGATATGAATTACGTCATTAAACAAGGAACATCATTAAAATACGCTGATGTTACTAGTATTATTGTCTATGACTGAAATATTGATACTGTCATTAACAAATTACTATAGGATTTAAATAATTTTAATAAATGATGTCATGTTATTATATTCTTACTAAATTGTGCTTAGAAAATAAGAATATTCTTTTTCGATCACCGTATGCCAAAGATAAATCTAATATCAAGGACAAGTTAGCAATATTTTTCAAGTTTGTTTTTTAGGATTCACAATGTTTTTCTGATAAACGTACTCTTATTAAATGAGGAAATAATGTGATCATTAAATCTAGACATAATTATGGATTGTAATCTTAAATTAGCTTCCACACGTAAATGATATGTGTGATAAACTTAAAGCATTTCTATAGAATCATTATATTTTTTTTCTGCTTTTAGTAATTTTTGTTGTAGCGGCAACAGAAATACATCATCTGTGAATTTCATTTGTCTAGCTATCACAGTTCAAGAGATACAGCCTGATGACAGGCAAACGGATGGACATCGAAGTCCGAATCGAATCGAAATTTGCTTCGCATGCTCATTTCACAGCTGCGCCATACCTTTTGCCACCGCTTTCTTCCGGTGTAAACACTCACGCATTTCCACAGCATCACAACGCATTTTTATACTGCTCCGCTACCCAGCACAGTTGTTGTGTGCAAAAGGCTGCGTTTATACGCAGCCTTTTGCACACATGTCTTCACCTCTCAACTTTATGTCTCAGGCGCGAGCCATCTGTCTCTTAAACTCCTCGCCCGCGACCGCGACATCTTGATTCTGAACGCCGCTGCTTTTGCCTCACTAGGCAGTCATCGGATATCGTTTTTCCATCATTACCCCGCTCCATCTGTATTTTATTTACTTGATTGACCTTACCGACAGAAACGTTGCGTGTTTCCAAGAATGACTTACTTATTATAAACAAACCAGGCGACTTTGCCCGAGTGAATATCCAATTTCGGTTGCTTTTCTCAAGGTTTTGAATAAAATCCTTATATAAGTACAACAATGACATAGACAAACTCTTATAATTATAACTTGATTATTTTATAGGGAACAAAGTCTACACCTCAGAAAAAAACCGGTCAAGTGCGTGTCGGGCCACGCGTAGAGACACGAGATTCGTAGTTGCGAATGACAGGGAGAGGGGTGCCACGAATCCCTAAATCGAAAAATGATGTTCTCAACCTCATAATATTTTATTAAAGACCTATTTAACAATATCCAACACGATGGGTTTGTATAGAAAAAAAAATTCTCCCTCTTTACTTGTATGGGAGCAACCCAAAAAATACTTTTTTTCAATATATTTTTATACCACTTTTTGGCATGATTAATATACATACCCTTACCAAAATACAGCTTTCTAGTACTTATAGTCTCTGAGTAAAACCGTGAACGGACAGACGGATAGACAGACAGACATAGCGAAACTATAAGGGTTGCTAGTTTACTACGGAACCCTAATAAAAACGATTACAGATTCTAAGATTACTATTAAATATTCTAAGACTTTGAAGAAATTTATAATTATTTGAAATAGTAATAACAAGTTGTCTCCTTTCTTTCGCTCTTATAATATAACAATCCATGTGTATAATTTCGTTCCGGCTCCAAGGCACAATTTATTTAACAGTATTTTAAATCGCGAAAATAAAATTATTTGTACCCAAAGGATGCATTCTTTTCTTTTTGAAAATTTTTTTTTAGACTTTAATTACACACTTTAATTAGATTTTTCACATGAGATTCAGTACATAGGTATTAATATTTCCTTTATTTAAAATAAATGTTATATATAATAAAATCTCTCCATATTATGAGGTCTGTCCCGCTGGGGCCGGGCCGGGATCCTGATTCGCTCGAGGCATCCTTTTAAAATGTAAGGAGCGCTAACAAAGCGCTCTCGGAACTTCGGCCCAAGGGAGGAGAACATGATCCAAAGCATAATAATATTAAACCTGATGCTAAGCGAACAGGAATAATTAGTTTTAAATATGTCGGCCATCAAACTGGTTTATGAGGTACGTATTTGTGGCATAAAACTATTTTCCACTGAACTTCACGTGTGCCAATAACCCCATTTCGTAACTTGTCACGAAAACGAAATGAGATGCAGAAAAATAAGGTTACCTTAATCTTCGGCCGCTCGGGAACAATGAAACGCTTTTACCTCTATCGCGTGTCGAGGCCGCACGCGCTCATAGCGGCTGCTGCTGGCGCCAGGCCTCTCACGAGTACAACAACGCCCTGTAAAAGAAAAGCTTATGTGTGGAGTACAGCATGTGTATACTGCGCTCAAAGATAAGATAAGATAAGATAAGATAAGATTTATTTGCATTAAATAGGGTACAGGAAGATGTTACATGTAAAAGTGTAGCTTAACCTACTTAGCCATTCTTTATAGCATGCAAATTTTTACAATATGTATTCGATTTATTATAATAATTATTCATTTAATTTAATTTCTAATTACAATACTTAATAATATATGTAATTAAATAAAAATAAAAAACTCTTTTGCCAAATTCAGAATTCTATGAGCGTTAATTACATTAATTACAATTTATAAAATTTTCTTAGTCACAATTTCATATACAAAGAATGTCAGGAATAGAGGTTCTTAATTATTATTAAAAATGTCATTAACTTTATAAAACATTTTTTGGAGTAACCACATGTTCAATTTAGTTTTAAACAAATAATTACTAAGATTTTTAAGCTCATTTGGCAATCGATTATAAATTCCTACGCACATGTTATGTGGACTATTTGCACATTTTACTGATTTAGGAGTATTGTCTAACACAAGCCTATATGGATTTCTTTGTTTTCTGCCACTAATGTCACTTGCTTTCTTAAACAGATTAATATTTTTATGAACGAACATACATATCTCATATATATAAAGTGAGGGCAATGGTAACAATCCTAAATTTTTGAATAATGTTCTGCAAGACGTTCTAGGTGGCACTCCACATAACACCCGAATACATTTTTTTTGAGCAACAAATGCTTTTTTGATTTCTTTGCTATTGCCCCACATAATTATTCCGTATTGCAGAATAGACTCTACGTACGACCGATATGATAGAATTGCAGTCTTTTTATCCGCAACGTTTTTAACACGATTTAATGCATATACAAATTGATTTATTTTTTTATTAATATTGTCTACATGAATTTTAAAACTCATGTCCTGATCTATTGTAACTCCAAGAAATTTGATGTCTTTCACTTCTTTTAATTTTGGTATATTTAATGAGAAATTGCAATTTGGATGTTTCGATTTATTGAATTGTATATAATTAGATTTGTCAAGATTAATTTTTAGATTATTAATATTTAGCCACTTAATTACTTTGTCAATTGTGTCGTTTACCTCCATTTCATGATTGATTATTGCATTGTTATTTGGGTTATTTTTATTAGTTGCTACAATTATGGATATTGTCATCTGCGTATAAAATGCATTTGTGTTTTATTGCCGTAGTAATGTCATTTATATATAGTAAAAATAACAAGGGTCCTAATACACTTCCCTGTGGGACACCTTGACATAACTTTCTATAAGATGATGTATACGTTATCATTTCATTTTTTACTATTTTGCTAATAATAACGCCCTGGTATCTGTCTTTTAGATACGATGCTATCCATTGTAGTACGACCCCTCTTATACCTAGTCTTTCAAGTTTATTTAAAAGAATATCTTGTGTTACCTTGTCAAACGCCTGTGACAGATCAAAAAACAGTCCCGTAGTCAAATACTTTATATTTAGATTATGGTGTATTGTGTTTATTAGTGTATAGGTAGCTAGACCAGTCGATTTTTTCTTTTGATAGCCAAATTGATTTTTGTTTATAATATTATATTTATTTAAAAATTCTATGAGTCTTTTATGCATGCATTTTTCAAAAACCTTTGATAGTATCGGTATTAGCGTGATTGGCCGAAAGTTTTTTATGTCATCTTTTTTACCTTTCTTGTATAACGGTTTCACTAATGATAATTTCAGTGCATTAGGAAAGGTACCAGTAGAAAAAGATAAATTTACCAAGTAAGTTAAAACCGTTTTAATTTGAGAACAACATTCTTTTAGTATTTTAGTATTTAAACCATCATAGCCCTCAGAGTTGGTATTTTTTAACGAAACGATTATTTTCCTCACTTCTTCAACTGACAAAGGCTTAAGAAAAACTGAATTTGTCAGTCTGGGAATTGAAGAAGACGATTGTCTGTTATCCGTGGTCATATTACTGGGTGCGTCAGTAAAATATTCATTAAATGCGTTTGCGATTTGTTCAGGTTCTTTTACGATTTTATCGTTTCTGATAATTTCCGTTATATCACTTTCAGGTTTGTTAGTCGATACTTCATTTTTTATAATAGTCCATGTCGCTTTACATTTATTATTACTTTTGTCAATAAATTTAATATTAGAATTCTTTTTTGATCTGTTAATGCATTTTTTTAATAATTGTGAATATGTCAGATATTTATTTTTATTTAATTCGGTTTTATTTTTATAATAATTATATCGAAGGGTTCTTTTATTTTTACAGCTAGTTTTTAATCCTGTACTTATCCATTTCTTATTGTTGTGTTTGTTACAGACTCTTACTCTAATTTTTGGGAAACACAGGTTATAGAACATGCACAGCAATTCATGAAATATATTAAATGCTTTATCTAGATCAGGTTCATGAAAAACCTCTGACCATGATAGACTTCTCAGACATTCTTTGAATTTGCGTATATTGTCCAAGCTGTAATCTTTTTTAAACATGACATAGGATTTAGGTTTACAGATATAATTTCTTACTGGAAAGCTTAATAACTGTGCTGTGTCATGATCTGAAAGATACAACGGTAACACTTCAGCAGTTGCGTCTTTTATGTTGCTCAATATATGATCCAAACAGGAGTTTTTACGAGTTGGAACGTTGATGTGAATTATTATTGAATAATTATTACAAAGATCAGAGTAGTATTCTGTATCTTTTTTTTTCAACAGCGTGTTTATATTTATATCGCCTAAAATAACTACTTTTGATTTGGATTTATCTTTCTTTGTTAAATCATGTAAGAGGCAATCAAGCTTATCCAGGAATATCATTGGGTCAGACGATGGGGTACGGTAAACACATACGATTTTTAATCGAATACTAGGAATTTCAATCCCACAAGCTTCAAATGTTGTTACAGCAGCATATTTTTGTGGCAGTGCAAGTACTTTAAAATTAATTCCCTTTTTTACAAGTATACATGAGCCTCCTTTACATTTTTTTCTATTGTACGAAGTTGCAAACTCGTAATCCCGCATCTTCAAATATTGCTCATGACCGTCCTTTAAAAAAGATTCCGTAAAACACATAATATCTGGATGTTTACCTTGCTCTTTAAGTTCTCCTAATGTTAACTCTAATATATCTTGTTTTGACAGAATACTAGCTATGTTTTGGTGTAAAATGTTGAGTGTATTGTTAGTTAAGCTTTTATTAGGATCGAAAAAACTTTTTTTTATCTACGATAGGAAAATAGCTTAATATACTACCTTTGTTTTTAGTGTCCAAATTTTTATCAGTACGTGTGGCTGGCTCTGAATGTTGACGTGTGAAATAGTACGGTATTGTGCCTTTGCGATATTTCTTTTGTTCGTAGTCATTTTTAAACTTAGATTCATTGTCCTTTATCAATTTTTTTAATTCTTTTGCGTCCAAATATTTGTAAAACCTGACTTTTGTGAAATTCTACTAAAAACGCATTATTTTAAAAATAAACCTGTGCTAGTTGAAAAACACAAATAATACCCAAAAATTAGTCACTACAACCTAGATTCGAACTCAAAACATCAAACTTGCCCTGAAAATATCTATCTATAAACTTCTCAGCTCATCAGCCTCTTCTTATAATGGTGAAATAATCCTTCTTATCCATATGAAAACACAATAGTACTTCCTGTTTAGTTTTATTATCACCGGGAACTCACAATGGTCATAAGTGCCACTTATCTTGGTGGCACTTGGGTCATTTATGCCAACTACGCTTTTATTAAAATCTCTCGTAGTATTTCTAATTCTACTTACTTTTGAATATTTTGCATTTGCTAAGTGAAGAGAACTACTCATTACCGTCAAAATGGTATTGATGAAAAGTTATTATTAAAAGTAATTTAGTTCCAATTTCATCTGATTTACGAGCAATGGAATAAAATGACTGATGGCGCTAGTTTATGCCTCTCGATGGAATGTCGAATGTATTTACACGTTGCATATACAATAAACAGTGTAAAGTTTCAATTTTTTTGCGCGACTAAGAAACTAAATTAAAAGTTTTATTAACTTACACTTTACAAAACGAAAAATTTACATTATAATAAAGACTATAAACTAATCTTAAACTATAGTAACCTAGTAAATAATATTAATTAATAAAAAAAAATAACTACTAAATTATATAAAAAATTGAGCTCAGATCGCTGTGATCAGTGGGCAGGGTGCCAAGAAGGCTGGCGGCATTTCCACGCTGAATAGCCAAACTCAATCTTTGGCCAAAATGCGCACCAACCCTTAGGTCACCAGAAACATCGATTAGGCGTGCGGAGATCTCTTTGAAGATCTGTCTGGCCTCTGCACCCCAAGGCCCGAAGGTCTCCACGGCAAAAGGCACAAATATGTAAGGTTCCCCTAACGATGCATATTTGCGCCTCTTAATAACTTCCGCCGCTGCTGCAGCAGCTGCTCCCGCTCTTCGAGCAGTCGCTTGTAAGTGGGATGGAGCCACAGTATCTACGCACGTGGCATCCCATACAAGTGACCGCACGTTTTTCTATGGAATGAGTGTCAAGTAAATTATATATTTATAATATTAATTGTTTCTACTCGTAAATGAAAACTGCACTCAGTTCCATAATGTACAAATACAAATAGCAGAGTCGGAGCTCTTCAACTCTATTGAGATACATTACGCGTCGCCGTCGCTGTCACCCGCTAATTCAATTCTGCGCATTCTTATAGATGCTGCTGCAGAGGATAAGAGAGGGGTGGGGGGGAGCACGACGGGAGACGGGCTTTGATGAGGGATTTATAGTGGACAGCGAATGTACACGTTTGAGATTTCCGTTCCATTAAAGCAATGAAATTATGTTCCTGTTTGAATAGCGTTATAGCACCAGTGAATATGAGTGATATTTAGATTTTATCTGACCGACTCACAATGAGCAACCAAGTTAGGTCAAAAAATATGTACAAATTATGAATGTAAATTACTATTCTGAAGTTGCCAGACTTTTGAAGTTCGTGGTCTATTTACTTAAGCGGTTAACTTAAATTCATTGCTCATTTGAAAATACAGAGAAAGTTAAAAGAAACTAAACCTTATTGAAACTAATTTAGATAGCAGATTGAAATCAATATACGACGTGCCCCAAGACACATGGAGAAATGAGAAAAAATTGTGACTCCGCGGCTGGAAGTTAGAATAAACATCATACATCTACGAGAGGATATAATACAATACTAGTGGCTCTGCGAGCTGTCAACCTCACAAGTCTGTTGTAACATACCTCAAAATTTAATTAATTTTCATCACGCACCTTAAACAACGACCAGAAAATGCAAGACTTTATTTTAAAAAGAACTTTTTAAAAACTCCTTTCTACCTAGATTAGTACTCACGAATTCCAAACACCCTTTCATTTAACTGTCTATAAACCGGTATATTCGGTGAAAATACCGGTCTTCTCGATGACAAAATAATAAAAACAAATATTTCAGTTATGTTTTATAATTCCCGAATACCTACAAAGGTCATGTCTTTATTGAGAAAAAAATATCTTAAAGCCATTTTTAATCCTGCTCGCAAAATTTCACGAGAGTCGAGTGAAATCTTGTTGAGAAATGGGACAGCCGGACATAATATACCACATACATTCTGCCCAAGATATAACAGAGACGCTTCACGCTCTCTCGGTCAATTACATACTCACAGTTAGTCAAGTCGGGGTCGGAAAAACCTGACCCAATTCAATTAAAAATCAGTTTACAGGGAGATCAAGATAATCTGCTCCCGAATGTACATGAAAAAAAAAATGTTGAACATTAAAAATATGTAGAAACGTCATTGAAACTGTAAAACTATTAAAGTGGTTGATGTTATGTTGTGCATATCTGTAAGTGGTGTAAACACTAGAATAAGTTCTTCACATTGTTAAAATTATATGTTCGTGTTTATATTGTTGATATGCCTTAATAAATAAATAAAATAAAATAAAACTGTCTCTCAAGTTCATAGCGAGCCGCCGAGCATGTGTTTGTATCTGCGACGTCGGCGGCTGCACTCGAATCCCAAGAAAGCAGCAAGCCCACGGCCGCCCCGGCCCGACGATAATGACATTAACACCGAGCTGACCGAATACAATATAGTTAGCATTCTTGTAGTTAGTACTGCAGAAATATAATTGTCTTATACGGAAACTAATATTGATATTCAGCCTTTTCACGACCTTTTATTTATTACTAGCTGATGCGTGCAACTTCGTTCGCGTATATGATTCGACAACATGACTCCGGCGTATTAATATACCTTAATACGTAAACATACATAAGAAAATACTTGTAGCAGTGTTATAAAATTGTATGGCATTGCATTGGCTGTTGCTAAATACTGGAGGGATAAAATATAGGATTCTTTCAGACTTTTTTGAGCCACTGACACGATAAGAAGAAGACTATATAGCTAGCTCCAAATGAGCTTGCGCTACTTCACCAAACTTTGAGGTATGGGTCGAGCGCCTTCAACCTATCGCACCTCCAAAGGCCTTCTTTTGTCGTATGGGCTGAAAACTACGTTGCCAAAAGGGGTACCGCAGGGCGGTCACCAGTAATATGAGCTAATCGTACTCTACGCACTCTATCCCAGAGGAGAGTGTCACTCTGTAATATTGTCGATATAAAATTTAACATGGTACTTAGTGTATCAGATGTTCGAAATCTTCGATTTTTTCACCTTAACAAAAAATACTAATTAGGTTAAACAACTTTTGCTACAGCGTCATTTTTATATTTCCTATAGTTTACCTGGATCATTATGGTTCTGCGTCAGGTGTTCCAAATCTTCAAATTAAATACCTCAACAAAAATGCTCATCAGGCTTAACAAATTTTGCTAAGGCTCCACTTTTATATTTCTTATAGTTCAGCTGGATCATTATGATGCTGCATCAGGTGTTCCATTTTTCAAAATCATTTCTACCTTATATGTTGCCTCGGCTTAATAGCTATATAGCAAAAAAAAGTTTTATTCAAATCCGTCGAATATTTCCGGAGATAAACGTGATCATACATACAGACAGACAGACAGACAAGAAATTAAAAAAAAAATTTTTGCTTTTCTTTTATGCTTTTTAAGTGTCCCTCTATCCATTTTAGTCAAAAATACTAAATGTACAGACAAAATATTTTTACTGTTTTATTATATGTATAGATGAATAGATTTGAAAAATATTACTTTGTATTTTATTAGCCTTTTTAGGTCGCAAAACACAAGAAATACATATTTGTATAATATAACCCAGTTTAATTGAAATGAGTGCTTTTTGTATCACTCACCTAGCCCAGATATAATTTTGGCAGATTAAAACGCAATACCATCTCTTTTCGGTAATGGATTCGCCATGTTAAATCTATATTCCGGGCTAGCTGCAGACACCTGGCCTTTCTAATGAAACATCGTAAATTTTCCTAAATAATCTTCTTCTTCTTCTTCCTTGCCTTTTCCCTATTTGGGGTCGGCTCTGTATGTCAACTCTCTCCAAAGTTTCCTGTTACCAACCATATCGGCACTAGCTCCCCGTTCCTTCATATCATTCCTCACACATTCCCTCCACGACTTTCTCGGCCTTCCCTTTTCTTTATGTCCTGACACATTTAAGTGCAGCATCCTTTTAGCCAGGTGATCGGCATCCCTTCTCTCGATATGGCCATACCAGGCTAAGCGATGGCTCTTTATTTTTTCCACTATTGGTGCGACTTTCAAAGTTCCTCTTATATATTCATTTCGGATCTTGCCCATCTTTGTTACTCCACACATCCATCTTAGCATTCCTCATTTCCGCCACATGCATCTTATGTTCTTCTGTCTTTTTGGTTACCCAATATTCCGCTCCATACAATAAAGCTGGTCTCATGACAGTCTTATAAATCTTGCCCTTCAGCTTACACGGAATACGCTTATCGCACGTCACACCTGTCACCTGTTTCCACTTAAGCCATACAGTATTGATTCTTTTTGCGATGTCCCGATCCACATTGCAATCGCTCTGTAAGAGTGATCCCAGGTACTTGAATTCAGTACAAACTGGCAGCGGAGTATCGCAGATGTTCACGGAAACAGCGCTGGAAGTTCCTCCAAAATCGCAAAACATATTCTCCGTCTTCGATCGGCTGATTTTTAGTCCGGCATCTTCCAGCGCTTTCTGCCATTCATTAAATTTGCACTGGAGGTTTTCCCCGTTCTCCTCGTTAAGCACGACTTCTTCCGCAAAAAGCATGCACCAAGGAGCGTCATCTTGGATGCCAGTTGTTAAGGCATCCATCACCAACACGAACAAGTACGGGCTCAACGCTGAACCCTGATGCAAACCAACTCTAACCTTGAACTTGTCCGTTGTTCCAGCTGAAGACCGAACCTGTGTGTTTGCTCCATCATACTCGTACATATCCTTAATCAACCGGATGTACTTAAGTGGAACCAGCTTCTTACGAAGACACTTCCACAGCACGTCCCTGGGAACTCGATCATATGCCTTCTCAAGATCTATAAAAAGCAAATGAAGGTTTCTGTGCAGAGCTCTATTCTTTTCTATCAGTTGACGTGCAGCGAAAATGGCGTCTGTTGTGCCTTTGCCCGGCATAAATCCAAACTGATTCCCTGTTACTTCCGTTTCCATCCTAATCCTACTTTCTATAATTTTTTCCCATAATTTTAAAGTATGTGACGTAAGTTTTATTCCCCTGTAATAATTGAATTCTTGGATGTCTCCTTTATCTTTAAAAATCCTTTTCCTAAATAACCTATTGAGTAGAATTTTTCGTAAAAGCTCGCGTCTTTTGTGGCAATTTTATTCACGTTAGTGGTTTGAATACGAGGCCCTCGGTAACGTGCAGTGGAGGGCGGGGTGCGGGCCGCGGGCCTTGCAGCGGGGGGAATAGATTCAATAAGGTTCCTTTGAGGCGCGCCCCGCGGGAAATAACCGACGAGCGGCGCCGCGAATACTGAGCTGCTGCTACGGCGAGCTACGAGTCGTAGCCGCGGCTATAGTCGTAGCGCTACGAGGTTGTCGGCTACGCCACTCGTAGTATTTAGGAAGCATTAGATTAAAATTATTAACTTTTTTCAATAGAAATATAGGATTCACCTAAAAGCGTCAGTACTCAGATTTTTAAAATAATAAAAGATAGAGAAAAACATACATAGTATGATTTTAAAAAATGTATTATTATTTTTTCCGAAAATGAAGAGCATCCATTACGATTTATATTATCTTTAATAAAAACAGTCTCTCAACAGTCGAAAGAAAACCGTAATGGATATTGAAGTGACCAAAAAAACAGTATACACTATAGTCTTCTAAAGTCAGCAAATAGACTTGCAGGTCAAGATGAAAAATGATCTTTTTCAGATTGACCTGGGTCTTGGATATTTATCTATATAAGTATGTATTATAAAATATATTATCGTTGAGTTAGTAACCCATAACGCAAGTTTTACAATCTGTGTGATTTGTCCGTATATATTTATTTATTTATTGTTAATTGTTTATTTCTTTTGTCAAAAATCATTGTCATAGTTTTTTATTACATTTTTATATCAAAATGTCCCCCACTAACCCATTTCGGTGGGACACCCTGTAAACCATGTATCCATAAAGTAGAATAATTTCGGTTTTGCACTACAAAAATGTACTTTCGTTTTTCATGCACTTTGAGTTAAATTATTTTGTGTGCTTCCGCTAACAGTTAGTTCATGCAAACTATTGCTGGCCAGTACCCACCCAGTACTGTTAGTCCCGTCATGCCCGACACCAATAGTTAATGCATGCTAACCTTGCCGATGTTGCTGCTTCCGTTGAGGCTGCAGCAGCATCGGCCGTCGTCCTCGCGACACGTGTTTCGCCTCTACACGAGGCATCTTTTAGGCAATGAACCTAAGATGTTGATGATCATCTTATGTTCATTGCCTGAAGATGCCTGTAACTTTGACTTCCGCGTAGTAACGCCTGAATCAATTCAATAACTTATGATTTGGCATTTTTTTTTAATCCTTATTCAACAAACTTTCATTGAAGTATAGACAACGCTCTTCGCTGCCTGCTCTGCTTACTTATGATTCTCACGACAAACATCAAGACGTGGCAAACAAATTCTCCCGCATGAGTAATATAAGTGCGACCCTCATTAACAGTGAGGAGGCCTCGTCACCTCACTGCCTCGCAGCACGTCGCGCGCAGCTACACACCGCGAGACGCTCACGGCTCGTGCTATTGTTTGTTGTTCCCCCACACCCCGCCCCACTCCCGCACGGAGGCTCTATTATCCTCATCGCGCCACTATCGCTGACCTTTTCAAGTTGCCCTTTTGAAGGCTCACGACTCAGAGAACCTGAGATAAATCTGTATACATTTTTCACCCTTTTTACCGACTTCAAAGTTAAAGAAAGTTTCGCAATCGGTATATTTATCCTTGCTTACATATGTTGTCAGATGTGTATGCAGGCTTAATTTATTTCCCAATTTATTCTTGCCCCTTTACGGAGTTATCATCAAAACTCCCGAGTGGGAAACATCACGGAGGAATAGATTTACATGATTTCCCGACCCGAAGAATGTTGAGAGTATGGTATGTCGAGGATTCATGATTAAGGGCGAGTTTTATCTCACCATCACTACAATTAAAATCATTATACTGCTGAATATACTTAATGTCATCAAGGTATCCTATCTCTATGGTGTTGATGAACATTCTTAAAAATTGGCTTTGATTTTACAGTAGTTAAAGTCTTAAAACAAATCTTGCTAGATTCAAAAAGCAAAAACTGAATTACTTCTTATTGACTGAACAGATTTGGCCGTCGCACACGTATACTGTATCTAAAAATAAACTCAAGTAATATAAGCTAGACTTTTTGGTGTTTTTAAATCATCATTAAAAAGCTTCAACTTTAAACTGTCACTGAAAGCTTGGTTAATTGATTGATAAGTTTTTAGAACGCAGCAAAGGCGCTTCATTTCAACGTTTCAAGTTCATTGAAAGGACATTGATTTATTGAGACATTAATTAGATTTCAGTTGTATTGGCTGTCGGGCGCCGGTTGCACGTCGGGCGACAACAATTAACTGCCGCTTCAACGCGCGCTCGCGCTTGTTAACTTGTCATTGAACGAAACTCGACGGCGCAGCGTCGCGCGACGCAGTGCCCGCTACTCCCACTAAAGACGATGCCTAACACTAACTCTATATAATTTGATTTCCTAATAACTGCCTTGAAAGCATTAATTTCATATTAAAACTGGCGCAAGATCGTAAATAAGCGTTATCGTCATGTCGCCACCCCTATCACTCGCCCCGATGATAGTCTTTGTTACAAACTGAAACTAGTCAGCGAATCTGCCGAAATAAAACATTAGTAAAACGGGGTTTCAATATGCATTGAAAGCTTTTTGTCTGTAACTATGTTTTCTTTTTTTGTACCTAAAACGATAATTTGAATTATCTCAATGATAGAATATATCGTCATCATTTCGGGTAGGTGACACGGTCAGTCGACCATGCACAACCTGGTGTCAGAGTTCTTCGGAACCGCCTCTCGGTCTCTGACGTGGTCCCTTTAACGACTACCAGATGGCAGCCGGGACCAACGGCTTAACGTGTCTTCCGAAGCACGGATTCTTCTTTCTTATCAGACAATCAGGTGATTCATGCCTGCAATGTCCTAACCAAACTGGAAACAACTTAACAAAGTATGCTTCCCATGGGAATTGAACCCACGAGCCCCGGGTCAACAAGGCGAACGCCTTAACCGCTGGACCACCGAGGCTGTAATGGAGGATATATTTAATTGTAAGATTCAAAGTAAGACATCCGTTATAAGATCAAAAGAGTTCCTAATATTGATCCCGTAGGAAAAGTCTTTCATATTGTCGGGCTGAGTGACCTCTTTGTTACCGACTGGGGGACTGCCGTACAAAACAGCCAATGGGCCAGCGGTAGACGTTCGGCTAGCTCCGGGGTTGGGTGCGAGACTCTCCAGGGGCGAGGCAGGTTCTTTTCACTCCTGTGGCTGTTACTCTCGAGAAAGGAGAATGCAGTTAGGGTTACTGTTACTATTCTAATAAGGGCGCCACCAACACATTAGTGCTGGAATGATTTAGACAGAATACATTTCCATGGTAAATATATTTCTATGAAACATACAAGGGAAAACCCTATTAAATGAATTACATACATAAACCCAGCAGGGGTGTGTGTTAGTAATTAAACCTAAAACACTTCTTATTCCTATTTAACTAATGCTAGAGCATACAATGTTCTTATTCTTCATACCTAGTCACATGTGGCCTAAAGTCACATGGACGTGGAGGTTATGTTTCCTTCCAAACTAAATTCTAAATACACAGGTTATGGAAGCGTCCTTCCAGTTACATAATACTTCTTAAAATAAAGGTAACCTATTGTGGCACCATTATATGAATTGAAAGAAATAAAAAAAATATTTAAAACTACATACGGGAAATGTCCATCAAACGTTTTCACGCACTGATCAATACCACAGGCTCCTTAATGTGAGGTACAGCTCCACAATTCCTAGAATCAGACACGTGGCCTCTTCTGGTACATCATGATCCAGTGTGGTCGAACCGTCCTCTGAGTATGGAGATGTGAAAAATGTGGAAATATTTGGGGCCTCGTCTTCCCAAATTGGGGATACAAAATAAAGACGTGAGATAAAAGGCAATAAGGAAATAAGGAAATAAGGAGCGGTTCCCCTGTAATAGACAAAAGGAACACGTTAATTATCTTAAGATTCCTATGGGAATCACATTAGAAGACGGAACTTGTAGAATAAAACTCACCAAGCCGCTCCTCTTATAAATTCTTATCCAGGATCAATCCTGGTACTCCGGGCAGACTCAACCTGGCCCGTGTCTCGGACAGCGTCGAAATAAAGAGACATTTTTAATGTTCTATAGTGTTCTATCGATCGTTTTACAAAATGAATGACCGTGCCTGACGTGACGTAAGCGCGTCACCATTGACAAGACCATCGACAATCAGAATGTTCTCGACTATGATTTTACCAAACTTTACTCGATTGCGAATTTAAAGTATGCTGCGACAAGACTACGACAATGAGGTAATATGCTAACGTTTTTACTAATTTTATAAAAAGAAGTTCTAATTTTTAAATCGAGACTTAATCCTCTTGACGAAACCAATTGAATTACAAACGCATTCTAGATTTGTGTCACTGTCAACGAATGACCGCGACCTGTCAAATCTTAACACGGGAAACAAACAATGTAACCTAATTGATTCAGGAGAAAACATTGTTAAATTTGGAAAATGTATTACCTATGTGGAGTGTATGTAATAATCAACGAAAGTAAGTACTGGTGTTTGTAAATATATGATAGTTACGAGAAATTCGCGTAACATCTTTATGGGTATGTTGAGTCAATTGAGACGCTTTATAGGCAGAGAGATTGTCAAATGGCGACTACGTAGTGGCAAGCGCAGCATTGAACACCAACGACCAGAAGCCCAGACGACCTAATGAAGGTCGCAGGGAAAAGCTGGGCTTCTTACCTGTTATATTGTAAATCCTTGATGGGGTTTAAAACCAACAATAGACTTTTTAAAGCTATCATATAATTATAAAATATTCTCTATACTATTGTTATTAAATTGTTTAAGAAGTTGATATCAATTTATCATGGAACGTAACGGAGAATGCAGCACGCGACAGCCAGCGATCATCAATACATGTCATGAAGTCCGCTTGCAGGTGCGGCCGACGGGCTACACTGCACAGCTGTTTTAAGTAATAAGTTACTTGATACGTGAGGATCTTGATAAGTAAGGCATTCACTGTTGTTTCAGCGTGGATTCATGGCAAGTTTAAAATATCTCGAAATTCTCCGTGGCTCGAAAGGCACGTTAAGCTGTCGATCGCATCTGTCATTATTACATGGCAGTCCTAAAGTTTTATAAATATTTCCTTGCAATAGTTGAATGTTTTCACACATGATAAAACAAATAACTTAATTTCTTTAGGAATCTCAAATATTTCTCAACATAAGTAGGTACCTACTTAAAATATAATGGCCGCTTTAGGAAATGTCAGGTAAGTTATAATCTTGAAATAGATATTTACACGGATTCATAGCTAGTTTAAGCGTACTATACCATAGACCCAGTTCATGTGAACTTGTGACCTCCAGGGCATTCACATAAAAATTCGCAAGCACGATGGACGCAACGCAAGCTAATTTGGATGCAGACAAATATTGTTTAAATATAATCATTCCACACACAATATGTAAAAATGGATAATGTTCATTTTAATATTTCATTTCTCAGTTCATTTCTCTTTGGTTGCCTATGGCGAGTGTGTTAATTAAACCACTGAGCTGGTGCCAGGAATAAAGAGAAGTATTTATTAGAAATGCTACTCGTAACTTATATACTAAGGAAATATACTTATCGCATTGGTAGGGGAGATCGCTGATTTAGGAATACGTTTATATTCTTACGTGATGTACGTGTCTTGCTAAGTTAACAATATTTAAACAATTCCTACAGGTACATCACGTTCGTATTCCTTAGGTCGCAATAGTACTCCCCCTTTTGTAAAAAATAAAAACAAATATTAGGTCGCAATATTGCCTACGCTTGGACATCGTACTGCTGGTTTTATTTCCTCTCACTGTCTTGTGTTTATTCGTAGTGTGAGGCACTAAATAGAGTTGATCGTAGGTTACAGTCTCTCTATACTTAATGTACAGGTGATTATTACAGCGCAAAACAGGACTACACAGTTACACTTTAAATACACCCGACCCAACACAGGAACACTTTTACAGCTAGTTATCTGTACAGACCCTGCAGTTTCTAGCTGATAACAGATGATATGCATAGTATTATCTTATGACTAAAATTAAAACGTAAATTTGTTTACGATGTCTTAATTTTAAAATAAAATTTTAAGGTTTTGTAAGTTTTGTTTTTTACAATTCAATAAACGATTCCAAAGCAAGAGGAATTGACTGTAAACTGTTAACTACATTTATATTTAGAGCGCGCAGTAACATAGTTCTTGATCAAGTATTGTAATTCAGTAAAAATGCATACAACAATGTAATGTTCTGTTTACATATTACAGTATAGATAGGGGCAAACGGGTGGAGCGGGGCGTTCGGCGGGACGTGTGAAGCGGCGTGCTAATGTTTGCGAGCGCTGACCCACATCTGCGACTCAAACACTCGTCGCAGTACATACATGCTACTGACGACACGCAGCTTTTCACCAGAACTAGTTGTCTCGGATGAACTTTTCTTCCTCAGGCAGTCTGCGCGCTCTTCAACCTAAATCCTTGCTGAGTCGTGTGTTATTAACAAGCCATATATTTCATCTATCTTTGTCATTTTTTAGAATTTTACCTTGTGCTTGCTCTTGAGCAAAAATTTTGAATCAATGGTACCTGGGTGGGATTAAAGATATGACCTAGCTAAATTGATTTTCGTCTCCAAAAATCACTGCACATTACATTACATCTACATTTTGGGAACGGTTTCTGAGATAATACAAACTATTAATTCGATTTATTGTAGCTGAAATCTACATTCATATTATAAGAGGACTTTGTCTGCAGCTACTAGACCGATTTTCAAAATGGTTACACTAATAAAAAGCCAATTTATCCACGGGTGACATAGGCTATAATTTAAGCAAACGAAGTCACGGGAAAGTGACTAATACAAGGTAATCTTGTAAAAACTCAATGATATGTATGAATGAAGATATAACATTGTGTTTTTTTTCTATTATTTGCGGGCAGATGAGCATTTGCAACACCTGATGGTAAGTGTCACCTAAAGCCATCTGCAAAGTTAGAGTTGTTACCATAGCGCTGCTGACCTTTTCGTGTCATTTAAAATATTTAATTATGTGATTGGGCACTTTACAATAATAAAATACTAAATATCATTCTGTACCGGCATGACCGTAAAAGGTATGTTCCCTTGGCAATTTGGTCACGCGCTCATCGTGCGCCGCTTCGAAGTTTGCCGAATTCCGCCGCTACTCGCTCCCCCCGCGGAGTCACTTAGCTGCTCGCGGCTCTAACTGAATTTCCAGTTCGTACTAAAGGACGAAGTTACACGCTCGCTTGGCGACTGTTCTGGACTGGCGCCGACTCCAACTCGTGTTTAAATTCCTCTCCTGAGGAAAACAGTCCGGCACGTAGACTGATAAAAGTTGGACTTTTTAACCAAAATACAAAAAAGGATGTAACAGTTTGATTTTAATTTTACTTACTGATTGATTAAAACTAAATAAATAGACTGAAACATGTTCACTTCATTGGAAAAAACTAACATCATCCTACTCACCCTAAAAGGATAGAGTTCATAATTCATAACGCAACTTTGTGCAGGAGTAATATAAGTGAATTTGTTTAAATAGCTTTATGTAATGTTGTCCTTCGAATCACTACAATTTTTTACGTTATTTTGTCTACATTGTTTGACTTTACCCATATTCGCAACTCTTTATAAGGTCTATGTCTCTTTCACAAATATTCTACACACAAAATAAAAAACAAACATAAAGTTGGTGTTAACCGCGCGCTGGCTGGCGTCCGTCGACCCGCGGCGCCAGCTCTTTGTGGCCACGCTTTGCCGAAGCCGAAGACACTTCCAGAATTGAGGACGGGATGGGGCACTTTGGCAATTGATTTAGAATCCAAGTGAGTGAAAAGAGGAGGGTTGGCTTGGGTTCTGGGAAATTTATTCTATTTATTTACTCGAGCACTTGCACCAAAATCTTTTAACTTTTATAACATTTTACTAACTTATATAAGAATCCCAAGTAACACCCATAAGGAAAAAGCATTAATATCATTTTCGTCATCGCATTCTGTTTTTTTTTATTTTAATTAGTTGGATATAGATATGTCTATATTAATAATATGTTACATGAAACAACGAGTTCCTCACATACAAAGACAGCTACCAGTCAATGGCTGACTTTGTACATGATTACCATACTTTAACACAATAAGACAGTTTTAAAAAGGGACAAAAATACAACAGCCGATTTTATGTACTTACTTCAGCGAGTGAAAAAGCATTGTGACTGCTGCGCGGGGACGGAGGGGCGGATCGGCTGAGCCGGCAATGTCAAACAAAAGCCGCGCAAATTGCGGATGACGTGAGTTTTTTTTTTTTTTTTTATTGCACGTACAATCATTATGATTTGTACAAAAGGTAATAACTTAATGCTAAGCATTGTCTACCAGTTTTACCCTAGGGATGTGGTGAAAAGTTGATAGTAGGGGTGCAAGTTGTAAAGATAGATGTCGATAACCCACATTCTCCTGATTACTTAAAATGTAAATTCAAGTTTCTGTCTGACACGCATGATCGGCAACATCGTTCTACTAATACTCGTCTTCTTTTTATTCCTCTCTTTCGGACAAATTTTATGTCTAATTCCTTCAGACTCCAAACTACACAACTTTGGAATGCTTTGCCCGTTGACATAAAAGAAATCTCTACTAAATTTTCCTTCAAAAGAAGAGTTCACTGTCTATTGCTTAATTCACTTCCTTCTTAAACGTTAATTAGTCATTCTCTCTGTACTGTATTCATCTTCAGTATGTATTTATATGTATGTATATTTATTTATGCCTATTTTTATTGATATCTATATTTATTTATATATATAGTGCTTATATATAGAAAGTTTATGTATGTGTTAGTAAATATCAATAACTTTATATTTGATTATATTTTAATTATTCACCCTTTGCGCCGAACAACTTTTTCTGTTTATCCCTATGGTTGACTGGGAGAGAATGCTCATAGCATTAAGTCCGCCAATTGTAACAAGTTCTGCTTTGGTACAATAAAGTTCTAATAATAATAAAAATAAAGGAGAAACAATTATTAAATTTGACTTAAAAATATTATAGATAATAAAACATGTTATTTATTATACATACGACAAAAAAAAATCTTATATTTAACTAGCTTTTGCCCGTGGCTTCGCTCGCGTTAAGAAGTAGAATTGATCAAAATCCTTCCTTAGCGGACGCCTACGTCATAACATCTACCTGCATGCCAAATTTCAGCCCGATCCATCCAGTGGTTTGGGCTGTGCGTTGATAGATCACTATGTCAGTCAGTCAGTCACCTTTGAGTTATATATATTTAGATTAGTTATTAGAATTGAGATATATATACATACCTACATAAATATTAATATATCATAACATAAATAAACATACATATACTATTGCAGCTAAACTTGATCGCGATAATGTCTAGTAACAAGCATTTTGAAGTGATCACGCGACTGCGCCCTCATAATGTTGTCAGGGAGGGCGTTCCAAAGTCGTATAGCCGTAACAGCGAAAGAATTGGAAAGAAAATTAGTGTGATAACGTGGAATACCTAGACATAAACTGTCTGAAGAGCGCAGAATTCTTTCATGGGTGGAGCATAGAAGCTGAAATTGTGAGGTCAAGTAAGTGGGGGCTAACGGATTATAGAGAATGCTATGAAGATGACATAAGATATGTAAAGGGGTTTGGGTAATTTTGTATGAGCCTTGGCATGATTTTTTTTTTCAGCGACCACTAATATAACTAGTATTTTTAATTAGCCTTATAGTTGAGAATAACAATATACAAAACATTATTGATGTAAACTATATCGGAGCCGAAATATCAAATATCAAAATAAGACAAATAATAAGTAAGTCGTCTATATAGATGTAATATTTTTTAACAAAAATGATTTGATTAAAGCGTATAGTATGTCGTTATGGATAGGAATCTAGACTAATATTATAAAGAGGAAAGATTTGTTTGTTTGTTTGTAATGGGTAATCTCAGAAACGACTGAACTGATTTAAAAAATTCTTTCACCATTCGAAAGCTACATTATTCCGGAGTGAAATAGGCTATGTAGGTACCACGAGCGAAGCCGGGGCGGACTGCTAGTGATAAATAAAATGCAACAGATACACACAAACAAATCATTTATTATAGGCACATACAATATCAATATGAATATATTACATTATTATTAGTTTACAAGATTAGTTATTTTCCGATTTATACAATTTAGTTATTTTCCGGTTCATCGTAAACTTCATTTTCTTGATCATGTCGTATTATTGTGTCTAAAAACTGAGCTGGGGGAGATAGATTATCTTGGTATCTACCCCATCCCAAATACCATATAATGGACATTACATGCGAGCAACAGCCTAGAGTCCGTTTTCCGACAACACATGAGCAATAATGGCCCAATATTGCGCTGCTTCCTTCTAGTTCCCTTTCTAATAAAATATAAACATAATAAATTCTGCTTGTCACGTGTCTTGATTGAATTTTTCCTCTAAGTAGCCATGGATTCCGACAATCCAAATTCTGCTCTCTAAAATCTTCTATGTGGGGCTCCTTATATATTTCAATTATATACGAACCATTTTTTACATGCTCCCCGTAATAACTGCGGGCTTGGAGAATTTGATACGTTCCCAACGCATATATAATAAGCTCGTCCATACTTAATATTGGGAAATCATTAAAATCTAATAAAGCCGCATCAATAGACTGAAAACGAGCCCATCTACGATTGAGATTATTTTCTATAACATATTCACTTAACCTGTTTCTGTCACCATCACATTGAATTATTTTGTTTACGATTTCGTTCACCAAGCGGTGGTCGGTTAGGGGTTTGCCAAAAGCATTTAATAATGCCGCAGCAATTTTTATCTCGTCGAAAAGATGCCTTGCAGCTACATTAAAGTATTGGTGACGTAATTGGCGAAACTGATTTTTTAATCTGCCATTTACTGTTTCTACAACCCAACGGCAAATAGTAACTTTCCTAGAATCATTTGCTTGTCGCACACTTAACTGACTTTCATTTACGTCTTTGGAGGCTGGCATGTACGTTTTGTATCCATATGACTCCACTTCATCAATGCAATCTCTGAAGCCTCTATCTAAAATGAGTACATCATTTTCACGAAAATACCAATGAAATGTATCAGTTTCACTACTCATAATCTCAGACAAAATACGAGCATCTGAAGTAGTAGCTTCATATAAACCATAAATATCAACTATATGACCATCAGGGCATACTACTAAAAAGGGTTTTAGTAAATGACGAAACTTGTGCAGACTATAGGATTTTCTTTGAAAGTAATAGTTGCTGCTTTTTTGTAAATATATATAAGTCCCGTCTAATATAATTATGGCTCTACGTTCACTCAGAGGAGCATTTGGATTTCCAAATAATACATTTGGGATAGTCAGACAACGTGATTTGACTTCTTCTCTTGTAATATGATCATAGCCTAAATTCTGTGGCACAAACTCTGTCATTAATTCTTGTCTCACTTCTCGCATTATTTTTTCAAAAGTTTTTCTTGTCATTTTGAATACGCTAGAAAGTCGTTGATTTGATTCACCGGTGTGAAGTTTTGCAAGAACTGTTGCAAGGGCTGTTTTAGCCTTTTTGTGATGTTGTGTGATACTTGGGGTTGCTTCAAGAATTCGCATAAAGTTTTCCTTAGAGAAACCAATGTAATAATGAAAGACTCCATTATTAATGGAAGAAAGTCTCTCAAAATCTAAAAAATTACTACGATTTCTTAAAATATCCATCATGTCTTTCACTTGCTTCGACGAGAAACTTGCAATTACACGACGTGTTCTTGTTTCAATATCTTGAAACCCTGAATCTGAATGCTCTCTACATACACGTGTACCCCGTGGAAGGTAAAATCCTTTATTTTGAAGAATTGTGGTTCTTATGTCAACATGAATTCGTTGAAGATTGGTGTTGGTGCAATCAGCAAAAATACATAACTGTGTATTAAGTGGTGCTCTGGAATATCCAGGAACTTCAATCGTTTGCGGTCTACTAACTTGCACTTGTTGGTCTCGCATATTTTCATTAATAATAAGATCTGATTCAGATTCCTCTGTATTGCCTCCTTGCGATGAATCATGCTCTAATACTTGATCATCTGCATGTTGTTCAAGTAGGTCTGGTGCAACTTCTGCTTGTTGATCTCTTGAGACATAGCGCTGAGCTCGAAAAAAGCATGGTCGACATATCCGTTCATCGCCACCAAACTGTAAAATACAAAATATAGGCTTAATCAATATATTTGTATACGTATTAGCTCCATATATAGGTAAAAAATAATTAAAACACATCGTAGTACCTAGATAAATCTAACTGGGTAAATTGATTTAATTATTTATTTTTTAGTAAATATGAAATCATTTCCTCCTTTACTTGACTTACGAACATATAGCAAGTCTCAAACATATAGTAATCACTAAAAAAAGTGGCACGTACTGCATCTTATTGCATTTATGCCGGTTTGGGAGCAAGCGGAAGAAACACAAGTACTAATCTTCTTTGACACTCAAAAGATAATCAAGGTAAAGGGGAAAATATAACCAGTGGCCAGTTTTCAATAAGTTAGGAATGGCTTTGTGACGAGTGAGATCGCTTTAAGATATGTACTTCAAACAAAATATAATTGACACTGGGATATTGTACCTACATGAAATAATGTTTGACACAACAGTCCCTGAGTTTATCACGTTTTAACAAACCAACTGTTTTTTAATATTAGTGTAAATAAGAAAGTTAAACAATTAATAATTATATAAGAAATGTCATCACTTACCTCAAGAATGTTAATAACTTCAATGCAGTATGCCATTAAACATGGGTTTTGCTCCATCAGTTGAGCCGTTAACACCATAGATCTCCTGCGAGTGCCGCCAATGCGGTTCAAACTTCGATGGCAGCCAACACACGATGCTCTATCTGCATCCATATTGTTTTAAAGTCCAAATCACTACAGCAAACTCTTAGTCCAGTTAGTAATGCCAGGTCACAAAATAAGATAATAAAGAGAGAGTCCAAAAACAAAGCAAAGGTCGTGGTAATCAAAAGTATATAACGCACTTGCACACACTCAACACAAAGGTTAAACGGGAAGTGAATCCTGCCTGCGCCTGCACCTCTTTCCTTCACCCCTCCACTCCACCCTGCTCGATTTTCAAAGCCTAACCGAGTCAGGTAAATGAACCCTGCGCTGTGATTGGATGAACGCGACCGGTAGCGGGCCTTTCAACTTTCTAGGAACTTCCCATTGTTTGTTTACTTAACGCACTAAAAGTTATGAATCACATTCACCCTCGGTCTTTTGTTATAGAAAATTCTCTAATCCACATCTGACATATCAGTTACCTTCGAATGGCTTAAAAAATCTGTGTGTGAGACTTATCATGTCTTCCGTGTCATTTTATGCCATATGAAACAATTTTTTCGTAAAAATATATAAGTACACATGCATGAGTGCCTGAAGTAGGATATCATCAAATTCTGCGTAATAAAAATAATATATTAATGTTTGTTGTATTAATTATGAATGTCGCATACCCCACTGTAACTGTTTTTATTTTATATATAAATAATATAAATCATAGAATCAAGTAATATTTACACGAAAAAATAATAAAATAAAGATCCTGTTTTGTCTATCTAGACGACATTATTGTAATTTATTTTTTAATTATGAATGCCGATATCTCGGCTCCGATACACTGTAGACAGAAACGGCCATAGATGAAAATAAACATCTTAATATGATCTTTCGAATGAGTAAACTTTGAACGGTGGTCGCAAATTATGAAAATCAGGCCACTTTTACCCAATGCCCTTTCTGCGCTGTCGGATGGTGAGCCATTTAAGCTGTGAACGATAAGAGGATACATGATCATACTTGCGTAAACAAAATATGAACCTTATGCAGTTGTTTAGAAGGCGGTCTAATTTATTGAGTTGATTTTCAGTTATGTCCACATAGCACACATCAGTATAATCAATGATGGGAAGGATAAGGGATTGGGCCAGCATTAATTTGGTTTCGAAAGGAAGAAAATTCTTGAGGAGATTCAGTTGATGCATAGAAGTAAATACTTTGTGACTGACTTCTGCGATATGGGTATCCCAGCTTAACTTTTCATCGATAAAAAGACCTAGATTTTTGACCGATTTCGAGAAAGGTACAATATTGCCATTATAAACTATGTTAGGTAATTAATCAGAGTCAAGATGTGCTAACTGTCGTTTACTACCTACAATTATGGCTTTGCACTTTGAAGAGTTAACCACACGACTTCTTTATTTAGCGAACAAAAGAGTTAATTCAAAACCCGGCGATTTTGCGTGAGCAATGGCTCGCCGGAAACAAACATTACATCTAAGCTGTATCACGAACGCGATTCACAATTCAACTCGTAATTTTTGTGATTATAATCTTTTCATAATACCACTCTACATGACTCTTCGGCAGGCAGCGTCGTTCAAATCTATGCTTCCAGCGCACCCTAGACAAAAATAATAAATAATAATAAAATAAAATGTATTTATTTCCTCCAATAACTTACAATTCTGTACAAAATATGCAACAATACAAAACAATACACAAAGAGAACTAAAACAATAAAACAGGTAGAAATGTAATTGGAGGACTGGTGCCCATGCTAGGTTTCCGAGGAACCTGTAATTACGGGTCACCAGGACTCGCTATCTCCTAATTAACTTTATTAACAAAATCTCAAAATATAATTTAATCAAAACATAAAGTATTTACATAACTAAGTTATAAATTAAATTCTTAACAAGGACATAAAACTAATAAAAGTGTAAAAGTGTAAAAAAGCAACATTACTAAATTATTAAACATTAAAGTATAGTAAAAATATATCTATTATTATTATAATTTACATCTATACAGGTAATACGCAAATGTCATAGCACAGTCACCATAAATTGTTCGGTCTCTTCGTATGTTAGTTTAAGTAACCACTCACGTACAACTCTTTTGCAATCATATCTATTTAGTCTATATAAAGGCACTTTGCTGTTCATTTCCTTGTAGAGAAAAGGGCCAAGAAAGCAGAAGAATTTTTTGGAGAACTCGGTGTTAAATAATGAAATAGAAGGGTTAATTATCCTATTACTTCTAGTGAGAAGTTGCGGAAGGAAAGGGAGTCTTGAATGTTGCTGCATTATTGTTGCAAGAAAAAAGAGCTGTCGTACTGTTAGTACCTCACAAAATTTGTAGAGGTCTGATGTAGGGTATCTGTATGGCTTGAAAGTACAGACTTTCAGAACGGCTCTTTGCGCTCTTTCGACTAAAAGAAGATGAGACTTGGCGGCTCCTCCCCAGGACGTAATACAGTAAGATAAAATTGATTGACATAAGGCTAAATATGTCATACTAAGTATATTGGCATCTGCTATATATCGTAATTTTTTGAAAATATATAAGAGCTTCCTGATTCGTGCAGAGAGTTGCATTGTATGTGGGGCAAAACTAAGACTGGAATCAATTAAGACTCCGAGATATGTTGCGGATTTTGTCATCTCTAGAGTTGGGCAGTTGCAAGAGCCACTGAAGCAATCTGGTGTAGCTTGAGAATGCGCAAACAACTTGTGTATGTTGGGATCAGGGCGATTTATATTTCTAATACTAAAGGCTATGTATTTAGTCTTACTAACATTCAGTGTTAGGAAATTATCATTCAACCACTGTTTTACCTGATCTAAACCTATTTGAGCTGATTTAAATGTATCTGACCAGGTTCTGCCTGTAAATATCAGCGCAGTGTCATCAGCAAAGGACACTATTTTACAATTTTGAAGGAGTAGATTGCACAAATCATTTACATACACCAGGAATAAATTTGGACCCAATATACTTCCTTGTGGGACTCCAAAATGTATATTTTGGTCCGAGCTAGTGTAAGCACCTACTTTCACACGTTGTGTTCGACTAGTTAGATAATTGCGGAATAAATCTAGCTGTGTTCCACGAATGCCAATTTTTTCTAACTTAGAAATAAGTAGGGAAATCAAGACGGTATCGAACGCTTTACTGAGGTCAAGATATATTACTAGACAGCGGGTGCCAGAATCAAGAGCTTTGACTACATTATCGACAAGAATATCAACTGCCTGAGAGGTAGATCTACCAGAACGAAAACCAAATTGATTATCCGAAAGAAGTGAGTTTTTCTCAAGGTAATTTATAAGACTTTTACTCATAATTCGTTCAATAATTTTGGATAAAGCTGGCAATATTGATATGGGGCGGTAGTTATTGACCTGATCGCTATCTCCAGATTTGTATATCGGATGGACAACGGCAATTTTGAAAACGCTAGGAAAAATACCTGTTGTAATACATAAGTTACAAATATGGGTGATGGCCGGACATAATTGGGGTTTGTACATTTTAAGAATTTTGGATGAGATATTGTCCCATCCCGGGGCGGCATCAGTCTTTAAAGAGTCTATTATGCTGCAAATTTCATGTTCCTCAACGGTATTTAGGACAAAAGAGTCAAGTTTAGGAGACGGAGCAGTTTGGATGTATGTATGACTTCTTTGAATGGGCACGATTTTTTCCGCTAATATTTTTCCTACGTTTGAGAAAAACTTGTTGACGCTATTAACTGATTCTAAAGGTGTACTTTTAATAGAAAGGAGGGACTCCGATTTATTAACGCATTTGTTGGTGTCAGTTACTTTGCGTATTGCCTCCCACAACTTTTTTGGATGTAATCCTGCTTTATTTAACTCTCCTCTTTCGTATGTTCTCTTTTGCTTTTTAATAATATTACATAAATAGTTACGATAACGGCTATAAGTTACTCTAAGAAGTTCGTTACTAGGATTCAGTTTGAGATTTTTATGTAAATTGTCTCTGTTTCTCATACATCTTATCAGACCCGGAGTAATCCATGGTTTTAAGGCACGTTTACGGCAGGAAATGAATTTAATGGTAGAGCTGGTATCTAAACATCTATTTATCGTATTTATTAGAAAGGCTGCTGCAAAGTTAGGATCAGATGAGTCAAAAACCGGAGACAGGTCACTATTCTTAATTTCTGTAGCAAGTATCGTATGATTCACCTGAACATTGTTATATTTACGTCTGCTAAGGTTTGTTTTAGATGACAATGCAAGTAAAACTGGGGCATGGTCAGTTAGGACTGTATCGATTACCAAACACTTTGCAGGGTCACTTGTTTTTAACATAAAATGATCTAAGCAAGAATTAATGCGTGTTGGAAAATTGTGAGCTGGAAGTAGTTCATGGTATGCCAAGAGATTTAAGTAATCTAGACTACTGTCGTCTTCGCTATCGCTGGAAATATTTATGTTAATATCGCCAACAATAATTATGTTTTTAAACGAACGCAAGTTATTTAGAATAGTGTCAAGAGAACTTAGAAATCTTGTTATGCTTTTATATGACGGAGAACGGTAAATAGCTATAATGGCCGAATGCTGACCTATTTTTAACACCACACTGTTTGCATCAAGGAGAGTATGTGAGACAGTTACAACATCAGTAACAGACTGATTTACATATACCACTACTCCATCATTCTGTAAGATGTTATTAGTACTGCAGTAGTGTGAAAATCCATCCAAATGAGGTATCTGTACATTAGTGTTAGATGACAGCCAACACTCAGTGAGAACAATAATATCTAAGTGGATACCCATTCTAGCCGAGAGTAAACTAACTTGAGGTATGTTTTTTGATATACTACAAATATTTTGATTAAACAGAACTAACGAATTATTACTATTGTATGAGGATAAAAGTAATTTACAACTTTCGGCCTCACAGATCTTAGATTCAGCAATGCAGACCTTATCTAGCTCAGTTACTAATTTATGCGACATTATACTAATTAACTATTAATAAAAACTAAAGAGCTCAAATGAAAGTGATAAGTGGCGCTCTTAGGCGCCTTTATAATCTATGCTGTTTATGTACCTCTTTTCGGCCAATGTCCTTGCAGGGCACTCAATGTCACCAGTTTTATGACCGCATGATTTTTTGAAGTGCAAGCAAGTTGCACATTTTGGTGGCTCAGACTTCTTTGTGCAGTCTTTAATATCGTGACCTACTAATCCACAATGTCCACAAGTAACGTCATCCGCTCGGCATGACTTAGCCGCATGTCCGTACTGCTGACACTTAAAACACCTAGTTACAAGTGTAAAGTCTCGTACAGGGCATGACGTCCAATGCACGAATACCCTGTCTTGTGTAATTATGGCCTTGCGAATATGAGCGGTAACCTCAATGACATAATTACATCTCTCAGCGTCTTTTCTGCCCGACTTATGGCTCAACTTGGTTGAGTTCAAAAACTCTTCATAACTCATGCCTTGTAGTTTACCGCTTAAGTTCTGTTGGTATAGACAGCTAAAAACTTCAGACTCCTGCATAGTCGAGGGCACTCCGATGATAACTACTCTGGGCTTGCGCTTATGCGTATCATCCACGGTGAGGCCGGAGGTAGTAAGTTGGGCAGATTTCTTCAGTTTTTCGACGTCATCCTTACTTTCCGTGTTAATGATGACACCGCCATTCCTCGTCATACGCATGCCTCTTACTTGAAGCTTCATATCCTCAGGCCTGATAATTTTTTGTACTAGAGTCTTAGTCTCCTCGCTGGACTTCATTTTGTCCGTCGGATAGATGGCAATTGAACTTACGTGTGTCGGCTGAATGAATTTCTTTTCACCTTTTTTTACCATATCTGCAAAGGATACTGCTCCTCCCAAAGGTTTGGCAGACTCTTTGATAGATTTTTGTAGGTCCATAATTTGCTTAGTAAGGTCCTGCTTTTCCCTGAGGGCTTGAATGGTAGCATGCGCTTGAATTGCCTTTTGTTTGAGCGACTGGTATTGGACGGCCATTTGTGAGGTACCATGGCCTAATTTACGACACAGGGCGCTAATTCGAAGTTTCGCCTCAGAGTTAAGTTTACCTTCACTAGAGATTAGACACACTTCCTTGAGGCACTGGTCAATAGAAGTCATCCAACTTTGAATTTCAGGCGTTGAAATGATATCAGGAGCCTCATCTTCCCGAGAGATAGGCCTAGGTTCTGGCTGAAGGGTTGAGGGCGTGGATGGAGGACTACGCCGAGTCAACACACTTCGATTGAAGGGACTGCTAACTTCTTCCATTATTTTTTACACTATTGCACTATCATAATTATGTAATACTAAATTAATGTAGCTGTTTCGCGGTCAATGTTTCACTAGGTCAACGTTTTGCACTTTGTTATTTGTTTTTAGAACACACGTCCGATTGCATTGTCTAAAGAATAATGAATCAAAAAGCGAGTAACTTATCAACGTGTCGATAAAAATCTTGATATATTAAGAAAACTAAAGACAATTCCCCCAATTATCTGCTCGCTGGGCAAGTATTTAATAAATAGGTAATAAAAATGTAAATTGTCGTCAAGCATGTCTTTTATGCTTCACTCATACTTACTTAATATACGTACATTCTCGGAAAATATTAACCTTCCTTGGGTTTCAGCCGGATAAATCAGAAAAAGAATAGTAAAAATGATAACAGAGGATCTTGTGGTATAGAATATCAAATGTGATAATGTAATTATTGGCGGCGCTGAGTCCACTCCGAACGGAGAGTAAGCACTTACTCTCCGTTCGGAGTAGACTCGGTGAAAAGTTCGGTTCGTTCGGGAACCTAACACTGTCAGTGCTGTGTATAAAAAATCGTGCAGTAATTAGCAGTTGTGACTTAGAAAGAAGGAAGACCAATACGGTTTTTCCTTGACAGTTACAAAATCTACCACAGTACTTCAAAGTATGTAAAGACAGTAGCATTGGCAGCTAAGTACTATATTGTCGAAACATCAGATAAATCTCAAAAAAAATCGCAGTAAGTCCCGTAGTGATAAAATAGTGAAATGAAGCCCGTCATTTTACTTTTCATCGGCTGTGATTGGATGTCGAACAACGTGATAGTGGAGGTATTGTAACTGCCAACAATGTTGTGTTACATCAAAAACTGTTGCATTGGTGGTTATAAAAATGTTATACGATGATTACATAATTAATTTTATTCTTTGACCACGACATATAGGCGTATTCGGCACTTAAAGAGATAATTGTTTTCTGTTGAGCTATAAAAAAATCAAGTAAGCCATTCGGCAGATAGAGAAAATCCGATCGAGCAGCCGTGTGATGCAGAATACGTAATGTGGATAACGTAATTACAGCGTCTGCCGGCCGCCGGCACGCAGCCGGATCGCCGGAAATGATCCGTTTCCGGACCCTTATTTGTATGCACGGTCTTACGATACACGGCCTAGATCCGAGATAAAAATAATTATTTTGTGCAAGCATCTCTACATTTTAAGCTATCAGAGGAAGGCATGTTATAATTTAATAATACTATTCAGTTAAAACTAAAATCATTAAATTAAAATATTTACACATAATAGCAAAAATATAGTAAAATTAAAGATGAACAGATGATTCCCAACAGGAACTTTTTTATATTCGGTAAATTTTCTTAGAAAATACGAATTTTTTAATCTTTTCTCTATTTGATTAAGTTTATAAAATAAAGAAAAAAAATCATATCGTCTTTATTTTTGTCAATTATGTAAATTATTTTAATGTTTATTTTTAGTCATTATATAACTAATGCCAAGGCATGGCTTTTTTTTCTATCGAAGAATTTAAAAATCGAAATGAAACAACCTGTTTTAAAAGTTAAATTACTTTTAAAACAGGTTGTTTCATTTCGATTTTTAAATTCTTCTTTTAAGGTTTCCGTAGTAAACTCATCATCATCATCATTTCGTGTAGGTGACACGGTCAGTCGACCATGCTCACCCTGGTGTCAGAGTTCTCCGGAACCGCCTCTCGGCCTCTGACGTGGTTCCTTTAACGACTACCAGATGGCAGCCGGGACCACCGGCTTAACGTGCCTTTTCGAAGCAAGGAATTATCTTTCTTATCAGACAATCAGGTGATTCATACCTGCAATGTTCTAATAAACCAAACTGGAAACAACTTAACAAAGTATGCTTCCCGTGGGAATCGAACCCACGACCCCCTGGTCAACAAGGCAAACGCCTTAACCACTGGACCACGGAGGCAGTTAACTAAAGTAAACTAGGAACCCTTATAGTTTCGCCATGTCTGTCTGTCCATCCGCGGTTTTACTCAGAGACTATAAGTACTAGAAAGCTGTAATTTGGTATGGGTATATATATTAATCATGCCAAAAAAGTAGTAGAAAAAAATCTTTAAAAAAAAATTTTTGAATTGCCCGTACAAATAAATAGAGAATAATATTATTTTTTCTATACAAACCCATCGTGTTAGGTATTGTTAAATAGGTCTTTAAACACCATTTTTCCATTTAGGTATCCGTTTCCGAAATATTTGGTTTTAAAGTACAAATTTTTGTTAGAAGTACTAAGTACAAACTAAAAAGTTATAGGCAACCAATTTATAAAATGTACTCGAAAATGTAAAATTTCATACAATTTCTATTGTTTGATGTTTTTGGTCGGTAAACTGTGAGGTGCGAGTGTGAACAGTGTGAACTCAAAGTTGTTATTCACAACTACGGAACCCTACACTGCGCGTGGCCCGACACGCACTTGGCCGGTTTTTAACATACTTATATTATAAACAGCATAGATAATGCATGCTTAAAAATAAACAATGGAAAGTTGTTTTAATTTCTCATACGGCGTATCATCGCAGAACATCGCGCCTCGTTCTCTCGTTGTTCGGCGGGACGCGGCGGGCGGCGGAGGGGCTCGTAAAAGTTTGTTCATTACGCGCGCGACGCCTGCGACGTAGGTAATATCTGTGCTAACTGAGGCGACGTGCGAGGCAATTGTGCGACACATACACCCACAGATTCTCTTGTAACTCTGTTATTACGGCGAATGAGAAAAAAAGCGCCGCCAAATCTTATGATGATTGCGTAGTTTCGCTCACTCTTGGGGGATGGCTGCCCAAGATGCATTACAGCATCTTGTTATTGCGAAATATATTATGACTGCAATATGTGGTATATTGATAATTTAAAATAAAGGCATGTATTCTTTTCCATGTTCATTTAAATTGTTTATTTTCTGAGAATGATAATATTAATATTACATACATTACAAAAACACGTAGTTATTTTTGTACAGTTATACAAAACTGCCGTGTTGTTCCCGGCAGAGTAGATTAGAACCAACCCAAGTCTTCCTGTGGATGTCGTAGAAGGTGACTTAGGAAACACAAGCTAAAGAAAGCTCAAGAACATCAAAGAGACCTCTCCAACCCGTTTGGCCAGCATGGAGAGTGTGGGCCAAATCCGCTGACTACTCTGGTATATATATGGCTCTGCTAGTACAGAGAGCGTCGTGCTCCGGCAGTGGAGACTGACAAAGACCTAATGATAATGATGATGATACAAAACTGCACTGTAATTTTCATATCTATTTACTTATTTAATTACAAGTAGTAAGTTCAACTTCCCACTAATAACGTACAGTTATGAAAATTATTAGTCTTCTTAACCTAAAGTTCCTTAGTTTTAATTCAGTATTTACTTATTTTGAAACCTACTAAGTATACAAACACATCACTTTTAACAGAAAAATGTATTTTGTAATAGAACAATATTGAAATACAATTACTTAGCGCAAATTTTAGAAACTCAAATTTCGGAGCCTAAAGAGAAAAACTCAACATTTACTGCAACATTTATTGATATATAATAGATTGAGAAAAGTAGTTCTCTTTAATAGTTATAATATCCTTAATATAAACTAGCTTAAATACAGTTGAATTCGATATTCTTATACGTACCTACATGAGAGTAGTAGAGGAGGGTGGTAGGTTCTAATCCAGTCGTTAGGCGCGTCATGAGCGTGCGCGTGGCGCGGCGTGGCGCGGCGCGGTGCGCCGAGGCGCGTTTAATTGCCGCGATATCGGGAAACGATCGCGCGCAATGAGCCGCGCTAACGCGTCCGACGCCGGCGCGTTTAAACGCGGCTCAATCGTGCGTGCTCCACGTTTTATTACAGGATTTTCCAAATTATCAATGAGTTTTTGCTTCACAATATCCAAAAACTCTACTTCTTGTATTTAATATTGGTGACATTTTTTTACTGTTGGCGGAGAAAACATTGAAGTCTTACATGAATTACGTCATACACTCATCTTCCTCTTACACAAATGAAACTGTATAGTGTCAAATATTATAATAGCAAAGCGTCTCAACTCAACCGCGACATTTATTTTTCCGCGACCGCGATTTCAGTACGTGACCGCACGTCATAGTTAAAAGTTGTTGAGGTTGTTGATAATTAATTTTCCACTGGCTTTCGTCTACGACTCCACTTGCGTGAATATATCCGCTCAACGGAAAAGTGGCTTTTCCCCGATGAAATTAATAGGGAGTTCTCATCCATTAACTCTTTCCTTCTTTTCTCCCAGACCACAATTACTTCCATACTAAATCTTATATAAAATTGTTTAGTTGTTCTGGTTAGTGGTTTGAGCGTAAATAAGTAACAGACAGACAGACCAACAGACAGACAGACCAACGGACATACCTATTTTTACATTTATAATATTAGTATAAACGGATTAACATAGTCTGTTATAAATGCCACTTGATCAGTACACATGTGAAATACTGCTCGTTGTTTGTTGTGTAAGCAGGCAGTGAGTGAATTCGCATTGTTTAAATATTCGACACCGCTGGTGTTCGTGTTCGCGTCGTTTGCAGCAGCAGTTTCCACAAATAAAACACTCGCGGCGTTTCGGAAGCTAAAATTTTTAATTTCGATGCAATAACAGGAAATAACCTCTTATTATTATTCTCCTTAATGTTTAATTTGGTAAAACCTGCAGGCCGTGGACGACATTTTTTTTAATCTATGCCGTGGACGTAACGTTGACTTAACTCATTTTGAGTGAGGCGGCAGCTCAATGTTTATTATTGAAATAGCCACGAATTGCAGGTGCCATATTGCAGGCGATGAGGCGCGCGCGACACGATGCACGCCGAATTATCAATTCAATCAGATTGTTCTTGGAAAACGGTGTATTTCATGGTATGTACGCTAAATGTACGTCAAAGTTCAAACACAGTTGTTAATTCGTTCATATATACATGTCATGACAAACAATATATTTGATATAAAAAAAGAAACACAAATACATAAATCTGTTATATTATATAGTTATTTTGGTTAAATCACACCGGCATTCTAATAGCATATTCTCAGTATTTGAACATAACCATGACAAACTACAAAGATAACCGAAAAAGGCATCATTAAGGTAGTTTTTTTTTTCATAAAAACTGAAAAAAGTCTCATACTTTCGGACCCACCAAGTGTAGCACAGGGTTAAAAAAGTTGCAAACTTGGATGTAGACTATTCTTAGTGGTCTCTACAATATTAAAAAAAAAATCACCGATACCTGCGCGTTTGCAATGTTTGCACTTTTTTGTGTCGATATTTACTAGACTACTGTGCTTTAAACACACCTAGAGTAGTAGATTTTTAAGACTAAATATAAATACCATCAAATCCACATGTTTGGTTAATAAAATAAATAAATAAAAGCAACAGGATTCTACGGTCTGGGCCGATCGAACCATTCTATGATTACAATAGGTAGACGCTTATCACCAGCCTCACGAAACCCGAGTGGCAAGTTATCAACTCACACACTGTAGAGCGAGGTTCGGATCGGACGCGGCCGCTGCTGGCAGCGGGCTGTGACGTCACGACCCTCCTCACCCCCGCCGACCCGCCGCACACCCTTAGCGCCCGCACTTCAGCGCTACAGTCGATAAGGGCCTCGCCTGAACCAAGAGCCAGGAAACTTTTTACCTGACTTATATTTAAGATCTGGGCTCTTTCAGTTGTTATTAGAACTACTGGGCATTTATTATTTACTAGCTGATGCCCACGACTTCGTTCGCGTGGACTTTATATCTCCGGCAAACAAATTTCGTAAACGCAGAACTTTAACCTGATTTTGCAGATTTCCACATCAGATGATCCTCGATTTTTTGTAAACACATGTTTAAGCAAATAAATAGGACCTAGGTATGGGCAGAGTGCCCTCAACCTATAAAGCGCACATCTCTTAAGGGCCTTCGGGAGGGACGGACTTAGGCTTTGGGTATTATCAAAATCCTGGTTGCGAGTGACTCAGGACCGCTGGGCGGTCACAAGTAATATAAGCTTATCGTACTTTACGTACTCTATCCCAGTGGAGAGTGTGAATCTGTAAAATTGGCGATAAAAAAAATTACATGGTTCTGTCTTAGATGTTCTAATTCTATAAACTCTTTCTCTAATAAACTCATTTTTATATTTCCTATAGTTTACCTGGACCATTATGGTTCCGCGTCAGGTGTTCCAAATCTTCAATTTTAATACTGACAACAAAAAATGCTCATCAGGTTGAATAACTTTTGCAAAGGTGTCATTTATATATTTCTTATAGTTTACCTGAACCATTGTGGTTCTGCATGAGGTGTTCCAAATCTTAGATTTTTTATACATCAACAAAAATGCTCATCAGGCTTTACAACTTTTGCTTACGCTCCACTTTTATATTTCTTATAGTTCAGCTGGACCATTATGATGCTGCATCAGATGTTCCATTTTCCAAATTTTAATGCCTTTCTTCTTCTTTTCTTCTTCTTCCATATTTTGATTCCTTTTATGACTACATTTAACGCAAATATAATTTCATTTCATTTCATTTCAAAATCTATCTATCCTATATGTTGCTCAGGCTTAATAGCTACATACCAAAAAAAGTTTCATTTGAATCCGTCCAATATTTTCGGAGATAAACGTGATCATACATACAGACAGACAGACGGACAGACAGATAGACAAGAAATTCTGAAAAAATTGTTTTGCTTTTTATTATTCTTTTTAAGTGTACCTCTATCCATTTTAGTCAAAAATACTAAATGTACAGACAAAATAATTTTACTGTTTTATTATATGTATAGAAGATTAAAATTCGATTACCGTCCAATGGATCTCTTACAGATAACACGATAAGAATCAAATAGGGATAGAATGCCATATCATTTCCTAGTTAGAGTACGTATAGACCGGCATAAATTCATACCATATGATAAAGAGATGATTGAAGCTTAAGGCAAGTTATTTGTACTCTATTTGTGCGTTTATTTATTCCCTAATCATACACACATAATCATACGTTATAATTTAGAAAACTTTCATCGAGTTTTCCAAGAGATACATCATAAACAAATTCAAGTCAACTTTGCCTCTTAGCAAATTAGTGAGCACTCTGCACACAATCAATTAGTTCGTAGCAGCTCGTAGCACTAGCTACGCACCCGTAGCGTCTAACTGCGTCTAGCTCCGGGTCTACGTCGGAGCTTTGCGTCGGAGGCCCAGTGCGCGGCGCGGCGCTCGGCGACGTCCGTCCGTCAGTGTCCCGCGGACCGCCGTAGTGAGTGGACGTTTTGCCGTGCTCATCTCGCCACTCGACGCAACTCGACCACGCTGCCGACGGACGTGTGTGCTCCGAGTGATACAGTGAAAGTGCGCTCGCAATGTGAACCTTTTTTGGATTGCCCCTGACCTCGCGTCGACGTAGGCGCGGATCATACGAGAAAATTGTCATTGGATTACCGACAAAAGTAAATTTATTTTATAATACACCTACTATTATAACATAGTGTCTAAGTGAAGATTTACACATGAATAAGCAGTATATTTAGCCTTAGCATTAACCAAGTGGCAAACATGCACACTATATATTAATAAATGCCTTAACAAGAGTTTTGCATACTTTAACAATCCTAAAATAAAACTTTTCACACGCCTTTTGAAAAAGTTTACTGCTTAGTGCTGATTGGAGCGAAGTATTCACTGTGCGTACATTACCCGAAGTAAAAATACCACCACTCCCGAGTATAGAGTTATATTCTGATTTTCATCTCACGCTTAAAAAAAAAACATAGATTAGATTAAGACTACAAGTAACAATTAATTAATGACTACATTTGTGTAACCTTGCTCAGCGCGGCACAGTTATTTTCTTAATAGATCAAGGAGATAGTGGTATCTTGGAAAATCATCCTGATCAAAATATTGTACATTCCACAGTTATTAATGTCACTAACAACACAAACTCAAAATACACGCAAATAGCAAAAAAACGATTAAAATATGTTTAAGCTAAATTATTCGACGTCGCCACGCCGTCTCCACGAGTGATTTTCTCACTCACAGAATAATTTATCCTAATCCTAGTTAGGATTAGGATAAATTCTGTTTTCATATTATTAATCCAAAAGTGGGTTTTGTTTGTATATTTGTTTGGAATAGTCCGCTCGTTTGATGGCGAATAGAACCAGTCTTTTGTATTCTTTTAAATAGACATCAATCAAGAAATAAAAATTGTATTCCAATTTGGTGCACATTTTATAAAGTCATCTTTTCCTTTCGACCATTACTCTTTTATATAAATTCAACCATTACCACTGAAAAAAACTGAAATTGTGGCTCGTTGACAAACAATTTTATCAAATAAATGATTTGTTTGTGACGTAGATATTTATATTTCATGTGGTTTTATTTTTTTTAGTATTTTATTGTATTAATTTTCATATTATTTAAATGACGAAAATAATTTTAACTCGTAATTTTATTAATATAGACTGTTTTTTCATATTCACATGCTCGATCTAAGCAAAATAGATATAGGACATATAAATATAGTAGCATCTAATGTACTCTATTTTCGTGAATAAATTATCATTATCATTAATCATTATCAATATAATTAATTTTACTTACGTATCGAAAATCAATCAATCAATATTTGCTGCATTGCATAATCAGGGAATAGACGAGATATACATTGATATAATTAAAAGAATATATGAATTAAGCACTGCCGATATAAAATTACAGTCTTAGGGTTCATCTTTTCCAATTATGCGAGGTGTAAAGCAGTGTGAACCGCTGACTCCCAAATTATTCTCTAGCCGATTCCTGGATATCTACAGGCATTCTCATCTGTGGAAAGACACTAACTAATCTCCATTTCGCGGACGATATTGTACTCTTTGCCTCTTCGGCATCTGAGCTTGAAACCATCATCCAAAAAACTCGTCGACATGTGTATCTTGCCTATTCTTACCTACGGTGCCCAGACGTGGTCACTGACAAAAGGTCAACGTTCCAAATTGAAGGTTTGCCAGAGAGCAATGGAGCGTAGTATTTGAGGTGTCAAACGGACGGACCGAGTAAGGAACACCACGCTGCGCTCCATTACGAAAATCATGGAAAAGCCGGCTAAATAAAAGTGGGACTGGGCGGGTCACGTCTGCCCTATGTACCCGGATAGGCGGGCTCGCATTCTTACTCACTGGGTCCCATCCGATGGACAAAGGAAAAGAGGAAGACTAGAAATAAGGTGGTCAGATGATATAAGGTTATTTGATAACAACTGGAAGGATACCACAAAGCGCGCTTAGAGCGTATCATTTATTTATCCAATTATCATAATCTATTTACAATATAAAGATTATGTAATAATTCTATTATTATCATTATTATACAATAGGCTTACTGTAAGGATCCAATAAGTATCTGTTATCGCCTCTCTAACTGTTGACTATTGTAACTTTGTTGTGACAATAGGTAACAAACTATTAGAACAAATGCCTATCTAGGTCTAGCTATGTAATCTGGGCCTACGAGTTAGTCTCTCAAATACGTTTGAGTATTTATTACAGGTACAAAACATCGTGTTTAATTTAACAACATGATACAGAATTACACTTGTACAGATATATAATTCAAAATACGTATATTTAAATGGCATAACTTCCAGATGCAATAGAAAAGCAATTCTTGTTTGCTGTCTTGGACGAACAATAACCCTATTTTTCAGTCAGTATAAAAATACATATTTTTACCTTTTATTCGATAAGCCAGTTTCGTGCGTGTCGTAATGGAAGCAGGCCCGGCGCGACGTCGCGGTGGTTGCCGGCCTTGGACTCTACATCGCAACGAGCTTTAATTCTGGAGGTATTGATCGCCATACAGCAGCAACAAACGCTCATCGAACTTTTTTATGTAAGCAAACGACGAGATGAGAAAACGGTCAGACGTTACAGTACTAACTGCACTAACAACTAACTAACTCTACCAGTATAAATAGCATTGCTGGCGTAGAGAGACTATCAATATTGTCGAGTCAACTAATTTCCTTCAACAGCCACTACGTCTTCTCTACTTATGCTAACGCTTAGCAGAGCAGGATATTTCTTATTCTACTTAGTTCACATCACAACACAAGATAATCGTGCATCTTGAAAGAAACAAATCTTGAAGTACAAGATAATATTGTGAACGAATTCATTTTGAGGCCCAAACATGATCCGTCTTATTATAAAACATAGACTAACGATAAGTCTGAGTCGTGGCTATGTTCACGTTCTAATGAAAATCGTATAGCAAAAAAGTTTTATCGTTTGGCTCATAGACGATCCCGAATCCTGGGTAAGTTAAAGAGATTGAAAAAATAATTAACCATCAATTTCTTTAACTATATAGTATGACTAGCTTTTGCCCGTGACTTCGTCCGCGTAGATTTCGGTTATTGTCAACCCTTTCCCATCTTTTAAGTGTTGAATTCTGAAAGAGCCTAAAAACCATTGTTTACTCATTTATTAATAGGAGTACTCACTTTCACTCCTGTGAAGTTTCGAATAAAATAGTTTAACAAAAGTCTTGTTTCTCCATACAAACTTTCAAGCCCTTTTTCACCCCCTTAAGGGTTGAATTTTCCAAGACCCTAGGACACGTAACTGTTTATTTTTAATCGTTTACCTAAGGCTTCAGGCGTTTTAGGCTTCTGGCTCTAAAAACGACTTTGACTAAAAATAAAATGACTTTGATATAAAAATTTAACCCCATTTTCAATTTTGCTTAGGGGGTCAATTTTCAAAAATCTTTTTTAGCGCATGAATCGCGCGAAAATCCTTTCAGTAGTTTCGGCTGTGCGTTGATAGATCGCACGCACGAAGTCGGTCAGGTTTGCCTTTTATATATTAAACTAGCTGGTGCCCGCGACTTCGAACGCGTGTACTTTATGTCTCCGGCATATTAAAAGACCTTAATACGAACTAAACATACATAAGACAATATTTGTAGCAGTGTTATAAAATTGTATGGCATTGCATTGGCTAAATACTGGAGGGATGAGATATAGGATTCTTTTAGACTTTTTGAGTCACCGACACGATAAGAAGAAGACTATATAGCTAGCTTCAAGTGAGCTTGCACTACTTCACCAAACTTTGAGGTATGAGCAGAGTGCCCTCAACCTATCGCACATCTCCAAAGGGGCTTCGTGAGGGACAGAGGCTTTAGGTGTTGCCTGTGTGTTCAAGGCTTAGAGACACAGCAAATTCTCATGTTTTGGCCGAAAACTACGTGGCCAAAAGGGGGACCGCTGGGCGGTCACCAGTAATATGAGATAATCGTACTCTACGCACTCTATCCCAGTGGAGATTGTGACTCTGTAAAATTGTCGATTTAATATTTGGCATGGTAATGTACCAAATGTTCTAAATCTTCGATTTTTTCACCTCAACAAAAAATACTAATCAGGCTGAACAACTTTTCCTAATGCGTCATTTTCAAATTTCCTATAGTTTACTTGGACCATTATGGTTCTGCGTCAGGTGTTTCAAATCTCACATATTTTATAATTCAACAAAAATGCTCATCAGGCTTAACAACTTTTGCTAAGGCTCCACTTTTATATTTCTTATAGTTCAGCTGGACTATTATGATGCTACATCGGGTGTTCCATTTTTCGAAATCATTTCTACTCTTTATGTTGCCCTGGTTTAATAGCTATATAGCAAAAAAGTTTTATTCGAATCCGTCCAATATTTCCGGAGATAAACGTGATCATACATAAAGACAGACAGACAAGAAATTTAAAAAAAAAAATTTTTTGCTCTTTATTATTGTTTTTAAGTGTCCCTCTATCCATTTCAGTCAAAAATACTAAATGTACAGCCAAAATATTTTTACTGTTTTATTATGCATATATGCAGCCATACCATGAAAAATACTTTAATAGGTTCAGGAACAAAATTCGAGGATGACCTGTTAAAAGCGAGCCAAACAGGCGAACTAAGGGTTCCGTACGAAATGTTTTGCGAAGCCGCAAGTTTTTCGTGTCAAATTTCACAGTTCTGTGCCATAAGGATGATCTTAGATCTTAGCTGTGGTAAAACCACGATACCGGTGAAATTCGCTTTTGGTAGTAATGAATGGGCCGGCTCGTCCGGGAATCTACCACGCTCTCACTAAAAACGACTTTTGATTCCCTTTCGAGTATAAATATTAATTAAGTTGCGACTGGTGTACTCTTCCACCAAATCTACCCTTGTACCGGAAGCTCCAGGGCGGGGTGGGGCTCACGGGGGCGGTAATCAGCGCAGTGGAGGCAATGTCACGGTCACGGCATGACACGCAAAGCCACGTTCCAACTTATCATTTTGCCCTAATAAAAAGCTGTTTTGGTGTCTAGTTTAATCTACCGTTTTAGAAGTATCACGTGTATAGGTTGCAAACGAAACAACTTATATAACTTATATAGTAAGTAAATATCCACGAATTATTTTATTTTTGTTTTTTAAGGATCAGATCAAATAGTAGTACGATGTATTTTACATAAAGATTTTTCAAAGACACGAAGATAAACGACTATCGTTGTCATTTGCCGAAAATTCGATATAGAGGCAGTCGGGAGCCAGCATTTGTGTGACTTCTATTTATGGCAAATAAATCAATGCTTATCTGGTTATCTTAATAATCTTCAAGAAACTTAAAGATTGTTTACAATCTTTATCTCTTGAACATATGCTTAGTTAACATATTGGTGCTGAAAGTAGCAAAACATACAGTTGGCGTATCTAATATCTATGGCAACGTTAAAAAAAATTGTGGCAGTGCTCACGCAAAAGTTTGTAAACTTACTTTTCCTATTTGTTACTCAAAGAAATTGAGTTAATCACTGAACGGATTACCATAAATGTTGGCAAGAAAAATTCTTATATTATAAACTGAAAGGGAAGGGTCCAGACACGCACATTGCAGTTTGTAAATCTGGCAGCAACACGACCGTATTCAAATTTATATAGAACTAGCTGTTACCTGGGGCTTCGCCCGCGGTATATATAGCTTATGTCCTTCTCAGTACCCTAACCTATGTGTATGCAAAATTTCATGATGATCGGTTCAGTAGATAGGGCGTGAAAGCGCAACAAACAAACAAATAAACAAACAAACAAACTCACTTTCGCATTTATAATATTAGTTAGGATTAGGACTAGCTGTTACCCGCAGCTTCGCCCGCGTGATATATAGCTTGTGTCCTTTTCAGTACCCTAACCTAAGTGTGTGCAAAATTTCACGATGTTCGGTTCAGTAAATAGGGCGTGAAAGCGTAACAAACAAATAACTAAACAAACAAACTCACTTATGCATTTTTTATGTCAATATTAGTTAGTAAGTTAGGATGAGGCTATCCCAACTAATATTATAAACGCGAAAGTGAGTTTGTTTGTTTGTTTATTTGTTTGTTTGTTACGCTTTCACGCCGAATCTACTAAACCGATAATCATGAAATTTTGCATTCACATAGGTTAGGGTACCGAGAAGGACATAGACTATATATTACGCGAGCGAAGCCGCGGGTAAGAGCTAGTTACATATAAATTTCAAGTTATCAGCCTGCAATGCCCACACCAAACTAGAACAACAACACAATGTTGATATTCGAGCCGGGAACCCCTGCAATAAGAGCCGAGCGCTCTAGCCTTCTGGCGTGGTAGTCACCACGGAGGCAGTTGCTCTAAACTGTTTTAAAATAGCAATGCTATAATTTAAAGATAGCTTGTGATTTCTCAAATATTAAAATCTCTATTTCGCGTAGTAATTTCTTTATTCTTCCTTACATAGTTTTCTGCATGTACTTCGGCATCTTCTACCAAATCATTATACCCGCAAGCCACGTTACAACACAAGTAAACTTACTTACCCTCTTTAGAAATGACACCAATCACTTATTTTAATATTGCGTAGTCATTTCCTCATCCTGCCATGCATATCATAGATTTCTGCATGTTCTTACGTGGGGGTTCTCCCAAAACATTATATCTGCTAGTCGCGTTAAAGAACTTATTCAGTCCCTAAAACATCTTACAATAACACGTGCCGCCGTCCTCGATCGGCCCGCGCGCTGACGTGAAAACTGATGAGGGGGGCGGGGCGGGCGCGGCGACTATTGAATCTGCGCCCGGGGGCTAAGTAGCGAACTTGGGACACTCGTAATCTTTCTAGGTCGTTAAATAAATTGAATTAAGTTCGAACCGATTCACTCGGCGGCGTTAGAGGACTAACGGTCGCAAGGTCGTCGGGACCTGCCGCAGCCAGTTCAGAGGAACGTTTAGTTTAAAGTGAGCTCACCTGTCAAACTCTCTATTTAATTAATCTTCAAAACTAAATTTAAGTTGAGTAATTTAAACTTTAATTCTAGTTACCGTTTATCACGCTGTAAACGTGCCTGACTAACCCAAAACAATGAATGCATTTATTCTCAGTATCAACGCACAGCATTGAGCACGCGCGCGAGTTAATAGAGACACCTCGGGGACAGCAGTTTTTTGCTGGTCATTATCCAGATGATGTGTATCCTGTGTATCATTACATAATGATCCAGTCCAGTGACTGAAGTGACAAAGCGTAACAAACAAACTAAATTTACGAACGCACCATCATAATATTTACACTTACAAGTTTTGAGCCGCAACTTATTTAGAAATGTTTGGTTCGACGTAAAATATCACCCCCGTTTTCACTGAAAACTTTTGCCATTAAAACTATCCTATCCATGGGCTCAAATAATTTGAACTTAAATCCCTCTAAATCGAATAAGCAACTTGATGATGAATGGTAGGGGATAAGTTATTATCGCATTGATGGATTATTAGGAAAGATAATACTGAACGGTGTCGCAGTCTCAATAAAAATAAAAATACTCGTTCCATCGCACTCTCAACTGGGCGAAATAGAAAAAGGGACTGAAAGTGCAGCCATAAATGACTAAAGTTTATGTTTGCTTCCTGTCCACGAAGAAGTGAGAAGAAATGAGTACCAGGAAAAAAGCAATTAGTATTGCTCCATTTTCCATCCTTTATATGCGGCTGTTACTAAGGGTGTACACTATATGTGAGTGAGTTCTATCTAGATCTAGGTTCTGACATATGTTAACATTTCATTGATTTATAGCAAAAATTGCCCTGTGGCTGAATGTGTTTCGATTCCTTTATCAATATTTTTGTAAGTTGGCAACACAGCTTTTTCTCTTTGGCATTTTTTTTTTTTGGGGCCGAACGGAGATTGAAGGTTTCGTGTCTAATGCTTTTGTTTTTATTGGATTTAATATAAGGTATACTGTGGCTAAGAATTATTTGTGAGCACGGTGATATAATTGTCCAAGTAATAAATAGCTGGCACTAATATGAGTTGTGTTTATACATATCGACGTTCTGACGAAAAAAGTGTCGAGTAAAGAGCGGAAGATAAAAATTAGAGTTTAGAGTAATGAGAGCGAGAAACTTTTGCAAACGATGACTGTGTGTCCTGCATGCACAGTGCACCCAATCAATAGTCAATGTTTGAAACATCCTGGAACCACTCATCTACATACATTTTACAACATCGCTGCGTGTTATAACACCGCTTAGCTGTCTCGCACCCCCTCTTGCAGAAAGCAGTCTTAAATCAATATTCTGCATGAACATTTAAGCTTACATGTTGAAAGAGTAATCAACCACATAATTTTTTACAAAAAAGAGCAGCCTAAGTTTATTGTGTAAAGTTTAGCTCAAAAATACATATAATATAATCTAAGTACACAGTTTGGAGATCTCCTGTTCGTGTGGTGCTGCTCCTCAGACCATGGCACACCTTCTGTCTTACCCTGCGTGTCCTACCTGCACACGCGAGGACCTTTACACTGAGTAGCATTGTAACGGATAATGATGATAGATAGATAGATAAAACATTTATTTGCTTTCTGTAACACACACACACACAACTTTATACAATATTGAGCCAAATAAAACCTTAAGACAAACATGCATTTGTGTGCCACAGACACACAAAAAGGCTACAGCTCAGCTAAACGCTACCCTCAGCGAGTAGCAGCTGATTTTCAGCTGGCGCCCTTGAGTTTGCGCGAACAAGAATACACACTGAGGTACGTTTTACAGAAAAAAATACTAATAATTACAGCACAGTCAAATTGGGATTCATTCAAATTATTAAATAACATTATAATACAATTGCTAATAGATGTCAAAATGAAATAAAAAGGACAGTAATAGAATAAGAACATTGAACGAAAGTATATTAAAATTGTAATAAAATAAAATAAAATTAGATCGTATAATAGCAAAGTACAGCTGCACAGAACAGTTAATACAATCAACATAACTTCCACAATATCTAAACAAACAGAACGAAACAGAACAAAAGTAATGTGAATTTAAACGTTCAAGGAGTATATTCGACTAATGCGGCGAGCAAAGCATTTGGACATATCGTTTTTTTGAGTTTCAAGAAGATGTAATTTAAATAACTTTTTGAAAGTAAATTTGTTTGTAACCTTTCTGATGGGTGGAGGGATATTATTCCAACACTTTGCTGCCGCGTATCTGAAACTACCTGTGAACGCTACAGTTTTATGGTCTTGTGTTGAAAGCACGGGACGCGAACACCTTTCATGGCGTTGTGATAGAAACATGAGCTTTTCGAATAAATATTCAGGTTGTTTTAGTCTGATCAGGTCAAATAACAGACTCGCAAGGTGTTGTTGTCTGCGTGATTCCATTTTAAGCAAGGCCGCCTTATTAAAGTATGGCGTTACGTGCCTTCTAGGAGGAATGTCATAGCAGAAGCGAAGACATGCATTCTGCACTCTCTGCACTAACAGTTTGGTTCTACACAGAAGTCGTGGCCCATAAACGAGATCTCCGTAGTTAAGCTTAGACAGTATTTGAGCTTCACAAATGATATGACGCGACTCTTTAGAGAGATAGTTCCGAATTTTATATAAAAGGCTTAGGCGGTAAAAACAGTTCTTCACTAAGCTCAACAAATGTGCCTCAAATCTAAGCTGACCATCAATTACCAGTCCCAGATTCCTAGCTTCTTGAACTTGAGTAATTGGATGCCCATCAATAAGAACAGACGGGTTTAAATTTGATATACGAGTTATCTGCCATTTTGAGCCCATAATAATGTATTTGGACTTAGTTGGATTTAGAACCAAGGCGTTACTCTCAGACCAATTCACGATTCTCTCAAGATCTTCATTGAGGAGTTGAGTGGCATGCAATACATCATTAGGTGCCATAGAAATATAAAGTTGCACATCGTCTGCATAACAATGAAACCTACAATGCTTGATGGTCAGCACCAGATCAGCACTATAGATGATGAAAAGAAGTGGCCCCAGTATTGAGCCCTGTGGTACTCCGCGATGAATTGGTAGTAGGTCCGATTGCAATAAACTACCGTCGCTCTGTTGTAATTGCACTGACTGACACCGATCTGTGAGATAACTCTCAAACCATGCTAAAGATTCGGGACTAAGGCCATAGTATGACAGCTTGGCAAGCAGTAGTTGTATGTCCAAAGAATCAAAAGCACGCGAAAAGTCCAAGAGCGTCAAGATCGTGCCTTTACCCTTGTCCTGTTCGGCCAAAATATTATCGACCACGTCGAGTAAAGCAGTTACAGTACCGCGCCCTTTTCTAAATCCTGATTGCAGTCTAGGGAGGATATTTAGTCGCTCGACAAACTCAATTAACTGATCGTATACTGTTTTCTCCAATAGTTTTGATAAAAAGGGCAATATACTGATAGGTCTAAGGTCTGAAAAGTCAATAGGGTGAGCAACTTTGGGCAGAGGAGTCACAATCGCTTCCTTCCAACACTTTGGCACATATCCTGTTCTAATAGATTTATTGATAATTTCTGTAATTATTTCCAGAGTGCAGGGAAGGGTCAACAGAATCATGTCTCTACTAAGACCATCAGTTCCCATAGAGTTTGTTTTTACTGATAAAATATATTTAGCTATCACTTGACTACTAACAGGCTTTAAGAACAAAATCTCACGAGAAAACTTTCCGTTTTCGAACCGTGAAGCATCTACTTTATTATTTGCGTTGCTGTTTGGATTCATAAGAAAATAATTATTAATTTTATCAGGGTCATTAAGGTTACTGGGTAATAATCGTTCTTTATTTAGATTAGGTAAAACTTTACTCTTGAGATTTCTCCAGAATTTTTTGCTGTCGTGAACATGACGATTTACTAAGTTACCAATGTAGGCACGTTTTTCTCCAGCGATACTAGTTTCCACCATTTTTTTTAAATCCCTATAATATTGCTTGTCTGACTCGGACTGTGTTTTACGGTATTTTTCGTGAGCTAGGTTACGTTCTTCAATCATGCGTTTACAAACATCAGTAATCCAAGGCAAAGATCCCTCCCTTAAAATTGCTCGTTTTAGCGGCGCATGCTTATTAAAAAGATTAGACACAATTAAGTTGAACTTTTCTAGCATTAGATCGACTGTCGGTAACTCCGTAACTTCGGTCCAGTCGATTGAATATAAATCTTGATTGAAATTATTCAAGTTTATCTTGTCTAAAGATCTATACGTAAAATATCTAGGTGGTGCTTTGTTTTTCTTTAATGATAATGTAATGTTAATCATGTGATGACCATAACCACCTGTGATATTGTTGACGGATACATCGCGGTAAGGAGCATTTGTGCATACAACGTCAATTAATTTAGCAGAGTGTGACGTGAAGTGAGTAGGATCAGATACAACTTGTAGGAGACTCATATATTCAAGGAATTGATTAAATTTTCTCGTACTACTATCAGCTGTATCCAGAAGATTTATGTTAATGTCACCCAGCAAAACAACAAAGTCATGCCCTGATAAATGATTGAGGGAGTCTGTTAGCGCGTCAATAAATATATCGTCATTCACCCAATCGGGTTTATAAGCAGTTCCGACTAATAATTTAAAACCATTTACACGTGTTGACAGCCACATCTGCTCAATTAGGTCGTTTGGGCGAGGAAGATATCGCACGTGAACATCTTTCTTGACATAGAATCCGAGACCACCACCGCGTCCCCGCCGCATGTGCGATGGCCGCGGTACGGCTCGAAACCGATAACCTGGCGCAACGGGCGCCCGTTCAAGTTGCTTATCGTTAAGCCATGTTTCGTTAATTGCCACTATATCTGCGTTAAAACGATCCATAGCAACTAGAAAATCGTCATGACCTGTGTTTAGTGATCCCGCATTGAAAAGACCCAACTTGAAAAGTTTTAATTTTTTACCCATAATAAGTACATAAATCAAGTAAAATAAAGAGAAAATTGTAAGGTAAAGAGTTTTGGGAACACCTATTAATAAAAATATATGACAAACCTGCTTCGACTGTTTTGTCCAATAACATTATTGTTTTATTGTAAAAGGTACAGCTTACAGTGTCCGAATAACGTAAAGAGCATTTCAACACAGCCATAAAATGTTTTAAAACAACATGCAGCCAACACAAAAATGAAACAAATAAAAGCAAGAACACTATGACATTTAAAATTAAAAACGAATGCTTTCTTAAAACGACAGTAATATTTATAGAAAATGTAGAGGTACAACATGAGCAGCAAAGCATTTCGAGAGAAAAATAAATCAGAGTAAAAACGCAAACACAATGTAAAAGTAGCAAAGACAATTCACGAGTTATTAAAATATCGCACAGCAAAGATACAGCCTTACTACAACTACTTATATGTTTAAAAGTTTGAAAATGTCTATGCATTTTTAACAACAGACGCTCCAACGGCAGCCATCCCAAAAACTCTAGCCAAGTCACTTTCAACGCGGATGCGGTGTCTGGGGGAATCCGAACCCGAGTCGCGACGTGCATATATTCGGCCGTCCCTTGTCCAGACGAATCGCCAATTCTGGGACCTGGCTAGCTCTCGCGCCCGTCCGAACAAGAAACGGTTAGTTTTCGTCAACCGCTCATTAACGTAAAAACGGCGATACGGTGCAGGCAAGCCCGTTCCTTCAGTGGTGGCGCTTCGGCGAACGCGCGCCGAACGCAGCAGTTGCTCGCGAAGTGTGTGTCGCGCAACACGGACAACAATGGGCCGCGGTCGCACCACTTCACCTTTACTAACAGGAGATTCCGAAAATCGACCAACACGCGCTACACTCACAATGTCCTGATCCACCAAGTCGACACACAGTTTATTAGCTAGAGTGGTGACAATATGAACTAAATTTTCACCATTTTCTTCAGGAATGTTGGAAATCTCAATGTCATTGCCAAGGAGTTCTTGATCGCGGTCATTTATATCAGCTTTTAAGCGGTCGACAGTTTGCTGCATAGACGTGTCACTGTTAGACCTTAGTTCAGCCACCTGGTTTTCTAAGCTATCCACACGCTGTTGTAGCTGGTTGCACCTCTGATCGCTTTCCTCTAGTCGTTGTGTAAGTTTAGCTACTACACCGTTGAAAATTTCCATCTGAACACGTGTGGCCTTCCATTCCTCACGCCACTGTCGAGCTTCTAGCATGAAGGACTGAATATCAGTCAGCTCCACTGTGTCGTTAAGCATGCTGCTGTCGTTCAAATGCTGCGTAATATTACACGCAGCCGCGCCTCTGTTTATATTAATTCCATCAGAGGCACCACGCACCGGGGTGTTGCTATTGTCTGACTTGGGCATTTTGCTGATGCAGCAGACACATCTCCATTTCTTCCTGTGTTCACCCGTCAATGTGTTGAGAAATCGCTGCTCCGAGACATTAGCACAGATAAGGTCATACGCTTTTCTGCATGAAAAACAAATTAGAAATTGCTTGTCAGTTATTTTTGTGTAGCATCCGGCACAAATTTCCTTATCATTATCCATATTAGCGGAGAGTAAAATAAAAACAAAAAAAAAAATACTATTGGGGCGGGATTTGAACTTGAGTCCTTTCCGCCACTAGCTGATCGCTTAACCACTGCGCTATCAACGGTCTTGACGTCAGCGACAAAATGAAGCGTCGCAACTCGCATCCAATAGTAGGCAGCCAAAGTGTAGGCAAGTTGGGCGTTGAACAGGCTGATGACTCATACGACGACCGGCGCGGCGCACCACTGTTGTACACAATTACGAAGCGATTTTAACCGTTTATGCAAATGATTGTTTAAAGTTTATGATTATTAGGTTGCTTATGCACTTTTCAACTTGTATAAATCGATTGTATTTCTATTACTGATTGTTTTAATGTAAAGTTTGTTATGGTACGGACACTTTTTACGCACTCAGGAAATTAAATAAGACGGAGCAACAGATCAGTGTATTAACTGTATCTCGCTCGGCGCGTAACTCCAAAATGCTGTGCCAGTGGCAAAGTTCTGGTCAACACAAATATAATTCGCCCGAGTCGACACGCTAAGAGGAAGAAGTACCTACATAAATTAATTTGACTTAGCTGCATTATTTAATATTCAGCCAGTGTCAACAAAAATTGATCCTTCAAAAAGGTATTTTCAATAAATACACGATTGATACCTAACTAACTAAACTAACCCTCCTTGTGCACACGCAGGCAACAGTATCCAAACTTTATAAAAGAACCTTTCTCCCACTTACGATCGTACGGCGGAATGAATTTTTTGCGGCTGTATTCTCGAGTCGATACGACATTGGAACCTTCAAAACACGAATCTTTATTTTTTTAGAACGCTGACAACGCTCTTTTCGCACCCGTGGTGTTGCAGTTGTCTATGGGCACCAATGATCACTTACAAACCTCCTGTCCTGTTTCATAAAAGAAGTAAATGTACGTCTATTGTATAATATAACATGCAAGCAAACAAGGCGGCGAGCGCACCCTACATAATTAACCCAAATCTATTGAAATACGTTTTGTATGTGCTCTCAGAATATGATTATGATGTCTAAAAGCTGTAACATAACAGGCGTGTGACTGCGGCGTGCGGCGGAGAGGCTCGTAAAAAACACATCAATCTCGGCGGCGGGTGATCAATCACACGAGCGCCGCCCGCACGCTCCCCGCCCCGCCCCACGCCGCCCCGCCCGCGCCCTGCGACACGACCCGGCATTTACGATAACCCTTTCTCGTCGCACTTACAATAGCTTATCGTCGCAAACGACCCGCCGCAGCCGGCGATGCGGCCTGCAACTTACTTGTCACAATTTACGACACGCCATATAAAACACTTGTCGTCCATTAAAAGTAAAACTAAAACGAATCAATATATTCAGCTTATTACTGTTGTTTGACGAGCTCCGTGGCGCAGCGGTCAACACGCCGGCCTGCGACACGGATGGTCCCGGGTTCGATCCCCGGTCAGATCAAGATGAAAAGTAATCTTTTTCAGATTGACGTGGGTCTTGGATGTTTATCTATATATGTATTTGTTATAAAAATATATAGTATCGTTGAGTTAGTATCCCATAACGCAAGTCTCAAACTTACTTAGGGGCTAGCTCAATCTGTGTTATTTGTCCGTATATATTTATTTTAATTATTACTATCGCAGATACAATGCAAAATTAGCCAACATACATTAATTGCTACCTAATACAAATTTTGTAAAAAAATTGCATGACATTTAGTGGAGATAATACACAATTTAGTTTACCTTTAACGTTCTGTGCTTTGGAAGGCACGTTAAGCCGTTGGACCCGGCTGTCATCATTGATGGCAGTCGGTAAGCTATGTCAGATGCCTTTAGGCAGCTTGAAAAATTCTGACATATCTTACAAAGTCAAATCCACAGTCCTTTTTGGCGTCACCAACATGTCTCAAACCAGCTCACTGTACCCTTCAAATTTTATCTAGCCACTGCAGCGTCTTTCCATTCTATACAAGGCTACAACGCAGCCATAGGAAACTGCTGGCGTATATATTGTAATGCTGTTTTTAAATTTGTTATTACAATGCATACACACATTTTGCGTACTGGTCGTGTATAGTTTGTATCGTGAAAGCCAGAGTCTTCGTTCCCAACTATACTAGACCACTTACTTACTCCTTACGAGAGTGTTAAATAGAGTCAGTTCAAGCCCAGAAAAATGTTTGTAGCGCACTACTTCAACGCTCCGTATATAAAGCATTTCAAACCAAGTTTTTTTTTATTGACTCGGTTAGATAAGGAATTATATATTTCAACTTTATTAGGATTAAATAAATAAAATAACTTACAATCATATGATATTTATTTAAGGGCCCGCACTAGGCCAACTAGCGACACCAATAATTTTATTCCTAATACTTTATAAATAAAATCCAATTCAAGAATCTAAGTTATATAAGCCTAAGTAAATAACTTAAAGTATTTTTGAAATCATGTTTTAATATTATGAGATTCAGTCATTAAGAGAACTAGTGATTAACGCCTAAAATGGCCGTTTTCGGCGGTAATCAGTAGTTCTCTTAATGACTGATGACAATGATTGGTGTTGCTAGTTGACCTAGTGCGGGCCCTTAAACAGTTCTTATTAGCGAGCATAGACTCCCCAAACTGCGACTGTGGTGCAGGACAGGAGACCAAATTGTGTGGCATATTGCCGAAGAGTGCCCACTACATCGTTTCCCTGGCCAGAGCCATATATTAGCTAGAGCAGTCAGAGGATATAATACGCAAGCATGCAACTGCTCGCGTATAATTTGCAATGGAAAGTTTGGCGCACTTATTCCGATACATACACGATTAGTTCGTATGCGTAATGGCGCTGTACATTATGGAATAAGATATCTTACTTACGTTACTACGAAGAATACGCCAGTATTTGCGTACTGCTCTTGTACAGATTGGAAGAACTTAGTAAAAAAGTTTTTTCTTATCTATACGTGATTAGTTTCACACTTTTGCGTTCTGGCCTTGTATAGAATGGAAAGACACGCCACTGCAAGTTGAGATATTAGCCGTACCCTATTAATGTTTTACTAATTATTTAAGTAATTTTTTTCAATGTTCTAGAAGGATGGAGGAGCGAGTGCGGTCGCAAGTACCACGCTAGTGTTGCTGAGGTGAGCTTGCGGCTCGGCGTGGAGCGTGCGGCGTGGCGTGGCGCGTGCAGTGAGGCGGCTGGCACGTGATGGGAGCCGCGCGGCCGCTGCTCGGCGTGGCGCTGCTCGCCGCGCTCGCCGCCGCGGCCCACGCGCCCCCGCAACCTCCGCCCAGGCATTACCGTACGTCACAACTGCTACTACGACATTTTGCAAACACTTATAATTTTACCTCTAAACTGAGGTAGAAGAGCCATACGTACCAAAGAGTTCAAAGGGAGCTGATCAACACTATTGTGCTTAGCTCACACCGAAACGCTGTACCGTGAAGACGCTGTCCACGTCAAGTGACACGATTGCTATTCAATGTCTGTTTCTTGGAGTAAAGCACGTCTACCTCAGTTTATATAGAAGTAATGTGTAGCCACAGACCAGCTGAGTTAGTGATTGAAGAAATCTTTCGAGCGAAAAATATAAAATTTTATTACTCGAATTTATCTTTGGATATTATGATTATCTTGACTGTGGTGAGCTTTCTCTTTTACGCAAACAAATTGCTTCTTTACTAAACAGATTGCAAGGCAACAACAACAACATTCTGCAGGCATTATGTGCTAAACCTGACAGCACACTCCACTCGTTCTGGAGTGGCATTATAATTGGTTAACTCAAATAATACTAACATAGTTTTTTAAGTTAAATTGTTAGTAACAAATGCAAGATGCAAGAGCAACGGTGGCACATGAACCAACCGAAACATGACAACGACCACCCTGACAAGAGTGCACGACTAAGAAGAAGAACAAATATTGGATCTTAATAATGAATGCATGATGGATAATAGATGGTCAACAACATAAATTCTGTTTGTATCTATATTTTCCATGTATAGAACGGCGAGCGCGGGGCATCGTGACGGTGGAAGAAGACCACACAGAGAGCGCTGTGGGCGGCATCGTGGTGGAGGGCGGCGTAGAGCTGGATGCGTTGGAGCTGGCTGAGGTGGCGGGCGTGCCGGCGTGGCGCGAGCTGTGGGTGGGCAGTCTCGACGCGCTGCACGCGCTGCGCGAGCCCAGCATCAACAATACGCAGGAGGACGTCGTCGCGCAGGTCCCGAGCCTTATACTAGTTAACTGATCCTTATGTTACGGACTTTTCGCTCTGTATTGTATGTAATGTAGACATGTTAAGCTGGTGGTCCCGGCTGCCATCTGGTAGTCATTAAAGGAATCACGTCAGAGCCCGAGAGACGGTTCCGAAGAACTCTGACACCAGGGAGTGCATAGCCGACTGACTTTGTCACCTACACGAAATGATGATTAGTGTATGTCATATTAAAATTAGTCAACTTTCATGTAGCCCCGAAATAGTACACAATCAAGGCGTTTCTAACGATATTTAATTCATCAAATTTCTTAAATATTAGGTAACAAATGATCATAATACATACATAGCGACCAAAGTAATGATACCGTTTGGCTTCCCCATAGTTGTGCCTATAGTCGAGTTATTCATTTTAGCTTCGCCGTATACGGATAAAAATATTATATATGTATACACTTAATTGATGAGTGAAGCATAATTTCTTCTTTCATAGCTCGCTAATGCCCCAATAAGTAGGGTTCTTTATGTACGTCAGTACTCAATTCAATCTACTACGTGTGTTGCAGCTGGGTGCGCTGGCGTTCCTGCACTGCCCGGTGCGCAACCTGGGCGAGCGCGGCGTGTCGTGGGTGCGCCGCCGCGACTGGCACATCATCAGCTCCGGCGTGCTGCTCTACACCAACGATGAGCGCTTCCAGGTGTGCCTCGCTCAATCTTTTCCAATCTTAAAGCCAGGTCTCATAGAAGAGCAGCACGGATTTGTAACTAAAAGAAATACAGAAACAAATTTATGCGAATTCGTTCACCGAGTGAGTTCAGTAATGGACCAAGGGCATCAAGCAGATGTGGTTTACACAGATTATGCTAAAGCATTCGATAAAATCCCACATTTGCTCTTAATATCGAAACTTGAAGCTTGTGGAATTCACGGTGACCTTCTTCGTTGGTTCGAATCGTACCTCCGTGATCGTTCTCAGGCTGTTGCAATAAAGGGTTATTGTTCGTCTTTTTTACCAGTGTATTCTGGAGTTCCGCAAGGTTCTCACGTTGGACCATTATTATTTAATCTATTTATTAATGATTTAGTTTCAGTTTTTAAAAATTCTAATGTCCTTCTATTCGCAGACGATATGAAGATTATAAAAGTTATTAAATCCCCTAATGATTGTTTGTTACTACAAAATGACCTCAATAACTTAATTGATTATTGCAAACATAACCTTCTACAGTTAAATATATCGAAATGCCATGTAATGTTTAGTTTCTTCGTAACATTCTGTCAATTGTCTTCAGGTGCTACACAGCGAGGGATCTGACGACTGGATCCTGCAAATAAAATACGTACAGAAGAGAGACAACGGTACTTACGAATGTCAAGTAAGTAATAACAGTCCACTTTGTGTAGGTATTTTATTACCACTGCCATTCGTAGCTGGCTGGAATGGAAATCCATCTATAGTACGACGACTGAATGTTCCGGGTGCAACACTACGCGCAGTGCATGCGCGTGTCGCGTCGTCCTTTCGTACGAATGAAACATACAAAATAAATAACATTTATTGCAAAAGATAGACACATCCCAAAATACAACACTTTAAAAAAATAGTTATAGTTAGGCTAAATAAATATGACTACAATTTTATTAAAATGTTGCTATAAAATCACACGAAAGTATGCTTAATTTTAGTTGCAAGATAAATAATCTACGAGAAGTATTACATTTTTTGCGTTCAATACACTGGATAAACGATGTACAACATATTGATTAAGACTGTATTCTCGTCGAGCCCTCAAAAAATGGTAACACTGGTTGTGAAGGGTAGCGCACTCATCTTGTTGAATGTGTGTGCCAGGTGTCGACGGGTGCGGGCACGCTGTCGCGACTGGTGCACCTACACATCGCGGTGCCCGAGGCCTTCATCCTCGGCGCCGACGAGCACCACGTCGACGCCGGCTCCGCCATCAACCTCGTCTGCATCATCGAAAAGGTACCGGCTGATGAATGTCCACCAATATCTACTTCCCAAGTCACGCTGTTGTGAAACCGGAAGCTTGTATTGTTTAAATCGATTATGGTAATTTATATCGACCACCAGTCTCTTTTGGTAAAAAAACAAATATTATGAGAGTGTGCTGCCTCCATACTTATTGATCATTTGTGTAGAAAATGGGGAAAAAATGGTAAACCATTCCATAATACCTGGTAATTATGTCAATTTTTCCACTTCTTTTCACACAATGACACCGACAAAAGACTGGCTGTAAAATTTAGAAAGAGAGTCCCTTAAAGGAGCTGCCCGTGCCTAGTAACATGACATAGACCTTAAATCCACTGATACACTGGTGTTTACAGAGTCCAGTGCCGCCGCAGTACGTGTTCTGGTACCACAACGCGCGCATGATCAACTACGACGCGGCGCGCGGCGTCAGCGTGGTGACGGAGCCGGGGCCCAAGACGCAGAGCACGCTGGCCATCCGCGCCGCCGCGCCCGAGCACTCGGGCAACTACACGTGCGCCGCCGCCAACACCGAGCCCGCGCACATCTACGTCTATGTCTCCGAAGGCAGTGAGTTCCAAATTATGTCGATAATCTTCTTCAAAATCCTATGATTTTTTTGTGACATTGCATTACGTGGTTAATGTAGATTTTTGTGGTAACTCGCAAATCGGTACTTTTTCTAAAGTGCCACTAATTATAAACCCATCCTTGAGTATATATGCTTTGCTACTATATTAAAACATGTTTTATGTATGTTTCAGGCGATAAAATGGCGGCAACGCTCAGCCGTAACACGAGTGCGAGCGGGCGCGCGCTGCCACCGCTCACCACGCTGGTCGTGGCCGCCATGCTCGCGGTCGCCGCGCTCGCTGCTCTCTTCACACCTCACTCAATCACCCGCTAGTGCAGTTTTTTGAAAACAAAGTGCTTAAACCTAAAGTAATATAAAGTGTTGGCATGATACTCTTCACAACACGCTTAGATATCGGGCTATAAAGCCCGCATACGAAAAGTGTTTGCTCACGAAAGAGGTTGTTAAAATTATATAGTGATCAGTGATTTTGGGAAAGTGTGACCTCCTACCGAGGAGAAAGTATGAATTCGATGGAATGCTTAAAGCAGATTATGAAAATGTGTTGTGAAATATAGACAGTTTTTGATGACCCGCTTGGGTTATAGGCTTGTCAGTGGTGACTCTTGTTTGATCAAAAAATATTATAATGACACCGAGAATACGTACCTTACCTATACTGTAAATAATGTTTTATTATAGAAAACAATATATTGTTCCAGTCTAACGTGGAGCTCTATGGATGTTAATGTAAATAAAAGTATAAGAAATTGATAGAATAGTAATAACTTATAACATAATTTCTGAAAAAGACTCAAAGCTCGCCTGTCTCCTCGTCAGCGATAGTATTATCTTACGTTTTTTGTTTCATTTGGCGCATTACCAAAAATGTTGATAGAAAAGGAGACGTTACAAAGCAGGCCTGGACATTGTACATACTTCACAAAATCGAGGAAAAATCTAAAAAGAATTAAACAAATATCAAAATGATTATATTTTCAGTATTTTAATTGCAATTTAATTTTAAAAGCATTATTTTATTGTAACAGGCAACACATATTTTACCAAGAGCCCGTTCCGTAACTTAGTTCAAAGTGTAATTGGTAATATAGGAAAAGCTGATAACATAAAAATGATTGAAAAGAAAACATATTCAATTGTAATAATATCAAATACTTATACACTTTTGATTTCTGAACGCACGCTCTTTTAAACGTCAAAAATTATAAAATGGTCAATGTCAATATGATTATGAGGACGGGACGCCATGTATTTTTTCGCGTCATTCCGTGACTTTATTCTTTGGTTTGATGTTTCACAGCTGTTGATAGTTAAATGTCTATATGTCATGTCTTGTCAAACCAAATGTCAGCGACATTTAATTTTGAGGCGTGTTGCCTGTGCTAAGTGTATTTGATGCTTTTGCACCGATTATCTACGCAAAAATTGACCAAAATATAAATTGAAATACCTTTATTGAATGATAAAGTTTCGAAAGTATAGATGTACAATGTCCAGGCCGGAGCTCCATACATTCGTGAAACATCTCCTTTGTACGAACTAATTATTTCCATTTTTTTAAATATTTCATACTTTATACAATTCAATTTCAATCTGCTAGCACATGATAAAACCTCGTTTTCTAGGAGAACAAATGATGCGAGTACTTAATGTAACATTGTACAGTCCCAACACTTCCAAAAATAAACGAATTTGAATTATCACAACGTCTTTGTCTTTTTTTATATCCATCCCTTTCACCCATATATTTGGAAGATATAAACTACTAGTTGTTACCTGCGGCTCGGCCCGCGGGATATAAAGAACAAGGGCAGATTTTTAGTTCAAGTCACCAAATGCGTTTTAAAAACTCATTATAACCTAAAATCATAAAATATTTTTATACGCTTTTCGATATATAAGTCGTATTTAGATTTACGCTGGTTAAAAAGTCACTAATTAAAAATACTTAATAAGTTAATCGATTTTCCGTAATGGCCATGTTGGTTTTGTAAGGTTGCCAGACTAAATAATATTTTTTTCCAAGATAAAATCATGAGTGGTTTATATAGTTTAAGGGATTTGAATTATTTATCATAAGAATGATCCTATTTTTTGCTTGTGATATTTATTTTTATATGGATTTTACATAACGAACAGCTTTATAAAACTCCTTTTGACATTCAATGTGGAAGTGGGCGCTGGCTAAAAGACTGTCATTCAGAGTTGTCAAAAAACAACATGAAGTTTGACGTTTCGATTTGTTCTATTTTCACATGTCACTTTTTACTTCTCACTTCTTTGAAAGCATTACTGCTGATAGGAAGAATGTTTTATATTTTCCAGTATTGGAATATAGGGATTTAATATTATTTGCGTTAGGGACTTACCAGATAAGGCAAGCTAGATCATATTATAGTGAGCATATACGATTTCATGGAGGGTAAATAATTGAAATCAGTAGAGAACACATAGAATCCTCTGAATATAATCTTAGAGGCAGTGATGACGCTATTTTAATAAGGGGTAGAATAAAATCGAGACACGTAAGTCGGAAACAATATTACGTTTATGTTTTGATTGAAAATAATATACCTGGACGGATAGGAATTACTGAATATTGCTGTAGTTGCATCGTGGGTAGGCGTACGCTAGGGTGTTGCGCTCATGTTATGACCATCGTATGGTATTTGGGATGGGCCAGACATCAACAAAATATCTTTGCGCCAGCTGCTTTTCTAGACGATGTACTAGTTATAGAAGATGACGAAGAATAAAGTATTGTAAAATAAAATCATGTTTTTTACTATTTTCCATACCTCATTTTTTTATCCTTGTTAATCTATGGAAGTAACAAATTAAGAAGCCTAAATGAGGTCAATAGCTCATGACTGTCCTAATACTACTTTTTCCATAATAGTCAATATTGGTATCAGATGTTTCAAGCTACAAAATGCTTCTTTGCTACACAATATTTATCTGATAACTTTTGATGACTGATATCTCATCATAACAGCCTTGTCTCTGTACACAGAGAAGCGATATTTAGTGGTCAGCAATCCAGTTAGCCGTATGCCGTGTAGTTCCCGGCAGAGAAGAATAGGACCACTCCAAATCTTCTCGTGGATGTCGTAAAAGGCGACTTAGGAAACTCAAGCTAAACAAAGCTTATCAACATCAAAGAGACCTCTCCAACCCGTTTGGCCATCGTGGAAAGTGTAGGCCAAATCCTCTGACTGGTCTGGCAGTAAAGAGAGGGTCGTGCTCCTGCAGTGGAGATTAATAAAGACCTAATGATGATGAATCCAGTTAGAACCACACCCGAGTTTGCTTAACTTGCGTATTCGTTGAAAATGTGTCCTAGTGGGCGTAAATATTATTATGCCATCGAGCTCCTTTAGTTTTACATATTTAATACTAATAAAAAATGATTTTTTGATGCATACGACGTACATAGGTACTTGGCATAATGACATAACCTATAAAACTTCCAAGCATCATTACTCAAAAACGTGACTTCCTTTAATTATTATTTTTCTACCTATAGAATCAGCAATATGTATTCTATAAAAAAAGGCATATTTAATTTATAGACGCTAACTTTGGTTATGAACTAAAATGATGTATGGGAAGCTGCCTTTGCTCTTTGTTATGTCCTTCTCGTAGTAGCCTGACCTGTGTGTATGCAACATTTCATGACGATCGGCTCAGTCAAGTGATAGCTAAATATATTTTATCAGTAAAAACAAACTCTATGGGAACTGATGGTCTTAGTAGAGACATGATTCTGTTGACCCTTCCCTGCACTCTGGAAATAATTACAGAAATTATCAATAAATCTATTAGTACAGGATATGTGCCAAAGTGTTGGAAGGAAGTGATTGTGACTCCTCTGCCCAAAGTTGCTCACCCTATTGACTTTTCAGACCTTAGACCTATCAGTATATTGCCCTTTTTATCAAAACTATTGGAGAAAACAGTATACGATCAGTTAATTGAGTTTGTCGAGCGACTAAATATCCTCCCTAGACTGCAATCAGGATTTAGAAAAGGGCGCGGTACTGTAACTGCTTTACTCGACGTGGTCGATAATATTTTGGCCGAACAGGACAAGGGTAAAGGCACGATCTTGACGCTCTTGGACTTTTCGCGTGCTTTTGATTCTTTGGACATACAACTACTGCTTGCCAAGCTGTCATACTATGGCCTTAGTCCCGAATCTTTAGCATGGTTTGAGAGTTATCTCACAGATCGGTGTCAGTCAGTGCAATTACAACAGAGCGACGGTAGTTTATTGCAATCGGACCTACTACCAATTCATCGCGGAGTACCACAGGGCTCAATACTGGGGCCACTTCTTTTCATCATCTATAGTGCTGATCTGGTGCTGACCATCAAGCATTGTAGGTTTCATTGTTATGCAGACGATGTGCAACTTTATATTTCTATGGCACCTAATGATGTATTGCATGCCACTCAACTCCTCAATGAAGATCTTGAGAGAATCGTGAATTGGTCTGAGAGTAACGCCTTGGTTCTAAATCCAACTAAGTCCAAATACATTATTATGGGCTCAAAATGGCAGATAACTCGTATATCAAATTTAAACCCGTCTGTTCTTATTGATGGGCATCCAATTACTCAAGTTCAAGAAGCTAGGAATCTGGGACTGGTAATTGATGGTCAGCTTAGATTTGAGGCACATTTGTTGAGCTTAGTGAAGAACTGTTTTTACCGCCTAAGCCTTTTATATAAAATTCGGAACTATCTCTCTAAAGAGTCGCGTCATATCATTTGTGAAGCTCAAATACTGTCTAAGCTTAACTACGGAGATCTCGTTTATGGGCCACGACTTCTGTGTAGAACCAAACTGTTAGTGCAGAGAGTGCAGAATGCATGTCTTCGCTTCTGCTATGACATTCCTCCTAGAAGGCACGTAACGCCATACTTTAATAAGGCGGCCTTGCTTAAAATGGAATCACGCAGACAACAACACCTTGCGAGTCTGTTATTTGACCTGATCAGACTAAAACAACCTGAATATTTATTCGAAAAGCTCATGTTTCTATCACAACGCCATGAAAGGTGTTCGCGTCCCGTGCTTTCAACACAAGACCATAAAACTGTAGCGTTCACAGGTAGTTTCAGATACGCGGCAGCAAAGTGTTGGAATAATATCCCTCCACCCATCAGAAAGGTTACAAACAAATTTACTTTCAAAAAGTTATTCAAATTACATCTTCTAGAAACTCAAAAAAACGATATGTCCAAATGCTTTGCTCGCCGCATTAGTCGAATATACTCCTTGAACGTTTAAATTGACATTACTTTTGTTCTGTTTCGTTCTGTTTGTTTAGTCAGACATGGCGAGGGGGATATTGTGGAAGTTATGTTGATTATATTAACTGTTCTGTGCAGCTGTACTCTGCTATTATACGATCTAATTTTATTTTATTTTATTACAATTTTAATATACTTTCGTTCAATGTTCTTATTCTATTACTGTCCTTTTTATTTCATTTTGACATCTATTAGCAATTGTATTATAATGTTATTTAATAATTTGAATGAATCCCAATTTGACTGTGATGTAATTATTAGTATTTTTTTCTGTAAAACGTACCTCAGTGTGTATTCTTGTTTGCGCAAACTCAAAGGCGCCAGCTGAAAATCAGCTGCTACTCGCAGAGGGTAGCGTTTAGCTGAGCTGTAGCCTTTTTGTGTGTCTGTGGCACACAAATGCATGTTTGTCTTAAGGTTTTATTTGGCTCAATATTGTATAAAGTTGTGTGTGTGTGTGTGTGTTACAGAAAGCAAATAAATGTTTTATCTATCTATTTATCTATCTATCTATCAGTAGATACGGTACGAAAGCGTAACAAACAAACAAACAAACTCACTTTCTCATTTATAATATTAGTTAGGAAGTTAGGTTGAACTGACAGAACGTTTGAAGACCGAGAAACATAGCCAGACTGAAATATCGGAAGCACGTCTTCCGTCCGGGGTAATTTTTACGTACCATACCTTACTCACCCACAGGGTGATTTCTAGATGTGCTTCGAAATATACCTACGAGTATTTGGTGCCTCTAGCTCAGGACAAGCCGATCCGAAGAGATCCAAATGCTCACCAGCTTACCAGCCAACAAGTGTCTTATTGTTTTCTTCCATTTCTCATATGCCCTTTATACTAGTAGAGGCCTTTCGACAATTTTTAGATTTGAAGAAGTGATCGTTATTTACAAAATGCCCAGTCAATGCTCCCACTTGGATTCTTGCCTGTATTCTGCTATTTTTGTTGGTCCTTTTGTGCTACCTATCGCCATTGATACCAAGTGTCTCCAATTGTGAGTGATCACTATGATTTATCCATCAACTTGGTGTCTGATGTGGGCATGCGTACTTATTGCAGTTATTACAATGAATACGTATATTGAAAGCCGGCTAACAGAAGTCTCATAAATCTGGACTTGGGGTTAGCCAACGGGCCATGGAATGCAGCGCGATCAATAATAATAAGGGTCTCTATTTATAAGCATAAAAATTTAAGACATAATGTAATATAGCATAGTGTATTACATTATGGCATAATGATTTTTAAACATAACGTTCTTAAGCATAACGGTTTACGCGTAACTATTTGAAGCATAATGTATCCAAGCTTAATCATGTCAATCATCACATTTCTATAAGCATATATAGCAAATCCTTTATCATAGATTTATTAAAGCTAAAAAAAACATAGTTTAAAAATAAAGTTTACAAAACAATTACCTTCTAACATATTGAACACAATCATAATCATGAACTTAATGCACTCAGAGAAAAGGAAAATATTGTAGATAAATGTTTAAAATATTGGAGGTTTAAGTGGTTTAGGGTGGGTGCGCCCCACCACACCGTAACCTATTTCTACACTGTATTGCATAAATACATACATCCGTTAAAAAAATAATTAAGTTTCATTTCTGTTATTCCTAAAAATATTATATCTAAATACTCGATTATATAAGGTCCATTTGAAGTAAGCGCAAATAATAAAATGGGTAGCATCAACTCATCAGAGAAATCGTTAAGTAGCAAATTAAGAGAAATCGACACGCTAGTTTTTGTTTTCTTCATCTCATACAAACATTTTTAATTGATTATGCCAACCCCCTGTACATGCTGTGATATGAACTCAATCAGCAATAAGCACCGCCCACTACGAATTCTGTTTGCTATCCTTATCTTTCTTTACAGGACAGTATGCGATTAAAAGAGACGACCGTATTTTACAACTTTATGTGTTCAATGTTGCAGTTGATGTATTTCCCACAAATCGGGGAATGGGAGAACGTACATAATACCTTATGATTTATACCACATTTCTTTGTTTACACGGAATAGTTAGGCGCAGCAAGCATTTTTGTTGTTAAAGAAAGTCAATCTTATCTGCATGATAAAAATCACCAACACTGTATGAATAAACTTTGCCACTAGTGGTCGCAAGTGGCTCAAAGCTCTCAGAGCCGGTGAAAAGTTTTCACGCGATACCTACAAAAGTATTATAGCAACGATAACAATAAAAAAAAGCCATTTTTATTGATACTAATTTAAAAGACTGGGATGTCTAAATTATTGTTGGCAACACTGGTTGAATTGAATTACGTCCAGACGTGGTCCAGACATTCATTCATTAATGTTCGAAACTCATATTGTTTACGTTTAATAAAAAGAAAAATAATAACTAATTGGTAATTAGGTACTTACTAAATGCAACTTACGAGTATTACAGCCTTGTGTTTGAATTGCCGTGTGGTTCCCGGCAAATTAGAATAGGACCACTCCAAGTCATCCCGTGGATGTCGTAAAAGGCGACTAAGGATACACAAGCTAAACAAAGCTTATTAACATCAAAGAAACCTCTCCAACCCGTCTGGCCAGCGTGGAGAGTGTAGGCCAAATCCTCTGTCGCCCTCGCTAATCCATGGCTCTGGTAGTACAGAGAGGGTCGTGCTCCTGCAGTGGAGACTAACAAAGACCTGTTGATGATTGATTGATTGAGTGAAATAATAGTAGGCAGGGCAAAGACTAATTACATTACAGAGAGGCGTTTTATTGTATTTCATAAACACTTAACTATTCTTTCTTAGATTAGTAGCTGTATTACATAGCGAACCCATGGCTCCAATTGGTCCGAAGTATCATCCGAGGATGCATCCGGGAAGAAGCTCAGACAGGAGCGAGGGAAAGCTGTTACCTACATAAGTTGTCAGTAGTGACGTAGTCATAATTTCAATACTTTTTCCTTAAATTAGCAAACAGGCGTGAGGACCACTTACAGACTTCCTACTTTTTGCGATTGATGTACCTACCTACTATTTCGCAGTCGAATAATTCAAACTATCTATATACAATTAAACTTTCTCCTTGCATTAGGACCTTTGTAATAATTACGTTTATTTTATTGTTCCAAGCACTATCTGGGGACTGTAATACTCTTGACTTTTGTAGTTCACCTATTTATCGTAGCGATCGTCAATGGACCTTCTGTATTTTATTAGTCTCCTGTTGTTTGTGGTAAATCAGCTGCTCAATGCCGGCGCGTCAATGAAAGGTCATAGTAAAAATCCTCCTCGATTGGGTCTATAGTCTTGTATTTATTATTCTTACGGAATTTATGCGAGTTAACTTTATGCCAAAATGAATAAGTCTAAAAGTCAATTTTGCCACATTTACCCGTATGCCAAAAATCTATTATGCCTTAGACCTATTATGCCAAAATATTTTATGCCACAACCGGTATGCCAAAGAACAATAGAACAAAATAAATAATGCAAAAATAGGGACTGTAAATGTATCTTAACAAAAATAATACTTTAAATTGGCGCACTATTGATGTTGCTAAAAAACCAAAAACCTCTGAAATTATGCAATAAATAAATAAATAATATACATACATATACATAAGAAATGATAGCAGTTTGTTGCACTAAAAGTTGGTTGGTTTATTTATTTATTTTTTCCCCATAATAAACAAGGTAAATCTTACAACTATTTTTTTTTACAATAAATGTCAAATACACCTTCTACTTGTTCTTGGCATTGGCGGCCACTTTAACAATTATGATGCAAAATTGCAAAAATACCTGCCTGTGTTTGCTTGCCATGATTTCTGTCAAATTATCAAGTCGTATGTCACTGTCAATTTTGTATCTCACGTGAAGTCTAAGTCGGTTAAACACAGGACAGTCCACAATGAGGGGGACAGTTTCCGGCTGGTCTGGATCGCATATGCACGATGGGTTCGCCTTAAGCTTGAAGCGGTGTAGGTATGCTGCAAACCCTCCGTGCCCTGTAAACAGTTGCGTGGTGTCACCTTGTATGCGGCAACTTTCTTATTTATATCGGCAACTTTATCTTAATTTCCAGTTCTCGCTTTTATTCCTCTCGCACTTTCATACCACATACCGTCGTTTCATACATCATCTTCTGCTCTCTTGCGTGTGGGACTCCAGCCTAACTAACTATACTACCATATGTATGTCGTCATCTTTTTTCATGTCAGCACAGGTAAATGAAGGAGTTACTTTTCTTAAAACTATTTTTACAATAAATTGCAAATACACCTTCTACTAGATCCTGGCATTGGCCGCTTTAACAATTTTAATGCAAAATTGCAATAATACCTGCCTGTGTTTGCTTGCCATGATTTCTGTCAAATCGTATGTCACTGTCAATTTTGTGGTTGGTTGGTTGGTTGGTTGGTTGGTTGGTTGGTTGGTTGGTTGGTTGGTTGGTTGGTTGGTTGGTTGGTTGGTTGGTTGGTTGGTTGGTTGGTTGGTTGGTTGGTTGGTTGGTTGGTTGGTTGGTTGGTTGGTTGGTTGGTTGGTTGGTTGGTTGGTTGGTTGGTTGGTTGGTTGGTTGGTTGGTTGGTTGGTTGGTTGGTTGGTTGGTTGGTTGGTTGGTTGGTTGGTTGGTTGGTTGGTTGGTTGGTTGGTTGGTTGGTTGGTTGGTTGGTTGGTTGGTTGGTTGGTTGGTTGGTTGGTTGGTTGGTTGGTTGGTTGGTTGGTTGGTTGGTTGGTTGGTTGGTTGGTTGGTTGGTTGGTTGGTTGGTTGGTTGGTTGGTTGGTTGGTTGGTTGGTTGGTTGGTTGGTTGGTTGGTTGGTTGGTTGGTTGGTTGGTTGGTTGGTTGGTTGGTTGGTTGGTTGGTTGGTTGGTTGGTTGGTTGGTTGGTTGGTTGGTTGGTTGGTTGGTTGGTTGGTTGGTTGGTTGGTTGGTTGGTTGGTTGGTTAGGTTAGGTTAGGTTAGGTTAGGTTGGGGTGCTAAGTGCGGGAAACCTCCTCGAGTGCTCGGTTCCTTGAAGGCTCGTGAATCCTTTCTCATTTGATCTTTGATCCGGTGAGAGGGGCGCGGGTTGACAAGGAATTCGGGACGGTGCACCCTGGGCGACAGCCAATAACTCCCTGGTAGACAGGGTCTTATTGGTTGTTGGCCAATATCCTGCTAACAAGCGCGGCGTGTTTTGGTATACCATACACGTCGGGCAACTCGTTTCCCCAAATTGATGGGGCCGAGGGCGCTGTACCATTTATGGTCAGTGCTGCGAGGAAGAAAACCTCAATAATAAATTACCCTAATCTTCGTGGCGCTAGTGGGATGAATAACGGGAGGGGAGTCCCGTTCCTGGCGCCAATTCATCATGATGGCGAGTCTAAAATCCGTATTACCCCAGGAGGGTACCGGCCATGCCGGAGAATCCCTCCCTGCGTCTTCGGGCGTAGGCAGCCCCACCGTATCTGGGGGGGGCAGGATCCGTCAACGGGATGAATTCCCGCACCCGGGCCAGGTAGGCCAACGAGAGGATGTCCGAGAGGATGATGTCTCCGATGCGAGCTCACAAATGAGCTTCGAGTCGGTGGCATCAGCCACCCGCGACAGCAGTGTAGATGGGCGCCGCAAGAGGAGCTTGCTAGGCGCAGATGATGATGGAGCCCCGCATAAGGTTTCGGCCACGGGCAGCTACCGCAGTCGCTCGATTACACCGAGTGATCGCAGGTCCAGGGCCGAAGGATTGGCAGCCCGCAGAGCGGAGGCGGAGCGTATCGTAGCCGAAATGGCGAAAAAAATGATGGCCCAAAAGGTCACAAGGCCATCAGAGGCCTCGGAGGAGGAAGTGCCTGCAGAGGCGCTCAAAAAACAAGCGGAAGCCAGCGTCTCCATTATCAGAGAGGTCGCAACAAAATCGGGGAACCTGAAAGGCACCTTCGTAAAAAGCCTGAAGGAAGCCGCTTCCTCGATAGAAGCTGCAGTGTCGGCCCTTCATAGTCGGTCGACCAATGAGGAGACGCAGCGGCTGCAGGCCTTAAATGAGCGTCTGGAGGCAAAGGTGGCGGCGCTGGAGCGCGAAATGTCGGAATTGCGCGCTACGGTGGAGCGGTCTATGTCGGCTGCACCTGCGGTAGTCCCCAAGCCGGCTGCTTTGGCTGCCAGCTCACAGGATTTAGATGAGGTCGCTGGACTCATCATGAGGACGGTCGGCCCTATGCTGAATGCCCGGTTTGAGGGCATTCAGGATAGATTGCTACCAGAGAAGCGGCTGCGTCCCCCACTGGCGGCGGACAAACGTAGCGCCCAGGTGACAGAAATACCGCTGCTGTCATCGTCTGACAGCGACGATGGAGGCCCTCCGATGCCGGTACCCATGAATAGGGTTGCCGAATTTAGGAGGAGCCCAGCCCGCCCACAAGCCCCAAAAGAGGGAAAAAAGGCGAAAAAGCAGCGCAGAAGGCAGCGCCTTGCAGAGGCTCGTGCTTCCCAGCCGATGCCCTCCACTTCTGCAGGCGCAAATCCCAATACCAGAGCGCCCTCGCTGGCCCCCCAGGTGGAGACCCGGGTGCCCCTGAAAAGAAATGGCGTGCCCCACACCCAACCTCGCGCTGTGCCACCAGTGGCTCGCCCTCTCCCTCCTGCCCCTAAGTCCATGGACGTGCCATGGTCGACGGTTGCCAGGAGAGGTGCGAGACCGGCGAGAGCGGCGGCTGCAGCCCCCCCGTCACAGGCGGCTCGGGTTCCAGTGAAGCCCCAGCCTAAGCTTCGCCCACCGCGCTCGGCTGCGGTTCAAATTAAGCTGAAGCCGGGTGCGGAGGTGAACGGTGTCACCTACGGGCAAATTTTGTCTATTGCCCGAGAAAAGGTGGACATCCAGGGATTGGGGATCACTGGACTTAAAATAAGACGAGCTGCCACTGGCGCTCGAATTCTTGAGGTTGCAGGTGACGAGAGGGATGGTAAAGCCAATGCTCTCGCCGCCAAAATGAAGGAGGTGCTGGATCCTCAAGTGGTGGAGGTATCCAGGCCCCAAAAAACAGCGGAGGTTCGGGTCAGGGAGCTGGATGACTCGGTGACGGCCGCGGAAGTCAAAGCGGCTGTAGCGAGGGTCTGCCAGTGCCCAGAGGACGAAGTGAGGGTTGGCGAGATGAAGGAGGACCACTCCGGCATCAGGTCGGTTCTTGTCCGATGCCCTGTGGTGGCGGCCAGGCGCCTCACGGCTGCGGGTGCGCGCCTTCTGGTTGGCTGGTCCTCGGCGCGGGTCGTTGTCCTGCCGTCGAGGCCTCTGCAGTGCTACCGCTGCTTCGAGGTAGGCCACGTTGCACAGGCGTGCACTGCGGAAGCCGACAGAAGTGCGCTATGCCTTCGGTGCGGCAAGCCTGGCCACAAAGCCGGGCAGTGTGTGGACAACCCTCACTGCGTTCTCTGCGCGGGGCTGGGAAAATCGGCGGGACATAGGGTCGGGAACAAGGCGTGTACTGCCTCCCGACCCAACAAACGACGTGGACGGCGTGCAGCGGCTAGGGCTACGGCCCATTCGCAGCCCGCCGAGCCAGTGCAACGCAGCGCTTTGGATGAGATGGAGGTTGGGGCCATCTCATAATTATGGCCCTTAAGTTCCTCCAGGCGAATATCAACCACTGTGCCAGGGCTCAGGATTTGCTTTTCCAGAGCATGGCACAGTGGTTGATTGACGTGGTGGTTGTCGCCGAGCCATACTTTGTCCCTCCCGCTGACAATTGGGTGTCGGACAGAGATGGCCTGGTGGCGTTAATTTCTTCGGCGTACTCTTCGCCTCCATTGAACGTGGTGCGAGGTCACGGAATTGCCTCTGCTCTGGTGGGTGGAGTGGTCGTGATTGGGGTGTATTTCTCCCCGAACCGGCCGCTCCACGAGTTTGAGGACTTCCTGACCGAAGTCGAGGCACTTGTGCTCAGGAGCCATCCTCACCCTGTGGTAGTTGCTGGGGATCTCAACGCTAAATCAACGGCGTGGGGATCCCCAGAAACCGACCCGCGGGGTGTGGTAATGGAGGAGTGGCTCATCACGCTCGGGCTAGCTGTGCTGAATCGGGGGACGGTCCACACGTGCGTGAGCTGGCAGGGCGGTTCAATAGTGGACGTAACTTTCGCTAGCCCTGCCATAGCGTCGCGTGTCCATGGCTGGAGGGTGTTGAAGGACGTGGAGAATCTGTCCAATCACCGTTACGTACGGTTCGACCTCTCCACGTCTGCAGTCCCTCCGAGCGGCCCAAGCCTGACCCCGACTCGGCTCGGCCCGGGCTGGAAGGTAAAGTGCCTCGACAAAGAGCTCCTGCATGAGGCGGCCATAGTTCAGGACTGGTTCCGTGCGCCGGTCACCGTGGATGTCGAGGGCGAGGCTGAGAGGTTTCGGGGCACAATGGCAACAATTTGCGACGCATCAATGCCCCGAGCCAGTCCTCGCCCTCCAAGAAGGTGGGTATATTGGTGGTCTCCAGAGCTATCCCAGCTTCGGGAAGCTTGTTTTGTGGCGAGACGCCAATATGCCCGCTACAGAAGGAGAAGGCGCCGGAACGAAGACGAGGAGGCTGCCCTGTGCAGGGCTCTCGTGGAGGCGAAGAGTGCGCTAAGTATCAGCATTGCCGCGGCGAAAGAGGCGGCAAGGAGGGAGCTGCTGGCGACCCTAAATCGCGACCCGTGGGGACGGCCGTACCGTATGGTAAGGAAAAAATTCCTGCCGTATGCCGTCCCCCTCACGCAGAGTCTCCAGCAGCAACTCCTGGATGATGTGCTGGTGGCTCTTTTCCCGCGGAGTGCTGATTTCCAGCCCCCCAGTATGGCTCCATCATCGGTGGTACAGAGCGAGGACATTCGTGAGGAGATCCCCGAGATAACCGGGGGAGAGTTAGGTGCTGCTGTTGTCAGAATGCGCGCCAAAAACACCTCCCCCGGCCCAGATGGCATTCCGGGTAGAGCCCTGGTCCTCGCTCTAGATGTTCTGGAGGAGCAGCTGAGGGGGCTGTTCAACGCCTGTGTTGCGCAGGGAAGGTTTCCCCAGGCGTGGAAAACGGGACGATTGGTCCTGCTGAGGAAGGAGGGACGACCGGCGGATTCCCCGTCTGGCTTTCGTCCTCTTGTGGTGCTTGACGAGGCGTGCAAACTGCTTGAACGCGTTATTGCTAACCGCATCGTCAAGCACCTTGAGACGGTTGGCCCCGATCTTGCGGATTGCCAGTACGGATTCCGCCGGGGCAGGTCCACCATCCACGCCATCCTGAGGGTAAAATCTGTGGCGCAGGAAGCGGTTTCCCAGGGTGAGGTCGTAGTAGTGGTGTCTTTGGACATCACCAACGCATTTAACTCCCTCCCCTGGGCTTGCATCATGGAGGCACTCCGCTTTCACGGGGTGCCAACATACCTGCGTCGCATCGTCGGCGATTACCTCTCAGGTAGGAGGATCATCTTCCCTGCGCATAGCGGGTGGAAGGAGAAGGAGGTGACGTGCGGTGTTCCGCAGGGGTCTGTCTTAGGACCACTCCTGTGGAACATCGGCTACGACTGGGTGCTACGGGGGACCAATCTTCCGGGTGTCGAGTTGGTCTGTTACGCCGACGACACCCTGGTGGTATCCCGTGGCACCTCGTTTCGTGAGGCGTCAATACTCGCCACGGCTGCTGTCGCTGATGTGGTGCGCCGGATCCGGCGACTGGGTCTGGAGGTTGCGTTGCACAAATCCGAGGCGTTGTGCTTTCATGCCCCTCGGAGGCGACCTCCTCCAGACTCTGGACTGATGGTGGGCGGGGTCCAGATTGCCATCAAGCCGTCGATGCGTTACTTGGGCATCGTCCTTGATGGCAAATGGAATTTCGGCGCTCACTTCGCGGCACTGGCACCGCGAGTCGTGGCGGCGGCGAGCGCGCTGACGCAGCTCATGCCGAACCTTGGAGGTCCTGAAGCGTCCTGCAGGCGCCTGTACTTGGGGGTCGTGCGGTCCATGGCCCTATATGGTGCCCCTGTGTGGGAGGAAGCCCTTAACCGGCAGAATATCGCCCTCTTACGGAGACCGCAGAGGGTGATGGCGATAAGAGCTGCCAGGGGCTACCGCACGATCTCCTACGAGGCAGCCTGCGTGCTGGCTGGATCAATACCCTGGGACATCGAAGCGAGTGCCCTCGCGTCACTATTCTTTTGGCGTGAGGAGGCGCTGGCCCGGGGTCACCGACCGGCACCCCGCGAAATTGAGGGACGACGAGATGAGCTGCGTCAGCGCTCAATTGAAGAGTGGGCCTCAAGGCTGGAGCAGCCCTGTTTCGGGGTCAGGACCGCTGAGGCGGTCCGCCCAGTTTTGAGCCGGTGGTTGGCGAGGCAGCACGGCTTGCTCACATTCCGCCTGACGCAGGTGCTCTCCGGACATGGTTGTTTCGGAGGTTACCTGTGTCGCATAGCGGGTAGGGAGCCGTCTGCTGTCTGCCACCACTGTGATGGCTGTGCGGACGAAAACGCCCAGCACACCCTAGAGCGCTGCCCAGCCTGGGCTGATGAACGCGCCGCAATGTGCGCGGTCATGGGGGACGACCTTTCGCTGCCGGCCGTGGTCAAAGCCATGGTCGACAGCGAGACGTCGTGGAATGCGGTGCAGGCCTTTGCGGAGCAGGTAATGCTCCGCAAGGAGGTGGCGGAACGAGAGCGAGAGGACACCACCGATCTCGCCATCCGCCGCCGGCGCACAGGGCGCAGGAGGCGCGCCTATGGCATGCACCTGCAGCCCCCACAATAAGGGTCGGTCGAGTGGTGGAAACGGGATTCCGCTGCTCGGCTCTCAACGACTCTTCGGGTGTAAGTCGTCAAGTGTCACGACGACTTTACCCTTGCGGGTGAGGAGAGTGGCCGTAGGGCCCACCCCGCACGCTCGCTCTGATTCCTCTCCTTTGAGAGGATCCACAGAGCGAGCAAAGTAGAGACCGCAAAGCGGTCGCCGCGCCGGGGCTGTGGAGCCAGAATAGCACACGCCCCCGGCACAAAGCGGCACAGAGGTGACACCGCGGAGTTTAGTGGCCACACCACATAACCGCACCTGGCGTCCCGTAGCCCGTGCGGTATCCGAAGGGATTCTTCGCGTTATAAAAAAAAAAAAAGGTTAGGTTAGGTTAGGTTAGGTTAGGTTGGGGTGCTAAGTGCGGGGTGCTAAGGGCAGGAAACCTCCTCGAGTGCCTGGTCCCTTGAAGGCTTTGTTTCTCACACTTGATCTTTGATCCGGTGTGAGCGACGGGCTGACAAGGGATTCAGGACGGTGCACCCTGGGCGGCAGCCAATAACTCTCCGATATGCGGGGTCTTATTGGTTGTTGTCTGATATCCTGCCGAGACGCGCTCTCACAGCTCTGCTTCCAGAGCTGTGCAGATGTGCGTGGGGCGAAAGCGGGGTCCTCTTGGGCTCCTGCTCGCCGTGGCTGCTGCTGGCTTGGCTGTTGGCAGTGGCCTAGGGCCGGCCTGGGAAACCGGGCGACACGGTCGATCTCGTAATCCCATAGGAACTTCCTTTGGGACCGAGGGGCTTGGCTTCACCGCCCGGCCCGCGAGGAAGACAACCTCTATAAATAATAACCCGTATCCTGAAGGTCTGGCGTGCCCAAGGGATGAGTATGGGAGGGAATCCCATCGCAAAGCGCCAACCCACAGGGACCTCACCCTCCAAAGGAAATAATGAAATGGCGACTTCTCAAAATGAACTACCCCAGGAGGGTACCGGCTGTGCCGGAGAATCCCTCTCCACGTCTTTGGACGTGGGCTGCCCCACCGTTTCTGGGGGGGGCAAGAAACGCCATGAGGACGCAAGTCCTCCACAACCGACGTCGCAGCAAGATGCTGGCTCACTTTCGGATACCGGGTCCTGGGTGAGCGTGGAAAGTACCGGAAAGACGCGCCGCAAGAGGCTCCGGAATCGGGGCTCCGGCTCCGATGAGGACCTCGCGGTCAAACTTCGGGCTAAATCGACCCGAAACAAGGGTGGTCGCCCAAAGGCGGCTCCCGTGTCGGCGGAAGCCCGACGTCAACTGGCGGCGGCACGTCGTGACGAGGCTGAAAAGCTCGTCACTGACTTGTCTCAGGCGGCTGCGGCCAGAAAGGTGACGGAGGCGGTAATCCCGCCAGATGAAGGCAACTTGGCGTGTGCCCTGAGGGACCAGGCTGATGCAAACCTGAAAGTTATCAGGCAAATTGCTACCAGCTCTGGTAACCTAAAGGGCACATTCGTTAAGGGGCTTAAGGAGGCGGCCGCTTCGATCGAAGAAGTTGTGGTGGCCCTTGGCCAAAGAACTGCCTCCGAAGAGACAGAACGGCTCCAGGCTGTAAATAGACGCCTGGAGGCCAAAGTGACGGCGCTTGAGCGCGAAATGGCGGAGTTGCGGGCTGTGGTGGAGCGGTCCGCGCGTCCTGCACCAGCGGTGGCGGAGACTCGGCAGGAGGCTGATGAGGCGCAAAAGCGGCTCATCCTGGACACAATTGGCCCTGTCCTTAACGCCCGGTTTGAGGGCCTACAGGGCCGCCTCTTGCCGGAGCCCAAACGGCGACCTCCGTTGGCCGTCGACCGGCACATCGCGAGCGTTGCAGCAGCGGTGCATGACATGGTGTCCGACACCGACACCGATGAGGAGCCTATCCCTGCTGTGGTGGTCAGCAAAACCGCCCAGTGGCGAAAGGCTCCGCCTCAGCCCGCCCCTGAGCCCACAAAGGGCAAAAAGGGTAAGGCTAAGAAGGGTGGCAAAGGGCGAAATAATAAAGAAAAGGCGGGAACAACCGCTCCCCTTTCGACTGGGCCGAGGCCATCCACGTCTTCGGCCCCAGTCCCGCCGGCTCCATCGCAGTCTGCCAACAAGGCTCCGGGTCCTGCAAAGCCCGCCGGCAAGACAACTACCCCCTTTGCCGCGGGGAGCGCCAAGACAGCACCCCGTCCCGCCCCGCGTACGCTGCCTCCTGCCCCTGCGTCTATGGATGCAGGTTGGTCGGATGTAGTGAGGCGGGGTGCCAAAAATAAGGCGCCTTCTGGCCCTGCCGGCCCACAGGCTGTTCGTGCCCCAACCGGGCCCAAGCAGAAGCCCAACCAGCGGCTTCTGCCAAAATTGCGACCCCCGCGCTCGGCCGCTGTAATTTTAAAGTTACAGCCTGATGCCGAGAAGCGCGGGACCACCTATGCCCAGGTGATGGCAATGGCCCAGCAGAGGGTAGACATCGGAGAGTTGGGCATCTCCGGTGTCAAATTAAAACGAGCGGCTACCGGTGCCCGCATCATTGAGATTGCGGGTGCCGAGAGGGACGGTAAGGCTGATGCCTTCGCCGCTAAACTAAGGGAGGTGATGGGTCCCGAAGTGGTGGAGGTCTCCCGCCCTAAGAAGAGCGCTGAACTGCGCGTGCTCGGGTTGTGCGACTCCGCAACTCCCGACCTGGTGCGGGCCGCTATCGCTCGTGTAGGTGAGTGTCCCGAGGCCGACGTGAGGGTCGGAGAAATCCGCGAGGACCACGTCGGCACACGGACGGCCTGGGTGCGGTGTCCCGTCGCGGCAGCCAAAAAGCTGACCAGCGGCAGGCGACTCCTGGTTGGATGGGTTTCGGCGCAGGTCAAACTGCTGCCAAATAAGCCCATGCAGTGCTACCGCTGCCTCGAAGTGGGGCATGTTAGCCAGCGGTGCACTGCAGAGGTGGACCGGAGTTCGCTCTGCTTCCGCTGTGGCAAGCCGGGCCATAAGGCTGCCCAATGTAGTGCCGCAGCTGCTAGCTGCGTGCTCTGCACTGGCGCTGGCAAGCCGGCGGGACATCGGGTCGGGAGTGCGGCATGCCCGAGTGCGCGCGCTAAGAAAGGGGGGAGGCGGGGTGTGTCCGCGGCTACGGCCCAGACACCACCTGCCCGCACGGCTCAGGCCACCGAGGAGATGGAGACCGGGGCACCTGCATAAGTATGGCCCTGAAGTTTCTCCTGGCGAATATCAACCACTGTACCAGGGCTCAGGACTTGCTGGCCCAGAGCATGGCGCAGTGGTTGATAGACGTAACGGTGGTCGCTGAGCCGTACTTTGTCCCCCCTGGCAACGAAAATTGGCTGGGGGACCTGGATGGGTCGGTTGCAATCGTGTCTTCGGCGAGTTCTTCGCCTCCAACGGATGTCGTACGTGGCCATGGAATGGTCTCGGCTCAGCTGGGCGACTTAGTTGTGGTCGGGGTTTACTTCTCGCCCAACCGTCCGCTCAGGGAGTTCGAGGCATTCATGGCCGAACTCGAGGCGCTTATTCATAGGAGCCACCCTCGCCCCGTCCTGGTCGCTGGGGATCTCAACGCCGAGTCAACGGCGTGGGGATGTCCCGCGACCTTCCGCCGGGGAGACCCTCGGCGGTTACGGGGTGAGGTTGTTGAGGAATGGCTCATCTCCGTCGGGCTGACGGTGTTGAATCGGGGTTCAGTGCCCACGTGCGTGCGGCCGCAGGGCTCATCCATAGTGGACGTTGCCTTCGCGAGCCCTTCTATAGCGCGCCGTGTGGTTCAGAGCTGGAGTGTGTTGGAGGACGTGGAGAATATCTCAGATCACCGCTACGTGCGGTTCGATCTCTCCACGTCCTCGGTCGCTCCGAGCAGCCCGGACTGGGCCCCGAACGAGGTCGGCCCACGGTGGCAGTTGAAGCGCCTCGATAAGGAGTTGCTGCAAGAGGCGGCCATCCTGCAAGGTTGGTCCCGCGCGCCGGTTAGTGTGGTGGTAGAGGACGAGACCGAGTGGTTCCGGGGTGCTATGACCGCTGTCTGTGACGCGTCAATGCCCCGGGCCAGTACTCGTCCTCCCAGAAGGTGGGTGTATTGGTGGTCGCCGAGTCTCTCGGAGCTCAGAGAAGCCTGCTCCGAAGCGCGACGCCAGTACGCCCGATACCGAAGGAGACGGCGCCGGGATAATGGCGAAGAGGCCGCCTTGCTGGCAGCACTGTTGGAGGCGAAGGACTCGCTGAAGACGGCGATTGGAGCCGCGAAAGAAGCGGCAAGGGAGGAACTGCTGGCCACATTGGACCGCGATCCATGGGGGCGCCCGTATCGGCTGGTCCGTAAAAAGATCCGGCCCTATGGCGTCCCCCTGACGCAGAGTCTAGAGCCGCAGTTCCTCGAGGAGGTAATTGCCGCTCTGTTCCCGCAGGGAGCGGCAATTCAGCCCCCGAGTATGGCTCCTCCAGAGGAGGCTAGGAGCGAGGACCGGGAGGAAATCCCGGAAATAACCCGGGACGAGTTTGGCGCTGCATTAAAAAGATTGCGCGCCAAGAATACCGCCCCGGGTCCTGATGGTGTTCCGGGACGGGCGTTGGTCCTTGCTCTGGACAGCGCGGAATCCTTGGAGGAGCGACTGAGGGGGCTTTTTAACTCCTGCCTCGAGCAGGGAAGGTTTCCCAAGGCGTGGAAAGCAGGACGCTTAGTCCTGCTCAGGAAGGAAGGACGACCGGCGGATTCTCCGTCTGGCTTCCGTCCACTCGTTGTGCTCGATGAGGCTGGCAAATTGCTGGAAAGAGTCACTGCTGACCGCCTTGTCGAGCACCTCGAACGAGTTGGACCAAATCTCGCGGATTGCCAGTACGGGTTCCGCCGGAAAAGGTCGACAATCCACGCCGTGCTGAGAGTGAAGTCCATGGCGCAGGATGCGGTCTCCCAGTGTGAGGTGGTCGTGGTGGTGTCTCTTGACATCGCCAACGCCTTTAACTCCCTCCCCTGGCCTTGCATTCTGGAGGCACTTCGTTATCACGGGGTGCCGTCCTACCTGCGTCGGGTCATCCAGGACTACCTCTCAGACAGGAGGATAGTTTTCCCTGCTCGGGATGGTTGGAAGGAGTGCGCAATGACGCGCGGTGTTCCACAGGGATCTGTCTTAGGACCGCTCCTGTGGAACATCGGCTACGATTGGGTCCTGCGGGCGGCCAATCTTCCGGGAGTCTCGGTCGTGTGCTACGCCGATGACACACTCGTGGCCGCCCGCGGTGCTACGTTCCGTGAGGCGTCATTGCGCGCCACTGCGGGAGTGGCGCAAGTGGTGCGCCGAATCCGCCAGCTGGGTCTGGAGGTGGCTCTCCACAAATCCGAGGCCCTTTGTTTTCATGGTCCTCGGAGGGGGCCTCCCCCCGACTCCAGCCTGATGGTTGGCGGTGTGGAAATCGCCATCAAGCCGACGATGCGGTACCTAGGCATCGTCCTTGATGGCCGATGGAACTTCGGCGCCCACTTTGCGGCGATGGTGCCGCGTTTGATGGCGGTGGCTGGTGCGTTGACACGGCTCCTTCCGAACCTAGGTGGTCCGGAAGCGTCCTGCAGACGCTTGTACATGGGGGTCGTGCGATCCATGGCCCTTTATGGCGCCCCCGTTTGGGCAGAGGCCCTAAGTCGCCAAAATATCGCCCTCTTGCGCAGACCGCAGAGGGTGATGGCGACCAGGGCTGCCAGGGGATATCGCACGATTTCCTGTGATGCAGCGTGCGTGCTGGCCGGTAGTATACCCTGGGACCTAGAAGCCGGGATCCTCGCGTCCTTATTCACATGGCGCGAGGAGGCACAGGCCCGGGGTCACCGACCGGCACCCAGGGAGGTCGCAGGACGCCGCAATGAGCTGTGTCAGCGCACCATCGTAGAGTGGAGCCAGAGGCTGGAGCAGCCCACTGCTGGGCGTAGGACCGTCTTGGCGGTCCGTCCAGTTTTAGGCCAATGGTTGGCAAGGCAGCACGGTGCCCTGACATTCCGCTTGACACAGATACTCTCCGGGCATGGATGCTTCGGTGGGTATCTGTGCCGCATAGCGGGTCGGGAGCCGTCTGCTGTTTGCCACCATTGCGACGGATGCCAGGACGAGGACGCCCAGCACACACTGGAAGACTGCCCAGCCTGGGCGGTGGACCGCGCGGAGTTACGCGCGGTCGTGGGGGACGACCTCTCGCTGCCGACCGTGATCAAATGCATGGTCGACAGTGAGACGTCGTGGACAGCGGTGCAGGCCTTCGCGGAGCAAGTGATGCTCCGCAAAGAGGCGGCGGAGAGAGACAGGGAGGAAACAACCACCCTGGCCATCCGCCGCCGGCGCCCAGGGCGCAGACAGCGGGCTTACGGCCTGCACCTGCCGCCCCAATAACACGGGCTAGTCGGGTGACGATTACGGGACGTCACTCGACAACCATGGCCCCAGGCTGGAGGCGCGTTGGGTCGTCAACGCGCGCCTCGCCTTAGCGGGTAGAGATGAAGACCGACGGGTCGCCCCGCTGGCCGCTCTTCTCCCTCTCAGTCGAGGGGGACAAGACCGGCCGTGAAGAGGCCGCTATAAAAGCGGCCGCCGCGCCGGGTTGTGGAGCGAGAATAGCCCACGACCCGGCAAATTGCGGACGAGAGTTGACACCGCGGAGTTTAGTGGCCACACCACATAACCGCACCTGGCTTCCCGTAGCCCGTGCGGTATCCGAAGGGATTCTCCGCGATAAAAAAAAAAAAAAAAAAAAAAGGGGTGCTAAGTGCGGGAAACCTCCTCGAGTGCTCGGTTCCTTGAAGGCTCGTGAATCCTCTCTCATTTGATCTTTGATCCGGTGAGAGGGGCGCGGGTTGACAAGGAATTCGGGACGGTGCACCCTGGGCGACAGCCAATAACTCCCTGGTAGACAGGGTCTTATTGGTTGTTGGCCAATATCCTGCTAACAAGCGCGGCGTGTTTTGGTATACCATACACGTCGGGCAACTCGTTTCCCCAAATTGATGGGGCCGAGGGCGCTGTACCATTTATGGTCAGTGCTGCGAGGAAGAAAACCTCAATAATAAATTACCCTAATCTTCGTGGCGCTAGTGGGATGAATAACGGGAGGGGAGTCCCGTTCCTGGCGCCAATTCATCATGATGGCGAGTCTAAAATCCGTATTACCCCAGGAGGGTACCGGCCATGCCGGAGAATCCCTCCCTGCGTCTTCGGGCGTAGGCAGCCCCACCGTATCTGGGGGGGGCAGGATCCGTCAACGGGATGAATTCCCGCACCCGGGCCAGGTAGGCCAACGAGAGGATGTCCGAGAGGATGATGTCTCCGATGCGAGCTCACAAATGAGCTTCGAGTCGGTGGCATCAGCCACCCGCGACAGCAGTGTAGATGGGCGCCGCAAGAGGAGCTTGCTAGGCGCAGATGATGATGGAGCCCCGCATAAGGTTTCGGCCACGGGCAGCTACCGCAGTCGCTCGATTACACCGAGTGATCGCAGGTCCAGGGCCGAAGGATTGGCAGCCCGCAGAGCGGAGGCGGAGCGTATCGTAGCCGAAATGGCGAAAAAAATGATGGCCCAAAAGGTCACAAGGCCATCAGAGGCCTCGGAGGAGGAAGTGCCTGCAGAGGCGCTCAAAAAACAAGCGGAAGCCAGCGTCTCCATTATCAGAGAGGTCGCAACAAAATCGGGGAACCTGAAAGGCACCTTCGTAAAAAGCCTGAAGGAAGCCGCTTCCTCGATAGAAGCTGCAGTGTCGGCCCTTCATAGTCGGTCGACCAATGAGGAGACGCAGCGGCTGCAGGCCTTAAATGAGCGTCTGGAGGCAAAGGTGGCGGCGCTGGAGCGCGAAATGTCGGAATTGCGCGCTACGGTGGAGCGGTCTATGTCGGCTGCACCTGCGGTAGTCCCCAAGCCGGCTGCTTTGGCTGCCAGCTCACAGGATTTAGATGAGGTCGCTGGACTCATCATGAGGACGGTCGGCCCTATGCTGAATGCCCGGTTTGAGGGCATTCAGGATAGATTGCTACCAGAGAAGCGGCTGCGTCCCCCACTGGCGGCGGACAAACGTAGCGCCCAGGTGACAGAAATACCGCTGCTGTCATCGTCTGACAGCGACGATGGAGGCCCTCCGATGCCGGTACCCATGAATAGGGTTGCCGAATTTAGGAGGAGCCCAGCCCGCCCACAAGCCCCAAAAGAGGGAAAAAAGGCGAAAAAGCAGCGCAGAAGGCAGCGCCTTGCAGAGGCTCGTGCTTCCCAGCCGATGCCCTCCACTTCTGCAGGCGCAAATCCCAATACCAGAGCGCCCTCGCTGGCCCCCCAGGTGGAGACCCGGGTGCCCCTGAAAAGAAATGGCGTGCCCCACACCCAACCTCGCGCTGTGCCACCAGTGGCTCGCCCAATCCCTCCTGCCCCTAAGTCCATGGACGTGCCATGGTCGACGGTTGCAAGGAGAGGTGCGAGACCGGCGAGAGCGGCGGCTGCAGCCCCCCCGTCACAGGCGGCTCGGGTTCCAGTGAAGCCCCAGCCTAAGCTTCGCCCACCGCGCTCGGCTGCGGTTCAAATTAAACTGAAGCCGGGTGCGGAGGTGAACGGTGTCACCTACGGGCAAATTTTGTCTATTGCCCGAGAAAAGGTGGACATCCAGGGATTGGGGATCACTGGACTTAAAATAAGACGAGCTGCCACTGGCGCTCGAATTCTTGAGGTTGCAGGTGACGAGAGGGATGGTAAAGCCAATGCTCTCGCCGCCAAAATGAAGGAGGTGCTGGATCCTCAAGTGGTGGAGGTATCCAGGCCCCAAAAAACAGCGGAGGTTCGGGTCAGGGAGCTGGATGACTCGGTGACGGCCGCGGAAGTCAAAGCGGCTGTAGCGAGGGTCTGCCAGTGCCCAGAGGACGAAGTGAGGGTTGGCGAGATGAAGGAGGACCACTCCGGCATCAGGTCGGTTCTTGTCCGATGCCCTGTGGTGGCGGCCAGGCGCCTCACGGCTGCGGGTGCGCGCCTTCTGGTTGGCTGGTCCTCGGCGCGGGTCGTTGTCCTGCCGTCGAGGCCTCTGCAGTGCTACCGCTGCTTCGAGGTAGGCCACGTTGCACAGACGTGCACTGCGGAAGCCGACAGAAGTGCGCTATGCCTTCGGTGCGGCAAGCCTGGCCACAAAGCCGGGCAGTGTGTGGACAACCCTCACTGCGTTCTCTGCGCGGGGCTGGGAAAATCGGCGGGACATAGGGTCGGGAACAAGGCGTGTACTGCCTCCCGACCCAACAAACGACGTGGACGGCGTGCAGCGGCTAGGGCTACGGCCCATTCGCAGCCCGCCGAGCCAGCGCAACGCAGCGCTTTGGATGAGATGGAGGTTGGGGCCATCTCATAATTATGGCCCTTAAGTTCCTCCAGGCGAATATCAACCACTGTGCCAGGGCTCAGGATTTGCTTTTCCAGAGCATGGCACAGTGGTTGATTGACGTGGTGGTTGTCGCCGAGCCATACTTTGTCCCTCCCGCTGACAATTGGGTGTCGGACAGAGATGGCCTGGTGGCGTTAATTTCTTCGGCGTACTCTTCGCCTCCATTGAACGTGGTGCGAGGTCACGGAATTGCCTCTGCTCTGGTGGGTGGAGTGGTCGTGATTGGGGTGTATTTCTCCCCGAACCGGCCGCTCCACGAGTTTGAGGACTTCCTGACCGAAGTCGAGGCACTTGTGCTCAGGAGCCATCCTCACCCTGTGGTAGTTGCTGGGGATCTCAACGCTAAATCAACGGCGTGGGGATCCCCAGAAACCGACCCGCGGGGTGTGGTAATGGAGGAGTGGCTCATCACGCTCGGGCTAGCTGTGCTGAATCGGGGGACGGTCCACACGTGCGTGAGCTGGCAGGGCGGTTCAATAGTGGACGTAACTTTCGCTAGCCCTGCCATAGCGTCGCGTGTCCATGGCTGGAGGGTGTTGAAGGACGTGGAGAATCTGTCCAATCACCGTTACGTACGGTTCGACCTCTCCACGTCTGCAGTCCCTCCGAGCGGCCCAAGCCTGACCCCGAGTCGGCTCGGCCCGGGCTGGAAGGTAAAGTGCCTCGACAAAGAGCTCCTGCATGAGGCGGCCATAGTTCAGGACTGGTTCCGTGCGCCGGTCACCGTGGATGTCGAGGGCGAGGCTGAGAGGTTTCGGGGCACAATGGCAACAATTTGCGACGCATCAATGCCCCGAGCCAGTCCTCGCCCTCCAAGAAGGTGGGTATATTGGTGGTCTCCAGAGCTATCCCAGCTTCGGGAAGCTTGTTTTGTGGCGAGACGCCAATATGCCCGCTACAGAAGGAGAAGGCGCCGGAACGAAGACGAGGAGGCTGCCCTGTGCAGGGCTCTCGTGGAGGCGAAGAGTGCGCTAAGTATCAGCATTGCCGCGGCGAAGGAGGCGGCAAGGAGGGAGCTGCTGGCGACCCTAAATCGCGACCCGTGGGGACGGCCGTACCGTATGGTAAGGAAAAAATTCCTGCCGTATGCCGTCCCCCTCACGCAGAGTCTCCAGCAGCAACTCCTGGATGATGTGCTGGTGGCTCTTTTCCCGCGGAGTGCTGATTTCCAGCCCCCCAGTATGGCTCCATCATCGGTGGTACAGAGCGAGGACATTCTTGAGGAGATCCCCGAGATAACCGGGGGAGAGTTAGGTGCTGCTGTTGTCAGAATGCGCGCCAAAAACACCTCCCCCGGCCCAGATGGCATTCCGGGTAGAGCCCTGGTCCTCGCTCTAGATGTTCTGGAGGAGCAGCTGAGGGGGCTGTTCAACGCCTGTGTTGCGCAGGGAAGGTTTCCCCAGGCGTGGAAAACGGGACGATTGGTCCTGCTGAGGAAGGAGGGACGACCGGCGGATTCCCCGTCTGGCTTTCGTCCTCTTGTGGTGCTTGACGAGGCGTGCAAACTGCTTGAACGCGTTATTGCTAACCGCATCGTCAAGCACCTTGAGACGGTTGGCCCCGATCTTGCGGATTGCCAGTACGGGTTCCGCCGGGGCAGGTCCACCATCCACGCCATCCTGAGGGTAAAATCTGTGGCGCAGGAAGCGGTTTCCCAGGGTGAGGTCGTAGTAGTGGTGTCTTTGGACATCACCAACGCATTTAACTCCCTCCCCTGGGCTTGCATCATGGAGGCACTCCGCTTTCACGGGGTGCCAACATACCTGCGTCGCATCGTCGGCGATTACCTCTCAGGTAGGAGGATCATCTTCCCTGCGCATAGCGGGTGGAAGGAGAAGGAGGTGACGTGCGGTGTTCCGCAGGGGTCTGTCTTAGGACCACTCCTGTGGAACATCGGCTACGACTGGGTGCTACGGGGGACCAATCTTCCGGGTGTCGAGTTGGTCTGTTACGCCGACGACACCCTGGTGGTATCCCGTGGCACCTCGTTTCGTGAGGCGTCAATACTCGCCACGGCTGCTGTCGCTGATGTGGTGCGCCGGATCCGGCGACTGGGTCTGGAGGTTGCGTTGCACAAATCCGAGGCGTTGTGCTTTCATGCCCCTCGGAGGCGACCTCCTCCAGACTCTGGACTGATGGTGGGCGGGGTCCAGATTGCCATCAAGCCGTCGATGCGTTACTTGGGCATCGTCCTTGATGGCAAATGGAATTTCGGCGCTCACTTCGCGGCACTGGCACCGCGAGTCGTGGCGGCGGCGAGCGCGCTGACGCAGCTCATGCCGAACCTTGGAGGTCCTGAAGCGTCCTGCAGGCGCCTGTACTTGGGGGTCGTGCGGTCCATGGCCCTATATGGTGCCCCTGTGTGGGAGGAAGCCCTTAACCGGCAGAATATCGCCCTCTTACGGAGACCGCAGAGGGTGATGGCGATAAGAGCTGCCAGGGGCTACCGCACGATCTCCTACGAGGCAGCCTGCGTGCTGGCTGGATCAATACCCTGGGACATCGAAGCGAGTGCCCTCGCGTCACTATTCTTTTGGCGTGAGGAGGCGCTGGCCCGGGGTCACCGACCGGCACCCCGCGAAATTGAGGGACGACGAGATGAGCTGCGTCAGCGCTCAATTGAAGAGTGGGCCTCAAGGCTGGAGCAGCCCTGTTTCGGGGTCAGGACCGCTGAGGCGGTCCGCCCAGTTTTGAGCCGGTGGTTGGCGAGGCAGCACGGCTTGCTCACATTCCGCCTGACGCAGGTGCTCTCCGGACATGGTTGTTTCGGAGGTTACCTGTGTCGCATAGCGGGTAGGGAGCCGTCTGCTGTCTGCCACCACTGTGATGGCTGTGCGGACGAAAACGCCCAGCACACCCTAGAGCGCTGCCCAGCCTGGGCTGATGAACGCGCCGCAATGTGCGCGGTCGTGGGGGACGACCTTTCGCTGCCGGCCGTGGTCAAAGCCATGGTCGACAGCGAGACGTCGTGGAATGCGGTGCAGGCCTTTGCGGAGCAGGTAATGCTCCGCAAGGAGGCGGCGGAACGAGAGCGAGAGGACACCACCGATCTCGCCATCCGCCGCCGGCGCACAGGGCGCAGGAGGCGCGCCTATGGCATGCACCTGCAGCCCCCACAATAAGGGTCGGTCGAGTGGTGGAAACGGGATTCCGCTGCTCGGCTCTCAACGACTCTTCGGGTGTAAGTCGTCAAGTGTCACGACGACTTTACCCTTGCGGGTAAGGAGAGTGGCCGCAGGGCCCACCCCGCAGGCTCGCTCTGATTCCTCTCCTTTGAGAGGATCCACAGAGCGAGCACAGTAGAGACCGCAAAAGCGGTCGCCGCGCCGGGGCTGTGGAGCCAGAATAGCACACGCCCCCGGCACAAAGCGGCACAGAGGTGACACCGCGGAGTTTAGTGGCCACACCACATAACCGCACCTGGCGTCCCGTAGCCCGTGCGGTATCCGAAGGGATTCTTCGCGCTATAAAAAAAAAAAAAAAAAAAAAAAAGGTTAGGTTAGGTTAGGTTAGGTTAGGTTAGGTTAGGTTAGGTTAGGTTAGGTTCCCCCCCGATTGGTTCCCATCTTGTCGTGATGGGGGGGCTCAGTAGCCGCGTTCTAGCGGTGAAGCTAAGAGGAACCAGGAAGGTAGGAGTGGACGAATATCCTGCCGAGACGCGCTCTCACAGCTCTGCTTCCAGAGCTGTGCAGACGTGCGTGGGGCGAAAGCGGGGTCCCTTTGGGCTCCTGCTCGCCGTGGCTACTGCAGGCTTGGCAGCTGGCAGCAGTCAGTGACAGCCGATAGTGGTAGGTGACTGGCCCAGGAAACTGGGCAAATGGTCGAGCTCGTAATCCCAGTGGGTCTTCCCATGGGACCGAGGGGCTTGGCTTAACCGCCCGGCCCGCGAGGAAGACAACCTCTATAAAAAATCATCCTCAATCCCAAGCATTGGAAGCGCCGCGATGGGATGCATGGTTGGGAGGTAGGCCAACCACAAGCGTTTCTCCCGCCGAGGAACAGGCCGACACCTCGGTGGGTTACCCCGTAGGCTTCCCCGGGTGCAGGGGGCACCGCCCGGGGTGACCGTATAATTCCCCCATACTCGTGGGATCTATTATGGAAGTTTCTACTAATAAAAACCAATTTAAAAAACCGACGTTAGCTAGGAGTGACCGAGAAGGTCAAATAGAGGATAGTGAAGTGTTCTTCACAGACTGTGAGGAGAAGTCCGAAATGGGCTCTATATGCTCTGGTCAGAGCTTTGTGTTTGATTCTGATGAATCCGAGGGAATATGGCGTAACAAAAGGCCGCGTCGTACGAAACGTGGTTGCAACGGCAACCAGAAGGTGCCACCCGTTGCCAGTGTCGAGGATGAGGCCCGGAGTTGTGCAGGCTCTCCGGGTAATACCGGTTTGTCTAAAACAAAGGCTGAACTTGCGGCAGCTAAGAGGGAAGCAGACCAACTTGTCGCAGAAAAAGAAATAGATGAGATGGCTGAGCAAGCTCGCCAAAGAAAAGTGACGCGCAGAAAAGCAAACCGAGTTGAGGCGAATGAGTCTTTGCCTAGTGAGGCCCTGGCAAAACAAGTTCAGGATGCGGTAGACATCATCTTGGGTATTGCAAGAAGGTCAAAAAATTTAAAAGGAGGCTTCGTTAAGTGTCTAAAAGACGCTTCAACTTCTATCTCAGAGGCTGTTGAGGTCATGCGAGGGCGAACGGAGTCAGAAGAAACCCTTCAACTCCAAGCAGAAAACCGTCGCCTTAGCTTAGAAGTACAGGAGCTCCGCAAACAGATGACAGCTATTCAAATAGAAGTATCGGCTCAAAAACAAACTGAGGTAGAAAACAGGCAAACTAATGATCCTGTCACTCGAGCTGACCTGGAGCAGTTCATGGCGGACCTCTTCAGAAAGACGGGTTTTATGGTAGATGCCAAGTTGGAGGGTATCCAGGACCGCCTGCTACCAGAGAAACGCCTTCGGCCTCCACTAGCAGCCGATAGAAAAAAGACTTGGAGTGAGGCCGTTGCTGGTTACACAACTCCAACCATGCCGGTAGCAATAAGTCAAACAGACGTTCCCCCTTCTGCTCCTCCTCCAGAACCCACTCCGGGTAAAGGAAAAGGAATGGGCAAATCCTCCAGGAGGCAGGGTAACAAGGAGGTTGTTGCAGCTTCCCCAGGCCAGCAGACCAGTTCTGCAGCGTCTTCTACAACCCAGCAGCCTACTGCTGGACCGTCGTCCTCTCAAGGACCATCAGAATGGACGGACATTGGAAAAGGAGGTCGTATTCTGAAAAATAAGACGACGAACAAGACGCCCATTTCAAAGGGCACCAATGCAAAGAAGAACAAACGTCGGGCTGCAAAAGTGCGAGTGCCGCAGTCTTCGGCTGTAATTTTAACCTTACAGCCTGAAGCTGAAAAGCGCGGTATCACGTACAAAGATGTCCTTACTGAGGCCAAAAGTAAGGTGGGGTTGGCTGAACTAGATATATCAGGCCTCCGTTTTCGAAGAGCGGCCACGGGTGCTGCCGTATTTGAACTGCCCGGAACTGCTAGCGGGCAGAAAGCGGATGCCCTTGCTGACAAGCTACGCGGAGCACTTAATGGTGGTGATGTTAAGATCTCGAGGCCAGAGATTTGTGCAACCCTAATTGTTGGCGGCCTTGACGATGCGGTCAGTTCGGAAGATGTGTTAGAAGCAGTCGCCCGTGTAGGACAATGCTCGAGAGAGTCGGCCAAAATGAGTAGCATCCGGGTAGACTCATTTGGTAAAAGCCAGGTATTTGTAACCTGCCCCGCAACAGCTGCAAAGAAAATAGCAGAAGAAAGAAGACTTCTTGTGGGCTAGGTGTCTGCCTCAGTAAAGCTGTTACACTCGCAGCCAAGGCGATGTTATCGGTGCTTGCAGAATGGTCACGTCAGGGCTCAGTGCACGGCTGAGATTGATCGAAGTGATGCCTGCTACCGGTGTGGAGAAGCCGGTCATAAAGCTGGTAGCTGTGAGGCTGTTCCCAACTGCGCGATTTGCAAGGCAGCGAACAAACCCGCAGACCATAGACTAGGCAGCAGTGCATGTAAGGCACCGCTAGTCAAAAAAGGAAGGAAAGGCGGTGCCCTGGGCCAGACCCAGCAGCCAGCCAGCCCCATGGACACGGATTTGACCAGGGCAGAGACGGCGTCAGAAGCCGCCAATCAATAGTATGGCCTCACTACGTTTCCTCCAGGCGAATGTAAACCACTGCGCTGCGGCTCAAGATTTGTTTATGCAAAGCTTGGCGCAGTGGTCTATACAAATTGCGGTTATAGCAGAGCCATACTTTGTTCCATCTAGGGGCAACTGGATCGCCGACAGCGCCAATACTGCAGCCATAGTAGTACTTGATGGATCAATGAAGGCACAATACGTGATAAGGAGGCCTGGATGTGTCTCAGCACTGTTGGGGGAGATTGTTATTGTGTCGGTGTACTTTTCTCCTAATAGACCCCTAGCAGAATTTGAGACCTTCTTGGATGAGGTAGGGGCTGTTATAAGGCAGTACCATCCTCGCCCCATTTTGATGGCTGGGGACATCAATGCCCACTCGATGGCTTGGGGATCTCGTGATACAGACGACCGGGGCATACTAGTTGAGCAGTGGCTAACTATTTGTGGCCTCTCAATTTCAAATAGAGGAACGAGACCAACATGCGTACGCCCTCAAGGCAGCTCAAGAGTAGATGTAACTTTTGCTTCTTCGACAGTTGCACATCGTGTACAGAATTGGGAGGTTGTACCGGACGTGGAGACACTGTCGGATCACGAATATATCCGCTTCAGTGTCTCCACATCTGAAGTCACGTCATTTGAATTTAGATCGGATAGTGTCAGTAGAGGGGGACCAAGGTGGGTCTTAAAACGACTGGATAAAGAGGTGTTGGAAGAAGCCGCTTTGGTACAAAGCTGGGCGCAGATCCCCGACCCCCCAGATAGCATAGATGCGGAAGTAGTCTGGTTCCAAGAGGCTTTAACATGTATTTGTGACGCATCAATGCCCCGAGCTGGGCCTCCAATTCAAAAGAGGCAGGTATATTGGTGGTCTACAGAAATCGCTGAGCTACGTTCTACATGTGGCACGGCACGACGCCAATATACGAGGCAAAGAAGGAGACGCCCTAGGGACGAAATGGCAGAGCAACAATTGCACAGCACATATAAAGAGGCCAAAAGAGCCCTGCGTAAGGCCATTGCTGTTGCAAAGGACAAATCCAGAGAGGAACTGCTCGCCACGCTGGATAATGATCCCTGGGGAAGGCCATATCGAATGGTGAGACGGAAATTGCGTCCTTGGGCTCCTCCTTTGACGGAAACCCTTCAGCCTGAATTTTTGTGCCAGGTGGTGTCGACGTTGTTTCCAGCCAGAAGTACCCACACTCCTCCACCAATGGCTTGCCCATTGGGAAGCGTGCCCGTACTAGACAATGATGCATGCACAGTGACAGAGGCGGAAATGGGTGCAGCGATCCTTCGAATTCAGAATAGGAACGTAGCCCCTGGATTGGATGGCATCCCAGGTCGCGCAATGGTCTTGGCCCTGAAGCACTTAGGACCCAGATTCCGCGCACTTCTTTCGTCCTGCATGGAGGTGGGACAGTTCCCAAGAGAGTGGAAGACTGGGAAGCTGATTCTCTTGGCAAAGGAGGGCCGTTCGCTAGATTCTCCGTCGGCGTTCAGGCCAATCGTACTGGAAAGTGAAACGGCCAAACTATTTGAGGCAATTATTGCGACCCGCCTTATTAAACACCTTGGTGCGGTCGGCCCTGATCTGGCCGATAATCAGTTTGGCTTTCGGAGGGAAAGGTCCACTGTTCACGCGATCCTGCGAGTGAGATCTCTTGTAGACGATGCACGAGCTCGGGGGGAGGTGGTGTTGGCTGTTTCATTGGACATTAAAAATGCCTTTAACACTCTTCCCTGGGCCTGTATAAAGACGGCACTGCAGTTCCATAGGGTACCCCCATACCTGCAAAATATTGTGGAATCCTATCTCTCTGAAAGGCGGATTGAGTACTCTGCAAAAGATGGTTGGCACACCTGGGTAATGTCGTGCGGTGTTCCACAGGGGTCGGTTCTTGGTCCACTCCTGTGGAACATTGGTTACGACTGGGTGCTGCGAGGTGCAAATTTGCCTGGAGTACACTTAACTTGCTACGCAGACGACACCCTTATAACAATCGAAGGCAAAACATATCGAGAGGCAAGTCTGCGTGCCACCGGTGGCTGACGTTGTGCGGCGCATTAAGCTGCTTGGCCTGGAGGTGGCGCTCGAGAAATCAGAGGCTCTCTTGTTCCATGGGGCTCGTCAGGCAACCCCTGCAGGAGCGAGTATAGTGGTTGGTGGAGTCATCATCGAAATCAAGAAAAGTATGAAGTATCTCGGGTTGATAATTGACAGTCGTTGGGATTTCACTGCCCATTTCCAGATGCTGGTGCCTAAGCTGCGAACCGCGGCGTTGGCCCTGGGTGGTTTACTACCCAATCTTGCGGGACCAAAGGCGTCCTGCCGCCGTCTCTATGAGGGGATCGTGCGGTCGATGGCTTTATATGGCGCCCCTATATGGGCTGAGACACTAAATAGACGAAGTATCGCCCTTCTTAATTCATCACAAAGGGTAATGGCCATTAGGGTCATAAGAGGATACCGCACAATCTCCCACAGTGCAGCGTGTGTATTGGCTGGTTCACTCCCTTGGGACCTTGAAGGGAGAACGTTGGCTGCCGTCTTTTTCTGGCGCGAGGAAGCACGGGCGCGGAACCACAGACCTACGCCCAAAGAGGTAGAAGCACGCCGGAGTCAATTCCGGGTTGACGCTCTGGATATTTGGCAGGATAGGCTGGCAGATGAAAGTGCCGGCCGTAAGACGTTGGAAGCCGTCCGTCCAATTTTTATCCAGTGGATGGATCGGTGTCACGGCGCTCTCACGTTTCGACTGACACAGGTCTTAACTGGGCATGGATGCTTTGGTAAGTACCTGTGTCAGGTGGCCGGTAGGGAGCCAACAACCGATTGCCACCACTGCGACGGCGGCATTGAGGACACCGCTGAACACACCGTCATGGAGTGCTCGGCATGGGAGAACGAACGTTCTATATTAACGAACGTCATAGGAGCGGATCTGTCCCTTCGAGCCTTATTTTTAGCGATGGTCTCGTCTAGGGTTGGCTGGCATGCAGTGAGGACATTTTGTGAGGCAGTGATGGAAGCCAAAGAATCGGCAGAGCGCGAGCGCGAAGCCACAACAACGTTGGCCATCCGACGCCGTAGAGTTGGGCGGACACGGCGGGACTATAACCGCCACATACCGCCATAACAATAGCCATTGAGCGACAGACTCGGGGTCTAGTCTGTCGCTCCACATAGGCTAAAGAGGTTGCGTGCGCGTGTACCCGCGTGCACTCTAAAAGTGGCATAAATAAAAGAGGGACCTGGATGCAGGTAATCGCAGTCGAGACGCAGTAGAATGCCAGACTTCGGTCAGGTGACCCTGCGCCGGCACTAATGCGACATGAGGTACACCAGGGTGTTTTTTAGTGGGTTCGAGTCCCACATAACCACTCTGCTGTCCCCGCAGTAGAGTGGTATGCGACGGCATTTTTCATCCTGACACAAAAAAAAAAAAAAAAAGGTTAGGTTAGGTTAGGTTAGGTTAGGTTAGGTTAGGTTAGGTTAGGTTAGGTTAGGTTAGGTTAGGTTAGGTTAGGTTAGGTTAGGTTAGGTTAGGTTAGGTTAGGTTAGGTTAGGTTAGGTTAGGTTAGGTTAGGTTAGGTTAGGTTAGGTTAGGTTAGGTTAGGTTAGGTTAGGTTAGGTTAGGTTAGGTTAGGTTAGGTTAGGTTAGGTTAGGTTAGGTTAGGTTAGGTTAGGTTAGGTTAGGTTAGGTTAGGTTAGGTTAGGTTAGGTTAGGTTAGGTTAGGTTAGGTTAGGTTAGGTTAGGTTAGGTTAGGTTAGGTTAGGTTAGGTTAGGTTAGGTTAGGTTAGGTTAGGTTAGGTTAGGTTAGGTTAGGTTAGGTTAGGTTAGGTTAGGTTAGGTTAGGTTAGGTTAGGTTAGGTTTTTTTTTTTTTTTTTTTTTTTTTTTTTTTTTTTTTTTTTTTTTTTTTTTTTGTTGAGAACTAGAGACGGAGGAGGAAAAATCCTTCATGGACACCTGGGAAGGGAGGCCCAGGTAGTGCCGGACTCCTACCGGCTAAAAAACCACCTCCGTCTTTAAGTCTCAGCTAAGTCACTTTGTTTTGTTGAGTTTTTCGGTGCTTAGTTGAGCGTTTTAGTTACAATAAGTATTATTTACTAAGTGTTCAATATAAAGATTAATTTTTATTTTACCTGCAATTTGATACAGGTGTTGTTTGTTACTAAATAGAGATTATTGAGTACAAAATGAATTTAAGGTTACATTAAAAATTTTTGGTTCTTTAAGGTGTAAGTATGTTATATAAATTACATATATATATTTAAATATAGTACATATGGAATAAATAAATAAATTTGGGATTGCTTAGTCACTATGTTAAGTTTATCTTTTTGAGGCTATTAATAATGTGGTTTGTAAATTGTATAAATGATTCTACGGTTTTTTCCTTTTTCAATATATCTAACAGGTCGTAGGCATTTATATTCAAGTTGTTGCATGTCATCTCATGTATATAGCGTTGTTTGTTAAATATAGGACATTGCTTTATCAGGTGTTTTAGGTCTTGTATAGTTGAGTTATCACATGGGCACCAATCATTGTCAATGATCTTAAAGCGGTTTAAGTATTGCTTATGATAGCCATGGTTTGTTAAAATTTGTGTAATTTCAAAAGTTGGTGCTATAATTGATATGAATTTATGAATTGAGTTTAAGTCCGGTAATAGTTTATGTATAAAGTGGTTTGGTGCCTCCTGTTCGTAGAGTTTTAGCCATTTACTAAAAGTTTCTTGTTTAATTATTTTCTTAGCATAGGAAATTGGGAAATCATTGTTGATGCAAGGGACTTTGATTGATGTGGCTGATTTGGCGGCCTCGTCAGCCATTTCGTTGCCTATGATGCCTACATGAGATTTGACCCAAATGAACTGGAAATTGATGTTATATGTGGTTTTAAGATTGAGTAAGTATCTATGGATGGAATGAACAGTTATATCGGTATTATTACGGTCTTTAATTGCCTTAAGGGCCGACTGGCTGTCTGTCGCAATGGTTATGATCGCATTGGTTATAATAAGAGGGTTTTGTTTCCCTAGCCACTCCAGGGCTATTTCAATGGCGATCAGTTCTGCGATGAACACTGTTGTGCATCTGTTTAATTTGGTCTTCTTGACAATTGTTTTACCGTTAGGTAGGAAAAATACTGTTCCCGCGCCAGTGTTGTCGTTGTCTAATTTACTCCCATCTGTATATATTTTTATGTTGGCATCAGCAGTAATTTTGTCAATCTCGTCTTGGGTTGTGACCTCAGTATATTCAATTGTTTGACGCTGAGCCGGGTGCAATTTTTGACTGTTAGAAATTGGTTTTCTTAGTAAGATATCTTCAGGGAGGTTTCTGAGTTTTCTATGGGTCTTAATTATGTGTATTTGTTGTGTTTCTTCAATTGTGAGGTGAAGTGGTGTAAGGTTCGCAAGCGCAATTGTAGTCAATCCAGGTGCTGTTCTAAATGCTCTTGTAATTTTAATTGCAAAATCTCTTTGTATTGCTCTTAGCTTCTTTTTGACGCACTTATATCTGGTGGCAGATCCCCATATACCTGCTGCATAGGTGAACATAGGTTGGATAACCGCGTTGTATATAGTTTGTACATTTTGGGGATGAATTCCCCATGTAGGTCTTATCAGTCTTGAAAGTTTTTTGTATATTTTATAAGCCTTTTCCACAATAGAGTTGCAGTGTGCGATGAAACTAAGACGGTCATCAATGATGACGCCGAGTAATTTAATCTTGCTAGAGTAGGGGATATGTGAATTTTCCAAGATTAAATGTGCCGCTTTAGATTTCCGTGTGAAGGAAATTGCCTGGGTCTTCTGAGCGCTAAATGCGAGCTTCACCCTATTGCCCCACTCCGAGATGACTTTGAGCGTCTCGTTGGTTGTTAGTTCTACCGATGCGGCGTTTTTTCCGCTCACAAGCAGCAGTATGTCATCGGCAAATGCTTGAATTCTGACGTTTTTGTGCAATTTAGTTTCGAGCAGGTCGTCAAGTAGAACGTTCCAAAATATAGGGCCACAGACAGACCCTTGGATGCAGCCTTTGGTGAGTTTTTTGACTGCCGTAGTATTGCCGAAGTTCACAGTTGCAGTTCGATTTTCTAAATAGTTGGAGATTAGATTGTATATATTTTTGGGGCAGTTGGTGACTTGAAGGCGATACAGCAAGAAAGGCCACCATGCATGATCAAATGCGGATTTTATATCTAGTGATACTGCGACGACTTGTTGTTTCTTCCCTTTTGCTTGTTTAATAAAGTCTATTGCGCTTTGCAGAGCATCTATTGTAGACGTTTGTTCTTTGAATCCAAACTGCAGGTTGCTATTGGAATTTGTTATATCTAGATGGTGTGTCAGTCTTTTAGAAATAAGTTTCTCTAGCAGCTTGCCGAAGACGCTTATAAGGCCAATGGGTCTGTATGATGCTATGTGGTTTGGGTCATCTTTATTTGGTTTTGGGATTATATGTACAATCGCGTTTTTCCATATGTCGGGGAAATATCCAATTTTTAAACATCTATTGTAAAGAGAAGTAAGTTGTTCTGGGATGGTTGTGAAGACAGTGAGACATATGTCTGAAGATAAGAGATCGGGACCGGGGGCCTTATTAGGGTTCATATTCACCAGGTAGTCGTGAATTTCTTCAGAGGTAAAATCTGCATCATCTAAAGTGTTCGGTGTTTCTAAAGATTTGTTTCTTATATTAATTTGTTCGGGTGTTTCATTGTTGTTATTGTCGTCCGGGTAAAAATGTTGTAAGAGAGCTCTAGCTGTACTGTCATAGCTATCAGTAAAACCGGTGTTAATATTAAGTGTTTGCGGAGGTTTGTTTTGTGTTGCAGTTTTAACAATTCTATTGGTGATGGACCATACGTCTTCTTTGCCTTGCTTTTGACAAAACTCTCTGAAGTTCTCAGTAGAGGCCTTGCTCAGTGCTTGGGCGTAGACGTTTTTTGCTTCCTTATAATTCTTGACCGCCTGGTGGATAGGTCTTTTCGCTACTTTTAGGTCGTGCAGTTTGTGGTGAGCTTTAATTGTAATTTTCTTGAGTTCTTCGAGCTCATCGCTCCACCATGGGTTAGCTTTGTAGGTAAGCTTTTTCCTGCTGAGAGTGTTGTTACAGCAAGTGTGTATTGTCTGGTTCAGGTCTTTAATTATTCTGTCTATTAGGTTCTTATCAGCTTCATGGATGTTGGATGTGACAATTAAAGAGTTTGGCAGTCTATCTATTAAAGTCTCTTTAAGCATTTCTAGGCTTCTTTTAGTTGTCTCATATCTGCGGGTAGATGTACTTTTCTTTTTATCTATTCTGCCGGGTAATTTAACGTTGAACTGAATGGCATTGTGTTCGGACGATGGACAAAGGGATTTGTCGACTCTCCAGTCTGAAACGGTGAGGGATGTGTTTTCTGAATACAACGTGATATCAACAATAGAGGAGCAATGTTTATGATGTCTTATTGCTTCGAAGGTCGGGACTTCGCCTTCATTTGCAATGGCGAGATGATATGTGCCGGTTAAGTCATATATTTCGTTGCCTCTGCTGTCTCTAGTTTTTTCATTCCATGCAGGGTGATGGCCATTCAGGTCGCCGCCGATGATCCTCAGGGTTCCATCCGTGGATAGTAGAAATTGGTCCAATTTGTTCATGGTTTGATTTGGGTCTGATTCGGGTTCGATATATACTGATGCGATGTAGAGTTTTTTAAATCCAATTTTAACTTGTACAACGGCAATGTTGCCGGTAGAAAATTGTGCCATTCCCAGGGCAGCAATGTTACTTTTAGTAAGTATGGCCGCTTTGACACGGCCATTGTTCCTAAATTGATGGATATCTACACCAGGTATAGATTTAATATGGTCCAATTTGCCAGTATATGGTTCTGAGACTATGGCTATGTCAAATTGATCGTCTGTGGTGAGTAAACGGATTAATTCGTGGTGTGCATTATAGCTACGATCTAAGTTTATCTGTAGTACTTTCATCTTGTGGTTTACTGTCCGTAGTCAGTGGCCGCCTCAATACGGTTTTTGATTATTTGACGTCGTGGGCAGAGTGGGCTAGTTGCCCGGTGCTTAGAGTCAATTGAAGAGTTTTCTGCGCAGTGAAGGCACTTGGTTTTTGTGGGGTCTTTATTATGGGGGCAGTCAATTGAGGTGTGACCCTCGGTGGCACAATGGGCGCAAGTGGGCGCCTCGAGGGTGCACTTGGAGCTGGTGTGTCCGAACCTGAGACAGTTGAAGCACTGGACAAATCGGGAAAATATTTCCAAATGTACTCTTTGCAAATCGACAGCGAGTCTTCCTAGTTTTAAAAGTTCCGGGCACAAAGTTGGCTTGACTTCTATGACTGCGTTATATAATTCTTTGTTGCGATTCCCAGTTAGGAAACAGAGTCTGAGGGACTCAGCTGGGATTGAATTTTGTCGGGAGATCAAGTTAATTAGTTCTTCTTTGGTTACCCTCTTGGATATTCCTTTTAAAATCACAAGGGGGGGGCGTTTCTTGGCCTCTGAAGCTTCAAGTCCTTTAATCTGGTTTGTGATTTTAATTGTCTCTTCGCACTGTTCTTGATTGTCAAATTCAACTACTACCTTGCCACGTCCTATGGGTTTTATGTTGTTGGGGGCGTAGCTTTTGTCCTTGAAGTTGATATTATCTCTCCAGTTGGTGAGTACAGTTTTGGTAGACTCGTATATGTCTTTAGATTTTATGACTATAGCCGGCTTAGGGGCACGGGCTGGTGCTGGTGTGACTACTGGAGTCGCAGCAGCCGCAGCATATGTGGGTGCCTTGATCTCAGCGACTAGTTCCTTTTTGAAGATCGCTAGTTCTTCTTTTATTATTTGTCTTTGGGATTCTCCTTCCTTGAGTGGTCTTTTGGTAGGTGTTCCAGGGGCGCTGGACCACCTTTCTTCTTGTGCAGTGGGAATGTCTACTTTCTTAATTTCTTGCGCGGCTTCGAGAATAAGTCGCTTGTTCGCTGCTGTTACGCTTTTTCCCTGTTTCACTGCCAGGATGATGGTGTCGGCGAGGATGGTAAGACTCTCTTTAGGGTCTGCCGGAAGCTCCGGAATGACTAGCTGGGGTTGACTTGTCGCTTCCATAATTTTAGAATTTTTTGGGAATTTTATTTAAATTTTTTCGAGATTTAAGGTTAGGTTAAAATTTTTTATGGAAAGTTGGACCGTTGAAAAACGTTGAAGTTTACAGAGAATGTAGTGCCTAGGGAGCACTACAATACAAAAAATTTTGAGCGAAATTGAAGCAACTTTTGTATGAAAAAATTTTTTGAAATGTGAAAAAAATTTGAGTGGGGGGGTGGGGGGGGGGGTCAGATCGGTAGGTTGACCCTATAAGTGCTTCACGCCAGCTCTGCTGGTAAGTGAACCAAAATTTGCTCAGATTTTCAATTGGACGCACCGTTTCCGAGATAATTGAAAAACCAACTTAATTGGTAATGGCGTCTTGAGGTGTTTTTTCGGAAAAAATTTATAAAAAATATTAAAAAATTGAAAATGTCAAAACGAAGGCTGGCACTCCTGTTCAATGGAGTTGGACCAATTATAGGCGATTTTTGCGGAATTTTAACACTTACACAAAAATTATAAAAAATTCAAAAGTATTTTTCGAAATGTACCTTGACTGTAAAATAGCTTGGTTTTTGGTGAAAAATGAAACCAAAAATTCTGAAAAAATTAGGGTATGCTGCTCTCGTTGATATCTTTCGAATGGTACCACTAGTTTTTCTGTAGCTGCTCTGGTTCCAGTATCACGAAAAATTAAAAATTACAAAAAATTTATAAATATAGAAAAATGTTCACTGAAGAATTTTTAATTGTTCATGGATTGATCTGCACTATTGTTCTTAACACTATGAATCACCAAACACATACAAGTCTCATACAAGATAGTTCAACAAAAGTCACTTTTCTATGAAAATTACAGTTTTTTGGAGATAACTCACCGGAATGTTGACTGATTGAAGCGGGCTGTGTACCCACGTGACAGGCTAGTCAAGGCGCGTCTTTTGACGTATCGCACTCAACTGGAGATGACGGTTTTGAAAAATTTTCCGCCACGTGGTTTGGAGGTGAAAATCCAATTTCTCCGGAAGTTCTCACAGGAAAATTCCCAAACTTACCACGATTGTGGGGGGCACTAAATACAACAACACTGCAATTCCAGAACGCAAAGTTCTCGATGTAAAACGCAACTTGTAAGCGATAAACTAAAATTTTTTGAGGTTATGTTCCGATGAAAATTTTTGTTTCGAGTCCGATCGAAACGGTTCTTTCGCACTTCGAAAGGGGGCACTAGCGCGCACTTTTTGCACTATCACTCAACACTTATTTCTCACTTTAACTATTTTTCCCGAATTTTCGACGCGGAGCGGCCTTGTTTTTGCTGCGCACGGCTCAGAGGAGCGCGGGGGACTGGGTTAGGTTAGGTTAGGTTAGGTTAGGTTTTTTTTTTTTTTTTTTTTTTTTTTTTAATGAGTATATGCCAGTACCCTCTACCATAAGCAGAGTCTTTGTTTTCTTTAGTGTATTGCCGCAAACATGTCAACTTTTTTCTATATTTAGATATGCTTTATCATCGTCTGCCTTTATTCTATCGTGTCATTTTCTTATTCATTGTCATAAATTTTTTCATCGTGAATTTCAAATTAATCTGTTTTCTTTTTTTGTCATATATTGTGCTTTATAGGCTTATTATTTCTTTGTACTGGTCACAAAACTCGCATTGTTGTCCTCTATAATCACACTTATCCTACTGATTTGTAATTTAAAGATACTACTTTGTAGTTGTTATATAAGATAAAATTTTTGGCCCTCTATGTTTATATAATGTTAATGTTGGTGCTGTTGGAATCAATTGTCTACCGCATCCATTGCATTGAAAAATATTTATTTTTCGATACAGTGTCATTTCCATAGACTCTTGCTTTGGTTGTTTACCCGAACACTGCACAGTTTTCCACTATCGTTTTTGCGAGATTAATGGCTCAGCATTAAGCACAACAAAACCAGGTCGCTGTGCAGCGTTCCGGTTGCAACTTCTTATTACCTAGGCACTCCCAATGCCCAATTACTCCCTGGATTCCCCGCATATAGTTCGTCATTAATGCAATTTTAGCAATATGCTACCCTGGACCTAGCCAAGGCGTCCCACCTTTGCCTGACCTGACATGCGTTACTAAATGCGTTGTGGTTCCGTACCTCATTATCTTCCGCCATGCAGTTCAGACACGATGGAAGCGCCCCGGCCAGCCAGCCGGCGCATTCCGCTTTTATGTGATCACCTCCGCAGTGACAACACTTTTCTACCTCCTTTTCGCAATATTTTCTAACATGCCCGTAGCCCAGGCACATCGAACATTGCATAAGTGGAGAGTAATCCTCCACATAGATTCTTTGCATGTCGATGTGCACGGAGCCTGCTGTCGCCAATCTGCCCCAAATGGTTGGGCTAACCGTTATCACCACGTGGTTCAGTAACTGATTTTTGGCCGGTTTTCGGAATCTAACTTGCATCCTATTTTCTTCATCTTTGATATCGTCGAATGCCTTCCTATTTTGTTTTTTTGAGTCTCTCTATTATTTCTTCGTTTGTCATTTTCTTAACAATATTTCTAAAAATGAGAAGAGGGTCTTTGTTTTGGATTTCCTCCACCTGCAGTTCTTTTCTCTTTTCTATCCTTTCCTTAAGTTTTCTTCTATCTTCCTTCGAGTTGCAACTAACTATTACCTTTCTGTCCTTTGCTTTCCTTACCTTCTCGACTGTTATCCACTCACTCCCCTCTCCCACTGCTTCTCTAACTTGGTCCAAGATTTCCTCTCCAGTTTCGAGTCCTTTGGACGAAACAGCCACTGAATGGAGAGTGACATGGGAGCGGCTAGGATGGCCTTTGCCTCCTGCTGTAACCTCTGAGTAAGTTAGTTGTTTTGGGAGGTGAAGCGCACTTTTCAATTCCTGAATACTGTTTGTATTCTGCTCAAGCAGCCCGGCCATCTGTTTGATCGTGGCTTCTATATCTATTATATTTTTCGATGAGGGTGAAGGTTTCTGGATTTCAGGGGAGGTTTGAGTGCGAATACTTGGGTGATATCCAGGGGTTAAATTCTTGGTTTCCACGAACTCAGCCAGATCTATTATCTTATCCTCCATTACCTTTAGTTTTTCTTTTATTGTGTCCTTTATTGAGGTCTTGAGATTCCGTGCCGAGTCCAACTCTTCCTCTATTTGCCTCTTTATTTCTCGACATTCCGAGGCCAGGTCATCTCTCCCGTCGTCTGTGAGTCTTTGTTTCCTATATTTGGGAGGTACGAAGGGCGTGACGCCGGGCTCTTTTGCAAATTTATCATAACTCACGTCGCTCACATCTGAGTAGTTGAGGCACCGAGCGAACGACACTGACCTCGGAGTTCTGCCAGTGGGCAACAACGCTGGGGCTTGTGGAGTCCTTTCAATGGGCATTATCAAGTTGTAAAAGAAAGTTGTAAAAGTTGTAAATACTTATATTAAAAATATAATCTTGTAAAAGTTGTAAAATTGTAAAACGAATAGTGGACAATACGGTTCAAGGTTAAACTAAAATTACCCGAATGGTGGGCGTAGTCAAAGAAATCAGGTGAAATCTTGTCAAACCTGGTTATAACCTTGGTCAAAATTAATGCAACAAAGGTTGTTATACAAAGTGTGATGTACTTATTGCAATTGTACGTGTTTCCGTAAGAAATCTGCTGTGAGACACTAATTTTGTGATGCCTTTGGAATAAATTCTGATGATAGAATTTGCAAAGGTAAGCACTTTTTTATTTAATTTAAATATTTCTGTTTCAGTTTAGAGATGATGCGGATTAGCTGCGGTTACGCCGCAGATCAACACAGGATCGCCAAAGAAATTTCGGTAAGTATCAGGACGTTAAAAATCTGATGTATGTCAAAAAGTGAATAAAACAATTTTTTGTGAATTCGGCCCGCGAAAAGTTAACCTTACCGATGAAATAAGGGTGGGCGGGAGGGCGATTTTTTGTCGGTTTGCGGCGGGAATGCTGCAAATCGACGCTGGGCGACTAGGAGAAGACAAAAGAATAGTAATAGTGAAGAAAAAAGTCGAAGAAAATTCGCCAGGAACGAAAAACAGATGAAAATTTGGCCTAAAATTACAATTTCGAAAAAGATTCCTTAAATCGGTGTTTACGCAGCTAGATCTTGCTCGAATCTACTGTATATGTATTATCTAGTGCTAAACTAACGAATTGGTAGAAAATTGTGACAATATATTAAGATTTCGGAGCAAGATTTTTGAGATCGATATACGAATTTGCAGGTATAAGGTAAACTTTTGGTACTATGAAATTTGAAAAAGTTTAATAAATCAAAAACTACTGAGCCGATTTCGACAAACGATATGTCTATCGACGCGGCGTGACAAGGGGAATTTAAAAGGTAAGTAAACTGAACTACTTCTCTAGGAAAAACTTTGGTGAAAAACGAAAATGTCAAATTTTGATATATTTTAATTACTATTTCAGGTGTGGGGAGCCGATTTTTTGTCGGTTTGCGGCGGGAATGCTGCAAATCGACGCTGGGCGACTAGGAGAAGACAAAAGAATAGTAATAGTGAAGAAAAAAGTCGAAGAAAATTCGCCAGGAACGAAAAACAGATGAAAATTTGGCCTAAAATTACAATTTCGAAAAAGATTCCTTAAATCGGTGTTTACGCAGCTAGATCTTGCTCGAATCTACTGTATATGTATTATCTAGTGCTAAACTAACGAATTGGTAGAAAATTGTGACAATATATTAAGATTTCGGAGCAAGATTTTTGAGGGTTAGGTTAGGTTAGGTTAGGTTAGGTTAGGTTAGGTTAGGTTAGGTTAGGTTAGGTTAGGTTAGGTTAGGTTAGGTTAGGTTAGGTTAGGTTAGGTTAGGTTAGGTTAGGTTAGGTTAGGTTAGGTTAGGTTAGGTTAGGTTAGGTTAGGTTAGGTTAGGTTAGGTTAGGTTAGGTTAGGTTAGGTTAGGTTAGGTTAGGTTAGGTTAGGTTAGGTTAGGTTAGGTTAGGTTAGGTTAGGTTAGGTTAGGTTAGGTTAGGTTAGGTTAGGTTAGGTTAGGTTAGGTTAGGTTAGGTTAGGTTAGGTTAGGTTAGGTTAGGTTAGGTTAGGTTAGGTTAGGTTAGGTTAGGTTAGGTTAGGTTAGGTTAGGTTAGGTTAGGTTAGGTTAGGTTAGGTTAGGTTAGGTTAGGTTAGGTTAGGTTAGGTTAGGTTAGGTTAGGTTAGGTTAGGTTAGGTTAGGTTAGGTTAGGTTAGGTTAGGTTAGGTTAGGTTAGGTTAGGTTAGGTTAGGTTAGGTTAGGTTAGGTTAGGTTAGGTTAGGTTAGGTTAGGTTAGGTTAGGTTAGGTTAGGTTAGGTTAGGTTAGGTTAGGTTAGGTTAGGTTAGGTTAGGTTAGGTTAGGTTAGGTTAGGTTAGGTTAGGTTAGGTTAGGTTAGGTTAGGTTAGGTTAGGTTAGGTTAGGTTAGGTTAGGTTAGGTTAGGTTAGGTTAGGTTAGGTTAGGTTAGGTTAGGTTAGGTTAGGTTAGGTTAGGTTAGGTTAGGTTCTTTTTTTTTTTTTTTTTTTTTTTTTTTTTTTTTTTTTTTTTTTTTTTTTTTTTTTTTTTTTGTTTCGTACTACACCCTCTGACTTAATCAGAGCCTATTTTTGCTATTTCAACTTTCATACTAGTTCTCGCTTGCATGCCTCTCGTACTTTCATTCATCATACTGGCCAAGTTCATTCATCATCTTTTGCTCTGATCGGGTGGGATTCCCGTCTATCTATTTGTGTCTATCTTACTAGCTAGTCTTTAACTTCCAATTTTCTTTCTCTTTATCTTTCTCTTTGGGAAGGGGTTACTAATAGTACACCATTTTATTTATTTTATTAAAGCTTTTTCAAACTTATTTTACATTTACATATAATTTATATCATCTGCATCATAAACAACACAATATTGGCTAGGCACTAGTTCATATACATATATCTTAGCTATAACTTTTTACAATAGTTTATTTACTCTTTTGTTATATATATACATATTGTATTGTACAATATTGGCTAGGCACTAATTTATACACATATATCTTAGCTATAACTTTTTACAATAGTTTATTTACTCTTTTGCTATATATATATATACATGTTGTATTATTTAATTAGTTTATAATACTAATATTATACTACTTACATTTTTATATATTCTAGTCATAATGGCTTCTCTTTTCCTCGTTTTTATTCCACAATGGGATGTTCACCATACCGCAGAGACTCCTATATTCTAATTGATACTATTTAATATGAAGAACATTATCAAATAATGTCGTCATATTGAGGTTTACGACTTGGAGTATGACGGTCAGTATAAGTATTTTACAGTTTTAGTGTAATATAACAATTCATATCATATTCAATATAAAAGATAAGTGTGAACATCCTCATTTACACCACAATGCCATCTGCCCTACTCGTACCCGTATGTCGCCCCGCCGCGGCAACCACCCTGTCACTCCGGTTTCATGACAATTTTGATTTGTTTCAAAGCAAAGTTGTATGGCCGAGGTAAATGTGGGCACCAACAGCTCGGTCACATACTTTGGATACACGCCGATTGCGAGGTCAGGAATACGCAGTTGCTGACCTCGCAATCGCGTCCCACTTTTTCCTTATCGAGCACTCTTCACTGAATGCATTGTGGCCCATCCTCTCATATCCCGCTTTTTTGCAATTACGGCACGTTGGCGCCGTACCCGCCTTGTAGTCAGCACATTCCGACTTAAGGTGTGGACCCCCGCAGTGGCTGCATGAGTCCTCCGCCTCGCTACAGTACCGCCCGCTATGGCCGTAGGCCAGGCATCGCGAGCACTGCACGAGGGGGGACTGATCGGCAACCCTAACGTGCTGGAGGTCCACGCGGAGGGTGCCGGCATCCACTGCCCTCCTCCATACTGCCGGAGATGTGCTGACCACAATATGACAAACCTGCGGGTTCCGCGCCTTCTTTTTATATTTTATCTGAAAGCGGGTATCCTCCTCGTCGAGGCCGTGAAAAACCTCAGGGTTTTGTCTCCTCACCGCTCCGATGACATCCTCATCAGTATGTCTGATGTTGATGCCCCAGAGGATGAGGAGAGGATCCCTGTTCTTCACGTCCTCGACGGTGAGATTCTTACCCGCTGTTTCAATTCTGTGCCGCAATTTCGACCGTTCAGACTCTGTCGCACAGCTCATTATGACCTTTTGGTCCCTTGCCTTACGCACTCGCTCCACTCGTACCAACCCAGCCTTGGCATCCACCGCTTCCCGCACCCTGTCGAGCACCTGCTCCCCCGTGTCGCACACATCCTTGGATGTGACGACAAGGGACAGCAAGGCTCCACGCTCGGTCGGTTTCGCCAAGGCCGGGCGAGCCACCGCTTGTGCGTAAGATAAGGGACCAGACTGCTGCGCGATCACCATTTCTTTGAGCTCACCCAGCACCCGAGTGTTTTCGCTGATCAGTCGGGCCTGCTCCTCCATCTGTTTGGAGAGAGCAGGCTCGGCCGACCACCCGCGCTCGGGGGCAGGCTCGTTTGAAGCACCATCGCCAGGGGCGGGCGCGACAGCTCCCTTCCCCAGGGCCATCACCATCCCGTGCAGGCATTCCACTGCCTCAGTGACTCCAGATTTAATCTCCGTTTTTAGATTTCTGGAGTCACTGAGGAGCTTCAGTGCCCTGGACAGGACAGTATCGGCCTCAGCGGTGATGCTCTCACAGCCGCCTATTTGAAGTGGGCTCATTTGGTTTTGCGGGGACGTTTGTGTGCGGACACTAGGATGATACCCCGGGGTTATATTTTGAGGCTCGACGTACGAGGCCAAATCAATAAATTTATCTTCAAGCCTTTTTAGTTTGTCTAGAATTGAGTCTTTAATCGTTTGTTTCAGGCCCCTTGCTATTTCCAGGTCTTCCTCGATTTGCCGCTTATACTCCCTGCAAGCCTCGGCTAGTGTATCCCTATCGTCATCGGTTATCCGCTGCTTTCTGAACTTGTGTGGTACAAAGGGTGTTTCAGCAGGATCCCGGCTTGCCTTGTAATCACAATAAAATTTGTAGCTGTCGTTCGAGTAATTAAGGCAGCGCGGATCAGCGAACGATACAGACTTTGGGGTCTTGTCGTCCGGCGTTGTCTCTATGGGTTGCGGGGAATGCACAAGCGGCATTATCGGGCTTTATTTAGAAAGTAAAATTATATTACGAATATGACTAGTACCTACCTACCTAACTTAATTGCTGTCAAAGGGTTGCGTCAAAAAGTAAAATTAAAATGTTATATAAAATTAAAAGCGTAATTAAAAGTTTTCCTGGCCCTGTAAAGGGGGAGCCAGGTAAAGTCAATAACTATATAATAAAAAAAAAAAATTTTGTCCTTATAGTATCTTATTCTATGGGGGGGTGTGTGCCTTCCGGGACCCTATACCTGCTACCTAGGTATGTTATAGGTAGGGAGGCACCTATGTCCTAATGACTAGTCAATTTTTTAAAATTTTATATCTAAAAATGCACTATGTTAGTTTCATATAAGTCCCTACTAAAAAACTTATTTTTAATTATTCTGGCCTAAATAATAACTGAAAAATTTTGAAAAAATTTAGTTTTAATATTCAGAATATACCGAGCCTTTAACACTTTTTTATTTTCCGAATTTCCGGGAAATGAGTATTTTCCGAAAAAATTTTTAAAGTCTAAATTTGTAATTTTTTATCGAATTACCTTATGATCCGGGACTATATTATAATATTAAGGGAAACTGAACCTTTATGGACCCCAAAACACAATTTAAATTGCAAAGTATATATAATTTCCAAAGTTTGATTTTTCCCTTAAATTTTACTATTGAAATCTTATTTTTAATTACTGTCAAGTAGTTTTATGGCCAAGAATTTTGAAAAATTTTAATTATGCTCACAACAGTAGTCCAACAGTAACTATCTTTTTATTTTTCCAGATTTTGATGAAAAAAGGGGGAAGAAAATCTATGTTTTCCTAATAGTAATTTATAATGAATTTTTCCAAAAAGGGGCCTTATTTGGGTTCAAACGTGTAATTACAAGTACCACTCCGCTTTAAAGGGGTGGGGAGAACGTCCTTTTAGAGACTACAAGCCTAAAAGATTTTTAAAAGAACATACAAATTTTTAAAGTATAAGGTTCTACTTATCGATAACAGATGGCGCCACTTACGCAGGGTTAATTTTAGGGGGTTTCTAAAGTGTTTTTAAGAAATGTTATTATTGAATATTTTAGATTATGCTAAATGATCACTGTTTAGAAAATAAAATTTTGCGGGAAAAGGGAAAATTGTTACACTAAAATTTTTGATTTTTTGCCAAACTTGAGAGCCTATTTTCTCTTAAAATAATAAAGTTAAAATTTTGAAAAATGTGTAGGACTTATTTTTATAGTCCTATTTTTGAATTTCGAGGGTTGTTTTGCCAAATAACCCTGTAATTAGAAAGTAAAAACTTGCTTTCTAATTACGAAAACTCCCCGCAAATTTCCAAGTGTTTAAATGAAATAATTTATATCTCCGGACTTACTGGGTCAAAAATTCTCAAATTTGGCACTCGTCTAGTCGAATAGTTGCACCACCTTTATCGCTTATAATAAATCACAGGTTTCATATGAAAATTCTGCGTTCTTCCCAGGGGAAAACACTTTTCCTGTCAATTTTAACACTTTTTACAAAATTTTCACCTTAGGTATGTCCGAATCAAAAAATTTAAAAGCTAAGAATGTTCTACTCTTCAGGCCGCATCCACTTGCACTCCCGTCGTTGGTCTCCCGGTGCTCCCTAGGGAAGCACGTGTCTCGATACCGTGCTTTGAAAATTATTTTCTCAGCAACCCCTTGTCTAAAAAATCTGAATTTTTGGAAGGTTGAGGAATGAAGCTCGATCTATTTTTAGGATTTATAAAAATAGGGGGTTGTCGTTTTAATTTTAAAGAAAAACAGCCTTAAATGTCCAATTTTGAAAACATGCTGACAATTTCCAAAGGGGTGGTCCGATTTGGATGGGAAAAGTTTCGTCTTGCTCGCCTTGGTGTCTTGCTTCGAACACCACTTTCCGATTTCGCCGCACTCCTGTGGTTCCCGATCTGGAAAAGGGTTATGTTTTCCCTTTTTTGTTGTTTTCGCGGGAATCTCCAGCTGAAAAAATCTGAGTTTTCCACCAGATGTAGATCTCGTCAAGCCCTAGAAGATAGCACTTCCAGAAACGTGACGTCCCGCTGCTTTTCCAGAGTTATGACCCGGGAACACAAAATTTTTAAGTCACTTATTAGTTTTTTGTGAATAACTTTTTTGATTTAAGGAATTTATTAAAACGGTTTTCACTATCGCTTTCTCCTTATTTTTCTGCTTCTTTTGATATATGACACTTGTGTATTTGCGAAATTTTTTCCAACACTTAGAATTTTTTTTACTGCGCACAAGGCAAAATCGTGGCGTTCCGACCTGCGGATCAAGTGGTACTGGTTAGGTTAGGTTAGGTTAGGTTAGGTTAGGTTAGGTTAGGTTAGGTTAGGTTAGGTTAGGTTAGGTTAGGTTAGGTTAGGTTAGGTTAGGTTAGGTTAGGTTAGGTTAGGTTAGGTTAGGTTAGGTTAGGTTAGGTTAGGTTAGGTTAGGTTAGGTTAGGTTAGGTTAGGTTAGGTTAGGTTAGGTTAGGTTAGGTTAGGTTAGGTTAGGTTAGGTTAGGTTAGGTTAGGTTAGGTTAGGTTAGGTTAGGTTAGGTTAGGTTAGGTTAGGTTAGGTTAGGTTAGGTTAGGTTAGGTTAGGTTAGGTTAGGTTAGGTTAGGTTAGGTTAGGTTAGGTTAGGTTAGGTTAGGTTAGGTTAGGTTAGGTTAGGTTAGGTTAGGTTAGGTTAGGTTAGGTTAGGTTAGGTTAGGTTAGGTTAGGTTAGGTTAGGTTAGGTTAGGTTAGGTTAGGTTAGGTTAGGTTAGGTTAGGTTAGGTTAGGTTAGGTTAGGTTAGGTTAGGTTAGGTTAGGTTAGGTTAGGTTAGGTTAGGTTAGGTTAGGTTAGGTTAGGTTAGGTTAGGTTAGGTTAGGTTAGGTTAGGTTAGGTTAGGTTAGGTTAGGTTAGGTTAGGTTAGGTTAGGTTAGGTTAGGTTAGGTTAGGTTAGGTTAGGTTAGGTTAGGTTAGGTTAGGTTAGGTTAGGTTAGGTTAGGTTAGGTTAGGTTAGGTTAGGTTAGGTTAGGTTAGGTTAGGTTAGGTTAGGTTAGGTTAGGTTAGGTTAGGTTAGGTTAGGTTAGGTTAGGTTAGGTTAGGTTAGGTTAGGTTAGGTTAGGTTAGGTTAGGTTAGGTTAGGTTAGGTTAGGTTAGGTTAGGTTAGGTTAGGTTAGGTTAGGTTAGGTTAGGTTAGGTTCTTTTTTTTTTTTTTTTTTTTTTTTTTTTTTTTTTTTTTTTTTTTTTTTTTTTTTTTTTTTTGTTTCGTACTACACCCTCTGACTTAATCAGAGCCTATTTTTGCTATTTCAACTTTCATACTAGTTCTCGCTTGCATGCCTCTCGTACTTTCATTCATCATACTGGCCAAGTTCATTCATCATCTTTTGCTCTGATCGGGTGGGATTCCCGTCTATCTATTTGTGTCTATCTTACTAGCTAGTCTTTAACTTCCAATTTTCTTTCTCTTTATCTTTCTCTTTGGGAAGGGGTTACTAATAGTACACCATTTTATTTATTTTATTAAAGCTTTTTCAAACTTATTTTACATTTACATATAATTTATATCATCTGCATCATAAACAACACAATATTGGCTAGGCACTAGTTCATATACATATATCTTAGCTATAACTTTTTACAATAGTTTATTTACTCTTTTGTTATATATATACATATTGTATTGTACAATATTGGCTAGGCACTAATTTATACACATATATCTTAGCTATAACTTTTTACAATAGTTTATTTACTCTTTTGCTATATATATATATACATGTTGTATTATTTAATTAGTTTATAATACTAATATTATACTACTTACATTTTTATATATTCTAGTCATAATGGCTTCTCTTTTCCTCGTTTTTATTCCACAATGGGATGTTCACCATACCGCAGAGACTCCTATATTCTAATTGATACTATTTAATATGAAGAACATTATCAAATAATGTCGTCATATTGAGGTTTACGACTTGGAGTATGACGGTCAGTATAAGTATTTTACAGTTTTAGTGTAATATAACAATTCATATCATATTCAATATAAAAGATAAGTGTGAACATCCTCATTTACACCACAATGCCATCTGCCCTACTCGTACCCGTATGTCGCCCCGCCGCGGCAACCACCCTGTCACTCCGGTTTCATGACAATTTTGATTTGTTTCAAAGCAAAGTTGTATGGCCGAGGTAAATGTGGGCACCAACAGCTCGGTCACATACTTTGGATACACGCCGATTGCGAGGTCAGGAATACGCAGTTGCTGACCTCGCAATCGCGTCCCACTTTTTCCTTATCGAGCACTCTTCACTGAATGCATTGTGGCCCATCCTCTCATATCCCGCTTTTTTGCAATTACGGCACGTTGGCGCCGTACCCGCCTTGTAGTCAGCACATTCCGACTTAAGGTGTGGACCCCCGCAGTGGCTGCATGAGTCCTCCGCCTCGCTACAGTACCGCCCGCTATGGCCGTAGGCCAGGCATCGCGAGCACTGCACGAGGGGGGACTGATCGGCAACCCTAACGTGCTGGAGGTCCACGCGGAGGGTGCCGGCATCCACTGCCCTCCTCCATACTGCCGGAGATGTGCTGACCACAATATGACAAACCTGCGGGTTCCGCGCCTTCTTTTTATATTTTATCTGAAAGCGGGTATCCTCCTCGTCGAGGCCGTGAAAAACCTCAGGGTTTTGTCTCCTCACCGCTCCGATGACATCCTCATCAGTATGTCTGATGTTGATGCCCCAGAGGATGAGGAGAGGATCCCTGTTCTTCACGTCCTCGACGGTGAGATTCTTACCCGCTGTTTCAATTCTGTGCCGCAATTTCGACCGTTCAGACTCTGTCGCACAGCTCATTATGACCTTTTGGTCCCTTGCCTTACGCACTCGCTCCACTCGTACCAACCCAGCCTTGGCATCCACCGCTTCCCGCACCCTGTCGAGCACCTGCTCCCCCGTGTCGCACACATCCTTGGATGTGACGACAAGGGACAGCAAGGCTCCACGCTCGGTCGGTTTCGCCAAGGCCGGGCGAGCCACCGCTTGTGCGTAAGATAAGGGACCAGACTGCTGCGCGATCACCATTTCTTTGAGCTCACCCAGCACCCGAGTGTTTTCGCTGATCAGTCGGGCCTGCTCCTCCATCTGTTTGGAGAGAGCAGGCTCGGCCGACCACCCGCGCTCGGGGGCAGGCTCGTTTGAAGCACCATCGCCAGGGGCGGGCGCGACAGCTCCCTTCCCCAGGGCCATCACCATCCCGTGCAGGCATTCCACTGCCTCAGTGACTCCAGATTTAATCTCCGTTTTTAGATTTCTGGAGTCACTGAGGAGCTTCAGTGCCCTGGACAGGACAGTATCGGCCTCAGCGGTGATGCTCTCACAGCCGCCTATTTGAAGTGGGCTCATTTGGTTTTGCGGGGACGTTTGTGTGCGGACACTAGGATGATACCCCGGGGTTATATTTTGAGGCTCGACGTACGAGGCCAAATCAATAAATTTATCTTCAAGCCTTTTTAGTTTGTCTAGAATTGAGTCTTTAATCGTTTGTTTCAGGCCCCTTGCTATTTCCAGGTCTTCCTCGATTTGCCGCTTATACTCCCTGCAAGCCTCGGCTAGTGTATCCCTATCGTCATCGGTTATCCGCTGCTTTCTGAACTTGTGTGGTACAAAGGGTGTTTCAGCAGGATCCCGGCTTGCCTTGTAATCACAATAAAATTTGTAGCTGTCGTTCGAGTAATTAAGGCAGCGCGGATCAGCGAACGATACAGACTTTGGGGTCTTGTCGTCCGGCGTTGTCTCTATGGGTTGCGGGGAATGCACAAGCGGCATTATCGGGCTTTATTTAGAAAGTAAAATTATATTACGAATATGACTAGTACCTACCTACCTAACTTAATTGCTGTCAAAGGGTTGCGTCAAAAAGTAAAATTAAAATGTTATATAAAATTAAAAGCGTAATTAAAAGTTTTCCTGGCCCTGTAAAGGGGGAGCCAGGTAAAGTCAATAACTATATAATAAAAAAAAAAAATTTTGTCCTTATAGTATCTTATTCTATGGGGGGGTGTGTGCCTTCCGGGACCCTATACCTGCTACCTAGGTATGTTATAGGTAGGGAGGCACCTATGTCCTAATGACTAGTCAATTTTTTAAAATTTTATATCTAAAAATGCACTATGTTAGTTTCATATAAGTCCCTACTAAAAAACTTATTTTTAATTATTCTGGCCTAAATAATAACTGAAAAATTTTGAAAAAATTTAGTTTTAATATTCAGAATATACCGAGCCTTTAACACTTTTTTATTTTCCGAATTTCCGGGAAATGAGTATTTTCCGAAAAAATTTTTAAAGTCTAAATTTGTAATTTTTTATCGAATTACCTTATGATCCGGGACTATATTATAATATTAAGGGAAACTGAACCTTTATGGACCCCAAAACACAATTTAAATTGCAAAGTATATATAATTTCCAAAGTTTGATTTTTCCCTTAAATTTTACTATTGAAATCTTATTTTTAATTACTGTCAAGTAGTTTTATGGCCAAGAATTTTGAAAAATTTTAATTATGCTCACAACAGTAGTCCAACAGTAACTATCTTTTTATTTTTCCAGATTTTGATGAAAAAAGGGGGAAGAAAATCTATGTTTTCCTAATAGTAATTTATAATGAATTTTTCCAAAAAGGGGCCTTATTTGGGTTCAAACGTGTAATTACAAGTACCACTCCGCTTTAAAGGGGTGGGGAGAACGTCCTTTTAGAGACTACAAGCCTAAAAGATTTTTAAAAGAACATACAAATTTTTAAAGTATAAGGTTCTACTTATCGATAACAGATGGCGCCACTTACGCAGGGTTAATTTTAGGGGGTTTCTAAAGTGTTTTTAAGAAATGTTATTATTGAATATTTTAGATTATGCTAAATGATCACTGTTTAGAAAATAAAATTTTGATTTTCCCCGCGGGAAAAGGGAAAAT